>CM072088.1:4062000-5416000 GCA_036850905.1 Luffa acutangula | reverse complement strand
TATATGAACTTTAAAAAATGTCTAATAGGTCTCTAATTTTTTTTTTTTTTAATTTATATCTATTTGGTTAGTCCTGAACTTTAAAAACTGTATAATGAACTTTATTTTGTGTCGAATGGGTCGTCGAATTTTAATTTTTGTGTCTATTAGGTTTTGACATATTAGCGTTCTTTAAAATTCATAGACCTACTAAGCAGAGAGTTGGAAGGTTAGAGTCTTAATTAGATATACAATTTTATATCACATTGGTTCCATTAATTTTTAAATATTTTTAATATGGCAGAGTCTTGTTAGACACGAAATTGAAAGTTTTAGGAATCTATCAATTAAAAACTTTTTAAAGTTTAGGTGCCAAAATAGACATATACGTGAAAGTTCGAGAACAAAATTTATAATCTAACCATTTTTTTTTTGTTACAAATTACATCATATGATACATGTGGATGAATGATTCAAATTTACGAACTCTAAGATAAAGTCATTAGTTCTTAATTGTTGAACTATACCTATATTAATTGTAATTATTATAACTGGGCATTAAATTTAGAAGATGATATATTGTGATATTTGATATTTTTTAAATGGGTTTGAGATGATTTTTTTTTTTTTTTTTTGAAACAATAGAAGTATTTTGTATTTATATATACTGATATTTATTTTTTAGATTTATCAATTACTTTTTGCATAAAACGTTATCCATGGTTTAAAGGGATTAATTAGAAAATCCTATAAAGTAATTTACAAAATACCTACTATTTTAACCCAATGCCAAAGGCAATGGTAGAGCAAAGGAGAAAGCTGTTATAGATAAAATCAAAATTTTGAAGCTTTTCCCTCTTTGATAGTTTTTTTTCTTTTTTTCTTTTTTATTTTTTTGGCCAAAGCGAGCATAGTTCAACGATAATTAACATGTATCATCGACCAAGATGTCAGAAGTTCGAATCCATCCATTCCCAAATGTTGATGTACTAAAAAAAAATAGTTCTCTTAATTTTTAAATTAAATATTAATTGTTAAACAAATAAAAAGTTTAAAGGTAATTTTAAAAAAAATATATCGTTTTTGAGTCAAACAAATGATTACAAAATTCATAATTAAAAATTTTGAATTTGACGACAATGTTTAAACAAAAGAAAAACACCTTGTTTTGGATGTTTTTTTTTTTTTTTTGGAATTGGATGTCTCATGGTTGAAGAAATGGATATTTGTCTCTTTCATCATACTACACAAATAAATTCTAATTTCAATCAACTAAACTTCTTTTTTAAAAAAAGAATATCACAAAAAATCATTTTTATTTAGCTTTTTTTTTTTTGTCACTAAGATTATCGTTCGTCTTCTATTTTTTGAAAAGATTAAATGGATTTTTTTTCTTAATAAAAATATATGTAAATTAAACTATATTCAATCTGGTTTGGTTGTTAGTAAACAATATTTAAATATAGTTTAGAAATAGAACTATTTAAAATTGGGAAACAAGGTTGAAACAAAAAAGAAAACTACTTTTGTTTGGATGTCTCATTGTCTAAAAAGTACATTTGTGTGCCTATCATCCAACATAATATAAATACTTATGTCAATCAATGAGAGTTCGTACAAATAATTAGAATTTAAATAAAATACATAATTTTATAATTAAAAAATAATTTTGTAATTTCCATATTTAAAATGATTACATAAGAGAGTTTAAAACTTTAGATAACTACCCAACTAAAATATAACTCAAGGACGTTCAAACTCCCACCTCATATTATTGAGATGGAAAAAAAAAATTAAAATACAACTCAACTAGTTAAGGCATTATATACATTTATCCAAAACGGATTAAGGGTCCGTTTGGAATACATTTTAATTTAAATGTTTTTCAATAATGCATTTTTTAAAAAACATTTTGTATAAAAATTGTTTAAAATTTAAACACTCATATGTTTGGTTGCATTTCGTGTTTTTATACCCAAGTTATTGTATACTAAACTCTTTTTAGAAAAGTTGGTTTCAAGAGTTTCTCTCAAAATGATTTATTTATCAATCTCATTTTCTAATAAGTCATTTTTAGGGGTAGCCAAACACTATAAATTTTTTCAAAATGATTTTTTTTTTCAAAATGATTTTTTTTTTCAAAATTAAACACTTAAAAAGCTAAACCAAATACACCCTAAATGTTTTGAATTCTCACCCCCATATTATTGGCAAATTATTAGATGCTTTTAGTGTAATGAGACCCTCCCTTTAGAACTCTGGAATGTATATTTTCAAAGTTGTCTACCTCTAATAACTATTGAATATAAAATCGAACTACTTTTACAATTTCTCCCTCTTAGAACAACCAGCCGTGCAAAACTATCTGCTCATTGTATTGAGAGCGCCTAATAATTTCTCTATGTTATTGAAGTTGAAAAAAAAAAGAGGTTGAAAAAGGATTTCTTTTAATTTTTTTTTCATTTTTTATATTTACCATTTATTTTAAAAATCATTTCAAAATGTCAACTAAACTTCTAACACATAAATAAATTTAAGAAAGGGACACTTCCAGCAATTTTTTTTTTTTGACAAACAATTTTCTTTATTTTGTAACCCAAAATGTTTTTAGAATCCTATTTTACTTTTGAATTTTTTAAGTTTGTTCCAAATTATAAAAATGAAAATGAAATTACCAACAAATTTGTTGTTATGATTACCATATAAAAACATAAAAATTATCTTTAAAAAAACATAAAATTTATACCCTTTATGAAGAAACAAGCAACCACTTTTGAATATCAATCTTAATTTTTTTTTTCAAACAAAAAAAAAAAAACATGTAACCACTAAAAAAAATTGGAAAAAAAAATCCAAAAAGGCAATTAAAATGCATGTTTAAACATGTAAAAAACTGTTGGGAAACCATTTGCTAAGTGGAAAAGGAGCAGAAAAGAAAGGGTTTTAAATAATCATGTGTCTTATGATTGGTTCTTCCCAACAAATCAATTGCTTTTCAGTGCCTCCAAAACTGCCAACCATTATATCTCTTAGTCTTTTCTTTCCCATCCATAATTCAACCCTAAATGTACTTCTCATCATTATAAACTTTTAATTTTGTCATGGTTCCAATTTTTTATTTAAGTATTTTGTAATTTTAGTTTCTAAATTTTGCTTAAAGATTAGGTTAAAATACTATTTTTTTTTCATGGATTTTGAGTTCCGTTTCATTTTAGTTTATGTATTTTCAAATGTCCAATTTTTGTCTTTGTACTTACAATAGAACTTAAAATTAGTCCCTATGATAAGAGTTTATTGTTAAATTTTCTATAAATGGATTAGTTTATATTAGTTTTCCTTCTATAAATTTTAGAAATATGTTCCCATTGTTTTTTTCTTGTATGGATATTATAATTATTATTATTTAATCAATTTTGATAAAAAAAAATTAACTTTAAATTTACCGTAGAGACCATCTTTAAGTTTTATTGAGAATACCTGAACTAAAATTGGACATTTGAAAGTATAGGAACTAAAATTAAAAAAAAAAAAATCAAAGTATGCGGACCGAAATGACATTTTAACCTAAGGATTATTTTAATCATTGTTGTAAGTTTTCATTGAAAAATGAAGATAAGATATATCTATGTCAAATTTTTGTTAAATAATTTTCAAGGGATTAGAAACTAGATACTTGTAAAGCTTTTAGGCCAAAATGAAATTAACATTAAAAGTCAAGTGACAAAAAAAAAAACCATATATTAAAAATTTTAAATAAAAAATTCAAGAATTAGGGCCATCATAGACTTTTACTTGAAATACATCTTAAAAAGGAATATTATATATAATTTCAAATCGTGTTACTTTTGTTTCAACTTTTTTTAGTTTTCAGCACCATCTGATCTTTTGATCGAATGTACAATGTCTTGATCAGTTAAACTATGTTTAGGTTTGACAACTTTCCTTCTATATATTTATCGATAAACATTCAATTGAAAATTTTATTGGATATTGTATAGTATTATCCTTTCATTGTAGGTATATATATTTTATGATAGTGATTGTGAATTTTATAATATAAAAAATGTGATGAAATGCAACTTTTGATAGAAGAAGATTTTGAAGGATAGGAAATGGGATGTTACCCACATGGCATCACATGGGCCTATGGTCCCTGCAGCATGCATGCACACATTGATCAATATTAGGGTATAACTTGAAGGAACCTCTACCCCACACTAATCTATACCTTCTTTTTATGTCAATTTCATTCCTATTTTTCTTTGATTCTCTCTTTTAACCTAGGTCTTCATCATTTGCCTCTTTTAATTTTGTGTCAAATTTAAAGGGAAAAAAAAAAATCCCTCTATTATTCCCTTGAGAGTGTGAACGGCCTCTATTTGAAATGGGAAGGGAAGCACGAGAACTTATTCCTTTTCCTTTTTCTTTCGTCTTAATTGTATTGGTTCTTTATTGTACGTCTTCTAAGTACGTTTTGCCTTCAACTTTGACTTGTGATAGACTCTCTGACCCATCAATATATAGGTAATTTATGCATTTAATATATTGCGATATAGTTGCACGCATTTGAACTTTTCTCACGAGATAACGGTCTGATTCTCTTACATTTGATTGTCATTTGTCAAAGTAGGTTATAGGATATCAAACTTTAGGTAGGTGGTCACCATGATTTGAACTCATTCTCTCCAAATCCTTTGTTATTTACATGATATTCTTTAATTATTAGGTCAACTCATTGTAGTTATTTTGAACCATTCAACTAATGAAACAAAATGGAAATAAAAAACTTAGTTGAATACCCGTGTGTAAGGATAATCCTACATACCACCATTAAAACGTTGATGACGAGGAGAAATTAAAAAAAAAAAAAATTCTCATTTTCTACTTTTCTCTTTCTTGGTAGTTAAGATTGTAATGAAGTATGTAGGACTGCCAAATATTGTCCGAACAAAAACTAATAAACATAATACTTAGTTTTATTGCTATATCCCTTTATATATCATTATATAAATATCAAATCAAACCACACTCTTAGACCATTAAAATAATTTAATCTAGGTGATGATATTACATCAATAAAACTCCTAAGCGTGCCAAAGTGAATATAGCTTAGCGGTAATTGACATGCGTCCTCGACCAAGAAGGTTAAAAAAAATATCACATCGAAAGTTTTTTAAAAAAAACATATTTTAATTTTTAAAAATGAACTAATAATTAATTCAAATGTTTTTTTAAATAAAGATAAAAATCATTATAAGGAAATTGTGAGAAAAACATGTATAATTTTCAAAAACCAAATGGTTATCAAATGACACTATATTTCAGAGTGGACATGTTCTATGTACAGTCGACCGAAAAGTTTTGGATAGATATGAGTAATTTAAATAACAATAAAAATTATATAATATAAGAAGAATATATAACTTTAGAAGAATGAGGAGAAGAATAAAGGATGTGTCTTTAGAGTGATGGGGTGTATTTAGAAATGGGAGAAATGAGTATATTTTGAGTGTGTGGCTTTAGACATCCAAAATTCCATGCCCACGAGGGGCTTTGGTCTTCTTGTTTCTACTTTGTTCCTCTTTATGTATGCTATGGGAATCCCAATGAATTTGACCAATCCAATTTATCCATCAATATGAAAAAAAAAATTATCCCACATGGTTTTTTTTTTTTTTTTTGTGGTGCCAAATTCCATATGCTTTTTTTGTTCATTATTGTTATTCTTTTTATTTTTTTTAAATAAATGTTTTGTTAACATTATCCACTATTGATTTTTATTTAAAAAAAAAAAATTGTTTGACATTATCCACTATGGATTTTCCAACTAAATTTATGTTGGAAGTGATGTGGGGAACAATTTGATAAGCATGAGAATAGCTCACCTGACATAAAATTTGTACTAATGACCAAAAGGTTTATTGTTTGAATTGTCCATCACACTGTCAAAAAAAATTGATAATCATTTGGTTTTCTAAAATTAAGCTTATAAGCATTATTTCCACGTATGAGTTTCTTTCTTTTGTTATCTACTTTTTGTATTTTTTTTTTTTTTATATATAACTAAGCCAAAATTTTAAAACTAAAAAAATTAGTTTTTAAATTTTTGTTTTTATTTTTAGAAATTGACTAAAAATTCAAATTTTCTTAAAAAGATTATAGTCATTGTAAATAAATGGTGAGAAAGTAATCACGAATTTCAAAAACTAAATAGTCATGACCTAAATTCAAAATATGACTTTTTTTTTCAGTTCAAAAACTTCGAGTGAGGATAAAAACATTTTACCTCTTGATCGGGAATATATATTTTAACCAATCGAGCTATGTTTGGATGAATTATCGAAAACATGTTTGAAGATCACATGTTTGTAAATAAATGTTAACTTATAAATATATAAATCTAATTAAAAACAAAATAGGTGCAATATGGAAAAATTAAAATATATGACTACCGACGTGTATTTGACTAAATTTGAATTTCATTTTCTAATGAAAAGGCACCGCCGAAAATGGTTATGGGCCTCGAGAGAGGGATTGGGCTTGCGCAAGCTAGAAAGTTAACGCTGTAGGCCGCCGGGAGCCCATTGAAGCCCAATGTTGCGTTCAATCTATATAATTACACCAATTGTAAAATAAATAAAAATAAATAAATTTCAATTTTTTTAATGCATAATTCTTACACAGACGGATAAAAACAATATTAGAGGAAAATGTTGAAATCAAGTACGGAGCTACCCGTTTGATAACCATTTGATTTTTTGTTTTTTGTTTTTTAAAATTAAGCTTTTTTTCTCCCAAACTTCTTACCATTGTTTTCATTTTAAAAAACAAAATGGTTTTTTAAAACATGGGAAATTTAAAACATGAGTTGGTTTTTTAAAACATGGGAAGAAGGTCCAAAAACAAAATGGTTATCAAACGTGCCCTTAGTTATAATAGTTTGGGGTTTTAACATAAAAAAATAAAGTTTATATAACCTTCTAAACATTTAGTTTAAGACATTTGATTTTTTTGTTTTTGAAATTTGTGTTTGTTTTCTTGTAATTTCTTTACAAAAATATTTGAATTATTAATCAAAATCAAAAAAAGAAAATATCTTTTACTTTTCTTTCCCAAGCTTTTGGGTTTCTTATCACACGGATCCCAAACTTTTGATTTTTATCGTAATAAATAAATGTTAATAAAGAAACGTTGAAATGAAGATTTTTGACACATCCTTATTATTCTTCTTTGAGAGTATTATAATCCAAACATATGAAAACTACTAAATCATGCAATGGTTTAGAGAAGTTCTTTAACGGTCACATAAAATGTTCTGCATATATATTTTTTATTAGACACAATTTAAATCATACCAAATTCATATAAATTATATGATTTATTGATGATACAAAAATGATATAAATTAAAGGCTCATTTCTTCTCAAATAATAATATTAATAATAATGATAATAATAATAAATTAAAGGTTCATTTTGGTTTGTTTGTTTTTTTTTTTTTTTTAATTCATTTTAAAATTGGGGAAGAAGAGTTATATTTGTTATTGTTATTATTTTTTTGAAATAAGTATATTTGTTATTTTAAAACTGTTTTATTTATTTATTTATTTATTTATTTTTATTATTATTATTGTTATTATTATTATTTTTTTGTTTGAGAACAATGGAAGAAGAGTTACATTTGGTAGAACAATCTCATGAAAATTTCATTGGAAAATTAAGGATTTATTTTTTCGCCCATTGTGGTGCAATGGAGCGAATTACATATTTCATAATTTTCGATCTTCAAAGCATGAACCGCAATGGTTTTGGGAGCTCAGATAGCCAGCAACGACGAGATCACAGCTACAACCGCCGCAGCGCCGACGAAACCACCGCGTGAGGCATCGGAAGTAGTACCGCTTGGTCCTGGCGAAGCCGCATCAGCACCGCTGTCGTTATCGGCCGCATTCGGTGCATCGGCAGCGGGCTTCGGCGGAGAGTCCACCGGCGAATCGGCAACGGCCTTCGGTGACTCGGCGACCGGAGCATCAGCCGTTGACGGAGTCTCGGCGGAAGGAGCCGGTGCCTTCTCAGGAGATGCGGCCGGAGGAGACGACTTCGATGCTGGTGGTGGAGTGGCGTTGACTGGCTTGGCATCGATTCCAGGAACCTGGATCATAGAAGTGACCTGAAGAACAGAGATATTGTACGGCTGAGCGGCGACGGATTTCACGAGTTTCGAATCGGCCTGTGCTCCGTTAACAGCAGATCCGAACGCTACCTCGCCTTCGTTAATCAGCTTAACCTTGAGGAATCCTTGTTGATTGACGGCGGTGCCGCTGGCCTGAAACAGAGTGGTGAGAACGGTAGTGTTATCAGAGGACAATTTTCCAAGCTTCTGAACATCGTAGTAATCGAGAATGACGTGAACGCTCAAGATCCTCTTCATGAGGTCCAAGGGCTTGCCGGAGATGCCAGAAACGGCGCCGTTGTCAAGGGCGAGGATGGTGATGGTGGCGCGGCTGTTGATTTGATCGGCGACTTTTGTTTGTGTGAGTAAATCGTTGAAATTTGAGAAATCGGGGTGCTGGCTGAGGAGCTCTGTGATATTGAAAGCGGAGGCGGCGGAGAAGAGGAGGAAATTGACAAGTAGGGCAGCGGAGATGGCTCTGGAATCCATTGTTATTCGATGAATGGTTTATTTTTCTGAATTTTTTTTGGCAATGCGACCCACTCCAAATCCGAGACCGTCGAGCTTGTTGAGTTGCAATGGAGATGGAAGGAGATTTTTATAGCAGTGGAAAGGTAAGAGGATTTGATTTTGCATTTTCGTTTTCTAACTGAAATTTTCTTTTCCGGGAAAATTGTTGATTTCGATTGCTTGGAATCTGGATATGGCGATGAAGATGAGGAAATCATGTGGAGTTCCATGGCTGTTGAGCACTTATAGCTCTGAATCTGTTTCTTTTGCAGTTGTATTTTGAAAACTAATTGCCTATTCTTCAGGGTTTTACTTAGGGGTTTTTTTTTTTTTTTTTTTTTTTTTTTTTTTTTTTTTTTTTTTTTTAATAATAATAATAATAATAATATATTTTTTTTAATTTTATAATATTTATCTTATATCTAGCACAGTTAAATGTAGAACTTGCTAGATCAAAAAAATGGTTAAGATGTAGTTTTAATATCTTTTTTTTTCGTTTTTTTTTTGTTTTTTGTTTTTTGTTTTTTTAGGACGTAGTTTTAATATCGTTTAGATTTAGTGCTTTTAAGTTTTATTAACTTCTAGATTTAATTCTTGACGATGATGAAGAAGTGAATGGAGGATGGTCCTTCTTCTTCCTCCTTCTTTTCTTCCTTCCTTTTCACTCTTAAATCTTAAAGATACATATTTTTGGATGTTCAAAATTTAATAGTATAATGTACAGCTTTTAAATATGAGGTAGATGATTTGAACCACAGACCTCATATTATTGAATCTATAGTTTATTCACGTCGTAATAATAAAATGAATCATGTTATTTTTTTCATGAATTTCTAATCTCTAAGTTTTCCGAGTAAAAACTCAACCTAAAACTTTGTTAGATTTTTGGTTAAAAATTAGTGACTAATTCAACTATATTGAAATTGGATACTTACTCTTCCATTTGCTTAAAACCTTTCAGACGAAAAACATAATAGTCTTGTCTAAAAATAAAATCTTACTAAAACTTAAAATACAAGTAACAAAAGTAATCTTTAAAAAATCTAGTAGTTGCCCGTGGTCATTGAATTACATATTGAATAAACATAGCAAATGTTAGAAAAATGTGAAAAAAAAAAAGTAGTACAATTTAATATCATCGACATGTGGTAAACTTTATTAGGTTATTGAACTTTGAAATTGTCTTAGGTCGTTCAACTATTGTAAGTTATCATCATCATTTTTCTTTTGGTTGGCCTAAAAAGTCTTTAAATTATCTTTATGTATATATTATATAGATCTTTCCCCTTTCTAACCAATGTGAGACTTTTTTTAGCATTTCTAGTATAATTAAATAAATATTTTAATTGACTATTTTTTACTATGTTGACCATTGTTTAGGAACACTTCAAAAATTTTATAAACCATTAAATACCATCTTCAAAAATTACAATATGAGCGTAGCTCAACTGACCACTCAAATCTTCCACTCCCACGTCAAAAAAAAAAAATAATAAATACATTAATGTAGGTAGTAAATTAAAATAATATATCAGTACTTTATTATTGACAGAAGACTGCATTCCTTAATCTCGTTTTGAAATTATACTCTCGAACTACACTTTAAATTTTACAAATTTCAATCAAAAATTCAGTCCCAAACAGCTTTTGAATTGATTTTTCAAGTTTTTTCCTTTTCACTTTAAAACACTTTTTTTTCTTGAATAGTAATTTCAAATAGACCAATAAGTTAGACTTTAAAGAAACAATGAACCAATCCTTCCAAATAGTGAAGGAAAGAAATAATTTCAACCAATGCAATAAAAAAGAGAAAGTGGGGTCAACAAAAGCTAAAATCCAAATGGATAAAATTGAAAGTTTAGAGTAAAAATTGATACACTTTGACAAGTAGAAATTGAATTTTCCTCTTTCTTTTTATTATTTCATAACAATTGATTCCAACGATAAAAACTTTGGGATCCCATCGAAAAAAGATCAGTAGTTTTACACTTTACGTCAAATGCAAGAGAGAAAAACTGCAAAAATACCTCGAATTTGTATCCGTTTTAGGAAACATACATAATTTCAAATTTAAATCCAAGACAATGGTTAACAACAGAGGTAAAATTGCTGAATGAAAACAGATTCAACCATTGAAATTGAGCAAAACAATTCAATGACAATAAAGAATAGAAGACAGTGAGACTGAGTTAGCCAGGGCCGGCTTTAGGAATATCATGGTGCTCACTCAGATTGGCCAGATACTGATTGAATTCATGAATACGATCCCGGTGAGATTTGCTGGCCATCTTGGCCATTCTTTGAACATCAATCTTCTCCCATTGCTGCAGATATCGCCTCTCGGCCGGTGTTGGCGTGTCGTCGTATGCAGCATACTGCCTTTGGCCACCGTCGCCATCGATACCGGTATCGTTTATGTTCTCTTTAGAACAATCAACCAATGAAGTGGTGTTCCTTCCTAACAATCTCCAAAGGAAAAAGATACCAAAAAGCTAAATGAAATTAGACGATGAATTGAATGCAAAACAGATCAAACTACTTGAATGGTTGAACTATCTTATCTTAACCAAATGGGATGGAAGAATGTTTGTGGAATGGGATTGAAACTTGTTAAGTTCTTTGAGGGTTTCCCCAAGAATCACTCAATCAAATGTAGGTGGAATTTCATTTCTCTATCTTCAAACAGCATGTACAGGTAAATCTGTTGTGGAAGCATAATATATAGAACATGATTAAGAAAAAGATTCAGAGCCAAAAAAATTCAGGAAACTCACTCAAACATGAAATTTTAGAAGCATTTTGATTTTGCCTAAAGTGTTTCAGAACAGAGCCACCCAAAAATGTACAGAAACCAACCTAGGATTTAAATCTTTGTTTCAACTTCATAAAAGTTTACTCTATCTGCATACTTGAAGTGGAACCCATTTATAAGACAGAGCAACCACAATATGAGCCATAAAAAAATAAAACAACCTAGAGAGAATGGATTCAATCCGTAATGGCTACCTATCCGACAACCAAATATAATAGGGTGAGCGGTTGTCCCATGAAATTAGTAGACATAGCAAAAATTACATCCAAAACCTAACTATCCAAACAAATTTTTACCAGTATAGAAACAAAAAGTAGTTTCAAATTCATTTCATAAAAGATCTCACACCCATTTCTTCGAACAAATTCCAGCTTCCAACAAATCACTCCGTCACATAAAACTTAGAACATAAGATTTTATCAAATTCTTACAAGTTAGCATTTAACTGTACGAGAGATGAAGCAGCACTCAATTATCTCCAAACAAAATTCAACACGAAATTCAAAAGACATTAACTAACCTGATGAGAGATCGTCTTCTCTCACAGGTTGAGAAAAAGGGAATTGCTTCTTAGGCTTCTTTTTCCTTTTGATTCCGCCTCCTTTCACGCCTAAGGCCTTCCCCTTCAGCCTCAACTTCCCCACCACAACATTCTCATACTCCGGCATCTTTCCGGATAACGATCTATCGGAACTGAAATACGAGAATCAAAGACGAGCAGAGTTAATTTACAACACAAAAATTAAATCGGAGTTGATTTTTGCGGCATGAAATGATCGATAAGAAATCGATCAAGAATCAGGAAATTTTCAGGTCGGAGTTCAATCCAGATTCTGCTACTACTAATGTTTAATGCACAATCAAACACTGTCCAAATCTTCTAAAAAAAAAGAAACAGTATGAGAACTTGGATCATCGTTTACCTTGAGAACTGGTTCGATCGAAGGCTCTCGAAAGTTTTCGAACTCTGCTCGAATTCTTCCAGAAGTTTAATAGAAACGCTAACAGCAAGCGGCCTCGTTTATAAGAACCTTTGGAACTTTCTGGACAACGAGCGAATGAAAGATCGCCACCTGTTAATACGTCGTCGTATTGCTTTGATAATATATAATTTCGGATAAAGTTACAAATTCTGTTTTTGATTAATTATAATTTCATTTTTTTTGGAAAAAAAAATACATGCCAATTACCACTGGAGCTGAGCTCGCATTATAATTTCATCCTTCTAACTTTAAAATGTTGGTGAAATGTTTTTTGATTTAATTTTTATGACTGAGTGGAGATAAAATGACATGGCTTGATACTAGTAAGTTGCCAAAATTTTAGAAAAACTAAATTTAATTTAGTCATCTAAGAGAGATGAACTCAAACTTATAATATAATTTCTATTTTTTTAAGAAGTTGACGGTCGTATGGTTCATCGGTAATTGACCTGCACACTCGACCAACGTATTTCTCCGACCCCAATTGGTTTTAAACTCAAAAAGAAAAAAAATTGACAAAAGTTACACTTTTCTTTTTCAAAGTGATGCAGTTACTTTTCTAGAACTTTTTTTTTTTTTAGAAAACTTCAATAAAAATTTTTCCAACTCACTAAGGTAAATTTATTATGAGCTAGTTTTACCCATTCACTAATGAAAATTATATAATGAAACATTGGTTGAATTATAAGTTTTGGTCCGTGGACATTTGGATTTGTGTTTGATAAATTGTTAAACTTTTTAAATCTGTCAGTAACTCTATAAAAATGCTAGAATAAGTTAAACTTATTTTGTTTCGAATAGAACTATGAAATTTCAATTTTGTAGCTAAGACCTATTTGACATTTTTCTATTTATAGACCTACCAAAGACACAATTAAAAACTGTGTAATGTCTCGTTAGAAATAAAATTCAATTTTATATCTAATTGATTAATTAATTTTTACAAATTTTAATTATGCTAGTCACCTATGTGGACACAATTTGAAAAATAAAATCATAAAATTGAATTTAACTAAACTCATATTATAAGGATAATTATAAATTTTAGAATTATAGGGACCATATTAAGATGCGTTAATTTACAATTTTAGTATCATAGATAATAGATTTATGAACTTTCAATTTAGTGTCTAATAAGTTAATGACTTGTTCAAAAATTTTTAAATCAATTGATCGATTGTGTTTAAAATTAAAATTAATTTATACTAAAAACGTAAAATTTTAATTTTGTGTCTAATAGCTCCATGGACATACGCAACTTCCACTTTACCAATATTGAATATATCAATTTATTAGATATAAAATTGAAAATCAAAAAATTTACTAGACACATATTTGAAAGTTTAAGAACTCATTAAATATTTTTAAATTTTTTATTCATCTGTTACATACAAAGTTGAAACTTCAACAAGTTAGATAATTTTTAAACCCCCATAACCAAATAAACACACACCTAAAATACAATGGTGTAAATTAAGGAACACAAATCTAAAATACATGGGTGTAAATTAAGAGTTAAAATGTGGATGTGATAGATATTTATGAAAAAAAAAATATTTAAAAAATATTTAAAAAATAACACCTAAATTATTATTAATAAACAAAAGTGTGTACATTTTAAAAGTAGGTTAAAATATTTATTATAAATATTATATTCACATTAGTTACGTTTTTATTTTATTTATATTTTATCAATTTCTTTTTGAAAAATGTTGATTCACCCTTTATAACACGGAAATGTCATCGGATGTCGATAGAAATTTAATACAGGGAAAAAATATACATTTTTGGTCTATGAGTTTTGAGAAATAGATACATTTGGTCTTTTGTTTTTTCAAAATGAACCTTTTTAGTCTTCAAGTTTTGAGAAATAGGTTTAAAAGGCTTTTAGTTTTGAAAATGATTTTTTTTTTTTTTTTGAGTTTTGAAAATGAAAATGAAAATGAAAATGAACATTTTTAGTCATTGAGAAATAAGTTTATAAGGTTTTTCATATTATTTTTTCAACGTGTGTAAGATATTTTTTTTATTGATTTTTTTAAATTAAAAAAATAAAAGTATTAATTTAAAATTTGTTAATAATAATATGAGACCTTTTAAACTTATTTCTCAAAACTCAATAAATAAAAAGATTATTCTTAAAATTTAAAAGACCTTTTAAAACTAGTTTCTCAAAATTGAACAACTAAAAATGTCTATTTTAAGAACTAAACGCACCTATTCTCGACACAAAAAAAAAAAAAAAAAAAAAAATCCCTTTAATATGTTCGACCAATCTTATAATTTTACCGTCAAAATGAAGCTAAAAGAAATTGTAATTGAATCAAATTTCTCTCCCTTGTTCTCACGGTGGCAACTGACACGTCGTCGTCTGAATTTCCCACGTCTTAAGCCTGAAGCGTCGGGTTTCTGAAATTCTTATCGGCTTATTATAAATGGTTTCTGCTCTCTGCGCAACTCCTTCCGTTTCTTCTCCAGGTATCATCTTCTTCTCTACAAGAAAGTGAGGAAAAAAACCCTAGCATTTGACCTAGGTTTTGTTCGTCGAAGTTCCGGCCGGCGATTTGTAACGCTTCTCCGATTTCGACTTTTCAGGTGGACGTTGCAAGTACACTGGTCAGTCCGTGGTACTTATCTCATCTTTTTCGTTGAAATTAGTTTCGCTAGTTTCAATTTCCGCATCTTCATCATTTGCTTCTTGTGATCTTTGTCCTCGTTGTGATTCTTTTTACCTTTTTCCGTACTCGGTCGTTGGGTTGGTGTTTCGATGAGTTTTGCAATTCCATTTTGTTAATGTATTGTTTATATTATGAGAGAAGAATGAGGATGATTGAGTTTCAGTGTGATTTGAGGCTGTGGATGGCTGGATTTTAACTGTCAGTGGCTATATGTACAGAGAGCGGTGCCGATACGCGTTTTGACTGTGGGGAAGAAGAGGTCTCGTGGCGTACAGCTTCTTGTTGATGAGTATATTGAAAAGCTTAAGAACTACTGTAATGTGGAAGATGTTAAACTGCGGTCGAATCCTCGGAATGCGCGGTATGTGATTGTACGGTTGGAGTTGACTTGTAAATTTTCTGATTCACGTTCCAACGTCCAATTTCTGACGATTGATGCTAATCTTATTGAAGGGATCCCAGGGCTCAGGTTGATGATGAAGATATGGCTGTCGTGAATCTTCTCAAGCCTGACGATTGGGTTTATCTCTTAACATTCATTTTCTTCGAATCATTACATATTTTGCTATTATGGATGTGCTCGTTTACTAAAAACTAGTTCAGAACTCTCTCTCTCTCTCTCTCAATTACATCATTCTTTTGTCTGATAAACATGTGAAACAAAATTGATTTGTTGAAACTTTAGAAAGATGGGTAGGAGTGCTTCTTTTCCAGAGATGAAATATAGTTTGCAATGTGCTTTGTTTCTCTTTTTATCCCTGGATAAAACTGATCTGTAGAATGTTTTATTGTGCTGGTGCTAGTGCTTACTTTATCCGTTCTTATCCACCTGCAGGTTGTGATGTTGGATGAGAATGGGAAAGAGATATCCTCCGAGCTGATGGCTGAGCTGGTGGCAGATGCAGGCAATACAGTGTGTACCATCTCCAATTCAAATCAAATTGGTTGCTTCATTATCATCAGTTCATCACTACTGGACAGTATTCATGATAGTTAAATTTTCAAAGTTAGTTGCTAAGGAGTTTGGACTGGAAATAGAAAGTTTTGCTTATGGCACCTCTCAGTTTAACCAGCCCACATGTTCCACTTCCATGTCAGTCTCTTGCTTTCTAATTTTATGTGATGTAAATGCACAGATGGCTAAAACAATATGTGGATTATTTTAGGTTTTCTTAGCCTGATAAAGCCGTCACCGTGCTCCAATTGTTTCTGAAAACAACTTTAGTAGAGCGAGAGGGGTATGTCCAGAATGGATGATGACGAACTGTCTTCTTATGTTTCTTCATTTCTGCAGGGTGCTTCAAGATTATCATTTTGCATTGGTGGACCTTATGGCCATGGGCAGCAACTGCGGCAACGAGCTAACTTGTCGATCAAGCTGTCCTCCATGGTCTTAAATCATCAAATTGCATTACTTGTTCTTATGGAACAACTTTATAGGTAACATTTTTTTTTTCTTCTAATCATTAGTGCCTTCTGTGTTTCATTTCAAATGTCTTGTAACATCAAATGGTTCTGAAGCTGCGTTATCTCAAAACGATATGTTGGGTGTGGAAAGTGGAATATCCATGTACGTTAATGAATAGATGTTTAGTCGGTTAAACTGATATATCAATAATGATGAATTCAAGAGTTTGGACTTACAATACTATGATCCCATCAAACTTTCAATTTTGCTCACTTCAGCCAAGATGCTTCTCTCTCTGTATCTCCACCTAGATTTTATTCAAGCCTCACAGCTCATAGCTGCAAAACATACAAAACTAACAATGCGCCATCATGCTTTTTGAAGTCTATTGCATCAGTAGTATAACGCATATTCTCAATGTGTATATTATAGGTCATGGACTATACTGAAAGGTCAGAAGTACCATCATTAGCAGCTCGTATGCCGGCCTAGCGGTATTTTTCTCATCCATCTGTTTTTGCATTTCATTTTTCGGATGCATGACACATCACATCTTTATCTCCGTCAGTCACGTAGCATCCTTACTTTTGTGCTATCTAAAACTGCCCAATTGATTAATTCGCTACGTTCTGCACAATTCTGTCAATGCTTGGTGCAGTATTGAGAACCTCGTCCATCCTCGCTAAGTTCAAGTATGTATAAGAATGATCTTTTAATTGCCATATATAAGAAAATTATGTTGCTTCTTTTGTTCAAAGAATTTTCCTTCGGCCTTGCGCTTTCTATAATGAACTTTAAAAAACTCTGCAATATGGTTGCTTCTAATTATCAATTGTCTATTAATCTTGTAGGTCTAAAACGCAGGGAGTGCTAATTGTCTGCCATATTTGATCTTGGACTACACTTGGTTTCTTCTCTTTTCTTTTTGGGAGAGGGAGCCTTTTAGTGGTAGTTTATTATATTGTTGTAATGAACTTTCTGAACTTTTGAGGTAATATATATTAGAAAACGTACTAGATATTCATTTATTTGGTTGCTTGGGCTCATTTGATATGGATTTTAGTAGTTTTAACTGTACTGTCACTAAGGCTCCGTTTGATAAGTTGAACTATGCTTAAGTTGACATATTTTAAGAAATTTATTAAGTGAAATGTTAGGTTGAAATTGTCATATTCATGTAACTCAATTAAGACATCTATTCATGTTCTTGATGTCATATTTGTTATATTAAAAAAATTGTGATTAATAAAAGCAATAGACTAAATCGTAAACCAAAATAAATGTTATAAACCATGACTAAGATAGATAGGAGGTAAAAGGATAAAATTATAAATTAAAAATAAAAATAATGTAATTAAAGTAGAAATTATAGAAATGAAATTATAAGGTTTTGAAAAAAAAATGCAAATAAATAAATAAAACAGAATCTGAAAAAGTAGAGAGAAATAGAAATTAAAAATGAAATCCCGAAATTAAAAACGAAAACGAAACAAACAAGTAAATATAATAATTAAAATAAAAAAAAAATAGGAATCTGCTCCTTCAAGAGGTGGATTCCATAAATTTAAAAATCGTGTATCTTACATGAATCTCTCAACAAGAGGCGAACTCTAATAAAGCTAAAAAATTAACTTGGTTTTCCAAAATTTTGTTTAAATATAACTAATTAACTCTATATTCAAAAGCTATTCTACAGGGACTATCTACTTACATCTCCTCTCACAACATCAATGAATACCAGTTCAAGCTCCTCATTGTTGCATCGGACTCGAGCGATGTGGTGAGAGTTCTTAATCAGGAGTTTGAAGACCTGTTGGATATGGTGATCATCATGGAAAAAATTAAGAGGGTCGATGCAGTCGCAAATGTCTTCTCCTTCTCTAAATGTCCGAGGGTCTGCAACTCCTTGTCTCACAATCTTGGCGAAAAGCATCGAGATTCTTGGTTCTTTTTTGGTCGCTCCCTGTCGATGGGGATGAAGTAGCGCGATAGGGGGAAAACTGTTTTCCTAAGTGGTTTTGGTTGGTGATAGATAACAAATGTATTGTACCAAACTTTTCTTTTGGCAGTTAATGAAGTATTTCTTTCTCAAAAAAAAAAAAGTTTGATATTTTAATTGTTTATTACTAAATTTGATCTGTCCAGTGAAAATTTTTGACCTCCAAAACGACGTTTGTATCAACTAATAAAACGGTCGTTTTGAAAACTACCCGCGTTCTATTCAGCGGGAAAACTTTTAAGCCGTCACGTGGACCAAATTCAAACGTATCAAAATAAGTCCTTCTACAGGCTATTACAGCGCCACGTCACAAGCCAACTTTTAGTACACGTGTCAGCATATCAACTTCTTAAATCTTTCTCCTCTCAAAAATTCCAACAGAAAATAAAATTAAAAAAAGAAAAAGACCATGAACACTCTCCGAATCTCATTCTCGTCTCTTCCATTGTTCAAAACACTCCCAAATTCTTCCTCTCTGAAACCGGCACAAATCGCCGCGAAATCATCTCGCCATCAGTTTTGCCGTCGAATCTCGATCATGAGTTCGAGCTCGAAGCTCGATTCTAGGTCGTCGTCGTCGACATGTAAAGTTCCGGGGCCGGAATCGGAGGAGATGGACCGGATTGCGGAGCAAATGTTCCGGCGGTATTCGTCTCCTTCGTCTTCTGGTGTTAAGAGAGGAAAAGGAGTTGCCATTGTTTGGTTCAGAAATGACCTTCGTGTGCTGGACAATGAGGCTCTGTATAAGGCCTGGATTTCTTCCGAGGCTGTGTTGCCGGTGTATTGTGTTGATCCGAGACTTTTTGGTTCTACTTGCTACTTCGGATTTCCTAAAACTGGAGGTTTGTTTCTGAATTTGTTATTTGTTGTTGTGATAGATGATCGTGTAATTTGTTTTGAATTTTTGCGTCGATTGTCTTGTTGAGCTCTGAATTAGAGAGTTTTTTGTTCTGTTTCTTGTTGTTGTTGATCATGAAGCAGGTCTATTCGGTTTAGGGTTCATTGTGATACTCATTACTATTAGATGCGCGTAATGGCGGGAACTATAGAGGTCTGTTCCTTGCCCGTCGAGTTTGGCTATACAGTCATAAGATTATGAATTATTCTGGGAACTTCAAAATTTTAAGCTATTAATTGAATTGCCGATTAAGATTAAGATTTTAGCGTTTTGGAACTTATGCTTGTATATGGAGCAAGTGCAAGTGTTTCAACGGTTACATGATTTCCTTCCTTTCTGGCAGCGTTGAGAGCACAATTTATTGTTGAATGCTTGGCCGACTTGAAAAGGAACTTAATTAACCGAGGCCTTAACTTGCTTATTCAACATGGGAAGCCTGAAGAAATTCTCCCTTCCCTGGCGAAAGCTTGTGGTGCCCACACAGTTGAGTAACTTAAACAGTTTTCTTTCTATGTTTGAAGGATTGTTCATATATGTTTAAATTCTATCTATTAATTTTTTCAGGTATATGCTCAAATGGAAACTTGTAGTGAGGAACTGTACGTTGAAAAAATGGTGAGCAAAGGTCTCAAAACTGTGGTGCTGTCACCATCCTCAGAGAAGTCTGCCAAGCCAAGTTCTACCAGAAGCCCTACTTTTGAACTTGTTTGGGGCACCACCATGTACCACATAGACGACCTTCCATTTGACACCAACAGTTTACCGGATGTCTATACACAATTTCGTAAAGTACCGTACATTCTCTTTATAGTTTTATAGGTTCATTACATTCTCTTGCATTATTAAATTTGTTTCTCATAAGGTGCTTTTTCTTTCGATGGACCACCAAATTGCAGTCTGTTGAAGCTAAATGTGCAATCCGAGATTGCGTTAGACTTCCAGCTCTTCTCGGGCCTCTGGCAAGTATGGATGACTGGGGATGTGTTCCCTCACTAGATAAGCTTGGGCTTCAACCTCCAAGTGTATGTTTATATTTTTGGAATAGCGCTACGAGAAGGTATACAATCAAATCTTCAAGTTGACAAATAGTTCGTTTTCTTCAGGTTGCCAAGGGCATGAAGTTTGTTGGGGGTGAGAGCGCAGCTCTGTCCAGGATTTATGAGTACTTCTGGAAGAAGGTGAAAGTTGCTCCCTGTTTTCTTTGTTTTATTTTTCCCAGACATTGTACGAGGCATGGATACTCTTAATGATGAATTTAGCCATTTGCATCTCTTTTGATCCGGACTCTTAATTATGGGTCTACACAATTTCACCTATATTTTGAGATGTTTTGCCTTAAGTATTCTTCTTTTTAACTCTGCTGTTTAGGATTTACTACGGATTTATAAGGAAACAAGGAATGGGATGTTAGGACCTGACTACTCTACCAAATTCTCTCCATGGCTTGCTTCAGGAAGCATTTCACCTCGTCTCATTCATGAAGAGGTTGGTGTTTTTTTTCATTTTCCTTTAATGACGATGTTTATTACATATTTCAAGGCTTGGATTATTCTCTTAGGTAAGGAGATATGAGAGGGAAAGGGAAGCAAATCAGTCTACTTACTGGTATTCACTATTTCTTTTTGTCCATAATATGGTATCATTACTCATTTCCCATGTATCATCTTAATGATCTCATGATAACAAGGGAATAGCATCTGCCTCTGGTTCAAATTGTCTACTCTTATGAATTAGACTGAGATGATTTACGTCACATCTCCCATTCTACTCAAAACTTTAATGTATTTTAGCCATTAGAAAGGAAATCTCTTACTCTTGGTTAATCTACATTTACCATTTCAGGGTTTTGTTTGAATTAATATGGAGGGATTACTTTAGGTTTCTTTCAGTCAAATATGGCAATTCTCTTTTTCATTTAGGTAAGAGTTGTCAGAAAATTTTCAGATTTTTCTTGTTTTCCTGTTATTTTACTACCATTTTTCCTAGTGCATATTCCCGCTCATGCCAGTTTCTTTTTATAGGTGGCCCAAGAAAAGTGGAGTTGAAATGGAATCAAGACAAAAATTTGTTTGAATCCTGGAGAGATGGACGTACAGGGTACTTTCTCTCTAGCTCTAGGATCGTGTCCTTGATTTGATCTTATGTTCCTTTGAAGTCCAAGAGTGTGTGTAGATAATGGTTTCATATGTCATTAGATGTTTGTTTCGTATATGATGTACTGAAGTATTATGAGTCTCCAGGTACCCTCTTATAGATGCAAATATGAAAGAATTATCAACAACTGGCTTCATGTCGAATAGGGGACGGCAGGTATTTTTTCTGAGTGTTTGATTTCTACAGATATTGTTCTACACAATGAGTATGAAAGCCTTGCAATCAAATTAGCTCTTCTTAAAGTATATGTCCTTGGAGTGCCATATAACTTAATTACATCACTTTTGAATATATCAAATTAGCGCTTGTTAAAGCACACATCAAATCTCGATTTTCACTTAAATGAATTGAGTAATGAATGCAACGATGATCTGTTCTTTCTTCAGATAGTATGTTCCTTCCTTGTTCGAGATATGGGTATTGACTGGCGTATGGGAGCTGAATGGTTTGAGACATGCCTTCTCGATTATGACCCTTGCTCCAATTATGGAAATTGGACATATGGGGCTGGTAACTCAATTTCCTTCCAAACTACGAAAACTGTGTGCTTAAATTCCCACACCTTAGTTTTGCAACGAAAGCATGTTCAGAATTCTTCATTGAATCTATTTTGTATTCTCGTTCTCCCATGTTATATTTCTTCTGAAAAATGCAATCCTATCACTTATTACACATCATCTGAAGCTCCAAGAACGAAGGTTGCCTGTTATGATTTACTTTTCTTAAAGATATTTCTATCATAATTTTTTTTTTCTTTGGAAAGTTCTATCATAATTTTTTAAAGCTACCTTGTTGCGGGTGTCATACTGGAAAATTTTTCTTTATCTCAGTTCCTTGTTTCCAGTTACCACATCATCAACGAATATGCCAATCTTAGATTTGTACCATACCATAACTTAAATAGCTCTGACTATTTATTTAATCTTATGATTGATATACCAAAAGGTCCATGTTTGCCATGAATGACCCAATTCATCCTTTTTACAACCCCAAATAATACTTGCTTTCGTTTTAAGTAATTTTGCAGTTGCTACAAACTGTGAATTTTTAAAGTTTCGTCCTCTCTATTTTTAGGAGTTGGGAATGACCCAAGAGAAGATCGTTACTTCAGTATCCCCAAGCAAGTAAGTTCAGATTTTATTCTAAAGAAATTTTATACATTGTGAACAAACGCATGTACTTCAAGGTGCTACATAATGCAGATCTATTAACTTCTTCCACGAACTCATTCTTATTCACTGGATCGTATGCCATTATCAGTTTGCATCGAGTCGAAAGTTAGAATGATAGTAGAGGAAATAAGATCAAAGCATAGGTCCTTGAATTCTGCATATAGTCTTCCTGAAAAGTGATGCAATCTAGTTACAAGATAGAAACACTAAGAAATATGAACTTACATAGTTGCACTCTTTAGGACATATTCGGGATCTTGGCCACTCTAAAATCACTCCAAAATATGTCCTTATCCTTTACCAAAATCTCAAGAGGTCGCTGGAGTAAATAATATTAGAGATTGTGATCTATTATGGCGAACAATTACTCTTCAAATTTAGGCACTAGAGTGAGTAAATTTGTATTAAGCAGCAAAGAAGCTTTCATTGGGTTCCAATCATTCTTTTGATTGCAAGTTTTTTTTTTTTTTCCCCTATGTCTCATACGAAGGTCATCTTTTACAGGCACAGACATACGATCCCGAGGGCGAATATGTAGCGTATTGGTTGCCACAACTACGAATGTTGCCCAAGGACAAGAGGCACTTCCCAGGAAAAATGTTGTACATTGAACAAGTTGTACCTCTAAAGTTTGGGAATGCTGGTAGGCCCCAAAGCCAAGATTCTGCAAGAAGAAAAAACTTTGGGGGGAGACAAGCAAGAGACTTGAGAAGATGACACTACTTAAAGGAAAGTAGTTATAATTTACCAATCTTTTCCATATGGTTTGAAAGTTAGAATTTAGTCCCAATGGTTTTAATATTAAAATTTACCCCAATAATTTTATGAAATCTCATTTAGTAGTCTCTATCGTCAGAAGTCACTAGCAATTTGAGTATGAGGCTGTTAGAAGTCATAAAAATATTGAGCATGTGAATGTATAGGGACAAAATTCTCATAGTTTGAGTACACAATATAGACTATTGAATGAGGTTTTATCAAACCATAGAGACCAAATCCTAATTTGAAAACCACGGGGACTAAACTTTAACTTTTTCCGAACCATATTGACCAAATCTGTAATTTAACTTGAATCAAAATTCACAGCACCTTATCTCCACAAACTCCAATTTTTTCTCTTATTGACCTAAAGTTGAAGCATAGTCCTGACTCATGAGGAAACTTGTTTAACTTGGTGTTTTTTTTTCAAACTCAATTAACATTATTATACAGGAAAAGAGATGGCCTTGTTCACTGGAGAAGACTACAGCATTAAAGCCTGACACATCTTTATGAAGGTGATCACTAGCAACATTATTGACTTTACTCTGTTGTATTTTATGAATTTGAATGCTTAGAACTTTGAAGACTTAAAACATCTGGTTAATCCAATCTAAATAGTTTGGTTTTCATCTGATTTAGATCTGATAAAATTGAAACAATATTGCCTTTTAGTTTTGAGAAAATTACATCCATGTTTTCTTATATTTCGTCTAATTTAATATAGTCTTTTTAGAATATTACATTAGGTGTGGAGGATTCGAAATTTGAATTTCTTAGTATAGATGGAAATATTTTTATTGTTAAATTATGCTCATATTAACTCATTTGATTGAATACTACATTTTAAATTTTAAATTAGAATGAACAGTGAAATCTATATTTTGATAATTAAATAAATATGAAAGAAAGGGTTGTTTGGTGGTTGTTGTTGTTGAAACACATTTAGTTTTCCTTCAAATTTTGCCTTTAAAAAACTTTTTTCGGTTCAACTATAAAGAATGACTTTAAATAAGAAAATAAGATCTAACAACTTTTTAAATGGCTTCCCACAAAATTAAACCTTTTAAGTTAATAGTCAGCCAGAAGAAAAATATTCTCAAATACACAATAAAATTGTAATCAAATGGAATATATCTCAAATTATTTATCTCGATGTTTTTTTAGTTCAACAGATTTGAGCTACGTTCATAGCCATTGATGTTGAGTTATATATATTAATAGACATTATTCATGAATCAATAGGTCACAAAACTCCACTTTTTGTCAAATAAATATTTATAATTATAATGAGTTCAGATTCTCTGTTTATTCTTCCATTTTTATATTCACCATTTTCTTTTGAAGTGTATTTCACCTTTTTTTTTTTTTTTTTTGAGAAAAATATTTCACCATTTGGTTGATGTGATGCCAGTAATGGCAATTATGATATAAAGTCAAAGCCTATTATTCAGTCATAAATTCATAATTATATATATAGCAACCAATTAATTGTGGGAAAAGTAGATAGAGGATTCATAATTTTTCAAACAAGGAAACAGTTTAAATGGTTTTTGTTTTTTTTTGAAAAATTAAATGGTTTGATTTTGAAAGTCTATGGGCTCTCTCCCTTTAATCCTATCCAATCTCTTAGGTTGTTGGCTATATCATTTTATGGGTTTTTATATATATATATATATATATATATATATATATATATATATATATATATATTATATTTGAATATATCCATGTAGAGATATTAGGAATGAATTTAATGTTCATTTTCATTCATCAAGTAAGGACGCGTTTGGAATTGATTTTGAAATGACTAATTATTCATTGAAACATACCTTTAATTATGTTTAATTATTCATTGAATTGATTTTGAAATGCTAAAATCATGTTTGAAATCACATTGAAACATACCTTTAATTATTCAAAATAAATTCCATCTTTGGAAGTGATTTTGAAATGATTAAAATCATTTTTGTCATATTCAAAGTCATTTCGAGACATGTTTTTGATACTTCGAAATCAATTTTAACGATATGAAAATCACGTTTGAAAGTGTAAAATCAAACATGAAATTGATTTTGAATAATTAGAGGTATGTTTCGAGGTGATTTCGAACATCACAAAAGTGATTTTAGCCATTTTAAAATTATTCCCAAACATGCACTCACACTTTTAAACGTGATTTCCAAATTGATTTTGAATTATTAAATATATGCTTTGGAGTGATTTTTAATATGACAAAAGTAATTTTACTTTGCTAGCTCTTCTCGAAAGAAAGGCATCGGAACTATGAACAACTTACCCAGGGAGACATATTCACTCATTTGTCAATGCTTAACTTCTAACGTAATGGAAGATTCGAAAGAAAAGTATCAAAACTACGAACCACTCAACAATAAGGGCATATATTTTTTTTTAGAATAACAATAAGGGCATATTCACTCCATTGTCAATGTCTAGTTTATAACCTAGTGAAATAAAATAAAATGTGTCTCATCATTCAACTCAACGAGCATAATTCGATTAATTAAAATGTTATATATCTTATTTCAAATATCAAATTAACATGTCGAACTAAAAATATATATACATAAATTTTAGAAAAAAAAATACACCTTTGGTCTCTAAATTTGAAAACTCGACATTTTGGTCCTTAAAGTTTGAATTTCATTTCATTTTAGTCCCTCTATCCAATTTTTTTGATAATTGGTGGACAGCGGACGACGACAAGACTGGAAGAAGAAGAGATGAGAGAAAAATGAAAATGTAATATATATATATATATATATATATATATATATATATATATATATATATTAATTTGGTATTATTTTATTTAATCTTTTTAAAACAATTTTTTTTAATAAAAATAGTGTCACGTCTAACGAAAAATTGGACGGATTGATGAAAATGAAACGAAATTCAAACATGGAGTTTTCAAACTTAAGAATTAAAATAAAAACTAACCATTTTAGGAATAGAAATTTATTGTTTTTTCTGACAATATGAGGATAGGGTACATGCTAATTACCGTTAAATTTTAAGCTCGTTTTCACCACGTTTATACCATTTGAACCATCCTCGTGTTGGCATATAAATTTATAATTTAAAACAATATAAATGAAGTATTTTTTATTTCACCGCTCGGTAGGGAACGAAAACATAACTGCGAAAGGAGATGAGGGAGCTGGCGCGACGTGGGAGTCATCATTCATAATATTAGGGCACTGCACGTGGAAGCCGAGTGGACTCCATTTTCAGGGAGTTGCGCATTTAAATCCCCCCTCAAAAAATAAAAAATAAAAAAATAAAAAAATCCCCCATTCATTTTCATTTTCATATTATAATAATTATGATGATTTGCTTTTTTTTTTAATAGGAGATTTGAACATATTTTTAGTTTAAGTTATAATACATAAATTAGTTGTACTTTGTTTAAGTTAGACGATAATTTACCAATTCACTTCATTTTTCAACAACAATAATATACTATTGATACTAAAACGAGATAAAATCACCAATTTTATTTTCATATATTCAACTTAATTTTAATGTGATCTTTTTAATTTTAAAACTTATGACTTTATATTAGAGTTAGAGATAGTCTTCAATATTGAACTAAGTCTATGTTGACATTTGTCTTTCATATAAGTCATACTTGGGTCATTACACCCACACAAAAAACTTACGCATTACCAACTTGAGCATAGTTGATTAAGACATATACTTTCAACTAAGATGTTAGATGTGAAAATTTCTATCAAAATGAGCATAACTCAACGGTAATTGACATATACCTTCGATTAAAATGTCAGATGTTTGAATCTCTCCACCCCTAAATGTTAATGATCTAAAAAAAGATGTTAAAATTCTTCACCTCACAAAGAGATGAGAATTTGAACCATACTCACAAAGGAATATGAGTTCCTTCGACTATATAAATTAGGCTAAGTTAACAAACTCTAATACAACTCATTGTCACATATTCAATATGGTGATGACTAGTAAGAAGTATGAACAATTTATAAGATTATAAGACCAGATTAAAACTAAAGAGTAAATCGAAACTATAACGTGAACTCGAAAATGACTCGATTGATTAAAGTATATCATCAATCAAAAAATAAAAAGTTCAAATATTTACCATCATTGAACTTAAAGAAAGGAAGTAGAAGCTTGAATGGGTAAATTGACAATAAAAAAAAATGGTAATATAACCAATAGTTTTTCTATAAAAAAAAAATATTTTTTTGACAATTTGTGGGGTGGGGGATTCAAACCACAGACCTCGTGGTTATCAGTACAACATTATGCCAATTGAGCTATGCACTTGTTGGCAAAAAAAAAAAAAAAAAAAAAGTTGTGGGATATTTAAACCAAGGGGCTGTTTGGCCCATGGTTTCGGAATCAGAACCCTGGGAATCAGAACCCTGGGGGGTTTGTTCTGGCGTGTTTGAAAGTCTGGGAATCAGAAAACAGTGTTTGGGGTGCTGTGTTCTGAATCCTGGGAATCAGAAAACAGTGTTTGGGGTGCTGGGTTCTGAACCCTGGGTTTGGACAGTTTTTTTTTTTTTTTTTTTTTTGATTTTATATTTTATTATTATTTTTTTCTTTTTTGGTGAATGTTTTATTAATTGTAAAGCCCCTTGTGTAACATAGATTAATTTTTAAGAGAATTTTGAATTAAGCATTTAATTTATGATATATACGAAGAATAATAAAATTGTTTCTAATAATCAAAATATTGATTATCATTGACAAATTGAAAAATATAACATGAAATTCTTAGGCCCCATTTGAAAATTTAAAAGTTTGAAAACAAAAAAAAAATAGTTTTCAAAAAATAGTTTTTGTTTTTTGGAATTTGTTTAGGAATTCAAATGTGTCTTTAACAAAGATGAAAATCATCCTAAGAAAATTGAGAGAAAACAAACATGATTTTCAATGTTGTTCAAAAAAAAAAAAAACAAAAAACAAAAAACAAACATGATTTTCAAAAATAAAAAACCAAAAGCCAAATTATTAGATGTGGTTTAAGTTTGGTCATTTTTTTCATGGATCCACATGCAAAATTTAAATTCAAAACAATAGTTCATTAATGTTAAATTAAAGTAGTTATTGAGACAAAAAAAACATGGTTCATGAGAAAATAAAAATTTGGAACATATAATCACATAATAAATAAAATAGAATCTATAGGCTACTTTACAATGACTAAATTAAATATTAAATTATGTATATTTATATTATTTAAATATAAATAAGTTCAAAATAAATATCATATGTCAAAATAAACTTAGCTTAGCAATAATTGATATATGCGCTCGATCAAAAAGTTAGAGATTCGAATATTCCCACATCGAAATGTTGTTGAACTAAAAAAAATTGTACATATAATTTTTTTTTTTTTTTGAGATTACATATAAATTTGTTTTTTTGTTTTTGTGTATGTAATTTAAAATTAAATACTTTATTTACTATAGCGGATTTAAAATTAAATATTATTCATTTTATTTTAATAAATTCAAAATAACATACTATTTATTTTTGTCATTCGGAATATTGTTAATTTGAAAATAAATACATATTTTTTTAATACGTTAACTCAAAATTATATTTTATTTTAAAAATATTTATATGGGTAAGTTGGCTAAAATACCTTTTCTTATGTTAAAATTATAAAATTATATATATATATATTAAAATATTGTTAATTTAATATAGAGAAATGAAAAGAATTATGAGAAAAATGGAAAGAAAAATGATGGGACCCACCAAATTTATGACAAAAATGGATAAAGTAATAGTGGGTCCCACCAACTTTATGGAAGAAAGAGAAATCATAGGTTTGGAGTGGTTTTGAGGTGGGTTTGGAGAGAAAAACCATGGGGTTGGGTTTGGAACCCATGGTGTTGTGATTACAATGGGGCAAACATGGTTTTGGGTTTGGAACACAAAACCACCCAAACCCAAAACCATGGGCCAAACACCCCCCAATAGTTTTGGGAATTTACTTACATGTATTGAAAGAAAAAAAAATGGTTAGGTTTAGATTTGCGAGGTTCGAACTTGGGAATTGAAAGCGCGTGAGAGCGCGTGAAGTGGGACCCACCTCCAATCCTCCCAACTCGATGCAGACAAATTAAAAAATAATTATTATAATAACAACAACAAGAAGAAATTAAAAGAGAAAAAAAGAAAAGAAAATACGAAACTTAGGGAAAGAAAGAAAGAGTGAAGAATGAAGATGAAGAAGCAAAAGGAGAGCCCTCAATTTTGAAGCCATCTTTTTTTTTTTTTCCATTTTCCCTTTTCTCTCAACACGCTCACTACGCGAACAATACAGTTCCCTTCCTCTCTCTCTCTCTCTCTCTCTCTCTCTCTCTCTCTCTCCATCCATCTTTCTGGTTGATTTTCTCGCAGCTTTACGTCTCCAGCACGGTCTCTGATTTCAATTTCGTATTTATTCTCTCTCTCTCTCTCTCTCTCTCTCTGTGATCCGGAGAGGAGGAAGAAGATTGGTGGAGCAATTCATTCATTCCACTCATCCAATCCGGATCCACGATTTTCAGGTATGTTCTAGATCTGATGTTTTTTCCTTCTTACTTCCCGTTTTCTGATTGTTCGGCGGATGTTTCGCATCCGGTATTTACTCTGTTTCTGAAAGTGATGCTCGCTGATCAATCGCTTCGTGTTTAATTACTTGAATCACTGGAGAATTCATCGTTGTTTGTTTGTTTTTTGATCGGTTATTGATTTAGATTTTTTTCTCGTGTGTTTGTGTTTGTGATATGTGGTTTTTGCAGGTATATTTGGGATATGGCTGAGGAAAAAGCCGCTGCTGGAGAAGGTGAAAAGAAGGATACTGTTGCGGATGTTGCCGGGAAGAAGAAATCCCAGGGGTTTTTCTCGCGGCTTTGGAATGGTATCTTCCGAGTGCGTGGAGATGATTTCGAGAAGAGGCTTCAACATATTACTAAGGAAGAAGCCGCTGTGCTGGCTAGGTTGAAGCGTAGATCCCTAACCTGGCGGCGAATGGCCAGAAATCTTATTATATTTTCTGTCATTTTTGAGGTGATTTTGTTTATCTATTTTATTTTGAGTAATAGTATGTTTTGGAACATGGTTACTGTTCGGATGGACTACGTTGAGTTGCGTTTACTATACCAATTCCAGTAGTTTATGTCAATGTAACTGAATTGCATTCTTACATAAGATTACTCCGTTGGTTTCTTATCAAAAGAAAAAAAGAGTTGGATATTAGATTACTGTCCCGAGGACTTTTTCAATGATTTTTGTTTTCAATTTTCAGATTATTGCAGTTTGTTATGCTATCATAACTACAAGAGCTGTCGATATGAACTGGAAGATGAGAGCATTTAGAGTTTTGCCCATGTTTCTTTTGCCTGCGTTATCAAGTCTGGCTTATACGACATTTCTTAGCTTCACAAGAATGTGTAAGTTTCTACTTGATTTTCTGTGATTTTATTTTATTGGCACCATATTTTCTCCATATGGTTCTTTTCCCTTTCCCTTTATGTATTTGGTGCTTCTGTCTGTTAATGCTCTGTGCTTACTCTTTACTTTTTGTTTTAATTGATTTTCTTTCTTGTTATGAATGATTAACCATAAATCGAATGCTGGAGTTGGTGAAAATAATGAAGCTAATTTAATTTTGTTTACTTGCTGTTGGCACGTGATGCCTGGGCATGAAGATGAAGCTCAAAAACCAAAGCTGGAATAAGAGTAATCTTACGTCTAAGAGAATGCTAGTTTAGAATGGGTTTTGACCAACATAACCGGTTGTCTTAGAATTTTATTTTGAAGGTAGGATGCGACTTGTCCAAACATAACCGAGTATGGTGCATGTTAAATTTGCCTCGGATGTTCTAGTTTTTTGTGGACAAACTCACAGTATAGGAAGAGATGGTTTGGATTTTTATCTTGTTTTTAACACACAATGTACCAATTGTGAGATAGCAGCATTAATGGTAACTTGTCATTCAGTTTCCCAGAGTAAAAGTACATAGAAAGACATTCAGCTTCATAGGGGTTTTTCTTTTTCTCTATACACTTTGCCATTGAGATGTTGAGTTGGGACATATAAATCATTGGAATGGTGCAGAAATATGTTGAATCAGAATTAACAAACCCCCTTCTGTGTTCTTCCATCGACTTAGTCTCCTGACACAATGTGTTGATTGTAAAATTGGTCTGATTTTAAATAGTCTGTGTGTTCTCTGATTTTATTTTGTCATTTCCCTTAGTTTGTAGTGATGGATGTCTATTGTGCAAGTCTTGCTTTCTTCTTAAGTTTGTGCTTCCTGCCTAGAATTAGCTGGCGTTCTACTATCACCACAATACTACATAGCGCTAATATGTTTTCTGTTACTTTGTATGGGATCTATGATTATTGTATCTGTCATCTGCTTCCTACTATGAACATATGGAATGAATGTTCTCAAGTCCTATCTAGATTCTTGTAGTGTTTTTTCTTTCTATTGCTTTTGCTATTTCATCGATTCCTTGTTTGTTGCATATTTTGTAGAGTCATAATACAAATTTGGTTCATTGGCAAACATGAATGCTTGACATTCTGTACTAGCATCCTAGTGAGTTTGCAGTGGCTTGTATCTTTTGACTGAAAGCCAATTTGAGATTTATAATATTTTCCTGTCTTGGATTTTATTAATCTGACTAAGTGATTTTAGTTAATAATTTGTTGAGGACTTCATGAATTTATGTTAAATTTTCTGTTGGCATGTTGGAATTTAGGATTATGTTGTCATGTTGATGAAACTATAACTTATTGGAAATTACAGGTGATCGGAAGGACCAGAAAACCCTTGAAAGGCTGCGAGCTGAGAGGCAAGCTAAAATTGATGAACTTAAGGAGAAAACAAATTATTACATTACTCAGCAGCTCATCCAGGTAATGTTGTGATATAATTTTCCCTCTTAGTCCTTTAGTTAGGATGGGATTTCTCTAATCAGTGACTTTCCTTGCAACTCATTAGAGCCCATCTGTCTATCTGGACCTCATCAGTTTAACCTTAGTGCCATTTGTGGCAGTCCTTAACTAATTATTTAGGAAGAAGTCTGATAGAACTCGAATTATATATTCACTATTTTGGCAACGCCAAGGGAGTTCTGGGAGCTCCCCCCTCTCCACAATGCTTGACAAGAGCTACAATTCAGCAAAATGCAAAAAGATACCTTACCCAGCTCTCTCGCAGCCATTAAGTAATTCCAAAAAGTATAACTAACCTAACCGTATCAAGTGGTCCTCACAAAATCACAGCACTCGTGCCCGCTTGAATATAATTCTCAACTCTCATATATTTGCATCACTTGGTCCCTCCTTTCCTTTCTTACGTTTATATACTCTAGTAATTTGGGGTCTATCACTGTTGATTCTTTAAATTGGTTTTTGATATTAGCCTATCATACATAGACGAAATGGAGGCAAGCTAATATTGGTGTAAATGGCTGATAGTCACTATAAAATCTGTAACCTCTTTGTTATAATTATGGAAACTAAATGCAATATTTTTCTTTTAAAGTATGCTTAAGCTCGGGAAACCGTCTCCTTTATTTTGATGATAACACCTTAGTCTTTTTCTTTTATAAGATTGTCTTTTGGGATTTGAACTACAATTCTGAGGAATGAAGCTTGATGATGGACCTGTTGTTTTTTTCCCCTACATTTGTTTCCCCGTAGCTTTTCTTCTGAGGGTTATGTTTCCAACTGGATTGAACGATATTGCTGAAGTTGTGCAGCAGTTTTTTTCTTGACAGCTCATGATCTTCTTGGTTTTTTTTATGAGGATTCATATAGATTATTTCTGTTCCCCTTTTTCTTTGACAGAGATATGACCCTGACCCTGCTGCAAAGGCAGCCGCTGCAACTGTATTGGCTTCCAAGTTGGGAGCAGATTCTGGCTTAAAGGTTCATTTGGGCGATGAATCCAATGTTAATGCCCCGTCAGGGAAGAGCAATGATGTTGAATTTGTTCCAGTTGGTGGTGGACTTCGAAACAGAAAACAAGGTCACTCCCGTTCAAGTAGTGCAGGTAGTGGTTCATTTCATTATCATGATGAAGATGCACGCCTGCTACCTGCAGTATCCGAAAGTCCGCTGGCTTCCGAGCATAATCAGTTGGTTGTTGATCATTACAACCCCCAAGGACCAGCTGTAAATGATGGAGGATGGTTAGCTCGAATTGCTGCATTGCTCGTTGGAGAGGATCCAACGCAGTCTTATGCACTCATCTGTGGCAACTGCCATATGCACAATGGTGAGTAGTCCTATTCTACCCTTTACAGCTCACTCTTTCCTTCAGTACATAAGCAGATAGAGTTGTATTTTTATGCACCTAAAATCTGAAAAATTCATGCACTTTCCCTCTCGAACCGAACAAAACCAACAAGGATGAGTATAGTTTCATCTCCTTTTTATCCTCTGTAGGGCTTGTCAAGAAGGAAGATTTCCCATTCATTACTTACTACTGCCCACATTGTCATGCCTTGAATCGGTCCAATCAATCGGAGGAACACGTTTCGGGCCACGGTAGTCCCAGTGGTGGTTCTGTAAGAGCAAGAAACACTAGTGACCCCACAAATACCTCTGGATCTGTTAATGATAGTGTGCTCACCAGCAATGTCCTTGCAGAAGCAATTTCTGAGATTCAGGATACCATCCAAAAGACAAAATCTGAAAACTTAGCTAGCGAAGAAGAAAAGGTACGCACAGCTGAAACGACAACGACGTAATTATAATACACACCACGAAACTAGAGTTTGATCATTTGATTGCTTGGGCTTGTTATCCCTTGTTCATATTGTGGGCGTTATTGAGCAACACATTATTCTCATAGATTGCTTCCTGCTTGATCTTGTAAGCTGTCACTGTTAAGGTGAGTAACTTTTTCTTCTTCTGTTCATTTTATTGCCTTTTCCATCCTTAGAGTTGATGATGTATACATAGGTTACATGGATTTTGTTGTAAACATGTAAAACTGTTGAGTTTTGACTTTTAATGGAAGTGTCTAAAAGATCTTCATTTGTTAGCATTTTTTTTTTTTAATTGAAATTTTGAGAATGGAGATGTATATGTTTGAATTTCCTTAAATGTGAATGTAGAATGGAAAAAAAAAAAAAGGGTAATATTTGATTAATGGGAATGAAACTAGTTGAATTTTTTTTTTTTTTTTTTAATTTTAAATTGTGTTTTTGGGGAGTTGGTTGAATTTTTTTTATTTCAAATTGTGTTTTGATATTTAAAGTCATGCTAGTTCCATTAAATCAAATAATAAAGGCGGTCTATTTAGAATTTAAAATCTCAAAACGATTAGATGATGTGTATAGGTTAATTTAGAGAGACACATGCATATAATATATAATAATTAATATGAAATAATTTCTTTCATTTAATAATGTTTTGATCCGTCTCTATAACTATTAATGACAAAAATAAATAAATAATGTAGTAGATAGTGTTTATTAGAACTAAGTCACATAATGGCAATGTATCATTTTTTATGAGTCAGTATATCTTTTTAATGTTAAATATTACTCACCCCAGTCGTATGGACTCTTTTCAAATAAAAAAAAATACAATAAAGTTGTACACGTAATTATCATATGAAATATTACTGTTGCACATCTCACCAAATTTAGAAATTGTTTCTCCGTTTTAAATTCTTTAACAACCTCACCAAACATGTACATTCTTCCATGTAATTCTTTTTCTTTATTTGTGCTAAGGTAAATAGTCCCGATTCGGTTGATCCACAAATACAATATATAAATATGAATCCAATTTGAGTTCTTTTTATATATATATATATATATATAATGAACACAAATATAAGATTTTATATTTACATTTTGTGCTTGTCTACCAATGTGTAACTTTAGTGTAACAACCAAAAAAACATTGAGTTGTCTTATGTTCCTACTGTATTCAATAATGGGAAAGAAAAATAAATAAATAAATAAATAAAGAATTAAGGCCCGTTTGATAACGTTTTTTGTTTTTGATTTTTGAAAATTATGCTTTTTTTAAAAAAAAACTATTTTTTTTTCAAAATTGGACTTGAAAAAAAAAATTGATACTAAAACAGAGAAACCTATAGGTGAGAGAAGGTGTGTATAAACTTAATTTTAAAAAACTAAAACCCAAATGCTATGGCCTGAACTTTTTAGAAAACAAGAACTATTTTACCGTATCATTCACAACAACCATGTAGTTTAGGTTCACATTATTTATATTAATTTACTCGTGGCCAAATTTTAATAATAATATCATCGAAAAATTGAGACAAAGGTGAACTGTAAAGTTAAATTAAGGAAAAAAAAAATACTATGTGATAATTATTTTTTCATAAAACAAAAAGTAAGAATAGTATCGATGAATTATTGAACTCAAAGGCTTTTACATATGAGGCGAACTCGACGTCGTCGTTTCAACTCCCCAATGGCTTCTATTTTCTTCTTCACATTCCTGGTTATGGCGGCAATCGATCAGAAAAGTTGATCTCAAAAACCTACAAATCAATGGCGATCGCGAAAAATGGATCTCTATCTCTCTGTTCGGATTCAGATCCACCGTCTGTGGTTTCGGCTGCCGTGAGCACCTCGGAACCACTGGTCCCAGTTGACGTCCGCCGGACCGATTGTTCTGTATAATATCGAATCATTGTTCGTTGATTAGGGGAATAAAGGATAGTGAAGATTGAAGATCGATAATTAATGTTAATGGTGATAATCTTACTCTGAAAGCAGAGGATCGGGAACCGATTCGACGCTGGAGATGAGTCTGTACGTAAACAGGTGAAGAAATTAAGCCCTAGAGTAATGGTGACGATGATTCGATAACTTTGCTTTGAAATTGAGGATGAATGATGAATGTATAAATGATTCGGAATTTTTCGAAAACCTAATGAATTGATCGATCGGCTTAGTTCTTACTCGTTGCAGACGGTGGAGGATTCGCCTGTGCTCTCGAGCTGTTGCAATTCTTCCTGCAACACGATTCATCATCGTCTTTAATTTCAGAGGGAAAAATGGCTGGAAACGTGAATTGCTATCAGATTAAGGTGAATCTACGTATCGTAAAAGGAAATAGCGATTACCTGGATGATATTGATTTCGTTTTGGAGTCTGACTATGGCCGCTGAGATTCTATGTCTACCAAAGAAGGTATCCTTGTACCGAACTGTAGATTTAGATTTGGTTTCTGAATTGACTTCTTCTTCTTTCTTCGCTGATTCTTCTCCTCCACCTCCAGGCGGCGACGGCGAGGACAGCGGCTGTGATTGGTGCTGTTCCTCCATTGTTTTGCGACTAACAGGTAAATCAATTCAGTGCGCTATTTCTGTTATGTGAAAGAAATCTCAACAACCATGGTGGGAAAATCTTGAAAAGCACAATAGAGATGGGGGAAAGAATTTGGAATCTTAAATAAACAAAGGGAATTGGAGAGAAGAGAGAGATGGGTTGTTTGTGAGGATAAAGAGAAGGTTTAGAAACATTCACACATGGAAAAAAAGGGGGAAGAAATGGACCAAAAAAAGCTGGAAACAAATGATGAAAGCAAGGTGTAAATGTTTATGTGTGTTTTTTTTTATTTTTTGCTTCTCTTTCTCTCTTTTTTCTAATGTAAATTGGAATGATTGAAGCAGGCAGAGATGAGATTATGATGAAAAGGAATAAAGTGGACAGTCAAAACTCTGTGAAAAAGTAGAAGCAAAAGAGAAAAAAGAAGAAAAGGCCAACAAACAGCAATTTCTGGACTACAGTTGTGTAATAAGGTATGCCTTTTTGGCCCTTTTCTTCTCTTTCTATAGGATCTCTCTACAGTTTGTGAATGAGCCTTTTTCTTCTATATATCTGGGCTTTCTCTCTCTGGTTTTTATTTTATCTCTCTGTGAAGAAGAAGAAGAAGAAGGATTTTAATAATGTTATTGGGAAGATGAGAGCCAAGTGGGTGAGAATTGGGAAATGGAGATAAGGGTGTTGAGATTTTAATTGAATTTTAGGATTGGTGAGGTCAAACTCAAACCCCATCAAAGCCGCCAACTCTCTCTTTCTCTCTCCCATTTTCTTCCATTACATTATTGCTTAATTAATATCATACATAGAAACTCGCTCCATTCTCCTCCATAGCAAATCAAGACTTTTCTTCTCCATGTTCTAAGCCATTGGAATGTAGTTATAATCTAATCTTTCAACTTGTGAGTTGAATTAGTTTGATTGGTTGTACTCTAGAGTATTAGTAATGTTGTCTTTGATTTTTTTTGTTTATTCATGTGTTCGAAATTGTTGTAAGATGTCCTTATTTGAATATTAGTTTTAAAATATTCCTTCTTTTTTGTTTGGTTAAAAGTTCTTTTTAGTATTATTATTCCAACTGGTGAGAATATTAATGTCTTGGTTTGTTGAACTATGTTTGGTTGATAACAAAAAATTGAAGAGGGGGATTTGATTTTGTGAATTTAATAATTGAAGTATGATTTTGTAATGAATTTATGAAGTTATGAGTTTTCGAGAAAAAAAAAAGTTATGAATTTATGATTAGTTTAAGGGGTTTTATTATTATTATTATTATTTTAAATTCAACATTTGATGGGTAGAAGATCTGACTATCCATTGTTTAGATTGTAATTGATGTCTTATCTAATAAACTAGGTTCAAATTGGTTAGGAAGTTTGATCCAATTTTGAAAAGTTCTGATTTTGTACCAAACACAAAGCATCACTTTAATATATATATATATATATATATATATAAAGCATCACTTTAATAGGAAATTGTTAGTAGTGAGTTAATAATTAATTATTTCTTATTTAGGTTATATTTAATGAATAAAGTGGAAAGTATGATATATTTAAGGATGTGTGGAAAATATAGAATGGGGAAATGTTGAAATTTTAATCATTTTAGGATTAAAATGAAGTTAAATTACAAGTTTAGTATTGATCTTTTAGGAATGCATCTGCTTTCAATCGTGCGTTGAATCGCTTCCTGATTTTTTTAATCTTGCATTTAATATGTCATTGATTTAAGGTTCTATTTAACATAAAATTAATTTGAAAATTGAAAATTTAAGGTTCTATTCAACATAAAATTAAATTTTATACTTGATAGATTAGTTCATTTTCAAAATTTTAATTTAGAAACTTATTAGAAATTCTTTAAAGTTCAAGGACAAGTAGATATAAACCTACAAATTTATTGACTAAATTACAAAGGGTTTGAAATAAATGAGTTCAAGTCATGGTGGTCACCTACTTAAGATAATGAGTTATCTTGGCCACCAAATGTAGTTGAATCAAACAATTGTCCAGTAAGAATAATCAATGTACGTGTAAGCTGACAAACAATTGTTCGAGAATAATCAATATAATATACGTGTAAGCTAGCTCGGACGTTCACATATATGAGAGAATAAATCACTCTACTTTGGTGGAATGTTATGAGAAGGATAATGTTATTCAGATATTTTTTAGTTTTTTTTTTTTTTTTTTCTTTTTTAGTTTGATTTTTTTTTTTCTTTTTGAGAATATTTTTAGTTTGATTTTAAATGAATATGAAGTTGAGATTTTAATGGAATTTAGGATTCATGAGATCAAAGTCAAACCCATCAAAACCGCCAAGTCTCTCTCCATTTTCTTCCACTGCATTATTGCTTAATTAATATAACATTTGAATTTGTAAATTTATTACTTTGATGATTAGTTGTACTCTAAGATATTAATACTACATTGAATCTCTTCATCTCTTCTTCTTTTTTTTTTTTTTTTTTCAATGTATTAAAGATTATTGTAAAGTTCGTCCCATCTAAATATGTATATATTAGTCTTAAAGTTGTCTTTTTAGTATTAATATTCTAACTATTAAGAATATTAATGTCCTGGTTTGTCTTAAATGAGAGAGATTTAGTTATACAAAATTAATAATTGAGGTATAATGTACTTATAATTAGGTTAATGAGTTTAGTTAAAACGTAATTATGATGAAAGTATTTGTTGTAAACACATAATAATAATATTTTTTTGTTTTTTAGTACATCAACATTTGGAGTGGAGAGATTCAAACTCGGACCTCTTGGCCGAAGGTACATGCCAATAACCGCTAAGCTAAACTCGTTTTGGTAATAATAATAATAATGATAGAAGTATTAAATTACATCAGATTGATACAAAAAGTTAATGTTTTACAAAACACAAAGCATTGTTTTATTTAGGACTTATTAATCATTATAATTAATTAACTAATTAATTGAACCTAACCGGTCAATGAAAGTTAATGATATGATTATTTATTTTTTAGGTCACATTTAATTAAGATGAAAAGTATGATATATTATATCAGGATTCATGGAAAAACGTATTGTGAATGGGAAAATTAGTTTAAAAAAAAAAATCAAGTGAATGACATTTTCATTAATCAAAAGCAATTATCGGTTGGGATACAAAATGTGACTTCTCACTTTGAATTGAACTCAAAAGCTAGAGAGACAAATCTCTAAACCATAACAATGAACCATAATTTAACATGGAGTGAGCTAGTCTTTAACCCAACTCATTTAAGTTGTGGCCAACACGAGCAAAATAAACATATTGGAGCACACTCGTTGCAATTTCGATGATTAAAATAACCAAAGTTGAAATCTAAAATTAGTATGAAATAGTTTATTTTTAAAGATTTGCTAATAATATATAACTTTTTGAGTTAAACAACAGGTGGGGAATTCAAATCTCCAACCTTTAAATAAATAAGTAATGTCTTGGGTTCAGGTGGAAAAACATGTAAAATTATTGAAAGTTTGTGATTTTTGATATTTCAAACATCCAAATGACACAAATCTCAAAATTCACAACAACACGATAATTTAGCATATTATTTATTTGCCAAAGTGAAGCGGTAATTGACAATGTACTTTCCACTAATATGTTAGGGTTCAAATCCCCCTACCCCAAATGAATGTATTAAATATATATATATATATATATATATATTATTTGTTTGGTTAAAAATTACTTTTGGTCCCTAAACTTTGATGAAAGTAACAATCTAGTCCCTAATCTTTGATTTATAACAATTTAGTCCATGTACTTTCAACTTTGTAACAATTTAGTCATTGAACCTTGAAAAATTAATGTAAAAATTTAATGAAAATTTTTACCTAGATAGATTAATAAGCTACAAAGTATAATCATCCTTTAATTTTGATATTTTTTTTTTGAACAAGGATTAAATTGTTAGAAATTTAAAAGTATAAAGACTAAATTATTAGAAATTGGAAAGTATAGGAATTAAATTATTAATTAATAAAGTTCATGGACTAATTTGTTACAAAATTAAAAGTATAAGAACTAAATAATGATTTGAGGAGTCCAATTGTTACTCCCATGAAAGGTAAGAGACAAAAAAAAAAAAAAAAAAAAAAAAAAAAAAAAATCTGTTTATTTATTTACTGTTTTCGTTTTCCTTTTCTTTTTGGCGGGATATAAGAAGATAAGCCAGTCCAGTGGAGCAATTAGGGCTCGGGGAGTGTGAATTTCTCCATTTCCCTCCATTTTCAGAGCATATGGCGAAGGCGAACTCTCCATTTGAACTTCAAGATTTCATCATTTTGCAGCTCCAACAATCTCATTCTTCGATCTTCTGATGCAATCGGAACTGTAGGAAATGGCTTTTCGATCATCAATGGCGAAGCTCTCGTTGTTTTCTCCTTCTCCGTCACAATCTCTCCGTTTACGGCATCTGATCTCCATCTGTACTTCTCCGCCGCCCAGAATTTTCCGGTCTTGTTCCATTTCTACTGCTACTGACAATAAGAAGAAGGTAAAGAAGGATAAGCAGAAGAAAACGAAGAATCTCAGGGCGAGTACCGCTGTTTCGAAATCGTCCGAGTCTTCGTCTTCGTCTTTGAAATTAGCTTTGGTGAAGGAGAAGAGGAGGACTCGTTCCACTAAGGAGTTTGATGAGAACGCTATCCAGTTCGGGGATACTGCTGCTCACATTCCGGTGATGCTTGCGGAGGTACTGGACGTGTTCTCTGCTTCTTCTGGAAGGCCGCTACGCTCCTTTGTAGATTGCACTGTCGGTGCCGGTGGACATTCCTCAGCTGTTAGTCGCTGTCTTAACTTGTTTTCCTTATTGTTTTGTTCGTCATTGATGATCGATTCGTTGCGTTTCTTGCTGATAGCTGTTATTCGAATGTGTTTTCTGATTGAATTTCTCTAAGTAGTTCTGTGCCTGCTCGTCAAATTTTTTGAGATATACTATAATTCGTGCATATCTGCAGCCGGATTAGATGCTCATCCGACTTTCTATCGAAATTTGAAATCGATAAGCCGCAAATATGTGCTACTTGAAGTATTAAATTCTGTATTTCTATGTGGAGCTACATTTGGCTATTTTAGCGATTGATCTTTATGTGTGTGCTTTCTCTACTGTTTTTCCACTTGCGGAATTGCGGATCAACCTACGTCTTGTCATCCTGTGTCGTTCCTTCCTTTGATGTTGTTGTATGAAAATTTGGAACGCCTGCGGCTTTTGAGTTTGACGTCGTGTTAATAAATGCTCCTTTCTGTGGCTACATTCATTCTCTTTTCATTTTCTCTTTGTGTTAAGTCTTCTTTCTCATCGTGTCCAATTCTTATTTCATGTCCTGGAAAACAGATAATTCAAGCACATCCAGAGTTGAAATTCTACATTGGAATGGATGTCGATCCAATTGCACTTGATAAGGCTCAAGATCGAATTAGTGCTCTCTTCAGTGAGGATTCTGATTTGAAAGCATATACAGTTCTGAAGAACTTTAAATATATGAAATCACTACTGGCTGACTCAGATGAGGAACCTTTAGATCCTGGAGTTGATGGGATTTTGATGGATTTGGGAATGTCATCCATGCAGGTATATGATAGAAAATACACTGATGTGTAAACTATTCAGTTCATGTTAAACAACAAACGAAGGAGAGAGTAAAGCTATATGCTAATCCACATAAGGTGCTAAGTTGCTAACGGAAGACATGGCAAAAACAGAATTCACACCAGTCAGGAAAAGAAAACAAATTCTCTACTAATAGTAGACAAGTAATATTCTTGACAGTTATGAGAAACATAGAGAAATCGTTTAGAATGCCAAGTTACTGTTATTTATTGTTACGGTTAGGGTCCAATATGATGAGTGATATAATTCATTTTCTTTTTTACAGACATGATAACATTTAACAAAGCTATGATTTTGTGAGAGTACTAGTTATGGATATTTGGGAAATAGTATTAGAATGGTAGTAAGGATATAATGGTAATTAGTTAGGGTGCATTGGTAATAAACAGGGAAGTTAGTGAGCCTTAGAGGTGTGGATGATTTTGGGGTATCGTCTCATAGTGGGACTTTGGGAGAGAGTTAGCTCTCTCGAAAGGCTATCAGTTATATTGTAAATTTCATTTCGTTATTGCAATATATTAGTATTTGGTATTTTCATAGTTTGGAATTTGATACCTAACAGATTCCATGATACCTAATTGCCTAATGCTAGATGTCCAACTAATTCATCTCGCAGAGGCAGAGTTTCCCTCTCACTTCTTTATTCACCCTGTCTGCTATTTGGTTTAATTTCTCGCATATAATGTAGTTAGTTTTTTAACCGCCTGAAATTTGGCTTTTTTCCTGTCTGCTTAGGTGGACGATCCTGAAAGGGGATTTAGTGTCCTTTGTGATGGGCCTCTTGATATGCGAATGGATCCTCAGGTACAAACTAGTTTAAAGAATTAATTGATAACGATTTTTTCCATTTCAAAATATTCCATTTTTTTATTGCTTGACAAACCATTACGTATCGAAGCAACTACCTACTATTCTTCAACTTTTGCTTCTGTAGTAGTTAAACTGATTCATCCATGCTGACAATTTTTGTTACAAAGTGAGAGAGAGAGAGAGAGATCAGTGATACTCTAAAAGTGGAGTCGTATGATAATTAGTTGCTACTAAAGAATATTTCTTTTCCTTTTTCCTTTTTTCTTTAAAGATACCAAAGAATATTTCTATAACTGTCTGTTGGACCGCCTGCAGATTACTGATTTCCTTCAGAACATTTCCTCTCTTCTCTTTATAGCTGGGTGGAACGGTACAGTCCTTCCCAGCCCCCCACCACATTCTCAAAAAGAGGGGAAAAAAAGCCATAAAAAGAATGTATATAAATATATTATATTTGAAAACAACGTAATTTTAATCTATTATTCATAGTGTTAGTGAATTTTCTTCGGCCAGTTGTAAAATACGGCTCATTCGTAGGTTTACTGCATAAATTCATGGGTTAATTATTTATGTGGTTTCCCCTACTGATTGAAACAGGTTTATGGCAGGCAAGTCTAAAAGCAGAGGACATTTTGAACAGTTGGCCAGAAATAGAAGTGGGACGTATCTTGCGGGTTTATGGAGAAGAAAGTAACTGGTATTCACTCCAAAACAAAATCGTTAAAGCTCGGTCACAGGGTGGACTGCATTCCACCAGTGAATTAGTTGATCTTATCCGGAAATCCACCCCTGGGTTTAAAGGTGAGCTAAGCGCTGTTCATTTTTTAGTTATTCCTTCATTCATTTTCTGTTTTTTTTTTCCCCCTTTAAAGTCATCATTGATTTTCTGTTTTCTTTTTTGCTTTCACATCTACATTTGTTTATTATGTTCCTTACCATACATCATGATTGTCTCTCTTTGAATTATAGACACTTTCTTTTCCAAGTCATCTTTTTGTTACTTCATATCATATCATATCATCTCTATGAAATTGACTAGTTTGTTTTTCTTGTTTTGGCTAAACATATCAAATTGTTCCTAATTCTTTAGCTAATTCTCAATTTCGACTTTGATCTTTTAAAATTTTCAATTAGGTCCTGAAAAAAATTATTAAGAATGTTCACTGAAGGCTGACGTGTCAATTAATTAATTCGAGGACTTAATTGATTTTTTTTTTAAATAAATATATATAAATAAATGTGAAGGCAATTCTTTTTCATTAGTAGAATATGTCACCCGCAGCATTTTATTTCTTGGTATGAATATCTCGTGTAAAATTTCATGGAAACAGGAGGAAGGCAAGGTTGGATAAAGACAGCAACGAGGGTATTCCAAGCTCTGAGGATTGCTGTTAATGACGAACTGAACGTATTAGAAGACTCCCTATATAATTCGTTCGAGTGTCTCGCTCCCGGTGGTCGACTTGCAGTAATATCGTTCCACAGTTTGGAGGATAGGGTTGTGAAACAAACATTTCTGGACATCGTTAACCCGAAAACAGGAGGAGATGAAGATGGAGAAGAGGTAATGAGGATGAATGAGGATACAGAAGAAAAAGAAGAATGGATAAAGCAGACAGTAAAAGGTTCAAAAGGTACAATCCTGACGAAAAGACCAATAACTCCATCTGAAGAGGAAGAGAGGTTGAATCGGCGCTCCAGGAGTGCTAAGCTCAGGGTAATTCAGAAGAATAACGTTGTCTGCTGATGGATAACCGGTGAGTATTCTGTCTTCAAATTCGTCCATTATAATTTCCTACTATCTGTCCTTTGGAATTTGAATGTTTAAATTTTAAAGAAGGATTCGATGTTTATATTTAGTCTTTTATTTTATTTCATTTTTGAAAAATAGGATTGGGTGATAAACATTTTGCCTTTGGTTTTCTTTTCTTAAAAAAGTTGTGCTTAATTTCTCCGTAACTAATTTCATAACAGGTGATAAACGTCTTGGATATTAAGCCATTAGTTGATTTTGTTGTTTTCGGTTTTTAAAAATTATGCTTATTATCTCAATTTTCTTATCATGATTTTCATCTTTGTTAGGCACACATTTCAATTCTTAGTCAAATTCTAGAAAACAAAAACAGTTTTTGAAAAATACTTTTTTTAGTTTTTAAAAACTTGGTTTGGTTTTAAGGAAGAGGGGTAGATGGGAAAACAAATAAATTTATGGGGTGTTTTTCAAAAACTAAAATCCAAAAATCAAATGGCCTTAGTTTTTTGTTTTAGAAAATTATGTTTGTTTACCCTCAATTTTCTTATATGGTTTTCTTTTTTTAAGGATACATTTTAATACCCAGTCAAATTTCAAAAACAAGAAAATTTTGATTTGATTTTTGAAAACAAGAAAATAAGATGATAGTCAAATTTCAAAAACAAGAAAATTTTGATTTGATTTTTGAAAACAAGAAAATAAGATGATAGACAACAACAGTAGTGTTTATAAGTTTAGTTTTGAAAAATCATATGGTTGAACGGAGCTTAAATTATTTCAGTTTCGAACAGTTTTAGGAAGAATCTTAGCATAAAAAAGGTTAGGGGTATGAATTTTTTTATAGAAGATAAGAGGGAAAGAAGTCGTGGTAATCACCTACCTAAAAGCATGATTTAATAACCTATGAGTAAAGGTCCAAGTTGTTGCTTCAATGGACAATTTTTTAACCAGATTTAGACCTCATTTGATAACCAATTTACTTTGGCCCCATTTGATAGTCTTTTGGTTTTTGAAAATTATGCTTAATTTTTCATAAATTTCCTACATGACTTTCCTAGTTAAAGTTGCATTTGAATTCCTAGCAAAATTTTAAAAACAAAAACAAGTTATTGAAAACTACTTTTTTTTTTTTTCCATAATTGAACTTGGTTTTTGAAAACAAGGTAGAAGATTGATAATAAAATCAAGAAACTTAAAAGGTGGAAGATGTGTGTATAAGCTTAATTTTAACCAAATGGTTATCAAATGGAACCTTTATTTTTAGTTAAGCTGTTTTTGAAATATAAAACCACATTTGAATTCAAAGTCAAAATTTAAAAATAAAATAAAGGTTTCAAAAACCATTCTTGTTAGTTCTCAAAAGTAGGTGACTAAGAAAAAAAAATTAGATGTGAATGTAGTATTTATAAACCTAATTTTGGAAAGAAAAAAAAAACAAATTAATTATAAAATGCAACCAATTTTTAGAACTAAGGTAGAGAAAAACCAAATCGTTGAATAAAGTTCTAAAAGTAATACATTTCGATGAGTAAAATGTATGAAGCTGGAAAAAGTAGTGGACCACGACCAGCATCCTGAAGAAGCGAAAATGCATCTTTAAAAAATTAAATACAGTAATAAAAGAAGAATGTTCATGTGAAACTAACTGACAAGCACATCCAAAATCCTATCCTATTTAGTAAAGAAAGTAAAATCTATCTTTTGATTCTTTCTATCACTCGCTTGTCAACGTTCGAGTAGTAGCAGCAGCAGCAGCAAGTTACAAATGTGATCAAACTTAATTCTACAATAATTCAGAGACTACATGATCACAACAAGCGAAGTCTAATTTCCCTTTCTACCCCTACACCTACCACCCCTAAATAATTGCGAAAATAATTTAATCCTCCAACTTACATGTGGCCGAGAATCTCACTTATATTACCCAAACATTCTAATGGCACCAAAAATTTTATATATATTGAAAGAGAGAACATACTGTCAGATATGCCAGAGGCCCCTCTTGACTCTGACCATAGACCCTTTTTTTTTTATAGGCCAACCCAATATGAACGGCCGTTACCGTTGTGTAGCGGAGACTGGTACGGAGATGTCACACACCACTCGTACCATACCTGTGTGTACCACACATTACACACATTTTCGTTAAGTACACTAAATAGATATTTGGCTACATATATAGTTTAGTACTCGATATTTGAGAATTCCTTTCAGTTTAAGCCATGTTATTTAAAAATTTCCACTTAGTCCCTCTTTTTGTTCTTTTTTTTTTTTTTAATCATATCCCTGTAGGAGGATTTTAAAATTGGTTGATATCAACACAAGATAGAAATTTAAAAGAGTAATCAAGCCTCCTAAGTGGCTTAATTCCTCTTTAAAATTTCTTCCCATTCACCAAGTATCTTATTGTGTAAACGTACGATCAACCAATTTTTAAAATGTATCGGCAGGTAGTGGAAGTGTATTGAAAAAATATTAAAACATAAAGGGCTAAGTTGGAAAGTTTTAAAATAATATATATACATAAGAAGATGAAGTCACCTTATTAGGGCTGCAACAACGCCAAAAATGTACTTCTACAGGAGAACCAGATTGCACGCATATTGGAGTTCTCAATGGGAAAAATATAGCAAACCTGAGGGAAAAAAATTTGAAGATTTAATAAAGGCGAACCAGGTCGCATGCATGGTGGTAATTATATATGTACTTAAAACTGCTAAAAGAAAATGATGAACGAAAGCAAAATAAGTGATTATACCAACTGAACATATTCGGTGTTGCGGTCGATGGTTCAATGCCCAAATGTACATCATCGTATAACGTTGCATCAAAATAACCAGCAAAACCTTAACAAGTTGAATTCAAAAACATCAGGCCAAAAGATTCAAATTGTTGCAAATAATTATACCTAGATTAAGTCAACATATAACTATATACTCTTGACCAAGATGTTTAACTTAGAACTAATTCTAAAAAGTTATTCTAATAAACTCAAGGCAAGTGGATAGTTTTAGCCAAAATTACTAGCTTAGGCAAATATACTTAAAAACAAGTTTTGCTCTAACATTGTTCAAACAATTTGGTATCTCAAATACAGAAACAGAATAGATGTGACATACCATGTACTAACGCTGCACCAGTGTCGTTAGGTATCTCAAATACCAGCTTCTTATACCGCTGATTGCTTCTCTCAGGTGTCCGATTTGGGTGGGTAAAGCTAAAGACCTATACAATAATAGCAGCAATGGACGTAATCAATGTGTAAATCACTCATTCGATGTTGTGATATGACGAAATAGATTAAACCAGTTTCAAAACAAATTTGAAAAACTATTGTCAACTTAGCATACTAATATCAAATGAAATATTATGCTAAATTGTACAGAAACATAGCATGCCTTGTTTCACCGTGTTGTCAATTATGCATGTTAGAGTTGCAAATTGTGCCACTTAATCCTAATGATCATACTTGTAATTTTTTCACCTTTTAAGGACAATATGTAGCAAAATGTTAATACTACAGCAAAAGAGGAACCATTACCCATAATGGAAAAGCACATAATACTTGGATCTACATGATACAACAACAATGCACATGCGAATCATTTGGTTCTGATACTTTCAATTCATCAAAACTGGTAAGTGTAGGGGAAAGAATGCGAGGAGGAGGCACTTACAGGCTGGGGAGCAGAGAGTCTTGCCACATTGTGCAGTTTGACAACATAAGCAGTTTCAAAGTGGACCACATCTTTATGTGCCTTGACCTGCACCATTATCACAATAAATTTACTAAACTACGCTGTATAAAATTAATTATGGCATTTGGAGGTTGTAGTTATGGCAGACATACATCATTGTATAGCTTGGAGGCTGTAATTGGTTGGAGGAAACTCGTGTACCTGACAGATTCCCACCAATCAACTCTGTAAATATAACTAGTACCAAAAATAACGTCCATATATATCTAAAATTAAATTTTAAAACATGAAACTTATTAGCCAGCACAGCAGACAGCGGTTTGTCCTAATATATGAAAGAGACCCAAAAGCTACTATAATACACATGTACTTCCACTTGGTGTCTATAATGTGTAACTTTCTATTTCTACAGCTTCATGTGAGTTAAAACATACAAGGACAGAAATTATTCGACTTGAGGATAACAAATTCTCCAAGATGATGTTCATAAATGGGACCAACTATAGGCTGCACTGCACGAGATAACAAATAAGAGAGGTAACAAATGTCGTGATAGAAGCTAGTCGATTAGCCTGGAATTCTCGTGTTCTATGCAAGCACAATCCCCGCAAAGATCTCCAATGCAACATTTGAACTAATGTTTTAAGCATTAGTACATGGCCCACTAGTTTCTGACGTTCATGAAAAATCACTAAAAATAAAAAAGATCACTTACGAAGAAGGTATTGAAATGCCATCTTCTTTTAAAAACCGCTGGGCCCCATCAAGACACTCCGGAGATAGTTCATTGTCACCAAAAGAACCCAATAACTCACTAACCTAAAAATACAGTGGAAGTGAAGAAAATATTGATAAGCGTAGCTCATGGAGGCAAATGAATGACCTAACAGATACATACGTACCAAAATATCAGCCTTCTCTGAAGCTTCCCAGTAACGCATGTCGCAAGAAATTATGGTAACAATTTTTTCCCAACCCTCCATTTTAACCAAACTCTGAAAATGAAGGTAATACACGCGATGTCACTTTCCTAGGTAATATTATTCGTTTAAAGAAAACCAAGCACCAGTACAAAGATAATCACAAATCAGAGTATTGTTAATCAAATGGAAGCAAATTAATGATGGAAAATACTGAATTTTACAGAATCTTTAGGAGTGATATTTGGTGCTTCTAGAGGTATCCACCTATAGGTACCAATTTGATCATCTAGTAGAGATCTTACATGAGCAGGACCTTGATATGGAAATTTATTAGACACTGGCCGCAATCGACTCTAGGGGTGATTCTTTAAATCTAATTAGGACTTGCCAAAGAATATGCGGACAACTGTGAAGGAAAGTTATGTCTCATTCTTAAGAAAAAGCTCTATCCAACAAGGATTTTACTTTAGGCCAATTTTCTCTAAATAGATATTTGCAAAATGGGAGGAATGCAACTCAAAAGTTCAATTCAACAAAAACCTGTAATAAGGAAATGAAATCAAGAAGGCAATTAACCATCTTAAACGTACCAAGATGTATGTCAAAACAATTTTAAGAGGTTTAGAGCATCAAATATCAAAGACTCATGCTCATATTTAGTAAGCTAAACACTCTTGAATGAATATAAGGACTGCAAGATTGCGACAAAGAGACATTTCGTTCAACCAGAAAGGTTTGAACGGAATGTCCAAAAGAGAAAGACTTGATTTCTACCCTTCCACCAGAGGGGGGTAAATTTGCACAACACTTATTAAGAACAAGCATTTACATGAATCGCCAAGCACATAGTTTCCACTTTCGATTGTTTCCCTAAGATAAAAAAAAAAAAAACAGAACGAGTGGTATAGAGCTCACGTGAAGAGTGACAACTGCATTTGGATTTTTCTCCACAGCATAAACTTTCAGCCTGCGACCCGTTTCTTCTGCTGCCTACAAATTAACTAGTGTTTAAAAGAAGGGGAAAAAAATTAAAGGTAATCCATTTCACAGAAAGAAAAGGAACCTGCAATGCTGCCCTAACAAGAGGTCCACGACCTGCGCCTACGACCATCAATACCTTTCCATAGAAACAATAAAAATATAAGCTTCCGTAACCCTTTTCAAGTCTCAACTCAATTGCTATGATTTATTTAAAAACAGAAAAGTTGGAAGCTACTTACTGTCGTTACTGAAGATGCATTCTCATCTGCCACCCTATCTTTTAAAGCTTTAACAATTGCACGTTGGTACTACCAAAATTTGAACAAATAGTTAAGACAAATATAAAATAATAAAAATAATAACACTTCATAGTTGCTATCTATAACCCTAGCTATTAACCACATCTCCATTCTAAAAAACACTAGAAGAAGAAATGGAAAATCACAAATAATAACCTTGATATGCATATAGTAAACTAGACATTTTATGGTTATGCATAATAATAATATATAAAATGTATTAAAAAATTCTCATGGAAAGCCCCATGAAGAAACAAATTGATTATCCAAATTCAATCATCGTTGAAATTCAAAGGAAGGATTGGATAAATGGATTAAACATGCCATGACAAGATTGAAGTGCTCTAATGAAGGAAAACAAGAAACCAAGTTGTCACATAAACCTGTTATCATTAATTTATCATGCATTGCATGAACTACACACAATCTGATAAATTACAAACCAGTGACAAAAAAGAGGAAGAATATTACTTTGGAGCAATACCTGAATGTATTTGACTGCATCTTTCTCAAACGTCTCATAAGTTTGAGACTCTAGGTTATCCATAAGAGGCTGAAATAAAATCAGGGAAATATTTGCAACAAATTAATAGCAATACAAACATTAATTGTCACCAACGACAAGAATATATCACAGGAGCGTGCAACGAATGTGTACACATAATGACATCTAGAAAAACTTACTTGCAAAGGGGCCTGTAAGAAGTCCCTGTAACCGAGCTGAAATGAGAAAATATGAGAAAATGGATGTCAAAGGAAAGAAGCTAAATGGAATGTGAAAACAAGCTAAGTGTGCAAATTACAGACACAAGGACGCTGTTTGTAAGGGCAAATGTTAGTTCATGCATTTAACAGAGAAACTGGGGAACTGAGAAAGTGTAAGTAGAAGCTACCTCAATTCGTTCTTGATCAGGTAGTGGGTCCATTCTCTGGTAAAGAAAAGCAACATAATCTAAATAGCACCTCAAGGGATGAGACTGTACACCTAAACATTAGGAAAAACCAAACTTTCAGACCACATGGACCATAATTAACTGCATCCAGTTATCTTCTGCTCGGGGAAAGAGAAATTTTATAGGCAGCAAAAGCATGCACAAGATGACATATGTGTACCATCAGAAGGATTTTTGTTCGGACCAGTAGGCGAATCTGTACATCCTCTTGAAACGTTGTGCAATGGCTTCCCAGATAAAACTACCTGAAGGGGGCAAATGAATCAAGATTAGTTAACGGACTATGCAGCCAGAATGGATATTGCAAAAACTAATTATCCCTGATAATGAAATTGTTGCAAACCAATGTAAAAATGCCACATCGGTATTAAGTTATTAACTAAGAACAAGGTGAGAATAAGTGCTTGAAAGAATAAATGAAATGAAATGAAATCAGATAATGTAGCGATGGAAGAGATTAAAGATACCTGAATGGAATGGTTGAAAAATCCAGTAATCAACTTCTGGTGCCGCTTTGACAGGCATGGATAACCCCGTGAATTTGTTAAGAAACACTGACAAAATAATTCAAGTGCCTTTGTCAGAATCCTGGCAACCAAAATATCTGTTGAATCTTAAGAAAATAATCAAAATGGTTACATCAGTGTTAAGTATGGCTGCTCTGACAGACTCCCCAAACCATCGGCCAAGTGAATTTGGTGAAGGCAAAGTACTCCTGATGAACAGAAAATACCAATTTCACCATTATAAGATAAGTAGCAACTCAAGTATGAAAAACAGACCACCATAAATCTGTGTACTCACAAAATGTCAAGTGCAACTGATAACTGACTGTGGTGCTCACAAAGCAGACGAAATGAGTTCCACAATTCCCAAGAATCAACCTGCAGCATAATGATTGATGTTAGTGATATTATGCGAACATCATAAACACTCAAGAAAGGAAAAAATCATTTTTCGCCTGAGAAAGTCGGGAATTGTTGTACACTGATATTTTACAACAGAAATAATTGAATGGTGACGTGTTTGCCCTCTAATCAATCACTTGCCAGAAAATGCAGATATCAATGACTTTGGTGCTCAATACTACTCTGCATCCCCAAGCAGAGAACCTAATCTTGTATGAACTTAAAACCCCTTCCATAAAGAGCACATCAAGAGAAAGATGCAAGCGTGATTCAAAAAGATACTTAACTCACCAAGTTATCAGACTTCACATCTGTAGAATCATCATCAACCTTCACAAGAGGTATCCTGAGCCACAACTTTAGAAAAATATCAATTAGAGCAGTTTAAAAACCTTGGTAAAAACTAAAAACATACACAAATAAATAAATATTATACATTTGACCATTTAATAATAAATAAGAGTGGCACCTGCATATTATTAAGGCCCTGCAAAATCTGATGAACACACCTAGCATAATTAGTATATGATGTTCCCTTGGGTGCTGGAAGAAGGCATGCCTGCAGTAAATCAGCTCTTAACTGTTTAGATGGATGTTCAATTATTTTTAAAGCACCTCCTGCATTGAGAAATTAGACAGCTAACAAACCATTAAATGCTTTCAAACTTGAGAAAGATAAATAAAAGGAAGGAGAGCAAGAGCGGATTAAGAGACTGCTAGACAAATACTTTGAAAGATAAAACAGAAGTATGAGGACACATGACTGTCTATAAATTCATTTTGGTACAAACTTTTCTGTAAAGAACTGCAATTGGATTGCCAAACTAGAACAATATACACCTGCAGAGAGAGATGAGAAGCCCATGCAATCTCTTGCTTTAGAGTTGTCTCAGAATCAATCCGTAGAATCTCATCTTCAGAATCTAAGTCAATCCAAGAACTAATTTTGCCTGGGACGACAAAAAAGAAAATAAAACATTACAAAATATACCTATTCTATGCAACAATAAGGTTAATAAACCAAAACGTAATCAACCAATCTAATAATAATTTTTCATAAGAGAATACCAACAACGTGGCTACTCCACTGTGCTGGGCTTAAAATCAAGTCTGATCCAGCAACTGGGAGAACACCAGAACCACCATTCTCTTTCTGCATCGAGCTTGGTCGATAGGATGGATCCATCTGTTTAACCAAATACCAGTTTTATGAAGTTATGCAATAAAAATATCCTGAAAAATGTTAATCAAAATCCATATCTATAAGTGAGACAATCAAAAATACAATCTGTATCTTTTCCAAAAAAAAAAAAAAAAAAAAAAGTGAGACAATCTGTAGTCCAAAACCACTCATTAAAATGTATTTAACAGCCCAAGTGTGAAAATTACATGGTTTGTCTTCACTGCACGGACCATTAATAAATATTGTTTTAGGTGAGCTTACTGACCATTCACACAAAAAAGACAGCTATGAGCTGGTGTGTGACTAGCTAATTGGCCACCATAAGTACTACAAATAAGGAGAAACAAACAGAAAAATCTAAATATCTACAACCTAAGGTTTGGCATGCATATAAGCATATAGATGATAAATTCAATTGTTCTAGAAACTTCATGAAATGTTTCAAACTTGAACCAGCTATGTCATCATAGTAAATAGAGAACAAATAAAAGAAATCAAGGAAACGGCAATGAATACGAAAAATAACTTGCGATCCTCTTATGAAATATATAAAATATCTCATCCTTCGTATATTATTGAACCAGATTATTATTGTACGTATCATTACTAAATATGAGCTGGTGTGTGACTAGCTAATTGGCCACCATAAGTACTACAAGTAAGGAGAAACAAACCAAACTACATGGATGGATGGATCCTTTTCCAATAGATCTAACAATACACAGAAAAATCTAAATATCTACAACCTAAGGTTTGGTATGCATATGAGCATATAGATGATAAATTTAATTGTTCTAGAAGCTTCATGAAATGTTTCAAACTTGAACCAGCTATGTCATCGTAGTAAATAGAGAACAAATACAAGAAATCAAGGAAACGGCGTTGAATACGAAAATAACTTGCGATCCTCTTATGAAATATATAAAAATATCTCATCCTTCGTACATTATTGAACCAGATTATTATTGTACGTATCGCCATACAGTTCGAACTGGTTTGAGACATGTTCTTTGAAAGCCTTGGAGTGAAACTACACGATCTGCCTTCACTACGACGGCGGCTACCAAACAACATTGCTTTAGGTGAGCTTACTGACCATTCACACAGAACGTACAGCTACTTAGCCGATGTGTGACTGGCTAATTAGCCACCGTAATAACAAGAAATGATGTAAAACAACAACGAAATGAAAGTCCAAACAAGCGTACTCCGTCCGCTTCAAAGCAAACAGACAAATAATACTCTTCTAGGCCACACAGAGAAAAATGCGAACTACGCGCAAACACATTCACATACGCAAAAGAAGAACACATATCAAACGCAAATTCTCGGCCGGTTAACGTCCATATGTCATGTTTAAACCAGGAGATCGTCATTTTCAGCAGTAAATTTCGAAACTCAAAAAGAAACAAGAGCGAAATGCAAGAATGCTAACCAGAGGAGCGACGACGAAATCAAATCCGCCAGAGGAAAGATTCGAGATCAAGAGCTGAGGCACGTCGTCATCAAATTCAGTCTCGACGCCGCAGTACCGAGACTCGCTCTTATCGCCAGCTCTATCTCCAAGCGGCATTTTCGTAGAACAGCGGCTTCTTTGACGGCTGCTTGGGCTCTGACGGTGAGATTGAAGCCGAAACTGAGAGAACGAGAAACGGAGGAATGAAGAGAGAGAGAGAGAGAGAGTGGGAGAGAGAGGGTTTTGATAGGGTTTTTAATGGAAGTTGACTGAAGCAGGACTTGGCGAAGTATAAAAAGCTAGGGTTTTGAGCACGAGGCCCAATTGATTTGAATATTCGTGGAATCCGCGAAACGACATGTCGACTGCTGAAGGAGGAACGGTCCAATATTCTTTCTCGCCTGTGATGGGATGGGATTCACTTCCTTCTTTTTTTTTTTTTTTTTTTATTTCGCTTTTTGTTTTAAATTTAAATTTGGTTAAATTATACAAAATAGATATGTTTCGATTATGTCCGAGATTTTAAAGTTTCATTTTCATTCTTCAACTTTAAAATTTGTTTTGAAGAAATTTTTCGTTAAAATAAAATGAAAATTGATGTGACAGCTGATACGTAAAAATTGAAATACATACATTCGCATACATTGACATGACCTTTTATGTATACAAATTTATTATTTTAATGATTTTAATGATATCTTTTGAAATGAAACAAACGATAGCAACGATCTTAATTTTATATGTAATTGTAGATAATATCATGCACGCCTTCAACTTTGTACACGCTAGTTGCCACATTAATTTCCATCATTTATTTTAACAAGAATGTTAAAATCATTTTTATTGACTAATTAAGGGTGTGTTTGGTTTAACTTTTCAAGTGTTTAATTTTGAAAAAAAAAAATACATTTTGAAAAAAATTGTAATATTTGGCAACCACTAAAAATAACTTATTAGAAAATGAGATTAAGAAATAAATCACTTTGAGATAAACACTTGAAACCAACTTTTTAAAAAAGAATTTGTAAGTATACATCAGCTTGTGTATAAAAACATTTATGAGGAAATGTAATCAAACACATGAGTGTTTAAATTCTAAACAATTTTTATACATAATGTTTTTTAAAGAATGCATCCTTGAAAAACATTTAAATTAAAATGTAATCCAAACGGACCCTAATTTTCAAAGTTAAAAAATGAAAGTGACACTTTTCAAAGTCCATATACATAATTGAAACCTAACTCAAAGTCTAAATGTATTTCGTATGATTATATTTAATTTTGTTGGAAGGTAAGTAATGGCTTGGTTATGTATTTATCCATGACCTGTTTAAATATTTGTTCGAACCCCAGACCTTTCAACCATCAATATAGGTTTTATGTCAGTTGAACTATGCTCATGTTGACATTTAAACGTTTGTTGAACTAAAATTACGTTTGTTGTTATTTTGATAAAAAAGGTAATCAACAGTTAACTTGAACATTGTCTTATATGTGTAAAGTTTGAATCTCCATCAATGTTTTATAGTGTCATATCAAGGACAAAACACTAAGGTTGAGTTTGCATATTAAAAAAAAAACATACATTTTTAATGGAGTGTACGAATTCTCTATGAAATAGAGATGGAGTGAGATGTTCTACTTCATCGTAGGAGGATATACAATCTTTAGTTTGATGTGTTGAATCAAACGTTCAATGTGTTGTAAATACTACATAATGTTTCAACTAGTTAATTATCAAGTCGACAACACGGAAACACATGTGATAGGATGAAGTTGTACACTGACAGATTCTTCGTTTTTTTTCCCTCCTTCAACTTTGATTATTCTAATAATTGGATTGTTCTTTTTCATCATTATTCATTTATGAACCCAAAAGAATATGAAATTAATATATTGGTCGACATCAAAAGGCATGGCCAAGCGAGCACCTGGTTGAAGGAGCTCGCCTTGGTTTCCTTTGAGGTGCGACAACCACCCCAGGTCACCTCGCCTTTCACCATATACGTACACATGAAGTCACATTAAAACCCTGAGTCAACCTAAGTATGATGCAATCGGCCAAAATAAATGGTATATTTGTCCGTCCTAAAAGTCGATGTTCAAATATTCACATCACAATATCAAAGTCATTAAAAAAAAGAATCAAAGTGCACGAAAAATTTACGAAGTAAAGGACTAGAATTATTATTGAGGGAGACCTAGATGCATGTTTAGGGTAAATACCACCCTGCATCCTTAACTTTAGAAGATAGCTATCCTAATACTAAATACATTTGATGATTTAGATGACACCACAAGGATTGTTCCAATGGTATAATTCTAAAGAAGAATATACCATATTAACAGGTAAATCCTTAGTAACAGCTAACAAGTAAACCCATAGCAAAGAGGAACCAAATTATTATCCTCACTAAACAAAGAAGCTTCATGCACTGCTCTTAATAGCTGCAGCATTGGTTTCTTTTTCCTTTATTTCATCTAAGTAGTCCTCTCGAGCATTTCCAGCCAGCATCAAAGCAACCAACCAGAAGAGGGAAGAATCTAGGGATAGAAATGCACCACCACCCAGAAGACCGGTCTTAGCGGTTGGGCATGCTGTCTCGAGATTGTGATGAACGTTGCGCGTCAAGTGAAGTTGCTCGGTGACTGTAGGCCATACGAGCAAAGTAATGGCTAATCCAGTTGTGAACCTGCAAGTAGAGAGGGGGCATCAAAATGTGTCACACTACTAATACTATGCCTCGGAGAAACTACATGAAAAGAGCGAAATCATAAGGCATTAGGATTTATTCACATTCAACTAACAAATCCACCAAAACATTCACTAGATTAAGAGGTTTTCTAATTTATTGTTTTAAGTTTTATAGAATCACGAGAGTATGTCAGATTGTTTTGTTTCTTGTTTCTTATATTTAGAAAGACATTCTCATAATTGGATAAAAATTTTGGAGGATGAGAATCCAATTGTTTTGCTTCTTGCTTCTCTTGTAAAGAAGATATGGAAAGTTAACGTGAAGAAAAAATTCACTGTAACATACCTTCGTCAGCAAGCAAAGAAAAATAAACAGATTGTTCAAATAGATCCCAAGTATTTACATAAAACATGGAGACAAAATCTAAACAACATAAACTCCTCAATAGAAAGCATGCAAGAAACCTCGGTCCATAAGAAATTATCTAAAAAAAGGCCATTATCTGTATTGTTTAAATTACACAAATAGAACTGGAGTAGTTTCTAAGTGAAAATGCAGAATTGTCATGAAATTAGTATTAATATGTTGCAACCATTTTTAATGCAAATAAATACTACAAAGCTAAAAAGTTTTATTTAACAGTCAAGAGTAATTGAAGTGCCTTGGCAAGGAAACTTACAGAGCAATGTTGAAGAACACAGAAAAACTACTGCTCTGAAACATCGCTCCTCGAGGAACGGATTTTCCTTGGTAAGGATAGAACAGAGAGAGGTATCCTGCAACTGAAGAAGCAACAAGAAACAGAAAGGAAAGAAATCCCAAGGCCACCGTTGGGTCGCCCGGATATTTACAGATAACGAGGCCTTTGCCTGGGATGGGCGTTCCAGATGCAGGCTGTCCGAATCCAAGTAACGATAACAAAAGAAGTTAGTGAGAATTAATGAAAAGAGAGGAAAAGAGATCCAACAACCTATTCAGATAATAAGGGGAAAAGCATCATAATTTCACACATTAAACCACTTGCTACCACATTCACAACTATCATAGATCTCATATAACTACTCTCACAGATCGACGGGAGACTAACTGCTAAATTAAACATAAGTATAAACATGAACTCACAACTGGATGCACGTCTCAATATGTAATTGACACGAATAGAGCAGGAATAAAATTTCAATGTACGGTGTTTTAGTAGTTAGCAACAGAAGCTCCACAGATACAACTCCACATCCATCACTGTTAGAACTCAAAACTAACTCCAATGTCCAAGGAAGATGGGATATAATATACGAGACAAAAGAGAATAAAACTATTCAACAACAGTTCAATTGATATCTTCATTCTCGCTGTTGACAATCTCAAATGAACAGATATCTGCAGTAAAAATCGAACAATTGGTGAGGCAGCATACTTGTTTAAGAAGATTACAGATGATTACCTTCTTGTTTTCAGCAACGACTCCAAATATAAAGGATATCACACCGAAAGTTCCAACAATAAGAGACATCATCTTCACAGAAACAGCCATTGTTCCCAGATAAATGCTACCAGCAACCTACACATGGATTCAGGAAATAAGATGAGATCTCATAAGTAATGATTGAAAGATAAAAATACCCCAAGGAATTGGCTAATGTTGGGAAAGGAGGCAGAACTATTAGAATCAGCCAATCAGATATGATTGCAAAAGGAAGAACAAAAATAAATTGAATAGTTTTCTCATCGTTTCTTCTTATTTTACAGACTTTAGTTTTTCTAAATTCATAACGTGTCAAATACGCAAATCGAACAGGATAAAACAACACAGCCTCCACAATCACTTCCTCTCTAATCAATGCAGGGCTTGTTCAGAATGACTTTTCAAGTGCTTAAAAACACATTTTTAGCACTTAAACCCATTTTTAAAGGCTTAGAAAACCATTCCAAACAGGCTCGTAATCATATGTTCTAATAGATTATGCACTCCAAAGAAGTTTTATACAACAATAAGAAGATTCAGTCAAAATACAATAACAGTGTGTTCTTTTTTCCTGCAAGAAATGGGGGCATGAGTGGAGAAAATTTTCTTCGCGAGCCATCCCCGATCCTGTCCTCGTCCCTTTGGCTTATATATATAGATATGTGAATTGTAATATTTAAACATAAAATTTTATTGTTTAATGACTCATGAGATACTGTATGAGTAATTTAATATGTTTGTACTGTATCTTTTCAAATCATTTTGAACTTTTAGAAGGGATGGAGAATCCCTCCACACATGAACAGTAATGGGAACATCACTCGACACATGAACAGTAATGGCTGCATTTCAAAAATCACATTAAATTTTCAACGCGTAAATTAAAGAAACAGAGTGTAAGAAACATCAAAAAGTTCCAAACATATCGTTGTTACACAAATCCACGGCGAAACAATTTTGAGAAAAACATCTTTCGTCGCTGAAAGAAAAAGGATCCAACAAATTTAATTCAACAACACACACATAATTTGTATCGAATAAGAGAACCGCAATCCAAAACAGGTTATCGAAAATCATCAACAAAAAAATCACACGATCCAATAATCCAATGAAATCTTATCCGTATATACTTATCGCCAAATAAAAAACAGCCTAGCAGTAGACTTTTCTATTCAGCTCGAGCGCAGAAATCAGAATCAAGCAAACAAACAAACATAGAACAATTTTACAAACAATAACTATTGCTCCAATTTCTACAGCAAATCGGAATTGGTTCAATTTGAAAGAGATGATTAATTTGGGGGGAAAAAATGAATGCAGGCAAACCTGAAGGCGGAAAGAAGAGCTTGTTACGAAACTGGAGAATTGAGTCAGTACTCCGTTATTTATAATGTTTTTTTTTTTTTAAGTTCAATTTATAATGCTACTTGTGTGTTCTGAGTTATATAGTGAAATCCATCCAAATATAGAACGCGGAATTAAACGTGGAGAAGGAAATTGAGTGGATTTATTTATTAAAAAGAAAAAAGGAAATTGAGTGGATTTAAAAGTCAACAAGGAAAACGACACCTTTAAATGCGGATATATAAGTCAGAGAAGGGAAAAGATGTTTTATTTATTTATTTATTTATTTAAGGGAAAAGGATGCATTTATAAATAAATAATTAATTAATTAATATTAGATTCTAAGCCGAAAGCGTGTTTTTTTTTTCCTTTTTTTTATTGGCGATATATATATTTTAATGATTTTTCAACTGAAAGTCTAAAAAGATATATAGAATTTAAGATAAAAACTTCGGTAAAATAAATAAATATATAAAATACACATTTTTTTATAAAGAATTTAAGATAAATTTTGCATGTACGAGTTGAGCATTCTGCATAGTTCAAAGGTAATTGGCATGTACTTTTTGATCAAAAGGTCAGATGTTCGAATCCCCTATTCAAAATGTTGATGAATTAAAAAAAATGTAGGTACGATGAAATTGAAAGTTTATAGTTTACAAATAAATCACAGTTTTTCCTATAAAACTATATGTTCATTCTTCTATCAACGATACTAGACGATGACAACCGGGGAGAAATCGGGCTGGGAGATGGACCCAAGAGGCGAAATCGGCAAGTGGGACGGGCCAAGACCGAAGGGGTCGGGCTTTTGGCCCGACCCCCTGCTCGGCCTCGGCCCGCTCGGGCGGGCCGAGCCCGTTCGACTCCATTTGGTCCCTACCGCCTTTTGTCGCCCCGGTTCCGCTTGGTTTGACCTAAAACGCCTCTGAATCCCTAAAAACCCTAGGATGATGAGCAAGTATTTATACCCTTCTTCGCCACTGAAGAAGGGGGCCCGAACTCTATTCTCGACTCCCTACTCTTACTCTCTAGCTCTCCCTTTCGTTTTCTGACTTAAGCATCGGAAGCGGTGTGACTAGCACCACACCGGTGTGCAATTTCTCTCTTTTGCAGGCCACGTCTTCCCCCACTCTCAAACAAATTCACTATCGATTATCACGTGGAGCGAAGGTAATTTACCTAGCGAAATTTGATCATCAACAGTTGGCGCCGTCTGTGGGGAAGAAAGCTTGCTAAGTCTGCACATCGGTGATTCCATGAGTAAGGAGATGGAGAAGAAAAACCAGGACGTGAACGCAGAGCATTCGGATGGTGACCGCCACCAGCAGAGGTCACGGGAAGAAGGCTGAGGCCGACCTCAGACCGAATCTCCTCGACCTCGGTCTCCACTGCCCTCATCATGAGAGAAGCAAGCTGATTTAAAATTTGCTGCTCTCGAAAACAAAGTAAGTGCGATGGATCGTAATTTGTCTAGGTTACTTAGTATCTTGGATAAACCTGGTCCTAGCACTAAAACCCCTGATGAGAGGTTGGTTAGGGATCCGAGGAAGGGGAAGGAGCCCATGGAGCACACTGCAGAATCAGGGACGAGGTCGAAGGGAAAAAAGACTGACAGCATGACCAGCAAGGTTATGGGGCTCAAACCTACTGATCGTACGATTTTGAGGAGCCCAGAGTCAAGCACACTTAAGGGACGTGACTGTACAGTTTCTACCCCAAGCTTCGGTCATACTAAGACAGACCTAAGAAATCTGATCGAGGAGAAGCGCAGAAGTGCCAAAACTGCCGAATCCGAGGTCAGAGCCGTCGAAGCTGAGGCCAGGGCTGCCGTGGCCGAGGCCAGAGCAGCCGAAGTCGAGGCCAAGAAAGACAACCTCCCTTGGAAGACTGAGCTTCTAAACACACTAAAGGAGCTCGGAAATCCTCAGGGAGACCTGCAGAAGTCAAAGGACCTTGGAGATCAAAACTTGAAAGAACTAGTCGACCAAGTCGATCCGTCCTTCACAGAAGAAGTCATGAAAGCCAAGGTGCCCCAAAAGTTTAAGGTACCCACGTTCAAACAGTACGATGGCAAGAAAGACCCCGTGCAACATCTAAACGCATACAAAAGCTGGATGACTTTCCACGGTGTCTCAGATGCAATCAGGTGCCGCATATTCTTTTTCACTTTGACAGGATCAGCCAAGCACTGGTTTGAGAGGCTGAAAATGAGATCCATCAGCTGTTTCAAGGAGTTGGCTCAAGCATTCCTTGCACAGTTCATGGGAGCCAGAGAACGACGCAAGCCTCACATCAACCTCTTGACAGTCAAACAGCAGCCAGGTGAGAGCTTGCATGATTACATAACGCGTTTTAATGACGAAGCACTACAGGTTGTGGGGTACAGTGAGGGAGCAGCCCTAGTAGCCATAACAGCCGGACTGGAATACGAAAGACTACTCAATTCAATAGGTAAGAGCCAACCTCGAACCTATGTAGAGTTTGTCTCCCGGGCACAAAAGTATATGAGTGCAGAGGAGTTACTGAAATCAAAGAGGTCAGAACGAGAGTACAAGAGGTTTTCTTCATCTAACTACGACAGTAAAAAGGACAAAAGACAGCAGACCGACGAGGGAGGCCGAGGCCGAGCAGACCATGACAGAGGCCGACCATACCAAGGAGCACATCCTTTCGGTAAGTTTGAGAAATACACCCCAACTGTTGTTCCACAGGAGTAAGTACTGATGGAGATCCGAAATACGGGCCTCTTGAAATTCCCAGGGAGGATGAAATCGAGTGCCGACAGAAGAGACAAGAGCCAGTATTGCCTTTTCCACCGGGACCATGGGCATTCAACCAGGAATTGTATTCAGTTGAAGGATGAAATCGAAGCATTGATCCAGAATCGGTATTTGAAAGAGTTCGTCGGTGAGCCCAGGGCCGAGGCCGAGTCTGACCAAAGATGGCCGAGACAAAGAAGAACCCTTACGAGAGATCAGAACCATCTTTGGAGGACCAACTGGAGGAGGTTCGAGCAGGAAGAGGAAAGCCATTGCTAGGGAAGCAAAGTCCGAACCAGAATATCGAGGTATGTACTATGTCCATCTAGCAAAGCCACACCCCTCTTTGGAGTTCACTGAGGCTGAGGCAGCAAGCATTCACCGGCCACATAATGATGCCCTGGTGGTCACTCTAGTTGTAGCCAATGTGAAAATCCATCTGATCTTAATTGATGGAGGAAACTCGGCTAATGTCCTTTCTCTAGCGGCCTTTAAGGCAATGCAGTTAGAGAGGAAACTCTTAAAGCCAAGCCTTACCCCACTTGTAGGATTTGGAGGAGAGAGAGTGACCCCATAAGGTAGCATAGAACTTCCTGTGACCTTTGGGGATGGACAGAATGCAGTGACAAAGATGATAAACTTCCCGGTTGTGAATTATATGTCAGCCTACAATGCAATCCTAGGAAGGCCAACCTTGCATGAAATGAAGGCCATAGCTTCAACTTACCATCAGCTGCTGAAGTTTTCAACTTCGAATGGTGTGGGAATTGTCAAAGGAGAGTAGAAGGAATCACGAGAATGTTACTGGACCGTGCTGAAAGCAGTTAAGCCACAGAGGCCCGAGGCCGACCAGAGCATAGGCCGAGGCCGAGCAGCACACACCTCCACCAACACTGAATCTGAACTTATGGAGTTTTAGGGCTTTTTGTTTATTGCATTTTATCATGTAATTAGACATTATTTATTTTGTTTTTGCATCTAGTATATGTTGAGTACTTTTTCTTGCATTCAAGTGTAGAGGTTTAATTAATGTCAAAGCCCCATAGTTTCACCATTAAAGTTCAGTATTCAGAAGTATGGACACGACAAATGACTCAAGCACCACATCATGTGAGCCTGGACTACTGAGTCTACCTCGCCTCATCCACGCTTGAGATTATGTGAGCCTGGACCGACGAGTCCACCTCACCTCATCTGGCTTCAGCATCTTCACATCAGGCGAGCCTGGACAACCGAGTCTACCTCGCCTAATCCAGACTTGAGATTATGTGAGCCTGGACCGACGAGTCTACCTCACCTCATCTGGCTTGAGCAACTTCATATCAGGCGAGCATGGACTACCGAGTCTACCTCGCCTCATCCAGATTGAGATTACGTGAGCCTGGACCAACGAGTCCACCTCACCTCATATGGCTTGAGCATCTTCACATCAGGCGAGCCTGGACTACCGAGTCTACCTCGCCTCATCCAAATATGGGATTACGTGAGCCAGGACTGCCAAGTCAACCTCACCCCATCTGGCTCGGGCCAATGCACTTCATCTAAGTCAAGCTCACCCAGTAGAGGCCGAGGTCGAACACCTCTTGCCAAGGCCGAGCACAAACTCTAAATGTATTCTCCTATTTACTCAACTATACTTTATGTTTTAATAAAGTTTTACTTGAGATTGGGGGCTACAAAGGGGATATGCACTCCCTATTAAACAAAAAGCAAATAGTAGGGGATACGCACTCCCTATTAAACAAAAGGCACACTAGCTTAGCATGTCTAGCCGATAGCTACATGTTTCAGCTTGTTATTTCATTATTCCCTATAAGGACTGACTAATAGATGCAGGGAGCATAGTTTTTAGCTAATAGAGGCTTGAGGCCGAGGCCGACCTTAGCCTCTACCCTCACTTTTCTTTTGCAGAAAACAACTTTTCGATGTAGGAGCTCGAAATCTTTTGTGTTTGCGTATTTTCATGGACAAACCCTAGTTTTGAAGCACTCCGAATGACCAAGCATGAAGCGCTCGATGGGGGTTCCGGGGCAACGCCCCCTAAGCAAAATTAGAAAATTGCTCGCCCTCTTCCCGAGGCCGAGGCCGACCAGGCAAGCAGAAAGGGAGATAGCTGTGCTCGACCTCTTCCCGAGGCCAAGGCTGACCAGCACCGCTTTTGTAATCCCTCACCCTTTTCATTTTCATTTCATCTAACCCCTATTCAGGGAGTGTCTACTTCTATCCTATTTTGCAGGATGACAACAAAGCTACACATAAGCCAGTCCAAGGCAAGGGTCATTACTCTTAAATCAGACTTAGGGAGCTCACCCGATAGCACTAAGTCGCACCTGAATCCCAATTCAAGAGTGGGGGCTTAATGTTATAGGCAATTTTGGACCACACCGATGTACAAGGAGCTGACGAGGACAACCGAGGAGAAATCGGGCTGGGAGATGGACCCAAGAGGCGAAACCGGCAAGTGGAACGGGCCAAGATCGAAGGGGTCGGGCCCTGCTCTGCCTCTCCCGTCCGGCTCCATTTAGTCCCTACCGCCTTTGGCCGCCCCGGTTCCGCCTGGTTTGACCTAAAACGCCTCTGAATCCCTAAAAACCCGAGGAGGATGAACAAGTATTTATACCCCTCTTCGCCGCTGAAGAAGGGGGCCCGAACTCTATTATCGACTCCCTACTCTTACTCTCTAGCTCTCCCTTCCGTTTTCTGACTTAAGCATCGGAGGCAGTGTGGCTAGCACCACACCGGTGTGCAGGTTATCTGGCTAGCACCACACCGGTGTGCAGAGTATCTCTTTTGCAGGCCACGTCTTCCCCCGCTCTCAAACAAATTCACTGTCGATTATCACGTGGAGCGAAGGTAATTTACCTAGCGAAATTTGATCATCAACACACATAATACGATTAATCCTATATTTTACATGATGGATAACATTCTATTTAAAATTATATATATATGTAAGCCATTATTAGTACTAATTACTAACTAAATTTTAAGACTTGGTCATTGCAACAATTTACTAATAAATAATTAAATAGTACTTGAGTATGTATAATCTCACCACACACCCCATTAAAGACACCCCATTAAATATATTGACGAGTAAGAGATAAAAGGTAGAAAATGATAAATTTATTTTATCTATCCCAATCCCAAACGTTTTAACGGTGGTGTGCAAAAAGATTGCTAAGTATTTTTCTAAATAATTTACCGGTCAAACATATTCTTTTACCAAATATTTATATTTTTCAAGTTCTTGGCGGAGATGTAAGCCTTCCACCTCCGTTGAAACTCTAGTCGAGTAAAATTATTATTAGTTGCAGATAAAAACGAGCAATCATATCAAATAGAAGGCGAAAAATTAAAACTCACAACCAATATACTATTTAGTATTTATAAGTTTACTATGAATTTCGTTTGGTTGGGGTTTTAGTACACCCCAAGGAATGTTCAACAGTATAATTAAAAAAGAATATCATATTCACAAATAAACCCTTAATAGTTAATGACAAGTAAATACATAGTAAAGTGAAACTGAATTATTATTCTCACTAAACATATATAAAAGCTTCATGCGTTGCTCTTAAGAGCTTCAGCCTCGGGTCCGTCCTCCGCTATTTCATCAAAGTAGTCCTCTCGAACATTTCCAGCCAACATCAGAGCAACCAACCAGAAGAGGGATGAATCAAGGGATAGAAATGCACCGCCGCCCAAAAGACCGGTCTTAGCAGTCGGGCAAGCTGTCTCGAGATCGTGATGAACGTTGCGGGTCAAGTGAAGTTGCTCGGTGACCGTAGGCCATACGAGCAAAGTTATAGCCAATCCAGTCGTGAACCTGCAAATGGAGAGGGTGTATCAAAATGATATGCAACAATGCCTTGCAAAAGCGACGTGAAGAGAGTGAGATCATATGACCTTATGTTTTTTAAATTATACTAAAAAGTTTACCTAAATGGACACCAATTGAGAACATCAAGGGATAGTTGGATAACAAAAAACTATTGGAAAGATCAAATTAATTCAATGACTATTGAAAAGAGAACTTCATGAGTATGCAAATAAAGATTAAAAGACTGTTCAAATAGATCTCAAGTATTTAAATGAATGCAGCAATAGACAACAACATAATCTCTCAACTAATAAGCATGTAAGAAATCTTGTTCCACAAGTGTACCCATCCACAGGTATCTAAAGAAGGTAATGATTTATAATTTGTAACTTTTTTATTTTAATTTTTTTTGGATTGAACACGATTTATTATATGTAAATTACACAAATCAAACTGTAAGTTTCTCAGAGCAAAAGCAGAATTTTCATGAAACTATAATGTTGAAACCACAATGCAAATAAATGATACGGAGTAAGATGGTTATCAGTCAGGAGTAATGGAAGTGCCTTGGAAAAAAAACTTACACGGCAATGTTGAAGAACACAGAGAAACTACCGCTCTTAAACATCGCTCCTCGAGGAACGGATTTTCCTTGGTAAGGATAGAACAGAGAGAAGTATCCTGCAATTGAAGAAGCAAGAAGAAATACAACGGAAAGATAACCCAATGCGACAGTTGGGTCACTCGGATATTGACAGATAACAAGGCCTTTGCCTTGGATGGGAGTTCCAGATGCAGGCTGTCCAAATCCAAAATAAAGACAACAAAAAAAGACAGTGAGCATTAATGAAAACATGGAAAATTCTTGAGATACAGTAGTATATTAACTTATATGATATTGCATAGGGTGGGATCATGTATGGCTCAATGAAATAATCAAAGAAATTTAACAGACTATCCAGATAACAAGGGGAAAGCAGTCAATTTCACAAGTTAAACCGCTGGCTATCGCATTTGCAATTAACATAGAGTTCCTATAACTGCTCGTACAAATAGATCATAGACCACATGCTTACATTAAACACCAATATACCTACAAAATTGCAATATATGATTGACTCACATTAAGCATGTAATGGTATATCAAATTAATTTTTTTGGTACAATATTTTAGAAGTTTGTAATCAATCCAAGGTCCAAGGAAGTTGGGAGGGTATCTATGATAAAAATAAGATAAACTATTCAATGACAATTCAATCGGTATCTTAATTCTTGCTGTTGACCATTTCAAATGCCCAAATATCTACAGTAAGAATCAAGGAATTGCCAAGATGATATGCTTGTTTATGAAGATTGTAAATGCTTACCTTCTTGTTTTCAGCAATGACTCCAAATATAAAGGACATCACACCTAAGGCTGAGACAATAAGAGACATCGTCTTGACGGACACGGCCATTGTTATCCAGATAAATGTTACCAGTCACCTATAGGAAACAAAACGAGTTTTCAGAAATCAGAAGAGATGACAGAAAGATAAAATGTACCACTAGGAATGGGCTAATGCTTGGCAAAAAAGGCAAAACTAATAGAATAGTTTGCGATTGCAAAAGAAAGAACAAAAACCTTTTTTCCTTTTTTACAGATTTTTTTTTATTTATAAGATCCCTTTTACAGTATAAATTTTCTAAATTTATAATGTAGGTCAACTACGCAAAATATGAGTATATTAAATGGAATAATACAGCCTCCTCAATCACTTATCCTCTAATCACGCGTTCTAGCAGATTCTACACTCCAAGTAAGGTCAATGATACAATAATAAGAAGATCAAAGGAAAATACACGCATGAAAACCAATAGCTCTGTTACGAATCTCTAAACCCAAGGACAGATTACATGAACATTTTGAAGAGTGTAAAAAACATCAAACAGTCCAAAGGTAGCTCTATTGCACTAATCCCTCTAGAGGAGCCAATTTGAGAAACATCTTTCGTTACTAAAAGCAAAAAAAAAAAACACATAATAGCAAACAAATATAAAGTACACAGGAGAACAACCTCGAGACTAATAAAACAATCGAAATATTTAGACAAAAAAAATCGAACAATCGAACAATCAAATGAAGAACTTCTCTGTATATATCCTCTAGAGAGCACAAAAAAAAAATACAGTATAGCAGTACAAATTCAGCTCCACATATACCAAGATCATGCCGAAAAACATTAAAGTACTTTAACAAAACCTAAAACACGAAATTCACCTCAGATTTCTACAGCAAAACAGAATTCGATCACCAAAATTTGCGGCAGCGGCGATAAAAGAAGGTTATTCACCAAGAACAAAGACTAAATTCAAGAGAAATAGCAAGAAAACCTAAAGAATTGAACGACAGTAGAGAGAGGATGGAAAGAACAAGCAAATCGCTTTCGTTCCTGTGTCCACTCCACTCCGGATTTCAGGCGAAGACTGAAGGGATGAGTCAATGTTCGTCGATATTTATAGTGCTCCAATGCATATACTGGAATAGTGGAATCTATTATCTATACAGTTTTTATTTCTTTTTCCTTTTTAAATTAGGAATTATCTGATTTAAAAATCCAGTAGGAAAAGGATTATTTTAGATAAGTCTGAGTTGGCGCCAGCTGGCATTTGCTTTTATAAGGGTTAACTGCTAAGTGCTAACCGTGGAAAAAAAAAAAAAAAAAAAGTGCTAACCGTGGTAATTAATAGCCACACAAGAAAAGTATTGTTTTGAAACAAAACAAAACAAATTAATTAATTAAGAATTTAAAAACAATAAAACAAAAAATGTTTTTTTTTAAGACCAAAAGAACAAAAAAAAAGTTAAAAGCTTGTGATAATGGAGTTTTGGTTTTTGGTTTTTGAAATTTCACTAAAAAAAACAGGTTTCTTATATATTGTTGTTAAAACAAAAAAAAAAAAAAAGTCAATGCTTGTGATAATGGGGTTTTGGTTTTTGGTTTTTTGTTTTTGAAATTCCACTAAAAAAAAAAACAAGTTTCTTATATATTGTTGTTAAAAAAATATGTTTGGTCAACTTTAAATTTGTGTGGAACTTAACATTGTTGAAATTAGTGACTTTACCGTGATTCTTACATTGTTTTTTTTTTAGTTAGTGAATATTAAATAAGTGAAAAAAAAAATTATGTTAGTTGAGTTATGTTCTTGTTGGCACATTTGACTAGGTCTATGGTCCAATTTGATAACATTCAAAATTTACTTGATATAACGTAATAATAACTTGTGGGTAACTTTTGAATTTTCTTTAAAAAAACAAAGCACAATTTGACACATTTTCGTTTTTTATTTTGACCCCCCCCCCCTTTCTTTACAACTTTTTTATCCAATTTTTAAATTGTGATTGTGTAGAAAGACGGTTTACTGATAAATAATTTATTATTTAAAGATATTTATTTTCCTTTTTCTTTTTTTTTTTCTTTCCAAAAGATGGTCAACATTAATCAAACTAATAATTGGTTGTTGGTTGTAGAGCAATCAACATTTCATTTATCTTAAAAGAAAATTCATTCTATTAAATATATACACCTAAATCAATCAATGATATTTTTGCAATCTACCACTTGCAATTGCAAACCAAATCGTGTATCCTTCAAGTTGTTCTCTCTCCCCATCCCTATTCTCATCTATATTTTCTACTCTCATTCGAATTTGTGAGCCATTTGATTTTTATTCTCATATTTATTATTTATTTTGGCGAAGATATAGTCTCTATTTGGTCGTGTTATACCTTTACTTCTTAGTTTTTCACCGTGTTAATTTTCATTTGCGACGTAAGAGAACTATTGGTAGTTGTATTGGAATATGTTAGTAGGTTGCATTGAGATGAAATAGTGATTGTGTGAAGAGAGAGAGAGGTGGGCGGCCGATGGAGGCTATCAATCGACAATCAGTGGATGACAACGATGGTAGGGGAAAATGGAAGATGCAAGTAGTACAAGTGGAAATAGAAACTTTTTTTTTTTTTTTTCTGGGTAGGGGTGTCATGTCGTCTATTGAAACATCTATACCATGTAAACTTATAAAATCATATAAATTAATATTAAATCGACCAACATAATGATCATATTTTAATTAGAAGTACTGACATTATTGAATGTTGTGGACCAAAATAAACATTTTTATAAGTAAATTTGTAAACTTTTAAAACATATAAACCAAACCAAAATTGGGAAGTGTAAACTTTTGGAATATAGAAACACAATTGAATTTGAATTTAAAACTCAATGTTAAAAATGCTACATTTTGAAACCTAAGAGTGAAATATAAAGAAAAAAAAAATCAAAACTCAAATATCATAAAATACATTTTCCTATCTCCTTTTTATTTCAGCATTAATATGAGACAATCTATTGCTCTGTATTGCGTAAACCGGTGAGAATAAAATGTAATAATAGAGTATAGTTGGAAAAAGTAAAATGTTTCTTTAGTCCTTTTTTTTAAAAAAAAAAAAAGTAAAATGTTTATTTAGACGAAGGATAGCCAACTTTAAACTATAAATTTGAGCTTGGGAGTGCAAATAAGTGGTCTAATAATGTTTTTAGTTCAATAAATGTAGGATATAAAATATAACTTGTGGATCTTGAATAATGACAATATGTATCACGTGTTGTATCTAACTCAAAACTTAAAAAAAAAAAGTGAGTTTTTGTAGTTGAACAATGTTGGAGGTGAGAAGATTCGAATCTCTAAACGTTGGTTTAAAATACATGCAAGTTATGCTCATTTTGGAGAAAAAAAAAACAACGTGAGGGTGGAAATTAGTATTTTTTTAATTAATTTATAAACATGTTATATGTTATAAATTATGTGTAGTTATTAGTTTTTTTTTTTTTTTTTTTTTGAGAAGAAGTGTAGTTATTAGTTTACAATGTCATGTAATTTATAATGCATCATATTATGCAAATGTTAATTTCACAAAAAATAACTGAGTTTATAACATTAAATACTACGTTTAAACAAAAAGAATGTTATTCCCATAATTTCCACTAGTTCACATAATCCGAAAAATAGTTTTAAAAAACATGTATACAAAAAATGCATATTCACTTAATTCAGTGAATCTGAAAACATAAAACGAAATGAACAATAAATTTGTCGCGACACATTATCGATGTTGAAAATTGAAAGTACTAGACTTTAGACCGAACCCTAAAGTAATGGTCAATCTCTACGTGGTCAACCTCTAAGGCCATGACTAACCGTGCGTCGACATCCATGACTTTGGTATTGGGTCCTGGCCTCATGACTCTCATCTTATCCCTTTTGGTCTCTAGACATGGGATAGACGAAAGTAGAGATTTGAAACACATATCTCTGAATGAATCATTGGTATAAGTTTTAAGTCGAGAAGAAAAAAAAAAGAAAAAAAAAATCTGAATCTATGAATTTAGAAGTTTGTAATAGAAGAAATTTGTCATTACCTGGACTACAAATTGAAATTGTCCATCTTTGTCAAAACTCAGTTTTAAAAGCACTTTCAACATCTGAGATTCTCGAGTCCAGTTGGATTGACTGTCAAATATTCTCGAGCAGTATCGGTTTCGTACTACACAAATTCAAGAAATTCAATAACGCCATGTTCGATTTCACAGCCCAAACAAGGTGCCATAGCGCCGCCGCCGGAGGACGAATAGCAACCACCGTACCGCCGCCGGAAAAGGCCTCAATCATCAAAAGTTGCATTTGTCTCTATAAGCTTCAAGATTCTTCGATTCCTTCGTATATATTATTTTCTGTTGCGACGTGCAGAAATCGGCAAGAAAATACAAAAAGAAATCCACGAACTGTACTCGAAATCATTTAAATATGGCGATGCACTTCTGATTTACTACTGTTTTCTCTCTCTGATTGTCTCGCAGAAAGTTCGTCTCCATTTTGTATTTTCTTCTCGGTCTCTCTGTGGATGGAGTTCGAGAATCCGAAGTTTCTACAGTCATGGAGGTTTGGTATTTGGATTTTGGTATTTGAGCCTTTGATTTGTTGCTGTAAAGTTGATTCCAATATAATTTCGTTCTTTTGCGGTTCTACTTTCGCTTACTTTTTCTTTATTGACGTCTGTCGATATCTGTGCTATTGTGTTTTTTCTTTCCTACCTTTGGCTTGTTGGTGCTTCCTTGCACGATAAGAAATCCGTCATTCCTAAAGCTTTCCAGTCTCGTGCCCTATGCCCTACCATTTTTGCATCTAAGTTGCTTGTGAAAATAACCGAACTCACTTCCAATTTCATCAGTTCAATCGGTTTGTTTTTTCTTCCATGGTTCTTTCTGTGAGTGATTGACAAGAATTTCGCGATGGAATCGTTGAAATTTGTGGCCGTTCGGGGGTTTTTTCTTGTTCTGTTGCTCTCTTCTGTGGCGGTGAGTTCAGTGATCGGAATCGGAGTGAACTGGGGAACTCAGTCTACTCATCCGTTGCCGCCGGCGACGGTGGTGAAGTTGCTGAAGGATAACGGAATTCAGAAGGTTAAGCTTTTTGACGCCGATCCTGTAGTTCTTAACTCTCTAGGCAAGTCGGGGATTGAAGTGATGGTGGGAATTCCAAACGATATGCTCTATAGCTTGGCTAATAGCATCCAATCAGCTGAAAATTGGGTTGCTAAAAACTTGTCGTCTTATATTTCATCTGGAAGTGTGGATATAAGGTAAAGACAAACAATAAACAATCTCTCTCTGATCTGTCTTTGGACTTTGTCTGATCCAATTGAATAACTGGCTGGTGTGTTTGTGAGATCTTTTTTTGTCTTTTTTTTTTGCTTCAAATCTGCTTTTGTTGGCTGTTTCTACTGATTTTGCTGCAAGAAACTATGCAATTGGCTCGAGTTTTGTTCCTTGGAATGTTTGTTCTGTACTTCTGTGTGAATTGTTCCTTCAGATGGAGAATTTTGACTTGATTTTGTATGTTTTACAAGGTATGTTGCAGTTGGGAATGAACCGTTCTTGAAAACCTTCAATGGAAGCTTTCTGGGAACTACTTTTCCTGCTCTTCAAAACGTCCAAGCCGCCATTGTTAAGGCTGGTTTAAGCAATAGGGTAAAAGTTACAGTGCCTATGAATGCTGATGTTTATCAGAGTCTCACAAGTTTACCTTCAGGTGGCGATTTTCGTTCTGATATCCATGACCTTATGCTCTCCATTGTCAAATTCTTGAGCGACAGTGCTTCCCCTTTTACTGTCAATATCTACCCCTTTATTAGCCTCTATGAAGATCCCAATTTCCCTATTGATTATGCCTTCTTTGATGGCTACTCGCCTGCTTTGAACGATAATGGTCGTGTTTACGACAACGTTTTTACAGCAAACTACGACACCCTTGTTTCGTCTTTGCAGAAAAATGGCTTCCCTAACATGTCCATAATTGTTGGAGAGATTGGATGGCCAACAGATGGGGACCGGAATGCAAACTTGCAGTTTGCCAAGAGGTTCAGCCAAGGTTTCCTGTCCCGATTTGTTTCGGGACAGGGAACGCCGATGAGGCCTGGTCCTATTGACGCATACTTGTTTAGTTTTATCGACGAAGATGCCAAGAGCATTCTGCCAGGCAATTTCGAGCGGCATTGGGGTCTGTTTTACTACGACGGTCGGCCTAAATACATGCTTCAAATGGCAAACAGCACACATGGTATAGTACCTGCATCAAACGTCAAGTATCTAGCAAAACAATGGTGTGTCCTGGCATCGTCAGCCAGCCTCGACGATCCACAAATCGCCAACAGTGTCAGCTACGCTTGTGAAAACGGCGATTGCACGAGCCTCGGCTTCGGGACGTCGTGTGGGGCGCTAGACGCCCGGCAAAACATCTCTTATGCATTCAACAGCTACTACCAAATAAAGAATCAGTTGCCAAGTGCCTGTAAGTTTCCACATCTTTCTGTTGTCACAACTCAAGATCCATCAGTTGGAAGCTGCAGGTTCATTGTGATGACTCAGCCTTCTGAAGTTGCTGTGAATGAAAAATCAGAGGCTCTGACTCTGAGGCATTCTGCTGGATTGTTGATGTTGTTTCTCTGTTTGTTCATTCTGGCAGTTCTCTGATCAAAACTACTGAGATTCCTCCATCTGTTTAATTTATATATGTTCTTTCATGCAGGGTGGAGTGATCTCTGAGCAGTCAAAATCTGTAAGTTTATATTTTGAGTTGTAATTTTACATTGAAAACAGTAGTCCAGAGAGGAGTAAGTGGTTGAAACTCCAAAAATATGGCTTTTAAAAATATATTAGTTTATCAAATAGTCAATCAACGTTTTTGTTGAAACAAAATTTTGAGTGTGCATTATTGTTGTTGTTTGGTTTTTTACTGTATTACTGTAATTTCAATGTTACAATTCATTAAAGCTGGTAGTATTTATGATTCACTGTCAAAATAAATGTTTTTAGAATTGGAAGATTAGAATTTTGAATTTAAATGAATGAGTTAGGTAACTTTTTTTTAAGTTGAACTATGTTCTTTCATCATAACATTGAAAGATGATATCTCTTATTTTTTTTGTTTTTGTTTGTGTGTGTGTGTTTTTTTTTTAATAACTTTTTTTTTTTTTTTTATCATTGAAAAATAACTATTGACAGTTATACTATCAGAAAGTTAAATCATAATCATTGTCAATCGTTTTTTTTTTTTTACTCAATACACAAGTGAGGGAAACTTTCTTGACAGATATTATTAAAAAGTTAAACCATAATGATTGACATCTCTTTTAAAAAATATTTATTTACGGAAAACAAAACAAGACTCTGTGAATCAACCTAGCTCAAAACCTTCATCAGCACATGTTATTGAACTAACAAAACAAACTACTATTATTATTATTATTATTATCTTGTCAACTTAGGTTAAAAAACATGTCATTTTCTTGTGGTCAAGAGTTCACATTTTCACCTGTACAAATCAAGTTGAGGCAATTATTTATCATGGTTGAAGGCTCAAATTTTGACACTCACATCCGTCGAGTTTAAAGAAACAAATCAAAACACAAAAAGATAACTTTGTGTTGGAGCTAAAAAAAATTGAATTACAAGTTTAATCCTCGAGCTTCCACGTTCGTGTTTATTAGCCTCTAACCTTAAAAAGATGTGTAATAAGTCATTGAACTTTAAATTTTATGTCTAATAGGTCCCGACGTTTATTTTTTTAAATTAAACAATCCTAACTTTTAATGGGTCATCATATATTAAATTGAATTTTCATGTCTAGTGGAACCCTAAACTTTCAATTTTGTGTGCTAGAAGACTCGTTAAATGAAAAAAAAAACACCAAATGAATTAATGACTTATTAGACACAAAATTGAAAATTGAAAGACCTATTAGACATAACATTGAAAGCTTAAAGACCTTTTAGGTGTAATTCACAAAAAAAAAAAAAAAGACCTATTAGGAATTTTTTAAAGTTCAAAGACTTACGAACTCGAAGAACTTATTGGACCCTTTTTAACATTCGATGAACAAATAGAAAAAGTTGAAGAACTTAATGTTTAATTAATTAATAATTTATTTTATTTTTTATTGTAATTTATTGATTTCCATACCTAACATGGGCTAGTGGGCCTGGGCCAAATTCGCAGGCCCAATCTACAAACACAGGCTCAAAAGTGGGCAAGGGTTTTCTTTGGAAGGAGCGGGTCAGTCATTTCCCGAACATTCGAAATCCATCTTTTTTCTGCTCTCACACTAATTTTTTTGTCGCCATCATAACACCAAAAAGCCACAGCTAATTCCTTTCTTCTTTCCTTTTGCCATTCCCTTCTCTCTCTCTCTCTTCCCCTCTTCCACTGCGGCTCCAAACAAACGCTGCAACTGTACGTATCTTTCAAAAACACATTCGCACAATCGCACAACCAAATGTGCACGATCAACAATCATGAACTAATTCAATTCTGCGTACAATAACCCCTACATCCTTCAATTCTCTCTGTTTTTGATTCTGTTACGGATCCTAATTTCGAATATGGAACCACCGCCCATCGACGAGCAATCGAACGAGCCGCCAGGTCAGGGCGAGGACCCGCCTCCCGTTCCATCTCCGCCGCCGGCACCGGCGGAAATTCAATCGCAATCTCAAGAAGGACGAGCGGAGGAGGAGGAAGAGGAGGCTAAGAATGAAGACGACGAGTTGGTTGCCAGGGCTCATAAGTTGATGGAGAAGATCACTTCCTCGCCTGATAACCCTAACCCTACCGTTCTTCACGCCCTTGCGTCGCTTCTTGAGACGCAGGAGTCCAGGTGAGTGACTATCGTTGTTTTGTTTGTTTTGATACGCTTTGTGAAGGTACGTGTTTCTGAAACCGAATTTGTATTGGCGTGAAATGAGCATGGGAATGGTTTCTTGTATGGTGTGCATTGGTATGGTCTTCGTAAGGAAAAGTTAAATGTTTTTTCCATTCTTCCTTTGGTCGTTTGGTTTTCTTTTGCGTTTGAGTATGTGTTATTGCTGCGGCGTGGGAGAGGAGCTTCACGCTATGAGCCAGTGCATTTTCTATCGATTATGGCTTGAGGTTTCTAGGTAACGTTATAAATAAGAAACTTATGCCAACCCTAGCCTTAACAGACATTACTACGTCAATATAGACGACGAACTTCAGTTGACTATCTGTGAAGATTTTCAGTTTTCTCTTTTATTTTCATTTTTTTTTTTTTTGGGGGGGGGGGACTTCGTCGACATTATAGAATAGAAATAATGGTAATGGCTCAACGAAGCCTTCGGGAGATCAAAACATCATGGAGTGGGCCACATCACCTACTTGGAAAGTTAACTATTACTAAAGTTTCTCAACTACTGGAGTCCAGACTTTGCTAGCGTTCCTGGTTTCTAATCCAATAAGTTGGAGGATTTTTGAATTTCAGAACCAGAAAAAAGATGGAAATCGACATGGTGTTATGGATGGTCTATGGTTCGTAGTTCTTCTCCTCTGGATTAAATTAATCTCAACCTAATAGTTTGAGATCAATTATAGTTCAACGTTTGCTCAATAGATAATGGGGAGGCCTTGAGTAAAGCTTTCGTTCACTTTGATGAATGTTTGAGCGACAGTTGTGTTTTATTCTAAGTTTGCATTAGCTCGCTTCATTTTTGGTAATATTTGCCTCATCAGAATGTACGGACAACAGTGTCATTTATTTATTTCAGCAGATATTATTTTGTTCATATTTTATCGTCCTGATTGTATACTCATATTTCCTTTACTGTTGCATGATACTGTGTCTGTTCTAAGCATATTTTATTACGCACATAATAATGCAGATACATGGCAGAGAATGGTCATTCTTCCAGTAATGGTCGTGGATCTCATAGTATTGGAAGGCTAGGGAATGTACTCCGGGTAACCTAAATCTCGAGTTATCCAACTTTTTGTTTAATTTATTTAGGTAGGTTGTATGTTGTTTGGGAGCAATGATCCAACTCTATACGGATTTAAGGTTTTCATGGTGGTCTGTGGGGAATATAAACAATAGGTAAATGTTGTTATTCTTAGTTCAATGACATTACATATTCTGACTTTCTCCCCCATTCTGCAGGAGAACGATGAATTTTTTGAATTGATTTCCTCGAAGTTTCTCTCAGACGCTAGATACCCACCCTCTATACAGGCTGCTGCTGCAAGGCTTCTTTTAAGCTGTTCACTTACTTGGACTGTAAGCTCTCTCTCTCTCTCTCACACACACACACACACACACACACACACACAATCTTTGTTGAGTTTAACCAATGTGATAAGACCTCTATGTGTTGCAGTATCCTCATGTTTTTGAGGAAGATGTTCTGGAAAACATAAAAAAATGGGTGATGGAGGAAGCCGGGAGATCTTCTGCTGAGGATCGCAACTGGAAACATGAATTAGGAGGAAAGGATGTGTCAGATTCTGAAATGCTAAGGACATATTCTACCGGACTCCTTGCTGTATGCTTGGCTGGGTACCTTGCTGTAACTCTGTTCACGATTCTCTTTCATGCACTCGTTCATTTTGCTTAACATGTCAATGTTTATTTTTCTAATTTTCTCAGTGGGAGTCAATTGGTAGAAGATGTTTTCACTGCTCGATTATCTGCAAAACTTATGCGCTTTCTTCGTATTCGTGTTCTTGGAGACATGAGTCAAAAAGATGGTAATCATTTATTAGAAACCAAAAATACATCTGGAGCTAGTGGCATCAAAATTAGAGATGAAAATCGAGCGAGGGTACGACAAGTTCTGGAAACATCTCATTTAGACGATTCAAAAACAGCTGATGAAAGATCTGTAGACGATCAAATTTTTGAGAGGGATCATGAGAGAGGCCTAAGTAGGCTGGCACCAGCAGAAGAATGTTGGGTTGGTGAAGAAGCAGCTGATGGGTTGACAACAAGGGCTGATGGCTATGAGGTGGATGTAGAAGGTGAAGACAGATGGCATGCTGCAGATTTTCGTGATGGGAGGACAAAACATGGTGAGATTGATGACAATGCTAGAGATGACTCTACAAGACGCAAAATGAGCCGTAGCAGATCCAGAGGGAAAGGAAGAATTAATGATGGTGCTCTTGAGATTGATCATGCACTCACTTCACCAATATCTGGTAATAGAGGGCGAAGTGCTAGAGAAAGGAGTTCGTTTAAAAATCTGGATGTTAAAAAAGTACCTGATGCTAGTAAGACCTCTGGCAGGATCAATTGTGATATTTCTTCTATGGAAAGAGATGATAATGATGATTGCTACCAAGAATGCAGAGTTGGATCAAAAGATATTTCTGAGCTAGTAAAGAAAGCTGTTTGTGCTGCTGAAGCTGAAGCAAGAGCAGTCAGTGCACCTTTAGAAGCCATAAAAGCAGCGGGTGATTCTGCTGCTGAGTTTGTTAAGAGTGCAGCTTTGGAGGTATATGCTCTCTCTCTCTCTCTCTCTCTCTCTCATGCGCACACAGGAAATTTTTGAAACTTATTGTCCATCCCTTCTGAGGTATATGCTTCTTTATCTGTTTAGGAATTTAAAAATTCTAATGATGAAGAGGCTGCATTTTTGGCTGCTTCTAGAGCTGCAACTACTGTGATTGATGCTGCCAATGCTACTGAGGTTTCCAGGTTTGTGGTTTATTTATTTTATTTATTTATTTTTTATTATGCTCATGATATACTGAAGGGGATGCGCTTTATCATTTCTCATGCTCTAAAGACCTCCTTCACTATGTGGCCTAAAAATGTGTGGATGTATTGGTACAGGAGCCAGAATGATTCAAATGTTAGTTCAGCAGATCCAGGTACCACAGGAAAAGAAATGAATGAGCAAACTGAAGATTTTTTCATCCCTGATTTTGACTCCCTCACACAACTGAGAGAAAAATACTGTATTCAATGCCTTGAGATTCTTGGGGAATATGTTGAAGTACTTGGGCCTGTATTGCGTGAAAAGGGTATAGATGTATGCCTTACACTACTGCAAAGGAGTTCCAAGCAAAGTGAAACATCAAATGCTGAAATGCTATTGCCAGATGTGATGAAATTAATCTGTGCTTTAGCTGCTCATCGTAAGTTTGCAGCACTTTTTGTTGACCGGGGTGGCATGCAGAAACTCCTTGCAGTTTCCAGAGTCGCTCAAACATTTTTTGGGCTCTCTAATTGTTTATTCACAATTGGATCCCTTCAGGTAGTTATTGATGCTAAACCTTCTCTTTAGCTTCAGTTTCTGTATTAATCTTTCATTTCTGTAGACCCATTATTTCATCTCACTTGCAAGGATTTTTCCTCCTCAGGGAATAATGGAACGGGTCTGTGCCCTTCCTTCAGATGTTGTCTATCAGGTGGTTGAGTTAGCCATCCAGCTTCTTGAGTGCCCGCAAGATCAGGCTAGAAAGAATGCAGCCTTATTTTTTGCTGCTGCATTTGTATTCAGAGCTGTTCTTGATGCCTTTGATGCTCAAGATGGCCTACAGAAATTATTGGGGCTGTTGAATGATGCTGCGTCTGTGAGGTCTGGAGTGAATTCTGGGGCTTTAGGCCTATCTAGCACAGGATCATTGCGGAATGATCGGTCACCTACTGAAGTACTTACATCATCTGGAAAGCAAATAGCTTATCATACCTGTGTTGCTTTACGTCAGTATTTTAGAGCTCATCTTCTTTTGCTCGTGGAATCTATTCGTCCTAATAAAAGTAGTCGAAGTGCTGCTCGAAATGCTTCAAGTGTGAGGGCAGCATACAAACCACTTGATATTAGCAATGAGGCTATGGATAATGTACTTCTCCTTTTACAGAAGGACCGGAAGCTTGGTGCTGCATTTGTAAGAACTCGTTGGCCTGCTGCTGAGAAGTTCTTGAACTGTAATGGGCATATAACCATGTTGGAGTTGTGTCAGGTACTACTATCTGAAATCTGCATTCCTCTGTATATATTTGTCTCTAGACGTTTTTAATTCTGCAGTTTTTGTTTTCTAGGCCCCTCCTGTCGATCGGTACTTGCACGATTTACTTCAATATGCATTGGGGGTTCTTCATATTGTAACGTTAGTGCCTAACAGTCGCAAAATGATTGTGAATGCCACATTAAGTAATAATCGTGTTGGTATAGCTGTCATTTTGGATGCAGCAAGTATTGCTAGCAATTTTGTTGACCCAGAGGTAATTGACCAATTTTCTATTATTTTTATCATATTGCAAATGCTAGAAACCAGACTTTAGAGCAGATAGAGTGTTTGAGCTTTGACTTGGTCATCTAATGGTTTTAGCTCGATACCCAAATATATTTGCAGATCATTCAACCGGCATTGAATGTGTTGATCAATCTTGTTTGTCCCCCACCATCAATCAGCAATAAACCACCTGTAGTGCAAGGATCACAAGCTATATCTTCCCAGACCTCCAGTACTCCTGTTGTGGAGAGTAAAGCTGTGTACATATCTGGTCAGGGAGATCAGAGAGAGTGCAATGGGGAATCTAGCGTTGTAGAGCGAGGCAGTACTTCGGTAACTGGTCAAGCTACTACTAATAATTCTCAAAATCCTGTTGCAACAGCAACATCTGGATTGGTTGGGGATCGTCGAATATCTTTAGGTGCAGGAGCAGGCTGTGCTGGTCTTGCTGCACAATTGGAACAGGCGTATCGTCAAGCTAGGGAAGCAGTCCGTGCTAACAATGGTATAAAAGTTCTTTTGCATCTTCTTCAGCCAAGGATCTATCTGCCTCCTGCAGCTCTCGATTGTCTCCGAGCTCTTGCATGTCGGGTCCTGCTTGGTTTAGCCAGAGATGATACAATAGCACACATATTGACAAAACTTCAGGTATAATTTGTGTTTCCAAGAGCCTTTATTAATGATATTTGTGTTTCCTATGAAAAAGAATGTATATCCAAGAAAATAGGAATTATTGTACAGGATAAATTGGTTCTTATCTTTAGATGTTTGGCATTGCAGTATAACTGTAAAGACAGGAAGTGGCTTGCTTGGTATTATCCAAGCAAAAAGTTCACTCATCTGATTGGACGCTGAAAAAATATTTCATAGAAAACATAATACTGCAGCTCATTTTTCTTGTTTTGCATGAAGATAATTTAAATAATTCTATAATGCTATTTCTTAAAGTCTCATATTAGTTTTTTGAACTCTGCATCTCAAACTGGTTTGCAGGTGGGGAAAAAATTATCAGAACTTATTCGAGATTCAGGGAGCCAGATATCAGGAACTGAGCAAGGAAGGTGGCAAGCGGAGCTTTCGCAGGTTGCTATTGAGCTTATTTCAGTAAGTACCTTTACCAACACTGTACCAATATGCTGGCTTGTGTTTCCATTTATCTCTTCATTTGATTGAGAGTGAGCTCTCGTTACCTATGTTTATTATGTATAGCCACATTTATATGCACGAATTTGCGTATGACTTGTGGAACTGAATGTTAACGAACCTAGCTTTTGAATGGAGATTGGACATGCATACGTGATACAACATAACTTTATATACAGAATGTATTCTTAACAGGCAATCACAAGTTATTGTTGTTTTACTATCCAAGCAAGGAACTGATTAATTTTTTCAATAATGGTCAGATTGTGACAAATTCTGGGCGGGCCAGTGCTTTGGCAGCTAGTGACGCTGCTACCCCCACTTTGAGACGGATAGAAAGAGCAGCCATAGCTGCTGCTACGCCTATCACTTACCATTCCAGGTAGTTGCCGATTTATTTTGAATGTGGATTTTGTGCTTATGATTGTCTTGGCATTTCATTTATTGGCTTTCTGATGAGCTTGTGTAATATCTCAGGGAACTTCTTCTTTTGATTCATGAGCATCTTCTGGCATCTGGATTAAGCAAAGCTGCCCATGCACTGCTGAAAGAGGCCGACTTGACACCTTTGCCTCTTTTAGCAGCTCCATCATCTCTTTCATACCAAGTCTCCAAGCTGGAGACACCCTCAGCCCAATTGCAGTGGCCCAGTGGTCGAGCTCCATGCGGATTTCTGACTGATAAACCGAAGCTGTCTGCACGAGAAGAAGATAGAAGTTTGAAATGTGATTTTAATATGTCTTGTCCAAGGAAAAAGCCCTTGGTCTTCTCCACTCCTTTTGGTACAAATTCAAAGTGTCTGCCTAAATCCCTGGAATCTTCTTCCTCAGCAGTAAGAAAAATTTCTAGTACTTCAAAACAATCTGCTGCACCTCAATCTTCCAATGAAACAACCCCAATCATCGATACAGAGTCTCAATGTAAAACACCCATTATATTGCCAATGAAGCGGAAGTTGTCTGAGTTGAAGGATGCTTGCACCGTATTGTCTTCGAAGCGACTTCACTCAAATGAGCCTGGACTTCGTTCTCCTATTTGTCCTACTCCCATCTCCTCTCGCAAAGGTAGTCTAATTTCAGATGTTGGGTTTTCTACCCCAAGCGCTAGTAACATGAGAGATCAGCATGGGCGACCAACTAGTGGAGGATTTTGGACGGATTGTTTGGATGACAACCAACAAGGTAGTTCACTAGTTGGTTTGGTTACACCATCATCCCATCCTGGGAATCTAAATGACCCTCAACCCAGCAATAGTAGTGAGAGGCTAACTCTAGACTCCCTTGTTGTTCAGTATTTAAAACACCAGCATCGCCAATGTCCAACGCCGATAACTACTCTTCCACCATTGTCTCTTTTACAACCTCATGTTTGTCCTGAACCAAAACGAAGCCTTGATGCCCCATGGAATGTAACATCTCGCCTTGGTTCACGTGAATTTAGAAGTATATATGGTGGCGTACATGGAAATCGAAGGGACCGTCAGTTTGTCTACAGCAGGTTTAGGCCTTGGCGAACTTGTCGGGATGATGCTAGTGCTCTTTTGACCTGTCTTACTTTCCTGGGGGACTCAAGAATTGCTGTCGGCAGCCACTCAGGGGAGGTCAAGATCTTCGATTCCAATGACAGTAGCATATTAGAGAGTTGCACCAGCCATCAGTCTCCTTTAACCATTATGGAGTCATATATTTCTGGCGAGACTCAGCTTGTGCTTTCATCTAGCTCTTTAGACGTACGGTTATGGGATGCATCATCCATTTCAGGTGGGCCCATGCATTCATTCGAAGGATGCAAGGCTGCAAGGTTTAGCAATGCTGGGAATATTTTTGCTGCAATGGCTCCCGAGCCTGCTCGACGAGAAATACTCTTGTATGATATTCAAACCTGCCAACTAGAATTGAAACTATCTGACACCAATGTCAGTTCTGTAGGTCGAGGCCATGCTTATTCTCATGTACACTTCAGCCCTTCGGATACAATGTTGCTCTGGAATGGAGTCTTATGGGATCGTCGGGGACCAGGACCTGTCCATCGCTTTGATCAGTTTACTGATTATGGTGGTGGCGGATTTCATCCAGCTGGCAATGAGGTAAGCTGAACCTTCTTCCTCTTCTGCTGCTAATCTCTTAGACTATAGTTCCTTGGTTCGCCTGATAAGCTGTTAATCTTTCCATGGACTTCTTCTCTGAGTCATCATAGAAACATTGAAATGGCTAAAGCTAGTTATTATTTTCAGTTCCCATCGAAAAAAATTTAGCAATTTATGGTGCGTTTTGCGGTAGTCTTTTTTTTACAAAGTTAATTTGTAAGGAAATCACTTCTATAATCACTTTTGGAGGAGACTGATCAAGTCTTTTATCTAAAAGGCGCAAGTATTTTCTTTAGTATTTCCAGAATCCTTCTAAATCACTTTTATAATTAAAAAAACACTATAGAATGTTTGAAAAAGTGTTTTTTAATAGTAAATGCATTTAATCAAAGGAAGAAGTCAGTCGGTATATATTACAGGTTTCGAACATTTTTTTTTCATTCATTATTTTATTGAAAAAGTGGATGTTTATGAAGATTACGACTTTTTTTTTTTTTTTTTGAAGCAGACTCGTACTATGGCCTTTTCCGTTGGCCGTAGATGTGAATACCTTGGGCTGATTTAATTCTTCACGATGTATTATGTTTCTTTTAATGAAAGTTCAGTTTCTCGTTAAATTATATATATATATATATATGTTCAGTGTGTATGATATTGATTTCTATCGTGGTAGAATTTGTGCCAATATTTTGTGATTCTTATATTATGTGGAAAAATGTTTCACATACTCGAACTTTCTTTTTAGTTTGGTCAAGTGATAATGAGAGCTATATTAACTTGTATCGAATCCTTTCTTTTTCTTGATGTCTTTGGCCATTAATACAAAGTATGCTTTGCAGGTAATTATTAACTCCGAGGTTTGGGATCTTCGAAAGTTTAGGCTTCTCCGTAGCGTACCTTCGCTCGACCAAACAGCGATAACATTCAATGCAAGTGGCGATGTAATTTATGCAATCTTGAGGAGAAATCTTGAAGATGTAATGTCAGCTGTTCATACTCGTCGTGTCAAACATCCGCTCTTTGCTGCGTTTCGAACCATTGATGCAGTGAACTATTCGGATATTGCAACTATCCCTCTAGATCGTTGTGTCCTAGACTTCACAACAGAGAAAACTGATTCCTTCGTTGGGTTGATCACAATGGATGATCAAGATGAGATGTTTTCTTCAGCGCGAGTCTATGAAATTGGTCGAAGGAGGCCTACCGATGATGATTCCGATCCTGATGATGCCGAAAGCGAGGAAGATGAAGACGAAGACGATGATGATGCTGATGATTTGGATCCAATTTTGGGTCCTGATATTGATGGGGATGGAGAGAGTGATTCTGACGATATGAGTAATGACGATAGTGTGAGCGATCTTGACGACGATGATGACGACGGAGATTTTGTGATGGATGATGTTGACTTTGATGGTGGTCCCGGACTTTTGGAGATTGTGACAGAAGGTGATGATGAAGAAGAAGATAGTCAACTGCTGGAATCTTTTAGCAGTGGGGACGATGAGGATTTTGTCAATAACGGATATGGCTTTTAAACATTACAGGACAATCCAAACTATCAGGTCAATCTTGATGTATTTATTTAATTTTTAGTCAGTTTTTTTTTCTTCTTTTTTTCTTTTTTATAATCAAAATATCTTTATTTTAACAATTTAGTTAGATAAAGGAAATGAAAAAGAGAAATTCTCCCATTTTCAATCTCGAGTCTGGTTTGACCTTTCTTTTTCCTCTCTTCGATAGTTGCAAAGATTTTACATTCTTTTCCTTGAGCATAATCCAATTCGTATCTTCTTTTCTTTATTCGTAATATATATATATTTTTTGGGGGAAAAAATCGTTCTAAAATTTATTAATTTGCAACCTTTCATACTGAATTCAGCATAGGTTAATTAATTGTAAGTTTAATTGTAAACATAATTCACCAAATTTTACGGTACCTATCTTGTTCTCGTTTATGTTCAATCCGTAACCAAGGGTTAGAATATGAAATTCTTGTAATTATTCATAAAAATTAAAATTCTAAAGACTTCTTGTTTTCAATTCGTACGTATTTCTTCAATCTTTTTTGGACATCTTAAGTACTTATTCGATATGGTTATAAAATGTTTGTTGGAATGAGTTAATTTTAATGCATTAAATATTGAAATCAATGAGTAAACAAATACAGAGACAACAGAATATCCGACTTCAAATTCTTATTTGGATCTTGTTTTTAAACTTAAAAAGGTTGTTTAAAATCAGCAATGTTCGTAAACTCTAATCATTCAAGAAGAGCTTTCCAATTCTTGACCAAAACAAGCTTTTAAAACTTAAAAAGGGTTGTCAAATTTTCAATTCCAAATAACAAAAACGAACTGTAAGGAAAATCTATATGAGGTAACGCTTGTCAAAACAAACTTGGAATTACAACCTTGTAAACTGTAGTTAATAAAAACCATCAGTACACCAGAAATTTATTCTTTTCCCATGACCAGAAAGAGGCAGTAAAATGCCAATTTCAAAACTGACATCATAAATTACTGGTGGAATTACTAAGGAGCAATCCTCTGTGGGTCGCGAGGGAACAGCGATGTTTTGCGGATGTTATTCAAACCACAGAAGAGCATCACAACACGCTCCAAACCTACTCCAAATCCACCATGTGGAGGGGCACCATATCTGTAACAAAAGAATTCATCATCGAAACGTTGACATCAAGATCGAAACTTGCTAATTTGGTTAGATTTCAACTTTGAGTGAAGGGGAAAACAATAGCATAGATTCCAGAGAAGTCATTATAAGAGACGTACCTGAAAGAATCGATGTACGTCTCTATGGTTTTTACATCGATCCCACATGCTTGAGCACGTACAGCCAGAAATTCTGGTACATGAACACGCTGAGCCCCAGAAATGATTTCTTCCCCTGCGTGGACAGCAAAGTTTTGAGTTACTTACCATGGAGTATATGTAAACAAACCGAAGATTATTGACCCCGAATTCTAGTGAACAAAAGGCACAGGCAAAACCAGTTGAAGTGATGAAATAATAAAATGTATACCTCGAATGAAGACATCAAATGAGTTACTATAAGTTGGATTATCGTGACAAGGCATAGTATAGAATGGCCTAACAGCCAAAGGATAGCGGTGAAGAATGTAGAACTCCGTGCCATATCTATAATTAGGAAACTTTGATCAGCAAGCAATCTTTAGAAATATAGTAATTTTGCAAAATCACAGCTAAATACATAGGGACACCAATTACTTCTCCAAGACGAGCTGTCCCAATTTCCTCTCGGCCTCTGTATTAAGATCCCCAAGAGGATCAATTTCGACACCAGCATCCTGTACAAATTCATACATAACCAAGAAGAAAATGTCATGACATTTGGGACTTCAGGGCTCTTCTATGAATTATCTGGCACTGCACTTAAAAAGTTATTTTAGAAAGAAACTTCAATCCCTCACCTTCAGCATCTGAACTCCTTCCTCAAATGTAAGTCGTAGAGTGTTTCGCAAGTACTGCATATTCATGAACTCGGATCAAAGATGGAATGAGACAAAATCATTTTAAAATTCAAACTCGGTCATACATCCACATTTTATTGATCTATGGCATATAACTCCCTAAGGATAAGAACATCTAAAACTTCTTCTCCATGTAGATTTCTAGGAAATAGACAATCAAAAAAGTAGTTCACCTTCAACGGTTCAAAAGGATACTGTCTATCAACTGCTTCAAGCTCCTTCTTACAGTTTTCATTCAAACTGTCAAACATTGCAACAAATAAACGGTCCACAATATTCATGACCTGAACAAAAGAAAAAGAAAAAAGAAGAATAAGAAAATCAGATCATCAAACAAAGATGGCCATGATAAATAAAGAGTCAACTTAGAGCATAACCTCAGAATAATGAGTTTTGATCTCCATTTCAACATCAAGTCCTGTAAATTCACATAGATGCCTGTGTGTGTATGAATCCTCTGCTCTGAAAACAGGACCAATCTCAAATACGCGCCCAAAGTCACCACAGATAGCCATTTGCTTATGTAGCTGAGGTGACTGAGCCAAGCAAGCGGGTTGGCCTTTGTAATCTAACTTAAAAACAGAAGCACCACCTTCACTGGAGCCCCCAATCAACTTTGGTGTATGGATTTCAACAAAGCCTTCAGACAACAGAAATTGTCTAAATATCTGCATAATGAGAGTATATTCAATGGCCGCTTTTCTAAAAAACATAAAGAGCAGTGAAACTACGAGGAGAAACCAGAAAGAGATCCACGTTGCAAGCCCCTCGTTCATAATAACATTAATAAATACTCTAGCACTAGCTAAACATAAACATAACTCAGCAATTCCCTTAATAAATCTACAAATCGGAACAAGACAGACATAGAAAGACAGTGAACACCAAGTGAGAAAACTGTGCAGATGTTACTAAATATGGATACCATTCAATGCTCCAATTATTAATAGATACCACGAAAAGTCCACCAGTAAATAACTTGTAATTTCTAAAGATGGTCAATGAACTATGCAACACGAATCAAGCTGGCTGACAATAGTAGATATAGCTACCATGATCAATTTTGAATAAAGCCTGTATGATTCAATTTTGTACGATAGAAGGACCAGAAAACAGAAAATAAGAAAGAAAACTCACGGTTCCAACTTGACATTGAATGCGAAAAATTCCTTGATTGGCTGGAGTTCGCATATCAAGGACTCTGTAGTTCAACCGCGTATCCTGATTAACACGTACTAGTTGTTCACCAGCCTGCGGGCAACAGATGACTCTGAAGTTAAACATTAGGTGTTCAAATTATTTCTTGAAAATTTATTAGCACTTCTACAAGACTCCAAATTAATTACGAAGAACAACATCCATTAGACAATCGAGTCGAATGGATAGTCCAAACACGAAGAAGAATACATCAAAAGAAATCGAATATAGTACCTGCAATGCTTTCTCAATTTCAGCTTCACTACGAGCAGCATCCTCAATATTAATAGGCAAAGTCGGCATTGCCTTACTTATGCAATATATTTTCCTTACTTGAATCTCCACCTGCTGCGTAGCACCTTTAATGGAAACATTGGGCACGGAGACGACTCCTTCAACATCAACAATAGACTCACGGCTCAATCCAACGACATATTTCACCATCTGGCGACTGACGAGCTCCGGCTGCTCCGAAACAACGCATTGCACAGTGAATCCCCTTTCTCTCACCACCAAAAACGCCATCTTCTTGGCAACAGCACGGATCGTCTGAACCCGCCCACGCAACAGCACATACTTATCCTTAAGCTCCCCCGTCAAAGCGCCAACCTGAGTCCAGTTCTCGACATTCTTAGCCTCCTTGGATTGAAGGTCGGAAAGTGGAACATCGCCATAGTTAGCAGAAAGTGGGTCGTCCTCAACGTTGAGAGACGAAATGGCTGATTCGGCGGCTGCCTCCTGGCGGCGGCGCAGCTTTTCCTGCTTGGCAGCCTCCTTCTTGGCGGCCTTCTTGCTGACGGCCTTGGAAGACTCGTCACCGGCGGAGAGCGGCTCGTCGATCGGAGTTTCGGATGAAGCGGACATTGCTGAGAGAGGATAGAGAAATGAGAAGAACGTAGATTAGGGTATTGCAGGAGAATTGAAGAAGAGAATCGGAAAATGGCAATATTCAATAAACCGAATTCTCAGTCAGCGAAGGCTGCCTATGATAACATGGGCCGAACAAATACTATGGGCTAGGGTGATACTCGGTTCGGTTCCTTCGGTTTTGGGACGAACCAGACCGGACCAATATCCGATGAAGATTAAACCGACGCTTTGGTCTGTTCGACATTGGTTTTTCATTTTTGTCTAGAACACAAATCACAGAGGGCTCGAGACGAACATAGGAAGAATAGCTGAAATGAAAAACGGTTTAGGGTTTTTCTAAGGGTATATATATCTTGGTTCGGTTCGATTTCGAATGGCGATCAAAACCGAATCGAACCACTGAAACAGTTCCATACAGTTCAGTTTTGGCTTTCTTTGTCTTAACAGAAATGGTAATTCATTTAGGTTAAATTACAATTTTAGTCTTGAACTCTTAAATTTGTGTCAAAAAGGTCAATTACTTTATTAAAAAAAATGTTTTTTTAGTTCAATAACAATTGAGGATAGGAATTTGAACATTTGACCTCTTGGTCAAGCAATTACGGATGAGATATATTCACCATAAATCAAACTTCCAATTTTATGTTTATGCCAATTACCACGTACTTCAACTTATGATCCAGTTTAATGAAAATAGGCTAAATTATAAAAAATAACCCTGAACTATGAGATTTGTTTAAAAAATGTCTCAAAACTTTTAAAAGTTTCAAAAATACCTATGAACTTCACAAAACGTTTCAAAAGACCCTTACAGTTAATTTTTGGATAAAAACCATTAAAAATGTTTCGAAAATACCATTACCGAAAATCTAGTCAAGCTTTTGAAATGATATGTTGAAAAAGAAAAAAAGCGCCTAGTGTATGAATACATGAAAAATAAATAAAACTTCTCATTAATTTTCATAGAAGAATTTACGGTGAGATAAGGAAAAAAAAAAAAGATTTGCTCCCATAGTTGAGGGGCATTTTTTATAATTTAGCCATGAAAATAAAATGTTAAAAACAAATTCTACTCAACCACATCAAATTTCATTGTCACCCATAAGAGGACTTCATTTCATGCTGTGAATTTGACCAGCACCAAACCACAAATATGATCATAAAAACAGATCTAAAGGGAAGGAAGAAGAATCAATCAATCAACCAGGCTGAAAGCACTACAATTTATCTTAAACTACTAATATTTCAAGCATTCACAAAAATTCCTCAGAATTTGGAATCAAATTTCTGCTCCTCCCTCCTCCTAAGATATTCAACATAATCATTGGAAAGTACAAATTTCCAGATCATCAATGAACCAGTGTAATTCAGAATTCCTATTAACACAAAAATTCAAGGAAAATAATCCCTGCACTGGTTAGCATATAAATCAAAAGCCTTTACCTAATCGTTTGGAGGCTGGTAATAATGGTCTTCAAAATGCAGTACCCTGTTTGCTTGAATAGTTCATCAATTTTCATCATCTGAATCAGGCACAACAGCAGGATCAAGGGCAGAGTTAAGAACTGGTCTTTGCCTCAACCTACTTTTGGCACTCACCTTTCTGTTTTCATTATTAAGATGGTTCCTGCTTCTATCTAGCCTCTTACTGCACACACCTGCAGGCTTTTTGGCATGGGTCACGGTTTCAGAATGAAGCATTTCATTCTTCTCTTCTGCATCAGAATAATCAGAATCAGAATCGTCATCACCATCCTCTTTGTCCTCGTAATTCTTGTTATCGATGTCATCGGCACTGTCAAGATCGACTTCCTCATGCATATCACTTCCAGTGTCATCGCTGCACTCGCCGCTATTTCCAGAGGTGTCCTCTGATTTCATCCTTGTGTCAGGATTCCCAGTTGTTGAAAGATCTCTTCTACTGCGCTTGTGATGCATCCCTTGCTCTTTTTCATCAGTCTTTTTCACGTTCCTGAACAACAATTAAACTTATTATAATAACCTATAGTGTTATTTCAATATAAATACAGTATGCAGCAGGTCATGTTGGAGATAGAATTTATAGGTAAATGTATGCAACAGAATGGGGAAGGTGAACAACGAGAAAATAACAATTCATTTTAATGATATTATCCAGGATATGCCCTTGGATTCCGAAATACTAAACATAGGATTGAGTTCATACAACCATCAACTGGTCTTACTGTTCCTGCTGTTGGAAGTGACAAAAATGTTAAATCACTAATGAACCCAAAAACTTGAGCTAATGAATTACGGTAAATTTAAATTTTAACTATATCAATCTTTAACATTACCTTTCACTTGTGGCCTTGGAAAGCTTTTAGAAGATCCAACAAGTGAAAATTCAATATTAAAGCAAATTTGATTATATTGATCTTTAACCCCCTCCCCCCCCCCCCAAAAAAAAAAAAAACCACTGCAACAAGCCTCCGACATGAGAGCCAGTAATCAACATCCAAGTGTCCTCAAAATGAGGCATTACAACTCCATCCCTGAAGGGAAAATAATATCCAAATGTTTGGCCCCAATTTGTATACTTATGGGTATGCTAAAACTAAGAGTAGTTTGAAACTAGTGTCAACTGAGTTATTGGAATATTTTTGAAGAATAAATATCTGCACTGATTAGATTATAATGGCACCACAAAAGCTGTGAACTCAGTATAAACATAACTAGCTTTCGATGCCACCAAGTACAGATGGCAACTACCACCACCAAAACAAGGGAATATGAATATATAATCATCAAGGTCTTTTATACCATATCAACAATGTTTCATTCTGAATCATTACGATAACTGCCTCTTTCAAATCAAATACTCCATAGAGATTAGTCTACCCCAAAAAAGATGGATCTGGTTGAAATATTGTCCTCGAAATCAGATCTTTAATTGAATAATGAATTGAAATTCCATTAAGCTTACAATTGGCAACTTCTTCCTATGTCATCAAGTACGTAACCCAAATCAACCCAAGTATTTGTTAAAGGATACAAATTCCACAAGGAAGTGAAGAAAAAACAACCAACCTAGTATCACTCATCTGTTCAAACCAATAAACTAACACCCTATTTAGAATTAAAAATCTATTTTTTGTCACATTATCAAAACTACACTGCTAAACCAGCAAAGATGGGCATGAAACTTCACGATAATTATTGCTACGGAATCACGTAAAAAATAGTGTCTTGTTCCTTGTTTAGTCCACTATGCTATCTTTGTTTAACAGGTAATTACAATACTATCTAAAAAACTAAAAAGAAATTAATTATTGGACATCTCTGTCAATCAGACATTCTCCAGTTATAAAATAAATTTAAAAGGCAGTAAATCTACAAACAAGGAAATGTGTTTTCTCTTTTACATTTACGTGAGAGAGAGAGAGAGAACAAAAATGTTTACCTAGATACCCGTATGGCATCATCAATAGCCCGATTGTACTCCTCTGCACAGCATTCCACAAATCAACATTTTAATGAGGTGATAAAGAATATAAACCTTGTGAATATGCACATAGATGAATTCCTAACATAGAACACATTCTGGCAAAATTTTCAGTTCAGGACTATGTTTTTCCCTTTTTCTCACAAGAAACAACTTTTCATCAATATCCAAAATGTAGATCAATTATTAAGAGAGACTAGTAGAACCAAATTATAATTCAACCCCAACTCAGTCATCTTGACCTACATACTATATGGATGACAATTAACTCTTCCAAGTCCAACTCTAATCACTGAAGAGTGAAGCAGGAATGGTACCAAAATAACAAACTATTGTACTACTACAGCAACTAAGACAAATGAGTGAAAATGACAACACATTATTTACTAGAAAAGTCAGAAAATTCCAAAAGCAGTTAGTTTTAATAACCAATAGTTATAAAGAGAACTTCATTCTATACCGAATGTATAGTTCACGGGTGCACGGATGCGACAAGTGCGCGTAATTCCAACTATGCAGGACTTCTTAAAGTCGTTCAAGAGCATGTCCTCCCTATGCTTACGTTTCAGCAACCTTTCTTTCTTCTGCGGCATACAAAAACAGAAGTTTTGATAACCACACGGTACACACACACACAAAAAACCAAAAAAAAAAAAAAACCTCTGTTCAGAACATCAATCTACAACTTTAACAAACATAATACTAGCAATTTGACAATGCAGAGCACAACGACCAAACTCAGAACCATAATGATTCAGGAACAACAACCTTCTGGAGTTTCTCAAGAATGGGAATGGCATCAGATTCAATTTTCCTTCCAACAGCAACTTCACTGGTGATTTTGCTGCACAAAAGGTTGTCCTGCCATTAACAAAAAAAAGAAGTCATTAAAATTTCTAAGCCCTTTGTGACAGACATCAATTACATAATGAAAGGAACTGTCGACATACTTTAACTTTATGAAACTCCTCGAGATTTGTGGCCATTGTTTCCCATTGAGTGCTAAACATAGGAAGGGAAAAACTTCCCTTCCGTTTACCTTTTATCTTTGTCTCACATTTGATAATTTCCTTGTATAGTCTATAACCAACAACTGGATTCCCATCATACCTAACATCACAGTAAGAATTACTAATAAAATTGATCATCAGACTTCAAAAAATTCAATGAAGACGAGTAACTTTTAACAAATTACCAATAAGAAATTCCATTTCCATCTCCTCCAAATCTATCTTTCTGGAAACAAGACATTTGCGTTTTATCTTTCAAGCAGTCGCTAATATATGATATTGTATCATCTTGCTGCAAATAGAAAAAATAATTAAAATTAAAATGAATAAATAAATAAATAATAAAAAACCATCCATCATTCGTGAAGAAACCATAGTAAGAGGACATTTTGATAAGATTTATAGTAAGATTGCTTCTCTTCTCAAAAAAAAAAAAAAGATAAGATTTATAGGACGAAAGACGGAAAGAAGGGCCATAGAAAATTATAGAACAAAATCATTTAATAGGCCAAAAAATTATAAAGCATAATCCAAAACAGTTCACATATAATGTGCAGTCTCCATATGCCTACCCAAATTCATTCAATAAGGTACATGGACCAAAAAAAATTGGATCATTTTAATTGAAGGCCTGAAGCATGGTGGTAATAAGAAGAATGAATGGTCATAAAGTATGCAATGAAAATGAAGAAAGATATGAAACAATACATCAGCTCGAATTTCACAAAGAGCTTTCAGAAGCAGCAAACGTTCTGTAGGATCAAGTTTCTTGTAATTTGATATCTCCTCTCTGTATTAAAAAAAATGGAACAAAGATAGAATTAATAAAATTTTGAAATTATATAGATATGTCATACAATACAAGTAGTAAACATTATAACTACCCTTTAAAGGCCTTTATTGGAATCTCCCCTTCAGCAACCTGCAATGTATACACGTACGTGTTATTCTTATGCTACTGACACGGATGAAAATGAAAACAAAGCCAAGCACGACCATGTGAACAGTAACTTACCCAAGGCCACCATGCAGCAAGCTTCTTACAAAGTACAGTCACCCATGCATCAGAACCATTTAACATTTTACTTACAGGTGGTATGCCCTAATAACATAACCAGCACATTAGTGATAATAAAGGGCTCTATAATCCCACGAACCTTGTCTAAAGCACAAGAGATGGGTTTTCACTTCTCAGTGAGAACTAGACGTTGAATAACTACAACAATGCAAACTAATGCTGTTTTCATTAGTCTCGTTAGAACACTTCTCAAAATTAGTGTCGTTGGAACATTCATCAAAAACAAATTTTAAAAGATTATTACAAAATGAGACCAACAAAGACAATACCAATAAGATAAGAAAAACGATGACAAAACAATCAAACCCAAATTTACAATGGAACTTATCGACGGGCAGAGATAAAATAACCTCGAGGCTGACAAACGCGAGGAAGTTAGTCTCTGAATTTCTTGTGCAAGTTTTAGTGATGAAGATGCATGCATAATGTTTATTTGACAAAATAATAACAGCATGTGTATGATGCATTGAACAATATAATATTTTGAGCCAAATGGCCACAATGAAACACAAACAGTCGTTGAGTACTGAAAATCGATGATCAGTGCATTTTAAACAGATACAAGAAAAGATCTTCAACCTTCAAAAGTGCAATGTGGAGTTCAGCTAACGAACTTTCAGGCTTTATTAAACCCCTTTCAATCTCTTCCGCCGATATCCTCAAGCTTTTCCCAATTACCGGCTCGAAAACCTCCATGGAAAAAGAAACAAATAAATCAATAAACGCGTTCATTTTATCACCATCGCAATATTTAACGAACTTTCTTCCTCTCCCTGCGAGAGATGAGATATCAATGCAGTATATAGACGATGTAAGCGAGAAAACAAACTCACATTCAAGAAGTTCAGAACCGACGCCAGCTCCCATTGACCTCGTAACTTCGAAACCTCGGCTTCAAAATTTACATCTAAATCGACCGCCATTACTGAATCATCGACATTCTCATCTTTCGCCGACCGCTCTTCCCCTCCGGCGACCTCCATTGCCGCCGGTGATCGACGTGACCGAAGCGCATCGACCATGGCAGTAATTCTTAGATAAACAAAGACTTCTTACGGATTAAAAAAAAAAAAAAGGAAACTCAACTTCTACTGATCCAAAAAAGTAGAAATTCGATGCCGCCTGAAAATTTCAGTAAATTTTTGGGGAACTTTTCCCGCCAAAAAAAATTTACCCTTCGGGACTGTTTGGTTCTCGGGAAAGTGACGCCGAACGAATGATTGACGGCGAAGTTGACGGCGGAACAGAAAATTTTACCCAGATCTTCTCGTTCTCATTTGGCTCTTGTCCAAATTTCTCATGCGATTTTACCAGGCTGGTTTCATTTAGGTTAATTTGGTTAAGTTATAGGATAATTGTAATGGGTGGCAACATGAACGTAAATAATTACAAATATAGAAATTTTAAAAAATATTTGCAAATATGGCAAAATTTTTGAATTAATTTTTTATATTCCTAAATTGCCCATGTGTGCCCATCTTCTTCTTTTTTTACTGATAGAAAGTCCCCATCTTTTCTTTTTTTTTTTTTTTACTGATAGAAAGTCTTTTTATTACTGATAGATTCTATCAGTGATAGAAAAATTTTCTATCAGTGATAGAAAGTTTCTATCACTGATAGAATAAAGTTTCTATCAGTGATATTTCTATCACTGATAGATTCTATCAGTGGTAGAAAAATTTTCTATCGGCGATAGAAAGTTTCTATCACTAATATTTCTATCAATAGAAGATTTCTATCACTAATATAAACTTTTTCTATCAAGTGATAAAATATTTCTATCACTGATTGGTTCTATCAGTGATAAAAAAAAACTTTTTATAGAAAATCATAGAAAAACTTTTGATAAAAAATCTTTCAATCCCTGATCACCCATAAAAATCTTTCTATCTCCGATAGAAATCTTTCTATCACCGATATAATCTATAAGTGATAGAAAAACTTTCTATCACCGATAAAAAAGCTTTCTATCAGTGATAAAAGATTTCTGATATAAATTTTTACTATTCTATCAGTGATAGAAAGATATTCTATCAATAATATAAAACTCTGGATAGAAAATCTTTCAATACCTGATAGAACCTATCAGTGATAGAAATCTTCTATCACTTATAGAAATTTTTTCTAAAATTTTTTCTATGAGTGATAGAAAAAATTTCTATCATTCATAGAAAATCTTTCTATGAGTGATAGAAAAACTTTCTATCTCTATCACTGAGACTGATAGAAAAACTTTTTCGTGAGTTATAAAAAATCTTTCTATCATTGATACTTTTCTATCAGTGATAAAAGATCTTTTGTTTCTATCAGCGATAGTGATACATGGTGAAATCGAGCATTGAAAAATAAAGAAAAAACGAATGATTATAGAAATCAAACACTGAAAAGCAAAAATCAAACACAAAACCAAATAACAACAACCAAACACTTATATAGAACACCGAACAAGTGATAGAAAAATATCTATCGCCGATAGAATCTATCAGTAGTAGAAAAATTTTCTATCATATGATAGAATCTATCAGTGAAAGAAAATTTCTATCAATGATAGAAAATCTTTCTATCACTGATAGAATCTATCAGTGAAAGAAAATTTCTATCAATGATAGAAAATCTGTCTATCACTGATAGAATCTATCAGAAAAACTTTCTATCAGTGAAAGAAAATCTGGAGGGGTATTTTAGTAAATGCAACACACAAACTATTAGATTTTGCCATTTTTGCAATTTTTTTTTGTAGGTTGCTAGATTTGCAATTATTTTGGCCAATATTGCTATCCTTGCAACCGGCCCTAAGTTATAATAATTTTCATGCCCTAACAATTTATTTATTTATTTATTTTGACAATACGTAGGTGGATGAATCGAATTACAAACTTCGTGGTTATCCGTATTTGATGTCAGTTGATCTTGTTGGTGTGCCCTAACAAATTTGGGATGGTTGGATCTTATTGAAATTTTTTTCCGAGGTGAGTTATTGAACCATCTACTCATACTAATATGAGTGTAACTATATAACAAATTTAATGATTTGATTATTGCGTGCTTGACTTTGATAAGTTTCGGTGTGCTTTAAAAATAAGAGAGAGGAAATAAATAAAAATAAGAAATAATAATATATATATTTTTAAAATCATCTTAGTATATTTTTATTGTCAAAATTTAAAAATAAATGTTTAATAAAAAATAATGTCATATCAGCTAGACATTAATTTTTAATGGAAAATGATTTGAAGAACTAAAATGAAATAAAATTCAAACATAGCTTGGTCCCATTTGATAACCATTGGGTTCTTTGTTTTTTTAAACAAAGTTTATACAAGTTAAAAAAAAAAAGGTTTTTACATATTTTTACGGTAATTTTATTGGTTTAATCTTCTCACTTGTTTTCAAAAATCAAGTATAATTTTGGAAGAAAAAAAATTCAAAAAATTTGTGTTTTGTTTTTAAAATTTGGCTAGGAATTCAAATGCAACTTTAGACATGGTAGGGAATTTAGGAAAAAACAAGCATAATTTTTTAAAAATTAAAAACAAAAAACCAAATTGTTATCAAACGGGGCCTAAATTGTTGAGTGTGAAATTTTAGGGATCAAAATGATATCTAACCCAAATCTAAGGGACTAACGCTTCCTTTAGCCAAATATGATTTTTCTTTGTGAGATATTTATATATTTTTACATAACTTTCCTCCTACCTTAGAGCACGAATATACAAAATGTTACCGTACATTGTTGATATATTGTCAATAAACATGTACCGCAAAAGTGAACATAACTGAACTGTCATTGACATGTTACTTGATTAAGAGGTTGGAGTACGTACACATGCGAAAATTATGCTTTAGCGATTTGAAAATTAAATTAATGATTTTAAATGATTTCACTTAGGAATGTTTACAATTTTAATCGATACAATCATTAGTATCAAGATTTAAATAATTCAACGTCGAAAGTTTAAGGATATCCACTATATCAAGACCTTAAAGTATAATTTTTACATGAAAACCATACTAATATTCAAACTAAAATAAAAACCATGGAATAAAGACTGAAGTTAAACTAAAATCAATACCTCAAACAAGAAAAATTGAATTTACAAAAAAAAAAAAAAAAACTCAATTAGAACTCCCTAGATTTAAAATTAAAGGATAATTGTAATGGGTGGCAACATGAAGGTAAATAATTACAAATATAGCAATTTTTAAAAATATTTGCAAATATGGCAAAATTTTTGAATTAATTTTTTATATTCCTAAATTGCCCCTGTGTGCCCATCTTCTTCTTCCTCGTCAGGTTTTTTTTTTTTTTTTTTTTTTTTTTTTTTTTTTTTTTTTTAATTTTATTTTTATTTTTACTGATAGAAAGTCTTTTTATTACTGATAGATTCTATCAGTGGTAGAAAAATTTTCTATCAGTGATAGAAAGTTTCTATCACTGATAGAATAAAGTTTCTATTAGTGATAGAAAGTTTCTATCATGATATTTCTATCACTGATAGATTCTATCAGTGGTAGAAAAATTTTCTATCGGCGATAGAAAGTTTCTATCACTAATATTTCTATGACTGATAGATTCTATCAGTGGTAGAAAAATTTTCTATCAGTGATAGAAAGTTTTTCTATCACTGATAGAATAGAAGATTTCTATCACTAATAGAAACTTGTTCTATCAGTGATAAAAGATTTCGTTCTATCAGTGATAAAAAAAACTTTTTATAGAAAATCATAGAAAAACTTTTGATAAAAAATATTTCAATCTCTGATCACCCATAAAAATCTTTCTATCTTCGATAGAAATCTTTCTATCACCGATATAATCTATAAGTGATAGAAAAGCTTTCTATCACCGATAGAAAAGATTTCTATCACCGATAGAAATTTTTACTATTATATCAGTGATAGAAAAATATTCTATCAATGATAGAAAACTCTTGGTAGAAAATCTTTCAATCCCTGATAGAACCTATCAGCGATAGAAATCTTCTATCACTCATAGAAATTTTTTCTATGAGTGATAGAAAAAATTTCTATCATTCATAGAAAATCTTTCTATGAGTGATAGAAAAACTTTATATCTCTATCACTGAGACTGATAGAAAAACTTTTCGTGAGTTATAGAAAATCTTTTTATCACTGATACTTTTCTATCGGTGATAGAAGATCTTTTGTTTCTATCAGCAATGGTGATACATGGTGAAATCGAGCATTGAAAAATAAAGCAAAAACGAACGATTATAGAAATCAAACACTGAAAAGCAAAAACCAAACACTGATAAAAAACCAAATAACAACAACCAAACATTGATAGAACACCGAACAAGTGATAGAAAAATATCTATCGCCGATAGAATCTATCAGTAGTAGAAAAATTTTCTATCGTGAAAGAAAATTTCTATCACTGATAGTATCAATGATAGAAAATTTCTATCGCTGATAGAATCAGTGATAGAAAAACTTTATATCAGTGAAAGAAAATATGGAGGGGTATTTTAGTAAATGCAACACACAAACTATTAGATTTTGCCATTTTTGCAATTTTTTTTTGTGGGTTGCTAGATTTGCAATTATTTTGGTCCATATTGCTATCCTTGCAACTGGCCCAAAATTAAAACACAAGACAAAAAAAATTGATTGATTTATTTTTTTCTCACAATTTACCGCGGAAAAAGAAATAAAAAAAAAGTGGCGCGCCACGGCTACGAGCGCGCCGTGGTAATTGGAGCTTTCCCTTTTTACCCTTTTCACTGTTCACAAACCATTTCAGCCGATGCAACGTTCTTATCATTCTTCCGCTTCACTTTTCTGAGAATCAAACAGTCCCACTCCCACCTCCAGAGACGTCGCCATTTTCCTCCTTACGCAACTTATATATTCGTCGAATTCAATTTCTCGCCTTTTTTCATGTTACCCAGTTCGTCAAGCCACTGTTCTCGACGAATTTCACTCGGAATCAACAATATGCGAATGGGTTTTTGCCGAATTTAAGCTATGGAGGACAAAGAAACCGAAATTCTGTCGCGATTGGCTGCGAATCATCTATATCTTGCTCAGTTCGAGCCTCTCCGCGCCATAATCGTCGCTCTTAGAGTTAGGAATCCAGAACTTGCTCTTTCTATACTGCAGACGATTGTATCTCGATCTGGTCGATTCGAAAATGTCACTTGGTCGTCCTCTTGTTCGTCACCGTCTTTGTTAACGTACTTAGCGACCCTTGAATTGCTTCAGTTTGATAACGCTTCGTCGATATGGGGCTTCGACCACGAGACGCTGCGGTTACGAGCGGAATTCTTGTTATTAGTCCAGAATTTGATCGACCGGATTGTGGGATGTACGAGGAAGAAGCTTGATTTGGAGAGCGAAAACAAAGAGGGAGAGGAAGAAGTTCTGACCGCAATCGAGACTGCCGAGGAACGGGCTGATTGGTTGGGTGTTGAAGAGGGAGAGCCGAAGGATGTGCCGGCGGAAATCGGCGATTGCGTGCAGGTTTTGGATAAGGTTTTGGAATTGGGAGTGAAGAGGTTGAAGGTAGAGAGTGCCAATGATGAAGTTGGCGATGGACAGAGTGACACCAGGCCTGCGACAGTGGGGTCGGTTGATGAAGAAGCATTAACGTGTTTGAGTAGAGTAATTGGAGATCATGCAGATGCTTTTGACGCCTTGTGTTCGAATATACAGAGACAGGTTGGGAGTTCCGAGTGTTATGGCCCGAGTTTGGCAATAACAGTGCGGAGTAACGACGATGGAACAATGGCGTCGAACGAGGAGGAAGACGTCAAGTGTTTTGCTTCAATACAAAGATGCGTTCAGCAAACACATTTGGACCATTTGAAAGAGTGCTTGAAGAATGGGGATGTTGGCGGTGCAGTTTCTCGCATTCGTTTTCTTCACGTTGAGCGTGGGGTGGACGAAGCTGAGTACCGGTATGTTGAATTAAGACCGATTCTTAACTTAGTTACTGAAGTAGAAAAGATGCATAGAAACCATATTGACAGTTTTCTGGTATTTCATTTTGCACTCCAATTTTTCGTTGTCCCATTTTGTTTTTCCTTAAATGTCGATTGTTCTCTCCTGCTTCTTTTGTTGGTTGTGGTTATTTATCCGCACTTTTTTTCAATGCTTATATAGCAAGGTTTTCCAAGACCTCCTGAAGATTATTTTGGCGCGAAAGGAGGCATGTGAAGATGGCTATGATGTTATGCGAAGAAGATTCCTTTCAGTTTATGAAGAAGCACTTTCATCAAATTCCAGACACCTCGTAGAAATGATACAAGTAATTTGTGCGCGCACTCACTTGCATATGAGCCCTTTATCTTTCCCTACCATGAAAGCTCTAAATGGTACAACATCACTTTAACAAGACACTGTATTAAAAATGACAGATAGAATAAATGTTCTTTTGTCACAGATTATTCAAGATGAGGTGCTAGCTGAAGAGATTGAGATGCATAGAGGGCTTGATAACAATCAAATTCCACTCCCAGTACAACGCTTTCTTAGTTATATAATGGAATTAAAACCTGAAATTGACTTGGACGAGAAGACCATGTACATAACAAAAGCAATATTTTCTTGCATGAGAGATTTGTACCATTATGCTCGTGTTTCTGGATCACATGTGCTGGAATGTATAGTGGATGCTGCTCTGTCTGCGGTGAAGAGGACTGAACTCCAAGAAGCTAACAATGTTTGTGCTTTTGCTTCTAATGGAATTCGGAAGCCCAGAATTGATTTTCTTTTGTTTGTTGTCTCTGGATCTCACTTGGTTTAGGAAACTTTTCTTCTTAGGTTCTCTTGTTGTTTCCTCGCCTTCGGCCTTTGGTAGCTGCAATGGGTTGGGATTTATTGTCAGGTCAATTAAAAGAACGAAGGGAGTTGATGCAACTACTGTGGATTAGCAAGTCACCTGAATTTCTGCAGGATGCATCTTCTGAGGTTAAATGTCAGTCAGAAGATGTGAGCTTTTCCATGAAAATGCTTTTAATAATGCAGGTTGTGTATGTCGATAAAATTTGACAATGAGATGACATGATGCTCTGTTTCTTGCAGATATCTTGTGTGGAACATCTTTGTGACACTTTATGTTACCATCTTGATCTTGCCGCATTTGTTGCATGTGTCAATTCTGGTCGAACGTGGAGTTCAAAATTCTCATTGTTGCTATCTGGAAAAGGGCAGATGGTTTGTAGCAGAGTAGATACTACTTCAGACCTTTTTGTTGAGAACTTTGTATTAGAAAGACTTTCTGTTCAGAGTCCTCTTCGGGTGAGTGTTTCTCCCATGGCTTTCGAGAAATCAAATCAGAAATTTACAATTGTATTCCTATTTAAAAATCAACTTTATTTCATTTGATTGCATAAGTATGGGCATGATCTTCTCAAGTTGATGTTTCTGTGATTTGCAATATTAGGCTTTTGGTAATTTAGACTTGTCTTCGTCTTATCGTGTTTTCTCTTTGAATTTCATAAAGCTTAGATAAATTTTTAATGATGTTAATTTTCTTTTTATACATTTTATTTTGGATCACGACGTTACATGTTAAAGAATCTTTTGTGCAGGTGTTGTTTGATGTTGTTCCAGGCATCAGATTTGAGGATGCGCTTGAGCTGATTAAAACACAGCCAATATCTTCTAGCATTGCAGCAGAAAGGAGGTAGTGTTTTCGGGTTACTTTGTATATGTTTGTCGATATATCTGTACTAACATTACTTACTAAGGCCCATTATTAATATTATTATTTTTTAATTATCTGCATTTCAATTTTGAGAACTGTCTTTTTGTTGCTGTAGATGTTGCAGATTTAGTGCTTATGTTTCATAGTATGAGCGAGCCTTTTTTTTGTTTTTGTTTTTGTTTTCTGGCTTTTGCTTTCAGTTTTGAGGCAGCTGTTATCAGTTGATTTTTTGAAATTTTAAACGTGTATTGCGTTATTTCAGTTTATTTTTGTCATTTTAAGCATGTATTGGGTTATCGACTATGAAAGTTTGTTGGGATCAGTGTTGATTTTGAGGTCCATTGACGTTTCATTTCCTATATGTTGGCATTTTGAAAGTAGCAGCTGGCGTTCTCTTTTTTACCTGGATACGAGGATAATCCAGTGTTTAATTTGCTAACTGCTTTCCAATCGTTTATCGATTCTAATTAGTTTGTAATTTTGTAGTTAAAGATAGGTTCTTCTATTTTAGTTAGAGACGAAGTAACATATTGTCAATTTGCAAATTTAGTGCATGGGATTTCTAAATGTGCATGCGTGTCCAAGATGTAAACTTAAGTTTTTAACGTACAAATATCTTAAAAAAAAAGCTATATTCTTGTAACTTTTTGTCATAAAAGGTATGTGTGATCCTATAGGGTTCTGAATTTGAGAAAATGAAGTTATACTCTTGTGATTTGTCACGTGGAGAATATTTTATTTGACAACCGGGGGGTATATATTTGTTTTGAATCACCTTAGCTCCAATGTCATGGATGCGACTAATTCTATTCTATTATCCTCTGAAGAGGACTTACTTTGCAACAAGACTGTATATGATCTTTTCTTTTTGGTCGATCGCATTATTTTCTCCTAATGTACACTGCATTTCAAACTGTTTCGTTTTACGTTTTTTCCTTCTTTGGATAGGATCCAAGATATTGAACTTATGCACATGCGTTATGCCCTAGAATCAGCCGTTCTTGCACTAGGAGCAATGGAAAAGGGCATGACTGCTGAAAGAGATTATCATGAAGTTGCATTCTGCCATTTGAATGAACTTGCCAAGCATTTGGAGTCTATAGATAATATTGCACGAAAGGTTATTTCCTTGTGGTTTGTCCTTTGCAACACTCTGTGCATATTAGCTATCTGTATTGGTAGTTTACCCTTGATATTGTTCCCAATTTCTAATTGGGAAGAAGAATCAATATATACCCCTAAACTTTAGAGTTGTGTCATGTAAAACCCCAAACTAATAATTGTATCAATTTAAATCCTAAACTTTCATAATTGAATCAATTTACACCCTCTGTTAGTGATTTATAACCATTTTCATTCAATTTTATCTAAAATCAATTCAAAATCACATGAACAAAATTATTCTTGAACCAAAATCCTAACAAAGAGTGAGAGATGTCCATCACATAATTTTTTCAAAATAAGTAGAGAAAAATAGAGAAAGATGAGAAAGTGAAAAACTGCTCAAATTATTGAAAAACCTCTACTATCCAATTGATTCAAGCATTTCTCTCTAATTTATGCCAATCTCAGCCTTTAACAAAGTCCTATACACATGTGAAAAGTATGCGTGAACTATTTTAAAACGAAATCCTGATAGAAGGTCTAAATTGATTCACTTATGAAAGCTTAAGATTTAAATTGATACAATTATTAGTTTGGGTTGCAAGTGATACAACTCCCAAAGTTTAGGGATATAAATTGATTTTTTTCCCTTTCTAATTTTAAGTTTCTTATTTGATTCCATTTGAACTACTTAGAGTTAAACGCTTGTGGGTTGCAGTAGCAATTGAAATTCAATGACGTTGCTTCTGTGTTTTTTAAATGTTATTAAATGCTTCATTCTTTTTGTTGCAGATACTCATGGTGAGCGTCGTTATCTCACTTTTGCATATGAATGATCTGTCCCTCAATATGAGGCACTGTAATTCACCTGGGAGCCCTTCGTCATCACCCTATCCATATCCATTGGAACAATCTGATTTCACAGCATTTGAAGGGAGAAATAAGATGATCATATCTTTCATAACAGTGCTATTTGATATATTGCATCGTAGTCTTCCTTCAGATGTGATCCGAGATGATGATCTATCTAATTATGGTGCCAATATGGGTGGAAGAAAGGCTTTGGAATGGAGAGTCTCCATTGCTAGGCGTTTCATTGAAGAGTGGGAATGGCGATTGTCAATCTTGCAGCATCTTCTACCCTTGTCTGAACGCCAGTGGAGATGGAAAGAAGCATTGACTATTCTGCGTGCAGCACCCTCCAAACTCCTTAACCTGTAAATTTTTGTAGCTCTTATTTCACGAATTGCCCAGGATCAAACATTCTTGTTTATGATATGCTTGTCTTGCTGGTGGTTCCTGTTGAGTAACTTTCTTGCTCTTGCTTGGATGTATCTTTATTCATTTTGTTATTATCCTGCTGTCTTCTTTTACTATTCATTTAATTCTTGAGGAGGAAACTGAAAAGTTGCTTGACCAATGACCCCCACATTTACTAGTTTGTCTGCTATATTCTTTCAGTAATACTGGAATGGTCTCTTAGTGGTAATAAGAATCCATATTTACTAGTTACTGATCCTGTGAGTTTTGTAAGAGTCATTAGTTTGGATTATTGGTATTTCAGTTGTGTTGACCATTGTTTGATCAATAGGATTGATATTTGAGTAAAAAAGTGAAGTTGTCTGACTATTCTTGATATATATATATATTTTTAAACATTCTTTTATTAGGCTGCCGGATATCTTGCATATTTAAATTGTTCAGAATAAGACCCTCCCTCTCCCTGACTTCGGATATTTTTCTTTTGCCTTTTAATTGTGATTTGACATGACTTGTGGGAGGGATTTCTTTCCATCTTTACTGTATCTTTACCAGCTGCCTCCAATTGTATGGTTTATAATTAAATAACTGTTTTTATAAACACGTGTGGAGTGATATTTTGTAGGCAAAGTTATGCTTTCTTAGAAGCTTGGAGTATCATTTCATTGGTATTCTCGAACTTCTTGTAGGCTAGGGGTTGGATTTGGGTAACAGAATTTGGAATAATAGATTATATATATATATATATATATACAAGAAACCACACTTTCATTGAGAAAAAATGAAAGAACACAAGATGGCATAAAAAAAAATTTCTTGGCTTGGGCCAGAATTTGGGTAAAGCTCCTTCCACAATGGTGCTAATGTGCAACGGGCATTGTCAAAAGCTTGACAATGGGGCTACGAGCATTGCCAAGAATTTGGGAATGACAGACTGGCATCCTTATTCATTGATGCTAATGGGGCTACAAGCAATGTCAAAAGCATCTACTCTAGAATTTTGTCTTAAATGTTGGGTTATTAAACCTCTAGATGCACGACAGTTTTTAGCTACAAAATGGAAAAGTTCCCTTTTTCCTGACTTCCCCCTGTATGGAAACTACCAAAAGCTTCTATGATTCGGGAACCTTTGGTGGGCAAATTTAAAGCAAAGCTAGACAAATAAATTGGAGATGCCTCATCCTTCTGAAGGTCGTTAGATTAGCCTTGGCACATTCGGCTTTGAAGTGTTCCAATCTTTTATTTCCTCCTTCTTAGAGCTCCTATGAAAACCATAAAGAGTAGGAAGAAACTCACGAGAGATTTCATCTAGAATGGGGCCTAGGCCCTATATGCATTTGGTCTCCTCTCCCCATCATGTGTGGTGTCTTGGGGTGGGTTCTCTTAAACAATGGAACAATGCTCTTCTTCTAAAATGGCTGTGGAGGTTCACGTAGGAGGACACAACCTTGTGCTGGAGAGTTATTGCTAGCATTTGTGGGTTGGATTCTCACTTTTGGACTACCAAAATCATCTAAAAGAAAAAGGATGTAAGCTGTGGTTAGTCAGTATTTAAGGTAAGGGATTTGTTTATTCAATTTAGGGAGAGAGACAAAGTGTTGTGACAGACCAGTTTTTTTGGCTGTTCTGTGGGGTATTTGGCTTGAGAGGAACAATCGGATTTTTAGAGAGAAAGAGAAATCGGGTGAGAAAGTCTAGGAAAGTTTTAGGTTTAATGCTTCTTTGTGGGTGTCGGTCAGTTGGCCATTTTGCAAGTATGGTCTTGGTATTGTTCTTTTGGATTGGAGTCCTTTTTTTAGCTAGTTTTGGATTCCCGTTGCTCTTGGCCTTGTTTTTTTGTATGTCTTTGTATTCTTTTATTTGTTTAATGAAAGTTCAGTTTCTTACAAAAAAAAAAAAAAAAAAACAAAAAAAAAACGAGCAAACTTTTCTTTTGTAGTTCCTTGGGCAAGGGTTTCTTCTATCCCGACCGCTAGGCTGTTATTTTGCAGCTCTCTATTGAATACATTTCCTCATCTCTTCTCTTTTAGTAAACAAATATTGAGGTGAGGATTTGACCGTCTGACCTTGGAAGGAGCCTTAACCAGTGTTGTTGAGGTGAGTCTAGGTGCTCGCCTATGGCAAGAGGCGAGGCGAGGTGAGGCTTCAGCTCCTTGAGAGTATCCAAGGAAAGTGCTTTTAGTCAGGCGCTCGCCTTGGTGTGCCATCTCTTGCCTTTTTGCACCACCACCACTAAGCCAGGCAAGTGCCTACTTACCCACAACAAGAACTCTATTAACAAGAAAAAATGGAAGTGCTGGGACAAGAAGTATAATAAAATAAAGATGAAGCTTTAGGAAGAAGAAAAATAAAAAAAAATGAGGAGAACGATGGAGAAGAAGGAGAAGAGAAGAACGAAGAAGTTGAAGAGTCTGATGGAAGAATAAGAAGAAAAGAAAGAGAGAAGTTAGAAGCATTAAAGTTGCACGTTGCATGTTGTCATGACAGATGGCAGTCTCAAATTTAATTCCTAGCAGTATTTTCTTCCATGGCTTTTCTTCCGTGGCCAATAGATGGCAATGTTTGAAGCTTGTTTTGTTTAATTTTTAGTCACAGGCTTGTAGAACTTTTTTTTACAATATTAAAATAAAAACTTCCCACTTTCTTTTCCATATCTCTACTTTTTGCTAATTTTATTTAAATATCAAATAGTTTTATTCTTATTTTCATGTTTTTAAAATTAAGTATTTATTATTTTTACCTATAACATAGTTATATATAATATATGTTTAGTATTTTATTAAGTGTGCCTTGCTTCACTCAAGCGATGTTTTTATGTCGCCTCTCGCCCTAAGGCGATTAGGAGACTCATTGCCTTAGAGTGCGCCTTGCACTTGGAAAACATTGGCCTTAACCACTAAATTATGCTCAGGTTGGCATCTCTTATTGAAAAAAAAATAAATAAAAATAAAGACAACCACTAAAGATTGTGTCAAAATGACATGAACCTTTTAATTTTTGTTAGTGGAAAGGCTTCTAGATCAATTCATCATTTTGGAGTATTTTGACACAAGAGAAACGAGAAAAGTTTCGAAGTTAGATGTGGCTAGTAGTGGTAGGAGGTTTAGAATGTTATGCACTTCAATGTTTCTACTTGGCTTGAGGATATTCCATTTTTCCTCTTCACCCACAGTTGGGGTGCCTAGTAATTAAGGATATCTGACAGACTTTGACCCCTTGTATTTGCAGATGTATGCAGAAAGCAAAATATGATTTAGGGGAGGAGGCAGTTCATAGATTTTCATTATCGGCAGAAGATAAAGCCACGCTTGAACTAGCTGAGTGGGTTGATAATGCTATCAGAAGAGTATCCGTATGAACCACCTAGTCAATACATAATGTCTGGTTTTACTGGTTTTACGTATCGAATCACAGCATGTGCTTTAAGCTAGAAAAGAATTAACCGAGTCTATGCCTCAATCTGTAAATGTAACTATATTTTGTGTGTTATTAATATCTCCTGCTTGTTTTCATGTATTTTCCTTTTATTAGTGCATGCATCCGATGTTTATTTTCTGTTGCTCATGTTATATGTTTCATGGAAAATATTTTGATGATGAATTTAAATTATTTATGCTACTTCATTTTATGCTTAATGTTTGTAGTATGCCTATTTTATCATTTGAATGGTTGTTTTTAATATATTGTACATTCTCAGAGTCTGGATTATTAATATACTTTTAGGAAGAAAAGGATAGGTGGCCTGGTATATGATAATTTTGTTTTTTTCCAACAATCTTTTAATAGTAATTCAAATAAATTTAATCCTTCAATAGTATAGTGTTCGTGGATTTTTCTTTTCTAATATTTTTTTTTTGCTAAACTAATGAGTACATTTCTAAAAATGTTGTCAACGAGATACTTATCATTTAAGAGATATTTGAAGAAGCAATTCTTTTTGCAGCTTTTAAATAAATTAAAACTGGCAACAAAGAGATTGAACACGCACCTGACTGAGATTTTTATTGAACCACTTTCTGGAGAGGATGGAAAACAGCAATAAACATTCCATCTTTAGTTTTATTGACATTTATGTGATTTGATTTAGTACTATCCTTGTTTTCATCGTGCCGTCTCAAAATATTGTACTTTTTTTTTTTCCAGATGGAAGATGTCATGTCCCGTGCTGCTGATGGGATTTCTGCAGTACAAGAGATCGATTTTTCCTCATTATGTTCCCAATTAGGTCCCTTGCCTGTAGTACGTGTTCCTTTACCCCTCTCATTTTTTATGCCAAGGCTTGTAGTTCAATTGAGTAGAAAAGATATGCGTTTCAAAGTTATTATGCACATTTCAATGTACTAATAAACTCACATGCCAAGAATTGGCGGTCTAACTATCTACTAAGCTCATGAATGATATTTAACCATGTGGAAAACATCCCCCCATCTATCCCTTTCTATCTCATTCTATCTAGTAAGCTCATTGATATTTGATTTCCTTGCCAGATTCTTCTATGTATTGACATCGCTACAACTTCCGTAAGAAGTAAGAAGATATCCTTGCAGCTTCTTGATCAGGCATTGCTCTTATTCGTTTTAAACTCATTGCTTCTTATTTTTCTGGTCTTACAAGTTTGAGCTTTTTTAAATGTTCACCGTGAATCTATGCATTTTGGAAGTTGAATGAAATAGCTTGAAAAACGGGAAAAGAATTCCAATAAGTTGCTAGTAAGCTCGTTCATGCCACTTTGTAAAACTTTTGCCTGGCTAGAATTTGTCATTATTTCTTTTAGTTGATAGTTCTAGTTGAGTTGAAAGTATCACTTCATTTTGTTCAGCTAATTTCATATGAGCATCACATATTACTTTTTTTTTTTTTTTAAGAAACAAGAAACTAAACTTTTCGCTAAGGAAATGAAAAAGTAATGCCCAAAAGATACAAGCTCGTGAGGGGTGAAAAAACAAAATAAAAAAGACTAAGAAGAAATATGAGCATCGCATATATTACTTAAAAGATGCTTTTATATTTCGAGTTTGATATGTAGCTAGTGCAATATGGAAGTACTTAATTATCATCTTGTTCCTTGTTCTCTTATGGAGCCTCCGTCAGGATCCCCTCCCCCAAGGTGGGTGGTTTGGGGTGGGGGTTGTAACAAGGAATTTTGGAAGATAGGTTTATGGAATTTTTTTTAATGCACGAAACCTTTACACTTCTTGTTCTGCAGATCTCATCTACAAATCATGGGTTTTCTTTTTGTTGGCAATAAATCCCTTTAGGAAATTTACTTGGCTGCTGTACCTTACACTTTTATTAATTAAGAACAATAGAAGAAGATAAGAAGGTTGAAGAGAAATGAATGTCTGAAATGAATGTCTTCAATATCTTAAGCTGTTGAAGAGAAAAACGAATATGTACTGAGAGGTTTTCGTTCTTTGTTCATTTCCCTCTTCAAATTCTCTTGAAGTTTTAAGGTTTTTTCTCCCTACCAGTTAAATGGTTTACTTTTTTTTGGTAATTTGTTTTGTATCTTTTGTAGGCTCAAATTATGCTATCTGAGATATATCCAGGACCGCCTCCAAAGTCTGGGTCCAATTATTGGGATCAGATCCTTGAAGTGGGAATCATCTCTGTTTCAAGGCGCATTCTCAAGCGTTTACATGAGTTTTTGGAACAGGTGATTATTTATTTATCATATAATTTATTTTATTTTTCAGGTTTGCTATTATCTGTTCCATGATTTTGAGGTGATGTGTTGTTCTTGTCAGTCCAAGGTTAGTCCACATGAGATTGGATAAGTATTTAAAAGTCATTTGGGAGGGGAGGGTAGTTGGAAAGGAAACACAATTGGCTTCTATGTTTGGATGACACATTATATAATGAAAATAATGATGTAGGAGTAGGATATGACAATCTCAATTCTAGTAGAATTTCTTGGGGCCTTTGTCCGTTTAGGTTCGAGAAAGTGTGGTTGTCTCGGGAGGGTTCCATTTTTTACGAAGTTGAGGAACCTTATGGGAGTTATGAAGGAATGGAGTATCTTGACTCTTGGGATCCTAGAAAAGAGGAAAGTGGATATTGTGAAAGGATAAGGATTCTTGATGGGTTGGAAGAGGAAGGGAATTTTTTGAGGGAGTTGAGAAAGGAACGTCTCTCCTAATGAGGAGTTTGAAGTTGCACTAGGACTATAGGGTATTCCATTCTTGTTAACGGGAAGCCTAGGGGTCGGATTTGTGCCACAAAAGGCCTAAGGCAAGGCAACCCCTTATCTCCCTTCCTATTCCTCTTAGTTGCCTTATCTCCCTTCCTATTCCTCTTAGTTGCGGACATCCTGAGCATAATTATTTTGAAGGGGGTGGAAGGAAATATTCTCGAGGGGCTCTAAGTTGGAAAGGATAGACTGGCTTTATCTCACCTTCAATTTGTTGACAATATAATTTTCTTTTGGTCTGGTAGAGAGGAATCAAAATTTACCATGTTTGAGGCTATTTTGGGGCTGTGGACTAACAGTGGCGAATGTCAAATCTTGGGCTTCAACTGTTTTAGTCTTAGAAGTCTCGGGATGAGTATTTCTATTGTTTGGAAGCGTATAGAATCTTTAGCTCATTTCAAGTTGGAAAATGGGGAAAGAATTTCATTCTGGAATGACCCATGGATTGCAAATCGGTCACTAAAGTTGGTTTTTCTGCAATTATTTTCTATATCTATTTCACCTAACGGTTTGGTCTCAGATTTTTGGGATGTTTCTCATTTATCTTGGAATGTTATCTTTCATCGGCTATTGGAGGACAGGGAAATTCTTGATTTTTAGTCTTTATTGGGAAACCTATCTTCAGTTAACATTGCTTCTGTTGGATAAATGAGTATGGTCTTTAGAACCTTTTTTTTTTTTTTTCTTTTCAGTGAAGTCTTTGACTCGACATTTGATTTCTTCCTCTCCATTGGAGAAAGAGATGTTTAATGCTTTGTGGAAATCTAAATGTTTAACGGTTCCCTAAACTCTTAAGAGATTTTACGAAGGAAGCTTTCTTCTCATTGTCTTATGTCATCTGTTTGTGTCTTATGTTACTTGGTTGGGGATTCTTTGAACCATATTTTCTTTGAATGTTCTTATTCTCAGTTTTGTTGGCTTTAGATTTTCTCCTTTTTCAATCTTCACTGGGCTTTCTCCAACACTTTCAAGGACAATGTTACTTCTATTTTAATTAGGCCATCTTTGGCAACAAACTCTAGATTTTTATGGTACAATGTTGTCAAAGCTTTGCTATCAGAATTGTGGATGGAAAGAAACCAAAAGATTTTTCAGAATTCTCATCTCTTCTGGTTTGATCGACTCAGTTCAACTCGTTTAAAGACATCTTTATGGTGTTCTCTCTAAGCTTTTTGATAATTATTCTATTCATATTCAGGACATCTATCTTAATTGGAATGCTTTTATTTATTGTGTATAATTCTTAGCTTTATATTTCTGTTTTATTTGTTTTTTATCACTCCCTTGTGGAGTTTGTATCATTTGAGCATTAGTCTCTTCTCATTATATCAATGAAAAGTTTCGTTTCTTGTTTCAAAAAAAAAAAAAAAAAGAACACACTACCTCCGGTAAGGAAAGAAATGTCTTCGTTTCTTGAATGTGATAGAATTAAAGATCATTATCACTACAACTAGGAATCACCATGGTTAACCTAATGGTAAAAAAAGGACCATGTAAATAATAAAGAATTTAGAGATGATGAGTTCAAGCCATGGTGGCCACCTATGTACGAATTACCTTGTTAATCAAATATAGTAGGGTTAGGTGGTTGGCCGAGGTGCATGCAAGCTAGCTTGGATACTGGATTAAAAAGAATGGTTTGAGAGGTGAAATTTTCAAGAAGTTCCAAGTCTTTGCTTGGAATGTTACACATCGAAGACTGATATTAAGATATAATGTTATATATAAATAATTTTCATATTTTGGTTGCATATGAGTGCCCAAATACAAGTCATATGCAATAAATCACTCTGCTTTGCCTCATATTATAGCACAATTGCACAAGTAGACTCATCCACTCTCCTCCGTGATATCTTCTAGGAAAATTCTCCATGTCTTCAGGCTTATATGTCTGGTGAGATTATTATTTCTTCAGCGGAGGACTCCCAACGTCAAGGGCAAAGGGAACGTGCTCTTGGTATGCTACATCAAATGATTGAAGATGCTCACCAAGGAAAGCGACAATTTCTGAGTGGTATGTATTTCTTCATTGATTAAATTGTTAATTTTATTCTTTTTGCCTGACCCATACCCACGATTTCTTTCTCTACTCCTGTCTTATGAAACCTAAGGTAAGCTGCATAACTTGGCAAGAGCTGTTACTGATGAACTGGAACACCATTTTCTCAAAAGTGGGGAAAACCAGTCTGCAGACCGGAAGGTTCTTTCTAATTTGAACAAGGACGGGGTTCTTGGTCTTGGGCTTAGAGCTGTAAATGAGACACATTTGAGTTCTGTAGCTGGAGATACTGGCATGCAAGCAGTTGGTTATGACGTGAAAGAAGCTGGGAAGATGTTATTTGGTTCGCTAAGTACCAAGCCGTCTACTTATCTATCACAATTCATTCTCCATATTGCTGCAGTAGGTGACATTGTGGATGGAACTGATACAACTCATGATTTCAACTATTTCTCACTTGTGTATGAGTGGCCCAAAGATGTAAGCCTTTTTCTTCTTTCCTGTTGCATGCTGATTTGGCCCAATCTTTTCATCATGATAGTCGTTAGCTACTGAATGACATGGTTCTCAGAATGATTGTAGAATCACTCAGGCAACATAATTGTCTAGTTGATTGTTTTTTTTTAACAAGAAATGATTCTGTTCATTGATGTAATTGAAAGAAGGGTACAAAGGATACAAACTCCACCCACAAGGTAGTGAAACCAAAAACCTAAAAAGAAAATGAAAGAAAATATAAATCTTTTTTTTTTTTTTGGAGAGAAACAAAATTTCATTGATTAATGAAATAGGGGAAAACCTCATACCTAATGGTGGATTACATGAAAATTTTCCAATTTAAAATCAAAGAAGAAAGACTATAAGATGCGAACGAGTGTTTACATTTACACCAATCCAAAGCATGAAATAGAATCGTATCAAAAAAGCATTCAAAGGTAGAGAAAACATCCTTGAAAATTTTGCCATTATGCTCATTCCAAAGGAACCAGAAGAAAACTCTATTAATGGCAAGCCACAAAGTCTTCTTCGCTCCATGGAATGGATGACCCACAAAAATGGAAGCCAGAAGATCATGAATATTAACATGCATTGGTAAATACCAATCAAAAGCTTCAATAATTAAGGCCCAATATCTAGCAACATAGGAACATGTGACAAAAATGGCCGGCGTTTTCCCCGTTTGAGGAACACGTAACACACCATGAAGGTGAAAGATGAAAATGAGGCATTCTTCGTTGTAGACGATCAGCCGTATTAATGGCTTCAAGACTAAGTTCCACAAAAAGATTTTTATCTTTTTAGGATAAATGTCCTTCCATATCACAAAATACATATTGTTCGAAGTATTGCCAGCCACACCCAAAAGATCGACCATAAGAGATCTGACAGAAAATGATTTAGATGGATCAAGAGGCCAATGCCATGAAGAAAATATAAAAATTACACAGGAAAAATAAAAGCATTCCAGTTGAGATAGATATCTTGAATAGAGAAATTAGCAAAAGACTTAGAAAAAGAACATCTAGAAGAAGCCTTAAGACAGGCTGGTTCAAACCGATCTAACCTAGAGAAATGTTTGTTATGAAAGATCCTTTGATTTCTTTCCACAAAAGTTTAACTGTATTAATCCACAAAAGTTTTGACTTGTTGCCAAAGAAGGGCTAGTAATCAACTACAAAATATTATCTTTGAAGGAGCTTGAGAAAACCCACTGGAGATTAAAAAACGAGAACAACGTGATCCAATAGAACTGGGAATGAGTGCAACCAAAAAAGATATGGATAAGAGAATAAGTGCAATCAAAGAATTGTCTAGTTTATTGTTCAAGACTTAATATTTTTTAGCAGAATTTTAGTGGATCACATGCTACATTGTTTTCTTAATACTTCGGTTATGAAGTATTTTTCTTTTTATATTTGAAGCCTTTGAGCAAAATTGCTGAAAGTTGCATAAGAATCCTAGAGGTTTTCGTTATTCTTAATTGTCAATTTTACTAGCTTGGCATGGTGGCATTGGTGAAAACATACAATGTACTCTAGTGGATGGAGACTTAGTGTTAAATCACTAATGAACCCAAAAGCTTAAGCTGATGGATTACGGTAAATTTAATTATATTACACTCTCCCTCACTTGTGGACTTGGACATTGTTAGAAGGTCCTACAAATGGAAATCAATATTTATTGGGAGGAAATGACATGGTTTGAACCAGTGTTTTAAAAGGCTCAAGGCGCACTAAGGCGCAATGGCCTCCTGGAGCCTAGGCGCAAGGCGCACGAAAAGGCGCGGGCTTTATTATGTAAGGCGCACCATATAAAAAAAAAATTTACAAAAATATATACATGTATATAAAACACTTTCATGGCAAGTAATGAATTTTTTAACTAAGAAAAATAGATAAAAGATAAATAAGGTTCAAATATTAGTCTTCCAACATAGAGTCAAATGTCAATACTCCACAAAAAATAGTGAGTTTAGTATTGTTAATATGCCTTCTGACACTCCAAACGACCAAGTATGATGATGTCAATACTCCACAAAAAATATATGCCTTGAATATGATATTTGACACTCCGAACGACAAGTACGGGGGTCTCGCCTAAGGCGCGCGCCTTGGCCGCGCCTTCCTCACTGCGCCTCGCTTCTTCGAAGCGAGGCGCTAATGTTGCGCCTTGCGCCTAGGCGCGCCTAGGCGCGCGCCCAGGCGCACCTTTTAAAACACTGGTTTGAACACAAGACCTCATGCTCTAATACCATGTTAAATCACCACTCAACCCAAAAGCTTAAGCTAATGAGTTGTGGTAAATTTATTATTAATCAATACTTTATCACTCTCCCTCACTTATGGACTTGGACATTTGTAGAAGGCTTAACAAGTGGAAATCAATATTAATTAGGAAGAAAATAACTTTACAGGGATTTGAACACAGTCCCTCCTACTATGGTACCACATTAATTCATCACTCAACCCAAAAGCTTAAGCTAATGAGTTAGAGTAAATTTAAACTTATATCAATATTTCATCACTTAGGAAAGACATGTTATGTTCTTAATGATTCAGAATTTAGCACAGATGAATGGATGAAAATTGTTTTCTTGTTCTCATATTGTACAATGCAGCTTATAACTCGACTTGTTTTTGATCGAGGAAGCACTGATGCAGCTGGTAAAGTTGCTGAAATAATGAATGCAGATTTTGTTCATGAAGTGATTTCAGCTTGTGTGCCTCCTGTTTATCCCCCGCGATCTGGTTGTGGATGGGCATGTATTCCAGTTGTTCCATCTTGTTCAAAAGGTAGTTCTGAGAATAGACTACTCTCACCTTCATCAAAGGAGGCGAAGTTAAGAAGTGTTAGAAGTTCATTGGCAATGACTGGAGTTCCTCTTTATCCTTTACAGTTGGATATTGTAAAACATTTGGTTAAAATATCTCCAGTAAGGGCTATCTTGGCATGCGTTTTTGGGAGTAGTATATTATACAGTGGTAGCTGCCCTATTCCAAGCTCCTTAAATGATGGCTTACAGCAGGCGCCTGATGCTGACAGGCTCTTTTTTGAGTTTGCTCTTGATCAATCTGAGAGGTTATTATTTTTTTTTATATCATTTCTTTTACAATTTAACTTTCACTTTTTCCCATTTATGTTCATTATTTTTTTAAACTTTAAAGTAGGTTCCCAACTTTAAACCGGTGGATACAATTGCAAACCAATCTTCGAGTTTCGGAGTTTGCTATAACAGCTAAACAGGATGCCGACGATGCTGGTTTGACTGACATGAGGGCTTCCATGAAGAGACTTCTTGAGCATGACAGTGATACTGAGTCTGAGTTTGATGAAATCGTTAGTAGCAGTAAGACTTCAGTGCCTTTACCTAGTATAAGTGTTCAGGATGGTACATTTCATGATGGTTGGTGCCACACCTCAAAATCTGATATTCATGAACTTGATACAACAACTTTCCTATCGTTTGACTGGGAGAATGAAGAACCCTATCAGAAAGCTGTTGAGCGGTATTTTAAATCATTCTCCTTCATTTTAGTAGTTGTGAATTTCCTTTTGTTTGCATGAAGATACTAGATACTTCACCAATTTTTGTGCTCAACATGTTGATTGATGTCTGTATTATTTTGTGTTTGGTAGAAGTCTTAGTTTTAAATATGTAGAGTGCGTATTTCTCAGCAAGGATCTTTCCCCACTTCATGTTACGGGAGAAAAATGTTGGTTAGAAAAATAATGGAATCGAAACCTTTTATGTTTTAATTTGTAAGTTAAGAAAAATATATGAGGTAGCGTCCTACTATAGAAAATAATAACCTAAGTAGCCCAGTTAACATCATTAGAAACGGAGGAACTTTTGTCAGATATTCTAAAAGTAAATAATTTAAATATATTAATATATATACATATGTGGTATGTGCCATGGTAAGCCTATCTTTCAATTCTCTCTCTCTCAATTATTTGAATTGAAAGTTTATTGTTGGTAAATAAAAAATATATAATGAAGTTATGCAGAGATTCTCCATAGTCCATACTAAAAAATCATAAGCCAGACAGCTTAAGAAAGAAATAAAATCAGAACTGAATAATCTTTTAACCAGCATTACACTTGTTAGCCTTAGCCCTCAAAAGGGGACGGTGAAATGTGAAATCTCCTCTTCTTGATGGTTCGACCACCTTAGCTACAACTTGTTCTTGCTTGCCCCAAACCTTAACTCCTGCAATAGGAAAACCATAATAGTTATCCTTAACTTTTATTCATGCTTAATGTCCAATATGCAAATAAGTTTTCTTTTTTGTGCATTACATGAAACATCCACATTTATCAGCAGTGAATACAAACCCACTTCACATGGTCAGATAAAGGATGACCTTTTTGGGGACTCTACATTCAGTCTCATCTGTCTGTAATGATTTGAACAGAAGTTTGTAACATTATGAAGGCCTCCATCTTCCATTCCATGCTTCTGCACAGATCAGTTGATTCTCCTATCCCCCATTATAGGCCAAGCTCACTAATTTTGCAAAGCAGCCTTTTTTTGTTGGATATTCTTTGCACCAAATAAGTTCTAATTTTATTCTTTAACATGTTTTTGCTTTGGAGTTCCTATCAAAATTCCATCATTAAGTAATTCTGCTCTATCGCACATGTTCAACAATAACTATTCAAGCTTGAAAATGGAGTAGCAGTAAATGTCACCACCCTTTTTCTGATTATAGTTTATCTTTTTTGATTTCCAATTGGAAAGCTTTCATGTAATTCACCTATTGGTGATCGGAGTTTTTCTCCACATTTCATTCATCAATGAAATTTGTTTCTCTTCTCAATAAAAGATAACCGTGGAAGTGTACCCTTCCTCTGATAAGTAAAACAGATTGGAGGGGCAGTTCGGCTATCAGTGATCTTCCTCAGGTTTCCATACCAGCACCATTTTTCCCCATGTTGCTATAATAACATCCATTTAGAAGGTGTTCTCCATGTTTCTTTTATGTTCCTCGGTTCTTCTGCAAACGCATTATCATTTAATCAATACAGCTAGTTGCATATCCCACCAGAAATAGGAAAAAAGAGATAGAAAATCAATATCTATGCTCCTAATAGAAAATACTCATGATGTCAATACAAGTATAGCTCAACAATTAAGGAATCTCTGATTCCTCAAATAGGTCGTAGGTTCGAATCCCTCCACCTAGCATTCGAAGTAATATTCTTAAGAAAATAAAAAGAAAATACACATGACATGATGGACGCTTGGTTCGTCCCTTTGTTTGGAAATTTACTTCTAAGAATTTCAATGTTCAAGTTTACTACGTGCTTACTTCTTACTTCTGTGTATGGTTGGTAGAACTCCTACTTGCTAAGTTATACGGAATTTAATTTCTAACAAAGTGGCAATGCATTTTTTTTTCTTTAGCACAGATTAATTGACGATGGCCAGTTAATGGATGCTCTTGCTATTTCTGATCGTTTTCTACGCAATGGTGCCTCTGATCGGTTGCTTAAACTACTGATTGAATGTGAGGAAGAGAGAGATTCAATTTTTAGACAATCTCAAGATCAAGGAAACCCCAGTGTCTGGAGTAATAGCTGGCAGTATTGTCTACGGCTGAAGGATAAACAATTAGCGGCTAGACTTGCCCTCAAGTATGTGAAGTTATAGAAAATTCTCCATTATTGTCATTAACTCTAGCTGATCTCTAGAATTACAGAGGTGTTTGGGTTATTGATTTCTGATGCTTTAACTTGCATGCTTGTAGTTTCAAAAAATAAAAACTTACATGCTTGTTACATTTGCTAAGTTAAGTTGATACGAGAATTGTTTCATAACGTCATTCTTGATTCTTTTTTTGTTATATTTGCCCAATGAGATCTTGAACTTTTGACTGCTTTCTGGTTATTAGAAATCTGAGAAATGTATTTGGGTGACCACCTCTTTGCCACGACTTTCCAGTTATTAATTTAAAGAAATATGCTCATGATATCTTAGTGTAGCATGTTACTGAGCCCTCCTTCCCATACATGTTCAAAATGATTACGAGTTGGAAATGATTCATTTTTTATGCTAAATTTCCATTCCAGGTATATGCATAGATGGGAGCTGGATGCAGCTTTGAATGTTCTTACTATGTGCAGCTGCCACCTGCCTCAATCTGATTCACTCAGAAATCAGGTGCGACTTTAAAATTTTAGTCTGTTTTGGCCTTAGTTGCCAGATAGCCAAAACTGACTCCTTTCTGCTTTTTGGATCAATCAAATGGGTCATGTAGGTCATGCAAATCAGACAAGCTTTGCAGAAGTATGGTCATATCTTAAGTGCTGATGATCACTTTAGCAGCTGGCAAGAGGTCACAAATATCTGTTTTAAGAACATACAAATTGAGTGTGAAAAGATTCTAAAGTCATTTTCTGCTAGGATTTGGTATCTAGTAATAATCTTTTCGTTCACCGTTATGCTGTTCTCTTGGATATCAGGTTGAAGCAGAGTGTAAGGAGGATCCTGAGGGCTTGGCTCTTAGATTAGCTGGGAAAGGAGCTGTTTTTGCTGCTTTAGAGGTAGCTGAAAGTGCTGGACTATCTATAGACTTACGCCGTGAACTACAGGGAAGGCAACTTGTGAAGCTTCTGACTGCTGACCCGCTCAATGGTGGAGGTCCAGCAGAAGCTTCACGTTTTCTTTCTTCACTACGTGACTCAGATGATGCATTGCCTGTGGCTATGGGTGCAATGCAGTTATTACCCAATCTTCGCTCAAAGCAGCTTCTGGTAATTGTCTCTTGGTCTAAGATTTAAAGATTGGCTGAACCTATTTATCCTCGTTTATTGTCCATTTTTGTCCCTTGAATATAATTTTCATTTCTATTTCCTCCAAAGGTTCACTTTTTCCTGAAGCGCAGAGAAGGAAATCTGTCTGAAGTTGAGGTATCTCGACTTAACTCCTGGGCCTTAGGTCTTCGTGTGTTGGCTGCTTTGCCACTGCCATGGCAGCAAAGATGTTCTTCATTACATGAGCATCCTCATTTGATACTGGAGGTTTTGCTGATGAGAAAGCAACTGCAATCTGCTTCTTTGGTATTATAACTATTGACTTTCAGAACTCTTTTGATGCTTTGCTAACATCCTTGTAATTGTATGCATCTGGTGGAATGCTGAGTTGGTGTCATTCCAATTAAGCATTCGAAGATATCATTTTTAAGTTTCTCTGAGATAAAATCTGATGATGATCTATCCATGTGCAGATTATAAAAGAATTTCCTTCCTTGAGAGACAACAATGTCATTATTACTTATGCCACTAAAGCTATTGTTGTTAATATCAACTCTCCACCTAGAGAACATCGTGTACCCATCTCGGTAACGAGACCAAAACCGAAACCAAGATCAGGAATGTCTGCAAGGTCATCCTTCTCTACAAGCCTAAGTAATTTTCAGAAAGAGGCTCGTAGAGCATTCTCTTGGGCTCCTCGAAATACTGGGGAGAAGACTGCTCCAAAAGAGCTTTACAGAAAAAGAAAGAGTTCTGGACTTGGGCCGTCTGAAAGAGTTGCTTGGGAGGCAATGACTGGAATTCAAGAGGATCGGGTATCATCATATCCCATTGATGGTCAAGAAAGGCTTCCTTCTGTTTCAATTTCAGAGGAGTGGATGCTAACAGGTGATGCAGAGAAGGATGTAGCTGTTCGTGGATCTCATAGATATGAGAGTGCCCCTGACTTTACTCTTTTTAAGGTATGACTGTGAGCTTGATTATTTTTTTATTTTTTGAAGAGAGAAACTACGATTTCATTGATAAATGAAATGATCAAGGGGATAAAACCCCGAGCCATTATTAGCAAATTACAAAAAAGACCTCCAATTAAGAGTCAAAGACGCAAGACTATGATTCTTGAAAGGATGTAAGCCTTTACACCAATAAATAGCTAAGACCAAAAAGTCTTCAGAGGATGATTGTGTATCATTGAAAATCCTTCCATTCCTTTCGCACCATAAAGACCAAAAGAAGGATCGATTAAAGGCTAGCCAAAGAGTTTCCGCATTTCTTTTATATAGATCCAGGCATAATCATATTTCAACCAAAGTCATTCAAGATAAAATTCCAATATTGCTGGGAAAAAACACAGGAGGCAAATAAATGAGATAAAGTTACTTTTCAAATACCACAGATAAGGATAGACAGTGAGATTAGGAAAATTGATGTATGGTGAGCTTGATTTGGAAAATTGAGATAAAGTTACTGTTCAAATACCATTCAGTTGATGGCATCTTTGTTTTCCATATATGTACAACCTGAAGCTGGTTTTTACGAGGCTTGATTGTATTGGGAGAGTGGTTATGGAGTACCTTTTTTTTGTTTTGTTTTTGTGCGTGCACATGCACAGGAAACGATATTTTTTTTTTTTTATATAAATAGGTCATGATTAAAGGTCTTTCTACTTTGATTTCAAATTGGGGAACTTTATTGTAATTCATCTTTCGGTGTTGGGTGTTTTCTAACATCCCTTTATTTCATTTATCAATAAATGATTAAAGGTATCTATGTTAATTATAAAAAAAGATAAAAGGTAATCACATAACTTCAGAGCATAATGCATCCTGAAAACAGTAATAGATTGCTGGAGGAAATCTGCATTTGATGGGAATAAGAAAAGAAAAAAAAAAAAAGAAAAAAAGAAACCGAAGTCAATCTAAAGATTTGGAATTCTTAGATGAACTATATGTAGAATATTTGATTTGAACCCAAGCAGCTTTAGCTTTATTTGCAAAAATGCAATTACGTATTTCTTGCCAAATTAGCTAACAAACTGCAGAAACCTAGTAATATGCTTAGACTAAAAATAGTCCAATGGCAAACTTTTTTCTTTAATAGTTATTAGAAAGTTGACCTTTACATTCTTCAGTGAATTCATACATGGTTGAGGGTTATTGGCCTTTTTTCTTGGATATTTTCACTGTTGTTTTTACTTATGTACGGAAATTTTGGTGTCAGAAACTGAATTTTTTCTGCGTGCATGCTGCTGCACATCTTAGTGTATTTTGACTCTTTTATTTGTAGGCGTTGCTTTCTCTCTGTTCAGATGAGTTGACATCCGCCAAAAGTGCCATGGACTTGTGTATCAACCAGATGAAGAATGTGTTGAGCTCTCAGAGGTTGCCTGAGAATGCATCAATGGACATAATTGGTCGTGCATATCATGCTACAGAGACAATTGTACAGGTGTTTTTTTTCTTCTTAAAAATCATTTTCTTGCCATCATCTGGTGATACTGTGGTTCTCTGAACATATTTTTTGCTTTTGGTAGAAAACTCCAAAATAATTGCAATTCTTGGATCTTTTCTTGCATAAATATCACATTGTAAATTACTAGGTTTGAGATTGATTAAAAATATCATTTCTCTATGTTCAGGGGCTACTCTATGCTAAATCCTTGTTGAGAAAGCTTGTTGGTGGTACTGACTTATCGAGTACTTCTGAAAAAAGTAGGGATCTTGATGACACGTCTTCGGATGCTGGCAGCTCTAGTGTGGGTAGTCAGTCAACAGACGAGCTTTCTGATGCTCATTCTCAGGCTGACACTTGGCTAGTTCGTGCTCAATTGCTTCAAAGTCTTTTGGGGTCAGGAATTGCTGCATCTCTTGATGATATTGCTGATGTCGAGTCATCTGCTCGTCTCCGTGATAGGTTGATCCTGGATGAGAGATATAGCATGGCTGTATATACATGCAAAAAGTGCAAGGTAACATGGATTTGTTATTGTCACAGACATTGCCTTTTGCAATGATGTGAAATATAAATTTTTGTTTTTGTTTCTCTCAGATTGATGTTTTCCCTGTTTGGAATGCGTGGGGCCACGCTTTGATACGGATGGAGCACTACGTGCAAGCACGTGTGAAATTCAAGTATTTACTTTTATCTTTTAAAAGGACCTTTTGTTATGTGAAGTAATCGAAAGAGTTTTTTGAGTTATTTAATACCTCTTTTCATCTGGTTCACAGCAAGTTTTCAAGTAACCTTATTCTGTATTGTCATCAATGCTTCTCAGGCAAGCTTTTCAGTTGTACAAGGGTGATCCCATGACTTTTGTACAAGAGATTATCAATACTATTGAAGGAGGTCCGCCTGTGGAGGTTGCTACTGTTCGATCTATGTAAGATAATATTTGACTTACAATTTTTTTCTTCTTCCTCATGGCCTTTTTGCTAGAATTTCAAGATCAATGAAATAAAAACTCAAATAATGTACGTCTAGGGTGGCTGTGGAGAAGAAAATAAAAAGCTGATAATAATATATAAGAAAAAACGAATGAAAATAAATGTTATCTTAAATATCAAAGATAAATTCAATATGATGATGGGAATTTAACCTAATTATACTTGTATCATAAAAAGTACAAATTAGATGCCATTCTGCTGCATCATGGGGTTGTATGGAAAACTGCCTAGAAAATATATCTTTTTTTATGTTTTGAAATTTGAAATTTGTAGTTGAATGACTAGTAAAAGTCAATGATTTCATATTGTTGTGCAAACTGAATTCACTACCAACAAATATGTAATTTTGGAAAGATTAGCTACGGTTCTTCCTCTCTCCCTCTTCCTCTATCTCACATATATGTTTTTAAAATAAAAAGGGTCATTTGTGAGAACTCAATAAAAGGAAGTAAGAAAAATACAAATATTGTTTACATATTTGAACCTGTATTGTTTACATGACTAAGTTGCTTTGATGTACTAGACATATTTAAGCTTTTTTCTTGAGCATAAATTATCTGAAATGTGTTATCGAAATAAATGATAGAAGTTAAATTGCAGGTACGAGCATTTGGCTAAAAGTGCACCAACAATATTAGATGATTCACTTTCTGCAGATTCTTATCTCAATGTTCTACATATGCCATCAACTTTTCCTCGGTCAGAAAGATCCGGATGGTTTCTAGAGTCTGCAAGTGATAGTTCACCTTATGGTTTAGAGTTTGACGATGGACCTCGTAGTAACTTGGATAGCAGTCGGTTTACTGAATGTGTTAATTACATGCAAGAAGTAAGCCAAATCTTTTTGCATATATGTTTTAGCTTGTCTGTAATGCTTGACACTAGGACCGCTGAGTTGTGCAATGATTCTTCCCCTGATTTTGTTTTTAATTGTTACTTTTTGTATAATAATGCATCTTTTAAGGGAGGCAAATTCTTGATCCATTTTTTATAATAGCTTATGAAGTGGATCATGAACTTTAGAGGGAGAGAGATGCGTGAGGGAGAGCTGGGTGTCTAGGGTCTGGAGATCTTTCCAGAGGGGAGGGTGGGGTTCTTTGGGTTTTCTTTCATCGGAGGTTCATGGAGGATTCTGCTGTCGTAGCATAGTTATGTCGATTCCTAGGAGCTACAGTACTAAGATTGAGAACAAAACCTTTTCGTGTTGCTTTGATAGAAATTATAAAGGTAGGGTGATAAGGATCCAAGAAGAAAATCGAAGAAAGAAATATGCTTTGTCAGTCGAAGAGATAGTGATAGTTTGGATTTCAGACTCAATCGATGATCTGCTACATGCCCCGGCCACCCAAAAATTCTTCCGAAAAGTGGATTGTAACAATGGATTCATTTGGATTCAAAAAATCTCAAACAAAAGGGGAAGTTTCCTTGAGATTACGAAAGTTGGCTCTTCAGGAGGAAAATACAACTTAGTTATCCCTGCGGGGATTGAGTTTAATGGCTGGAAAAGATTTGCGAACTTACTAAAAGACTTCCTGAATGGAAAAGAGGATCGAAAAGAAACCAACAAGCACAAGGAAAGACACAATAGAAAGGAAAACGAGAGATCGTTTGCTGAGATTGTTAAGAATGGGAAAAAAGAAAGAACACAAGAGGTGATGGTCCCGAGTAATCACACGCCTAGAAGGATGATGATGGAATGGAAAGATATTTATGTACCTCGAGGATGCATTGAAGAAGTTAGAAGAATCGACTGGGATGAAGTCATTGTCATCACTAAGAGAGATTTCCATGATGATTGGGGTTGTATACTTGATATTATGCAGAATCAGATGGAAGAGTCTTTGGTCATTAACCCGTTCCAACCTGATAAGGCCCTCCTTAAATGTCCCTCGAAAGATTTGGCTGAACGGCTAACTAAAAACAGGGGATGGGTCAGTTTCGGTCCAATGATTTTAAAGGTGGAGAGATGGGACAAAAAACACCACAGTACTATCAGATGTGTGCCAAGCTACGGTGGTTGGATCGAAGTAAGGAATCTCCCCCTGCATTTATGGAATGTTAGGACATTTAAGGCGATTGGAGACAGATTGGGTGGCTTTATTGAATATGAGGAGGCAAACTCTTTGCTCATTGATTGCGTGGAAGTGAAGATGAAAATCAGAGAGAATTATTGTGGTTTTATTCCGGCAGAGGTGTGTGTTATAGATGGTGAGGAACGATTCAACGTGCAAGTTGTTACTTACCAAGACGGAAACTTGCTTATAGATAGAGTGGCCAGAATCCATGGAAGTTTTTCACCGCCGACAGTCCACGCTTTTCACAGAGGCCCTGCAGATCCACACTTTTGTCCAGCGGATATATGGAGGATTGAGAATGGTGTTGATTACCCGATGGTTATAACCCAAGAGATAATAGCTGGTAATGATGGTGATTGAAGACAGCTGTACGTGACTAAAAGCAAATTTGAAAAATCCCGCCAAAAGGAAACGAAATCAACAAATACTGAAGCTGGGCCATCTGCCATTATTGAAACATAGGCCCAATGCTACGGAAGAGGACAAGCCCATCTTGATTTAAGTAGCAATAAAGAGAGAAATCAAAGGCCTAAGAAAGATAATTCTAAAGGGGTTAAGTTCTCTGAAAAAGCCCAAGTGAACATTTTTGAAAAAGGGAATATTCAACACACCGAAAAAGGTAAAAAACCCCAAAGTCAAAAGAACACGTTATTCAACTGGAATGGGGAGTGGGGACTGGAATCCGATCATTCAATATCTAGCCCAGCCAGTCGAGAAGCCGATTCCGAAGATGAAGATAAAAGCATACCTGCCGAAGAGCAAGTTGATGAATTTCCCGAAGGTTACCAACAATGCTTTGAGAATGACGATAATACTGTTGAACAGACGCAAGACATAGCTATGGAAGTGCGGACGAGACAGGAGGAAGATAATAGAAAAGAAGTTAGAAATAATCTGTTGGTGTATCCAGTTGCCGAGTCCAGCGAAATAGTTGATTTAATAGAAAATGATGAGATCGATGCTAAGGCTCTGACCATCGTTCAGCCTGTGGAAAATGAGGGCAAATCTACTACAAACGGCCCCAATGAGGGATTTCTAATTAGCAAAGAAATAGTCCTCACCTTGAGGAAGAATAACCTTTGTATTCGTCCAATAGCCGGATCAAGTACAAAAAAAGGGAACACTGCCCAAAGAAGACGAACCAGAGAGGTGACTAATCTTCTTAGAACATGGGAGAAAGAACCGGAGCTCAGTCAGGAAAATTTAAATGGAGTAGAGGGCATTGATGATATGGATAGTAGCTTAGGAAGGGCCGAAGAGGTGTCTTTATGAAGATTTTCTCCTGGAATGTCAGAGGGCTTGGGGCGAGGTCGAAAAGAGCCCTTATAAAAGACCTCATAAAAGATGCTAATCCTGATATTGTTATTTTGCAGGAATCGAGATTGAATAAGATAGATAGGCGGGTTGTAAAATCCATATGGAGTTCCAGACATATTTCTTGGTTGGCTTTGGATGCTTTAAATTCGGCTGGGGGCATCCTGATGATGTGGAAAGACTCTGAGATTGAAGTGGTAAACTCGGTTTTAGGAGCTTTTTCCATTTCCATTGAGTGTATCCTTCATGGGCAGAATGAAGGTTGGATTACAGGAGTTTATGGGCCGTGTAAATACCAGGAAAGAAGCCATTTCATGCAAGAATTATATGACCTTCAGGGGTTATGCCAAGGGCTTTGGTGTTTGGTTGGGGACTTTAATATGGTGCGTTGGGCAGAGGAAAGGCTTAATGCTAGTAAGGCTTCGAGAAGTATGGGGAAGTTTAACCGCTTCATAGCTTCCTCGGACTTGCTGGATCCTCCAATGCACAATGGTATGTTCTCTTGGTCGCGTATGGGGGAGAGAGTGGCAGCCTCGCGAATTGACAGATTCCTTGTCTCTAGGAGTTGGTATGAGAAATTCCCGGATCTCAGAGTGGATAGATTACAAAGGCCAACGTCTGATCACTTTCCCATCAAAATGATAGTAGGAGCCTTCAAATGGGGACCAACCCCCTTTAGGTTTGAAAATTCTTGGTTAGATGTTGCTGATTTTAAAAAGCTCATTGAGCATTGGTGGAAGGATTATAGGCCAAATGGCTGGGCTGGATTTAGACTTATGGAAAAGTTAAGAAATCTGAAGATCAGAATTAATGAATGGAACAAGGCTTTTAAAGCCAAGGAGGCTAACAAGAAAATGGAGATTCTGAGGAAAATTGATTTAATTGATAGACTGGAGGAACAAAACAATATCCAGGCTTCTCAGGTTGAGGAAAGGAAAACATTAAAGGCTAAATTGATGGAGCTGACGATCAGTGAGCAAAGATGCCTCTTCCAAAAGTGTAAGATTAAATGGCTAAAGGAAGGGGATGAAAACTCCAACTTTTTTCATAGATGGGCCACGGCTAGAAAGAACAGAGCCTTTATTTCTGTTATGGAAAAAGGCTCTGGGGAAATTATTACCAATGAGAAAGATATTGAACAGGAGGTGCTTGATTTTTTTCATCAGTTGTATGAGAAAGACACCAACCCCAACTTTGTTATTGAGGGACCTGATTGGTCTCCTATAGATAACCAGAGCAGTGACAAGCTTGAAGAGAACTTTAGCGAAGAAGAGATTCGGAGAGCAGTTTTTGAGATGGGCAATATGAAGTCACCGGGGCCGGATGGTATGACGGGAGAATTTTGGAAAAATTATTGGAACATTTTGAAGATAGATATAGTAGAGATGTTCCAAGAATTTTTTCAAAATGGTATCATAAATAAACGAACCAATGAGACGTATATTTGCTTAATCCCTAAGAAGAAAAAGGCCCTAAAAGTGAGGGATTTTAGACCGATCAGTTTAGTCACCTCTCCTTATAAAATTATAGCTAAGGTGTTGGCTGAGAGATTGAAAAAAGTGCTTCCCCAAACCATTAGTGATTGCCAAGCAGCCTTCGTGCAAGGTAGGCAAATTCTGGATGCTATCTTGGTAGCAACTGAAGCGGTTGAAGATCGTAGATGTAAAAATGAGAAGGGATTTCTAATCAAGCTTGATTTAGAAAAGGCTTATGATATGGTTAATTGGGAATTCCTTGATGGAATCCTTGAATTGAAGGGTTTTGGTGTGAAATGGAGAAGCTGGATCATGGGTTGCCTTAATAATATGAATTTCTCGGTTATTATTAATGGAAGACCGAGGGGGAAGATCGTGGCCTCTCGAGGCTTAAGACAAGGAGACCCCTTATCTCCTTTTCTCTTCACTATAGTTGGGGATGCTATTAGTAGATCGGTCCATTTTTGCATTGAGAGGAGAATTCTGAGGGGCTGGGAGATTGGTAGAGATAAAACTACAATCTCCATGCTTCAATACGCCGATGACACCCTTGTCTTCTGCCCGGATAATGATAGTGATTTTGAAAATTGGTGGGATGTTCTTAAGTTGGTTTTGGCCGGGTCGGGTTTGGCTTTGAACAAGGCGAAGACATCTCTCATAGGGGTGAACGTTGATCTCTCTAAGACCTCCTTGAAAGCTAGGTCCATCGGATGCCAAGCGGATTCTTTGCCCATCAATTACCTTGGCTTTCCCCTTGGGGGAAATTATCACAGAAAAAGATTTTGGGAGCCCCTAATTGAGAGGTTCAATAGAAAGCTTGATACGTGGAGGAAATTTCCTCTCTCTAAAGGCGGAAGAGTTACTCTAGCCCAATCGGTTCTTAATAGTCTCCCGATATATATGTTTTCTCTTCTGAAGGCCCCAAAATGCACTATTAAGTTGATGGAAAAAATGGTCAGGGACTTCATTTGGAATGGAGGCACTTACAAAAGAGGGGCTAACTTGGTTAAATGGGATTGGACTTCCTTACCGACTTACCAAGGAGGATTAGGGATCGGCTCTTTAATGCAAAGAAATATGGCTCTTATGACTAAATGGCTCTGGCGCTTCACTCAGGAACGAAATTCTTTATGGAGGAAAATTGTGATTAGCATTTATGGGGTCTCGCCAAATGGATGGAGGTCCAATCAGCTCCAAGGTCAAAAGAAAAACAGAATCTGGGTGGATATAGCTGCCAACTACCCAACTTTTGAGAGGTTTACTAAGTTTATTGTGAGCAATGGCAACAACATAAAATTTTGGGAAGATAGATGGTGTGATGATCAGCCCCTCATGTGTAGGTTCCCTGAGTTATTCTCCATTTCTGCTAAAAAAAATTCAAACATTGCCGAATGTTGGGATAGCAATCAGCAAGCTTGGAATCTGGCCTTTAGAAGGGGTAGTTTTGACAGAGAGTTGGGTAGTTGGATGGCTCTCATTGACAAGCTTACTCGTTTTACTCTTGGGAATGAGCCTGATGCGATTTGCTGGACAATTGGGGGGTCAGGTAAATACTCCACAAATTCTATGTTTAAAGAATTGACCCACCCATCTCCTAAAATTAAGCAGTCTTTGTGTAGTCTGATTTGGAAGCCCAAATGCCCGAAGAAAGTTAAGGTGTTTTTATGGTCTTTGGCTTACCGAAGTCTGAACACAGAGGAGCAGCTTCAGAAAAAATTTAAGGGATGGACACTATCGCCTTCCGTATGCAGAATGTGTAGTCTTTCAGATGAAAGGTTGGACCATCTTTTTCTTCACTGCAGTTTTGCGGGGAAGGTGTGGAATTTTGTAGCCAATTTGATGGGTATGTCACTTTGTTTACCTAAGAGAGTGGAGGACTGGATGAACGAAGGCCTTTATGCGTGGAATTTGAAGAAAAAAGCCAAGATTATGGCGAATTGTGTGTTTCGGGCCACTCTTTGGCTTTTGTGGAAGGAAAGAAATTATAGAATCTTTGAAGATAAGTCCGTTAGCCTAGACTTCTTTTGTGAGAATGTACAAAACACAGCCTCTTGGTGGATTTCACTTCACAAGCATTCTTTTTGTAATTACAGTTTGCTGTCGATTATTAAGGATTGACAAGCTATTTTGTATTAGGTTCTGGGCGAGGGCGCTCTCAACCCTTGGCCCTTAGGCTGTTATGCTCTTTTTTGTGATTAATGCATAGTTCCTTGATGTTTCTTATCAAAAAAAAATTGTTACTTTTTGTATATTAATAATGATCTGAAGAATGAAAGATATCACATTAGGACATCTGTTTCCATAGTTGCATGCACAATACGGGGAAGAGAGAGCACCCAATATTGGCAGTGAATGGCCTTATGTGTTTATTGATTAGCTTTCCATTCATTTCTATATGCATGTTTCTCCTTTATCAAATTTTATAACTTGTTTCCTCTGCCTTATTTTATTTTATTTATTTATTTTTATAAGAAACATATCACATGGCTTCATTAGGAAGCTCGAGAAGGGAACAACCTGAGGGTAGGAGTAGAGATAACCCCTCCCAAAACACTAACTCATAAAAAAAGAAGTCATGGAAAGACTGTAATTACAAAAGGAATCACTTGGTTTGCCCTCCACCAGGAAGCCAAATTTGCTATGCACAAAAAAATCCTCTGTGGAAAACCCATCCTCAAAGACTGTTATTTCTTTCTTTCCAAATTAACCAAAGGATAGCTTTCACAGATGATTGCCAAAGGATCGGAGCTATTCTTTTAACCCAGATTGGAGCACCACTTCTAACAGCCAAAAATACACTAACTTTGGAAGGCAGAGAGAGACTCAGCTCCTTAAAAATGAAAGATCAACCATTATAATCAAAAGGGCAATGAAGGAACAAATTAGTCCAACTTCCCCATGAGGGCTGCCAAATTCTCCAATTCCCATCAAAAAGGTTTCTTCTAAGCCCCAGATTCCATGCTTGATTTATTCATCCCAATACATGGCAACGGTGGCTTACTTCTTCATACCAATGACATATATATTAGGGAAAACAACGGATGGAGTATCCCCACACATCCTCCCAAAAATGAATAACCTGCCCATTTCCCATCAAGAATCTCATGAACTTGAGGAAGTCCTTAGCCTTTTTAAAAAAGATAAAAGAACCGAGTTTCATTTCTTTGTCTTATTAAATGATTAAAGAATCATTTTTTTTTCATGTCTCATTTCTTTTTATAAGAAACTGAGCTTTCATTAAGAAGTATGAAAGAATATACAAGGAGATTAAAAAAGAAAAACAGCCCGACAAGAGGAGCCAAAACCTAGAGTAAGGGGCTCTAATCGAAAAGAATAATGTCTAATTGATAATTATAAAAAGCCTTAGAAGCAAATGCTTATAAAGAGGCAATAAATCTTCTCAAGACCCCTTAACCCTTCTAAAAATTATTTTGTTTCTCTCAAACCAAATATAAGTTTGCCAGAGAACTTTGCTTCTATCCCAAAAGGGAGGAAACAACAGAACCTCCTCAATCATCATCCAACAATCTTGGTTATGAGCGAAAGAAACCCCAAAGGACTCCACTCCAAAAAAATGAATCCAGATTGGCTACATTTGCTAGCGACTCCAAAGAATATAATCAATATCCTCTAACACGCCTCTACAATGAATGTCTTATTAAATGATTCTTTCTTTACATTTTTTTAAAAATAATTTGTACTTTTCTTACGGTATATCATTTTAGATTAGTTTTATTTCAAATGAGATGGGGTCATTAATACGTACTTTTGATCTTTGCAGTATGCACGTCAACTGTTGCTTGGCTTTATGTTTAAGCATGGACATTACAGAGACGCTTGCATGCTGTTTTTTCCTCTAGATTCTGATCCTGCGCCTTCTCAACCCTCAAGCGTGGGAACTGTGACCTCATCATCTTCACCCCAAAGATCTGATCCATTGGCAACTGATTATGGGACCATTGATGATCTATGTGACCTTTGTATTGGTTATGGTGCAATGTCTATTCTTGAGGAGGTGATTGCAGCAAAATTATCATCTACCAAACTCCATGATGGAGCATTGAACCAATATATGGCAACAGCACTTGCTCGTATTTGCAACTTCTGTGAAACACACAAGCATTTTAATTATTTATACGTATTTCAGGTATCCTTTTTTCCCCTTTTCAAGACCATTTAATTTTAAGGGATTCAGTCAATGTGGCGGTGCCAAGATATTTCAATTCATATACTTTTTTTTTTTAACAACATGTGGGGTGGGAGGATTTGAACCATATATCTCTTGGTCTTAGTACAAGCTTTCTGCTAGTTGAGCTATGCTTATGTTGGCTAGTTCAATTACATTATGTCATGTATAACACTAGTTTGAAATTTAAAATCTGCTGACCTTGCTTGGTGGAACAAGAAGAATAATGAAGTTACTATCTTGATAAGTTTTGATTGAATGAAAATGAAATCTTGGCATAATATTGTCTTAACTGTGTTACTATGGTTCCTTGAATCACTAGTTAAGAAGCACAGATACGACACAGACACGGACACGGTGACACACCATTTTTCTAAAATCTAGGACACGGACACAACATGGACACGTTTAGTAAAATATACATTTTTAAAAATATATATCATTTTTATATAAGAAGGAAATTCCAAATCAATAAGTTCATGCATTTGTATGCTTAAAAAAATGAGTTTAATGTATTTCACCCTTGAAATTTATTATTTTTTTCATTTAGTATGGTGTCTATTTAGTATACTTAACAAGTGTTCGATATGGACCTATATTGACTTTATACAACTACTGTTTTTTTTTTTTATTTTTTTTTATTTTTTTATTTTTTATTTTTAAAGAGACATCAAGGATATAAATTAATCACAAAAGAGGGAGACAACCTAAGGGCCGAGGGTGGAGATCGCCCTCGCCTGGAGACTAATACAAAAGAGCTTGCCAATCTTTAATAATCGAGAGCAAGCTATAATTGCAAAAAGAATTTTTATGTAGAGATATCCACCAAGAAGCTGTATTTTGGACATTTTCACAAAAACTATCTAAGCTAGACGCCTTGTCTTCAAAGGTTCTCGAGTTCCTTTCCTTCCACAAAGCAGCCCTAAAGCACAACCAGCCATAATCTTGGCCTTTTTCCTTAAGTTCCACGCCGTCAGCCCTTCACTTAACCAATCTTCAATTTTGTACTAGTGTTTGACACATATCAATTGTGCTAACAAGTCAGATACATGTCCAACAAATGTTGGAATGTCCAAGTGTCCGACATGTATTGGACATGGACACGTTAGCCAAAATAAAGTGTCCGTGCTTCTTAGATCACTAGTTCTCATATTTGTAAGATCGTGACTTCTTTCTGTATTTTCATGACCAATGGATATTTAAGCCTGTTATATTGCTACTTACCATGACTACGTTCTTTGCAAAATGTTTGGTAGGCTCTTAATCTTATTAATTTTTTTCTTCCGGATTTGTGTTAAAAAAATAAGAATTTGAAGGGAAAAAAAGAAAAGGGTTGCAGAGGGATTGAGGATAAAATTCCGTTTATGAGGGGGAATGATGAATAATATTCTTTTTATCATTTTGAGCACTCTTTGTTAGATTGAAAATTTTTTATTCATCTATTTGCTTACATATTACTTATTAAAACAATAAATTTCTCCATACCTGTTCCTGTTAGTTTAAAATTTTAGATCTAGTGGTGATAAAACAAGAGATTCTGATTTCAAATCTATGGATGTTATTTTTCCAACCTGATTGCTTAGCACCTATAGGGACCATGGGTGTATAGAAGTGTCTTTCATTTTCTTCTAGGGGAATGTAATAGAGCATTGGAGATGGAGCTAAGCTAGTTTATCACAGACATGGAGAATGACGTATGTTGTCATACTTGCTAACCATAAACCTGTTACTCTCAAAATTGTCATCAATATAGATTTTGATTGTGTTATCGAATCTGCCACCGCCTTGAAGGAGAAAAATGACTAACCATCTTTAAAAGCAACAGAACTAGAAATAAATCTATCAGTGTAATCACTGAGCAAGATTAGAGAAATGGAAGGAGAGAAGGAAACGAGAGACATTGAGAGACTGCGGCTGAAAATGAGAGCCATGAGTCATGATAGACTGTTGTAATGATAAGTGCATGATACGAAATCAAGGGCATAGTGGAAGCTTTGATACCAAATGATATGCTTAACTCAACCCTACCCAAAGTAGCATTCGCAGCCCTAGTAAAAAACAAGTACCTTCCAAACTTACAGTTGTTATAACATCTTGTGTACACAAGGAATCACTCAATGCCATACAGTACTTTAGTGAGCTTGTCTTCAAGAATCTTGTCGTTTCTTTCCAGCTTGTCTTCAAATTTCTTATTTATTTATTTATTTTGAAAAAGTCTTCAAATTTCTTATTGTTTCCCTCTATGTTACAGGTATTAAAACAGGACCATGTTGCTGCTGGGCTTTGCTGTATCCAGTTGTTTATGAATTCTTATTCACCGGACGAAGCAGTCAAGCATTTGGAACATGCAAAGGTATATCTGAATTATAGCTCCTGTATTCTGCTACTTGTTCAACCTTATTCTAATGGTGGAGTTTTTTGTTTTTTTTTTTTTTTGTTTTTTTTTTTTGTTTTTTTTTTTTTTTGCTTTTATGTTGAGTCGTTTAGGCCTTTTGATTGTGTTCAGGTCATTTTATACTTAACAACTTTGAAATCATCATCAGAACCCAAAATAGGGGGGAAAATGTCTTATTTGATTTTCTTTTTATTTTTAAGTCAATTCCGAAGATCATGACAAGCATAGCCCTAGCTGGAAATCTGAGCTTGAAAATATTACAAGGACAACCACTTAATGCAGCAGCAAGGGTGGAATTAAACTTGGCTAGGTTAACATATGCTTTATATTGTACTTGTTTTCTTAGACTACATGTATGTTTTATGGGTGTTTTTTCAATTTAGTCCGATTGTTTAGAAAGTCTCAATTTAGTCCCTTTTTTTAACAAGAAGTGAAATTTTTGTTAATGTATGAAACGATACAAAACATGTTCAAGGAAACATTGTTAAAATTAACTTATGATAAGGTATTTCTATCGATTGTTAGAACAACGATGCTTATTTGGAAAGGGAGCATTCCAAGTGTGAAAGTCTCGAGAAAATTAAAGATTGCTGTATAAAAATTGGTAGCCACTGTACTGTAGAAATTGTAAAATATTCGTGCTAGTTTGGTGGGGGCGAAAATTTGGTGGCTTGAATTTTGATATAATTCTTCTGAAGCTAAACCACTAATAAGAATGCAAAACTAATGTTGGCTTTATTATTCAATTTTCATTTTAAATACAGATGCACTTTGATGAGGCACTATCAGCACGACATAAAGGTGGAGATTCTACCAAGCCTGTGGCAAAGGGAGGTAGAGGGAAAAGTGCCTCTGAGAAGCTTTCTGAAGAAGGACTTGTCAGGTTTTCTGCCAGGATTTCAATCCAAGTAATGCCATCTAGAGTGGATATTATTTCTTTTCTTCAATCATATAATGCTAAAACATAATTTGATGTGTAGCATTAGAGCATTATGAATGGATAAATTTCCAAAGAACTCAACTCTATACTTTTCACTCGATATTTGCACTTCAAGGCTGGAATTCTTAAAAGCTTCTTGTGGATTTTTTATATTCTTAGGTGGAAGTTGTGAAGTCATTCAATGATTCAGATGGACCGCAATGGAAACATTCACTCTTTGGAAATCCAAATGATCCAGAAACATTCAGGTTTTCTTACCTTTATCAACGTTGATTTTATTTTCATCATTGTAAAATGCAGTAAGCCAGTAACCACTTGCTTTAATGGTTTTGGTTGTAATAGCACCATGACTAAGCTCGACTGCTGTATAAAAATGCAGTAAGCCAGTAACCACTTGATTTTATTTTCATCCAAAGAAAGTAAATTTTTTATGGTAGCTTAGTCATGGTGCTATTAATATAGCTGATCGACTTCAACGACGGATGCCTCATTTTCATTTGTCTCCATCTTGGTGCATAATGTGTGCTGCTAGTTTAGAATATTCTAGGCATCTATTTGTTCATTGTACCTTCGCATCCAGATATTGGTCAGAGATTCTTGATGTTTTTGGATGGTCCACCGTTTTTCCAAATTGCATTAAGGATGTTCTTACTCTCATTTTGTGGATCATCCCTTTCGTGAAGAAAAGAAGATCTTGTGGCTTGCTTTGAACAAAGTTTTCTTATGGTTTCTATGGGGCAAACGAAATTCACAAATTTTCAGGGATTCTTTCTCTTCCTTTGATAAATTTATGGATCTAATTCTCTTTCATGCTTTGTGTTGGTGTAAATGTAAACACCCTTTCTCTGATTATAGTTTATCCTTTTTGATTTCCAATTGGAAAGCTTTTATGTAATTCACCTATTGGTGACTAGAGTTTTTCTCCTCATTTCATTCATCAATGAAATTCGTTTCTGATCATAAAATTTAGAGAGATTAAGATTAGAGTCTCATGCCAAGACCCTTGTGCCTTTTGCTATCATTTTACTCGAGTAAAGTTCTGTTTTCTAAGAAGATAAAGGACAATATGCTTTTAAATATTTTATGAAGTCATTTAGCTCATATGAAGCAAGTAAAGAAATTATTTTACTGTGTCGCTTTGCAGGAGAAGATGTAAGATCGCTGAGACCCTTGTGGAGAAAAATTTTGACTTGGCCTTCCAGATTATATATCAATTTGGTCTTCCAGGTAGCAATTGCATTGTATAGGCTGAGAACTTTTCTTTTTTAATTCATGAGATTGTCACAGTAACAAATACCATCTTCTTGTCACCTCCAGCTGTTGATATATATGCTGGTGTTGCTGCATCTCTTGCTGAGAGGAAGAAAGGTGGTCAGTTGACGGAGTTCTTTAGAAATATCAAAGGCACCATTGAGGATGGCGATTGGGACCAGGTAAGGCACTTGTACTTTTGTTGTACTGTATAAATATAACATATAGGAGAATCTGTATGATGTTGCATCTCTCTATATTTTCCGGTATGTGTATATGTATGCATGCTTTAACCACACTTGTTTTTGGAATGATAGGTATTGGGAGCTGCGATTAATGTATATGCTAACAAACACAAGGAGCGGCCAGACCGTCTCATAGATATGTTGACAAGCAGTCACAGGTAATAGTTTTGTACTTCAATCTGATTTGTGTCCTTGTGTAATAACTGTCTTAACTACTTTATGAGTTTTTTTTAGGAAAATTTTATTGATAGCATGAAAATAGGGGATAAAATCCCATCCAAAGGAAGGTACAAAAAAACTCCCCCAAGTGGGAAGAAGCGAGTTCGTGCTATAGTTGTTAAAAGGGGAGACCTTCTTACACCTAAAAGGATAGAGAATCAGAAAGGAAATGCAAAGGCTTCTCCTTGTCTTTGAAAAATTCTTGCAAATATTGGTTTATTTAATTAAAGCCAAAGAATCTCTTTTGCGCGTGTTGGAAAGTTGGGTTCATGTTTGTTGGGCTGCATGATTGTTTTCCAAAGACTAACCTGTTATCCCTAATCCCCCCAAAGATTCAGATATTTCTTGCACTCTTTTATATATGTAATTCTAGTTCCACTGAGAGATCCTTTTTGCACCTGATCTTTTTCTCTCTCTTTCTTTTTTTTTTTTTACAATTATTATCACTGATGAAGAAATGGTTACAACTGAGAGAAACAGGGAAATAGGACATCTTAACCGAGTAACACTACCCTATCCAAACAGGGCTTTATAAGAAATACCCCACTCTAAATTTATAATTGAAAAAAAGGAAAAAGAAGTTACAGAGTACTGTGCAGTCTATCGAAAGGCAGTTAGTTGTATATTCTCGAAAAAGAAATGCAGAGGCAGTTTGTACTTAGCTGGTTATGTGGCAATTAGTGGGGTGTGTCTAACACCTACTCAACCAGGCGGCCCTGTTGGATGTTCGAATCTTCAAATGAACTTAGTAAGCGAGATCCTTGATGTCTCCAAAGCCTAGACCTTGAACTTATAGAGAGGGGGATTTTTTTTTTTTTTTTTTTTTTTTTTTTTTTTTTGTATAAGAGACATCAAAGATATATATTAATCACAAAAAAGGAGACAACCTAAGGGCCGAGGGTGAAGATCGCCCTCGCCCAAAGACTAGTACAAAAGGGCTTGTCAATCTTTAATAATCGAGAGCAAGCTATAATTACAAAAAGAATTCTTGTGGAGGGAAATCCACCAAGAGGCTGTATTTTGGACATTATCACAAAAAATCTCTAATCTAGAAGCCTTGTCTTCAAAGGTCTTGGAGTTCCTTTCCTTCCACAAAAGCCATAAAGCAGCCCTAAAAGCACAACCAGCCATGATCTTGGCCTTTTTTCTTAAATTCCAGGCATTCAGCCCTTCATTTAACCAATCGTCGATAGAATACGGCAAACAGAAAGAGAGACCGAAGAGGTTTGCCACAAAATGCCAAACTTTCACTGCAAAGCCACAGTGCACAAACAGAGAGGGGGGAAAGATTGACATGTGTAATATTGTCTTTTTGTTGTAAACAGTTAGGTTTTATTTTTTGGTTATAAATAGGAGTTTCTTAGGACGTAGCTTGAGAAAGGGTCAGAGGTAAGGAGATTGGCATGTTGTGTATTGTGGAAGAGTGGTTGCTATGTACGTTTGAGAAATTTGTATTTCGACAACAATTCAGCTAAGCAATTGTTTTGACTAAAAATTATAAAGCTAGATGGCTAGAGGACAGTAAGCATAAGCTAATTGGATGAAAGCTTTATTAAGCTTGTAAAGTAATTACTAACCAATCTTCTATTACCACAATGTTACCATTAACTTTCTGCCAATTCAAAAGGAAGAATTGTCTTTGTTAAATTGTTTGCATGCATCGTACTCATCGATTTTGGGTGAGGGAATGATAAGAATCCGTCCTCAATTATCGTATGATCTTTGCAAGAATGATTGATGATTTTAACCATTGAAGAAGCTTTTTTTTCCCATCATGCATTATTTTGAATTGCCATACAATTGCTTCAAATCCTTATGGTACTCATCTTGTACATACAGAAAAGTATTGGCTTGTGTGGTCTGCGGTCGTCTGAAAAGTGCTTTCCAAATTGCTTCTCGAAGTGGAAGTGTTGCTGATGTTGAGTATGTAGCTCATCAGGTCAGGCATCTTTAGCACATCTATTATAGAATTCTAATTTAAATTAGTGTGTGCTTTGCATGCCAAGTGAAGCACTTATTTTATAAACTCTCTTGGAAGAAAATTAGTTAAATATTTTCTCTAAACACACTTCAAGGGTTTTTTCTGTTTTTAAATTTTTTAAGCCACTCCTGATTGTTGAAATTTTTAACAAGTGGTCAAAAGCACTTTTTTCCATTCTTTGAAATTTTAACCAAACACTGCCAATGTCTAAAAAATATTTTAGTTTAAGCCATCCATAGGGCAGGCTAAACACAAACTTAACTAACATGAGTATTCAATACCTTTTACCCTTCTCATTCAATTTCACAAATTATTCAGGCGAGCATAATATAATATATCGATTTGGAAGAACAAAGAAAGAAGACTGAGATCTGAGACTCATGAAAACATATCTCATAATAATTTTTTTGGTTGTGTTTTCAACTTTGTTGGTTTATATAACCTGATACTTATCTATTGGTTTTATTATTATTTGAATGTCATTTCTTTAAATGCATTGGATTTATTGTTTTTGAGATAGACATTAGGACAAAGGAAAAAAGATAAATTATTCAATATCAACATTATTATGACTAATATTGAAAAAAAAAACATTATTATGACTAAGGTAAATTTGATCAACTATGCTGTTTTTAGTTTTTCTTTCTGATGTTAGTGTAATTGTTGATCAATGTGAAAACCATTGTGCTTTTAATGCTTGATTTAGGAACAAAACTCATTGAGCTGTCCATTTCTCTTTCAGGCATTGCACGCGAACGCACTCCCCGTGCTCGATATGTGTAAGCAATGGTTGGCTCAATACATGTAATCAGCTCAATCGAATAGATTTCGCCTTTTGGTCTTCAACCAATGTACATCTCTGGTGACTTCCCTGCAATCAAATACTTTCAACATCAATTGCTTCTGTAGTTCCAGTAAGATGGAGCTTGATTTTGCTTGGAATACTGCTCGAGGTGACTTTGAAGAAACCTCAATTCGCTTAATCAATTTTCCGAGAACTCGCAGTTATTCCGATGTGTAAATGTAATCATTTTTATTGGACATTTTTTCATTCTGGTTCTGCTTCATGGTGAGGCTGTTCACTTTCAGCAATGGAAGATGTATGGAGATAATATCGCTGAGCTGAACCTGAATTAAGAAAAAAAAGTAATGAGATATAGCGCAAAGGTATTTTACTGTAAGCTTTTTGCAGGTAATGTTAATATTGGGAGTTTTGTTTTTCAGGATGTGAAAATATTTATTATGTTGAATTGAATCTCCTTTTTGGGACAGTTTTGAGAGACGAGATTAGGCAGAGGAATGTGGCTCTCCATTTTGTAAATGAAATGTTTTTGGAAAATAAAATCCTTTCATTTTTTGTCACCTTAAGTTTATTATTATTATTATTATTATATGCAAGTCTGTTTCTTTTTATTAATTATGACTCCGACCGACCCTTTCATTTGGGCGGTATTCTTTTTGTTTTTTTGTTTTTTTTTTTTCATTGTATTTTGCAAGTTGCAGCCATCTATTTTTAATAACTTCAAAGTCAGCTTTTGATTAATGTAATTAAATATGGTTGAAATATGTTGACTTCGTAGTGATTTAGTTTTTATAGTTGATTAAATTTAATGGTTGAGTTTTCAATGTCAAAAATTTTGTTGTAATTGAAAAATATGAATAGATAGACGAATGAATTGGATTGAGTGAAGTTTGTTGCCTTCCCATTCATATGCTTATATTTCATTCACTACCTAGTTTCCTAATAAATATTTAATGGAAAATTCAATCAAACTTGAAAAGTATTGAGGGCACCAAAAAGGCCCCTCCGGATCTTATGTCCAATCATTCTGCTATGTAAAATATTCTCTCCACAAAAAGGATAATTGTAATGGGTGGCAAAATTAGGGTAAATAATGGCAAATTAAATATTTGTAAATATGATAAAATTTTTGAATTAATTTTTTATATCCCCGTTTTGTCCTTGAATTGCGTGCGCACAGTTTTCTTCTTTCCGATTTGGCAGGTTTGGATTGTGGATCGCGTGGATTTCACTCTCTTTTTTGATTTGGTAGGTTTCTATCAGTGATAGAAAACTTCTATCACTGAGAAGTTTTTATCGTAAATTTGTGCTATTTTTGCAAATTCTTTTGCAGGCTGCTATATGTGCAAATACTTTGACCCAATTTGGTAGATTTGCAACCGGCCCAATAAATAAATAAAAAAAAAACCTAAAAGCCACCAAAAAAAGGAAATTATAATCACTCATCCTAAAACTAAATCATATTTTGTTCTATCCATTAATTAAGATTATCCAATCAGTGGACAATATAAATAAAAATAAGCTTAACTTTCAATTGTTAACAGGATGATTAGATCTCGACATGATTTTTTTTTTTTTATTATTTTTTTTGAGAAGATCTCGACATAATTGTTATATTTAATTTAATTTCCCACCTCATCACCAAATTTAAAAGTCTAAGATATTGAAGTATGCACGCTTCCTTGTAAATGTCAAAGGGTGCATTAAAATAAAAATAAAATAGAGTAAATAAAGGTTAAAATACTATTTTGGTTCCTGTAATTTAGATTTTGCTTACTCTATTTTAATCTCAAAAGTTCAAAAGTGGTCCTTATAGTAAGTTTGTTGTTCATTTTTCTAAAAAAAAAAAGTCTATTAGACTTCTTTTTATAAATTTTAGAAATATGTTCACATTAAGTCTTTTCTCATGAGAAAATTATTATTATTGTTTAATCAATTTTGATTTTAAAAAAAATCAACTTTAAACTTAAAGTAAAGAGTAGAGACCAATTTTAAGCTTCATTGAACGTACATTTAAAAGTACAACCTTACTTTTATAAATTTTAGAAATATGTTCACATTATGTCTTTTCTTGTATATAAATTATTATTATTATTTAACCAATTTCGATAAAAAGAATTTAACTTTAAACTTAAAATAAGGACCAATTTTAAGTTTTATTGAATGTTCATGGCTAAAACTGGACATTTAAAAGTAGAGACGCTCAACCAAAACAATATTTTAACAAAAATAAATAAATAAATAATGAATGGGTAGCACATTGCCAAAGCATGGCTCATGGATGTCACAAATACCTACATCCAGGCATCCATCTAAAGTTTGTTGTATTATTGATTGGCAATAAATGAATTCCTACCCGATTTTCAAGCATTTTAAAATAGCCCTTCTTGATTTCAACGGGTCTTTTTTGCAATATTTTACTTCCCATTTCGTTTTCTTGATGAGATGTATGCATTTAATTTTAAGTTATTTGTATTTTTTAATCCAAATATAGTCAACTCACCCTAACTATCATTTTTATGGTTTGTTGAATTTTGGGCAAACTACTATAGTTCGTCAAGTTTATATATGACAATTTAACACTTATCTCTTTAATCAAAATAAATAAATTGTTCTTACTCTTTCTGTACAAATTGAATTCTCAATTGATTAGTTTGGATTTCCCCTACAAGACAATTTTCTATTATGATTTTTTTAAAATAATTTTTTAACAAAGGTAGGGGTGGAAATTTGAAACTCTAACCTTAAGGAATAAATGTTTTACCCGTTGAGCTATGTTCATTTGACTATTGTGTTTTCCTATCTGGTCTAATCTATGAAAAATAATTTAAAAAATGTTAAAAGATTCACATTAAATAGCCTGCAACCAAGATTCTAATACTTGTAACCTTACCAATATAGCACCAAAAAGAGGTGCATTTTTTTTCAAAAAAAAAAAAAATCCCAACATCTGAGAAATCGACATATTTTGTTGGTTTGAAAATAAACAAAAACCTAAAGCATTCGACAATGAAATTGATCAAATAATTATTTAATGAAAAGAAAAATGGTAGGAAATTAAGATAACACGAAAACGTAAATGAAAAGATTGCAGAAAAGTGAACACATCTGAAAAAGAAATAGAAACTGACTTGACCCAAAAAAAAAAAAAAAAAAAAAAAAAAAAAAAAAAAAAAGTTAAAAGGAAATGTATGTATGTGTGTATATATAGACAGGAATTGAAGTAATCATTTAAAATTCATCTCGTTTAACTAACTTCAAATAAAAAGGTTGAAGTTGAACTTTGAACACCTACCCACGTGTTGAAATAAAAAAGATTAATTCCAATCAAACAAAATAAACTTGAAATGGTTTTTCAAAATAAATGGAAAAATGTTAGATTAAAACTCTAATTTCAAAACATAGCTATCACATCTACAATAGAAGAGGATAGCATAGCATTGGTTAAAGCATCTAATCTCAATTCAAAAGATTAGATGTTTGAATCTTCACTCTCACTTGTTGAACTAAAAAAATTGGTATCCTTTATAACTATTTATTTTTTTTGTTTGAAAATTAAGCTTATAAACACGGTTTCCACCTCTAAATTTCTATATTTTGTTACTTACCTTGTTCTCATGTTTTCAAAAATAAAAATTTTGAATTTTGCTAAGAATTTAAGTGTGACCTTACCAAAGATAAAATTCTTGGTTAGAAAATGGGAAAAAAAACAAGTATATAATTTTGAAAAATAAAAAACCAAAAACCAAATTATCACCAAGCCTATAAACATGGTTTTTGGTTTTTGGTTTTTGGTTTTTGGTTTTTGAAAATTAAGCCTATAAACTCTACTTCCACCTATAAATTTCTGTGTTTTCCTAATACATTTTTCCATGTTTTCAAAAACCACGCCAATTTTTGAAAACTAAAAAAAATAGTTTTCAAAAACTTGTATTTTGTTTTTGGAATTTGACTAGGAATTCAAATGTGCCTTCGACAAAGATGAAAATCATGGTAGGAAAATTGAGGGAAAACAAACATAATTTTAAAAAACAAAAAAAAAAAAATGAGATAGTTATCAAACGGGTCTAAAATAACCATATTTGATTTCAAATATAATAAATCTTGGGCTGTTTTTAAACTTCAAAATCCAAAAGAATATGAATATAGATTCCTTCGAAAACCGCGTTAAAATATCACAGCAGCAAAAACCGGAAGTTGTAAAATTCTCCAACATGCAAAAAATCTACAAAATATTATCTGTTAAATTATCAAAAATACCCCTAAACTTTAGAGTTTGTTTCAATTATGCCCCTAGACTTTCAAAAGTTTCAATTATGCCCTTGAAGTTTCAAAATTGTTTCAAAACTACCCTTGAAGGCTTTTTTTTGTTAAATTCATGGATGTAAAATGCCGTGTTTGCATATATATTGTTGCTTATGTGAATAAATTTGAACACATACGTGGAAAAAACGATAAAAACACATGCGAACGCATCAATTTTTGTCGATAAATTTAACGGAAAATGTCTCCAAGGGTAGTTTTGAAACAAATTTGAAACTTCAAGAGCATAATTGAAACTTTTGAAAGTCCAGGGTATAATTGAAACAAACCCTAAAGTCGAGGGGTATTTTTGATAATTTAACCAAATATTATCTAATAAAAAAATCACCAACGACAATTTCTGAACCATCAATACTTTTTTTTTAATTGAAAAGGAATAAGACGATTAGATCTCAAATCAAATTCACACATTCATTATGATTTATTTACTGTTATTGTATGTACTCTTGACCAAAAGGTGTTCGAATTTTTCCACCTCCAAAGGTTGATGTACTAAAAAAAAACTTCTTTTCTTTCTTTCTTTTTTCTTTTTATATAATGCATGATGCAGAGAAGAATCTCTACTAGATCATAATGCAATAATGTCCATTCAAAGAAGCAAGAAACTTACAGTATTTTTAATTGATTAGCGTCCGATGGTTTAAAGAGATGAGCCCTTTTTTCCAGATCCTTATACCGCACTAATCCCAACGCTTTCCTTTTCCCTGTTGAAGTCCTGAAATTAAGAGTCAACTCTTCCTCACAATACACAAATACAACATTATAAAAATTACAATTATTAATTGCAAAGTAATTATGAGCCATCCCTTGAGCATAGGATTCATTCATGGAATAAGTCAACATGGATCACCAGATAAAAAAAGAAGATTAAAAACATTATCTTTCATGTATAATTGTCATGAAATAATCTTTTTTATTTACCATATGGTTCACCAATTCAACGAAAGTTCATGGTCACCTTCGCCTTTAATTAATATAAATTCAGTTGAACTCACGGACCTGCGTAAAAGTTTACCTTTTTGTGTATAAAAAGTCTCAGGCATGCATGAAAAACAACTCCCTTTGTTTCGTTCTTTCTTTGGATCATAGAATTTGCAGAGGCTGAAACACAATGTCGGCTGTGTCTGAAACAAGGTCGCCGTTGCCTTTGCTCTTCCGGCGGCACTCAAGTGGCGAAATAAGAAATTTGACGTCGGTTTCCAGCAGCCTCTTGCCGGCGTTTGGAACAGTCGTGAACGATGGATACTCGCACCTGAACAAGTTCGTTATAGTTCCATATGACAGAAGATATCGGTATGTTGAACATAATTGATTTTTTTTTTTTTTTTTTTTTTGTCAATTCAATATCGCTAGATAAACAAGCAAGTAGATGCAATCTAGAGAGAATAAGATTTAAAAACCCACACAGCATCAATATTTTCAGTTTTCTATATAACTTCCTTCTAAACTCGTATTCAAAATTTACAAAATCTCTATTTAAAATATAGGGCTTGTTTGGAATAACGCTTGAAAAGTCATAAATAATAACATCTCTGCCTCCTTGTTTAGCTAATCTTAGTGCATAGTTTTCTGCTAATAACTACAAGCCTACCAGTTTCGTTCATGTTCATTATTCGAAATTTCATTAGTTGTAAGAGAACATATCAGTATAGATCATTTATGTTTGATTCGAAGCATATGAAGGTGTTGGAGAAAATTGATATCTACAATTAAAATTTGAGAAAGTAGTGTGAAGCAAGAATTGTCTTACTTGCTTTTGACGAGAAAAAGGAGCGGACCACTTTCGTTGGGCATTTTGGAATATGAATGATGATGCAATGCAGGTGGTGGCAAACTTTCCTGGTGGTGCTAGTGGTGTACTCAGCGTGGGTATCTCCCTTTGAACTTGCCTTCAAGAAAGTGGCAACTGGCTCTCTTTTACCCGTTGATTTGGTGGTGGATGCATTCTTTGCCCTCGATATCGTGTTGACCTTCTTCGTGGCTTACTTGGATAAAACCACCTATCTCCTTGTTGATGATCATAAGAAGATAGCTGTACGGTATGTTCATTTACCCAATCCAGTTAATGTTTTGGTTTGAATCCATTTTGGTGTTTGTTCTTCCATCGACTAAATCTGAAAATTGAGATTTTCAAAAGTGGTTTCAAGAGCTGAAGGAAAACAGTAGGCAGATATAGAATGGAACAATAGTAGTCACATCTAATGGTAATATTTTTTTTCATTATGTACACGACAGCACTACGAAAAATGACAATTTAGCACAAAACGACAACTGCACACATGTAGAAGTCGTAAATAGAGGGCATTAAAACAATATGATTACTTTTCTGACAAGAAAAATTAAGAAATTGACGTGAATATGTTGTAAATTGTAGTTTGTAAAAAATTATATAAATATGACGGGTTAATGGTTAGTGCCAGTGGTAACTATTTGCAGTGGTGAAGTAAATTACTGAAGCAAATTAAAAATCTACAGAACAGCTATTAGATTAATAGAAAATTGTGTGTTGTTACAGTTACCTTACAAGCCTGGGGTTCCCCATGGACGTAGCCTCCACCCTTCCATTTCAGGTAATATACAGAATTTTCACTGGAAAGATGCACCGGAGTGAGGTTTTCGGCTTCCTCAACTTACTTCGGTTCTGGCGACTAAGGCGCGTTGGTGAACTCTTCTCAAGGTAAACTATCGCTTGCACTTTAAATTACGATAAAAGTAATTATTAGATTTAAAGATTTGAAAAAGAAATAATGCAAGCTGCTACATATGCAATTAAAAGGACTTGGCAAGTTCAGCTCATAACTATTCTAACTGACAAACTGCCTCAAATCCAGGCTGGAGAAAGACATACGCTTTAGTTACTTCTTTACAAGACTCGTCAAACTAATTTGTGTAAGACATCTTTCTGAGATAACAAACCTACTTGTAACGTTCTACTCTCAGACCACTACTTAAATTTGGGTTGATCTCCTATGACAGGTTACACTGTTGGCCGTTCATTCAGCTGGTTGTTTCTACTACTGGCTAGCAGTTCGTCATAAAGATTCAGAAAATACATGGATTGGACTTGAAGTCGAAAATTTCGAAAACAGAAGTATCTGGCTTGGGTACACCTATTCCATATATTGGTCCATTGTCACACTTACTACTGTCGGTTATGGGGACTTGCATGCAGTTAATACAGGGGAGAAGATTTTTAACATCTTCTACATGCTATTCAACATCGGCCTCACTTCTTATTTGATAGGAAACATGACAAATCTCATCGTTCACAGTGCTATCCGAACAATTACCATGGTAATTTATCCTTTTGTTCTACATACTTGATCTACAGCAACATGAAACGGTCTGACGTAGAAAGCATAGTATTTATGATAGGTCTACTGGCAATGTAACAAGAAAATCCTAGAGAATCTTGCCCGGTGGATATGTCTAAGTTTTGGTAATAATCAATGGTTTAGAAAATAAATCATAGTATAGTATCAATAAAAAAAAATATAATTTTAAACCTTCAACCACTAAATCGATTGAAATTAGTCATTCGGCGGTATTGCCATTAGCCTGGTTCAATTATGACCAAATTTCATACTTTTTTAATATGCTAGAAGCAGTCAGCCAATGATTGATTCCTTTTACTATTGATATTGTTGTCTTAGAGTTACACGAAGCACAAAAACATTCGTTAGTGCCATCTCTCATTCTAACCTCTCTTTCAGCATTACACTTTATAATAAACAAATTGTATTATCACTTACCAGAGGGATTCCATAAATGAGATACTGCGTTATGGAAGCAAGAATAGACTGCCAGAAGGCTTGAAAGATCAAATGTTAGCGCACATGCAGCTTAAGTTCAAGACAGCAGAGTTGAAGCAAGAAGAGGTGTTGGAGGATTTACCTAAAGCAATCAGATCCAGTATTGCTCAGCACCTTTTCCTTCAAACAGTTGAGAGGGCATACTTATTCAAGGGGCTCTCTGAAGACCTTATCGTCCAATTGGTAAAAGAGCTTTTCCCCTGTTCAAGAGATAATAATTTCACAAAAAATAATGGTAAAGCAGACTCCCAAGTCACTCAGCATGAAGTAAAAAAGTAGAACTTTGGAGCATTTACCTTCACCATTTAACAGAAGAATGTCTGGAAAATATCCCCAGCCATCAAAACTTATTGCTATTCTCAGTTTTCCTGATGGCCAATTATTTATATTTGTACAGGTGTCTGAGATGAAAGCAGAGTACTTTCCACCTAAAGTTGATATTATAATACAAAACGAGATACCAACAGATTTCTACATTTTGGTGTCTGGATCAGTGGTATGTAATATCTCATCCTTTTCGATGTGCATTCCACATGTTGTCACAGAATCGAATCTGAACTACATTTATCAAAATGCAGGATGTGATCTCGTACAAGACTGGAACTGAACAGGTAACATAGCAGTTCATTGTTGAGTTTAAAAGTTATTGCCTATTTCTATGCTTAATATGCTGCAAGAAATCAACCGCTCATGCTCAAATTTCATATTCTGACAAGGTAAAGTGAGACAATGAAATATTTATGATAAAATTCTTAGCAGTTAAACGAATATCAGACCCTAATAAAGATGACAAAAGAACTTGAGTGGTTAGAAGATCCAGAGTGAAGAATGAGAGGTTTGCCCCAGCAACCACCATCCATGGAAACCAAAGCACAAAACTATAAAACATTTTAAATAATTATCTAATTAGACTCTCAGTATCTTTTTAAAACTTATGTTGCTTCGAAGTAATAATGTGGTTAGCCATTGAAGGATATTCAGACAAAGTACAAGCAGTGCACATCCTGAATTTCAAGAAACCAAAACTAATGGCAAGACAACAGAAGAGGATTATATAAGATCTGTTCTGCAGTAATTATAAACTAAACAAAAGTAGTGTATAGAATCCACCGTCCAGCAGAAGATAATATCCCATTCATTCATAAATCATAATGCCCAACTATCTTCACAAGTTGATTCTTCTAGCTCAAGTAAAACTCTGAAACCCACACTTCATGCTCAAGAAAATTTCCTGCAATGAGAAATTGACAAAAAATACTGTTATGAGTGCGACCAGGAAGAGAAAATTCATACTATGATATAATATCTTTGCGAGCATGAAGATCAGAAAGGAGTACCAAAACAAAACAAGTAAGATTTATTTGTTCTAGCTCTTTAAAGAATCAAGTAGAAGCAAGGCAATTTTTGTAATAATGATACTGTGCAATGATATGGAAAATGGAAGGGTGGTTGCATCTGCATTACTCATGCATTGAATTTTTTCCAATCTCGACAGGAAAAAGACAGGGAAATCCAATAAACCTGGCTTTTTTTTTTTTCCTTTTTTCCGGATAATATTTGCACGAATTGATTTTCAGATTTTGGCGAAGCTGGAATCTCCACAGATGGCTGGGGAAATTGCTGTAATGTTGAATATCCCACAGCCATTTACAGTGAGAACTAGAAGACTCTCCCAAGTTGTCAGGATGAGTCATCATCATTTTAAGCAAATTTTACAACCAAACAATGAAGATGGAAAAATCCTTTTCTCCAACTTCACTGAGGTTAGAAAAATAGTGCATCTATAATACAAGTATTATCAGCTAAACAAATTTTATGTTAGAAGCCTAGGGATTAAAGATATCATCATCCAGATAGTAACTGGATAAACTTGTTGTGTATAATCCTAATATGCTGACTTTTGCACTGCAATCATCAGCGCTTGAAGGGGTTAAAAAGGGAGGAGCAAAACGAAATACCGTACTTCTCAGAATTGCTGGAAGACCTAAATACAGAGGTACTCTCTTTTATCTCGAGAGTGGATTACAATTTGGACATAGTTAACTTCTGGGCTATTCCAAATTAGTAGCTGGTGCAATGCCAGATATCAAAAGCCTTGTTGTTTGAGTATGACTTTAAGAAATGTACAGGAGAAGGTATCTCTTCCAATTATTTACTAAGAATGGATGCGGATGTTTATTACAAACCAGGGATTGTTACAGCAAAATTAATCTCTAAATCATGATTTATGAGGATCAAATTGAAAGCTCAGGTTAACCGCTATCTAAAGGATCAGAATTTGCTATATTCATAAAGTACTGAAATCCTCACTAGTCAATTTGCAGTTTTTTCAAGCTTGAAAATCAAAAACTTCCACGTATCATCTATTCAAGTGTGAACTAGATTCAAGGAAAATGTTTGTGCATTTGGTAATTATCTGTGTTGTTTTGCAGCGTACAGAACCAAATGAGGCACAAAATCAAAGAGTACCAAATTATCAAGGAGATCAAAAAATGGAAGGTAAGTAGGTTGTGCAATGCCATTGACAGTTGTGACATCATTCTCTAACTAGTTTATATAAGGAAACATGCATAAAGTGGATAAATGATTCCTTGGAACATGTTTCTACTTTGATGATTGCAAGTTGCAACAGAACAACATGCAAGCACATTCTAGATTCATCAAGACATAATGTTCATGTGTGCAAGAACTATGTTGTCACTTTTTTTCTCAAGTAAACTATACTGAGTTTTATCAGAAGTATATACATTTGCCTCTTTAAAAACAGAGAAGCTAAATATTTCTCAATAATTCTGGTTAATCATTTATAATTTTTTCTTTAACTTAGAAGATAAACTATGAAAATCCAGCCTTTAATCTTAAAAACATTGGATCAATTTCGTCAACAGACTCGTGCTATCAACTTTCTTCAGAACAAAGCACATTTCCTAGATGTTTTAATGTCAATCAAGTTACTCTTATTCGAGGAACTTGTATGTCATATCTTTTCAAATGTTGCTTGAGACCATCTGCATTGTAGCACTTCATACAAAGGTTTACTAGGGAGATTGTGTTTGGATAAGCATATTAAAGATTGTACAATAAATTAAAACTTCATAGCTCAATTCACACATTTATGTTATAGGAATACCGGAAGCATCGAAACCAATGCCACCTAAGGTTCCCATCAGGGTGATAATTCACGAGCACCATCCAGATCAAAGTACAAAAGATGGCAACAGTATGGGAAAGTTGATACTTCTACCAGAGTCAATTGAAGAACTTTTCGGATTGGCAGGTATTGTGATTAGATTTGAGTCAAATATAATTTACCTCATACTTTTTAAACAATCCCAGGAACAATATCAGAATTTACAAGCCAATAATAAGTACCTAATATTCTCAAAGACAAATTTGTCGGCTTAATCATGATTTAATATGAGAGGAAGGGAAACGGTGAAATAAGAAACTTAAGTAAATTAGTAAGTTTTCATGTCTTGCAAAGAAGACAGTTTAAATATAACTCTTACCATGAATTAGTTATCATGGTTCTAATGCAAGGTATGCAATAGAGGTCGGGATCAAACAGAACAAATCAAAGTTGAAAGTTTACTTATAAGAAAAGATCTAGCTTGGCTTTCTTATACTCTCATATAATTTTTCAATGTCAATAACTGATTAACAATGGGTTGCAGAGAAAAGATTTGGCAAGAGGGGGAGCTCAATTCTCATGGCTGATGGCTCTAAAGTAGAAGACTTGAATGTTTTAAGAGAGCGTGATCACTTATTCTTTGTTTGAAGGGAAAAAATCATATCTGCTCAGTTTACATAACCCATTACTCCGTCAAGGCCTACATTGATGACTTATGGTCTTCCACTATCAAGAAACAAGAGATGAGTGCCAGTGTAAATATATAAAAGGGATACATATTGGCAGAAATGTGCAGAAATTTTGAGAGAAATCTTACAGCGTTCCCCCTCCGTTGTTGAGCATGTCTAAAACAGTGTAAGCAGCTTGTTGAAATTGTTGTTTCTCTTCCTCTAGGACTCCCTTCCTGTCAAGAGCAGTACCCCTACACTTTTCTATGTCTTCCAATATTCCAACGGCGTTTTGATCAATTTCACTGCAAACAGTTGAGAAAACTCAGGTTAGCATTAGGACGTAGATGTACTATACGTTTTATGCAATTAATTTGAGTGTCGTTAGGGGTAGAAGATTCAGAAAATGACGGGCACATGAGAAATGGGAAGATAGATGGTATTGGTGGACGACAAAAACAAATAATTTCACAGTATATTTAAATCTGACGACTGGAAGAATGCTCTAACATGAAGAAGGAAAAGAGGCAAATAAAAGTACTTTATTGAAAGCATACACTAGAATATATTCATCAGTACTCTTTTGTTGGCACAAATTTCTTAATAGAATTTATTGAAAGCATATACTAGAATCTAAACATCGAAGAAAATGTCATATCATCATACAATTTTCATTCTCTCAATCATGTAATATTTCGAAGAGTTCATGCTTTTTTATTTTTTTATTTTTTTTGAAAAGGAGTTCATGCTTTTTAAATCCTTTATATGAAAATTTTAAATTTTCTCTGTCAATATGACGATGATATCAATTATTTATCAGTAATGAATAAACCAGAAGTATCAAAAAAAAAAAAAAAAAAAAAAAGGCAAATCGAGCTACTGTTGATAATTAACAAACCTGATCATTCTAAGCATGTTCTCCATAGCCCCTTGGGCCTGTTGAGATATATCTGCGCGCATAAAAGAAAAAAAAAATTCAGAAGTAGCGTTCTCTAATCGAATGATACAGAATAATCCAAAGATCAGGGCGTGATCTCACTTCAACATGCAATGAAAGTAAGAGAAAAAGAAAAAAATGGTTTTGTGATCAAAGCAAGCACGTCTTTGTTTGAACTGATATTGCTTGTTTCGGGGCTCCAAAGTTTTCATAGGTTTCAACTATTATTTACCACCTCTGTCCAAAACCAATCTAATTACATGAGTGCATTTAGTCTGATATGATTTATAAGCCTATAAATCTGCAGAGGAGCAACCTTTCTTCGAATACAACCACCTCAAAGCAAGAGAATTAATACATATCACTTCTCATTCTGTTACGGTTAAGTGAAGGTAAAAAATCAAATAAGAGATGCACTACATATATAAATGGAGGGAGCATCATAAGATATGAAGACTGGCCATTTCTGAACACACAATTCACGACTCGAGTAGTGTTAAGAATAATACGAATACACAGCAGAGCCAACATTTGGAGCAGTCAGACTCTTAATACATTTTGGAGAAGGCAGACTCTAAGTTTAAGAATACAAATACCTCCTCGTCTTAAAAAAGTACAACTAGCACTGCCGATTTGTTCAATAATGAGCCTAAAACAAACAAACTCTATCTATTTCGGATTTGAGTTACACAAATTCATAGCATCAGAAGCCGAGAAAGTTAACCTAATCAACATTTCTAGTCAAACCTGCGCCGAACATTATCAAATGCAATCGAGACAAAGTTTCATCAGCTAGCTAGAATTTAATCCGAAAGCATTTCTTATTTCTTTGAGCACAACTAGTAGACGATTAACAATGCCGAATTTTCGCAATAGGTGAGGCAAAATCTAACGAATGATCTCGCTAAACAATGTCAGGCAGACAGATTTTCATTGCGAAAAAACGTAGTAGTTCGCGTTTTCGCGCGTTTTTTGAATTTGTGCGTTCAAGAGAAAGAAAGAGAAACGAAGAATCGTACCGAAGATGAGAACCGAGAGCTGGGATTCAGATTCCGGCAACGGAATAAGCTGATCGTCGGGTTTTGATTCGGAAGTTGCCATCGCAGAGCTGCCGGAACGAGATGAACAAAGAGTTCCCATTACGTTTGGCGGGTAGGAACTATATAAATGATTTTTCAAATTTAATTTAATATATTTTTATTCTTTATTTATTTATTTATTGAAATTCTAATAAAAAATTTTCTATAAAACATGAAAGTGGTTCTTAATTTTTTTCTTGTTTATTTACAATTTTCAAATTTATGCTCGATGTGTATTAAAAATGATCGTTCTTTTCATAAGAATATGTTAAATTTTGAAAATAAAAAGTTGATGTATCAATACATTATTAATTTACTAACATATTTAAATATATTTGTTGATTGTCAAATTTCGACTAGGCTAACCGCCTAACCTCCACGTGACACCCGCAGTGAATTTGTTTAAGAGAGGGGAAAGACGAGACATGCAAGACAAACAAATTGCACACCGGTGTGGTGTAGGTCACAAACACTCTGTTGCTTAAGTCAGCTCTGGATGAGAGAAAACGACCTGTAACCGGAAGTCTCGAAGTTGTACTTGTGATTTTAGTATGTTGTTATTTGATCCCCTTTTCAGGTGACCTCCGTGGGTATTTATTCTTTTCCTCCTTTAGGGTTTTCCTCGGAGCTCTGTAAGACGGCGACGGATCAACGCACAATGGGTCTGGGCCTCCACACCTGGTTGGCCTCGGCATTGGGTCGAGGTCGAATAGCCGAGGCCGAGGAGCATAGTATGGGGAGGGTCGCGGGCTCTTTCCTCTTTCCATGACTGTATTGGGTCGCTCCTTTGGTACTTAGGCCCGTTAATTCAAGATATTCAAAATCGAATTATCATTGGTGATTTTTTACCCATAACAATATTGACAATATAGTAATTTAATGGAACGTTAACTTTTTGCTAATAATTTTAAAAAATATATATTAAAAATCATAGAAGAAATCGTTAATATATAGAGAGTTATAATTGAGGATGAAATTGGTAATTATCTAAAAGTTATTTGGCAATATACCTTTGAAATAATTATTTTTTAAATCTTTATTTATTTCTTGCTCTAACTGATTGAGGTGCTAAAACCTAACCAAAACAAAGGTCAAATACACAAAAGTTATTTAAACAAAAAAAAAACAAAAAAAAAAACAAAGAAACAAAGAAACAAAGAAACAAAGAAAATATAAGAAAAAGAAAAAAAAATGTGTTTCAAAAATAATAAATAAATAAGTCCTACCTTTAAAAAAAAATCACCATAAGTATCCATAAATTACCAATAATATTAAATCGTTAATCAAAACATGATAAATTATTATTTATATTCATGTTTTCATATTAGTTTTAATTTCGTTCCTACAACTTTAAAAGTTATAATTTTGTCTATATAATATGGTTAAAACTCTCAAAATATCACCATATATATTTATAAATGTTGCCAAACTTTTCTACGTGATCATTTTTTCTTGGACATTAGTTCATCGACTATTTCTGATTAAAGAGGAAGTGTCATGTGTTTAGAAAAGCATATTACAACAAAATTTTTTTTTTTTTTTAAAAAAAGCATATTACAACATTACCATAAACTCTTACGGATACTAAAAGATGTTGTTTCTAGATATATTAAAAAAAATTAAAATTAAATTTTCAAAAGTACAAAGACTAAATGAAACCCAACTACGAATCATTGAGCTAAAGAAAGTAGATCTTTAGTTTTTTAAATTAAATCTCGTTTAATAACTTTTTTTTCTGTCTTTGAAAGTTGTGTACATTTCCTCACAATTTATTTACCGTGGTTTTCATCTTTCTTAAGGAAACATTTAAATTCTTAATCAAAATTCTATTTTTTTTGAAACAATGGGCCAAAAGTAGATAATAAAATAGTTAACTAGGTTTATAAACATAATTTTCAAGAACAAAAAATTAAAAAAAAAAAATCAAACGATGAATAAAAGTAGATAATAAAATAGTTAACTAGTGTCAAAACGAACTTAGCTCAATAGTATTTGACATGTACCCTTAACCAAAAAGTTAGAGGTTCGAATCCTCCCATTCTAAATGTTGATAAACTTAAAATAACAATAATAATAACTAGTGTTTATGAACATAATTTTTAAGAATAAAAACAAAAAATAAAATTATCAGTAAAATTGAGAATGAAAGGTTAAATTTGACTAAATAAAATAAGAGACAAATTGTAAGTAAAAAAATGCTTAAATTTATTTATACGTCACCGCACGTACAGACTATTATATATTTTTTTTTTTAAGAAAAAGAACCAATTGTAAAAGGAGGAAGCTCTTTTGCACACAGTTGGCACTAAAATCAATATTCATTGAAATAATATAATTTATAATATAATAATATAATATATTCCATTTTTTAAGTTAAAATTTAGTAATATGATGGGAATTTTTCGGTACTTGTGGTGTGATCACTGTGAAACGTGTTCTTCTCGGTGGAATAGCGTTGGATCCTTTTTCCTTTCTCATCGAATGGAACGATGAGTTTCTTTTCTTTGTAATTTAATTGTTCTTATTATTATTATTATTATTATTATTATTATTTTAATTTAAACCCTATTCGTCATCATGATGCTTGTCATTATTGGTTTTTTTTTTTTTTTTTTGACAATATGGGGTGAGAATTTGAACTACAGACCTTGTGATTATTACAACTTTACGTCAGTTGAGTTATGCTATTGCTGGCATCATTATTGGTTATTATTATTAGCACAACATTGTAATTCATTAACTTTCGTCAAAATAGACATAGCTCAGTGTTAATTGACATGTTCTTTTATCAAGAGATTGGAAGTTTGAATTTTTCATAGAGACATGAATCATAAAGACATATTAATTTTTAATTCTCCTCGATTTTTCGCCGGAAAAACGGGGAGGGAGTTCCCTCCCTCCTCGGTTTATTATTTAAAAAAAATTGGAGAAGATGGGAAATGAGAGGGAGAATAGAAGAAAAAGAAGAAAAAAAAAAAAGTCACCGCCGCCGGCGAGTGGTGGTCGCCGGCCGCCGGCCATGGATGGAAGATTGAAGAAGAAGGAGGAGGAGGATGAAGAAGAAGGAGGTGGAAGAGAGAAGAATATAAAGAAATAAAAATAAATTAAAAATAATAATATTTTTAGTATTTTAAAAAATTAAAAATTGATTTTTTAATTAAAATAATAGTGTCACGTCAGCAGTTAGATTTAAAGGTAAAATTGATGGCACGAACCAAATTGCTCCTTTATCTCAAACCTCAGGGACTAAATTGTTGAGTTTGAAAACTTATGGACCAAAATGAAATCTAACTCAAACCTCAAAGACTAAAAATGTATTTTTCCCTTGAAAATATGATTTCGTGTACTTTTTAATGTTGTTAATTTGATGATGTATTTATTTGAAAAATGCTTTGATGGTCGTGCATTTGAAAGTGATTATAAGGTGACCTAAATAATTCCAAATTGTCTTTCTAAAAAGAAAAAAAGGAAAAGGAAAAAACTAAACTCAAATTCCAAATCATCATGTTTGAAAGAAATAAAAAAGGTCTTTTGACTAAAGTTTTTTTTTTTTTTTTCCTTTTTTGCGAGAAAGCACAAAGTATTTTTGACATTATGATTGATTAGAAAATATTTGAAAGTACTTTCTAAAGCGATAAACTCACAAACTCAAAAAAAAAAAAAAAAAAAAAAAAAGTGATAATTATATTGTTTCCGTTAAATTACCTTCACTAAAGAGACACTTATTTTGTAGGCACAGTCTTGTTAAAATACACTTTAGATTTTTTTTATTTTATTTTTTTTTTTTTGAGAAGTACTTTAGAATGTTTTTGGTTCGAGTATTTAATTAGGAAATGATTTAAAAATACTTTTACAATTACAAGTATAATAACGGCAGAAATAATTCGTTACTATATATATATATATATATATATATATATATATATATTTTGAGAAATCGTTACTATAAATTTTTAGCAACTGAATTGTTTCATTATATACATTTTCTAATTGAAAAAACATTGTCCGTGAACTTTACTTTTATAATAATTTAATTTCTATACTTTCAAAACTTTTAAAAATTAACTCTAAATTTTAGGAGGTAATAATTTAGTTCCTATATTTAAAAATTTGCAATAATTTAATCACCACCGTGAAAAATACCATCAAAATTAAGTGTCCATTTTAACTATGTAATGAAAATAGTTTTTTTTTTTATAAACACATTTTTTTAGACAGTTTATAAACGCATTTAGTCTAATCAAATTCTTGATGTGTATGATAAATTTTCTTAACAATATTTTTTATGATATGGACTAACCCATGATGAGTTTTAAAGCACAATGACTAAATTGTTACGTATTAACATTTATGAACTAGATTGTTACGATCCCGTTTGATAATCATTTGATTTTTTTTTTTTAAATTAAGCCTATAAAAATACTTCCACTCACAATTTTTTTTTTTTTTTAAATCTACTTTCTTCCCATGTTTTCGAAAATCTAGTCGATCAAGTTTTGAAAACTAAAAAAATAGATCCCGTTTGATAACTATTTTGTTTTTGAAAATTAAGCTTACAACCAATACTTCCACTTATAAGTTTCTTAGTTTTTCTAATACTTTCTTTTCATGTTTTAAAAAATCAAGTCAATTTTTGAAAAATAAAAAAGCAGACCCCGTTTGATAATCATTTGGTTTTTTTTTTTTTTTTGTTTTTCAAATTTATACTTGTTTTTCTCAATTTTCATACCATGGTTTTTATTTTTGTCAATGAGACATTAGGTTTCTTTGGCCAAATTTCAAAAACAAGTTTTTGAAAACTTACTTTTTTTTTTTTTTTTTTTTTTTTCAAAAGTTGACTTGGTTTTTGGAATCAAAGTAAGGATGTAGATAGAAAACCAAGTAAATGTATAGGTGGAAGGAATGTTTATAAGCTTAATTTTCAAAAATAAAAAACTAAAAAATCAAATAGTTATCAAACGGGGTTGTAGTTTTTCAAAAACTTGTTTTTGTTTTTAGAATTTGGCTAAGAATTTAAATATGTCATTGACAAAGATGAAAATCATGGTAAAAAAAAAAGGTTATCAACAGGTCTATAGTTTTCAAAAACTTGTTTTTGATTTTGAAATTTGACTAATAATTCAAGTGCTTGCTCAACAAATATGAAAATCATGGTAAGCAACTTTAGAGAAAACAAGCACAAATTTCAAAAACTAAAAATAAAAAATCAAATGGTTAACAAATGGGACCTTGTTTTTTAAAGTTTAAGTTTATATGCCAATACCACTTCCACCAATAAATTTCTTTGTTTTATTATCTACATTATTCTTATGTTTTGAAATTTAATGTCAAAGTAAAAATCATTATAAGGAAATTGGGAGAAAACTTGATTTTTGTTTTTGGAATATGACTATAATTCAAATGCGTTCTCAATAAACATGAAAATTATAGTAAGAAAATTGAGAGAAAAAAAGAACATAATTTACAAAAATCAGAAACGGATTAAAGTATTCTATTAAGATGGTAATTGAAAAAACAAATAATTAAAGAAAAATAAATATGTAAAATAACAAGAGAATCGGCCAATTAAAGTTACACCATTGAAGATTTTCAAAAGAAAAAAAAAAGTTACACCATTGAAGAATAGTAAATAAAAATTAAAAAAAAAATCATTCCAAAACTTGTAAGTTTATGTTTTTTTTTTTTCTTCTTTTTACCATATAAGAGTGAGGATTGAACTTCTGACCTCCTCGTATATGGAATAAATATCAACTCTCGGTAATCTATTATTAACAATAAATCAATATTAGAAACTACTTCTAAACTTTATTCAAAATAAAAATGACTTAATTAAACATTAAAAACTACTCAAACTAAGGTGGAATGAAACACAAAATATGTTAAAAAAAAAAAAAGAAAAAAAACACACACACACAAAATACAATGACTAAATTTGAATTTATTTATTTATTTTTTCCTCAGCTCCCTCTTTCCCAGGCAAACTTTCATCACTAGTTCAACTCCATGGCTCCACCTGAATTTGTCACGTGCGCCTCACACGAGCGTTGGGCCCCACTTCAACGGAGCTTTTAGTACACAGTACAAAAGAAAAGGTACCAAAATCAACCGGCCGAAGAAGACCGGTCTAGTAGTAAGTAGTAAGAGAATCTTGCACTCAGCCGTTGGATTTCTTGGGGATCCACAAAGCTGACAGACACGTGTCGAAATCAGCGGTTGGGATCGAGAATGAGGAAAGCTGAGTCACGCAAAACGACAAACTAGGCAGTTTCGAAAAGTGAATTATAGAATTATAAAAGCGAAGAGAGAGAGAGGGCGTTGAGCCTTTAGTCACAGTAAGTTAATTAAGACACGGTGACGTGGCAACTTGATTTGATAGGGACTGAATGGACCACATAATTATTAGTTAACGGTTGGATAGACGCCCTTTAACCGCCGTTGATGTTTAACGGAAATCCTTGATATGTGGGACAATGTTTTCGAAATTTTGAGGTTGTTCTTAAATCTTTAAATAGTTTTCGTACAAATTTATTACTTTTTTTTATACGACAAGTTTATTAGTTTTTGTAACTTACAAGTTATTGAAAATTTATTATAACGTACTTTCTCAAAAAAAAAAAAAAAAAAAAAAAAGAAGAAAATTTATTATAACGTTTCAAAAAATAAAAAAATAAATTAAACAACAACAAATATATGGTTGGAAGATTCTCTGTTATCAAGAAAAATAATACATATCAATTACTGTTAAATGCTAAAGCAAGTTTGTTGTATTTGTAAATTTTTTTACATGGTGTTATATTTGCTATTAGTTTGGTCCAATTTGTCACTCACTGCAATTTTCCTATATATAATTAGAATCATATATTTACTTTTGAAATATTGTAAGAAAAAATATTTTTAAAAAGTATTTAGTAAGGTAAGTTGAACTAGTTTTCTAAATTTCCACATTGTAACCTTAAAAAAAAAAATTTTTTGAAAGGTTGTAACCTTAAAATTTGTATAATGATTGGTCATGCTTTTTCTACATGATAATTAAATTTGTGGAAATAATAATGTGCATTTTTTAAAAATAATAATATATATATACTTTAATCAATTGAGTTATATTAAAAAAATAACAATTATCTTATAAAGTAAAACCAATCTTAGAAATAGTTGCTTTAAATATAGAACGTATCATTTTTTTTTAGTTAAAAAAAAAATATAGAACGTATCATTGTATTTTTTTTTTCTTTGTAAAAAAAAAATCATGTTTTCTCTATCAATTAGGGGAATTTTTCTAATTTACGTGCTGTTATGAAATTAAAGAGAGGGTAGAATTGTAATAAAAAGTTATCATAAGGGCAAAATTGTCAGGAGTGAAAAAAAGCCAATCACACAGTTATGGACCTTACTAAAATGGATGTTTCGTCCTCCCCACATTCTCTACCACAGTTTACCAAAAGTGCAAATACAATATCTTTTAAAAGAAAAAATAATATATATATATATTTTTTAAAAAAAGTATACGTCACGGTGGTTTGAGGAAAATTGTTTATTTTATTTTCTAAATAAAATTTCATGTTTGTTTTATTGTCAATATTCTACATTAATTCTCTTAAAAAAAATCTACATTAATCTTCCAAATTATAAATTTTTGGTTTATATTTTAAACTTTTGCAAAATGACTTTTCTATTTCTTTTCTTCTTTATTTTTTTTTGAGAAATTACCTTTTTGTTCATTATGCAAAGTTCATAAACCAAACATATTAGTTCATATTATTGTATTTAGTGTGACATAATTTTTTTTTCACTTAAATTACAAATTTATTCCTTTAAAATTAATCGGTGTATTTACTTAGTTTCCAAACTTTCATTTAGATCTCCAACTTTTCAATATTGTATATGACAAAATCTCTGTAATTAATAGAATCAAGATCACGTAATTAAAACTTAAAAGCCCCATTATTAATGACTTTCTTTTTAGTTTTTCATTCTTTTTTGTTTTTTTGAGAAGAAGTTTTTCATTTCTTTAATATTATACTAATTTTAATTATTATTTAGTAATTTTTTTTCTTAAAAACATATTCAAATTTTATGTCACATAACAAAAATAAAGTTCTTTCTCTTAAACTATTAAACTAAACTAATAAGTGAACGTAGTATTTATAAAATTTAATTAAAAAACAAAAAAAAAACAAAAAAATAAAGGCCCCGTTTATAACCATTTTGTTTTTAGTTTTTGATTTTTGAAAATTAAGCCTATAAACACTATTTTTATCCACGAGATTCCTTGTTCTTTTATCTACATCATTTTCCATGTTTTCAAAAACCAAGCCAAATTTCGAAAAAAATAAAGTTTTCAAAAACTTGTTTTTGTTTTTGGAATTTAACTAGTAACTCAAATGTCTACTTAACAAAAATGAAAATCATTCTAAGAAGATTGGGGAAAAAACAAGTACAATTTTAAAAAACCAAGAATAAAATAGTTATCAAACGGGACCAAAATGATTATCAAACCAGTCTTACCATGAACAATCAATTATAATAACAAGACACTTATTATCATCTTAAAAGTCGATGATAGATTGCTACGTCGCAATTATCGGGCTAAAAATAATATATAAATAAATTAATTAATTAATTAAATGTTGTAAGAGAGAAAAAAGAAAAAGAAAAAGAAAAGGATGGTGGTGGGTAACAATAATACATCCAAGACAATTCTGTGGGCAAATTTAAAGTGGCTGCCATTCACTGCAAATGCCACTGTATTTCTAGAGAGAGAAAATTGTTTTATTTATTTATTTAGTTATTTATTTTTAATTTCCTTTTTTCTAGAGAGAGAAACTCAGAATGCCTGTGACTGAGGTGTGTGAGAGCAAGAGTATTTCACAAGCTCACTGCCTTCGCTGATTTTGAGGCAACACACACACACACACACACACACAGAAGAGAGAAATTGCTCTGAAAGTTTCACAGTCTCCGCTCCGCCATTGATATACTTTCAATTTCTTCTTCTTGTTTCTGCATTTGAGGTCTCTTTTTTCTTCGTATAATCTTCTTCCGCTGCGGCGGAGAACGGAGAAGAAGAGGTGAGCTTTGGCCGTCCCCTTTCTTCAATGGCGTTTCTTTTTGCGATCGTTTTGATGCATTTTGGGGTTTTTTCTTTGTTCTTGATTTTTTTTTGTAATGATGATTCTGCGGTCGTTTTGTTTATGTTATCGCTATCGCTGCATGTTCAATTCGTTTGAGGATTTGAGGATTTGTTCGTTGTTTTGATCTCCGTTTTTGGACTATCTGATCGATTTCGGACTGCTAGAACGCTCTCATTGGATGTTTGATTTTCATTCTTTGCATGTTTAATTTGATATGTAACTTTGAGCGCTTTTTGTTCAAACTGATGTTGGATTCTTCATCTGGATTTTTCCACTTGAAGAGATTAATGGACTTTCTGGAAACTTCTCTCCCTTTTGATTCGTAGATTTCTTTCTATTTTCTCCTTTTATGCTTCCTCATTATCAGATACCTCTTCTGAATTGAAACTGCTGGTGCTTTCAACATGTTTCCCAATCAAGTCTGCTTGTATTTTCGTTTTTTTGGTGCTTTTTTTTTGGGAAATACATGATTGAGATGAGTTGGGTTAATTTTCTATGAGTCTTTCTTGTTCTTCCATTGAAACATCTCAGCTTGTTTGCAGGAAACAAGCTTGGCCATTGCCATTGACAAGCATTTGCAGTATTTGAAGATAAAGTTGAGGAAGAGGAACAGATTGCTTCACAGAGAAATCAGTTCCAATTTTAATTCAGCTATAACAATGGCTGACTCTGGTTCTGAGTTGTGTCCTGTTCAGTCTGCTATGTTGGGGCACAAGTCCAAAAGCAACTCCTTTTTCAGTGCCCCTGGTCTTTTTGTTGGCTTAAACTTCAAAGTTTCTTCAGATTCTGATTCAGTCAAGAGTCCCACCTCTCCTTTAGAACTTAGGGTGTTTTCAAATCTTAGCAACTCTGTGGGGTCCCCTAAATCATCCCATGATGGACATAGAAGGAGCTGGGATTGTAGTAAAGTAGGATTAGGTATTGTTGATTCTCTTGATGATGATCACAAGCTATCTGGTAAAGATCTTGGATCATCTGAGAGTAAGAACATCATATTTGGACCTCAAGTTAGAACCAAGAGTCAGACCCCAAATCTTCAAATCGACACTATTTTTCCTCAGGCAGGTCCTAGATCTTTGCCTAAAAATTGTCCGAACTTCCTCCCATTGCAGTTCAAATCACCATGCCATGGTGATTCGGAGGTTTTTTTTGAAATTGGAGAACCCCTGGCATCCAAGCCTTCAAAGAAAAGCGGGGTGTGCTCACTGGATTCGCCCCGATTTGTTTCAGAATCGTATGGTGCAAAAGGCCGTAGCTTCTTCCATTCTACAAATCCATTTGTGAAGAAAGTGATGATCAATTGTGATTTGGAGCCACGGGACAAAATACTACCTGCAGATAGTTCAACCCCAGCTTCTGCAACGCTGCCTGTCACCGGGATCATTGAGCCCCTTTCTGCAAGCGAAATCGAGCTCTCCGAGGATTATACTCGTGTAATATCCCACGGTGCCAATCCAAAAACCACTCACATTTTTGGTGACTGCATTTTAGAATGTCACTCTAATGATTTGAACAACTTGAACAAGAATGAGGTGAATGAGATAGGATCTCCTCTGTCAGTTAGAAGCAAGCTGGACATCCCTTTTCCATGTCAACCAATTGATTTTCTGAGTTTTTGTTACTTTTGTAACAAGAAACTTGAAAGTGGGAAAGACATATACATCTACAGGTTTGTTACAAACACATTATACAGCTGCTTCTGTATCTGTTGAGACATTGTCCAATGTTTTAAATCAAACACACTCTATTCCAACAGGGGCGAGAAAGCGTTTTGCAGCTCGGACTGCCGCTATCGGGAGATCATGATCGAAGAAGAATCGGAGAAACCTGTTTGTGAAATTTCCAAACATTCATCAACGACTAAAGATGGCAAAGAAGAGATTGAAACTCATGGTGTCATTTTTGAATAAACAGGTCGGTCTCCTCCACGGCCACGGTGCTGATCGTGACGGGTGAGATTGTGGAAGCAAATGCTGCGCGGTCGTCTGTTAACAGAAGAGCTGTTCTCATGGCAGCCATGGATGATCCTCTGTACATTGATGATGCATTTGTTTGATTTGCATTTCTCACTGTCAGGGACTGAGTGGAGGATGAACTTTACAGACTTATCTTTTTTTTTTTTTTTTTTTGGGTTTTAAGTTCACATAAATTTGACAATTTTATTGTCAAGCCAAGCCCTAGTATTGCCTTGTAGAAGAGTTCATAGGGTAGAAGCCTGCTTTTATGGCTCCCCATCTTCTAATTTTCTGGCTTGTATCTTTTTAATGGCCAGATGTGATATACTGGAAAGACTCAGCCAACATTTTTTTTTTGGCACTCCAAATTAAAACATCAATAGTTGGCAATGAACTACACTACACCCTCCCAAATTGTTGATCACCTTGGATCATATAATGTTATCTAATCAAACTTTTAATGAAAATAAAAAAGAACAGAATGCTAAAATGTTATAAGAACAAAAAATAACAACCATTTATATTTTCCTATTTTTCTTAAGTTTCCTTTTTTTTTCCTCTTCCATTCTATAAGGACACATCAACTTACTAGCTAATTTCTTTGGGATTGTGTCAGTTGAAAGTTTAAGAGGTTAATATCAGTTGCATTTTAAAGTTTAGAAATTACTCTAATAGTTTATTTTTTTTTAAGTACAAATTACTCTAATAGTTGATAGCTCATTTTTGTAATTCAAGTATTTAACATAAATTAAGTCATACACATTTAGGATATACTTGACTAGTTTGAGACTTTTAGCCAATTATATGAACCTTCCAAAGTTAATGGTATTTTTATGGTGGTATTTTATGGTGTTTTAATTATTAAGGTCATGTTTAATAACCATTTGCTTTTTTGTTTTAGAAAATTAAGCTTATAAATACTATTTTTACCTATTGTTTTGTTACAAAACCAAAAAAAAAAAAAAAAAAAAAAATAATAGTAGTTTGTAAAAAATTGTTTTTTTTGTTTTTTTTTGGAATTTAGCTAAGAATTTAAATGTTTCAATGACAAAAATATAAATTATTGTAAGGAAATTGGTATAAAACAAACATAATTTTAAAAAACTATAAACCAAAAACACTTTCATAAAAAAGGTACTTCACTTACAAACACTTTCCTCAAAATTTATTTCTAACCCATCCTTATCTAACTGTCAATCCAAACCTAATTCCACTAGTTAAAGTATAAGGTTAAAGGCTTCGGATTCAACTAAACAGAAATGTAAGTTTTTTTTTAGAAAAGGCCAGAGATAAGTTAAAGACATATACCTTCAGCCTATTCGGATTTAACTAGTAAATGGTATAAGTTAAAGACATATACCTTCAATCAAGAGATGAACGATACAATCCATATTGTTGAAGAAAAAAAAATCCTTATTTAACATTTCTCATGTGTAATTATACATTCATGGATTTCGGTTATGTTTCTTTCTCATATTTTCTTTTTGTGGTGTTGTCTCTTTCTGTGGTGCTTTCTATGTTGCAATTTGTTTTCTCTTTGCTTTTTCTTTTGCTGTTGATTTTTGGCATTCCCTTTTTGTAAGGTGACAAAGATGATGAAAATGAAAAGAAACCACCTTTTCTTTCCCCTCTCCATGCTCTTTAATTTGTATTTTTCTTCTTCTGGCATTTGGGTTTTTTGATTCCCTTCTCTTCTCTTTCTGAATATTTTATTAGGATCTCAATTTTTTTAATTACTGCAAACAATCCTTTTATGACCTCCACAAATATTCTTTCACTAGAAAATTCCAAAACCTATATTTATAGGATTTTCATAGTTGTTTTGTTCCCTTTTTTAATTCAAGAGTTTTAACTTTACCCTTTTCCTTTTTAGCTTTTAAAGGTGTATTAACATATTAAATGCGTGATTTCATGCTTTGAGATTATGTTACATTATCACTTCACCTCAAAGAAGTCCAAACTAATAGATCGTGTTAACCTCAATCTTTTTAATATATTCTTAACATCACTATCTCAGATTAATCTATGGTCATTGGGATAATTTTTAAATAAAGATAAAAAAGTATGGATTTGAACTTTACTGTAACCACCTACTTATGATATTAAATTTATGAATATCTATATATGTTAACCCACAAACTGAAAAACCAAATCAAAAAAATATAATCGAACACATCATCAAATACTAAAAACACCGAACAATGAAAAGTCTTTCCTACTTCTTCAATGTTTTCAAAATTGAGTTTTCAGATCACGAACCGAACACGACACTAGAGATTACTTGTTACCAGAATGGAGAACTTCCAATCATGGTTGAAGGTCCAAAAGCAAAAGTTTAGCTGTGAAGGGAAGAGATTGTTTGTGGAGTGGCAACATCAAAAAACATGGAAGAGTGAAGAAAGTGACATGGTCAGGCTATGTTGCTTTGGTCCCCTTTTCCAAATAAAGATTGATGGCTTTCTCTGCTGCCCCTTCCATTTGCATGTGCTCTCATCATTGTCCTTCAAACATTTCCATCTTTCTTTCTCACATAACAACACATTACCTTTCCTTTTGGTCTACAAAGGCCATCCAAAATTTGAGGTTCTTCAAGAAAAATTTGGACAGGTAAGCTTGAAATATAAATATTGATTCATCAACCCACTCATAAGAAAAAGGGACATTCAAAATGTAGGCCAATGTTTGGATAAGTTGATCCAATCTCTGAAAAAGCTTAAATTCATTAGTTTTTTTTTTTTTTTTTTTTTTTTCTTATCAAGGATATTTGCTAATTACCGTTGAATTTAACTTGTTTTGACAAGTTAAATTCATTAGCTAATTTATGAATTTAACTCCTTGAATTAAAACATGACTTGGAACTTGAATCTATTTATTTGGATTTAACCAACAATCATTTCTAAATTACTTATTCAAAAAAGAATTTTTATTTCTTTTCCACTGTTGTTTCCAAGATTCCATTTGATTTTTAATTTCCATTTGCCACTTTTATCATGATTATCATCCTTTTTCATTTTTTAAAGATTATCTTTTTGACTTGGATTCTGAACATTTATATGAAAAACATTGGATTAAAAAAAACATTAAAAGGTTTTTAAAAAAATAAACCTAAAATATAACAAATTTAACTTCAGATTTCTTGATCAAATTTTATCACATTGATTGATGCTTGTAAGGATTTTACTTAAATTTTTTAAAATAAAATTTACCAGTTTCTTCTTTTAAACTTAAAAGTTAATAGAAGTTGTAATTACTTGTGTGCTTTCTGCTAATAATAACAATCCAAAGCCAAAGGATTGAACTGAAAACTACCATTCAAACCTATGAAAAATATAACTCAAGTTTAAAGCTCAATTGAACTTTGTTAAGAGACATTATTGTAAAGGCAATTAATTCTGAAAACCCAAATGAAATGCAATGCAATGCACTACTGACAATGATTACAATGCAATATTTTCTTCTGAGCAAGGGGACAAATACAACAATACAATAAAGACACCAACAAATAGAATGATGGAGAATGAAGGGGTGGAATACAAGATATCAACCAAATAAAGAAGAGAAAAAAATATGCGATGTTGTCGACTTCCCGAAGCAGAGGAGGCTGCAGAGCTACGTCGTCTTCCCCAGAGCTACGTCGTCTTCCCCATCGCTCGAGAATGACGAGTGTGGCTTGAAGGTTCTAAAGGAGTCGCAGCATGGAAATGGGAGCTTGAATAGCTCGGCATGAAAGCATTTCAGAGTTGCAGGATGTGGGATGTGGCCTTCATATCCACATCCTTAGCCTCTGGTCTGCCTGGTGTTGTAGGACTTGCAGTTCAAGCACTTTTGAGCCACAACATGATACTGCACCTTCGACGTCTTCCCGCAATCGTTGCAGAGAATCCAAACCTGTTCAAAGTACGAAGTTTTTAAGTTAGAATAATTTAAAAACTTACATGGATAGATCACTAATACATAACTATTCTTATGAGACAAGAATTTGGTTGTCAGTAATTCGTAAAATATTAAATCTCCGGTAAATGACCACTATGAACCCAAAAATTCAATATTTAGATAATAATCCACCCAAATGCACACTTTTGGAGATCATTTTGGACCAAAACTCCATTTGAGAAGAAAATGACATAATAGACATTTGATCATAAAGACTTGCTACTATGATTTTATATTAAACTACCACGAAAAAGCTCCAGCTGATGTGCTATAATATATTTATTACCCAACAATGAAAGGAAAGTGAACGTAAAAGTGGGTTGGGTTTGGGAGCTATACCATTTTATTTTGGTATGGTTCTGGAATTGGCGTGGCTGCAATTTCCATGTCAAATTTTTCCCACACCTTGGACATATCACAAACGGACTTGGAGCAGAGAGGACAAGCATATCTGTGCCAGAATCAGAGTGATTAGAAAACAAAGTTTGTGTATTCATTTCACAAGAAACTAAGTCTCTTAAGTTAACAAGAAGTCTGGATGAACACTTACTGAAAGTGATCTCTCATCTCCTTCAAGCAATTTTGATGGATGGTGTGTCCACATGGCATTACCGTAACATCGTTTGTCGAATCAAATAGATACTGCAAGTCATTTGATAAAGATGTGCATCGTTATTTAGTGCTGGCTAACAAAAGATAGCAAATGAACAGGGGAAATGAGGCGAAAGCTTTACCTCAAAGCAAACAGGACAGTCGTGGTGCATTGCTCCTTCAACGCAGGGATGGCTATTTTTTAAAAGAACTGAATAGCAGCAACCTTCATGACAAAATTATATAAATATCAGCACACATTTTATGCTGTGACTAACATAAGCAGGTTGAATCAGATAATCACGTAGGACTTACCACACTTATGGCAGTGGAAGAAGTTCTCCCGCCCTCCAATTCTGTCAAAACGTTCAAAATGCCATCAAGTAAGCGATGGAAGAGAGGTAAAACTCCAAAGAAAAACACATACAACCAAGTTTTTTGGTTTCCGTGTAAACATATGGAAACAGAGCAATAATCTTTGAGTAAGGTGAATAATTTAAGATCATACCTACAGATTCCACAGCCATTACAGTGATACTGCTTCTTAGATGTCTGCAAAAAAGGATACGAATACCAAAATAAATATAAACTAAGATAGCAAGAACATTAACCAAATTGACAGTGCATAAAAATGAGAGTGAATTGGTGCGCAAAATGACAGACTAAGTGGACGCCCAGTACTCACATCATCATCAAACAGCTTGCAACTCTCGCAGAAATATTTCCCAAAACACACACCACAGTTGATACATTCGTGGCGAACCTGTCAGATCAGAAACCAACAAAAATGAGAACCTAGAGCTCAAGTGCATGAGAATTACTAATCATCTCTACAGAACTGAAATGGTAAAATTAAGCACATACCTCCTGCTCAGTTCCACAAAGCGAGCATATAATCTGAGAAAACAAAAGTATAGGTAAGTCTGAAGAGATATTTTAACTTCAAGAAATTTTGTAAGAGGTGAAGAGGTTTAACAAAGTAACCAGTTGGTAATTTACCTGGTTGACTTCATGGCGTGGGATCTCATGTCTTTCTTTCTGATCAACATAAATACTATTCTACAGGAGGGAATGAGAAAAGATTATTAGTCAATATATAATATTATGCTCAGAACTCTAAATAATCTATAATCGAGCTCATAATGAATTTCCTTGCCTTTATTTCGTTATGACAATGACGGCAATCAAAGATTTCATTACAGCAAGGAGCCCGGATGCGGCACCTTCGCCTATAATGTGCACATCTGCAAAACGACATGTCCTGTGTTTAGCAAATGAATAAAAAGTACTTGAAACAGAGTTAGAAAGCAAATTTTTAATGGACTTTACCCATATTGCATACATCCCCTCTCCAACAAGTCCTGGGAATCATTTGATTTTTCAAAGGGCAGGGCCTGAGAATCAAACTGCTCAGTGTACACAGTTCTTATCTCCTTTCCTCTGCATGTCATATGTTGATTTTCTTCTGTCCCAATTTGTTGAGGCTTGGAGTAAGTTGCAACCTCTGCCATGGAAAAATAATATCCTCCAAATGCAAGACAATGGTTGAATCTGGCAAGAAGCTAAAAGCACCTGCATATAGGAAGGACTTTAGCAATCATCCTAAAGCCAGAAAAGGCATGTTAATCACCCGTCAAACAGGCCATGACACTGTTGCTTTCTTCTATACAGCTGCAGACCACAGCACATCAGCAACAAATAATCCAAGAAACGTTGTACAGCTCCAATCATCATAACTCCAAGAGGAGAGTTCAGTTCATCCAAAAAAGAAGACTTATAGTTGACCCATATAATAACTACAACGCAGCACTGGGGAACTCCAGAGCCTCCAGCATTGAATAGTGACCAATTGCACATCATGATCACTTGATTTGTTGAAGACTCCGGATGCAAATCCCACTAAACTGAGCCAATCAGTAGATGCATCAACCTATGTTAAAAGCAGCACATACCCAATCAAATGTGTTCCAACGAATAACAAAAAAGAAAAAAAAGGTGAAATATTTAACATTTCTACTGACTTAATTGTCCAAAAGGACAAGCCTACCTCAAAATGAAACTCCGCATTCAGTTTCCTTCAGGAACCCAACTTACCCATATATTATTTTCTCTCTGAGAGCCAATAGATTTTCCTTCATCACATACTGGTATTTTGCATTCAGCCGGTTCCTTCATTACCATAACTCTGAGAACCAAACAACCAAAAAGAAGAAAACTATTTTCCCAGATTAGCAAAAACGAATTTTTAACTCTTCTTGAAGGTGGCCAGCAACTGCTTGAGGGCAAGGTGCAAGAGGGAAACTGAAGGTTCATCAGAGAAAGGATCAATAAAATGAGGGAATCGCAACCTCTAATCTTCCAGGGTGAATGGCACAATCTCTGTAGCTGATCCTACAATTGGAGGAATGGATTATGTACTCAAGGATATCTAACTATCTAAATATAACGCCCGTGCAGCTGCACCTACAGCTCTTGCAATCTAGCTATCAGAGAGCCACCTAAAACTCTTATGGTCACGGAGAGTCTGAGGATAATCAAGACTTCATCTGGAGCACGTTAAAGAAGCAAAAACACGTTCAAAACTCCAAAGATACTGTCCATACTTCATCGTCAAGACTTGATAAGGGGTGCAGATAATGATCCAACATCCAAGACCATCCAGTAACGACTATCTAAACTTTTTTCCTGAAATTACTAATAGAAACTGTTCCAAGACTTATACGCAAAGCTTAAGTACGTTGATAAGACGATGTGGCTACTATCCCAGATCCCCACTGATCCTCATAGAAGATTTACAAAAAAGAAAAAAAGGATAGAAGTTTCTATCCAGAAAAATGAAAGTGGCTAGGGCATTTACCAGGTATCAACAGTGAACAAGATTAGAGAAAGCCAGAGATTCCTGAATATTTGGTAAAGAACATCCAATTAAATAAATCACTACTTGCTGCTTGGTTTTGGGCATCATCCGTGTACTTAAGCATCACACCATATGATTCTGTGCAATTATTAAACAAAAATCGCCATTTCATGTTCAAGGCTTAGTTTAGAGCGCAAATAAACCAATAATGGGGTCAATGTCAAAATGTCACCATTAAAACTGAAACTTCTCTGATCTAACTTCACCACACAGTGTTTTGGTACATCGCTTCATTCCCACTCATCAAATCATGTAACGATCCATTAAGATTGAAATTCAACATCTTAGAAACAGCTTTCAAGAATATTATACTGCGCAATAGTAAGCTTAAAGAAACAAGTCTTTTGCCTTTTGGGTTGGGGCCCGAGGGAGAACACTCATAAAGGCCGCAGCACAGATACGATCTCCCTGATTCAGAAGATAAACATCTTCGACATGGAAGACGAATTCAAGGCCTCAAAATCATGATCAAGAATATAACATTCACTCATCGGCATTACTACGTTCAATAACTTAAAAAACGGACGTCTAAGTCTTCAATACTGCAGGAGGCAGGGAAATTTTACAGACATCTAAGCTCAATTCCTATAAACAAAACCCTAACGTACAAGTCAATCAAAATGTATCATAGAAAATCAAGAATTTGTCATCAAATCAAAAACCAGTCAATCAATCAACTTTAGCAATATCTAGCACTGCAAAAAGAATTAGCTAACACAACCCTAGGGAACCAATACCGCCCAAGATCCATTCCCATAAGTAAAATTGAATTGATTTCGCAAATAACCAAAAGGCCCAGTACGCGAAAGGAAAACTCGCAACGAGAACTCGACGTCATTAATCGCAAGGAAGAAAAAAACATAGAAAATTTGGGACCATATACCTCCAGAATTGTAGTTGCAGATGGAACAAGAACACAATCGAACCACTCACAACAAAAAGTTGAACTAAACCAGAAGGTATAAGATCCCAAATCCCTTTTATTCTCCGAATTAAAATCGTCAAAGAAACAAAACAAAAAAAAAATCAATCCAAAGGCAAATGCAAATCACATTGCCTAAGAAAACAAAACAAAACCAATCTAAGATCCAACCATACCACCAAAAGATGATCAGAAAACAAGAATTACGAACTACAGAAAACTTTCTTAATAGAATAACGAACTTCGTTCAGTCAGCGAACACACAGGCTTGCGGCGGCCGACCCGAATCACAAAAACAGCCAATCGGAGCTCCGAACAGCTGAGAAACTCGCTGAAATCGAGAGTAGATTAAGAAGAAAAAAAAACCACGAGAAAGACGAGAATCTGAAGGTGTGAGGTACAATTCGAATAGGGTCGGTATTTATAGCAACGGCGAGAGCGCGGTTTCCAGAGGCTTCGAAACGCGCGTTTCTCAATGAACGAAAGCGATACTGTGGAGTTTCTAGTGTCGCTGTCGTTAATAATTTGTGTGTGAAATTACTCTCCTACCCCTCCGCTTTTGAAATATTTCCAATAGTGTACTCTTAAGTTTTTACCGATTTTTTTTTTAATTTAAATGGAAAAGAAAAATAAATTCTTTTTTAGATTTTTTTAGCTGTATTTTTCCTTTTGGACCAAATTTTATAGCTGTGTTTGTGTGTTTTTTTTGGACCAAATTTTATATTATAGCTGTAAAGAACAAAAGCCATGTTTTCTCAAAGATTCTGATGCTTGTGTTATGATTGTTAATTTTACAGATTTTAGAAAATTGTAATAAAACAAAAAAATTGAGAGGCATTTATAAATATAAATTATTGACTATTATGGAGAGATTTCCCTCATTAGGCCATTATTATGACCATATTTATTATGACCATAAATTATTCAGAATTGTTAAAAATGTCTGTTGGACTTTTTTTTTTTTAGTACATCAATAATTGGGGGTGGGAGATTCGAACTTCCGACCTCATGGTCGAGGATACATGTCAATTACCACTGAGCTAAGTTCACTTTGGCACATGTTGGACTTGGAACATAAAAAATTTGAAAAATACAAACAATACATTCAAATAAGTACGAAAGTTTCATTCTATTATGTTATAAAAAAAGGTTACATTTTAAGTCCGAAAGTTTCATTTCATTTTATTACAATTTTAATACCACTTTTCTTAGGCAACAAGTTTAATACCACTATTTCTTCAACCACCGTACATTTTAAAATATTTTACAATCCTATGTTTATTTTCTTCCAAACTAACCCTAGTTTCATAATTAAAATGAAGGAAATTAATTTAAATTTAGTTAAATTACAAGTTTAATTTCCAAACTAAACTTCTAAAATTAAGAAATATCTAAGAAGTCCTTAAACTTATAATTTTATAGCCAACAAGAGCATAATTCAACTGTCATAAAGTTGTAATGATAATCAGGAAATTTGTGGTTCAAATCTCTCACTCCCATATATTGTCAAAAAAAAAATTGTAATTTTGTATCAAATACATCATTAATTTTGTATCAAATAAATGTATAATTTTTTACAAAATCATATACATATTTTGTTTCTTAAGGAAAATTCATATTGACCAGACAACCAATTGAATTTTATGTCTAATAAAACATTGACATTTTCATTTTGTATCAATTACTATAATTTTTCAAAAATATTTAATAAATTAGTAATCTATTAAATAAAAATTTAAAATGTCCAAAACTCGTTATATATGTTCAATATTAAAAAACCTATTTAACAGGAAAGTTTGAAAGTAATAATAATATTCAACGAATAAAATAAAAATCAACGGTAAGGAAGAAAAAAAAACAAAAAGAGTTGGGGCGAAAGAGAGGGAATCTATGCAAAATCAAGCGTAGATTAATCGGACGGCTGAGAGAGAGGGAAGTAACCGAGTAAGATGGATTACAGTTGTAATTTCATTTTATTTTTATTTTAGAAATCCGAAATTGTCGGTGATCTTGAAGCGTGTTTGATTCCAGAAGCCAACCAAGGACCGGGTCAAGGGGATTCGAATTCAACGGTCCTGATTTAAAGTGACGGGTGGGGTAGTGAAGCGGCGTCGTTTAGAGCGCCACGTGTCAAAGTGGAAGTTGAAAAAGATTGACGTGGACGATAAATGTGAATATAATAATAATAATAATAAAAGAATAAAATTAATAAAGAGATTTGGATAAGTGTTTGAGGAAAAAAAGAAAAAAAAAAAGGGGAAGAAGAGTGCATCACGTAATGGTGAGTTTTGTTAAATGGAAACAGCTATTTTGATGCTTATCGGAACAGACAAAGTGGAAAAGAATGGGATGGGGATGGGACTCCTCTTTGCCACGTCAATATTCCTTTTTTTTTCCGTCAAAATTGACGATTCTATTTCTTTTTTTTTTTTTAACAACATGTTGAGGGTGAGAGATTGAACCTCTTACCTCTTAATCAGAATACAAGTTTTATGTCAGTTAGCTATACACTTTTTGACAAATTTATATGGTTACTTAGAGCATAGAGCATTAAACAAGTTCTACTAATTAAAATATTATAATCTTGATCAAAATGGTAAAATTTCAAATCTACATTTTCAGCCAAAGTGAATTTAGTTGTAATTGACATGTACTCTCGACCATGAGGTCAGATGTTCGAATCTCCCACCCCAAACGTTGATGTATTAAAAAAAAAAAAAGTCTACATTTTCAAATATTGTTTTTCATCCATCAATTTTAACCATGATCAAAGTTGAGAGAATAAATTGAAAATTATTAATATATAATGAACTAAATCGAAACTTTCAAACAATATGAACTAAATTGGAAAAAAGCCTAAAACATATATTTAGCCTAATTTTAAACTTTTTATGTATCATATTTATGATTTAGTTAATAAACATATCAAGTTAATTTATAGCATTACTCATTCATTTAAATTACAATTAAAAAGTCAATGTGTATTTATTAGATACAGTAAAATTTCACCATGTTCAACACTAACTATATCTAGAAGCTTCTTGAAATATCCACATGGATGTACATAATCAAGTCTTCTCTAGATTTATCTTGGGAAATTGTCAAATTTAACCCAAATGAGTTTTGGGTTTTCAAAATTGACCCACCCCCTAAAAATTTGTTTTTTTAACCTGATGATGTCACTTCACTATGTACAATTACAAACACACCCTTGAAGCTAAAAAAAAAAAAAAAAAAAACGTCTTGTATCCCTTCGTTTCTCTCTCTTTGCTCTCTGTTTCGTTTCTTCTCTCCTGTAATCTCCAACTATGCGTGGATTGGGTAGCATTTTTCGGTTGGTAAATTTTGTTCCAACCGTTTATGTGTTGTTTTCGAAGACGAGATGGGGTTTTGGAGTTTAAGTTTAAGAGAGGGAAAGGGGTTTTGAGAAAGGAAGATATTTTTGGGGTGAAGAGTGGTTTCCCATGGCGTTTGATTGAAAAAAAAAATGAAAAAAAAACTCTCTAGTTGCCGGCGTCGGAGAAGACAATTATTCTCGGTTGATTTCCCGGTCAAGATCGTGACTGGGAAATTTGTGGTTTTCTCGTGAAAGAAGAAGGAAAAAAGGATCTGGAAAATTTCTTGGTCGGGATTCATAATTTCCCGGCCGGGATTCATAATTTCCCGGCGGCCGGGATTCATATATTTTCCAAATTTTCAAAAAAAAAAAAAAATTGTTTAGTTGAGATTTTTGTGGGTCAAATTGAGTGGTTATGGTTATGTTAGGTCTACCTGTGCACTTTTGTTTCCTTAGTTCCTTATTTAAATCATTATATTCATTTTTTTTCCCTCGTTCGATAATAGTACGGTTGAGATTTTTGTGGGTTTGTTTTGATGTTTGAAATTAGATAGTTGAGTTAGTTTGTTGAGATTTTTTTTTAATATGGTTGGTTGAGAAATTTAAAATTGAAGAAGGGTAAGGATGGCTTTTCACCTTGTGGGTCCCATAAAAAATAGCAACTTTATATAAAATAGGTTAAAAAAAACAAATTTTTAGAGAGTATGTCAATTTTGAAAACCCAAAACTCATTTGGGTTAAATTTGACAATTTCCCATTTATCTTGAATATTGTAAATAGATATGTAAAAGAATGTCTAGAATTATCTTACCAAGGAATTCGAGAATTCCTTTAGATAAGGATAAGTACAGAATTATCTAGGATATTTTTAGATCCAAAAAGAGCCTAGAGAAATCCATTTGCTAGGACTCCAAGGATCTTAGGCCCATAAATAGAAGTGTGTCCCCCCCCTCCATAACAATCACACTTGGAGAAAGTATCAATAAATTGAAGAGAGCATCAAAAGTGAGTGTGAGAAAGTGAGTGAATCTTTTCTAAGAGTGTCCATCTTTGTGCTTTTCTAATAAAAGTTTCTTTCTTCCAAGTGTTTGTCCCTTCCCATTTGTGCTAATTTCTTCAACACATATAATGTGTAGTAGGATTCAAACCAACTTATTAGGTAAAGATATATACTTCTTCCTTCGAGATCGAAAGTTCAAATCCTGAGACCCCACATTTTTTATACTAGAAAAGATTGAAAACAAATATCAGAAAAAAAAAATCATTTCATATTACGTCACAAATACATAGGTGAAATTTCTTGAATTACGGTTAAATTAAGGTATTCTCATGACATGGTTGTAAATCCTCAATTGGTTCATGCAAAGTTAATTTGGTTTTGAGAATGATTTGGTTGCATACTTATTCCAATTTAATATTCAACTTTAGGGAGAAAAAAAAACTAAAAGCTTAAAATTAAAATTAGTTTCAACCACAATTTAAGTCCATGAACTTTTAGGGTTATGTCAATTTGGTCCGTGAATTTTCAAAAGTGTCAAATAAGTTCTCAAATTTTCAATTTTGTGTCCAATAGATCCTTTAACTTTAAAAAGTATCATGTAGGTCCTTAAACTTTCACTTTTGTGTTTAATATGTCTCCCAACTTTAAATTTTGTATCACAAGTGTTTGACCTATAAAACATTTTTTTAAAAAAAAAAAAATCACAGCCACAAGATACAAAATTGGAAGTTTAGGATCCTAATAGGCATAAAATTCAAATTTATATCTAATATCGGTTAATTTTTTAAAATTTCGAATATGTCAGTGACTTATTAGACACAAAATTGAAAGTTCAAAGACTAATTAGAAATTTTGAAAGTTTAAGGACCTATTGACATAAAATTGAAAGTTTAAGAACCTATTAGACACTTTTTAAAGTCTAGAGACCAAATTGATACAATCTTGAAAGTTTAGGAACTAAACTTGTAATTTAACCTTAAAACTAAGGGAAATTGCATGAGGTGACAATTAGGAATTTTCTAATTGCAAATATAGCACAATGTAAAAATAATAGCAAATATGCAATTTATTGGAATAAAATTTCATAATTCTCATTTTACCCCTATTTAATTTTAAATTGTGTGTGAATTCTACCAATTTTTGTACATTCCTTTCTATCCGTGTCTATCATTGACAGACTTTGATAATCAAAATCTATCAATGTCTATCCGTGACTATCGATGATAAACATTGATAAACTATCATGCTGATAAACTTTGTAAAATCATTTTCTATCGATGTCTACAACTGATAAATTATGATAATTAAAGTTTATCAATGTCTATCATTGGTAGACTCCAGTTAATCGAAAAGTCTATCACCGACGATCAGTGATAGACACTAATAAACTATCAATACTCTGTATAATCCTTTCTATCAGTGTCGATCATGATATACTCTGATTAATCGAAGTCTATCACTTTGGGCTGTTTCTGCAAATAATTTTACTTTTTGCCATATATTTAGTGTTTTTTTTTTTTTTTTTTTTTTTTGGCTGTATGTGCAAATGTCCCTAAAATTAATTCACTCAAACCTAAAAGAATGGTTTTTTCCCCCTAAAAATAAATAACTGGGCGGTTCAAAACTATTTTTAAAATATAATAAAATATAGACTGGTAGACTTCATAACTAGGCATAATTTACAATTATCCTTTTCTTTAAAAGAAATTAATAATTATCCTTTGTAAGAATTATATGGGGAAAAACATGGATAAGACATAAGACATAAGAGTAGTCCCCTGACTGCTAAAAGCCCACTCAGCCATCACTATTCAGAATCAGCACATGACTGCTTAACATACGGATATGGATTGTTCAAAAAAAAAAAACACATACGGATATGGATGCTGAACTTTTTCTTTTATTAATGTCATTTTCATAGCAAAAAAATGGATAAAAATATTCACTTTTGTACACATATTGCTTAGATTTTTAGGAGTTATGGACGTGGATATGTACGAATAATCCAAAAAGATACACAGCTTTTTTTTCATCGATTCTTTATGCTCCCTTGAGTACAAGAACTAAATCTTATGGGAAGATTTGGAGAAATTTTGGAATCAATCGGAAATGGATAATTTTTTTTAATTTCAGGGGGGAAGTAACCCAATTGTTTATCTTTTGTCTTTGTTTTTTTTGGTTGATAACGACTAGTTTTCAGAACTAATGGATTTCAATCCATCCAAAACAGATTTCATTACAAATGATTTTTTTTCTTGAGTTCAACAACATTGGAGGTGGGAGGTTTCGAACCTTTGACTTCTTGGTCAAGGATACATGGTTGAACTATGTTCACTTTGGCTTTTTGAGAAGGGGTGTAACACGAGGACTTTTCAAGTGATCACCCAACTTAGTAGTACTCTTGTCCAAGCACTGAGATGTATTCTTGAGTAGCAAGAAGAATTCCCACTTTTCCCTTAAAAACTTAAGAAATATCATTTCAAAATATCAGTAAATTCAAAACAAAATGATCAGAGGGAATAGAGTGAATTTAACTTTAGGACAGAAGAAAAATTCGTCCAATAGATTCGAAGCAAAGGGCCTTTTGGATCAAATCTCCAGCCCATAAAGTTCTTGAGATAAGCAGAAAAGAAAATGGTAAAAAATGAAGCAAAAAGAAGGGTGAAAAGAATAGGAATATTATAAGGAAAGATTACAGAAATGGAAAATGGCTAAAGGTCATGAGGAGACAAGTTAAGTTAACTGTCCTACTATTCTCAGCCATGAGGAACGGTTAAAACTTTCTAAAACGTTAAAGAACTGTGGGGCCCTCGAGTCACATGCCATCCATCTTCTTCAGTTATCAGTCCTTTCTTAAATTACAATTCGAATGAGAAAAGATTCGAACCTAAGAACCGTAGAGAAGAGGATTGAAACTTACAACCTAAGGTAGAAGGTTTTTTTTTTTTTTTTTTTTTTTTTTTTTTTTTTTTTTTTTTTTTTTAAGAAAAAAAAAAAAAGGTAGAGGCTTTTTTTAACATTGTAATCCAGGGCCAGAGAGAACCTACCACCTAGTAAAGTAGAGAGTAGAGATGAAGATTCAAACTTATGACCCACGATCAAGATTATAATCTTTTGACTAAATTAGTCAAGGTCATGTTGACTCTTTAGCACAAGTTAACAAAAAAACATATGTCCAAAACTTGACTTATAAAAATAATAACAATAAGAGATATCAACTTGCACAGGGAGGACAAGTGTTCGAATCCTCCACCCCACATTGTCAAAAAATAATAATAATAATAATTAAGACATATACGACTAAGATATCAACTGGTTAAGACATATACTCTCGACTAAGAGGTCAAATGTTCAAATTCTCCACTCCTACATGTTGATGAGCCAACCTAAGCATAGCTTAACTGCTTTTGAAGCATATATTATCTACCAAAAGTTCAAAGGTTTGAATCCCCACTTTTATACCTCCAACTCAAATAAACAATGACAGAAAAATTCAGATAATGTCGATTTAAATATTTATTATCAAAAAATTGAATTGATATGAGAATCATTTAGATCAAGAGCTTCAGTAGAGTAGAAATCACTAACCCAGAGATGACGTTGCCACATTGACACACGGATGCATTAACACCTAGCTTTCTTCAACTGCCATGTACTCAGGAATGGTGTAGCCCCACAGTGCAATGCGTTTCCCTCAGGATCCCAAGTGCCCTGCAAAATTTGAGCCTGCCATCTGTACTGGAAGAATGAAATTAAGTGCAGTGGCTTTGACTGAACTTAGGGTGGTTTAGATAGCCTCAAGGCTCAGTTTCTATATTAAAAACTAGAAGTTTGGCTTTAATCAAAAGAAATCTAAGATCAGGAACAATATTGATTGATAGAATAGGCATTTTTCAAGTTTCATTCAGAATAGAAACTTTTGGGTCCAGTATGCTATATTTGATATAAACTAGGTGGGGTTTAGCTACTCTTTGCACTATTTCTTCCTGCTTTACCAAAAGCTCAGTCCAGTCCCCCCCACTTAGTTTTTCCAGCTTCACAGATATTCTCTTCCTTGCCACCTCTTTCCTCTACCTAGCTAAGAAGCAAGGAAAAGAGAAGCCACTTGTAAATTCTTTTCATTTTTTCCAGCACAAAAAATTCAGGATCATTTTTATAATTGTGATATAAAATGAAAATTTTTTACCATACTCTTCACCACCTTTCTCATACTTGTTTGCACAGGCTGTGTACTTGCCCTACAAGCTTGAAAGCAAACCATTATCTTAAACCAACTAAACACAACTGCCAATTGGGTGGGATGCAATATGTGCAACTACACAGGTGTTTTTTGCTCCAAAGCTCTAGATGACCCTTAAATCCTAACTGTTGGAGGCAGAGATCAAAACCAAGGAAACATTGCAGCCTTGCAGGATATCTTCCAGAAGGGCTACACCTTCCATCTGATATTGCACTTCTCTTCAAGTTCCAAGCAGTTTGGAAAAAGTTCTGCTCCTCTTGAGCCTAAAATAAATAACAACCGATTTGCAGGGAGATTTCCTCGTGTTGCCCTTAATTTTCCAAGTCACAAATATCATGGCCTTCAGTTCAATAAGTTTGATGGTGAGCACATCGATCACTTTTTGACAAAGATCTTTATGCCATTTTTATCAACCATAATCAATATGCTCTTGAACTGCCTGATAATTTTGAAAACTCGCCGGTTTCTGTTATTGTTCTACTTCTGGCCAACAAAATTAGGAAATGTTTTACCATCAAGTTTTGGCAACATGTCAAGTACATAGAATGAAGTAAACGTGATTAACAGTAAATTGAGTTCTTGTTTGCCCAAGACAGGTCTGCCTAGAAATGTAATAGTATTTGATGTGGGCTTCTCTTAATAATCTCGGCGACAAGTTTTCCAAGTCGACCGGGAAAAAGTCGAGCTTGGAACAGCTCACAATAAGCTGTCTGCAAGCTTCTCAAGCTGCAGAATTTTAGTTTACAGTACAAACTTTTCACGAGCACGTGTTAGGATTTGGGCAGTCTAGATGACAGCAGAAATGGTTAGTGAGCTAAGCCAAAGCAATTAACCTTGCAATGTAAAGTATTTCTGTCCAGGCCTGTTGATTACAATTTCTTGTAAACCGTTTGCAGTTCCTTTACCTTCACCTTCACCATCTCCTTCCCCATCCTCTCCACCATCATCACTCCAGCTTATCACCCGTTGCTACCAGTTGGGAATGCCATATGTATAACACTTGTTTCAAGAGGGGGTAGTTCGTTTGCTTTTCTTTCTTTCTTTTCTTCTTCTTTTTTTCCGGTATTATTTATCTCCAAGTGCTGGTTATTCGTGCTTTCAGTAGATATTAAGAGATAGGAGACTCACAGAGCGTAGAATTGAGAAAAAGGCTAGGATTAATTTTGAGGTTGACAATTATGGTTCTACCAATCCGCTCTTTCCCAGATTCTGATTTTTTGTACAAATTTGTTCTTTTCAAGTTCTACGTGCACAGATCTATTTTTCAACCTTTCCCAAAACCAGTCTTCCTGAGAAAATGAGGAGCACATTATCAGGCAACTCTCAAGCTGGCTTCAATTTGGAAGCCTGCCACAGATTGACTTTGCTAGCTTCCCTTAAATTGAAGAAAAGTATTAATTAATGACATGACATTAACAAACAAAAAAAGTTGCAGAAAAGCTGAAAAGGAATAGCAAGTAATCAGTCAAGAGTAGGAGAAAAATCTACTAAAACGACAGCTACAAATAAGGTTTTTTCAAAAAACAAGAAACATAAAGAACCTTACCAAGGAAGAACACCACAGGAGTTTTTACAGGACCCCAACCCAGTTTAAATTAATTACGAAGAGATAATAGTTTCTAAACTCAATTTGTAGACATACATAAAATTTAACTAACTCGAGCATTTCCCACCATTTTCCTGCCTCCCCATCGAAAATTCTCAAATGCTCCAGAGAACAGATTTCAAAGCATTTGCCTAAAGCCATAGAAAAGGTTTTCAAAACAGAAACAAATTTAATGCAAAACCCAATGTGGACTTCAGAAAAATGTAGATGGAAAATTCACAACAATATATACCACCAATTCACAGAGGAAAGTTGTTAACTGTCTCTCTACCTTTCACCACCTCATTAACAGAGTCGTTATCCTTAATGCCCAATCAGCTGTATTTCACCTTTTCCAAACCCGCAGATCCTAGACAAACGTAGGATTTACAGTACAGCTCAGATTTTGGTACTTGCTCGTGCATGATAGGACAAGTCAAATTGTTCATAATTTCTGACAAAAGTTGAAAAAATAAAGTAATTATTAAACAATGAAACTGATACAAAATTTGCATCGAAAATTGCAGGACCAAATCTAATATATAAATTGGCAGGTAAAATACATAATATTAGAATCAGGTATACAAAACCAGCATCTAAAACATGTTCTCAGAAGCAAATATATGATTGAATGAAGATTGGCAGGTAAAATACATAATATTAGAATCAGGTATACAAAACCAGCATCTAAAACATGTTCTCAGAAGCAAATATATGATTGAATGAAGATTGGAGAATAACATGACCTACAGAAAATTTGCACCACCTGATTAGAACGTATATATTGAGGGTTGCATCGTGCTCCCGAGAAACTCAAATACTGACTTCCGTCTTCAGATCAGAAAGCCCATATGACAGTTCTCGTTAAAAACTATAAAATTACTGGTGATGTGGAAAACAGAGAATATTATCTTCTAATTGGGAATTAATATCAGCATGTATAGGCTGGAGCAGGCCACCATCTGATCAGTCCTCCAAGCCTTTTACTTCTAGGTGAATGGAAGGCGAATGTAAAATCGCATGGTCAAAAACGATAGATTTATCTGAAGGGTTGTGCAAAAGGTTCCGTTCACGATCCGAGTAAACTTGAGCAGCTAATAATGGCCTTGCAGCTTGCTGTCTTTTGCATAACAATGAAACTTTCGTGACATGTTTACAGAGATTTCCCATCCTTGACCGAGAACAATCACAGAATGAGAACTCTGAACCAGGATTCCAAATTGTATATTCTCCATTTCTTTTTGATTGAGAGATTACTTTTGCAAGCTGAAGATTTGGCTCCTTCAGCATAACATCAGCATCTGGAATGTGTAATGCCTCGTTCCATGCATTACTTAAGAATGATTTATCTCTTAAATTTCCAAAATATCCAGTCTCTAGACTGTATTGGTCTAACCAATATGAGGCGTGAAATTGAGTTGTAAGAGTATGGATCAGCCGGTCAACTCTTGACGAGGAATTATTTCTTTGCTCTTTGGAAATCTTTGATTTTAATCTTATGTCATATGCTTCAATTGCAGCATTAGCCTCCAAAGTTGAAACAGGGTGTGACCGTATACCATTAACCCACAATTCTACAAGACATGAAACCATGTTAAGATCAATAATTCGATATCAAAATGCGGCATTTCTACAATGGCCCATAACAAGCACTCATCACTTGAATGATTAATTTTTAAAAAATCACATTAGCACGAGGCTTACACGTGTTAACATCAATCTTGAATATTTTGATATCAAAGATTAGATCATAGCAGGCATCTTCGTAAGGTAAATTGGAAATTATCTTACTCTCCAGTTCACGAATAACTAAAACAAAAACTGCCGGTGCTTAACTTGAATTCATAATAACCAGCTTCAATAAGAATTTACCTATGTCTGGCAACCACCTTCTTGTGAAATAATCAACAAAAACACATTGATCGGCAAATCTTTGCTTAAACTCTTCAACTGCATCTGCAAAACCTGGCCCAGTCCTCATGCAATATAGAATTTTCCCTAATTGCTTGGACATCTCTCTTTGCACATCCAAGTCAGAACACGTAAGAAGATTCCTAAACCAACTGCGACGAACGTGCCATATGCATAATAGAACCTGACATTGAAATGCCTCTCTGCAAATAACCCTGACATCAATATTTGAACATGATTGTTTTAAAACCTGCATCTATAGAAGGCACATCCAGAATTAACCTTATAGTAGAAACCTCAAAAGAAGGATTATCTAATAAAAAGGTATCAATTCTCCATTTGGGATCCTTCGCATGCAGTCTTTCAGCTAACAATCCAAGCCACTTGTGAATGTCTTGATCAACGAAAGAGGATGCAATGATCCAAGCAACAGGAATGGCATTTTGGGATGAGTCAAAAACAAGTAAGCTAAAAAGTGGAAACTGCCAAGAGATGTCAAAATATTAGGGACAAAATAAATGCCCCCTTTATTCAAACATAAAACAACTTAAAAAATCTATAGCATTGCTTTCTTAAACATATCATGCAGGATTAGTCATTTAATACATCAAGCCATAAAGAGACAGATATCTACCTCATGAGTACCATAACTATTTAACAACCATATGGCGCCTACTTGAACATGTTACTGAAACAATTCATGTTCACCTAGTTGTTAAAGAACATGCTTGTCCCTACCTTGCACTAATTAAACCTCAAACTCGAGCATTTTATTTTATTGTTCTAATTTTTAAACTAATTGTCCTCATTTATTATGTTAACCACAAGCACAGAATAAACTCCTTTATGGAAACCAAAGGATGTCAGATTGACACCACATGAAGAGCATAAGAAGTCATCTCACAATTCACAAGGACATGACACAATCGAAATGGAAGTACCCGTAGTTTCTTTGATCCAAATGTTGAATGGGAAGCAACAGAGCCATTATGACCATAACGCAACATTTGCTGTAGCTGCCAATCTGTTTGTATGCCCAAGACAAAAGGCTTACAGTCACTGCTCTCTTGAAAGAAGAAAATGATTTTCTTGTGCCGTTGCACCCATATCTTCACACTGCAATCATCATTTGTATGTAGCTCATGCGAAGAATTACGAATAACTCTTTCCATGTTACGGATATCATTACGAGAAAGAAAATCATCACGATTTTGGGGTCCTCCATGCCCCTGTACAACCTCTAAATGGTGCTGAACAATATTGTCAATAGGTATTCCTACATACAGCATGGACATAATCTTTTGACGTAATTCCTCAGAAATTCTCAGAGCATACATAGCTCTTGTCCCAACAGCATCATGGTCAAGTATCCCGTGGCATGGGGCTCCTGACTTGTCAACGTGCTTTCTTTGGTTATAGATGATGAGAGCAAGAAGTGGCCGTGTATATAAGCGCTTAACAGTAAAATGGCAGAGGCAGCCTCTCATCATGTGACGTCTTCCTGGTCTGCTGCCCTTCCCTGATGCAGGTTTGAAGATAGAGCTACTACTAACATCCAGGTCACTTACTCGGTAATCTTCTGGACCATAAGAACACCAGTACCTGATCGTGTTATATTTAAGTAGATAAGAGGTCAATCACTTGAATAAAATAAAATATTACAGCTAGCATTATCCAAAAAATTGTGGGAGATCCCGTCACCCTCATCGTGATTATTTGAAACTTTAGATATTTTCTACAATGGCCTTTCCTCCAAACTTGAGTCTGTAAGTTTTGCCATTTAAGGGTAAATGGAAGTATTTAAATACACTGTTTCACAGAGGTCGATTGATTACATGGGAAGCAGTATCTTCAGACATCTAAAGAAGTCGAGAATACAGAAACAACATACAGTATATATTCGAGATAACCATCGATCCTTGGTTTACTGATACTCCCTGCAGCTCTCTTCCTTCTTGATTCAATGCGAAAGCGAGCAGGGCATTCTGCATCGGAAGATTCTCCTTTTACGAAATCTTCTACTCTTGAAAATGGGACTAGAGCAATATCAGCACCACCTTGACGACCACCTTCTACTTTTTCCCACTTGATGTGAGCAGCAGAGAACTCCAAGCATGGAGGATCTTGTACTGGAAGGTTGAGAATGTCCTCCACTCTCGGCATCTAAGGTCCAAAACTAGAGAGGTCAATAATGAGTCCAATTTCATGCGAAGTCTTACAATAAGAAGCTGAATGACCCTTCTTTCTTCTTCAAAATCATAAAAGAAAAACAGCGACAAGCAGTCAGGTTGCCTCTCTTTTCTGTGTTTTACTCAGGGATCGATAGAGGAATTAAACAGGAATTAAACAAAGAAAGCATCCACTCTTGACTCTTCAAAGTTCAGTCGCTCACTCTAGATCACTGACGAGAAAATAAAAATAAAAATAAAATAAAAGACAAGACAGTGTTAGAAACCTACATTTTTTACAAACTGTCGACATACGTGTACAAAACCAACCACAATCATGATTTTCCATCCAATAAAAGTTCATTAAACTGATATCCAGAATCGACATGCCTAATCATTGAGACAGGCACGACACAAACATGAGTACTGCAAAGACATCACAGTGAAAGACTGAAACAAAGGACTAGATTTTACCTTCTATTCGCAAGTAGCTTGATTCAGCAGAAACGTGATACTATTTTCTGTTCTTTCACCAAGTAAAATGGAAAGTGGAGACAGCAGGCTGATAACAAGAATCACTTGTATGAGTATAGACGAAACCAGGCACATAGAGTAAAGCTAGATCAAGCTCAACAAAGCCAATTTGAATTTAACAAATTACACTGGATGCGCTACACTATGAAATCCACCAAATTATAAACTATTTAGAACGAAGCAACAGTTACAGTAAAGACAGAGATAAACCAGGCACGCAAAGTAATTGCTAGATCAACCTCAACAAAGCCATTTTGAATCGAAAAACTTATCCTCCATGCGGTACACTACAAAATCCACGAATCAATACTACTTAGAACAAGTAACAGTTACAGTAGAGAGAGAGATAGAACCCAGATGAGTTTCAAAAGGGAAAATTCACCTTATAGTTTGTCGACATCGGAGGACAGGCATGGCAGTCGAATTTTCCATTCGAAGTTTCGAAGTTCTGCCATTATCTAGCAACTGAGCTGCTGTGATGATCGATCAGACAGCGCTCGCAACCAAATCACAATGGTTCTCTCAAAATGTCTCCCTTCAAGCTTCAAGGCGAATTCAATGGCGGGAAACACGAACAAAATCCATAGTTTGATAACTAGAGTAAATGGTTGAGGACAAAGATCGCAGTGTCGATCAAGTTTTATCGGGAAAGGGGGCAAAGAAGTGGAGAAAATTGTCTGTTGTTTTCGTACGAAATATTGGGTTTAGTGGGCTGACGTTCCTGAACGAACTGCCGCCATTTTTCTCCCGGGAGGCCCGCTATTTTTGTTTTATTTTCTCATTTTATTTTTTTTTTTAGACAAATTCTCTCATTTTATTTTTATTTTTTTATTATTTGTTATTATTATTTTTTAACTGAATATGCTTTTTATTTTTTTTAATAACTGAATATGTATTATGCATTAAACTGAAGGAACGTTTGGAATTTTTTTATTTTTTTTATTTTTTTGAATACATCAACATTTGGAGGGGAGGAATTTGAACCTCTGATCTCATGGTTGAGATTACAGTTTTATGTCAGTTAAGTCATGCTTTTTTGTTGCATTTATGTTACATTTATGGTTTTTTTTACAACAAAATTGAAGAAGATGAAGACATTGTACCCATACTGTAAAACATATTAAAAAAATCTAAAAAGGAAAAACAATAATAATAATCGTTCTCGATCAATATGGTTAATCACAATATGAGATATGTTATTTTACATTATGTGATTTTGAGATATTGATCTATACTAATCAATCTGTGTAAAATTTTCTCCTCAATAATAAAACTACTCTCTCCTTCTACATGTGGTTGTAGCTAACACACCATTAGTAAATCACGTAAATATGTGGCGTTCTTCTCGTTTTCTATATTTTGTTTCTATTGAATTCCGATTACTATCATAACATTTTTTTCGCCTCAAACCATACAAACTAACCATAAATTAAATGTTAAAGAGAACAAACTAGCCAATTTGAGCACAACTCAATCGATTGAGGCATGTGCTTTTCATCAAAATATCAAAAGTTCGGTTCTTCATTCCATTTGTTGTGGAACTAAATCTAAGGTTCAATCAAATTTCAAAAACTACAAAACAGTGCACTTGAGAAGTTCAAACCACACCCCAAAAGCATGGTTTCGGTTCATTCCTTTCACAGGTAAATGGACAAATTTCACAAGTTATACACATCGGATTTTATTTTACAAGAAACAAACTTTTCATCCATCATCAATAATCAAAACTTAGCAACTTACAAACACGTTCAATTTCCATAAGGAGATCAAGCGAGTTACATCTTCAACATGCGAATCAACGCTTAAAAATCAGAAACTCTCAAAATAAAATAAAGTATGCGTACATCAACTCATAAAATCAGTGTCATATGGTTAGTTTCTATATGATCTCGGGGCGAATCTGTACATGCACTCGAATATTTTACAGCACTCACATCCTAATACTTTGTAGAAGACTCATAATTTAGATTGAAAGCTCTCACAAACTTTCAGACTCATCTTGAAAAGATGGGATGGGAAGGAGATGACCTGATATTGACAAGTACAGAAGCTTCGTCAAGTCTATCCAAAGGGATTATTGCGAAACGAAGGAGCAACTGGATTTGTGCTAGGGGCTGGATATCTGCTACTCGGCTTCTGCGGTGTGTTGAAGTTGCCAAAAGGACTTGGGAAGGAGGATCCTCCATGATTATCTACTCCAGCCTGTGGTCTGCATTTGCAATGACAAAAAAAAAAAACGATTTCTTAATTCAAATGTGAACGTTGTTTAATGGTTAAGACATCTCGACTTCCTTGAGAGGTCGAGATTTGAATCTTGCACTACATGTGTTGTAATGTTGTTAAAAAACATTTATAATTATATCAACAACGTTTACGAATGATATAGGTACGAAAAAAAACAATATGATAGACTGATTAATAACATGTCTAAGTGTGTATGGGATGAGTAATTACTACACTAGTAACAAAAAATTTCTCGATAAAAGCAACTAAACAAATTAATAGTTATAGGCATGACATTTGTGAACCTTCTATTTGATGACATGAGCTATATAGAAATACAGAAGTTCAAGGCACCATTGAATTCTGATGTGGTGTGTTTTTTTATTTCATTCTATTTAGTCCTTATTATCAATAAAACAAAGCATAGATATGACATTTATTACTTAAAATTAAATCAATACTATATATATCACGTTTACGTTCTGACGTGAGCTAAATAGAAATATAATCCAAAACTTAGAAATATAATTTCTCAAAATATACAAGGATGGAATGTGCATAGTACTCAAAACTCAAAGTTTCAAACGTTGAACCTCGTTTCCATAAGGATCGTTGGGAAGCCAAACTCCTTAATCAGGAGAAATTTTCCCAACTAGACAAATATTGGGAGCAAAGCTGAACTGAGGCAGGGCAGAAGAAAAGTAATCCTAACGTAATTTAAGATTCACATAAACAGAATTTACCTCAAAGACCGATTACTCCCATAGGCCTGTTGCCCCACGTATATACCTGAGATTTGTTTAAAGAGAAAATGAATCCTTAATTTTCCATCCTGTTTGATAATCATCTAGTTTTTGAAAATTAAGCTTATAAACATCATTTCCACCTATGAATTTAGTATTTTTAGAATCCAAATCAAATATTGAAAACTAAATAGTTTTTAAAAAAATTGTTTTTGTTTTTAGAATTTGACTAAAAGTCAAAAGGTGAAAACCATTTCTGAGGACAGACATAAATTTCAAAAACAGAAAACTAAACATCTAATAGTTGTCCAACGGTAAAGATTTGAAGATGACTGAAAGTACGGCAGCCGAAGGAGACAGTGAGTGTGAAGAGAACTATTAATGATCTTACCTGAATATTGGGATTCGGGTTGGTAGCTATAACGCTGAGAGCCAGTACGAGCGGACATGCTAGAAGGAGCACTCTGCAAAGATCGTTTAGAAGGAAATAACATCACAATTTAAATAACTACAAATGACTCAACCTAATTATGTATGCTATGGAAGGGGGAAAACCATAGGATAGCGGCAAGAAAAGAAAAAAAAAATTGAAAAAAAAAAGTTCAGCGCATTATATCCAATGTTTCACAGCTTAAAATAGCGGTTAAGCAGTGATAACTGAATGGTGGAAAACAATGGAAGAATCTATCTAATGTTTCAGAGCTCAATTATATAGGTGTATCAGTGAATTTATGTTGTCTATATTAGGATAACCAAAAAAATAGAAGCCTCGAATATTATCCAAGTAATATTGACACTACTAAGCAATCCGTGAAGAATGTCAAGAACCTTAATCCACAAATACCAAAAAAAATTTAGGCCAGCAAAAATTAAATTTCACCTCTGTCCCATCCCAACACAGATCTGCGGAAGTGCCTCCAAGCATTCACATTTGGAAATCACTAGCCAACAATTCAGGTGTACAACTAAGGTGATAAAAGCAACTCAATGCAAGTGAGGTGCACTGTACTAATAATTTTAATCTATCTTCTTTCATGGCTAAATGGCATGAACGAAAACTGCATCCATCTCAGGTATATATATACACTTATATAATGAATCCTAAGATTTGCACATGAATGCTACACACAAATACATTATACACAAATGGATAAAAGCCTGCTCCTTTCCAATCCATAACTAAATTCTCTTCTCAATGAGAAATATTTGCTAAATTTGTCTGAATCAAGTTGAAGGAACGGAGGATCAAGCAAAGAAGACATGCAAAAAGGTTACTGGTGGATGAAACAAAGGGAAAGAGAAAAATCGTTAAATGTCTGATTACTGTTCATACTTGTGAGTAAAATCTACTCTTATCATCATCAAGATCAAATGGGTTTGTTGGTCTTGCAGTCTGCAACGAAGATGATAGATTAATTATCTACGATATATTTTTGAAAAGAATAGGAGAAGAAAGAACCCCAACACAACAACATCACTCTGTCTCAATGTATATACCACTGGCGTAGGATAATACTGCAAGTTCTGACCCATGGCACGTTGAGTTTCGGTCTGCCAACCTGGATGTGAGGTGGGAACTTGAGGATAGTTTGCGGTAAAAAGGTCCTGCAAACAAAAGCATGTATTTCATTAAAGAAAAGCATCAGTAATGAATGAATGATATTTAAACTCATTACCAGAGGAAGTTCTTTTCTTCCAAAAGAACTCTTTTCCGAAGATGGAGGTTGGGATCCAACTCCATTGGTGGTACTCTGAGCTGGTTTTGAATCGGCATCTATCTTTTCAGCTGAAACACTTGAATGTCCTTGTGCATTTGATTCCGATGAAGAAGTCCACTGCAGTATACAGATGTGTACAGCCACAAAAGAAGCGATACGTTAAGAAAATTAAGGCAGAATTGAGCTTAATTTCTTCAGATCGAAAACTCACATCAAGCAACTCACTTCAAAATTTGGAACAACGGCTGGAGCCATCAGTTGTGAAATCAAACCAGTATCTGCCGAAGGATAATCAAAAGTCTGTTTTTGCTGCGTGCTTGGAAGCTGCTCTCCATTAATAACTTTTAGTGCAATATCACCACCCTTATTGGATGTGAGTTGCGGAGGGCTTGCATTAGAAGTTTGCAACGCTACGTTTTCATTAAACTCAGCGACAGAAGCTTCAGCGCTGATTGGTAGTGCTGTCTGCCCCACAGTGAAATCTGGTGTAAGAGTATTTCCAGAAACAGTTGCTGGAGCAGGAGCATTTCCAGGTCCATCAGCCAGATTATTACCAGCTCCAGTTGATGGTACTGATAATTCAAAAAGCAATGCTTCCAAAGTATTTGCACTGGGGGTTGTTGATATGTTCTTCGTTGAAGATGGCTCAAAGGCGTTCCAGTTGTCATTATTAGACGAAGGCATCGGTTGGGTCTGTGATGCGGCAGTAGCTTCAGAAGGCTCAGAACTGATACTAAGATCAATTAGGCTCGCTACAATGTCTCGTTTAGTTTCCAGGGGATTAACACGAACAACATTCTGGGAGGGGCAGGATGCAACATAACGGGAGAAGTCAGTTTGAAAATGAAGTGTAAGCTAATACTAACAGGCCAGTTTCTGTATAAAGAGATAACAAAGCCAACCAACGGAAATATCAAATATGGAATCTTAAGCATGGCTTATTTCATGCAAGAACAACAGCTAATTTTACACTTGATCTGGAAAAATTGCAAGCAAAAACTCCAATATGCAACTTTTAACATGCCAAGTACTTTGCTAAAAAGATGGGGAAGAAAAAAGGACCTAATAAATAAAATGACAAAGAAGTTAACTCCATAGTTTCACTTGGAACAATGGACATCACGACCTTATTTGAACAGGAGGATCTGCTCTATAGATGGTACAACTGTATCCTTGGCTTCCAAGGAGATTAAACTTGGAAAAATGGATATCGAGCCTCAAGAAGGAAATCCTGCAATAGCATACTCGCCAATATTTTCTGACCTCCCAATAAACTAGCATAATTAAATAAATAGAAGAACCATATTCCATCGAATTTTGAGGAAAGAATCGAAAGATATAGAACAATAATATACAATATCACTGCAAAAACTGACATCACGGAACTAATAATACCCCTAATCAGAATGAACACGAACACTCTAGTATCCAGTAACTTTATCTGCTACAAACCTGATTGGATCCACCAGCGTCCATCCCTTTATTGGTTTTAACATCCTCCTCAACTCTTCGAGAAGGTTCATTTTTGCCCGTCGTAACTTTATTATCAGATGCTACTGCAGGAGCAGACTTCTCTAAATTTTCTTGCCTGCGACTTAACTGGATAACTGACTTGAAATCTCCACTTGAGAGCTTGCGAATTCCAAGTCTATCATCTTTGATTCTGTCATCTACAACCTCAATACGTGTGAGGCTTCTCCTATAGCCTCCAGATCTGGAGTTTTCTTTTGAATACCGAGGACTGCTTCTCTCATCATAGTAAAAAATTGAACTCCCGTGTTCCCTCTTTGAACTAGATCTTGGCATTTCAACATGCAGGCTCTGTAATCCACCATAATATGGAGTAACCTTTCTCCTTTCTTGGGATGAGTCCTTCTCAGTCTGTATTATATGAAACAGTCTGTCAACATATGGAACCGATTTTACTGAGTTTCCAGCATACAGAATTATTAGTCACCGTTGGTTTTTAGATTTAAAATGCTTAAGAGAGAAGGGAACTTTCCCAAATGCAAAATGTCAAGATGAAAGTACGAAATAAACAAGAGATGAAATTTTATTAAATAAACGTAGGAAAGAGGACTGCATACTCATGCAAACATTTTCTTTATCGATGAGCTTAATGGAAGTAAAAGCATTGCAAATTCGTGAAGGCCGAGCATAGCAACAAGAAAAATGAATATTAACCAAAATGAGTATACACATTAGAAGAGAGCTTACAAGTCTCAACCTCGGGAGCTCATCAACACCTCTCTCACCCGAGTATTTCCTATCAACATAGACATGCTTGATGAATTCTCGAAGCCGATGGAGATTGCTGCCAGAAACTATAGAAATTAGATGAAATTATATGCCAATTACAGCATGTACAAATATATAATGAGTTCAATAACCTGTTTTCTGGATAAGAATGTCGCTGGGGATCCCATGTTTTTAAATATATTTGCCGTGCTCTCTATGTAATGACAGCTTAAAGTTAGTTGCATATGAGATGTTAATAATGGATGAGAAAGAACAAGTGAACATCAAGGGAACTGCATCTGACCTCATTTCCCGCTGCTTGAAGAGCAGTTACCTCTTCTGCCTTGAATTTTGCCATCGACACTGACTTTACTCGGTGAGTAAACTCACGACTGGAGAGTCATGAAGTTGAACCAAGATAAGAAATTGCAAAATATCTCTATTGCTTTAATTTCTAAAAATATCTCTTCAAATTCAATTTATACAAAAATATCTCTTCAAATTCAATTTATACACATTCGTTATAAAAAAAAATTTTAAAAAAAGTAAGATAGAACCGAGAATTTCCACATATGCAGATAAATTAAACAGTCATTTCAATACTTACTGTACTCCACTACAATTTGTACAGACAAATGTCAAGAATGTTGTACAGACATATTGCGGTCCCTGTTGAAGGATACATGTAAATGTCAAGTATAAATGTCATATATAAAATTCATAAATATGGACAGAAGGAAGGGTTATGAATGTTATCAAATGTCTGTATCAATTGATTATCAATAGCCAAGTCATGTTAAACTCGATTGTCAGGCCTGGATGGTACAGAGACACAAATCAGTGTCCCAATAGACTCAAGTTACAAATGCTCTCATTAGAAAGAATATTTAGGGTAATAAATAGCAGATGCATTGTTAACTTGATAGCACGCGGTCACGTATTCAACCACTCAAACACTCTGGGAAAAGTGAAGTGGACGAATACCAATATTGCTCTCGTAGGATTGACTACTGACTCGAAAGTAAATATGTAGCACGAGCATTGCAAAATACTGGGATTATGTCTGACTGAACTGTCTGCATAATACTGCTTATTGCTAGTCCTCTATGATCTCTACTATAATTAAAAAGATATACTGAGATTAAACATTATAAATCAAATTGAAATCCAATTGTACATGAAATTCCGAGACATATAATCCAAATGAATTAGTTTGATCGACTATTTGGCTCAAGTTTAGGGACAGTTTTCTGATCCCAAACTTTGGAGTAGCACAATGGGTAAGGAATTCTCATACCAGACTATTGCAGTTAATACATCTTCGGTTCTCTGGAAGCTTCAAAAGATTACGTATGGTCCTTTCAATTTTCTCTTCTTCCTTGACGCGACTTGCCATATTTCAAACTTAAATCTTCTTCACCAAAAATTCAAAAGGAAAAACGTCATTTCCAGCAAACCATGAATTCAAAAGCAATTAAATCGATCTGAATACAGGCAAAACAATCTTTCTAAATAGCAGGAAAACAAATTCTAGATTTCTATAACAATCAGAACAAAACATCCTTCAAACAAGTTCGGACGATTCGTCATACAAAATTTCCCTTCCCCTTCCGATTAATGCCTCGATTTCCCGAAACAAAACAACTACAAAATGCGATGGGGAAATCATACCTGATCGACGATGCAGATTAAGAACGAAATGGCATGGGGTGGCGCGCAAAAGGAACCTAGGCGAAGGTCGCAATTGCGAAAGAGAATAAGAAGAACAGAGAAACGAGCCGAATCGAAACGAATTGCAGGGACAAGGAGTGAAGGGATTGGGTTCAGCCATGTATACGAGAAAGTAGGTTGGGGCTTCAATGGCGGGAAGGCGGAGCGGAGAGAGAGGGGAAAGAGACCGTTATTAACGGTTGGTTGATAAGATTTTAGCCCTATAAACGATTGTAACTTAGGTCTATTTACATAATTATCCCCTTGCAACAAATTATTTACAAAATTATACCATCATTTTAAACTTTATTTTTTAATTTTTTTTGAAATATATATATATATATATATATATATATATAATTAAACAAAGGTGTAACTCAACGACGAGTAGATATCGAGTTTTAACTCGAGGCAAGAGGTGATTTGATTTGACTTTGAAATTACATCTTGCACCATGTTGATTTGTTTGAGAGTTAAGTCATGTTTTCTTTTTTTTTTTTCATCTTATTATGACATTGATGATTGGACTTCGTACTCTTCTATAAAGATTTGATATAGTCATTTGCAAAGCACACATACCAAATAACTATACAGATTTTTACACGTATAACGACAATAATTGAGTACATGAAAAATAATTCCAAGAGTGGCCGATAGGACAGGACTCCTAACTGACATTTTATCTCTTTGGAATCTTTCTTTTTGAAAAGTAAAGATTACGATAAGATGTTTAAGCTGATGGGACAAGACCATCACTCAACCTTATCTTTTTTAATCGAATAAAGTAAAAGGTACAACACACTATGATACAATCAATACATAGTTGGAAAGTTAAAGGAAAGCAATAAAGATAGATGAGATATGTCTGCACGATCTTCGAATCTTTCATCCTTATCTTGGATGTGATGAGGTGATGGTGTTACCCAGCTTCTCCAAAATGGCTTGAATCGAACTACCTTACATCTACAGTATTGATCTTCCTAATTTCGGAGGAATCGGATGCATCTCGAGTCTTATTCGACTTCCCCGCCATTACTACCCTAAGCAATTTTTGGGTGTGGTAATCTTTTCCTAACTGAATTCAATCCTCGCTATCCGCGTTGGCCTGTGGTTGGTTAGTCCACTTTAAAAGCTTGTTATCTCCATCATCCCCTTTTAACATTTATTAAATAAAGGCAAAGTCTCTTATTAATTTTCTATGAAAAACAAACACATCCAACAACAATCCTCCAGTTTGTTCACTATTTTCCTAAACAAAATGCATTAGAAATATTAACCAAATTTTAGAGAAAACAAATTCAAACTTAAATTTTAAAACCATTTCCCTAAAAATATCGAGAAATTATTACCAAACACAGTTTGATTTTTTAAAACAGAAGATTAAAATCAAAATAATTATTCAAGAAAATCCCAAACAACTTGGAAAAAAAGTCAAGATATTACTTGAAGATGTGTTGCAATTCATGACATTACTTGAGAAGCTTATAATGTCAATAAATAATTTACAATCAATAATTGTCTGTCTAACTCAAAAATTTGTGAAATAAATCTCTGAGAAGCATCATCAGAGTAGTAATAATAGCATAAACAGTAGAGTTTCTATTTACAGAGAAATATGCAATGGCATTGAAGAGATGTTGTATTATTTAAGCTAGATGCTCATTTTGATGGATGGAACACTTTAGAAACTGAAGGGTTAAGGAGAGAAAAAGGGGAAGATTTAGGGGGCAAAGTGAAACAAAAGAACAAGGTGAGATGGGGGAAAAACTGTACAAATATGCCCTAAAAAATTTCATACACCCCCCTAAAACCTGATCAGTACAATGTTTTTGCACTGAAATGAGAGGTCACTCTCAATCATGCTGGCCTAAAAAAACCTTCCTGTGGGTCTGGGAAGCTGAAGCAACAAATTCTTATCACTTACGGCTCGAGTTTGTCGTGTCAGAAGTTTGCTATTGAATCTGCACAATATCAGAAAAAGAGGGCTGTACCGTCGACAAAGTAAACAAAACCCATCGCTAACAAAATCGTCGAACCTAATCCGCTTTCCATTTGGATGTAAATCGGCGAGCTCGAGCGATCGGAGGAAGTTGTGGGTGTGGAGATTTGGATCTTCTTCACTTTTCTATCCATCGCCATTGGAGTCGTCCTCGGAGGCTTTCATTGCTTCAGCAGTCATGATAGCAACCACTGCCTTATGAATTGCGAGGTCCGCTCTGCATAGCAACCGCCTGGCCTTTTCTCTCTTGAGCTTAGCCACATTGCGTGCTTGCTGAGCAGCACCAGATGCCTCACGGAGCCTGAACTCATCGAGATCAGGACCTTCCAACTGTTCGAAGATCTGTCTTTGCGATCCATCGAACGGATAACGTCGTGGGCTTGACCACTCAGAATAACCATTGTTCCACCTATTTAACCCCCCATCTCTCCTTCCAATCATTCTCTGATTGAAAGAAGATGCCAGCATAGGGTCATAAGGAGATGACAACGCCCCATATTTTCTGGACTTACTCTTGTGAAGTTTTGGTAGATAATTCCTCTCCAATCCATCATTACTCAAAATGCCGCCTTCAAGTCGTGGCGAAAACAAGCTGGACGACGTGTGAATCAAAGGAGAATCTTCCAAAAGCTCGTAGTTGTGGCCTATATAGGCCATCTTATCATCTCCAAGGGCAAACCCATTCAATCTTCTACCTGATACAACAAACCAAATCAAATCGTAAAGCCAAGTCAAGAGAGTCGATGACTACCAAAGAAGTTCAACGTAAAATTGCTCGGGATAAACAATGACGAGATTATCGTATTGGGTAAAGAATGGACAGTAGAATTTACCAAAACCATGCAATCCATCCTGATCATAAGCTATGGAATTGCTATGACCAGCCACTGAAAATTTCCTATGCGACCTTTGCTTAGAGCCTTTATTGGAGACTTCCAGGCCTCGGGGTTTCAAACAGAACGCAAACATCGGCGGTTTCTCAACTGATCCAGCCTTCTCATGATATCCATTGCAGAAATTGGTGTTGTTTTTGTTAACTCTAGACTCCCAATCTTTTAATTGCTGTTGGTAGGTCTCCCAAAGAGGCGGCTGAAAAAAGCACAAAATACATTTTCATTTTGTATTGTCAATTTTATAAAAAATATATATATACACATAGAAACAGGTAATATTATTCACAAAATAAGAAAATAACATTGGCATAACAAGCTGGAGATCGACAAAGCCTAGGAGAGAGAAGAAGAAAGATGGGATAAAAGGGTCAGGAATGATTTATATGAAATAAATGCAGGGGCATATCAGTCTGCCTCTTTTTTATTTTTGAACTCTCACGGGAGTAAGTAATTGTTTTCAAAAAAAATTCATTTCTATCCAAGCAGAGGCACGAGGAAGGAGCAGAAAATGCAGAGAACTCATAACATGCAGGAACTTAAAGACCTAAAAGCTACCTGAAGGTGTCGAATTAAAGGCATTCCCTTCCGCCGCCTTTTCTGCTGCCAATACTCAAAGATTGCTTTTGTCAAACTTGGCACCAGAGCTTCATTCATCACCTCTGCTATCTCATCATCTGTGAATTCATCCCGTTGCTGAGAGTATGCAGCCTTCTCAAATGCATCCATTGTCTTCTCAAACACCTCACTTGAAGCCTCCCCACTAATGCCAACTTCTGAAGAATTTCGAATATCCTTGATCCACTGCTCATCGTCAGTATCCATGTCATACAAGACACGGTTTGGATTCAAAGCCATTTCAACATCTGTTTCTACTTGCCGTAAGTACTTGGAAGGATTCCGCATAAATGCAATTTCTGCTACATGTTCATCATTTTCTTCTATCAAGCAAACACCAGGGATTGGAATATTCTTAACGGAAGCTGCTCTAATGTTTCGATTGTAACACTCTTCATGCAACTCCTTGAAGATTGCCCACTGACTTCTATCTGGAAACTCCAAGATCCAATCCTTTCCTCCTTTCCACATCATAGCATGTGTATACCGATTTGTAGATCCAGGTTGCAAAAACTGATGCGCCTTGTAAGAAAATTTGGTAACTCCTGAAAGTTTCACAGCAAGCTTCCACTCATTATGGTCAAAGACCTCTAATACCACCCTTGCCCCACATTCTCTCCACCCTCTATCACCAAGTGTGATTAACACATTTGCATCACATGATAGTAGTTCTAAGTTTCTTTGGGATCCTCTAGCCAGATCCGACCTCTTCTCACTAGCCCTTCTAATTCGCTTGTAAGGAATTGCTTTGGGGTGAGAGTTTCTGTTCTTTGAGCTATAATCAAAACCTCCAAAAGGCAACAAGTAAGACACTTGAGTTCGTGGTTTCTTGGTCCTATTTCCCAAACCGTTGTTGAGAAAATCCTTTCCGTCTGACCATCCATGTGAGGCCAATCCAAATGATGATGAGTTATTCTTATTTCGATGCCATGTGCTTCGTGGTGCAGTGGGGTTAGGGCTGGGAATGATGCCAGCATTCACATTCCATCCTATCTCCATAGGCTGTTGGGTACTATGCAACTCCCCATCCACAGGCTGAAATGATGGAATCTCAACACTAAGGTCATTCAAAAATGAATCAGAACCATTATCAGATCTTGCCACATTAGGTAAAGGCTTTGCTTTCTCTGATTTGTTATTTCCTAATGGTCGCATCTGCCTCTTGACATTATTTCTAGCCTTGCCTGAACTATGGGACCCTGCACAAGTTTCAGCAACGGCAAGACCACTCCTTTTATACTGAGAGGAATCTCCATCCTCACAATCAGAGGGACCAGTCCCTATATCTGACCGAGCACAGGAATTCCATCTATCAGATGCCTTTGATGAGGTACTAAGACTATTAGCACAGTCATCCATATACATGTCATCCACGGTCAATCTACCAGAATTTTCTGGATGTTCAACTGAATCGTGATGCAAACTTAAATGAGCCACACACTGTTCCATAAGCAGCTTGAGATGCAAACTCAGAAAAAAGGTAGGTGCAGCAGTAAAAGAAAGAGCAAAAGCAGGAAAGTTTCTTTTCATTTCATTGGAACACAAATTAGAATGACCATTGTTCACGCAAGCAGCTCCTTTGAGATTGATACCAAGACTGCTAATCTTCTGTACGCCCTGATTAGAGAAGAAACACTGAAGGAGTTACTACAAGATGAAATGTCTAGCCTTGGATTGGAAAATCACACAAAACAAAAATACAGAGAAAGCAAAATAACATTTAAAAAAAAAAAAATTAACTTGCTTGAACAACAATATAGTTGATAGCATAATCAAAAGTAGAAGAAGAAGAAGAAAGAATATTAGACTAAACGAGTACCTTGATCGAGGAAGACTGGCCACAAAATGGAGATGTATGGAACTGACTTTTGCTATTTTGAAGCCTTTTGATATTATCGTAGGTGCATTCAGTCAATGGAAGCTGCTTGGCGAGTAAGCAATACTTCTTCAGCCGGCAGTCTAGGTGAACCCACTTGGAATTTTTTATTTCTGAGAAGTTATAGAAAGCAAACACAAGCTGCTTTCCAATATCCTGAAGGCACGAGAATTTGAACCTGATGGAGGTAACGGGAAACTGAAAATCAGCATACCTTCCCTTTTTACCGGGTGACTGAAACATTTTTAGGACCAGGAAAATGAAAGCCACTGCCTGCATCAAGCAACCTTCAAACAAGAGAAATCTCAACCCAACCACATTATCTACAAATAACATCTCTAATTGAACCTTTGGCCATATTAACGTCAATGTACCATGTTGGACGAGCATTGCCAGATGGAATAACCAAAATGTCTCTGCACTAGAAGTGACATTCAGGAATGAATATTCTGGAATGCATAACTCAAACCTCAACTGCCCCGCTTCCATAACTGGAATAGCCAACTGCAATAACCCAGCATCATCAACACACCATAGTGACCTGGGTGCTTTTGACCTTCTGGGAGAAATATCTGGTTCTTCCGCATCATCAATTTTGCTAACATTAGAAAAAAATGAAGCAAGAGAAGGATGTGTTCTTCTAGAGGCATAGTCACTCTCACGCTTTTGGGACATTTCAGTGCCTGTGTTGCGAAACCTTTTCCTAAAATACACAATAGGAAGTTTGCTAGTCTTAGAACAAGTGGCGATTTCTGAAGCAGACTTCTCTAACCCATCCATATCTCCTAACCTTTCTGGCAATTCTGAAAATTTAACACGTAAATTTGCTGGCTTTTCAATTGCCTGGGAGCCCGACTTTAAACATGGGCCAGGAGTTTTCTGCCTCTTTGAACTATGAGAGGGAGATGATTTATTACGTTGAGTAGATCTAGCCAACCAAGAGATGATTGGTTCAGAATCCATATTGCTACCAGTATTGCAATCATCCTCCACAATCGCAGTGTTGGTTTCTTTTCCTTTCCTGGATCTAGATTTCCCTTTCTCATTAGCAGGATCATTCCCCATCACTGACTTCCTACGTTCTTCCCTACCAGGAACTTCACTAGGAAGCAGCAACAGTTTGAACCTTTCATTTTGAAGATCAATCCATTCTTCATCACGATCATCATATTTGACATGATGAAGCTTCCTTTCTTTATCATAGTCATTCACGAGCCCAAAGTACCAGATTTGGTCTAAAGGCCAAAAGACTTTGATCCTCCTGTTTAATACCCAGACCGCATCCAAGTCCCCAAATAAAATTTCATAAAAATGGCGTCTTTTCCGTGAGCTTTTCTTTTCTTTTCGTTGCTTCCTAGGCCTCAATACTCTTCCGGCAGCATCAACTGATGCAGATTCTGAACCAGATAAAGGCTTAAGACCACGACTAACAATATCATGGCCAGAAGACAACAAGAAGGATAAACCATTTGCTGGTGGCAATGAACCCTTCGTGTTTGAAGAAAACCCAGTACAATTTGGATCAAATCTTGATGATAACATTCTGGCAGCATTCTCCTCCAGATTCTCTTCATCATCTTCCGGGTAGCCATCACGTCGCTTAGTGGAATGAGATATAGATGCCTCACCCTCCTTTGAATTACTTTTACTCCCAGATGCAGAAATCTTTCTTTTCCTGAAATTCCTTTGTGATTTTTTGGATGACAGACTGACAGGCTTTACAACCGAATGATCAGTATGCTCACCACCTTCCTCCTTCAAATGCAAAGTAGAATTTGATTCATTTTCTCTAATCAACTGATCAGCCTGCCCATCTCCCTTCTTCAAATTCCGAGTTGAGCTCAACTCATTTTGCCCTTTCTCCTTTAAATCTTTAAACCCTGGCTTTCTAATAGTCTTACAGCATTCCACCTGATCACTGGGATCTTTGGCACTAGATTTAGCAATCTGATCCACAATACCAGCTTTACCATCCAATTCCCCAGATGGTTTCAAAATCTGACCATCAATAGATTTCTTTCTCCTAACAAAACCACCCCTCTTACGTTTTGGAATTTGCATAACATTTTCATCCAAACTAAGTGGAACTTTGTTAAACTCACTACTGCTATTTAACTTTTCCCTTGAGTCTGACTTCAAGGCCTTTTTTGAATCATGCCCACTTGAACCTAGCCCAGCATCATACACTTCATCCAAACTCTTCCTGCTCCTACTATAAATACTACTGAAATTACTGAGGGACACTTTTTTCCTATTTCTCCTCTCGTTCCTCTGCTCATCACCATCCTCTACCCGGACCTTTCTCTTTACCCTCTTATTCTGAACCTCTTTAGGCACCTTTGATTCGTACAAACTCTTGAGATCCAAAGATCTCGATTTCTTCGGTGTATCAGTACCATGTGAGTTTTCTAAGCTATTTTCCATCGACTTCCCCAAACGAAAACTCCCAATCCAGAAACCCCCAATTTTCATGTTCCATCATTGTACATGCATATAAACATTTCTCAGATCTGTGTCACCGAAACCACGCCAAAAATTAAAAAAGCGAAAATCCTCGTCAAACGGACGCACATAGTGATCACATCCAATTATCCATGCATTCATAGTATTCTCGGATGGATTCGGATAAACCAAAAAACAATTAAAAGACAATGAAAAATCATATACCTACCTCGACTGATTGAACCGCGAATAAAAATCCCTTCGTCTACGAATCGTGCCGATCATAAACCCGAAAGGTAAATTAGGGCTTGAATCCGAGCTATCTCATTCGAAACCCTAATAGATTCCACAATTTTCCCAATTAATTTTCGGCAATTTTTGAATTTTTGCCCTAATATTTTTAATTTTAACCGTGAGAAACGGACGGAGCTAGGGTTTCTTTTGGTTCCCCGAACAAGGGTTTAGATATCGAAAAATAACAAAAAGGAAAAAAGAAAATAAGACTAATAAATCTCAATAGAAAAATAAAATTGAAGCGATCTGCGCTCGCCACGTGTCGTAATTCCAGCCGTCGGATCGGAATTTTATGGTGGTAATCTCGTTCTCCTGCTTCCGTGCCTTCGATGATTTAATGCAGCTCACAATTCCCGCCGGCCAACATGGCGAAAATCAACGGTCGAGATTCATCCTCCAAACTTGGACGGCCAAGATTCAAAACTCATTTGAGAGTTCTGAGAAGACACGATTTTAGTGAAATTTCCATTTGACCCTTTTTTCAAAAAAAAAAAAAAAAAAAAGTTTCCGTTTAACGTAAAAAAATAACTAATAAAGCTATTTCCTCTAAGGGAAAACTGATTGCCCTTGATTTTCAAAAGTATTTCGAAAATACCACGGAGATTTGAGTTCGGAGGCGCCATAAAAGAACCGGAAATTTCAGTCGCCGAAAGTAGTTGAGATTTAATCACTCGCTCTGAGCTTTTGACACGTGGAAAGCTTTGGTCCAATTGTACTTCGAGAAACGAGTGTTTTGTACGCGCTTTTGTCGGCGGGTGGTGATGGGTTTCTACTTTAGAAATAACAGTACAAAGTGACGTGGTCAAAATAATATTACCGAAGGGGAAAGGTTAACGTGACAGACAGTGCTTTTGCCGATCCGTTTAGGCTTCGCTAATATGGCTGGTTAGCATGGCCGGATATATATATATATATATATATATTTTTTTTTTTTTAATAACGTTAATTACCGCTGAGCGAAGCTTGCTTTGGCACCGTTATTCAATAATAAATTATTTTTTGTAATTTTTTTATTTTAAAAAATTTGTATGTTCATCTTTATTTAGTGGATGAGACATTTATTGTCATTCTAAAAGTTAATAGTTTGATCTTCACTTTCACAATTATTAAACTGGAGAACAAAAGTGATTTGGTGGTTAAAAAGTACCATGTATATATAAATGTCTTAAAGGGGAATGGTTTCGGGACATGGTGGCTACATACCCAATATTTAATATCCTACGAGTTAGTGTGGCAACTAAACATATATGATCAACGATTTGTCTCGTAAAAATAATTAAGATGCTTGCAAACTAACCTAAAATTAAATTTGATTTTTGTAGAATTTTATCTTTCAATACATTTTATGTGGTTTGGTCGACCATTGCAAAACATCAAATGTCCAAGTTATAACAAGCATATGGGAACAAAAAATAAAAAATAATGAGGAGCAATTATAGGTAGTCTTTAATGTAAACAACTATGTAGAAAATATCAACTTTTGAAGTTTTATATCTAATCGTCTTCTTTCAGGCAACAATAGCATAGCTCAACTGGCACGGAGTGTATGTTTATGACTGAGAGGTCATGAGGAGCAACTGTAAGTAATATTTAATCTGAATGCATCAACAAAACGATTTTTTTAGCCCATTAATTGTGTTAGTTGACTTCATTAAGAGTTGGAGTTATTGAATAATAATAGAAAATGGGGAGATTCTAAAGTAGGTGAACAATATGTTTGGAGATGGTTGCGAGGTTTAACAATAACAATAGATGTATTGAAACTAAACCAACATCATTGGACCACACAAATGTAGTCTCTATCACCGATAAAATGATTTAAGTTTGATGAAACCACAGTCAGAAAGTCGATGAAATATCGATTAATAGTATGAGTGACAATTAACAATGTAATAGTTGACGTGATTAAAATAAATTACAATGTGATTAGTTATTATAAAATTATAGGTGTGAACTTCAACACATTTTAACCGTCATGACATTGTTTCTAGTTCATTGAATATGAGGTCAGTCACATTTTTTTTAGATCAACATAAAAGACAAAACATTTGAATCTGCATTTTTTATTATTATTATTATTATTTTGTTTTTTAAGTTATGATGCATTGACTCGCTAAGTTTTGCTTGAGTCACAATAGTTACAACAACTTTGTATGTGAGTTTAAAGTGAATTCCCATAATCCACACTTGAAATTATACATATACGAGCTTTTATGCTTGTGTCGAATAGGTCTCCAAACTTATACAAAACACATAACAAGACTTAGCACTTTCAATTATGTGTCTAGTATGTCAAAATTTAAAACAAGTAATATATATTATTGAACTTGTATAATTGTGTATTAAGCTTTTAGCTTCGTGTTGAATAAGTTTGTGCCTTAAAAAGTTTTGAACATGTCAACTACCCATAGATAAAAGTTGGAGGTTAAAAAACTTATTAGGTATAAAATAGAAAGTGTTAGAATTGTAAGTATCTATTAGATACGAAATTGATATATCTCTACTATATATAAAAGGGGCTTAGATGGGAGAATTTTTACATTCCCTTATTGCCCCTAACATTTTTGACAATGACTACTTTGCCCTTTTACCCTAATTAATGATATTTAAAATTATATTTTTTTAAAATAAAATGGCTATGAGTGGAGGATTATATACTTATTTAATTGATTTTTGAACAGACACAAAAAAATCAATTAAGGTAAAAAAAAAATAAAACCAAATATTTGAAACGAAAATCTTAAAATTTACTGTTCCTAAATAAATGAAAATATAGTTATTAATTACTAATTTCAATTTACAATTAATTTTTAAAAATTTTATACATAAATTAATTATAATATTGAGATTTTACTCAAAAATTTAAATCAAAAACTTCACAATAATGTAAGAAAAGTTTTAAATTACTGAACTGAAAAGACAAAAGATTACTTTCCTATTAGACATTTTAAATTTAGGGATCAAATTGAAACAATCCTGAAAGTTCAATGGCCAAACTTGTAATTCAACCTATATTTTATGAGGATTAAGAGTATGTTTGGTTTAACTTTTCAAGTATATAATTTTGAAAAAAAATATAGTGTTTGACAACAACTAAAAATAACATTAAAAAATGAGATTGAAAAATAAACCATTTTGAAACAAACACTTGAAAGCAAATTTTTTAAAAAGAGTTTGTGGTATATAATAATAACATAAGTATAAAAACACTTATGAAAAAAATGTCACCAAACATATGAGTGTTTAAATTGTAAACGCTTTTTATACAAAATGTTTAAAATAAAATGCATTTTTGAAAAAGATTAAACTAAAATGTATTCCAAACGGACCCTAAAACAAAGTTCAAATAATGTTTATTTATGACATAAATGAACTAAAATAAAAACTAAACACTTTGTATAATTACATTAAATTAAAACTACAAGAGCTCACATATATGTTCTTTTTCTTTGAACATATTTTCCAAACACTCCTTACAAATGGGGCTATGGAAGAGTATATTTGAATTCCTATTTTCCAATCACTCCTTTTGTCCATTTTCGATTTTTAATTTCTTTCGTTTGTATAGTTGCAACTGTTCATTTGTATAATTGTAATTGTTCGAGTTGAGGTTTCCATTGGGAGAATTTAATAAGAGGTTACACGATGTAGTAGTGCATCCTTTCATATATGAGAGTGACCTAGAAGGTAGACACGTGAAAAAAAAAATTAAAATAGAAATTGTTGCATTATCTATATTACAATACCAAAATATTAACATATGTATTTGATAACTTAATTACTAGCCTAACTTTTTGCTATAGAAGATTTTTTTAGGAAGAATAATACGATAATATGAATACATTAAAATAAAAAATTTTACATTATATATTTTTTAAAAATTTATGGTAATTAAAACAAAACTATATAAAATTTATTCATTACATGGTAAAAGATTACTACATTTTTTTTTTCAAAATTTTAATGAAAACCACAAGATTTCACGTGCATTGCACGTGTTTCTTGACTAGTATATATATATTGACAATATGAGAGGGTTGGGGGATTTGAACCACAAGTCATTAGTGCAATTTTATGACAGTTGAGTTATGTGCTTGTTGTGTATATATATAAAAAATGGTTAGATAATGATAACAATCTCCAAGCCGTAAGAACATACACATACTTTCAAAATTTAGAAAGAAAAAGTTAATAGAAACTATTTGTATTAGTAAGGTCGACATTCGAAAATAAACTAATGATAAAAATCAATTTTAAACTTTATTGAAATCACATCGAAAAATGAAATAAAACTAAGTTAAAAAAATTATCAAAATGGTATTTCATCTTAAAAATAATCACCAAACTGCTGAAGCGAGCTTAACTCAACGGCAATTGGCATGTGCTCTAGACCATGAGATCAGACGAATCTTCCACGTCCAAAATGCTGATGTACTTAAAAATAAAATCAAAAATCAAAAATCAAAAATCACCAAACTGCAAACGCAATAGTTACACTACACAGCAATACGCGCCATTTTCTTTCATCCCGCGGGGGCATCCAATCCAACCTCACATTCTTCTGCACTCGTCTCCATTCTCTTGCAGGCGCTTCGAAAATTTCCACCGTTGCATTCACATCCCGCCCGAAAAATCCCGTCAATTGCACGCCGGCAGCGCCGATGTGGCGCTCGTTTGGCCAGCAAGAGATTCATATGCCGATGGATGTGTAATTCTGCGCGTTTTTCTCGGAACATTCGGACGCCGAATCGGTTTAGTGTGAACCTCATCTCTGAAGATCCAGAATCTATTTGTTGGAGAAGAAGAAACAGTGGACAAGAATCGAGGTCTGTTCAGTTTAAAATGTTGCTTGATCGTGGTATGTTTGATTGCCTACTAGAGGAAGCAATTACTTGAAGTATTATTTTCCTAATCCCCCCTAAAACCAAAGGATCGAATGGCTGTTTAATGATTTGGTGTTCATTTCGCCGATTTGGCAGTTTCGTATCTTTCTGATTTTGGGAGCGAAAGTTTGTAATCGTCAGGTGGAGGGATCGGTTAAACCAGCAAGAAAAGTTGGTTTGGTCCGGTATGTATTATCGGATTATACTGTGGTTATGTTCATGTTATGGGTTCGTCTGCATGAGTTGTTGAATCCATATGAGCTTACTTTGAAGGCATTTAGTTCAAATTCTGTAATTCATATATGTCGTGCCTGGTAATTCGAAATATGGATCGATCTAATGTGCGAGGAGTATCAAGTATTATATTTATCACAACCAATTGGTTCGAATTGTAGGGTCGTGAAATGATTATTTGGATCGTAGATGGAGTATAGAACTTATGTCCTCATCTGGATTGGGGGCTAAACGAGCCGATTAGTCCTACGAGTCAGAAGCACAGCCTACTGTTTAGGATGCCAAATCTGGGCGCGAGAGACACACTATACTTGGTCACAATTTTTATCAAGTGCATGAATTATATCGTTAAAACACCTGATGGTATGTTTGGGTTCAAATGACTATCTTTAAAGGGCACCTGTCTTGATTATAACGGTGAACCTCCTTGTTTAATACATCATCGGCTGATATCGAAATTTTTTCTTCAAGTTTACGAACTTGTAAACTGCAGGCAGTTATGAGGTTTTATAGACAATGCTTAGCATTCTAATACTCGGGTGTCGTTGTATCTTCCTTGGTTCATCTGCTCAGTTGGTTTGTTTGTTGAGTTCACATCATTGCTTGAATAAATTTCAAAATCTACACATCTACTTTCTAAACATTTGAGATGTGGTCACATCCACCTTCACAAGATTGAACTGTTTGGTATTTTAAATGTGATTTGCTGCTTAAATAAGTTTCAAAATCCACGAGCTCCCTTCTATTATACTCCAAAACGGTCTTGAAGTTGAAACCAATGCCTACTGAAGTTGTGCTAACTGTTAACTGTTAACTGTGCTGGACTTTGTATTAACCTTTATAAATAGAAGAAAAACTTGAGGTTACGCATGGCTCTTCCCTATTTCATCTCTTTCTGTCATGGTGTATGTTAAAAACTTTGCAATTGCTTTGCACGTGTGACAAAAAATTCATAGAGTTAGCATCGTTGGTGGAACAGAGGACTTTGGTGAAATGCAGGAGATGACAGCATTTTCCTTGGAGAATATGATCAATTATACAGTTGTGCATTTCTAGACCTCCATTTTCTCGGCATCGCCAGGAATGATGTTCAGTATCTAGTTTGATGCCACTAGTAATTCAAGCACTACTGTTGATGGCCATTGGTAAATCCGGAGTAAAAATGGAGATGAAAGAAGTTACTGCCTGGGGAGGGAGGTGAGGACAAAACTCATGTTCCTTGCACGTTAGATTGGATTTGATATCTATTGACAATATGTTCTTCCATCAACAAAGAACTTGGAAGTTCATAAGAGCGGATGCCGAACAATAAGCATCTCCTACCAATGAATGCATTAGTCTGTGGGGGTGAAAGACTATTACAAAGTGCATATTTGGCTGTTTCCCTTTTAAATGAAGCAGCCATACTTTTTTCTTCTTTTCTTCAATCTCAGAATGAATATCATTATATAATTGTAAGCTATGGTTTCAGGGATACTTATAATTTACACTCTGTAGTTTGCAAAATTTGCATACACTTGCAGACTTGCATTTATCCTGTGACTTATTGCTGCTTGCTGGAATTTTTATTTTTATTTTATTATATATGTTTATCTAAGTTGCAGAACCCTTTTCTTGTTCAAAGATGCACAGGAAGCAACTTGAATGGAACCAGTCAACCAGTTGCTTTGTAGAGACATCAGTTAGTCCTTTTTGAACCTGGTTGCCGAGCGGAGGTGCACTGAAGCTCTTTGAAATTTATGGGTTGAATAAGTTGCAATCCCAGTCACTCGGTAAGGAGAACTGTCCTCCCGGTTTTACACCCTGGAACACCATTCTATTCGTTTGTACTTTGGGGAATGGTTTTCTATGATGTGAATTGGTTACGTTGCAAATAATAGAGGTCATTCTTGGAAATCGACATAATCAAGGGGATCGGTTAACATGGGTAGGTTGTGCTTTAGTTTTTCTGCAGCATTTTTCCCCGTGTAAATTTAAAAAAACTAATTGAATCTTCCAGTTCTAGTGCACGACTTTCTCAGCGAGTCGTGAACTTCTCTGCTATGTTTCAGTCTCGTATGTATATTTTTCTTACCGTTTTCCTTATTCCAATTGATTTGGCTATAACTGATATCGAATAACCTTCTTGAACTTGAGTAGGAATTTACTAGCAGGCCTGAATATTAATACTACTCCCACATTGTACTGCAGAATTGCTGAGAACGTTGGCGAATGTGGAAACATAGGGTGGTTTGTGATCTTGGTTTTCTGTGTTAAATTTGTCCCTCATCGTTTTCTATTTCTTAGAGTACAATTATTACGTAGAAGTTGTGAGATTGAAGATTATGTTCTATTGTTCTTTTGTTTTGGGGTTGCTCTGTCCTATTATTTTCTTCTATCGTTGTTCTTTTATTCCATTGTGATTTAAGCACATTATATTATACTATAACTAACGAGCTTTCTTTCAAATCATATACGATAAAAATAGTTGTTGATATATTTATGGAAGTATCATTAGAGTAAATTGAAATCCCATGTCCATCTGTAAATGACGCTATTACATGGCCTAATCAGAAGTTTGGAAGCATGTTTGGCAAATTCGACCTGTTTCCACGTGTAAATGTTAGATAGTAAAATTGCCTTTCTCAGATGAGTTTATGTTCATCTGGAAATTTCTATATTATTCTCTATTGATGGCGTTTGTTTTTCTTCCTTTATCTTATATACGCTTCTGTTTGTAGCTTGTAGCGCACTAGACTGGAGCAGAGATTACGAAGAATGACAATTGGAATTCAAAGTTTGCGGGAGTTTCAAGAATATCTCTATGAAGGCTTGAAAGTGCAGGTACGGAAGATTGCTTATTTGCTTTGATGTTTTTCTTTTGTTTTTTAGAAGAGTGTTTTAATTGAATGATTATTAAGTGCTCAAAGTGTCACTTTCAAAAACGTGTTAGGAAAGTATTTTTATCCTGTTAAATGTGTTTATTTACTCTTTCAGTCTAGATTTATGGTTCAAATCCTATTTTAGTCTATGAAAAATATGTATTTCAGTTTTTTAAGTTCAACAAATACTTGATGTCCAACATGATCATGACTTAATTGACATAAAACTTGTACTAATGACCAAAATTTTCGTGGTTCAAATTCCCCACCAAAACACAAATACTTGATGGGAGATCGATAGGTTTAATTTCAGTTCTTGAACAACATTTCATTTTAGTTTCTAACTTTGGACAAAGAAAAGCGAGAGTAGGTAGAAAAAGATCACAATTGTGCAAAAACTTACGCCAACACATAGCTCAACTAGTATAACGCTTGTACTGATGATCAAGAGGTTTGTGGTTTAAATCCCTTCATAACTCACATGTTGTCAAAAAAAAAAAAAAAAAAACAGTGCTAAAACTTAGTACATTTGTTGTTAAAATTTTCTGATTTGTTATAATGTGAGATAATTATAAGCTAGTTTTAATGATTTCAGACCGTGTAACTCTTACATTTATGATCAAATATTGCTAAAAACCTGCCTTTTTCGTTTCCATTTGATTTCTTTTCACCATGGTCCTGATATGTTTCCGTGTAAATGTTGCCTACGGAAGTATCAACCACCGACTATCAAGGGAGAATCGTTAATGGGCCATCTATGTAAATTTTCTTTATGGATATTTTTGGAAATTTTCACCTATTTGTTATACAATGAATAGTGATTTATTATTTTCCTCCCATTGCTGGGTTTTGTTTGTATAATTCTATTTTGATAATGCTTCATAAATTTTAAAAGGTTTCACTGTTATTTTTTAAAGTTTAACACGTAAGGTGAGGGATTTGAACCTCTAACTTCCTAAGTTCAATGTCTATGTTTTAACCATTTGAGTCATAATAGAATGTTAATATCACGTTTTATTACGTAAGATCTTGGTTCAACAACATTTGGAGTAGTGAGATTCGAACCTCATATCTATGGTATATGTTAATCACAACTAATCTATGTTCACTTTGATATGATGTGGGACAGTTAATTATAGTTAATTGGTTAATTATATAATTCCTTTGTGTTATCTAACTAAAAATTCAAATGAAATATTGTGGTTGGATTCTCAAATAAATTAAACATTTATTAAAAAAATTCAAAATGAAGCAACAAGTGGTACAATGCTGTTTGGTCAACGTATTTTTATCATTTTTAATGTTTTGGTCATTTACCATTACTTTTTTTTTTTCATTTTAATTATTGTTCGATACATTCTGATTTTTTAATTAAAGTTATAAATACTATTTGCCCATGTGTGTTTCTTTGTTGTCATAAAAATGTAAGTCAAATTTTGAAATAAAAATTTGTTTGTTGGAAAATTATTGAGAATTTTAATGTTGAAAAAAGGTAAAAGAAAATATATCAAATAAATAGCGAGAAATCAAACATAATTGTAACAATGAAAAACTAGATGATAATCTGTTGTTAAATGGTATTTATATTATTTAATCCTTAATATTAACCATCCTTAACAAAATCAAATAACATATTTCCAAAAAAAAAAAGGAAATCAAATAACAATAATACCAACTACCTATGTTATTTATCCTCAATATCAATTATATAAAACATTGAGAGGTAATAAAAATTGATGTGACATCACATATAAGCTGCATATAACAACAAAGGCAAGTATAATTCTAAAAAGAAATCTGAACTATTATAAATGTATTAATTAATTCTCTATTGCTCCAAAAATAATATTGACTACTAATAAAAAAACTTTTTTTTTATAACACTACTAATAAAAAACTTGATGTGACCCCACATAAAAATTGCATATGATAATCGATAAAAATATAAAAAATTAGAAAATAAATTAAAGAACATGATTTTCTTAAAACGATAAAAAGATATGAACCACATTTATAAGTTATCTGAAAAGAATGAAATCAAGGTCAGAATATCATAAAAATATAAAAAATATTAACTCAAATATTTATTTGAAGGAAAAAAAGACCTTTCAAAATTCAAATTCTAACGTAGTGATAGAATACGTTCACTATCATTATCAACTTAAAAATTTGACCATAAAAATAAAACCTTCTTCATTAGTTTTATTTTAAAAGAAAATTTCAAATATACATCAATGACTTATCGTGTTAAAAAAAATAATAAAGAGACTTAAATAATAATAATAATAAATAAAGGCTACATTATAAAAAATACCCCTAACTTTGAGGGTTGTTTAAAAAATGGTCCTAAACTTTAAAAGCTTCAAAAACACCCTTGAACTTTGAAAAATGTTTAAAAAATACCATTGTCATTAATTTTTAGACGGAAACCGTTAAAATTAGGGGAGGAAAAAAAAGCATATTTCAATAACGGTATTTTATTTTTTTTTAAGAGTTCAAAGATATTTTTGAAATTGAAACTTTGATGATTTCCATAAAAAAAAAATTAAAGACAGGAGTATTTTTGAAACTTTTCAAAGTTGAGAGACATTTTGGTAACAAACCCCAGTATTTTTTATAATTTAACCATAAATAAATAAAGAAAATATGCGATTACGATTTACGAATCCCCAACCGAATTGTGAAAAATAATGGGTTGCATGCGAAAAGCATAAAAACGGCGGCGTATTAATGATGAAAAAATTTTGCGACACATCGATAACACGGGCACCGCCTTTGGCAATTTCAAGAAAAATCAGAAAAAAAAAATTGCCCTAACTGCAAATTGAGCAAAATTGAGGCCCTTTTTTCGAAAATGCACCCCTATAAAGTCTCCTCTTTCTTCTTCCTCTCTCCCATTACGTTATCGTCTCCTCCGTTTTGCCCTACACTATCCCTTCTCCTCTTCGTTTAACGTATAATCCACCGATTCTTCTTCCATTTTTATCACAGAACTCAGCAAATCCTCAATTTCCCTTCGTCTAGTAGTTTTCTTTGATATCTTTCATCTTCAGCTTGTGCAGAGCCGGAAACCCTAATTTTCTGTTGCCCCACCTTCAAATCTGTCGCAAATCTTTGATCTATTAATCGAGAAATTTGCATCGGTTTTGTTTTCGTTGCTGTCGAGAATTTTGTTGGCGATTTATTGTTTTATATTTTTCTATTAATCTTCGTCGGACCTAATTGGGCGTTGTCTGATTTAATTTGGCTGCCTGGAGATTTGGTTTCGCCAATAAAATTCTTGGTTGAATTCCTGAAGTTCGAGGAATTTTAGAAATCTGACCTACGTTTTTACGATTTCATTGTTTTTGCGTCGCTTTGGTTGATCTGTTTTTGTGAAAATGGTCGGTGGTGGAAGCAGGAGGGACGAGGGTTCTTTGGTCATCAACAACACCAACGTTTTTGCAGCCCTTGAGACTCTCAGGAAGAAGAAGAAGTCTGACAAGGAACGCAAGAATAAAGGGTCGTCTAAGTCTCAGTCGTCCCAACTTAAGGAACCTGAACCTCAGGTTTTTTGGGCACCAGCTCCATTGACTTCGAAATCATGGGCTGATGTTGATGATGAAGATGATGACGATTACTATGCCACGACTGCTCCGCCTCAGGCTGTGTGGGGCTCCTCGGAGGCTCACGAGAGCAAGGAGAGGCCGAGCAATGTAGAGGTGGACAATTACTTTAATATCGCTTACCATGCTGATAAATTTTCCTACTCGTGTGTCGAATTTTGTTAGCTTATTCTCATATGTGTTAGTCTTTATTTTTGTTGGCTAGTTCATACGAGGAAGATAATTAGATTGAAACTTGTTTTTATCTATAAATACTTGTTCATGAGAATGACCCGCGGGAGTATGCTTCATCACATTTTTTTTTGCTGACCACCAACTAGTTACTACGTTTGGTGAACAGCCGCGTCATAACATATGCAGACAACGAAGTAGAGTGGAAGGAAAGAGCTTAGTATACAGTAGTCAAGTATCCATTGCAGTTTCTCTGATTTTTCTGTGCACACTGAAATTGATTAAGTTGGTCGGCTGACGTAAAATTAGTTTTCTCTGATATAGCTGTGAAATTAATCTCCACTACATTATTGTCGTGTATGATATCTCGAGTAGATGTTGTTGTGACGAATATTAGCACAACAGTTGTGGTTTTTAGTGCCTGTCATTATTTGATAGCAATATTTTTGTTCGTTGAACCCTTAAAGTTTTGTACATATTAGTATTCATAGATGCAAAGGTCAGCTATTGCAATGTCGCAACATGCTATATTGTTGAATAAAATGTGTGAGAAATTTGCTTGTAGGTATATCCCGTAAATATTTGTTTTTTATCTATCGCTGTGGGAATCCTGCTAAGTATGGCTATCTGGTTGCAGGAGAGTGAGAGTGATGATGACATCCTTGATGAAGTTGATTATGATCTTGAGGATGAGCATGAGCATGATCCTGATCAAGATCACGAACCAGAGGTTCCCGTGCATCCAGAGCCAGCTGTGAAGAAGGCTCCTGAAGCTTCTGTGGCACCAAAGGAGGCTGAGAGGCAACTTTCCAAGAAGGAAAGGAAGAAGAAGGAACTTGCTGAACTAGATGCCCTTCTGGCTGATTTTGGAGTAAGCCAGAAAGACAGCAACAGTCAAGATGAGTCTCGTGGTAATATAATTTTTATTGTTTCAAATCTTGTACTGTTCTTTTTGCCTACCTCCTATTGGTTCACCACTTGCTTTTGTGAAAGTTTTGTTTCAAATGGTAACAAGAATGTTGTCTTCGTTCATATATCATATTACAGAAGGCTGATGTATGTTTATTTAGTCATTTATTGGTCATTGTGAGCAGATATAGGTATGGAGACCTCAAATATCTCAACCAAATTGTGGCATTCTTAACACGTTGTGTGTCTAACATTGACAGCTGACTGCTGAATTTGTACCTAGTGATGAGGGATTTATGTTTGGAGTGTGACTGCCCTTAATGTGTAGATAGTTGTGACTTAGTCCTGCCTTGGTCTTCTTTAATCTTATTATTTACTCGTACCATTGTACTTTTCATGGACCAAATGTGTCAATACAAGCAAACATATTTAAACATTTATAGGTTCTTTACCAACAGAAGAGGTTGTTGGCCATGTCTGAAGAAGGTTTTTGTTTTTTGTTTTATTTGGCGTTTTTAGATGTGCAAGAAAAGAGAGATGGAGAATCCAATGGAGATGGAGAAAAGAAGGAAAATGCCCCTTCAGAGTCCAAAAGTGCCAAGAAGAAGAAAAAGAAGGAAAAGAAGGAGGTTAGAGATCAGGATCAGCGAAACAATTCTGATGTTAACACCGGGCCAGATGAACCTGCTGGCAATGGTGATGCCGAGGAAGATGCATCGGCAGTTGATGTGAAGGAGCGGCTTAAGAAGGTGACATCCATGAAGAAGAAGAAATCTAGCAAAGAGATGGACTCTGCTGCCAAAGCTGCCGCTCTTGAGGCTGCTGCAAGGAGTGCAAGACTTGCAGCCGCAAAAAAGAAAGATAAGAACCATTACAACCAACAGCCCGTTCGGTAAAAAGTGCTCTTGTTTTTTCTTTGCGTCTATAACTGGACATATGTTTCTCATTGTTTGTATAAGCAATGCAGAATAATCTCTCTGGGCTCTCAAATCTCTGGTTTTGTGGACAGCGGCATTAGTTGTATTAAAATGGATTCGGGGAATTTTCACCTTTTCTTTTCTGGATCCCTTGTGGTTGATCATTTGTCTCCAAATGTGTTTTTGCAGGTTTATTCTTTAAAATCTTCACTATGTAGGTTCAGCTTGTAGTTGTAGTTATATATAAGTCTATCTTGTGATTGTGTAGATTTTAGAAACTCCAATTTCTTTCAGTGAAGCATAGATGGGGGGTTAGGTGGCATCAGAAAATATGCTAAATGCAGTTAAAAATGAGACAGATATAAAAAATATTTTATTGTTTGTGTTGCCATCTGAATTGATGGCTGGAATTTGTTTAATGTTCTGAATATGCTATGATCTTATTCTTAGATACTCAGTCTAGAATTATCAACAATTGGAAAGTGATGGGAGGTTAGAATTATTTGAAGCTGAGATGATTGGATTCTGTCTTGTTGATCATTTAACTTCACAGAGGTGATAAATTATGTTGTTTTTATAAAGTCAACAACTTTTTAATGTTTAAAGGATTAAGTGCTTATATTGTTGAGGCTGGAAGGCTGCTATAATATAATATTTCTAGAAAGGAAACAGCTAGGAGTTTTGAAGTCATGGGCTGCGGCCTATCTTATTTTTAAATGGCAGACAAGTTTTGAAGACCTGGAAAAATGGTTTTTTGGAAAATTATTCTCTGTTGATTTGCAAATTTTAGCAATATTATTGAATTTTTATTAGATATGGTACAAATACAAATACCAGCCCTGCAGGATTAGATTGTACCATGAATGATTGTTTGTGATATGAAATTGGTGTTGTTTCTATTCTAGGTTTGCTTGTGCGACAATGGAGAGTGCTATATCAGCTTAAAGAAAGCTGCACGTGCCTAGCTGGCATTAGCTTGCCCAGGGCAAGATTATAGGTGTTCCTTGATTTATGCATCAATCAACAAATTACGTACAATTATGCTTTTTAGCCCATTACAAATTAAAAACATTTTCAAGATTTCTATTGTGTTTGATTTGATTGAATTATTAGGGTAAATAATGATGGTTTTCAGGCACATATGCCCTCGATCAATAGATTAAAAATTATCCGATTAAACGAAAAAAGAAACTTAATAACTCTCTTAGGGTGGTAGAGGTTTTTGGAGTTATTTTAGTTATAGCTTGTTTGTTAGTTATTTATATCTTTGATGAATTTGATAAATATCAATGTGAAATTACTTGTAAGCTACTTTAAAGAATCCTACAAGTACATGCTACTAATGGTAGTCTTTTCTTTTTTGCCATTGATTGTGCCTTAAGTTATTTTTGCCACATATTACATGTGGTAGTTGTCTTTGTTTGGTTAAACTGATAGAAGGCATTTCTATTTCATCAAGTATTTGTGTGGATTATGGTCGAGTATTTTTCTTTTTATTGAGCTTTTGCATTGTTCAACGCAATATAACCTTACATATACAAGATTAATGTCAAATTACAAACATATTCTCTATGTGAATAACTAAAATTGACCTTTTTTTTTTCCTTCTGAAAACCCGAGTTTTCTTACTATATTTAGTGACGTTACTCATTTACTTTGATTGACATCATTTATAACATTTTGAGTCACTGGGCACTTTGCTTGGACGTGGAGGTAAGAATTATTTTTTTCTTTCTTTTTTAGTCAATAGGTAGGTTAAGGGTTCCATGATGGCTACTTATGTAGGATTTAAATGAGTCATACGGTTATCTCCTAAGATTATACAGGTTGTGTGCAAGCTAGTACAGACACTTGTGGATATCTAAAAGAAATTGGGGGTAAGGGTTATGGGTTTGAATGAACCTCTCACCTTTTGATATTTAACCAATAACCAGTTGAACTCTGTTCGGATTTGATAAAAGTAGGTATTACTCATTGTATAATAGAAGCTAGCAAAATCTATTATGAACATTTTTTCAATATACATATTGCAAGTATTGTTGGTTAATATTAAAGTTTATTTATAATATAATAAATTGATGGTTACATTTAACATGATGGGGATGTTGTCAATGAGGCTCTACCTTGCAAATTTCTATGATAAAGACTTTTAGTGGATAGAATATGTTTGTAGTTTCATTGGCTAGTGTTGCATGACCTATTAATCTTTATTTTTTATTTTTAAATAGTGGGAACATATTATGATAACTTTTGCATTTGGGTATCTACAAAATATAAAACTGAAATTTAATAAAATGGAAATAATTAAAGAAAAAAAAAACTGTGTTGATTTAGTTTATTTCCGAAATATAAACAGTATAATACGATAACAAAAAATGACGGGACGTATTTTATGATAACTTTGTATTTGCATTTAATTTATTATTATTATTATTATTATTTTAGAATATTTGCATTTAAATCTTTTTCCAAAACATAATTCATGCAATTTTCACATTTTGCAGTTGAATTTGTACATATATGCCTATGGTCTAATTTTATCTATAGTTTCATGATATATTAGATAATTCATTTTAATTGGAAATAATGAGTTAAAACCTAACTAGTTTGTTATTCAACCTTACTATGAACTTAACGGTGGACGCATTCCACTTAATTAATTATTATTGGTGTTTTTATTAAAACGACTGATTAATTACTTAATTCCAACCATCGCATTAGGTATTAAATTACAAATCTAGATGCTTAATTTTACAACAGTATCAATTTGCACTCAAATTTTATAAGAGTCCATAGTTAATTTAGAAGTCATTGAACTTTTCAATTTTATATTTAATACTTGAATTTTAAAAAAGTATCTAAAATTTCTAAACCTGAAAACTCAAAATTAAAAAGTCATTAAACTTCCAAACTTGTGTCTAATAGGTTCACTATTCAAATTAATGTTCTTAAAAAATGAAGGGGGGATGTTGGAGATAGCAAACTTCTAAAGTGGACTGACCAACCATAGACCATCGTGGATAGTGAGGAAGACTACCACATCCAATTGATTGAATAGTTTCAAGGAAAAAAAGATGTTTAGGACGGTAATGGCGGGAAAGTCGAGTAAGATCCGAGATGCATCCGATTCCTAATAAATTAAGAAGATCAATACTGTCGATGTAAAATAGTCCAACTCAGGACATTCATGAGAAGCTAGGTAACATCATCACCTCATCACATCAAGATAAGAATGAAAGATTCGAAGATCGTGCAAACATTCAAAAGCTAGGTAACATCGTCACCTCATCACATCAAGATAATGATGAAAGATTCGAAGATCGTGCAGACATCCCATCTATCCTTATTTCTTTATCTTTCAAAATTCAAAGAACAACCAGACACAAAATTATAAATTTAAAAGTCTACTACACGTTGTTTAGAATTTAAACCACGTATTAGACACAAGTTGGACTAGACACATTAACCTAAATTAATTTTTTACGAAGTGTTTTTTATTATTAAAAAGTTCTTATGAAATTTCTCAAAAAAAAAAAAAAAGTTCTTATAAAAGAAATTAAAGAAGCGTTATTTTATTTTTTTTATAATTCCCAAACATTTTTTGTACACATATTCACACACATGCACATTTTCTGCCCCCAAAATATAAATTATCCATACATTTAAAAAAAATCCAGACATATTTATATATCTATTTTCGAAATTCAAAGCTCAACTTTTGCTAAAAAAAAAAAGAAAAAAGAAAAAGAATAAAATAAAAACAAATACTTTCGGCTAAAATACTTGAAGCTTCTATACACACCCACCCGCGCTCCAAAATCGGATTCGCGGTCTGTGAGGTGAGCGAAGAGAACCTCGCGGCAGTGACGTAATCTCTCTCTCTCTCTCTCTCTCTATACGCAAAGACAAAAGCGCGGCTGAATGAGCTGACAGTTGCCCAATAAGTTTCAATTCTTCCGCTTTGATCCATTTCTTCTCCAACTCTCTCAGAAATGCTCTGTTCAATCGCCACAGGTTCTAGCTCATTCCAATTCCCATGAGTTTTTGTTTCTAAGTCATGCAGTTAGGCACTTTTGTTCGACTGGAAAGTGTTAGCGTATCGAGCTGATTGATTTTCTTACTGTGTTTTTTGGATTGGGTTTTGGGAAGTTTGGAGCAATTGAGAGGTTGTTATTTGTCTGATGTGAAGTTTAGGATTTCGAGCTACCATGGTTATCTGATTCTCATGTTGGGTCTAGTTGTTTTTGTTGCTAATTGATGCTTTGGGGCTTTTTTTTTGTTTGATGAAACGTAAATAGTCCGGTTCATGTTGAAACTGGTAGATGATCGATTCAATTCCATGCCTGAGTTCTTGCTGACAGTTTGAATTGTCAGGGGACTGAGACCTGCTTCTTGGTCCCCGACAGATGAATCATTTTTGGTTTGAGCGAGACGAGGAGGATAATGAATGTGAAACTTGAGTCTGCTTTTTTTGGGACTCCACTCCATAGTTCATTGCATTGTGTAAACAATGGAAAGTTTGTTTATTTGCGTCGAGGTCGATTGTCGAAAAGGAACTCTAGGAAGTACGTATGTGCAAAGAATAACGATTGGAATGCTCGAGTAGATAGATTTTCACGTTTTTGGGGGCAGCATTTGAAGTCATTGAGTATAAAGCTTAGACCAAGACATGAATCTTTGATGAAATGTGCCAATGAGCCTTTAGTTCAAACAAAAGCTCTATCAAGTTTCTTGCGTCCTTGGTGGAATGAGGGGTTGTTTTTGATTAGATGTTCTGCATTTGTTGCTGTTGTATCTGGTATATGCTTATTGGTTTGGTATGGGCAGACAAAAGCCAAGGGTTTTGTTGAAGCTAAGCTTCTTCCTTCTGTTTGCAAAGCAGTCAGTGACTGTATTCAGCGTGATCTTGATTTTGGGAAGGTTAGAAGTATTTCACCCTTGAGCATCACCCTCGAGTCATGTTCAGTTGGTCCAGATGGTGAAGAATTTTCTTGCGGTGAAGTTCCCACAATGAAACTTCGTGTTTTACCTTTCACCAGTTTGAGGAGAGGAAGGGTAATAATTGATGTGGTATTGTCTCATCCAAGTGTGTTAGTTGTGCAGAAGAGGGATTATACTTGGTTGGGGCTACCGTTTCCATCTGAAGGGACCTCGCAGAGGCATTCTTCTTCTGAAGAGGGTATTGATAACCGTACAAAAACCAGGAGAATTGCCAGGGAAGATGCAGCTGCTCGCTGGTCCCAAGATAGGGATGATGCAGCAAGGGAAGCAGCTGAGATGGGTTTTGTTATTTCTGACAGGAGTTCTGGTTTGTATGATAGTAGTGCTTCGAAGGAGGATGTAGGTCCTACGGTAGATGTTGAAAACTCTAAAACTTTTGTTTTCATGGATGAGAATGTTAATTTGAGGGAACATCAGTGCATGGATACAGATGCGGACTATAAAATAAAACATGCAAATTCAGAGAAGTATTTTGATGTAAAAAGCCCAGATACAAGGCTTAAATTCTTGTCTAGAGTAATGGAAGTGCCTATAAAAGGGCAATCAAAGAGGAAAGCAAGTGGAGACGATGTGTATGTAAATAATTTCACTGCCAAAAAGAGAATTCTTAGGCGCAGTACATTGGCAGCTCAGGATTATTTCAAGGGTGCATCCGAGGGGAAGTTTGGTGAGCCTTCACAATTACACAGGAGTTTCAATAATGTGGACCTTGATTCCTACTTGGTAAAAAATGTGAATGAAACGAATGCTGACTCCATCATAAATACTGATGTCCAGTATGGGAAACAAAGTTTAGATGCCAGATTGCATTCTCTTAAAGAAGAAGGGGATATTGATATTCCAAACCATATAGATGATCAGATTTCTACAGTTACAGGTTTGGGTAATAAGGACAGAAGATCTGTTTCAGTCACTTCTAGTGGTAATGAGTCCAATGTGAAAAGTGAAGATAATGTAGGATCTGATCATATTCCTGATGGAATATCTGATCAAATGTGTCATACACCTCAAACACCAACTTCAACAATTCATGAACATCAGCATGGAACAACTGGGCCAGTTTCCTTCTGGGCACTGAGCCCAGAATCAGCTTTATCTTATTTTCCTAAAGATGTGGGGAAGAAGCTGTTGTACCATCTGAGCATGTACGTTCAAAAGCTGAAATTTGGATTGGTTCAACACGCTAGAGGTGTTGGGGATGGTGGAGATGTAATGAAGAATGAAGGTACCGAGACAATGCTTCCAGTGACAATTGATTCTGTTCATTTCAAAGGTGGGACACTTATGTTACTTGCATACGGTGACAGAGAACCAAGGTAGAGTCTCCTTATTTTGTCTTTCTCAAAAGCAGTCAATCTGAAAGGTGATTTATTTTTTTATTTTTTTATTTTTATTTTTTTATTTTTTTTTTAAAAAGAATCTTTACTATGGGAGGAAGAACATAAAAGCCACAACTATATTTTTCTGTGCGCATAGATACACATTTTTGTTAAACTCCGAAGCTGGCCCATCAACGTGAGTTGAATAATTATGTGGAAATTATATATTGGATAAAAAAGTTAGACATGAATTCAGACACCACTAATGTCTGCATTATGAATGCCAATAAACGTTTATGCTGAGTATTAGGAAAAGGTGCACAATGATACCACCTTTTCTTTTAGCTTCATTTTTAAATTTCTAGTAGTTTGATAATGAACTGACTGAAACCATTTATATTAAGTGAATAGTTGGCAGGAGCTTTTATAAACAATAGTAGGATGCTTTGTACTGGGAATCAAAATCAACGTGGTTCAATTGATGCACTCAATTATGTTAAATGAATGCAAACTCTATACGGACAAAGTATTTACAATTTTATATACATGTATCCAGAGAGATGGAGAATGTTAATGGGCATGTGAAATTTCAAAATCATTATGGCAACGTGCATGTTCATTTGAGTGGTAATTGTAAGACATGGAGATCAGATATTGTCTCTGGAGATGGTGGCTGGTTGTCCGCAGATGTTTTTGTTGACATCTTTGAGCAGCAATGGCATTCGAACCTGAAAATTACTAACCTGTTTGTTCCGGTATGCTGCATAAGCAATAATTATCTATATTTGTCCATTGAGATTTAGAAGTCTCCATCTACATTATATGAAGCGTTTACTCATCATGGGTTCCCCTTTTAATCTTTATGCAGCTTTTTGAGAGAATTTTGGATATTCCGATCACGTGGTCAAAAGGAAGAGCTACTGGTGAGGTGCTTCTCTAACTTCTCATCCTCCATATCGACCTTTTACACTTTTTAAAGCGATGTTACAATTTTAAGTTGTTACTAAATGGTATATGTCAACGTACCGATACATTTTTTTTGAACAAGAAACAGAGTTTTCATTAAAGTAATGAAAAGAGACTAATGCTAAAAAATACAAGTCTGAAAAGGGGGAAAAAAAGAAAAACCTCAAAACTTAATAAGAAAAAAAATCCAAATCATACAAATTTCTTGAAAAGTTAAATCTGAAAATAGTTTAAAAGGAGAATGCCATTAACCTACCGATGATTTATTAGCTTAGAATTTTTTAATCGATATTTTAACAAAAATCGATACTATAAAATTGTGTTTATTTTATGTTAACTGGCATCGATTCTCTTTATTTTGTGAATCTATTGTCAGGTTCACTTGTGCATGTCAAGAGGAGATACATTTCCTAATTTTCAAGGGCAACTTGATGTGACTGGTTTGGCCTTTAAGATCTTTGATGCTCCATCAAGCTTTACCGTAAGTCTGATGTTGTCACTTGTCAGTGCAATACGATTCCCTCCATTTCAAATGGAAAAATTATCTGCTATGCCAATAGAAATTTAAGTCCGTTGCAAGATTGCTTCTTTTTGTGGTTTGTTAGGGAATATGCTGGTCATGTATAGATGACTGTTCCTGTTATTTTGATGCTAAATGAATACTGTGGTAGGGATTCTTAGGTGCTTGGTGAAATTTCAGTCCAATATTTTATAACATTAAAGAATGGGTACCATGTTTTGACAGCAAGTGTGAGTGAGAGAATTGCTTCAGAAAACAACCCTTAAACTTCATCCTAAGTACTATATTTAGAATCATTAAATTTTATTTAGAAATCGAGAGTGATAAATTGAAATTGGTTATTGAGTTACTAATTACTTGATTTTTTGTCTGCATACAAATATGAGCTACATGTTTGATTACCTCCATATTTGACATAATTTTGTCAAGCGACTAGTCCTTGAGGTTGTAGGATACTTAAATAGACACACATTTTCATCCATTACTTAGTTACCATACGTACAGTTTATGTGACGAATGACCATGTGTTAGAATGATGAGTGTCTACAGACTTGTTGAACTTGTTTTCGCTCATTCTTCACAAGTTTATTCATTGAGGAGTTGCGGGTCCCTTGACTAATGATTGCACAATTATAGTTGAGCACGAACTTGCCTTTACATTTTAGCTTGCCCAAATGCATATTAGAAAACACCTATTACCAGTAATTGTTTAGTGCTTTTGGTTCACACGTTGAGATGCTTTAAAAAACGATAAGAATGTGGCTTTGCTCTTTTTTTTTTTAAATAAGTGAAACCTATTGGATGTTTCTGCAAATACAAAATTGATGTATGACTTGGGAACCAAGGTTGTGCGTTGGCTTTTCTTCAATATGATATTTTAATAAAGATGGAAGTTTTAGTTCTGAAGAGGAAGTTGGAAGCATTAATTCTATTATTATCTTTTCCACCTAATAGGTTAATGAGTTGAAGAGAAATCAAATCAAATGAGCCTTTAAAGGATTGATTTAGCTTAATTCTTTTATCATGTTTTCTCGCAGATTCATCGTTAAATGTCATTTTTTTAAAGTTGGTTTTCTCTTTAGTTCCGTTTTCTATTCACTCCTTTTGGAGTTTGTATCCAGAGTAATAATCTCTTTTCATTTCATCAATGAAAAGTTTCGTTTCTTGTTCAAATGTCAATTTACAAGACTTACCTTAGGATTTGTAACTTAGTTGTGTAAATTCTAACAATGCTTAACAAGAAATAAGCTTTTCATTCAAAAAAAAAAAGAAAAAGAAAAAGAAAATTGATAGGTGAAAAGATAGAAAAATATTCAATTTTCTACCAATAGTTGCTTCTCATATATTTTTTTTCTTCTAACAATAGTTGATTGTCCTGTTCTTATAAGTTCTTTCCAAAATTGAGGAGACTTAGAGTTCCATCTAGTCTAGACTCTACGAGACTTCATGGCATAGGATATTTTCAAGTAAATATGGAACTCGACCATCAGAGTGGAGATCAATTCGTGGGATAAAAGGCACTTGCAGGAGCCCTTGGAAGGCCTTCTTGTCGGCTTACTCCTCTTTTTCTAAATTTATCAAGTTTTTGGTTGGACATGGTATGGATGCTTGGTGGATTTGAGATGCCCTTTTGCCATTCACTTTCCCATCTTTGTTCATTGTCTTTCTCAAAATCTATTTTGATAGCCCATGTTCCACTAGTCTTGAGGGATTTTATTTCTTTGAACTTTGATTTTGTATGGCCACTCACAGATAGGGAAGCCTCAAATATTTCTTCCTTGGTTTCTTTGTTACTTTCACTTTCATCCTAAATCCATGGATTCTTGTTTGTGGAGTCCTCACCCTGGTTGGTTTTTCAGTGGCTCTCTCTTTTCCCTCTTGTGTGGCCCTCCGCATCCAAGTCCATACTTGGTGTTAAATTTTTGTTTGGTAGGTGATGCATGCCAAAGTTTACACTATCGATTCAACATAGAGGGCTTCCTCTATGATGTTGGGTTTCGATGGTGCATATTGTGTAAGAATTCCTTGGAAAACTTGGAGCAATGCTTTAGAGATGCAACTTGACTTACTCAACTTGGGATGCATTTTTGAGTCTTTTGATATTTTCTTTGCCCATTATCGTTCTTTTCATGTGATGATCGAGGAGGTTTTTTCCATCACTGTTCGTAGAGGGTGGGTATTGTTGAGATCTACATTTTTTGGCTATCTTTTAGAAGATCTGGCTGGAGAGGATTTGGAGGATTTTTACGGGGAAAAGAGGTCTTCGATAGGTTTTATCCGCAACTAGCTTAATCCCCCCTTTGGATGTCATAGTGTAAAGAATTGTATCCACTGCTTCTTATTCTTTACAGTCACAACCCTTTCCTTTAGTTCTTTGGTTTGGCTCCACTTGATGATTGGAATGGCAATGGAAAATTCAAAGACTGCTTTTCCAGAGTTTTCTCCCTGTAGAAAAAGGATAGAACAAAGGATGTCTGTTATAGACTGGCTACTGTTTGGCACACCTTGTATAGAAGGCTGTTCTTGGATGGAGAGCTGGTAGATTGGAATTCTGTTATGAACGTTTTAAAAACATGACTTCTCTGTAATCTGGAGGATCAGAGTTTGGAAGTGTGCAAAAATAATTTCACTGGAATAGAATGTTTTTCTATTCAATCATAATTGAAATATATATTAGATACAAGAGAATCCTCCTTAAGAAGAAGAAGAAGCCTAATACAAATAAGGAAAGAATCACACAAATAAATACAATATAATTACAATTAATAAGACTAATTAAGGAAAATATCAAACATAAACCAACACTCCCCCTCAAGCTGGCTTGAAGATGTCTTCCATTGTCAGCTTGTCAATCAACTTGTCAAATCGTAGCTTTGGAAGTCCCTTTGTTAGCACATCAGCAATTTGCTCTGATGTAGGAAGATAAGGAATGCATATTACTCCGGTATCAATCTTCTCCTTTATAAAGTGCTTATCCACTTCAATATGTTTTGTCCTATCATGAAGGACTGGATTGTGAGCTATGGAGATAGCTGCTTTATTGTCACAGTAAACACGCATAGGCTTCATTTGGATAAATTTCAATTCTTCCAATAGTCTTTTTATCCAAATACCTTCACAAATGCCATGAGCTAAAGCTCTAAATTCTGCTTCAGCACTACTTCTGGCTACCACACTTTGTTTTTTACTTCGCCAAGTAACTAGATTCCCTCCAACAAAAGAGCAGTAACCAGATGTAGATCTTCTGTCAGTGGTGCTACCAGCCCAGTCAGCATCAGTGTAAATCTCAACATGTAAGTGATCATGTTTCTTAAAGAGTATACCTTTTCCTGGAGTTCCTTTCAAATATCTTAGGATCCTGTAAACAGCCTCAAAGTGAGTTGGCCCTGGGGAATGCATGAATTGACTTACCATACTAACTGCAAAAGCAATATCAGGACGAGTGTGAGATAAGTAGATAAGTCTTCCCACAAGTCTTTGGTATTTTCCCTTATCTTTTACCTCTTTATCTGTTGCTGCTTGCAATTTTAAATTCGGTTCAACAGGAGTTTCAGCTGTTCTACAACCACTTAAGCCTGTCTCTTCGAGTAAGTCAATAATATATTTCCTTTGATTAACAAGGATACCCTGTTTTGATCTAGCAAATTCCATTCCTAGGAAATACTTCAAAATTCCCAAGTCTTTGATCTGGAATTCATTTGCTAGCCTTTTTTTCAGATTATTTAATCCAGCCTCATCATTTCCTGTAAGAATGATGTCATCAACGTACACTATTAAAACAACAATTTTATCATTTCCAGTGTGCCTATAAAAAATGGTATGATCTGCTTGACTTTGAAGAAAGCCATAGCTAGTAACAGCATTCCCAAACCGCTCAAACCACGCTCTAGGAGACTGCTTAAGGCCATACAAAGATTTCTTTAACCTACATACCTTGTTAACTCCAAGATCCACTTCAAAACCTGGTGGTAAGTCCATAAATACCTCCTCTTCAAGATCACCATTGAGGAAAGCATTTTTAACATCAAGCTGATAAAGAGGCCAATCTGAATTAACAGCAACAGACAAGAGCACTCTAATAGAATTAATCTTAGCAACAGGAGCAAACGTTTCTTGATAATCAATTCCATGAGTCTGCGTGAAGCCTTTAGCAACTAATCTGGCCTTGTATCGTTCAATGTCACCATCAGCTTTGCACTTTATAGTGAATACCCATTTACACCCTACCGTTTTCTTATTTTTTGGTAGTTTTACTATATCCCATGTACCATTCTTTTCTAGAGCATTCATCTCTTCCATAACTGCTAAATTCCAATTCGGATCATTTTGGGCCTCCTGTATATTCCTTGGAATAAATAGGTTGGTTATCCTAGAGGTGAAGGCTTTATGATTATCAGACAATCTATGATATGAAAGGTAATTTGCAATAGGATATTTGGTACAGTTACGGACACCTTTCCTATGGGCTATTGGAATATCAAGATCAGATATATCAGATAAAGATTGGTTACCTGAATCTTCAGTACCATTCATCGGAGTATTAGATTGGTTTGGTGACAAGTCCGCTATCTGATCCCGGTTTTTTTGATATGTCCTTCTAGTATAAACCTGAAGTTCAGGATTTCGATCAGTGAGATCATTTTGTAGTATTTCTCCCCCTGAAATAGAATTTTCCAAGTTTGGCATAGAAGGACTAGTACTCTCAGGACAAATAATTTTAGGGAGAGGAGAAGTATCCCAAAAATTTTCTTCCAAGTTAGACTTCTCCCCCTGAAGAGAATTTTTGCTGAAAAAAGATTGGTTCTCCACAAACAATACATCCATACTGTCAAAGTATTTTTTGGTTAGGGGATCAAAACACCGATAGCCCTTTTTGTTTGAAGCATATCCTAAAAAAATGCATTTAACAGCACGAGGATCAAGCTTGGACCTAGAAAAACTAGGAATATGAACATATGCAATACATCCAAATATTTTGATCGATAAATCAGAATACAAGCGAACAGTGGGAAAAAAATTCTTAAAATGATCAAGGGGAGTCTTAAAGTCTAAAATCTTAGAAGGCATTCTATTTATGAGATAGGCAGCCGTAAGAACTGCATCTCCCCACAGATAGTTAGGAACATGCATATAGAACATAATAGCACGAGCAACATCAAGCAAGTGTCTATTTTTTCGTTCAGCAATTCCGTTCTGTTGTGGAGTATTGCGACAAGAAGACTGATGAGAAATCCCTTTATCCTTCAAAAAATCATCGAAAGATGCATTAAAGTATTCTGTTCCATTATCAGAATGTAAAATACTGATTCTAGTTCGAAATTGATTCTCAATCATATTGTAAAACCGAATAAAAACATCTTTGACTTCAGACTTGTTTGTTAACAAATAAACCCAAGTTAAACGAGTATGATCATCAATAAACGTAACAAACCAACGTTTACCACTATTAGTCAAAACTTTAGATGGACCCCAAACATCACTATGAATTAAATAAAAAGGGTTTGAAGCCTTGTAAGGTTTTGGCAAATACGTGCCACGATAATTCTTGGCAAAGATACAACTTTCACAATAAAAAGAAGAACAATCGATTCCTTTAAATAAGTTTGGAAACAAATACTTCAAATAGAAAAAACTGGGATGTCCTAGTCTACGATGCCAAAGCATTATTTTTTCTTTAACAGAGGAAGAACAAATACTACTAAAGCCCTGAGCTTTTTTATCACTAGTTGGGGATTCATCAAAATAATAGAGGCCATCAAGCATCCTAGCACGCCCAATCATCTCCCCCGAGTCCTGATCCTGAAAGATACAGTGAGTTTCAAAGAAAGTAACACGACAGTTAGCATCTTTAGAAATTTTACTGACAGATAACAAATTACAAGCCAATTTAGGGACATGGAGAACAGATTGTAAGGTAATTTGTTTAGTCAAACAGATAGTTCCTTTTCCTGCAATGGAAGTGAAACTACCATCGGCTATTCGAATTTGTTCATGGTTATACAAGGGAGAGTATGAGGTAAAGAAACAAGAGGAACTAGTCATATGATCAGACGCTCCGGAATCTATAACCCACAGAGATGAATTTAGGCAAGACAAGGCTAGAGGATAATTACCTGTTTGTGCCAAGGAAACACTAGGAGTACCAGATGATGAAGTGACCTTTAGTAGTTTCAGGAGTTGATCAATTTGCTCTTGATTGAAGGGATGGGAATCAACAACATTGGCAGCGGAATTAGACGGATTGTTACTTTTGTCACCTTGCTTGGTACTTTTCCAATTTGCAGGCTTTCCATGGATTTTCCAACACGTCTCACGGGTGTGTCGGGGTCGGTTACAGTAGTCACACCATACCCGAGGTTTGGTGGGTTGTGCAGAAGCCTTATTTGCTGTAGTTTCAACTACCATAGCAGAGGTTTCAACTACACTGATGGGTTTCTTGCCAAGCATAACGTTGCGACGACTCTCTTCCCTGCGAACTTCAGAAAAAACTTCATTAATGGAAGGAAGTGGATTCTTACCAATAACTCTACTGCGAACCTCATCAAATTCATCGTTAAGACCAGCAAGAAATTTGTAAATGCGACCATCCTCTACAACTTTCTTGTAATGAGTTTGGTCTGTAGTTGACTCCCATTCGTAAGTGTCAAAAAGATCTAGGTCTTGCCAGATTGTTTTTAGAGTGTGGATGTACTCTGTGATTGTATCTCCTCCTTGACGTATATCTCTCAGTTTGAGATTCAATTCAAACAATTGAGATTGATTTCCCAAGTCGGAATACATCTCAGTTACACTGTCCCATAATTCCTTTGCAGTCGCGTAACACATATAATTGCGACTTATTCTCTCAACCATAGAGTTGACCAACCACGTCATGACCATGGAGTTCTCAGCATCCCAAGTAGCCAACGAAGGATCATCCTTTTTAGGTATTGTTTTCTCCCCAGTAATATAGCCAATCTTCCCTTGTCCACGTATATACATCCGAACACTTTGGGACCACAACAGAAAATTATCCCCATTAAGTCGGATGGTGGTAATCTGAACAATAGGATGGTGGCGTGGGTCAGAAACCTTAGTCATCGATGTTTTTTCTTCTGACATATTGCTACCTTTGTAAAGGACTGATCCGGAAGAGTCTAACAATTGCTGGAATAGCAGCAAGGAAGTAAAAAAATGCCCTAACAAACAGACGGCGCCAACTGAGAAAAAACGCCACTCAGACTGATGGTCGGACGAGCAACCTGCGACAGCCGGCGAGCCACCTGCGACAGCCGGCGAGCAACCTGACGGACGAGCGAAGACGAGCAACCTGAGGCGTGAAACAGACAGCCGGCGAACGAGTAACCTACGAGCGTGCGAAGAGAAAAAATTCGCGCGAAGGAGCAAACGCAAACACGCTGTCGAACGTGCGAAGAGGGCGCGCGACTCCTTGGCTACGAACGGAAACACGCTGCTCGGAGCTGGAAGATGGTCGGACGACGGCGGCGGAGGCTTAAGCAGAGAACGGCGGCGTCGGCGACTGCTGTGGAAGCGGCGGCAGTAAGGGGCTAGGGTTTAAGAAAATTAGGGTTTTATTTTTTCTTTCTATTTTTGCTCTGATACCATGTGCAAAAATAATTTCACTGGAATAGAATGTTTTTCTATTCAATCATAATTGAAATATATATTAGATACAAGAGAATCCTCCTTAAGAAGAAGAAGAAGCCTAATACAAATAAGGAAAGAATCACACAAATAAATACAATATAATTACAATTAATAAGACTAATTAAGGAAAATATCAAACATAAACCAACAGGAAGTTTGATAAGAATGAGCTCTTCACAGTCAAGTTGCTTTTTGTTACCTTCACGGAGAGGGAGAAAGCTTTTCCTTGTCAAATCCGCAAGTCTCTGTGGAATCAGAAGCTGCCTAAGAAATGTAAGGTGTTTTGTTTGTCTCTATCTCAGGCGGGTCGATATTAAAAATAAGTTGCAGAAACACAATTCTTCTTTGATGCTCCACTCAAATTGGTGATCTTTATGTGGTAGTTCTCAGGAGGATGCCAATTGCCAACCATCTTTTTTATTCATCTGACTGTAGTTCCGCTTTGGTTAAGGCTGATGGAGGCTTTTGAGATGGCCTGGGTCCATATAGCTTTTAGCAAATTTAAGGAATTTAAAGTTTTTCAGTCATTGTAATCCCTCAGATTTCAGAAGATGGTTCTGTGGATTAATACTTGCACAGTGTTTTTGTGGAATATATGGTTAGGTGGGATAGAAAAATCATTAAGGAAAGGGAGAAATCAGGGGATCAGTGGCGAAGAAAGAACTTTTCCATGTCTGTTGTTCGGCCTCTTTTAGGCCCAAACCTTTTTTAATTACTACCTTAATTTTTTTGACTAGTTGAAAATTTCTTCTTTGTAACTCTGAGGTTGAGTTTGTTTGTACGTCTTTTTTCTCAATTCACAAACCAGTTTCTTAAATGAAAAAAACAATAGTCCTGGGTTTTGTTTACTGAAACGTATTATAGTATTGGCAATGCTCTTTTTCAAGTTGAAATGCTTATTACTTGAATATAGTATTGTAGTTTTATGTATTTGAGCATGTTGAATACCGCTGTCTACTTTTCAAATTTCATTCTTTATTTACTGTTGAAGCATGAAGCACTGCTTTGAATGTAGATGTTTTTTATACTTTCTTAATATTCTATGTAGTGCTTGGATGGAATATCCGGCTCATCATACCCTTAACTATCCTCCAATGCTGATTTAGAACTACAGTATCATGGTAATTTATGCACTTGTACAGGAAATTGCAGCAAGTTTATGTTTCCGTGGTCAGAGAATATTTGTACAGAATGCAAGTGGTTGGTTTGGCAGTGCTCCATTAGAGGCATCTGGTGACTTTGGCATTCATCCGGAGGAGGGAGAGTTTCATTTGATGTGTCAGGTATGTCTATATTTAGGGGAAACCGTAGACAACTGTTTTTCCTTGTAATACATCTCAGCAAATGTATATTCCTTGCTGTTTAATTGTATTTTACCGTTTCTATTGAGTATTTTTTAATGAATAGTGCAAGATTCTTTGAATACAAATTCCTCACTTTCTTCCACAAAAACAGAACATTGAGAGGAGTACAAAGTCATTGAAGGACACCTAAGTTGCAGTCTTTCTTCTGTTTTGAAACCTAGGCAGCTTGTTCACGCCAGTACTCTAACCTTTCTGGGGCGTTTTCCTTTGAACATCTTCTCAGAGAGTTTCATTTCACAATATATGTGTGTATGTGAATATATATAATACCAGTTAGAAAATATTTCCTAATCTTTACCTCAACTGTTTGGGGTGTGTCTATGTAGAACTCTGAGAAAGACCTGATTATCTTCTTATTTACATTTTTTCTTGTTCTTCCAGGAATTTTGGTTGGATTCTTTTAACCCCATGTTGTTTTTGCTGTATTGTGAATGAGTTATTGGTTTGGTTGAGGGGTGGCTCTGTAGAGCAAGGTCAAGAGCTTCTGTTTTAGGAGATTTTAAAGGAGAGGTATTTGAGGGCTCTTGAAGACAAGTGTGGTGTGGTAATGTTTTCGAGATTTGGGAGCAGCTTTGTCTGGCCTCCCTATGGTTTCAACAACGCCCATTTTGCAATTTTATTTTTTGTTTGGAGAAGTTGGAGAGTTTTCTTGTAATCCACCGTGTAGCTTGTGTTAGACCTCAAATTGTGTAAATCTACCTCAAGGAAGGGCAAAAAGGGAAATTTATCCACAAATAACGAGAAGTAGCAGAGTTTTTTCTTATGTGGTTATTTTATCTAAATGTTTTTGAATGTTTTTTAATAGGGAGTTATAACTTCCATGGTTGTTTATGCTTTTTCTTTTTCATATTTGTCGTTTAGTTGGAAAGTTAGGGTGGTTCAGTTCGCTATCTTGCTTTGGTTTGTCAAGAGTGGAGAATACAATGACTCCCTTCTGGTCATTAGTTGATACCTATAAGCTCGGTGTAGGGCTGAATACCTTGTTCTCTAAGTAAATTATGTGTTAAGTTTGATTTTGTTTTGTTTTGTTTTTTTTTTTTTTTTAAGAAACTGAACCTTAATTGAACAAATGAAAGAATACAAGGACATACAAAAAACAAGCCCAAGAGAAACCGATGTCTGGAAAAGTTACCAAAATGGACTCCAATCTAAAAGAATAAGTCTGACATCATAGTTACAAAATGGTCTAGTGATTGACACCCATAAGGAAGTGTTAAACCTAACAACCTACCAAACTTCCTCACTCTATCTCTCCTTCCTTCTAAAAATCTTATTATTTCTCTAAAGCCAAACACTCCACAACACAGTAGAAAAACAAGCTTGCCACAACACATTGTCTCTCTCCTGGAAGGGAGGATGCAAGAGCACCTCCTCCAACAACCCTCACCCCTCTCTGTTACGCGGCCACTAACACCAAATGAATTCCAACAATCCCAAGTTTGCAAACTGACACTCCCACAACAAATAATGCAAGTCCTCCTCATGCCTTTTGCAAAGAATACACCATTGCGGGAGCAAAATGAAAGAGAAATGCCTTTGAACACGAGCTAAAGTGTTAACCTTCCCAAGCAAAAAATTTTACCTTCTTAGGAATTTTAACCTTCTAGAGCTGGGCATAAATAGAAACTTCAAAAGCAGCATGGGAAGCAGAAGAGTGGGGCAAGAAAGGAAAATAGGAATGATAGGATAAACCCCTAGTCGGGTCAGGGGACTAAACTTTGACATCCTTCCCCCTAGAATGAATAAACTGATCTCGAAGAATATAAAGGAGATTTGTCACATCAATTGCCTCCCTATCAGAGAAATCAAGGAAATAGGTCAGGAGAAGGCAACACTGGCCACCGAATGCAACCTCTTCTCTGACAGGAAATAGAGACAAGGAAATAAGATACAAGGGAATAATAGAATTGTAGTTGGAAACGAAAATTCTTCAAAAATGATTGCGGGTTGCCAAGACAACACTTGGAATGCAAGCTACCTAGGGTTTGGAGATGTGAAAGTGTTTATGATATCCAGTACATTGCATATGTAAAGCTGTGGATACTAAAAAGACGATCTATACAGATCACTCGTTCCCGAGAATCTTGTATAATAGAATTACTGTAATACTTTCCTTTGAAGATTACATGTAGTAGTTCCCCAGTTCTACTGTGTAGTATACTAGTATTCTAGAGTTTATTCATATTGCTTTCGACTTCTAATCTTGTATTTATTAAATTCTTTCCAGGTTCCTTGTGTTGAAGTGAATGCCCTGATGAAAACTTTCAAGATGCGACCTTTCTTGTTCCCTGTAAGTTTACTTATGGAATTTCTTTTCTACCTCTTTCTCCTGGAAAATCAAATGGGTTAAGAGGGAAGTCTTTCTTATTATGACCCTCCTCATTTATCATGCTATTCTCTTCCTTTAAAGGCACACACACCCATTTGATTAGAATAAAATAAAAATTAGAGAAGAATCTTTTAAAGAAGCATTTCAGACTTGTAGATTCTTCTCATAATATTGATCACAGCTAGCTGGCTCGGTAACTGCTGTGTTCAACTGTCAAGGCCCATTGGATTCCCCCATCTTTGTAGGAAGTGGAATGGTTTCCAGGAAGATGAATCATTCAAGTTTGGATCCTCCTACATCCTGTGCTTCTGAAGCAATTGTGAAGAGTAAAGAAGCTGGTGCAATAGCAGCAGTTGATCGTATTCCATTTTCCTATGTCTCAGCAAATTTCACTTTCAACATCGACAACTGTGTATGTTTTTGAGATAGCTATTAGCTAGTTTGGAGTTTTTCTGGGTAAAAGCATCAATGATTTTTATTGTGTTTCTGTATACTTGGTTAATGACCATTAAAAATTGTATTTGAGTAGGTTGCTGACTTATATGGAATCAGAGCCAACCTTGTGGATGGCGGTGAAATTCGAGGGGCAGGGAATGCGTGGATATGCCCAGAGGTGCACAACAGGCTATAAACAGTTTTTTTCTTCTTAAGACTAAGCTCTTTTAAGCTACTTTCACTGTTCTTCTTTCCTGGATGCAAGCAGTCATTATCATTATCAGATAACTATAAATTTGTATTTTGTTCCATTTCTTTCTTTCCCTTCTTTTACTTTCCATTGTATTTATGAGAAGGGTGAGAGCCTAACCACTCATCCTCCCAAAACTAGAACTTTTCCCATTTTGCAGTTGGAAACTTAGAAATGATGTGCAAAAGTCGCTGGGGCAAAGGGCAGCAACCTTACTGCCTTTTGGGATCTTGATCAGCCATTAACTTGAAGCCCATATTTACTGTTGACTACCCTCCTCCAGAGGACTTTTTCCTCATAAATAAATCTCAATAGCCACTTGACAAGTAAAGCGTTGTTTCTGGGTCTTAAAGATCATATTCCAAGACCGTCAAAGGATTAAGGAAGAGTCGCCCATTTCCAGCTGACAAGGCTTCTTTGTTCAGAGCCAACACCTTCCCATATAAAATTCCTTTGTAGATTTCCCCAAGGTTTTGGCCACTTTGAAGGGATTTTGAAAAGGAAGAAAAAAATAGAGAGATACTCCAAAGTAATCCTTCCACCTTTGGAGATAGGTATATTCCTCCATTTCGCCAACTTAGCCTTGAGCTTATCAACACTAGGATCTCAAAACGAGCTGCACCATGGATTGTTTCCGAGGGAGAAGACAAAGTTAAATGTCAAAGTGTCTATCTTGTGACCAAAGTAACCAGCCTTGATGGCAACTTCCTCATTAATGACATCTCGCTTTATCGCATGAAGATTCTAGAATAACAACTAGTATATAATAATTCTCAAGCGTCACTGTTATGCCCTAAGGAGTTGTAGTCATTTATTATAGTTATCATTTTAAATGTCGCGATAGGTTGACTGAAAAGTAAATAGGTCTGTTGGGTACTTCTGAATGACTGTCTTAAACATAGATTTTAGGAATTACTTTTTCATATACTGTCTTTAGGTCTTGAAGTTCTGTCATTTTTTTTCCTTTAGCTGGAAGTTAATTAATGTCCTATTCTGATGTCAAATTTTCTTCTTTTCAGGGTGAGCTGGATGATACAGCAATGGATCTAAATTTTTCGGGAAATGTATCATTTGATAAAATCATGCATCGATATATGCCTGGCTATTTAGACTTGATGCCACTCAAATTGGGGCTTTTAAATGGGGAAACCAAAGTTTCCGGATCCCTCTTGAGACCGTAATACTGTGTGCTTTTCCTTTCAATTGTTAATTGAAAACTGTCTATGTTTTCCTGTTTGGATCTGCAGCATTATTTCATGATTGTGTTTTTTAGAATCTCCAGGAATTTCGTCAATTTTTGGGCTGGTTACATCTTTCCCTCTCTTCCTTTCTGCAGGAGGTTTAACATTAACTGGACTGCACCACTTGCTGAAGGATCATTCAGGGATGCTCGAGGAGATATCAATATTTCCCATGATTATATCATCGTTAATTCTTCCTCTGTTGCTTTTGATCTGTATTCAAAAATGCAAACATCGTATTCTGACGACAATATGCTAGATGAAGAAGTGTTTGATGAAAAGAGGACTCCGTCATGCACTATTGATGGGATAGAGTTGGATTTACATATGCGTGGTTTTGAGTTCTTGAGCTTAGTCTCTTACATTTTTGAATCTCCAAGGCCCACGCATCTAAAAGCAACCGGAAGGATTAAGTTTGTGGGGAAAGTTTTGAGACCTTCGACTGGTCGCTCTAGTCAAGATTTTAGTATTGAGAAGAGTAAGGAGCAGCTGCAGACAATTGATGATGACAATAAAAATAGTCTCGATGGTGAGGTTTCAATTTCTGGTCTTAAGCTGAATCAGTTGATTCTGGCACCCAAGCTTGCTGGGCTATTGAGCATGACTCGTGAGTCAATCAAGGTTCTGTCTAAAGTACTCTCTTCTAGAAAAAGTTAGTTTTAATTTTGAAAGTGACGTGTGAATTTATTTGATTTGCTTTGCATATATTTCCCTGTGTAAGGTATCTCCTTAAGTTTTCAATTACAATCTCTTTGGCTTGTGTTTCTATTTAGATGTGATGTCTAATTAGGTTTGGCAGCATGTAAAATATCCTAGAGCTTGAATACTCCTCCAGTTCGTTGTCTTACAATTAATTTCTAACCGGGGCCTAACTTTAAGTTTATTTAGTGAAAAGTTATACAAAAAAGGCACCCTATAGAATACACTCCAATTTATGTATTTATGTTAATTATAAAGGTGTATAGTTGCACAAAAAGAGTTAGCTATATAACATCATGATGAACAATAGGATTTAGCTAAATAAAACTTCATTCCATTGTCGTTCATTTCCGTTAGCCTGTTGTCGATAGTTCCTCTCCAACTATAATCCCCAGCAAAATGCCTTTACCTCTTTTATCCAAAGTGTCCCTCTTCCTCTAAATCTATGACCACAAAACAACTGACATATGTTGTCTTTTGCATCTCTATCAAAGACCCAATAGATCTAAAATTGATGCATCAAAGAGGTCCAACAGTCTGACAATTAACAAAAACTCATGCCCAACACTTTTCTCTGTTCCCTTCACACTACACACTAAGATGAACTAAGACCCATGCTTGAGCACCTCTTTTGTAATCCTTCTGCCATGCTTGGTCTTCAAGGCAACGTGCCCAGTAGCCCACATAATGAACACCTTCTTAGATGCCTTTTCATTCCAATTGTACCTAAGTGTTTTTTTTAGTTCCAATTTTTATAAATAAATAAACAAACATATATATATATATATATATATATATATATAGATGCCTTTTCATTCCATTGTTACCATTGTTACTCATACCCTCTGACACTTCCCTGGCAAAGGCATCAGTATCTTTGTCCTCAGAATTTGGTTATGGTTCCCTCTCTTGATATTACTCTCAAGTGCACTTTGATCAAGTGCCTCCTCTTAGCAGTTGACCGTTTGATGCTTTCAGAGTTCTCAATCTTAGTATTGAAGTCCATACTTCCACAAGTTCTTCATATTTGCTAGAAATGATGTGGAACCATAGTTCTCTTGGATCAGAATATATTCTCAGTATTTTTTTTTCCAAGAGGGCCTCATTCGTCTTTGATATCTCTGCACAATGGAATTTGCTCGTTAGCTTCTTGAAGAGCATTAAAGAATAAACAGATTCTTTTGTTACTAGCAATGCAGTTCAGTTAGAGATCATAACAGACTGTTTCACTTCCTGTTTGCCTTAATATATTCATTAGGGTAATATTGTATTTTGACCTCTAAAATGTATAGACCTTGTATATATTTTTTGAGTTCTGATATTTGTCAATTTATTATATGAATTCAAAGAAGTGCCATCCAATCTTGCTTGTTATTAAATCTATTTATCAGTGGTTCTTTGTTTTTGTGCTCTCTTCTCTCTGTTGTTGCAGTTGGATGCAACAGGTCGACCAGATGAAAGTCTTTCAGTAGAAATTGTGGGTTCATTGAAGCCTGGCTCAGATAATTCTAGAAAGTCGAAGCTGTTCTCTTTTAACCTCCAAAGGGGGCAATTAAGAGCCAATATTTGTTACCAACCATTTCGATCTGCACATTTGGAGGTATGCATATCGTTTTGATCTTTCAACAAAATGATCTTCTGTACTTTGTATGACAAGCTTACCACACCGCACATAGTTGATACCCTAAGAACATGATAGCTGATTATGATCTCCTTATTCTTTATGTCTATTGGTTATAGTTACGCCATTTGCCACTTGATGACTTGGAGCTGGCTTCACTTAGGGGAGCAATACAAAGGGTAAGGCACTCTCATGCTCTCGAACAAAATTTTCCAAGGGTGCATTTTCAAATATATAATTTTATCAATGGTAGATCAAGAGGGTGGATAAAGGCAACAAGAGGGTTGTGACAAAGAGACCTTTCTTCTTTCTTTTTGTATGTGTTGGTGATGTTTTAAATGGATTGATCAAACATCACATTCACACATCTCACATATAAATTTGCTGATTATGCTGTACTTCTGTAAAGATGATGAAGAATTTATAAAGTTTATGATTGATATTAGCTAATTCAACGTGTTTTTGGTGATCTTATTTTATTAAAGTTTCGAAACCTGTCTGAAATGGAAGTTGATCGTTTTCCCACTCTCTGATTTGATTTCTTTTTTTCCCTCTTCTTCCTTTTATTTTCTTTTGCTATTTTATATAGTTGTAATCCTTGTTTGAACTGAAAGACAATTTCCATTTAATATTTGTTGACAGTCAGTTACAGTTTATATTTGAAGCTTGTACTCAACAACAACCCATTTACTTTCAGGCAGAAATTGAACTTAATCTTCAGAAAAGAAGAGGTCATGGGGTTTTATCAGTACTTGGTCCAAAATTCAGTGGTGTGCTGGGTGAAGCTTTAGATATAGCTGCTAGATGGAGTGGAGATGTGGTAAGTCCTAGGCATATATTTACTTGCCTTTGTTGTTCCATTAATTTTGGTTATGCTTATTAATATTTTGATGGGGTATGTAGGAAGATCCCTAAATACCACTATGCAACCAAGTATTATTGTTATTTTTTTTTTAAATTGAGAAGGTTGAAGAACCTCACTTGGAAATCGAGCTTAATAAATTTATTTTAACAATTGATATTATTTGATAAGGTTATGTTATAATTAATTAACATACCCTTATCGAATAATTTTAATAAAGATTAGATTAAAGCTTTACTCGACAAAATTATATTAGAGTTAATAAATTTAATTCTGATTAATAAAAATATTTAAAGTTATTCAATTAATTACTGAATGAATTTTATTTTTAATTGATAAAACCATATTAAGATTATTATAATTAATTGTTAAATTAAATTAAATTGATAAAGTTATATTAATATAATATGAATAATTAATTACTAAAGACAATTAACATTGATTGATTAATTTTAGAGAGTAAAATTTATTTATTTATTCATGTTTTTTGATGGAAGATAAATTTATTTAGTATGATTAATGAGCTCCAGTTTTAGAAATTCTAGAGTTGTCATATCACGCAAACATATATCATGCAAAAGCAAAGACATATATCACTTATTCTCAGACATCTCAAGGATCCTAATTTTATGCAAAATTTGAACTAAACAACCCTAATTGCTTGATGATCATATGTCCATAAGCGAAAATGACCTTTTGGTCCCTTTCCTTCTTAGGTGTTCCAATCTCTTCGTTATTTTATTCATGCATTTGTGCTTTTATACTTAGTGTCTGCTATTAAATATCTAACGATGTACCTCAACCATATGCATCTTTAGATCACCATCGAGAAAACTATTCTAGAGCAAAGCAACAGTCGTTATGAGCTACAAGGTGAGTACGTGCTTCCTGGAAGCCGTGATCGAAATGTTACTGGTAAGGAAAGTGGTGGATTTTTGAAAAAGGCTATGGCTTCACATCTGAGCAGTGTCATATCTTCCATGGGAAGATGGAGGATGAGACTGGAAGTTCCTAGGGCTGAGGTTGCTGAGATGCTTCCACTGGCCCGACTTCTTTCTCGAAGTACAGATCCTTCAGTTCATTCAAGATCCAAGGTTATCTCCTTTTTACTGCAATAAGATTGATTTCTCTTGATATTATCTTCTAAAATGTGATCAAGAAACTTATATCTGCCTAAACCTTCAGCCATAGATCAACCTTAAAGCATGTCCTTTTATTTATTCATTTATTCTGTGTGTGTGTTTTTTTTATGGTGTGAACTTGTAAGGTTCCGAATATGGGGTGAAGTCATATCATTTTTTGTCAAATTTTCTAGAATTTTGATGGAAATGGATACCATTTGTGGAAGGTTTTATTTCTTTGGCTTCCAATGCGGTAAATACAAAGAAATCTTTTTGTGTGCTATTTCTTTATTGGTGCATTATACATAAGGATGAGGGGAAGACCTTAGCACCTCTTAGTTGTAATTTCTTCGAAGTTATGAGATTACTTTTCCCATCTTTTTGGTCTCTCCTGGTGTTGAGTTCGGATTATGTGGAGCTTGTGGTCAATGGTTTTTTGGCAATCCTCTTTGGCGTAAAAGGAAGGTTTTTCAGAAGGAATGTGGTCCAGGTCTTGCTCAGGTTTTATAGCTGGACAGAAATATTAAGATCTTTGGATGGGTAGATATAGATTTTTCTGGCATTTTGTTATTGTCTCTATTTATAGGTGGTACGCTCTTCAAATAAACTTTTATATTTATACCCTTATTTATTAATTACAATTTGAGGATCTCTTTCTAACATCTATGGACGCATCCTATTTTTATTTTTATTTTTTTTTAGAGGAGACCAATAGATTATTTAACGAGGGAAAGTCATACAAAAAGGGGGAGAGAAAAAGATCTCCAATTGGCCATAATCTATACAAGATCATGATTACAAAAAAGATTAGAGAGAGACACCAATTTGATGCAAAAAGCTGAATAGAATCCCGTTACTCGTTGGTGCTACTGCTAGCCATAGTCTCTTTGTCTTTGAAGACCCTCAGATTCCTCTCGAACCAAAACTTCCAAAAGAAGCCATGATTGCATTGGACCAGAGGATTTTTGCTTGCCCATGAAAAAGAGCTTCATCAATTAGCGGAATTAAGGCCTCATCCCCACTCCTGGGGAAACACCAAAAAACCTCAAAAAGGTTTAAGAACCTGTGAGAGTACTAGTTAGGGATATGTTGGGAATAGTAATGGAAGATGAGGAAGGGTATAGTGGTAATTAGATAGGAGTGCTTTGATTATAAATAGGGGAGCTAGGGTCTTAGAATGGTGTGGAGAATTTTGGTAGTGTCTCATTGTGGGACTAGGGAGAGAGTTAGCCCTCTCGAAAGGCTATCGGGTTATATTGTAACGTCATTTAGATGGAGAGGGAAGAATAGCGAAAAGAAGAGAAGCAAAGAGAACATAAACGCAAAAGTATGGAGCATAGGAATTTTCGGAGGAGGAGCAAATTCATGAAGAAGAAGTCGACTAAAAAAGGTAAGGAGCTGAATCGACGTGCAAACTATCACAGCTCGAAAAACAAGCATGAACGGGCTGAAAAAGTATCCGAAACGATGAAGGTAAAATTCTCGAAGCAACATCATCAACCATCATCGAGGGAGGGACGATTCAGTAACCGCAACTTTCGAATGAAAAACAGAGAAAGACAACGATACAGTCGATGTCAAGACAGTCGACCCCGACGATGGAGGAACAAAAGCCCGGCGAGTACATCAGAGGAGCAAGAATGTTGGCTGCCAAAGAAGTGGAAAAACGAACAACTTCGACTGTGGAAATTTCACAAGAAAGAGGAAGAAAAAGTGGAAAGGAAGGGGAAGAAAGGAATCCTGTCGACGTCACATGGTTGGAGAGGAAGACGTGGTCGAAGTTGCTACTTGAAGATGAGGAAACAACGGGAGGGGAGGCGGACGGATGTCATTACCGGCGACGATTGCACATGATGATGTCCCAGGGAAGATGCCGATGTAAGTTTCATAGAGAAGCAGCCGAGGAATCGATGGGGATGGACCTGAAGAAAACACAAACTGAAAAAGAAGTCTGCCTGACATTGACAATGGTTGACAGCAGGTGGGTGTCTCGAGATGTTGGAGGAAGGCACCAAAACAGAATAGGTGGAAAGATGGAAAAAGGAAACACCTATCACGGGAAGTGTCAGAAAGTGGGGCCATGGGTTGGAAAAAAATGGAGCACTATCTCTGGATTGAACTTTGGGCTGAACCTTGGGCTGAACCTTGGGCTGAATTTACATAAAATTATTGAGGCCCATTTCCTTTTTAAGGCATAGCTTGACATAATGGGTAGTTTTTGGGTTGTGCTACATTTAGAATCTGAATTTACAAATCAACCCAAAGCTAAAGGAGCAACAGTAGCAACTTCATGCCTCACCTACACCACCACCCCTACAACAGTTGCACATGGTCGTCAAAGCGCTTACTGGGTTTTGTATTAAAGAATGCTTATCCTTTTTAGAAGAATGTTGATGTATTTTCCTTTTCTTGGAAAAGGAATAGTTGTCCAATTTTGAGATTGTATTTTGTAAGCACACCTTGAGGACAAGGTGTCTTTGAAGGGCGGAGTATTGTGAGAGTACTAGTTAGGGATATATTGGGAATAGTAATGGAAGATGAGGAAGGGTATAGTGGTAATTAGATAGGAGTGCTTTGATTATAAATAGGGGAGCTAGGGTCTTAGAATGGTGTGGAGAATTTTGGTAGTGTCTCATTGTGGGACTTGGGAGAGAGTTAGCCCTCTCGAAAGGCTATCGGGTTATATTGTAACGTCATTTCGATATTGCAGTATAATATTTTAGTGTTTGGTGTTTTTTCTTAGTTTCCTGCCCAAATATCACTAGCATAAGAGCAGTGAAAGAGATCCTTAAATTGATCTTATCCTCTGTAGTGGAACTCTTTTATTTTTCGCAATTTTTTTTACATCCGTGAGTGTCCGGGCCAGCTTACGCGCACCTCGACTAATCTCATGGGACAACCGCCTGACCCTACTACTATGAAGCACGGACACGCCAAAATGGGGGGAGGATCTGTGTCGGACACGTGTCGGACACGGATTCGCCCGGACACGCTCCGGACACGTGTCCGACACGCAATTTTGCATGTCCTTTTTTTTTTTTTTTTTTTTTTTTTAATTTCGGACACGCGGGGACACGGCTGGATACGCCCACGGACACGCGGAGTCTAGGAGAGAGAGAGAGGGAGAGAGGGAGAGAGGGAGAGAGGGAGAGAGAAACCTCAGATGCCGCCACACCTCAAATGCTGCTGCAAGTTTATTTCATCCAAGTTTTTCTTCTTTATCTTTTAAACCCTAGATAAAACCCTCCTAACCTAGATAAAAGGGCCCAGCCCAATAAACCCTCCTTTTTAAAGTTAAGATAAAAGGCCAGCCCAATAAAAAAACTGTTTTTAAATTAAGAAAAAATGTATGATTATTAAACTACTCATAAAATTTTATATATATACTATTTTTTTTTAAAAAAAATATATATACTAATCTTTTTTTTAAAAAATATATATATATATATATAAAAAAAAAAAAAAAACAACGTATCTTCAACGTATCCGTATCTTAGTTTTTTAGAATTTGACGTATCGCCGTGTCCTGTCGTGTCCGTGTCCCGTATCCGTGTCCGTGTCCATGCTTCTTAGCCCTACTACATTTGGTTGCCAAGGAAACTCGTAGGATATTAAATATCCTAGGTAGGTGGCCACCATGGATTGAACCCATTCCCTTTGAGCCCTTTATTTTTTCCATGGCCCTTATTGACCATTAGGGCCAACCCATGATGGTTTATTTTTTGCGATTATTAATAAAATATTTTTTTTATATTAAGAAAAAACAAGTTGAATAGAAGCGAACAGTGATCTCAAGGCTCTTATGGATTTAAAGTTGTGAGAGTAAAAGTTTACCTTGCAAGAAAGTAGAAAATGATGGAGCTTTTAATTTGTGGGTATTTTGTATGTGAAGTGTGTTATCGTTGATAAATTTCTAATTTTGCAATCAAATGCAGGATTTTTTTATTCAAAGTTTGCAAGCGGTTGGATTATACACTGAAAGTGTTCAAGATCTGATTGAGGTACTTTTTGACAGAACGATCAAAAGCTGCAATATTTTAACTATTTCTGACTTGCATTTATCACTCCATGGTCTGTCCTTCACACTTTGTTTCTTTTCTTGTTGTCTCTATCTTACTTTTCCAGGTGATACGGAGGCAGTTTGTTCTATCAGATGAAATTGTCCTCGAAGATTTGTCTCTTCCAGGTTTGTCTGAACTTAGAGGCTGCTGGCATGGCTCTCTTGATGCGAGTGGCGGAGGCAATGGGGATACGATGGTAGATCTCGAGTTATAAATTTTAGGCCATTAAAAGTTGAAGAAATATTTCCCTTTTCTTTTTGTGTCCAATTATTAGCAATGGTACATTGAATTATGTGGCTTCAAATGTTCTGGTTAAAAGCTACGTTGATGAACTGGATGTATGTTACTGTCTGAACCTTATCCTAATTTCCTAAATAAGCAGCCGTTTACTTTCTGAAATAATTGATGTCAAACGTTCAATATCTTAATGAGTTTAATTGTGGAAACTGCATGCCTTATTTTAGATTAACAATAGAAATCCATATCATTGCTGCCAACAATGATTTATGTTGAATTGTGGCTTGGAGGATTGGCTTCTAAGAATGACTGTTGTTCCTTGGTGTTTTTGTCAGGCAGAGTTCGACTTTCATGGGGAGGACTGGGAATGGGGAACCTACAAAACACAGCGTGTTTTGGCTGTTGGTGCATACAGCAACAATGATGGTTTGCGGCTAGAAAAAATTTTTATCCAAAAGGATAATGCCACAGTTCATGCAGATGGAACTTTGTTTGGCCCTATAACTAATCTTCACTTTGCTGTTCTAAATTTTCCTGTCAGTCTAGTTCCTACTGTGGTTCAGGTAATTGAATCTTCAGCAAAAGATCTTGTTCACTCATTGAGGCAACTTGTAGCTCCAATCAGAGGTATACTACACATGGAGGGAGATCTCAGAGGTAATCTTGCAAAACCAGAATGTGATGTGCAAGTAAGGCTCCTTGACGGTGCCATTGGTGGCATTGATCTTGGTCGAGCTGAAGTTGTTGCTTCCCTTACCTCAAGCAGCCGTTTTTTGTTCAATGCAAAATTTGAACCAATTATCCAAAATGGCCATGTACATGTTCAAGGCAGCATTCCGGTGATGTTTGTCCAAAATAGCATGGCAGAGGTGGAAGAACTGGAAACAGATACTAGTAGGGCAACTTTGATCCATGCTTGGGGGAAGGAAAAGGTGAGGGATAAGTTCAATGACAGAAAAAGTTCTCGAGAGAGAAATGAAGAAGGTTGGAATACTCAATTGGCAGAAGGCCTTAAAGGATTAAACTGGAATCTTTTGGATGTAGGAGAAGTTAGGGTTGATGCAGATATTAAAGATGGAGGCATGCTGTTACTAACAGCTTTGTCTCCTCATGTCAACTGGCTTCATGGAAATGCTGACATCTTACTTCAGGTGAGCACACTCCAAATTTTATCGTGGGTTTATATCATCTAACTTCTTTCAGACAGTGAGTCAATTACATATGCTCTAAATTAATAGGTAAGAGGGACCATTGAGGAACCAGTACTCGATGGATCTGCATCTTTCCACAGGGCTTCAATATCTTCGCCTGTGCTCCCTAAACCACTCACAAACTTCGGCGGCACAGTCCATGTAAGATCAAATAGACTGTGCATCAATTCCTTGGAAAGTCGTGTTAGCAGAAGAGGGAAGTTGATTATGAAAGGGAATCTGCCCCTTAGATCCAGTGAAGCATCCCTTGGTGATAAGATTGATTTAAAATGTGAAGTTCTGGAAGTACGCGCAAAGAATATTTTCAGGTTCCTTATCTAATTTATGACTTTTAAGTACTCTTGATGTAAGAAAATGTTGAGGAAGCTCGGTATTGAATTTATACATCTGTTTTTTCTTGATGTTTTGGATTTTATTCATACATTGTGGCTTAACTTTTTCTTTGTGGCCTCTCTTTGGCTTCCATGACAAGTAATTTTATAATTTTTCCTCATTTTCTTGTATATGACATTGAATGTGCAGCTGTATTGAGCAGTTGAAATCTTTCTCATTTCTTGTTTAAAAAAATCCTGTTTAATTTTAGAAGACCCTCTATGCGACATGAATCTCAAGATTTATCCACTCTTTTTATGTTGTTATATTTTTTTTTGACAATATGAGGTGGAGGGATTCGAACCACAGACCTCGTGGTTATTAGTACATCTTTATGCCAGTTGAGCTATACTCTTGTTGGCTTCTTTTTATGTTGTTATATATAATATGGAGTTTGGCTTCCCTAACTATAGTAGTTCCTAGCATGTTCTTTCAAGTCTCTTCTTGCTTGTTGGTTGATCCATCCCACCTCTTTCAATTCCCCTTTATTTGGCTCTCTTTAGTTTTGGTACCCTGGGCTTGTTATGCAAGAAGGCATTGGGAGATTTGGCCTGGATAATGGAGGTTTTTTTTTACTAAGAAAATTTGGTAGACTTTTTGAAATGCTCGGCGTAAGTTTAGCTCCTAACGAAGATTGTCAAGACATGATGGAGGAAGTGCTCATTGATCTTCCTTTAACAGTGGGCATGCCTTTTTTTGCGATTATTTGGAGTATCTAGCTAGAAAGATATAGGATAACTTTTGGAGATGTTGAGAGTCTTGGAAGGGGGTTTGGGGTATAGTATAGCACAGTTCAATGTTCGCTTCAAGTGTTCTTTACTAAATCTTTTTTGTAGTTATCCTCTAATTTTTTATTCCCAACATTAGTGCTGTTTTTCTTTTGTTGTTTGCTTAATGCTTTGCTGCCTCCTACTCGTAGACTTTTTTCTTTTGGGCATTTCTTTTGCACTTCCATTCATCTTAGTAAGGAAAAGAAAACATCTTTTTTCAGTTATTATTTTTGCTCGTCTACTGTTGTTTCATTAAATTAAAATATTTATCTGTATCTTTAAAATTGCAGTGGCCAAGTTGACTCTCAAATGAAAATTACTGGGTCAATATTGCAACCAAACATCTCTGGAAATATTCAATTGAGTCGTGGTGAAGCATATCTACCACATGATAAGGGTAGTGGAGCTGCTTCGTTTAATAAAGTGGTATCAAACCAGTTCAGTCTTCCTACCGGCAGTTCTAACCAGTTAGTTGCTTCTAAATATGCCTCACCATTTTTCAGTTCAGAATCTACAGCATTGAAAACAAGATTCCATGCACCCCGAGGTGATATTTGTATTTTTCATCTATGTACCTTCTCGCTATGTATGAATCTCTCAAGCATTCATAGTTTTCTTGCTCTGACACCCTTGTATCAGAATTAGGGATAAATGCGAATGTGGATTAGTTTTTTTTGTTAATATACTGCTCGTATCACTTTTCTTTTGGTTTGGAACTTGTGTTAGTGAACTACACAACTTGAATGTAAAAAAAATCATTCAACCACGTCTCCTCTATCTCTTTTGAAGACCATTATTTTAGTCTAATTTCTTTTTATTTCCAATTATCATTATTTTGTCTATCTTCAAAGATAAATAGACATCTGATCCGTGGTTTAATCTTTTCTTTATCTTTTGGTTATTTATAAGAATATGGCTACGTGCTTTAATCTTTTCTTTATCTTTTGGTTATTTATAAGAATATGGCTACTCCATGCTTTGATCTTTTCTTTATCTTTTGGTTCTTTATAAGAATATGGCTAAGTGTGCAAATTCATTGTGTTGATATTTTAGAAGATAAGAAGCTTGGACCAATTCAAATCCACTTGCTTCCAAATTAGGTATTTAAATAATTCAGCCAACATTAGTGAATGTAGCATGAAGTTCTATTTTAGTACAAATTCTTTCCTCTTTAGGAATGTTAAATAGTTTGATCTGTTAATTTCATGACTTTATACGAATTTATGGTTATAATTAGTGGAACTAAAAATTAACTATAATGTCTTTTTGACTTTTTAATTTTGTTTTATTTATTATGCTTCTTATCAGATAATTCATCCGACATTGAAGAGTCCAGAAATGTAAACATTAAACCTAACGTTGATGTCTCCCTTAGTGATTTGAAGCTTGTTCTTGGACCAGAATTAAGAATTCTTTATCCTTTGATTCTCAACTTTGCTGTTAGTGGAGAGCTTGAGCTTAATGGGTTCGCTCATGCTAAAAGTATTAAACCAAAAGGAACTTTAACTTTCGATAATGGTGACGTAAATCTTCTTGCAACCCAGGTTAGTCTTTGTCATAACATCTTTCCTATACTGGTTCTTTTTCTAAACAAAAGAAGCTGATATTAACCTTAACTATGTAGGTAAGATTGAAACGGGAGCATCTAAATATAGCAACTTTTGAACCTGAGAATGGGTTGGATCCTATGCTAGATTTAGCTTTAGTTGGTTCCGAGTGGCAGATTAGAATACAAAGTCGAGCAAGCAAATGGCAAGACAAATTGGTGGTGACGTCAACCCGTTCTGTGGAACAAGATGCTCTCTCACCCACCGAGGTAATTGTAAGAATGACAAGCATTGTTTGCTAAATGTTTGAACAATATTAGCATGAATGATGGAAATTCATAGTTTGGCATGCAATAAAAACTAATATGCCCCGAATTTAGCTTTGAAAGCTTGTATGGTTATAATATTTAGCAATTGTACGTGATTGATACTTCTTGGAAAGAATAGTTGTAATCAATTTTAGTATTTCTTTCCTTCAGAGGGTGCAATTAGCTGAAGAACTTAGAAGCAGGGATAGGAAGCTTCTTTTTTTCCCCTTTCTAATTGGAAATAAAAGACCATTCATTTAACAGTCAACCAAAAAACAACATATGATGAGGAATCAACCAGAAAGAGAGCCAAGGAGATTAAGTTGTTCCATAAGTTTCACTTCCTAGTGTCCGGGACAAACTTCGGATACTTCGGATAATTTGAATTGTACGATATTTAGGCTTCTCTTCATGTTGTCAGTTTTTGTAAGGTCTCTGATGGTGGTCTCTTTCTATTATTGACTGATCAACTTTTAGAAAAGATCCTTTAATCCAGTTGTTCCAATCATTACTTGCAATTAACAGATCAAGGATCACATTGTGGTTTTTAGGCAGTTTATTCTGACATCTTAAATACGCTTGGCTCAGGCTGCTCGGGCGTTCGAGAACCAGTTGGCAGAATCAATATTGGAGAGCGATGGCCAATTAGCATTGAAGAAGCTCGCAACTGCTACGCTTGAGAAACTAATGCCTAGAATAGAAGGAAAAGGTGAATTTGGTCAGGCTAGGTGGAGGCTAGTGTATGCTCCACAAATCCCAAGTTTACTGTCCTTTCCAACCACTGATCCTCTCAAATCGCTCACCAGTAATATCTCATTTGGTACTGTGGTTGAAGTCCAGCTTGGAAAGCGCATTCAGGTTCTCTTTGCACTGCCCTGAAGACTAGTCTTTTCTATTTCTAGGTCCTCATTCAGTAACAATCAGTTTTAGTTCTGTTTTTAAAAAACTAATCCTGTTTATTTACTATTTCTTTGTCACTTTTAAAATGCTTTTGAAATATGAATAGAATTCCAAAATTTTCAAAATACATATAGATGTATTGAAAACTACTTTTAGTTTTAAAATTTTGGCTATAATCTTATGTTTTATGAGGCATAGATTGTGAGATAGAGAAAATCTGTAGATATGGCTCAATGAGGAAATTCAAATATAGAAGTTTCAGATTTTGTTCTATTGTCATCTTCTTCATTGTTTTTCCCTCTTTTCCTCCCTTGCCCTCTTCTAGGCCTCCATTGTTCGCCAAATGAAGGAATCGGAGATGGCCATGCAATGGACGTTCACGTACAAGCTTACGAGTCGCTTACGAATGGTCTTTCAATCAGCTCCAGCTGCTCCAGCTCAACGAACGCTCGTGCTTGTAGAATATTCTGCTTCATCACTGGATTAATTTAGCTCTCCAACCAGAATAAGGTAACCATTATTTACACCCCCCCCCCCCCCAAAAAAAAAAAAAAAAGAAGAAGATGAAGATGGTCTTCAGAAATTGTAAATTTGTAAAATTTATTCGTTATCGAAATGAAGAGGAACTCATTCGATTCGTATATGAAAAGGTCTGGCTCACGATTGACAATTTGCAGCATAAAATTTGATGAGATGGTTTCTAGTCAAGCTTCAACACAGAGTAATAGATGGAATCTTGTCAAAATAGCCCTCATGTAGATGATACTATTCTTTTTGTAAATCTCTATAATGAATGTTGAGAATTTAGGCCTTTTGTAGATGAGGTAATTGGGAAGATGGTAAATTTTTTTTAACCTACTCATGAAAAATAGTGCAATGAAATTTTGCTGGTCAAATAGATGTGAACTTATGAGAGAATGATGGCTGCTGTGATTGTTGCAAAAGTGAACTAGAAAATGGCTGTAAAATTAGGATGGGGAGTTTTCAGGCAGAATGGTCGAGACACGTGCAAGCTGGTTCGAACACTCACAGATATTGTAATAAAATCTGTGAGATGATAAAATGAAAAATAGCTGAGTCAATTGAAATAATCATATGCCCTCTCATCTCATAAAATCATGTTTGTCTAATTTTCATGAACGGTTGTATTTGTCATATATTGTATTCTCAATTAGCCCCTTCTAGGTTGGCCTTTCTAGGTATAATATAAGTTGCAAACTAAAAGTCAATTTAACTTGAGGATCATTTAGAACTATTTTTTAAGTTTCAAAGACTAAAGTGTTGCCTTTGAATCTTGGAAGGTCAAATAGACACTAATCTCGAGACCAAAAGTGTATTTGAGTTAAAATTAGCAACCTTTTGTTCAGATTTGTATTCTTTATTATTATTATTTTTATGTGCATGAAATAAATTCATATTATATGATTGCTAAATGGAATATGAAAATCCACTCCACTTCCCTTTTTGTCCTTTCAAAGTGTTGGAGGATCATTTTCCCCATAGACCTTCAGTGGGGTTATTTTGGTCCACTGATATTGATTAAGAGACAGGGTTTCACTCCTACAAAGTTTAAAATTTATTATTTTTCAAAAAAAAAAAAAAAAAGTTTAAAATTTATTAAATAAACTGATCGGAAAAAATAATATTAATTATTAATTCCAAAAAAAATATCATTTATGTTTTTTTTTAGTTCAAATATCGATCTTAAAGGGAATTGTTGATGCTTCAATTAGATAAGCTACTTTTCCATTAAAATGTTGAATTTATATTTTAAAGTATAGGATCAAATGGTCGGTTTCTAGAAAAAATTATAATCTAAATTTTATTCACTAAGTGTAATTTATTTGAGTAGTTTTTATTTTTTTAATTTTGTTTTCAATACTATTATTAAAAAAAATAATAACCTTAATGGGATGACTTCTAAAAGATAGGTCAAATTATCGTTTTAGTCCTTGTACTTTGAATATCATTTTATTTTAGTCTATGTGCTTCCAAATATTCAAATTACTTTCGATAAATCTTAAAAATTAATCCTTATTTATTGTGGACTTTTGTTTAAACAAAAAAAAAATAGTTTCATTAAACTTTTTTTATAAATTTTGAAAGCATATGTACATTGTGTTTTTTTTTTTAAAAAAATTATTATTATTATTTCGATATAAGATAACTTCAAACTAAAGATAAGAACTAATTTTAAGATTTATTAAAACTATAGGGGACTAAATTTGGACATTTGAAAAAACGAAAATGGGAGATCAAAAGCACAAGAACCGAAATGGTATTTTAATTTAAATGTTAATATTATGGTGTACGTTATCATTATTTATCATTAATTAACTTATAATTTTAGAAGAAAGAATACCTATTTGCTCTAAAAAATATATAGTTTATTTGTACTTTAAAAAAACAATCACCTTAACTTTTTTTTTAGCATGTGTGAGGTGGGGGATTTGAACCTCTAACCTCATGATCAAGAGTACAACATAAAATTCTTAGTTGTGAAGATATGATATTAAAAAATGAAAATGAAAATTTTTCAAAAAAAAAAAAATGAAAACGAAATAATTTCAAAAAAAAATTGACAATGAAATGGAACATACTCAATATTCAATTTTTTTATCATTATTATTTTGTAAGCTTCTTTGCTAATTAGTTTACTCTTAATTTTATTGGAGATAAAATGGATTTGTATTAGAAATTTTTAGAAGAGATATTCCAATGTCAACAAATATATATTCGGATCTTTTTTTTATTGGTAGATGAATATTCTTAACAAAACTATAGAAATAAAAGAAAATATAATGAATACATGGATTAAATTAAAATTTCAAACTTCTAAAAGAAATTAAGAAAAGTTTAATTTTTAATGTATATTTGCAAAAATTCGCCAATATCTCTGTCCTTTTGGAGAGATTTTCAATTTATTAAAATACATTTCAATTTTTTCCATTTTAGATATAAAAAATTTACACCGTTTTAATCAGTGTGGTTTGAGACTTATTCAATTTTAAACTTTATACTTTCATAGGTCTAAATTTAATCCATATATTTTTAATAAATCTTAAATCAATTTTCATCATTGGTTTGAATTAACTTGAAAAAATAATAATAATAATTTTCAGTCAAATTTCTATAATAGAGTTATAGAGGTTAAAATAAATGTTAAGATTTAGCAAAATTACAATAACCAAATTTGGACATAAATAAGCTCTAAAATACATAGATCGAAATTGTAATTTAATTTAACAAAAACAAAAACAAAAACAAAAACAAAAACAAAAATAATAAATAATAATTACCGTACGGTTCAGTATTGGGTCAACCCATTTTCAAACGGCGGCTAAGCTCCGTAACCGACGGTTCTATTTTCTGTTCCTTTTCAAACCGTGTTAGCTAACGGCGCCATCCCAACCGCGGAGCATCTAATCCATATGTCCAAACAGACCCCTCAAATCAATCATCAAAAGTTCAAGTAAAAAGTCTTATATAGTCTGCTTATACACAACACAACCATGAGGATCTTCTTCGATACTTCTCAATCTCAATTCCTTATTTATGAACCCCAGCTTTCCGATCATTGCCTCAATTCTCTGTTCATTTCATCCGTGAAGCGATTATTAGGGTTCCTTAATTTCTTTACTGTAGTGTTGAATTTCGGCCTGCAAGATCGAGATTTTGTCTCCGAGGGTGAGTTTCTTGTTTGGAAGTCCGATCGTCGTGATGGGTGTTGAATTCTCTAGTTTTTCTTTGGATATTACTGTTTGTTGCATGTGTTTTTGGACTGAGAAGTGAAATAGATGAAGTTTTGTGGCGTTGAAACTAGTGTGGTAATGTTTATGTTCTGTTATCCAACTGATTTTCGGTGGTTTGATATTCTCAGTTCAAGAAATCTTAGGTTTGGAAGTAATAGTATGTGTTACTCTAATGTATGTGGTAATCAAGATTTGCTTTCTGCGATTGTGAAGTATTGAAATCATACTTAGTGAATGTAAGCTTTGGATTTTCTTCTGTAAATCTTGGTTTTGAAGCGGTTCGCTGTACAGGATTTGATTCTTCTGATGTTTCCTTGGTCTGATCTTTGCTTTTCTTGGAGTTCGGTTGAATTCTTTATTGGCATAGTTTGCAGATGAAGTTAGATAGTCAACTTCTGGTGAAGACAGATAGATGTAGTCAATATTATCTTTCTAATCATTCGACTAATGCTTCTTATCGCTAAAAATTTTACATTGCTGTGAAATTGTGATCTGAAATATGTGATGCAGCTCTCCTGAATTTTCTTGATCTGAATTTTTTTTTCTCCTTGGAATTATTTATACTGCAGCAATTTAATTTGAAATGCTTGCAGAACTTGAAGGCCATGCCTGACTTGATGTTGCTTTTCGTTCAAAGTGCTATGATTTGTGTACTTACTTCTTCATTCTTCCTTCATTCTTGTTTTCGGTCTTTTTTTGGGTTAAATTTTTCTGCAGGAACGACTGGGCGGGATAGCAATCATTTCTGCATCTGGTGCAATGAAGCCGCTTGGATCATCTTTGAATCCATATGCAACATCCTACATTCCACTCTCCAAGAGAGAGGCTAACAAAACTTTTATAGCAGAGAACTCTTCCAAGGATAGTATTGGGTCTAACTTTCCGGGACATTCTGAACATTATATGCATAATCCTCCATATGAAAACATCCCCCCTCATTTAAATATGCGTCATGGTGAAAAGGCACCTGTTACAGTTACTTCTGCTGTGAAGAATCACCCATTTCATGGATCATTCTCGCAGCAAATTAGTGACTTGACTGAAATGGAGTTGCTTGATAGGGAAATTTACATGGAACTGGAATTTCTTCAGGCCAGTTTCCCTGGATTATCTGAACAGTCCCTTTCTGATGTCTATTTTGCAAATAAAGGTGACTTGGATGCTGCCATAGACATGCTGAGCCAGCTTGAGGTTCTCTCTTTCGACCCTCGATCATTTTCTTGCTTTTAATTTAGACTGCTGTTTCATTCAAGTTTCTACTTTAGTTACTACTGAAGAAACTTGGTTAACGAACATGGTTTATGCTTGTGTGATTTGCATTATTTATAGGTAGGAGGAAATATGTTAACTTATTATCTGGCCTACTTTATGAATGCTTGTGATTTTCATTATTTATAGCATGTACAATGCGAATGGTAATCATGGGTAACTAACTCATTTGTTGGTTTAATCTGATGTTTAGAACAAACATCCACCTGATTTTGAATGTGACCCTGAAAGTCTCCCAGACACTTTGGATATCGGTGATATCTCGGAATCCGCATTTGCAGCTGTTGTCGATCAACCATCTTTCAGAATGAAGAATGTAGCCAATGACGCAAGTTCTTCATCCAGATTCTAGGAGTGTCTGTTGGTTTTGAGAAGTAAACTTTTCTTTCACCTTCTGGTTTTCCTTTGATTACTTTTTCTATGGGATGATGCCCCCATATAAGTAAACATCCTCCTTTGGGATAAGGGATCATCTCTGGTTATAGGATTGTATAGTTCCGAGTTCCTTGTACTTACACGAACTCATGTGCAATGGTCGTTGTCTTCGTTTCGACCGATCAAAAAGATCGAAATATAGCGAGCTTTGCTTGTCGACATTCCCTTCTTCACTTCTTTTGTGTTGTAGGGTGCATACATACTTCACATAAACAGCTTGATGTCTGAACTATTTTGATTCATAGAGAGTTGTATGTGTATTGCTTCATTACACTTTTTGAGATTGGACCACTTTTTTTGTTATTGTTTCCTTTTGCTTAAACTTCTTATATCATGAAAATGCCCACGTGTATCCAACCAAAACGATTGTTTTTCCTTGAAAAAAAAAGGATTAAAAATATATATAATTGTAATTCCAATCGATTAGAAATTATTAGAAGATATTGTTGATTATTGAACGATAGTCTCTGAATATTGAAAATATCTTGATGAATTATTTGATGGGTTGTTTTAGTCCATATTTCATTTTAGGAGAGAAAAGTAATAATAATAATAATCTATGGTTTTTTTTTCTTTTTGGGAAAATCACCCTTTTAGTTTTCAAGTTTTGAGGACTAATTCACTTTGATTTCTAAGCTTTCAAAGCGTACCCTTTTTTGTCCTGAAGTTTTAACTTTTAAAAAATAGGTTTAAAAGATACCTACAGTTTTTGTATCATACAACACTACTCGAATAATTTTATATATATTTTTATTGCTAATATGACATTTACAAATTTTGAAATAAAAATATATTATTTTCTCTCTCTCCTTCTTCTCTCTCATTCACTCCTTCTTCCTTCTCTCTTATGTTCTCTTCCCCCCTCAGGTCACTAAATTTTCAAAACGTAACATTTAAAAAACAAAAGAAAATTTTTACAACATGTGAGGTGGGAAATTCGAGGCCTCTCGATCATCGAGAGTATGCATTTTATGTCAGTTGAGAACACGTATTAGTTGAGATATATTCAGTTTGACTGTTATAATATATATTATTTCTTAAACTACAAATTTAGTCATTTTGGTTGTTAAACATATTTGGTTATTAAACATAAAAAATATTAAATTACATCCTTAAACTTCAAATATATAAATTCTACATTAGTTTTTGTTATTAACTTGATTAATTAAACAATGATGTGGTTTATCAATTTGGCAAAAGTTAGTTAATTAAAAACAGATAATTGAACAAAATAAACTATCATATAACTTTTTCTTAATTACAATTTGGAAAGATTATCGACATGTTGTTCATTATGTAACTGAGTTCCTAACCCTATTAAGAAAAAAAATATATAAAAAAGAAAAACAAAAAAAAAAATAAAAGAAGAAAAAGAAAAACAATAAGAAAAACGAGAATTTGAAATTCACCGCGAGTTTCGGTTATAAAATCCTAAAGATTACCAGCAAACGCGGTATCGAAATAAATCTCCAGCTACGTGCATCACAATATCGAACACGAGTTATTTGTTTCTCAATTGTGTACGAATTCTGAATCATTTACTTTTTTCAAAATCGATCAAAGTTTCTCAGTCCAATTTCATTGAAACGAAATCATCGATTCAGAAGTTTGACTTTCGTTTTCTCGATCAACAGCGAAGGATCGATCCAAGAATTTTTCTGAAGTTGTATATTTCTTTTTCAATTTTATGTTTTCGCGTGTAGTTTGTGAGAAGAAGGAGGGACGAGTTGAAGATCGTGTAGAAGTTCAACGTTTGATCTGGGTCTTGTTGGAAGAGGCCTAGTTCTAGGGATTTTGAGCGATTAGATTGGATCTGATTTTTGTATTGTTTGTGGAATCGATCGAGAATGGGAGTAGATTATTACAACATATTGAAGGTGAATAGAAACGCCAATGACGACGATCTCAAGAAGGCGTATAGAAGGTTGGCCATGAAATGGCATCCTGATAAAAACCCCAACAGCAAGAAAGAAGCTGAAACCAAATTCAAGCAGATCTCCGAGGCCTATGAGGCAAGATTTTGTTTCTATTGTTTATTAGATCCCTAATAGTGGTTTAATCTTCTTCTTTTTAGCTTGTTACTCTTTAGGGAAAAGGTTGATTCCACAATTTTGCTGTGAGAATGAAAATGAATTAGGAAGTTTATGTTCGTTTCCTTGCTGAAAGAATCTATAGTATTTTGCTTAGATGGCCAACAAACGTGATTTGAAATTTGGAAGCCTAATTTTGTTTGAGCCCTGGAGGTTGGATATTTCATAGCTTGGTTGTGAGTTTTTTAATGGTTTTCTTAAGAACATATATGTTTGTCAAAGGAGGAAGAAGGGCTCGAATGGGTTTGTTTTAGGCGTATTAGAGTTGCCTCTTTTCAATTTTCAAAGCACTTCCATGCTCTAAATCAGAATTTGTGATGTTTTGTGGTTCTATATTATTCTGTCTTGGGATTGAAGTTTAGACATTTTTAGATGAACATTTGTTTCCGATTCATTTCTCTGCCAATGACCAGAGAGACCAATATCCAACTGTTTGTATGATCAGATAAGTTTTGTAATACAGGTGTTGAGTGACCCTCAGAAGAAGGCAATTTATGATCAATATGGTGAAGAAGGGTTAAAAGATATGCCACCACCAGGCAGTGGAAACTTTCCATTTGGAAACGGAGCTAGCGGCGGGTCGAGCGGGTTTAATCCGAGGAATGCAGAGGATATTTTTGCAGAATTTTTTGGGAGCAGCCCATTTGGGTTTGGTTCATCAGGACCTGGGAAGTCTATGAGGTATCAGTCAGAGGGAGGAGTTTTTGGGGGATTTGGTGGAAGTGAAAACATTTTCAGAACATATAGTGAAAATGTAACTCCAAAGAAACCTCCACCGGTTGAGAGCAAATTGCCCTGCACTCTTGAGGAGCTCTACTCAGGATCAACAAGGAAAATGAAGATTTCAAGAACTGTAGTTGATGCCAACGGGTGAGCAATTTTCATTTACTTTTATCTTCTTTCTTTTTAAAGAGGAACAGCAATCAGCACTTTCTTTTTCTTTTACTTTTTCTCTTTGTTTATAAGAAAATGTAGTATTATAGGTGAAGTAAAAAGATGATCTAGGGCCGAGGGAGGAAGAAAACACCACATAAAGGAGCTTTAGAAGAGCCTTCCAATCGAAATTAATTATAGAAAGGCTGTAATTACTGAAGAATTTCCTTTGATTGAGATGTGTAAACTGTTTTGAAAACAATCATAGCATTTTCTTTTGTCTGGGAGGATGTGATAAATGTTCTGGTTGATTTGATTTTCAACAGTAATGTTGTGGTTTTGAACAATAATGTTATTGAACCAAATTGTCAGATTTGGGGCTATGATCTTTAGAAGTATAAACCAGGAAAAATCTATTATGAGACGTGTGGTTGCAATCTGCTGACACTTTTAGAGGATGAAAATATTGGTTTATTTGGCTAAACATTGTTTCCCTTGTGTGGTTGTCACAAATTTACACTTCTTGGGGTTTGAAAAGGATGAGATTTCAATTGCCAGCATGACTAGTTATAGGATCAACTTTCTGATGTTTATTACATTTCCTCTGGCTGCTCCTTCTCTAATGATTTATATTCCATCTTATATATGAACACGTTACAGACGACAAGTCCCCGAGACGGAGATATTGACCATCGATGTGAAGCCCGGCTGGAAGAAGGGAACTAAAATCACCTTTCCAGATAAAGGAAATGAACAACCAAACCAACTGCCTGCAGATTTGGTATTTGTTATTGATGAGAAGCCCCATGATGTTTTCAAAAGAGATGGTAATGATATCATTATGAACCATAGGGTGACATTAGCAGAGGCATTAGGTGGAACTACTATAAATGTTACTACACTAGATGGTCGTAACCTGTCAATACCTGTAATAGACATTGTTAGCCCGGGCTACGAGCTCGTCATCGCCAGAGAGGGAATGCCGATTGTAAGAGAGCCAGGCAACCGGGGCGATTTGAAGATCAAATTCGAGATAAAATTCCCAACAAGATTAACCCCCGAGCAACGAGCAGGACTCAAACGTGCTTTGGGAGGTTGATGATGAAGAAGAAGAAGAAGAAAAGGTATTGGTGATATTTAATCTGCCAAAGGTGAAATCTACTGGCAATGGATTGTTGAAACAGCAGGGTCAAGAAAATCATATGCCCTCATAAATTTAGATTTCAAATCATGTAATTTACCCATAATTGTTCTTTCATTTGTAAGCTGTAACCTTCTGTTTTCCAATTAGTTTTGTATCTATTGTCTAATAATTTTCCTGTTGGCGGAAAACGATACATCTCAATGTCAAAAAGGAAAAAAGTGTATATATCACTAAATTACAAATACCAAAAAAAATACATGATTAAAAAAAAAAAAGTAATTTCTATTATAAAATTACAAGAAAGAACCGACAATTTTTTTCGAATCCGATGATGCATTCAAGAAAATACTTAAAATTCTAAAATATTTAATGCCCAATAAGGCCAGCCCAACATTGAAGTGTCTGTGACAAACAGACAAGTCCATAATAAAGAAACTTTTAATTAAATAAATAAAACTAATACTTTAAAGACCTGTCTTAGACATCATAAATATGAACCTCAGCGACTCGATTTTGATGTTTTTTTCTTCAATCAATAGTCTAAAAAGGTGAAATGAAATGCCTTGGGATCGACCCTAAGCTTATACAGAATCCATGTAGAACAGTCACAAAAAGACAGGAAAAGTGAAATTTGGAGATTACAACAAAAATAATAAGACAAAAGCTAAAAGGGAAAATATATGAAAAGATGAAAAGAGGAAGAGAGAGAGAGAAGGAACAAAGAATTTAACTTTACATAACGAAAGAAAAATTCAAAACCCTCTATTATTTGAAGGGTTTGGAGGAGCTGATCGCCCAAAAGCCCCATAAAACTGACCACTACTGCTATGACTACCACCTAAATTGCTAGAAGGATGTATATTATTGTTGTTGTGGCTTTGCTGAGGAACCCACCACGTCCCTTGTTGACTCACATTTAAGGGAGGGGGGGCCCCTACAGGCTGCTGCTGGTTAGGACCCAACTGGGACGACTGCCCCAAATGCTGCTGTTGGTTCACCATGTAGTGAGGCCTCAGCGTCGGCTGCTGGAACCCACGCACAGGCTGCTGTGAGTGTGAAGGGGGAGGCATTTGATGTTGTGAGGCTGAGCCGGCTTGTGGTTGCCACTCCGGGATGTCGTCGTCGTCGTCATTCCACGGCTGGATGGGTACTGTACCGAAGCCCCTTTCTCGCCAGTTTCCAGTGGAGGCATTGTTGTTGTTTGCGTTTTGCCCGTATTTGTGCACAAGCTCTCGCATTTGCTCAACAGGGCGAGGCCCAGTTTGAGAAACTGGATGGAACGAGGGTGGTCTTGACAGCCCTCGAGGAGTAGGGGGGTTGGTGTTCTGGGAAGAAAACCCAGGAGGATTTGCAGAACCAGAGAAGTTAAATTCAGGAAGATCGTCGTCATCCCGAGCAGTTGAAGGACCAAAGCCAGGAGGGACGTCGTCATCGCCATCGGCATCACCCTCCTCAAGCGGGGGATGAGCACCGGCAACAGGAAAATAGCCATGAGGCATAGACTGTTTAGGGGAAACATTATTAGGTTTCAAGTTTGACGTCTCCTGCTGTCTTCTAGAACTAAAATGTTGCTTTTTTGAACTTCGTTTGTGGTGTGACGTTGAGTTTGGTGACATTGACGTTAATTGAGTTTTTCTCCATACAACAACGCCTATTAGGCCATTTTCAATTGCATTAAGTGCCTCATTATTTTCCTTTAGAAGAATCCTGCCAAGCATTTCAAGAATCCTTCCATGTGGAGGGCAAAAATAAAATTCCACCCCAGAACCAGGCTCCGCAATACCAACCCGCTCGTCCACGACATACGACTCCGCAACCTGCAACATTTGAAACTTCGAGTATTATAACACAGCAGAACACAGCTTGAAGCCTACTGGAAAAGCTTTAAAGAGAGATGACTATTATATTACCTCTTGAAGATTTGCTCGTTCACTTTCAGGGCTATCCTCCTTTAAATCCAAATGAAGAACCTGCAAGAATATGCAAAAATTAATATCTCCAACAAAACAAGACCAATAGTAATACGTTATTATTAGACCCAACTGTTTAACTGCACACACGCCCCTCCCGAATTCTTTTGGTTTTTTAAAAAAAGATCGAACACAAAATTGAATGAAATGGCGAACAGCAGGCTATCCTCTCTGAGGACTCAAATTTATTGTAATAAGATTGCAATAACTTGGATTTTCCTAATATTTTTTATTCACTGACATATTCAAAGAACTATAGAAGAAAATACAATCCAAGATTGTTGAGAGCTTATTTATGTGATTTGACGTTTTTTCTGAAATCATATATGCCATAATATGAACAGAATCATTATTTTTACACGCAACTTTCCACGTAATTTAAACGGAATAATGATCAACGCATAGTCTTTCAAATTTTCTTGTAAGATTATCCGAGAGGCATATGCTTGCGCACGAAAATGAGAACCCATTGAAAAATTGTATTTTCTTCACAATCAAAGACGTGAATGGTTGCCCAAAACATCCTCGCGAGAGTAAAGACCCTAATATCCCAAGCACAGTTGCCAAAAGGTTTGAATGGAAAACATTGAAGAAAAGTTTGACGATTCTTTGCTCTTTCATCTTTTGTTTTGGTTCGTTTATGTCCCAGGGAGTGAATTTCAAGGGGGAAAATTGGTCAGAGGCGATTGTACAACAAAAATAAACTAAAGATACCATAACGGCACGACTCCGAGATAATGGAAGCTCCTGAAGGAACTTCTCAAACGCATCCAATCTGACTCTCCCTTTGATCTCAAGAATGCCAGGCCAATCTTTCGCTGATGTTCTTTCACCACTGCAACAAAACAAACCAATTAAAAAAATACATCAAGAACATTATAACCAACCCGGAAACCCACAAACAAAGGCTAAAATGACTTTTAGATTACAAACAGTAAAAAGAAAAATTCCTTCTTCATCCCGTCAACAAAAGAGACAGAAATGTTTTGTCTACAAGGTTCAGTTTTAACCCCATGTTGCAGACCCCCTCAAGTCAGTTTCAACACATAACAAAGCCAATCATGGATTGCCAACAAGGTCAACAGACCAGATCCTCTCAGTTATAGAGAACTCATGATAAATACAATACAACTAAACAACGGTCTAACATTCAACACAAAATACATCTTAACTAAACGGAAAATTTTTCACTAAATCAAAAGTTTCACATGGGAAGGCCCAAAATGCAGCAAATGTGGAAACCATACGAATTCAGGTAAATGCTGGAGATTGATTAATGTAAGGAAAAACTGAGCTCAATAAAATTTTTAAGTAAAATCATGAAACAGAAATTTCACACTGAAATATATAATTATTTTGCATAAAATTAGAAAGAAAGAAAAATCCACGGACTTGAGAGAGAAAATGCACACCTTATGTAGGTACCCACGACTGGAGTCATTGTCGAAATGTTATACTGCAGGATGCCATCCCATAAATATTCTAACGTAAATGTGCTGGCCAGAGATTCTGCCCCGGATTTTGCATTACTATCACCAGGTTTTGCACCGTCATTCCTGTCGGATGTTCTTAAACCAGCTTCATTTTCATTAAAATCCACAACAGCTTTACTATCACTAGATTTTGAATCCACGTGGGAGCCAACATCTGATTTGGTATAAGATGCCTCGTTATTCTTATTTTTGTCTGTACTGGCATCAGTTGCAGCTTTTGTAACAAGAGCTGCAGCCTTCAACCGAGGGCTAGGCTCTGGCTCACCCTTCTCCAAAATAGGCGACAATTTGCCAGCATCTTCAGATAAAATATCAAAAGGTGGCTCTGTATCAAGGGACTCCATGAACTCATCTAGGGAGACGATTGGAGGCAGTGACTCTGTATCCTTCAGTCCATCATCAACCATGAGTCCTTGCATTAAATCAGACCCATCATTTGAGGCAATTGTAAAGGTGTAATTACCCTTATCAGATGCACCATTTTTCTGGCCAGAAATATTCTGTTCACTTTTAATTGTTTCAGGTTCATCTGGAGAACCACCTTCAATCTCATTCTTATTATGCTGACTCTGAGAAAATGTAGAAGTCCCAGATGAAACATAGGTGGAGGCATTATCGTACTCTTCAACTTCTACTTGAAATTCACCTTTATGTGTTTTCTTTACCAAACGCCTTATATCAACTTCAGAGTCGGGTAAAACTACCATTTGCGCAAATTCTTCAGCCTTCGCCATTCTCCACTCAGAAAGCTCCTTAGATGCAAGTTCCTCAGCAGTCATGGAACATAATCTTTCTGGGGTAATTTCCCCACTCATAACCCTTTCTCTAAGTTCAGGATTATTTCTGTCTTTCAGGTTGAACAGAAGGGACCTTCCTTTCTCCTTGTACTTTTTATTAACACCACCAAATAATTTAAATAATTCTTCTTCAATTTTAAATGCCAAAGATTCAGGAGTCTGAACTGGTTTTGCTCCCTGGTTTTGATTTGCTACACCAGCAACCATCTTCTGAAATTCATCAGTTTGGATTTCCTTTTTATCAGCTACCCCCCCTAAATCAGCCTCCAGTACCCAAGAGAGACCATTTTCTTGCAAAAGATCATCTTTAATAAAAAAGTTGTCCCCAAAAGAAATGTCTTCATAAGACAAACCATTATTCGGTTGAAAGACTCGTCCATCATATCTCAATGTCTCTAAATCACTAACATTTACACATAGCGAACTCTTATCTAACATCTTTCCTACATTGTCTTCAAGACCAACAGAATCTAATTTTTCAGAAAAGATTTTCTTCGAGTCATCAGATACATGACCAGATGATAAAGCACTACCCTGCTTTTGGGTTGCAGACTTTTCAGCCTCAGTTGGAGGACTTTTTTCATCATTAGATGATTTGTCTTGCTGCTGAGATACCAAGGCTAACGCAGCTGTCAAGGATTCCCTCATCTTTGACCTCACAGATCCAGTTGGCTCATTTTGTATTTTGGAAGTTGGAGTCAGCGGAGCACTCTGGCCTTTGGAAGCAGTGGAACGTTGATGTCCAACTTTTGTTGGATGTGATTCCATTTGCTGTACCTTTCTCTTAGTTCCTGCAGGGGAATGCATCGATGTGGGAGCTGGGGCATTGTTTGGTATTTGTAAAGGAGGTCTTTTGGCTATTCCAGATGCTTGTTGCAACCATGGTCGATGTTCCATCTGTGCAACTCGCTTATTATGCAATGAAGGCTGCTGTGAGAGAGAGTTAAATGGCTCGATCATTGCCTTCCTCTTCACAGGAAGTGAAAGCACCCCTTCTGCAGCTCTCAGCATGTTTCCAGTCCCTCCAAATTGATTGTCAGGTATTTGAAATTGTTGTTGTCCAAAATTGCCAGCTTTAACATCAACCTGTCCTGTTTGCATGCGTGAAACTATTCCACCTTGAGTTAGAGAGCCACCAGAAATTGATTCCATTAGTTCTATTTGCCTGTTAGGTACTAAATATTGATGCAAAGAAGGATCGTTGGAAGAAACTACAACCCCTCTTTGGGCTTCGGATAATGACGATTCCATTTTGTTTGTTATAGGGTCCAATTGACTACTTTGCATTCCTGGTATTGAATATTCTTCAGCAACAAGATTGTTGACCAGGCTACAGCAGCAGCATCATACACAATAAATTTTCACTAGTTATGTGAACATCAAATAGTGTCCATATGCTGAGCTTTATCATCCTAAAGGAAAAACTTTAGCATCTGCATTTAGAACAAAAATACATCTTCAGAATTTTTTTTTTTTTTTATGAGAAACCACGCTTTCATTGAGAAAAAATTGAAAGAATACAAGAAGGCATACAAAAAACAAGCCCAACAAAAACACCCGCCAAACAAGCCCAAAATACATCTTTAGAATCAAAACTATATCAGAGTTAACTGCACACTATTAATTTCCAAAACCAACAGTTGATTGAATTTATACTTTATATGGTTATAACCAAGTTGTTACGTGCAGGGGGTATCAAACCAACAGAAGAGTACCATAAAAATCACTAAAAACAACGTGTCAGTGCGTACAATTTATCAAACTCCATGTTCCAAAACGCATATGAGGCACATGCCTCAAGGTGAGACTGACAGTGACAGTACTGCCTTAAGGCATGACAGAAAGGTATACACTCAAGACAACCTCAGAGGCTACTGTTGTGTAATAAGCACAAGACTAATACGGAAGAGGATGATCAAGCCATGTTGATAAACCCTATAAGAATAAAAGAAACCAAACAGATCTTCAAACTTCAAAAACAAGATTTTTCCTCCATCCATTTAAATCCTATTTAGCCTAAGTTTATAAGTTGGATCAATTAGGCATCATTTTCGGTAGATAATTGGTATGTAACATTTTTTACTTTAAAAAAACTATGTAACAAGACCGAACGAGTTTCCCCACCACCGAGCAAATACGTGCCTGGATTTCTAGCAAAGTATTACACCTTCTAGATTCAAAATGAATAGATCAATCCAACCTCACATAAATCCCACGCATGTGCTTCGCACAAAAAGTACCCCTCGCTATCCAATCTCATCAATTCTCTTTCGCAACAGAGAAAGGAACAAGTTCACTCAAGCACGAAAAAGTAGAAACAAGGCGCAAAACCAGCAAACATCAAGAATTTCCCAATGGTCAAAATAGGATCAAATAATAAAAAGAACAGCCAGAGATACACCAATAATCATTTGTAAAGATCAATTCAACCTCCCATAAAGCCCACGCACATTCTTCGAACAAATAAGTATCCTTCACTACCCAATCTCATCAACCAAATCCGTAAAACTCACTTTCAAAACAAAACACCTCCAAGTAAAATAAGCCAAAGAACAAACAACTAATTCACTCCCAGTACAAAAAAAAAAAAAAACGGCGGCAACAAGACACAGAGCCAGAAAACATCAAGAATTTCACAGTCATCACAACAGAATCAAATCAACCCAAAGACAACCCAGCCAAAGGCATACCACCAACAATCCTTCGAAAACCCTAAAACCCTAACCGAGCACCACCACATCATCCAAATCCACAAAAACTATCCAAAGAAGCAAGAAGCGAACATACATACACAAATCATCCGACACAGCACGAACCCGGAAGCCGTAAACGGCGCGACGAACGCAGTGCCAGTGAGAAAAGGTCGCCAGATCAAGAATTGCAGAGAGAAGAGTGACGACGATGGCGATACAAGCTGAGCAGAGTTGAGAGAGAAATGGAAATGGAATCGAGAGGAGAGAGAGAGAGAGAGGTCTAGAAGGCTCGAAGCTTTTGAAGGAAAAAGGAAAGGGTCGGGCTTCGAAATACAAACCCTAGGAAAATTCAATCCGTGACAGTGAGTGAAAAAATCAATTTATCTGTGCGGTGTATCACCTTCGCCGCCACGTGTCAGCCACATCGAAGGCGGTTATCTTGAATGGGTTTCACACGTGCCGCAGATTACGTGTCAGGTTTGATTTTGTGCAGATTGCGCCCACTGCCCACTAGGATAATGTTATTTTACTCTTAAAGTCGAAAATATCAAAATACTGTCTTAAATTTTAGTTTGTTCCATTTTAATCATGAAATTTAGAAAAAAGAATAAATGTTAGAACTAAAATTGGATGTAAATTTAAATTTTATAGGTTTTTTTTTTTGGAAAATTACCTTTTTGGTCCCTGAGTTTTGAGGAATATGTATGTTTCGTTTCTAAGTTTTCAAAATAGACTTTTTTAGTCCCTAAATTTTGAGAAATAGATTTAAAAGTTTCAAAATAGACTTTTTTTAGTCTCTAAGTTTTGAGAAATATGTTTAAAATGTCTCTAATATTATTTTTTTCATCTTTTTTGGATTAATATTTTTGTATTATTATTATTATTTTTTTTTTTGAAATAATATTTTTGTATTATTTTTTAATATTGAATGGTTTTCAAATTAAAAAATTAAAAGGTCTTAATTTTAAATTAAAAGGTATTTTTCCCTTTTTTTTCAAAAAACAAAAATTTTATAGGTTTTTCTTTCTTTTTTTTTCTATTTCCTATAGACGATTCACGTTTGAAATAATAGTTATTAGTTGGTATTTTATCCAATGAACTATGTTCAAATTTACACTACATCAAATGCTTTGGACTTTATCAGATAGAATTGCCGTCTAATCTTTAATTTTCACTAATTTTCTCTGTAAATTTAACGATTAAAATTTAAATATGTATGAGTAAAGTTTTTTTTTTTTTTAAATGTTGGTTAATTTCGATCAAAGAAACAAAGTTTTGCACCAAATAAAGCTCAAGCAATGCTTTCTAAAAATTATTTAGACAAAATTTGACTAGAAAGATAATATTCAATTTAAGATATATATTGTCATGGTGGGCAGAGTTTAAGTTGTAAGTTGACAATTTTGAAGATTCAAAGCAAAAATTATTACGCATTATTACTAAGTTTAGCTTGATACTTTTCTCCCTTTTTTTCATTATACTGATTTACTAGTATTTTTTGTTAAATGGATACAAATTTCCAAATAGAATCATTGTCAAATTACTTTAATCAGGAAAGCAACTCAAATTGTGATATACGATTCATCAAGTCACAAAAGATTGAAAGATTGTGAGACGTTGAATCTAAATTCAAATCTTAGATTGAATTGACAAAATATAATGTCAAATATTCGGACCTCCACTCAGTTTCACACAAGCTTGGACATGGATAGAACATCTAAGTTTGAGTCCATAAACAATGACAATTGCCCATGAAGACTCGCTTTCACTACGGCGGTTCCCTTAACCAAGCCACTGCTTTTGAGTCGTCAGCTCATTCTTCAACAGGCACGCAGTCAGAGTCCTAGTCTCCTCCCACCGCTTGGAAGCTTACGGTTTCATGTTCTATTTCACTCTCCAATGGGGGTTCTTTTCACCCTTCCCTCACAGTACTAAAATATTTATATAAAGACTCGCTTTCGCTACAGCGATTCCCTAACCAAGCCACTGCTTTTGAGTCATCAACTCATGGTTTCATGTTCTATTTCACTCTCCAATGGGGGTTCTTTTCACCCTCCCTCACGATACTACTTCAAGTTGACAAAATACAATGTTCTACTTATTGTTGTCTATGAGCTTAATATCATACTTTAAATAAAGTTCAAAAGAAAAAAGAAAAACTAATTTTAAAATAATACTTATTTTATGTAATCCTTACTAGGAAAAATATTTATATAAAACTAATGACTTGATTTGTTCATAAGTTAGGTTGATGTATGATATATAGATTCACATAAGATGACTGGATAAGCATAAATTTATAGAATTTAAGAAATTAGCAAATCCCAAACTTTCAACCAATTAAATGATATGTTGAACATTCGAACTAAATTTCTCAGTTAAAAAAAAATAATCGTCAACTTGAGCATAGTTCAACCGATTAAAGTATATACTTTCAACCAAAAGATCAGATGTCCGAACATCTACCTCCACCTTCACATATCGAACTCAAAAGAAAGGGGAAAAAAAGATTATACAAATCTAATTTTATGAGTGAGACACTCAAATGTGTTATTCATTTAGATTTAATCACTAAGCTAAAGTTTTTTGGTACAAGAGTAATGTTAAAAGGAAGCAACCCCATGCTACAACTAACTAAAGAGTTGCTATAAGACAGACAAGGGGGAGAGAAAGATAAAATGACCTACAAAGCCTCCAAAATAGCTTGGAGGATTCATAAATAAAGTATTTTCAGCTAAGGGAATGTTAATGTACAATTCATGACTTCATAAACATAAGATTACAGAGAGAGAGATATCTGGAAGTACCAGAGAGTGCAGAGGAAGTGGAGTTCCAAGTCAATGAGTTTCAAAAAGGATGTGCTGTTCTTTTAGCTCCATCACAGTTGGGGGAGGTTAGAGGGAGAATGAGGCAGATCAACTGAAAAGATGGACATCCTCCTGTAGTTTTGGCAAGAATGGAATCGTTCTTGTTCTTCAGAAATCAGAACAGTGATAGAACCGATCGAGTGGATGTTAATTTCGCTACGCATTTGAACTGCAAAATAAGGATGCAAATCAATGAGAGAACTGAAATATTAGAAAATCCAAAAGCGTTAACTCTCTATGAAACAAGAAACAAAAAACAAAAAATTGTTTCTGGTTTTTACTTGGCTTGTACTTATAGATGTGTTGTTCCTGTTTTGGAAACATCAGCTAAAGAAAATAAATTTAAGTAAGATAGGTCTATAGTATATCTAGGATCACATCTATTTAACACGTAACACTAATGTGACACGTCTGTTATATTTTTTTAGTTCAACAACATTTGGGTGTGGGAGGATTCGAATATCTAACCTTGTGGTAAAAAATATATGTCAACTACTGCTCAATTTGGTATGTGGCATGTTCATTAGACGGATATACTAATGATCATATCATATCAACATCAAATCTACGGTGCTAATGATAAGATATAAATAGAAGTACGATCCAAAAGTTCAAAATATATAGTTGAAACTTTTAAAAGTATAGACATTAAGGGGGTGTTTGGCCTGTGGGTTTAGATTTGGATGGGCAAATTATGGACAAGTCAATCTGAGCATTGCTCAACTGGTTAAGGCATATATACGTATACCCTCGACCAAGAGGTCAGAGGTTCAAATCTAACCGATAAAATATATATATGTATACAAAATTATCAATTTAACCTTTCAACTGCACATTCTAAAGTAAGTTATTCAACTTTCTAGAGACGGTTTACTAAAACACTTCTGCATAAACACTATGCGAGCAGCCAGAGTATGATCCAACAGTTTCAAGAAAACAATTAGAGAGACTTTGTTCTAGTTCTTACCTTCGGTTGTCTATACTTCTCACGAATGGCATTTAGCGAGGAAGCACTGGTGTTAAGTTGCAAGTCGTGGAGGGCAAGCACTGCAGTTTTCAGCTCAGAAGCGTTGTAACTGGTATAGTGCTCTAGAGTTGGATTCTGTAACAAATACACAACTAAATCTGAGACAACATTTTTGTTTATCAATTAGAGAGGCAAAGAGAAAGAGATAAAGAGTTTAAATGTCCTAGGAATGAAGCACAGACCCACGGATGATCCGATTGGTCAAGTGTCCATCTCGCAAGAAATACGGCTGATGCGGCTATCAGAGAAGGAAGGAACTTTAGGAAGCTGTATTCAACAAGAGTCAACTCAGCTAAATAATTGGCCAAAAACTCAAGTTCAATGCAAGGAACCTGATTGCAAAATAGTTAAAATGCCACAATTAGCTCTCGTTGTTGATATATTTTCTGTATATAAAAATATAAAGAAATGTTAACAACATAGAAAGTACCTTGTAAGAAGCGTGAGCTGATTGTATGAATCTCCTGTAGATTTGAAATACTCAAGTCATTTTTTATGTCAATATGCCAACTTTTAGTTATAGAAGAATTGTGACAATATAATACCTTAGAAACGTCTTTGTAGTGGGAACAGATAACCGAAAGTGCACTAAGTTCAGAACTTCACTCTCCATTTCTACTACCTGCTATCAAAACTTCAACCGTGAACATTCGATAGTTTTGAGCGTTACATATCAAACTACACAAAATGACTTAGAGGTTGAAACATGAACATTGCTTTTTATCTGACAGAAACCAGGATGAAACATCATAGAATGCAACTCACGTTTGTTAAAAAATTAAGTATTGTCATCTCAGATTGCATAATGATACAAGTAATGTTCATCTTTGTTTCTTCTAGAATATATGAATAATTCTCATATTCAAATGGACTCTCTAATTCCAACACACACTCTTGTTTACCATATGAACATCTTTCAAGCCTCAAGTTTTCTTTCTTTGAACAAGATATGAAACTTTGAAGCCTTGAGTTTTTCTGCAACTAGACTTATTTGCATGTAGTATTCGATCAACATCTTATACTAGATTCTTATTCTATACTTGGTGGTTATTGCGTGCTGAAACAAGCACTCTTTCACCAGTTTGATCTTGCAAGTTGCAAACAAATATATCTCAACGATCCTCTCCACATAATTATTCCTTTAACATCATGAGTCAAGAATTCTCATAAGTTTACAGGAGGAGTGATCCATTTGACTAGGTTGCTCAAATTATTAAAAATGGCAAGATACAAAATGGGCTTATGTTTTTGTCTCGTGCAATGCAGTGAAACAAACTGCTGCTCTAAAGCGAGAGAACGGTCTAATGGGCAAGGAGAATTAGCGAGTAGTTGATGACTCATAAGAACAAGACCAACACGTATAAACGAACAAGTAGCTAAATGTGTACCTCTCCTTTTGTGTAAGTATTATCTGTAATGAAGCAGAAATCTTCCACTCGTGGAGCACAAATCTCCTCGTATTTTCTTCATGTGAAAGGAAACCATATTTAGAGTATAATATATGCGTACAATATATAAATGACTTGGTATAGTTTCTGGTACGAATCGTACGATGAAATGCAGTCATAGTCAATAGGAAGTAGAAACAGAGTAGTTTAATATGAGCAACTAAGTCCAACTACAACAATCAGAAGATCATGAAATGTAATGTTTTAATTCTTCTTCTACTTAAATTCAAGTTCAATTTGATGAAAGTTAGAACTTGAAATTAAAAGGTTGAACTTAAAAGTTAAAAGTTAAAGCCAACTGGCTCAATTAAGTACAATGGTAAAAATGAAATTTTCCAATGTTTTTTGAAAGTTTACAACATCAGAAATGTATTGTCGAATTTTGTTGTCTTGAATTTTCGTTCAATAAAATAAAAATTGTTTAAAATTATTAAAAAAGTATATATGATTCTAACGTTTAGGGAAAATATATTAATCATTGAAAGTACTGAACCATACTATTTATGCTATATTTATAAATAATAAATAATTGTTTCTGTAACAAAGCATCTACGTGTTAATTTCTATAAGTCCCAAACACGTAAGAAATACAGTTTTTTACTCCCTCCCACACAAATTCTTGATAATTTGACCTATTCCATTAGTACAAAAATTCTGGTCAAAACTTACGATGCAATTAGCATGCTTGCAACACCGAGGAGTTGTAGACGCTTTTTTTCAATAAAATTTTGGGAGAGAAACCGATCAATAACATTCACAGTGAGATACAATGTATCTGGAACCAGCTTATATTCTTCAGAAACCTGAAAAAACAGTTGACCATCAACAAAATTGACATTGACAAATGACAAAATATTTTTGTTTACCTAGAAGATGAAATTTTTTATTCATATAACCATGACAAATTATAGACTTGACAACTTGACTTGGCGTCCATATAAAATTTCCATTTTCCAACAAAATCTAAAAAGGTAAAATGTTTTGCAATCATTAGCAATAGTCAACGCTCAAAAGAAATATATGGAGCATAGTTTGTTTCCTCTGAATGTCAAACTGTTCCCAAAACATTGGTATTTATGATAACACCACCTCTTGACACAACAAGGAAATATAGTATTCTGAATAACAGCACAAATCATAGTCAAATATGCCATGTAATGGTCAAAAAACTAATAGTATACATTTCGCTAAAAATAAACTCGAATGCCTTTGAAGCTTTCTATTATCTCATGAAAAAAGTATTTTTATCAACTTGGTGTCTTAGCAAGTCCATTGTTATAACATATTAATTTGGTCAAAGTTTCATTTCCTTTTTTAAAAAATAATAATAATAATAATAATAATAATAATAATAATAATAAATAAATAAATAAATATAAAAAATATTATTTAAAAAAAAAAAAAAAAAAAAAAAAAAAAAAAAAAAAAGAGTAGAGCTGAATAGGTGATGAAACGAACCTCTACAAGCCAATCAACCAGTATTCCTCGCATGTTTGCAGTGATATCTTGCTGCAACTGTTCCATATAGTTAGTTGAGGCCCTTTGATCAAGCTGAAAAGAGTTGAAGTAAAGCATTAGTGTTGCTTATGAGCTAAAAGCGTCAGTCAGTCATTTTTATATAAACTGCAAACATGTTAAGTATTTATTTAGAAGTAAAAATTCAACCATTTCCTAATGATTTCTAAAGTTTCATATTCCCCTTCCTAGTTTAGAAAATCTTAATTTCAAGTGAAAGAGACAATAGAAAGCAGGCATCTTCTAGTCTATATTTTTTAATAATGCATGACTGTATAACATGTTTATCTCTGGCCAATGGCCTAAAACGAATACAGCATCTACATTAACTTGACCAATGTAACTATGGCAAATAGTGAACAGCAAGTCCTTGACACAAACCTCCGTCACCCGTATCCTGTCATATATGTCTGGAGCATATATGCTGCATGATTGAAGACATTTTGTGTTTGAATCAATGTCTACAATGCCTCTATCATTTGATGCTCCCGATTGTTCAGGTGCCATATATTTTCCTGCAAAATTTTACAATGGTATCGCTATCACTCGCGAATTCAAGACCAATGCTTATATACTACGTTAATATGTGGCTTTTTAAATTTTTACCAATGACCAGGAACATTATTTAGGACTGCAATGATAGAATCATCAATAATTAACAGCTTACTCCACGAAGGGCATATTTCCAACCAATTTTTTAATCAATCAATTTTCCTACAAAACTAGAACATTCTTGCAAGTTAATTAATTATGATCCAGAAACATTGCAGATACAGTTTGACTTGTGACAATAAAAAATGCAAATTATCCTCCTTCCACAGCAGTTTTTGAAGCAAACTACTTGTGCATAAGGAAGGGCATCAAACTGTTTTTTATTTATATCATTTTAGTTTACATCCTTCTGGCAGTTTGCTAACAAGCATAAAAAATGTTTTTTATTCAGGGAACATATATAAGCAAGGTAACATACTCCAACAACAGGATTGTGCAGACCTACACATGGAAGGCATTCAAGATAGTAGGATTCCTCAAGTATGGTCACTTGAAAGCAATGAAGATATATCTCCATATGAAAGTAATTCTAGAGACGTGTTGTATACCATTTGGCTGCGGGATAGATTCTTCTGAAGATGCAGAGAGAATCATATCTGAAACTCCACATTCTCTGCTGGTGTGACACACAGTTTGCATTGTTCTCTCTTTTTCGTCCAAAGTTTCTCGTAAAGATGCCTCTCGAGATTCTACCACCCTTATTTTAGATAAATCCTCGGCTAATCTTGTGTTTGCATCTTCTTCTGCTCCTAGAATTTCTACAGAAACATTGAAAGGCACATTTGCCTTAGCTTTTGCAGAAACTCTTCTAGTTGGTTTGGCACCCTGTCAAACCATGGTCATTAGTACTTGAAGCATTCCCTATAATAAGAGTTTCCAATCACGTAAACATTTCAAAAAGAAACGCCAAAGAAAAATTCCAGGATTCAAGTTTACCTGAATATTAGAAGTATTAATGCAACTCTTATCAGAACCTTTGCTGGAAATGTTAGTCACATCCTTTAGCACTGCTCTTCTTTTATTAGGAAGGCCATTGGAAGAAGTTGAACAAGTATTAATCTCGTCGGATGCCATTCTTTTTGAGTTAGGTCGTAGAATGTGCTTCTGAACTCCAGAAGATTTTGAGGAGCACAGAATGCCTCCTGATTCGCTTAGCTCTTTTGCCCGTGCCCTCGTGATTCTGCCAGAGCACTCTTCAACTTGAAAAGTAACGTTTTCCCTACTCATTTTTTACTGCCTTGAAGACCGGCGGTTGATTAAAGTAGATCAAAAATCATTTTCATTGAAGCTGCATTGCCAACATAAGATAGATGAGTAAGAACAGTCGCTAAGCTGAAAACAGTGAAAAGTAGAGGTACAGATGAAAATCCAGAAAAAGCAAGCATGATAAGCAGCTATGTCAGAAATTGAAATAATATGCAATGCTTGATTGAAGACTTCAAGGAAATGCCATAGCAGAAAGCCCTCTTCACCTCTACAACTTTTAGATACAAATCTGAAGAACGTGTAAAACTACTTAGATACTCGACCCATAATTTATTCTCTGGCTTAGTAGTAAAGCCGTTCCAGTGCAAGTAAAGAGGAACGAAAAGTAGTATGGAGTTCCTGTTACATTTTCAAAGAAACTTACGGACATAGATTACAACAACAATAAACAATATACAACACAAAAGCCCAATGTGCAAACCTAATAATTTCATTTTCGTCCCGTAACCGTAGAAAACTCCCTATTTCTCCTCTCCCTCCACCCACCCCCACCCAATACAAACCCTCTCACCACCGCCGCCCATGAAACACGCACGCTTCCAAAAACTTAATAAATCAAATTTCCATCTCCAAAACGAAGCACATGGATGCATCAACGAGAAATCATGCAGTACGCTTAAAAATCCACACGATTTGAACAGCAAGACAAATGCCAGAGCATCAAGCACGAGCTAGATTTCTCAATAGACTTCAATAAAACGGAAATCGGCGCTATGGATCCACGTCATGCACCAAAACAACCAAATCGAAACGTCCACAACAATCATCATCCATCAGAGATTCGAAACCGCTAAAACAACCAAACAAGCATTGAAACACACAAAATAACAAAATAAATACTCGTAAATGAGCGGAAGAGATCAGATAAAGCGATAATCAAAAAATATCAATGCAGAGCTTGAACTTACGGCTCTGACGAGAGCTCCACGGCCTCCAATGGCGGTCTGCAGAGCTCTCAGCAGAGATACAGAGAAAGAGCGGGAGAAGCTGAGCTTTGGACAGAGAGAGAGAGAGAGTGAGAAATGAGAGAGAGAGAGAGAGAGAGAGCGAAATAGAGAGCGTCAAAGGAGCGTGAGCGGGACGAAGGTACAGTTTGAACTTCCATTTTAAAAAAAATGTTTAAAATAATAAATGCTATAAATTTATAATATTAAAATAATAAAATATTGTATTTAAATATGACTAAATTATAAAAAAATAAAAATACTCTGAACTGTGGATTTGTTTCAAAAATATTCTTGAACTTTGAAAAATATTTCAAAAATACCCCTAAACTTTGAAAAATGTTTCAAAAATACTCTTCACGTCAATTTTTTTATGGAAATCGTTAGAATTTACGGTGAAATGAAAAAAAAAAAAAGCATTTTTCAATGAGGGTATTTAAAAAAAAAAATTGAAAGTTCGAGAGTATTTTTGAAACTGATACTTTAACGGTTTACATCCAAAAAAAAATAACGGCAATGGTATTTTTGAAACATTTTTTTAAAAATTCAAGGATATTTTTGAAATTTTTCAAAGTTGAACTTGATAGGGGTATTTTTATAATTTAGCCATTAAATATATCCTCATGCAATTTTATTTTCCTTTCTCCTTGACTTCGAAAATGTTGCTTGCCAGTGCAGTTTCTTTTTCCACTCTGTTAATGGCATGGAAAACTGTAAATTATTAATTTTTGGTTGTTTTCTTTTTATTTTAAATGCTTCTATTTCGTTTTACTTCGATTCTCGTAATTTTAAAAAGTTTTAAAATTGGTATTTAGAGTTTGGTCTTTTTTTTTTTTTTTTTTTGATAGTCAAATCTTGCAAGTTCTTTTTTTTTTTTTTTTTCTACCGTAGAATATGTGACATGTTTTTTTATTGATGCGCTAAAAATGAATTGTTATTTCTTTATTTTGTCCCCTATATTAATTGATTATATTATAATTTAGGGTTTTTTTTAATAATATAATTTAGGATTTAATATATGTGAGTTTTTCAGTTTTATGATGTTTTTAATGGAAACAAAGTCTACTCAAAGTCGGATGAATACTCTTAAAGAGATTTTATTGTTTCAAAATGTTTTTGTTGTAAACTGTGCTGGTCTGAGTGGTGGATTAGCTTTATTTTGGCATTCTTCTGTTAATCTAAATATTATTTCTTACTCCAAAGTGCATATTGATACTAATATTGAATTTCAGGGGAAAATGTTTAGATTTACAGGCTTATATGGCGAGCCAAAACAAGAAAACCGACATTTATCATGGACGTTAATAAGACGTCTTGCTGACATTCCTCACACGTCATGGATGATAGCTGGAGATTTAAATGCCATAATTCAAGCGAATGAAAAGGATGGAGGAGGAGATTTCGAGAGATCTCAAAGCCTAAATTTTTTGAATGTCTTAAACGATTGTGCTTTGCGTGATCTTGGTTATAAGGGCAATCGATTCACGTGGAAAAATAACCAACCTGGAGCGGCATTTATTCGTAAAAGACTTGACAGATGTATCGGTAATGTTGATTTCATGAATCTTTTTCATTCCATCACTATTAATCATCTTGGTTTTTTGTCTTCAGATCATAGAGTCATTGAAGCTGTTCTACAAGAATCAGAAGACCATCATCATGATAGATCCATAAAAACCCATTTCAGATTTGAAGAAGCCTGGACCCTCCACGAGGACTGCGTTTCAACAATCCAGAAAGGGTGGGATAAAGGTAGAGGTGATGATTCGCCCAACAATTTACTCACCCGCATTCAAAGTGTCTCAGAGGAACTAAAGCGGTGGGGAAGGAACAAAACAGGAAAATTCAAAACAAGAATCACGGAGACCAAGAGGAAAATTGAGGCATTGAATGAGGGTCGTCTGGAAGGAAATGCACAAACCTTTTTAAAAATGGAAGAGAAAAGATTGGATAACATCCTGATGGAGGAAGAAATTTACTGGAAACAACGCTCACGAGAAGATTGGCTCAAATGGGGCGATCGAAACATGCGATGGTTCCACTCTAAAGCCACTCATCGGAGGCAGAAGAACAAAATCCAGAAAATAACCGACTCAGCTGGCCACTATTTTGAAAATAGGGAAGATATTGAGCGAATTTTCCTTCATTATTATTCTGAACTTTTTAAATCTTCTACTTTAAATGTGCAGGCGGCAGATGAAATTTTACAGGCTACTCCACCACGAGTTTCAGATGAAATGAATATCCAGCTAGATCGAGTATTTGTAGCTGCAGAGGTGGAGGAAGCTTTAAAGCAGATGCACCCAACAAAAGCCCCTGGTCCAGATGGGTTACCAGCTCTTTTCTATCAAAGATACTGGAACATAGTAGGGGAAAGAGTGATTAGCACATGCCTTCGATGCCTTAATGAGGGGGAAATGCCAGATCGTTTCAATGAAACAACGATTGTCCTCATTCCCAAAAAGAAAAACCCAAGCACGGTGAATGATTATCGCCCTATTAGTTTATGCAATGTGTGTTATAAACTGATTGCTAAAGTGCTTGCCAACAGATTAAAAATAATTCTCCATTCTATTATATCTGAAAATCAAAGTGCTTTTGTCCCTGGTAGACTAATAGCTGATAATGTCATTGTTGGTTTTGAATGTCTGCACTACATTAAAAGATCTAAATCCAAGAAAAAATGTTTTGCATCCATAAAATTGGATATGAGTAAAGCATATGATAGAGTGGAATGGAGTTTTCTTAGAAGTATTATGACAAAAATGGGTTTTAGTCCTTTTTGGATTAAGAGGATTGGAATGTGTGTAGAATCTGTATCATTTTCTCTGCTTATTAATGGCATATGTTCTGAGAATTTTAAACCCACTAGAGGGCTAAGACAGGGAGATCCCTTATCCCCATATTTATTTCTTATGTGTGCTGAGGGTTTGTCCAGTCTCTTAAAAATGGCTGCGACATCTCATAAAATTTCAGGTCTTCGAATTGCCAAAACGGCACCACCTATCTCTCACCTCTTTTTTGCAGATGATAGTCTACTCTTCCTAAAAGCAAGAAAGGAGGAATTTTATGAGATGCAACGCATTCTAAAAGTTTATGAGGAAGCCACAGGACAAATTGTCAATTTTGAGAAATCAGAGATAGCTTTTGGGGCAGGAGTGCTTAGTGATACAAAAGCCTATTTAGCCAATATCTTGAGAGTCAAAATAGTCCAAGACCATGGTAAATATCTTGGATGTCCGTCTTCTCTCTCTAGAAACAAGAGAGCCCCATTGAGCTACATCACCAATAAAGTTCAAAAGGTTCTGCAAGGATGGAAAGAAAAATTATTTTCTACGGCCGGTAAAGAGATCCTGATAAAAGCAGTAGCTCAAGCAATCCCTACCTACACTCTCACATGTTTCAAACTTCCACAAGGGTGCTGCCATGATTTGAACAGATTGATGGCTAATTTTTGGTGGGGCAGTTCCGAGCAAGGGAAGAAAATTCACTGGCTGAAATGGGAAGCCATGACAAAGCCAAAGGATAGAGGAGGGATGGGCTTCAGAGATATAAGACTTTTCAATCAGGCTTTATTAGCAAAGCATACTTGGAGACTGCTATCTAGGCCCCACTCTCTAATGGCCCAAATTCTCAAAGCTAGATACTACCCTCAGGAAGAGTTCCTCAAGGCAAAGCTGGGCGGCAGACCATCTTATGTCTGGAGGGGCATCCTGTGGGGCAGAGAGCTAGCCGTGAAGGGAGGACGGTGGAGAATTGGAGACGGAAAGACAATTGACATTTACGATGATCAATGGATCCCAAGACCAAAAACATTCAGGCTGTTCTCCCCGCAAAGGCCCTTAACTGACCGAAAAGTTAAAAGCCTTTTTGCAGGTAACCAATCGTGGAATATTCATTTACTAACAGATCTTTTTGTGCAGGATGATGTGGACAAAATCCGAGATGTTCCAATTGCAGGGGATAGCCATCCGGACACTTTCTTTTGGCATTATGACAAAACAGGAAAGTACTCAGTCAGAAGCGGATACAAACTTGCAATAGATGATCTCCATGAGGCATCATCTTCTACAGATGCATATAGCCTTTCCTGGTGGAAGACTTTGTGGAGTTTAAATATTCCAAACAAACTAAAGGTCTTCGCATGGCGAGCTAGCCTGAATATTCTGCCAACTATGACAAACCTTGCAAATCGTCGAATAAATAGCGAGCCCCATTGCCCTTTGTGTGGGAAGGAAAATGAAACAACACTTCATGCTCTATGGACATGCAAGAAGGTAAAAAAGCACTGGGCTCGTTGGAGCCCAGTGCAATCTATCCTAACCACTTATTTCACTGATGCTATTGATCTCTTTTGTAGGTGTCAGGAGGATCTTACTGCTAATGATTTGGCAACCTTTGTGGCAATCCTATGGTCTATGTGGAACAACAGAAATACAGAGGTTTTTCAGGGCAAACGAAGCTATCTCCATCTGAGCTACGACCCTATTGATTGGGCATCTGTGTACATATTAGAGTTCATGGAAACCCAAGCTAAGCAGCATCATGAAGACCATCGAGATCGAGAGCGTCTGAGAGATGCTGAAGATTCCAGGTTGACTGCGTGGATTCCGCCACCCTATAACAGTTTCAAGCTGAATGTGGATGCAGCACTAGCAAATGGAGAGATGGGATCAGGCATGATCATCAGAAATTCAAAGGGAGAATCGATGGCGACTGCAAAATATTTCAGGAGAACGAGTTGCTCAGTAGAGTGGGCAGAAGCACAGGCTCTTGTAGACGGTATTCAGCTAGCGATGGAGTCGGGGCTATCACCAATCTGGGCAGAGACGGATTCCAAAATCGTATGGAATCTAATTCAGGACCGCGACAATTATCATAATGAGATTGCTCCTCTAATTCACCATCTCAAGCTTTTGGGCACAACAAAGCATATCAGCGGGTTTTTACTAACAAAAAGGGACGACAATAAAGTAGCGCACCAACTGGCTACTCATGCTCGCACAACAAAGCATTCTGAAGTTTGGTTGGAAGACCATCCTTCTTGGATTCACAACCTTGTTGCTAAAGAAATGTCACAAGTGGACGTTTCGACCTTTTCTTCTGTTTCTGGTTCCTTGTAATTTCCTTATGTTTTCTCTTTTTTTCTTCTCAAAAAAAAAAAAAAAAAACATGTATAATGAAGTTTGGATTGAAAATTGTCCCCGCTCAACTCACCCTCCTTCAAGAGATGTCTATACGGATTCTTCCGTGTTTTTGTCTTAAATCTTTGTTTTATTTGTTTTTGTGTTTTGTTGTTCTTGTTTGTTTTCTTATAAAAAAAAAAAAAAAAAAAAAAAAAAAACTTCAAATTTTTTTTTTTACAGACTTTTTATGTGTTTGGAAGTAATTTTGAAATGACTAAAATCAATTTTGTCATGTTCGAAATCACTTCTAAACATGTTTTTAATCATTTCAAATCAAATTAATCTTTGATTTTACACTTTTAAATGTGATTTTTATATTATCGAAATTAATTTTGAATTATTAAAGACATGTTTGAAAATGATTTGTATATGATAAAAGTGATTTTAACAGTTTCAAGATCTCTCCTAAACATGCACTTCCACATGTTGTTGAACCTAGCAAAAATTTTTAAATAAATAAAATTGAGCTTCTTAGTGGATAAACGACAATTTATGATGTTTAGTTAAATTATGTGAAGTAAATTAATGCTTTTAACAATTTAGGACAAATCATACAAACCAACCACGAATTATTATACTTCTTTAATAAATAATAATAATAATAAAAAAACAACAAATTATGATAATTGTAATAATAGTCCGTGGTACAAAATTGGAAATGAGTGTAACCATATAAAGTATAAATTGATTTTTTTTTAGTTCAACCATATTTGGAGGCGGGAGATTCAAATCTCGTATTTTTTTATTGATGATATTTGCAAATTATAAATATGTCTGATAAAAAAAATGGTCCAAATCGTGACATTCAAATTTTAAATTGTTGTGATAATAACAAAACATCGCTTACTTGGAAAAAAACATTGAAAAGAGTATATTCAAATTTTGATTTTTTAAGAAGTCAAAATTTGATATATATATATTTTTTTTAAAAGTCAAAATTTGATATTATAGTTTATTGGCATTTAGCATTTGATTTGACAACACCATATTCAAAAGGCTTCGACAATTCGCTTAAAATGAAATACTCCCGTTGTACGGTGAGTTATTTTAAATTCAAAAAGTTTGTCTTTTGCTCAATATCTAATTACTAAGTGGAAAAAATAACCTATACCATACATTTAAACCTTATTCTCCTCCATAGTGGTACTTCATTTTGAAAATATCTATTTTCATAATAAGACTTTAAAATTAATATTTTAATTTTTCAAACTTTTAAAATATATATTATTTTGTTATCTAATATTCATTCACTGGCATATTAACTATCGTGGATTAGTCGTGAGCTTAAAAGGTTAGACATTTATCCTATAAAATTAGTCGAGGTGTGCCTGAGCTAATTCGAGGTATTAAAAAAATGATTTATCATAATTATAACACTTGAATTTTTACCTAAATTCCAAACACAAAAACAAGATTTTGGAAGTTTTTTTTTTTTTTTTTTTTTTCAGTTGACTTGGTTTCGAGAACATGTGAATAACGGGGATAACGAAACAATAAATTTATAGGCAGAAGTAATTTTTATAGGATTTGTTTTCAAAAACCAAAAACCAAGTGGTTATTGAGGGCTCAAATTTTATATTTATTTCCATTTACCTAATTCGTACCATATATATGGGCAAGTATATAAATATCTAGTAATTAAAACATATATACACAACGACGAGTGTGAAGACATCGCAAAATGCAACTGGTTTCAGGTTCGTTTGAGTTCCTGTCGTCCGTCGTTGACCATGGATTTTTTGTGCAAGCCCCCTCTTTCGGATTTTGTGGTCATCAGTACAAGTTTGTGTTAATTGAACTATGCTTTTGTTGGCATGATCTCCTCTTTAATTTAGGGAGATATGAGTCTACTAACTCTTTTGATATTGTTTAATAAATATATTTTAGTTTAAATAAATACATGTCAAACAAGTATTTGTAAACATGATTTTTTTTTCTAGACGTACAAATGTTAAATTGTTTAGCTTTATCATAAAGTTGTTAGAAAATCCATTTGTTTTGATAACGTAAAATAAAAAATGTTGCAAGTAAATCATGGGTAAAATTATATATGTTTGCCTTTTGCTTTGCGCAACATTTGGTAGTTTCAATTTTTTATTTTTTATTTATTTGTTTGATTCAATAATGCATAAATGAAGAGTCAAAGATTAAACTATCATCGTGCATTTTAAATTATTGATTAAAATGATGTATGTGGTTAAGAAGTTTAAGGGTTTATCCTTTTCAAAAAAAAAGAAAAACAAAATTAAGGGTTTATTGGTTGCATGACATTTGTGAGTCGATGTAGGTTTTCAATTGAATTTAATACGATCATAGAACAATGAATATGTCACTTTTAATTGTTTTTTAGTTCAACAACAACAAAAGATGAAGATTCAAATCTCTATTTTTTTTTTTTTGGTCGAGACCATAAATATTTAAACTAGTTGAGTTACGTATAAATTGTCAGTGTCAATTTAACTATTTTTAGTTAATTAATATTGTCAGCCTCCTAAAATATATTATACTTGATAAGGGGAAATTTTCTAGTATTGCCGTAATATAAAAAAATTATCATACTACCTCTATTCATTGTCTGTCATGAAATAAATATTTAATAATGATGTAAGACCCATGAAAATAAAATATTATATTATTAAATACTCGTTAAATAACGTGTCAAATGCTGAATGGATGGATTACTATATAATGTCTAGTATTGAAAATTTTCCCATATGACAAGACACTTGTTTTCTCAAGGTTGAATGTCCAATCTTTTTTTAACACAAATTGAAGGTTGAATCTATACCTCCACATTTATCTATCTATCTATTATTATTATTATTATTATTGTTGTGAAACACTATCTATTTATTATTGTTATTTTTAAAAGACACCTATTTATTTATTATTATTTTGTTTTCAGCTCCCACCTCCACATTTATTGGTTTTAAAAGAAATATTAAATTTCCACCCCTTAGTCTGATCTGAACTCCTGAACAAAAAATTAAAGAATTAAATAAGATGATCACGAATGTGTTTATGACAATATTTAAAATGACAGATAAAGTAAATAATATATATATATATATATATATATATATATATCGATTGAAACAATTCTTTATATCATCATTTTTCTCAATAAAAGAATAGCAAAAATATTAAATGAGTATTTACAACAATAATAAATATTTCAACTTGAAAGAAAAAAATAGGTCCAATTTGCTCGTGATTGAATTAAATTCTATGTTCTGTCAAAATCAAGTTCAATGGGACCAAAATAAATTCTTTAAATGATACCTTACGTACGTAAGAGGGAGGGAAAGTAATGGGGCATGTCGGGGTCGGAAATGCGCTCCTCGTTATTTGATTCGGCAACATTTGTTTATATTTGTCTTCACTCTATCCATCGGTTAAGAAAACTAGGGTTGATTTTAGAAATGTTTCTTCGGAAGTTGGAGTTTTTTTTTTTTTTTTTTTTCGTTGAGAAAATTTGTTGACTTGAACATGTTTTAATTTGTCGAGACAGAAACAATCACCTATTTGAATATAGGTAGGTTTTGAGTGTTCAACTAGTGTTTAAATCTTTGTGGAAGTTCAATATCTTACCCCGTGAACTTGACAGTACATCACTTTTAATTTTTTTATTTTAAATTTGAATAGGTGTCAAAATATTTGAAATTAGATAATGGTTGTATTTTGTACTTAATGCTAAACTTTAGTATAAATATGAAAATGATAATACTTTAAATAAATACGACATGAAAGCTATACTTTTGTTGAAATCTATGAGTTTTAAGAGATTCATTTACCTTGCATTGGTTGAGTTTAGTTTTTGTACGATATTTAACATTAATTGAAATCGACGAGTTTCGTTTCGAGAGAATTTTACCATTTTTTATTATTATTATCGGTTGAAATGAGTGACCGGATAAAATAAAACTAGGCTAAATACTTCTTTGGTATGTTTCAATTCTCTTTCAATTTAACATCTATTATTTGAGAGGTTTAAATTCATTCCTACATCTTTAGAATTTTTATCTATCAAATTTAGATATCTTAATTAATGCAATATAATGAATAAAAAATTTTTAAAAAAAGTTGTGCAATACTCAAGCACGGGTTGTATATTAATATATTTTGGGAAAATTATGTTATACACACCACAATTTTCTCATACTCATGTCCCTATTTTTATTGGTGGATTATTTTGTCATTCATTTTAACATTACTATATTTTCCTATTGTCTACCAAACAAGTCCCACTTTTCCACAAACTATGGTTGCCTTTGTCGTTGACCACTCACGCTGGCCACTCTACGTGTCACCGTCTACCATATGATTTCTCCACTGCAATATAGCTTTCCTTCAATGATACTATTTAATATTTAGTCCATCTCATCACTTACTAGTGGAGATGAAGTTGTTGGGTTTTTTTTTTTTTTTTTAAAAGATCATTTACTTATCTTTAACAATAATTTTTATGAATTTTTTTGTTTGTTTTTTTTTTTTTTTGTGTGCAAATCCTCGATATATTTATTTATTTATTTATTTCTATTATATGGTCTTGTAAACATCTTTCTTCGTCTAAGGAATCTCTTTAAAAAAAAAAAACAAAAGAAAAAGAAATATGAGTAATTAATTACATTTGAATTTTGAATATATTTATTATTATTATTTTTTTAAATTGTATGTTTATGGGGCAAGATTGAAAGTTCTTACTAAAAATTAGGGAAAATTCATTTTTAAACTTGTATCCATTTTAGCCTGAATTTTCAATTTCATCAAATTGAACTGTAAACTTAATACGTTGTATCAGTTTTAATCTTTAACTTTCAATTTCATCAAATTGAACCTCAAGCTTATCAAATCATATCGATTTTAACCCCAAACTTGCATAAGTGTTACAATGTATACATCTAGTTAACATTTCATTTGGACCAACGTGCATAATTGAATATTTTTTTCCTTTTCTTGATTCATATTGCACCTGAATTGGTTTTTTAGAAATAAAATATTGGAGAAACTTTATTTTAAATGGCTTTTTATTGTTGTTGAGAACTTTGTGAGAGTTTTTTCGTTACTATTCAATATTACGAAAGCAAATAAACTTTGAAGGTTTTTTATCTGCAAATATTTGCTGGTTTTTTCTTGTTGGTAAGAACTCTGTGGGATTTTTTTTTTTAAATACTGTGGGATTTTTTTTTTTTATTCTTTCACTGTTTTGTGTTTTTAATATATATATTTATAATAATGAGAATAATAGTATGAGATATTTGATTTCCACTGATAAAGAGTGTTTCCAACAAATTTCTTACAAAACATTAACTCCAATGCAACGTGAATTAAAAAAAAAATCAACTAATATTTTAATAGCAATTCAAATGAACAGTTGACCAAGTGTCTACATTGCAACGGAAGATGGTCAAATTGCGAAAACGGCGTCTGGATCCTGAGCAGTGACACGTCGTGTAACGAAAGAATGAAGACAAATGGATCCTTCGCCGTGGAGATGGGACCCCTACGACTGCTAATGCTTGCCCTGTTATTCGACAATGGAAGGTCAATTGGCTGGAAGCCCAAGCGATTATAGAAGGGCTAAAATCGATCCCCGAATCCTCCTCCATGTTGATTATCGAGCTTGACTCTTTTCAGCTGGTACATCTTCTTGAGGGGAAGGAGGAGGATGTCATGGAACTCAGTTTGTTCGTTGAAGAAGCCAGACGCCTCATTTAAAGATTGGATGTGGGTGAAGTTCGACATATCCCTCGGAATCTCAACAAATTGGCCCATCACCTGGCCCACACAACCTGCTTAACTAAGTCGTCTATCACTTGGTTTAATGAATTTCGTAATTGGTTTTTGGATTTAAACGTTAAGGATATTGGAGGGTCGAACAATCTTTGTGGGAGCGCCTGTCCCACTAAGGACCGCCCTTTGGGAGCAATTGTTTTTGCATAATGTTATGAATATTTTTTTCTTCTTAAAAAAAATGTCTACATTGCAACATTTATGCAAGTTTGAGTTTTAAATTGATACAATTTATTAAGTTGAAAGTTTAACTTTATGAAATTTAAAGTGCAAAGTTACAAATGATCGGTTAAGTTAAGGGTTCAATATTGATTTTTTTTCCATAAAAAATAGGTTAAATTATCAAAAATACCCCTAAACTTTAGGGTTTGTTTCAATTATGCCCCTAGACTTTCAAAAGTTTCAATTATGCCCTTGAAGTTTCAAAATTGTTTCAAAGCTACCCTTGAAGGCTTTTTTTTGTTAAATTCATGGATGTAAAATGACGTGTTTGCATATATATTGTTGCTTATGTGAATAGATTTGAACACATACGTGGAAAAACGATAAAAACACATGCAAACGCATCAATTTTTGTCGATAAATTTAACGAAGAATGTCTCCAAGGGTAGTTTTGAAACAAATTTGAAACTTCAAGGGCATAATTGAAACTTTTGAAAGTGCAGGGATATAATTGAAACAAACCCTAAAGTAGAGGGGTATTTTTGATAATTTACCTAAAAAATATTGACCATTTTTCAATAGTGAAAATGAATTTAACAATTTTTCAGAATATGTATTTTAGTAGGACGCCGGCGCTACTGGAATAGTTCGTCGGAGAATTGTCGCCGTATTTCCTAAACCCTAACCCCTAATGTCCATCCAGAAACCTTGCCTTCTGGTATACAGGATCATCCAAGCCATCGAACACAATCATCGTTCTAGTTTTCGAGTTCCAGCTCTGCAATTCTCCTCTTCGTCTGCTCATTCATGGCTGTCCACGCCGGGAAAACCCCTAATCAAGTGGCCTTCACTGCCCGACCAGTCCGACAATTCGTTGCAATCTAATTCTGTCGTGATTTCAAACCCTAGCTCTGCCATTGATTTGAAATCCGAAGCAAGTTATGCGCATAACGACTTCTCTACCATTTCTGGAATCCTTTCCGATCGCGGTGTTCGGCCCGGTGCAGCTCTGGAGGATGCTTTGGACCGGACTGGAATTGTGCCGAGTTCGAGTCTGTTGGAAGCTTTGTTCGATCATTTCGATTCGTCTCCCAGGTTTTTGTACTCGCTGTTTCTTTGGGCTGCGAAGAAACCTGGATTTCGTCCCTCTGCGGCATTGTTCAATTGCGTTATCAACGTGCTGGCAAAATCGAGGGAGTTCGATTCTGCTTGGTCTCTGATTGTTCGTCGTCTCCGTGGAGACGGTGAATCCTCTTTGGTTTCCGTCGATGTCTTCGTGATATTGATCAGGCGGTACGCTCGTGCAGGTATGTTTCCAACGACATTGCAATGTTCGTTTTTATGCATGGAATTGATTGATTTTCCATTTATATAAACCTTTCGAGAATAGGAAAATTCATTGTGCAAATCACCTCCATTTGCCATCCACTTGAGGTTCATATTCATCTTGATTCCACCTCTTCTACTGTAGCTCGTTCGCATGTCACTTGATCGAAATACAAAACCAAGTGAGTGTAGGATAGGTTTTTGTGGTCAATCAAACCGAGAGATTTTTCAAGCTACAAATAATCGTTTGGTTTATGTTTTTGTCTTTGATCTTACGCGATGGTATTTTCTACAGGCATGCTTCAACCCGCAATTCAAACTTTTGAATTTGCTTGCAACCTAGAAACAATTTCAGGGACCAACTCGGAAAGCTTGTTTGAGATTTTACTGGATTCCCTATGCAAAGAAGGCCATGTCAGGGTAGCTTCTGAGTACTTTAACAGGAGAAGGGAGTTGGATTCGAATTTTGAACCATCCATTCGAGCATATAATATACTTCTAAATGGATGGTTTCGATCAAGAAAGCTCAAACATGCTGAGAGGCTTTGGTTTGAGATGAAGAAGAACAAAATATCACCCACTGTTGTGACATATGGCACCCTTGTAGAAGGCTATTGTCGAATGCGTCGGGTCGAAATAGCCACTGAATTGGTGGCTGAGATGAGGGGAGAAGGTATTGAGCCAAATGCAATCATATATAACCCAATAGTTGATGCACTTGGGGAAGCTGGAAGGTTTAAGGAGGCACTGGGAATGATGGAGCGGTTCATGATTTTGGAGCAAGGCCCTACTATCTCGACATACAATTCTCTTATCAAGGGTTATTGCAAGGCAGGAGATCTTTCAGGGGCTAGCAGGATCCTTAAGATGATGATAAGTAGAGGATTCATTCCGACCCCGACTACCTATAACTACTTCTTCAGATCCTTCTCAAAGCATGGTAAAATTGAGGAGGGTATGAACCTTTACAATAAAATGATTGAATCAGGATATACGCCAGATAAACTTACATATCACCTGTTGCTGAAGATGTTATGTGAAGAGGAGAGATTAAACCTTGCGGTTCAAGTTTGCAATGAAATGAAGGCTAGGGGATTTGATATGGACTTAGCCACAAGCACCATGTTAATTCATTTGCTTTGCAAGATGCATAAATTTGAAGAAGCTTTTGCAGAATTTGAGCACATGATTTCTCGAGGAATTGTTCCACAATATCTCACTTTCTGCAGATTGAATGATGAATTCTCGAAACGTGGATTGAAAAAAATGGCATCTAAGCTACAAGAAATGATGTCTATGGTTCCTCATTCCAAGAAGTTGCCCGATACGTATAGTCAAACTCCCGATTCAATCCGTACTAGAAGAACATCTATTATGCGTAAAGCTGAGGCAATGTCTGAAATGTTGAAGGTCTGTAAAGACCCTAGAGAGCTTGTCAAACGCAGAAGTCCATCTGAAAATGCCGTATTCAATGCAAATAGGTTGATAGATGATATTAAGAAGAGAGTCAACCCTGTGACCGTTTGAATCCACCTACTTAAAATTTTCTGTTGCCGGTAGATAACTGCTCACTAGCTAAGCACAAGATCACTTAAACAACACATGAATCAGTTTCACTGGCATGGGCAGTTATTTGGCGAGGTGATAAACACACTTTGTGCAGATTGAGCGTATATTCAACGAAGAGCTTGCAAGATAACAGTTGGACTTGGGATTGTTTTTATATGTTTGGATGTAGAACAAACCTGACAGAAGGTAAATGCATTTGATTTAATATCTTCTTCAAATTATTATTATTTGGCCTCTTTGAAAGACCATAGAGTTGTTGAAGCAAGGACAAGTTACAAGTATAAAGTTCGCGAACGACCTGAGCACTTCAACAACAACACTATACTCCAAAATCCCAATTCTCATTTTCCGATTTCTTGCTCATATCTGAAAAGTGTTTTTTCCCACCTGGGATCAGAAACCACTTTTTGAGTGTCAACTTTGATGCCGATCATGCTATCAAACTGCATTGGCAGAGAGAAAAACAAGGATAGGAGTGATGAATTCAATCACGGGCCTTGCTTAGCAAGGTTTTTCAACAGCATGATGATGAAATGCACAATTGCTGGGAAGTGCTTTTGCAACAAAACCCAGTTGAATTGCATCATTGTTCATTAACAATGTCACGAGGAGCTTTGTCAATTTGCTGCCTCAGCCATTGGTTAATATTAGAAAGACAGGTGCGGGCGAGAAAGTTTCTGCAGGGACGGTGGCCTGGTGGAATCCACTCCACTTCCTCATAAGATCATTTTTTCTTTAAAGTTTTTTATCCAACTGCCACTCAAACATCACACACAGCAACTAATTTGATTGGGTGGCGAAATCACAAATTTCCATCTACTGAATTTGCTAAAATTTTATGACAAAGATTTGCTATTCGATCTGAATTTTGTTTATCTATTTATCTCTCTTCTGCTCCCTCAAGGCGTAAACAGTGTTTGGAGGTGTAGACTTCTGTCTCATGTTCCTTTTTGACTAAGTTTTCAGATTTTGTTTCTCAAGCAAAAAATTTCTGTTATCTTCTTGTAATAATTTTTTTTTTCCTGAAATTCAATCCAAAATGCTACGTTATATGCTTAATTTTTCAATCCAAAATTGTGGAGAGCACTTTAGCTCTCTGCTGTTTTGGAGGGTCTCTTATGCTTGAATTTGTTTCTATTTCTTAATCCATCTATCTGGTTTTGTTGGTGCAGATGCTTTGTTACCATGAAGAAAGATTACAATATGTCAAGTCATGTCAAGCACTATGCTTGTGCTGTTGATCTCCTTGGTTGAGCTGGAAGGTTGGTTGATGCAGAAAGTTTAATTTTGTGCTCAGGTTTCGTGCACGAACCAGTGATGTGGCAAGCTTTACTAAGTGCCTGCAGGATTTACAAGGATACATTAACTGCACAACGTGTTGAACAGAAAGTAATTGAGCTTGAACCTCTTGCATCTGCATCTTATGTGCTTCTTTATAACATTTATATGGATGCTGGAAACATTTTCGTTGCCTTAAAAGTTAAGAAGTTAATGGAAGCTCGAAGAATTAAGAAGGAAACTGGTCTAAGCTGGATAGAAGTAGGCGATAAAGTCTACTCATTTGTTTCGGGTGATCGATCTCACGAAAAAAGTGAATTGATTTATGCCAAGTTGGAGGAATTGTTGGCAAAGACAAAGAGTTTAGGTTTGGTGAAGGACACTTTTGTTTACAAAACCGAGCACTAATACCTGGGCACTGTGTTGGTGAACTATCACGGTGAAAAGTTGGCTGTGGCTTTTGGGATTATCCATTTGCCAAAATCAGCTCCAGTGAGAGTGATGAAAAACCTGAGAATTTGTTTGGACTGCCATTGACAATGAAGCTCTTCTCCATGGTTGATAATAGAGAGGTAATCCTTAGAGATTCAGTTCGTTTCCATCATTTCAAAGATGGATATTGCTCTTGTGGGGACTATTGGTAGTTGAGATGGAGACGGTATTCTTTTGTTGGAAAGTGGGATTTATAGTCGAATTTATGCTCATAAGCTGAACACAAGATGACTCGAGCCACATAATTTCCCATTGGAATCTTTGGAGAAACTCCAACACATGAATCAGTTTCACTGGCATGGGCAGTTATTTGTCGAGGGGATAAACACACTTCGTGGCGGATTGAGTGTAGATTCGACGAGCAAGAATTCAGTTGCACTTAGGATTGTTTTTATATGTTTGGATGCAGAACAGACCTGACAAAAGGTAAATGCATTGGATTTAATCTCTTCATCCAAATTATTATCATTAGGCCTCTTTGAAAGACAATAGAGAGTTGTCGATACAAGGATAAGTACACTCAAGCACTTCAACAACAACACTGTAATCCAAAACCCCAACTCTGATTTTCCCATTTCTTGCTCAATCTCTATATTCTCTCATATCTGAAAAGTGTTTTTTTCCCCACCAGGGATCAGAAACCACTTGCCGAGTGTCAACTTTGAAGCCGATCATGCGATCAAACTGCATTGGCAGAGAGAGAGAAAAACAAGGACGTGAGTGATGAATTCAAGCACATGACGTATGTGGGCGTTGCTGAAAAGCAAGGTTTTTCAACAGAATGATGATGAAACGCACGATCGCTGGGAAGTGCTTTTGCAACAAAACTCAGTTGAATTGCATCATTGTCCATTAACAATGTCACGAGGAGGTTTGTCAATTTGCCTGCCGCAGCCATTGGTTAAGATTTTAGAAAGACAGGTGCTGGCGAGAACGTTTCTGCAGGGACGGCGGCCTAGTGGAATCCACTCCACTTCCTCGTAAGATCATTTCTTCTTTTGAAGTTCTTTATCCAACTGCCACTCGAACATCACACACAGCAAATAATTTGATTGGGTGGCGAAATCACAAATTTCCATCTTTTAAAAAGGGTTTAGATTCTAAGTTTGGTTGTACAATTAATTATTAGCTTTAGTAATCTTTAATTGAAGCACGCTTTGCCTTTTGATTAGATTTATAATTATTTTTGTCGTCTTATTTTAAATATCAGCACTTACTTTAAATATCAGCACTTACGAGGGAGAATTCGAATCTACAACTTCTTAGAATAAATAGACCGTCGTTAACTTTATCTTATTTTAAGTCACTTGTATCAAGGTTAGCTTTGGGATTTTTGTGGACTACATGAGGTTTTAGTTACACTTTTTAAGTACATTAGTCTCTTTTTTGTTAATTATTGATCTATCTGATTAAGTTATCGATTCAATTTACTTTGACTTTGTTATAAGTAGATTGGGTAGTTTGGATGAATGCCTAAAAGAATATAAGAAGTAAAATTCATTTAAAACAATTTATTAGCTTATTGTGATTTATAATTATTACTATCATCTCAATAATCTCAAATTTGGTACTTCAACTAAAGGTTGGAAAGGATTAAGATCTCATTTTAGGCCTTCACCTTTGATATATTCTACTTTTTGTCTTTTTAAAATATATTTTTGTTCTATTCCTTCAACTTTCCTACATTAATCTTTTTTTTAGGAACATAAATTAATCATTTTGATCATTGTTATATCTTAGGCATAGTAAATACTGGTCTCAATCAACTTATGTGGTTCAGTATAAGTACATTAAAAGAAAAATAATTGGAAAGATAAAAAGTTAATTTTTTAAAAAAGTTTATAGATTGAAGTAAATGTTTTGAACATTTAGAGTCATTTTCTTTTCTTTTCTTTTTAATTTTAGATTTATAATTGGAGGTTCAAAAATCAAAATGAGATTTAAAGTGATATTAATGTCAAAGTTGTAGGACAGTAGGTCTAAATTTGATGATAATAATAATAAGAAATAAAAGGACATCTGGCTTGAGCATAATTAAATATCCATGAAAAATATCTTCTCAGTTCTCACGAAGGATCAAATCCAATAATCTCTTGTTATAAAAAATAAAATAAATGCAAATATAAGAGAAAGAAAGAAAGAAAAAATAGATTGAATTGTAATCAAGGACTGAAATATCATCTTCAATATCTCAAAATTTTACAAATACAGACACATCAATAAAATACCAATATTGATGGATGTTTTTTTAAAGGGACAGTTGCATCTAAATTAATAGCAAATATAGCACCGTTGCAAACTAATTGCATATATAGCAAAATTAATTGTATAAGACCAAAAAAATTGTCGTCAGATTCTATCCGTATCATCTATCAGGAGTTGTCTATCAGTAATATATGTCGATAGATTTTGCTATATTTACAATTTTTTTTTTACATTGTGCTATATTTGTAATTATATAATTCTTATTTGACACCATTGCAAATTCTCTTTTTTAAACCAAAAAAAAATTATAAGAATTACCTTAAGATGATAATTGTGTCTTATTGACTATTGAAAATATCAATTGACTTTTAATATTGTTGGGACATAATTCAATTATTTAATCATATATCATAGATTTAAATTCTCACCTTCTTACGTGTCGTTAAAAAAATAACATATAGATATATGGACGGATATTTTAATTTAAAGTGTCTAAAAAGTGTAAATCTAAACGATTTTATCTAAAAGAAGCGAAGGTAGACAAGCTACACTACAAGTATAAAGTGGTTTGTCAAGTAATTTGTATTCTAACACACAAATTTGCAACTCAAAATCCAACTTTTCTCGAAGTTAGATTGAGTTCGATTTTCATTCTCAATCCTTCAAAATTTTCATCATTGAGATTTCTCTGATCAATTCCTTTCTTGATGTGATTTTGATTTTGATTAGCTGAACGCCTGTTCGATTTTCGTTCGTGCGCAACAAAATTGACGGCCACAAACCAACAAACTCACTGAATTTTCCCATTATTTAATCAAATTCCGATGAACTGCAGCAGCTGAATCCCTCACCGGCGCCGGCGTCGGAAATTTTTTCTCAAGATGCTTTGTCTCGAGAAAAGAGCCTGATTCTCTCTCTCTCTCTTCTGATTCCTTTTGCCTTTTTTCTGTATGTTTCTTTTCAAAAATCGAGTTTCTTGTCTTTTGTTTCTCTCTACACTCTTGCTCTTTATGCAGAGTGAAATGGATGCTTTCGTAAAGAGGCAATGCTTGTGGTTCTGTCTCTAATGACTCGTCAAGGCGCCCATTCCAATGCTGGTTACTGCAGCAATGGCGAGAAGAAGAGTACGAGCCAGGTTCAACAGCTAGGTAATCCGATCTTCCATGATTTTCTTGGCATTAGGACCGAAGATGCTTCCGTACTCTTGGCCGCGAAAACGACGGATGTAAGCTTATCGGAGGCATCGTCGCCGCCGTCGGCGTTGGCTTCTTCTAGCGGCGGCCGTGGACTCCTCTCCGCCGCCTCCGATCTTGCTTCTGGTCTGTTCGTTAACATCTGTCGCTTTTTGAATTTGCTTTCGTTTTAGGTCATTAATCGCTTGCTGGTTTTTGTTTTAATGATTTCGTTGAATTACTTCCTCTTTTGGCTTGAATGATTTTGAATCTGTTCGGTTTTCCTTTCGTTTTGATGAATATTCCGATCATTATCGTCTTCTTGATGGATTCACGGTCGGTTCTCGTTGAGTTCATTAATTAATCTATTTATTTTCTGAGTGGGCAGCTTTTGATTATAAAATATTGTTTTTCATGTGTGAACTTGTCTTTTCTGTATAAAGTTGACTTCCATGGTTTCATTCAATTTTTCTTCCTGCAACGTAGAATTTCTGTCTGCAGCCACCTTTCCCTTTGCTCTTTTTGTCGCTGCAAATTGTAATGGATTGGTTTCTATGAGGTCAGCATTGGTTAGTAGCTTTCTGAAAGACCTCTTTTCCATTTGACTAGCCTTACTCTCTTTTTGTTCAGTTTTTAAACACATTTTTCTATTCTGAAATGGAAACTACCGTTAGTTTTTCTAGCATCTTTCTTTCCCCATTGCTAATTTCTCCCTACCCATGCCAGAATTCTCATTCAGCTTGTATATTTCTCCTTGAACTGAGCCTAGTGACTTTCATGCTTTGTTTGAAGTTTGAACTCAACTTTTTGTTATATTTGATCTTGAATCCTTACTGTGGTTGTTTGCTTTATTTTCAAGTGTGAGCTGTCTGATTTGAGTGTTGAATTCTTACTGGACGTAAAATTTACACGGTTCTCTCTTCATTTTCTTTTTTATAGAAAACCAGGTCGGAGATTATCTTGAAGGGGTTCCATTCTACAGTGCAAGGAATGAAAGTAGTAACCGAATAGTAGGGATTAAACGCAGTAATCCAGATTCTGCTTTCATGGGGTCATATAGAAACCAAATTCCTCATGTGACTTCTGATTCTGTTGAGAGGCCACATACAGTGAAGGTTTTGACATCTTTTAGCTTCTTTAATCATATTCCATGGAAGTGAAAAGGATTTTAATGGATCTTTGATCTAATTTTCTCTTTAACTCATATCAGATACTACAAAATGGACCCGGTGGAGATCGAGCGAGATACAATGACAATGAGGCAGTTTACAGTATGCAGCCACCAAGGATGGCTTCTTCTTCCCTCACACAACATTCTCTTGGCACTAGATTTAATCCCACTGTTTCCAAATGGGAGAGACCTATTCCGTTGAACACGGGCTCTGCACAGAATTCTCCGCTCGGGAGTCAGTTCGTGTCTCGTGTACATCAAGTAGGTTCTAACTATTCCAGAGAATTTCATGTTGCTCCTTCTAGTATTTCTCAGTCTGCTGCCGATGAAGGGTCTAGAACTGGGATGAAAAGCCCTGGAATTTTAAGCAGCATTAATGTTGGACATGATGGGAGACATTCATCTCAAATGTTGCTAAGTTGTGACAAGCAGAAATCCAAGACTGAGGGTTTAGAATACAAATCTTCTAATCCTCCAAGGTAAATTCCTAGACCTGTCATTCTGATCAGATTCCAATTTCAATTGTCCTAGGAAAAATTAAGAGTGTTGTGTGTTTTCATCTGTTGTGGCAGTCAGCAGGGACTTGATTCTATCAACCGACAGATGACTATTTTCTATAATGGTCAAGCTCATGTCTTTGATGATGTCCCTCCAAACAAGGTAATTTTCCTATATGCTTAATTATGAAACCATCTGAGTTTATAAACATACAGACACTATTTTTCCTACACACCTCCACATCTAGTCCACATGATCTAGTTCAACATGTGGAGGTGGAGAGATTTGAACTTGAGAGCATATGCTTTAACTAGTTGAGTTACGCTTATGTTGGCTACTTCATCAAGACTTAGTTGTGAGAAAAATTTTAATCAAATGAGTAACCAGTAAAATACATTAATAATATACTATTTAGTTATATGTCAAGAAGCACATATAAATTCCATGATACAGTACGGAAATTCTGGCATGAGAGGTTTATGTTCAATATCTTTTTTATAGAAAAAAATTTGTTTGGGGAGTTCATATCTTGAGTACCTGAAAAACATCCTTCAGAGGAAAAATCATGTATGTATGATTGATCACCTAAATGAAGATGTTTTAGCTAAAATTTTGTACTTCAATCAAGTAGAAATTCTGTTTTGTTCTTAATTATCCATTAAACTTGGTGGTTGCTGTTGGATATTTTTCAGGCTGATATTATAATGGCCTTGGCTGGATCAAATGGGGGCTCTTGGTCAACCACCTTGGCACCTAAAATCAATGTAACTGGGATATCTAGTGACCAGGAATCAACTAGAGAGTATCATGGCAAGTTATATCATGGTGTGATATCCACCAGTCGAGGAGTTTGCGATACTCCTATGTTGACGCAAGCAGGTGATTCCAACTTAAAGAAGTCCAGATTAACTAATTAAGTATGATTAACAACACAATGTATCGGTACTGTTGGTCTCAAATTTTTTCAGCTATCAGGTTTTCAAGATTCAGAGTGAGATATTATTTTGTTAGAATTTGTTTGTCTTACCTCTAGGTTCATTTTCATGCCTCTTATACATAATAATTGACAAACCAACATTCTGGCTGTAGCTGTAGGCCATCGTCCACGTTGCGCTCCAGCGAAAGAGACCCGAGAACCCTTTTGTCCAGCAGAGCCCAATGCCAAACGGTAAAAAGAGACCCGAGAACCTGTAGGAGTGCTGTTAGAACCCATCTCATCACCATTTTCGTCACCAGTTTCATGTTTATGCAAATAACAGTCAATTTCTCTCTTAAGGCGACGAATCCGATTGCAATGGCAACCACCATTCTGGTTACTGGTGATGATGATCATGCAGCAAGTAAGATATCAGAGACTTATCTTATAAAGTGTTGTTGTTGTTGTTAAAGTCACAGTTTCATCAGCATTGTCATTATTTTCTTTTTAGCATATGATATGTAAAGTTAATTGCTTGCTTAAGGGGATGGGCTTCTCTTGTATTTATTTGATGCAGAAAAGCTTGGTTGCTTCATAGCTTGCTATAAAATTTTCCATATTATCTATTTGAAGAGTAGTGGAAAATTAGGTTATACTTTTCTTGCCCCTAATAAGATGCAATGGCATATCATGGATGGACTCTTTCTTCCAAGGGTATTTTGGCCATTTCTGTATTTTAAGGGTGAAATGATTGTTTTATACTTTCTTGCCACATGGATAAATGATAACTTTGATCTATCAACATGGTAAGTTTAATGAATTATCTAAGTTAATATTTATCAGAAATATTCTTCACAAATCCATTTTGTTTTCTTAATAATTGACATTTTTGTAATTCTTCAAGATATTTTCTATGGTCAAGATTTGAGTCTTATCAATTTAAAAGCCTTTCCGGAATGAAGATGACAATTAGGATTTTATAATTGAATGAGAGAAATAATTAAGTACATTTATGGAAATATAAAATGAAGAGTATGTATAACAAGCTGTTTTAAAGTATTAAGGTTAATTAAAAATGCTTTATTTAAAAAAAAAAGTTAATTAAAAATATAATACTTATCAAAGGTAGGTCATTTTGATGCAAGCTACCCATCCATGAATTTCAATGACTTCTTATCAATTTATGCTTGTTATGTTCGGGTTGACAAATTATGAATATTTTAAGAGGATAAAAAATATTGAAAGTATATACATGTTACATTACATGATGACGTACGATGGTTTCATGGTTGCAAGCATTTTGGGATTGAGATAGAAAGTGCATCTCAAGAAACCTATATTAACGCATGCAATCTAATTTATTTACAATATATAGTAGTTGTGTCTACAAAATGGGATAAAATACTATAAAGTGGGTATGATAAACATACTCATCATACATGCTTATATATGCACATTCATTTTATTTATATGTATTTGTTTGCTTACAAAGGTTAAGTTGAAAACTTCTCGAATTCTCCATGTATTCGGAAGTAGTAGAGAGCATCATCAATATCGTTGTCATGACGAAAAGTACTCCTCATTCAAAAGTATATGTTTTGAAGTTATTTATATATTTTTTTAACCTTTAAATGTTTTTAAAGAACCATTAAAAAGATTAAATCGTCTATGATAATATAGTTCTTTCGGCCTAATTGATGGTTAGTAAATCAATTAAATTATTACAATGTTTGGTTCCGAAACATTATATAATTTATCATAAAAGTTCATTAATACCTTTGAACTAAACGTTTGTTTGGGAGTCATTTTGAAATTGCTAAAATCACTTTTATCATGTTCGAAATCATCACACTAAAATATATTATATATGTGTATATATATAATATTAAAAAGAAAAATCATTGTGCTATTGTAATTCAGAGCAGCGGCCCAAACATAACTGGGCTGCCCGAGCCCGAACGTATCAAGAATACGAGAACAGACCATCAAGGTAAAAAGATCACCAAACTTTTCTAACGTACATTCTGTACTGCACGTACTACAACAACACGCCTCTTGAATAATGCCAATTTGTACTGCATTATATTTCAAATCTTTTGTTCAATTTTTCCTAGAGCAAAATTTATTCACGTCGATCAACTTCAGTCAGCGGATCGCCATTGAAGTGATCGATAAAAACGACTTACATAAACAAGTATCTATAATTTACACTAGACGAGACGAATCAGACGAAAGATATTTATAAAGAGAAACAGTACTTGGAGCCAGTTTTAGAAGAAATTACTTGGATTTCCGGAGCGTTCTCCACATCCGTGAATGCAATCTTCTGCCACTTCCGGCGCTGCGACGGCCTCGGGAGGTTCTCAGGCACGATGATCTCGAACGAATTGGACCGCCATGGAGCGCATTTTCTTTTGTCGCTCCATCTCGAGATCTTCACACGCCTCGAATCGACAAGTTGCGGCGGCGATTCGAGAGCCTGAGTTTCACCGGCGACGAAGACGTCGCCGAGTTCGATTGCGAGAATCAAGCTCGCTAAACCTAAAGCGCATCGGCTCCGGATTCTCCACGACGATCCTTCATTTTCCTTCCTGCAGTGAATTAAACAAGAAACTACTCGAAATTGACTAAATCCGGTAGAAAATGAAAAACACACGACGATATTTGAAACGGTTTGATCCTTCTTTGGAGACGAATCGATCAAGATGAAGTGTGAAGTTGATTGAGACTTACGCAGACAATCGAGCGGCTTTCGTAGAATCAAAGGAATTCGAATCGGGAGCTCGGGGAAGGAGAAAAACTGAACATGAACCGTTGATTCTCCAAGCCATTTTTTCTCTGATTTTTCTCTTTCTAAGAAACAGTCAAGCTGAGAAGAAGAGGCGGGGTTGGTTTATATACGTAGAGCGGTTACGGGAGACATTAAAGTTACAGTGACTGTGAGCGAAGAATTGAACACGTGGATTTGGAAATATTATTTTTAAATTCGAAAAATATAAAATAGAAATGAATTTGCATTTGCCGGGAGTCGAACCCGGGTCTATTGCTTGGAAGGCAATTATCCTAACCGTTGGACTACAAACGCTAGGTGTAAGTATCAATAAGATTTTTTTTTTTTTGATTAAATGAACATTCACCATAATTAAAAAAAAAAAAAAAATCAATGCAAGGATCATCAAATCATCAATCTTTTTTATGAATAAATCAAGCAATAGACCCGGGTCTATTGCTTGGAAGGCAATTATCCTAACCGTTGGACTACAAACGCTAGGTGTAGGTATTAATAAGATTTTTTTTTTTTTTATTGATTAGATGAACATTCACCATAATTTAAAAATAAAATAAAATAAAATCAATGCAAGGATGATAGATCAAATCATCAATTTTTTTTATGATAATTGATGTTTTATCAATTTTTCTTTAAGTGTCAATAAACATAGCATAAAATAAAAATATGCATTTATCAAGAGTTGAATCTAAGTCTATTATTTGGAAGGCAATTATCAAAACCATTGGACTACAAACACTAGATGTAGATGTTCATAAGATTATGTTTATTGATGAAGCAAACATTTGCCATAGCGATTTTTTTATTTTTATTTTTTTTAGTTCAACACTGTCTATTAAGTTAAGCTCTTACTTCTCAAAATAATTGACCATTACTTTATTATGTGTAAATAATAATAGCATAATGTGCATTTGTCGAGAGTCAACTTATCTATTATTGAGAAAATATAAATACACACAATAGTCAATCTGTTAATCCAAGATATACATGCGTTTGCCGGGAGTCGAACCCGGGTCTATTGCTTGGAAGGCAATTATCCTAACCGTTGGACTACAAACGCTCGATGATGGGCAATTATTATTATTTTCAATTACACTATTTTTATTTCTTCGAATAATTTAAGAACTCCAGTCTATTTTTTTTTAGTACATTTAAAAACTATCTCAACACCTGGAAAAAAAAAATCAGATGAAAGTAAAACAGCCTAAAAATAGTTGACAATATTCCTTTGGTAGTTATTGTAATAAAATACATTATTTTTTGTAAATTAAATAAACTAGCTTTGGCAAGCGTTTGTAGTCTAACGGTTAGGATAATTGCCTTCCAAGCAATAGACCTGGGTTCGACTCCCGGCAAACGCAGGTTTGTTTTTAATTTTACCAAATGCATGTTGAAAAAAAGGTGGGAGAGGGAGAACGTTGCTTTAATTGAGAGTTGAACACAATTTGAAAACAAAAAGATACAGGGATTTTTTTACGTGGTAAAGACTATCATTTTTTAATCTATTTGAAAAAGTAGTTTATGTGGGTCTTTTTTAGGGAAAGATACACTTTTAGTCCCTGAGGTTTGGGTTCAGTTTCATTGTGGTCCTTCAGTTTTCAAACTTAACAATTTAGCCCCTGAGGTTTGAATTTCGTTATATTCTTGGTTCATTCGTCAAAATTTTTGTTAAACTCACGAAATACTGGTGTGGCGGCATCTTTTATTAAAAAAAATATTTTCTTTTTTTTTTAATAAAATAATAAAAAATTAATTTTAAAAACATATTATTATTATTTTTTATTTTATTATTTTTCTTCATTACTCTTTCTTCTTCTTTTCCATTATCTCGTGCCAGCAAACCGTTAGTTTTTAACAAAAAAAAAAAAAATGGATGGAGGGTCTAAAATGAAACTAAACCAAACCTTAGGAACTAAATTGTTGAGTTTGAAAACTTAGGGCCTGCTTGGTAGGAAATCCGGATTCTGTTTTATGTTTTCAGATTTCACTGAATTCAATGAATATGCGTTTGGTTGTTTCTGAAAACTGTTTCTGGGTTCTGTTATCCAAATAGTGGAAATTCTGAAAACAACTGTTTTATGTTTTCATTGTATCCAATTTTTGAATTTCAAAATTTTAATTGCAGAATTAATTTTAAAAAGATAAAAACTTTAATAAATATAGTATTTAATGTTATAAACTCAATTTATTTTTACGAAATTAAAAATTGTATAATATAATGTATTATAAACTGTATGATATTGTAAAATAATAATAATAATAAATTTATAAAACATAACATTTTTATAAATTAATTAATAATATTATATATTCAACTTATTATGTAGTTGATAACTACAAATAATTTATTGTTTATAAATATATTATCAAACACATTTTGAACCATTATTTAAATTCAGTTCCAATTTCTGGATTTGCTACCAAACACATATATGAAAACATGAAATACAATTCTGTTTTCATTGAATCCCTTGTTTTCAAATTAATGTTTTCAGATCATCAACAAAACGGACCCTTAGGGATCACAATGAAACCTAACCCAAATCTCATAGACTAAAAGTGTATTTTCTTTAAAGAAAAGAAAAAAACGAACTATATTTAAAAAATAAGTTATCACACTTGTCAAAAAAAAAAATGCTTTCATTGAGAGTTGAACTCAAGACCTCCCGCTTACTAAACGGGTGCTCTAACCAACTGAGCTATGAAAGCTTTGGCTTTAACTTGAACGAGGATGTAAAAAAACAGATGAATTAATTATTTTACGTAATAAAAACTATCCTTTTTAATCTATTTGAAAAAATACCTTTATATGGGTTTTTTTCTTTCTTAATTTAAATTACATTTCCAAATTAAATTACCCATTCTTATTTCTCTAAAGTTTTAATTACATTATTTCAAAGGAAAAAAAAATTATTCTTAAATTTAACTTTAAAAAATGCCCAAAAAAAAAAAATTAAATAATGCAAATAAAAGCTAAAAAGATTAAGTTGCGTTCATTGAGAGTTGAACTCAAGACCTCCCGCTTACTAAACGGGTGCTCTAACCAACTGAGCTATGAAAGCATTGGTTTTAAAATAGTCAAGTATGTAGCAAAAAAAAAAAAAGAAAAAAAGAAAAAACAAAAACAGAATCAAAAAACAAAAAGATATAGTGATTTTTTACACGGTAAAAAACTATTTTTAAATCAATTTGAAAAAAAATACCTTTACGTTTTTTTGGATAACTACATAAATAGACTTCAAAACATACCATATTTTCAATTTTTTCAAAATTTATCATTATTTACACGAATGTGTAAGGATCATCCTCTATAACACACACAAAAAAAAAGGTAATTTACAATAGAACGCTTTCATCTAATTTGACATTAAAAAAATCAAATAAGGAAAATATCAACAACTTATTCCCTCCTTCCAGAACCTTTCACTAAAATTTTCTAAAATCGTGCTCCAAAAATTCTATTTCATCCAAAATTGTGCACCAATATTTTCTTCCTACTTCATCTATATGAATCTATTATGAAAAAAATGTGATGAATGAAAAATAAAATAATAATGAAGACAATATTACAAATTGAAATCTTTCAATTATTATCCAAAGATTACAAATTCAAATGAAAATAAAATTTTGAAATATTACTTTCCTATTAAGTATAAATATTACTTGCCATTCAAGTGTGGTATAGAATAAATTAAAAGGAAAAAATACACTTTTAGTCCCTGAGGTTTGGGTTAAGTGACAGTTTGGTCCCTGAGTTTTCAAACTCAACAAAAATACCCCTGAGTTTTGAGATAAGGAGCATTTTGGTCCCTGCCGTCAACTTTTCTGTTAAATTTTAACGGTTGCTGACGTGACACTATTATTTTAATAAAAAAAATTATTTTTAAAATTTTTTAAAATAAAAAAATAAAAAAATATTAAAAATATTATTATTTTTTTAATTATTTTATTTTTTCTCCATTTCTTTACTTCCCTTCTTCTTCTCCATCTTCTTCCTCTTCATCCTTTCATTCTTCTTCTTCATATCTCCGGTGGCCGGCGACCGGCGGCCACCGCTCGCCGGCGCCGGGGCCGGCCGTCGGCACTCTTTTTTTTTTTTTTTTTTTTTTCCTCCCTCTCCTTTTCTTTTTCTTCCTCCCTCTTTTACTGTTAAAAAAAAAAAAAACAAACAAAACGAAGGGGGAAAACCCCCTTCGATTCCGGCGCCGGAGAGGGAGTCCCTCCTCCCTCCCCCTTCCCGATCTGAAACGAGGAGGGAGGAGGGAGCTCCCTCCTCCGTCTCCGGCGGCGAGACAGAGGAGGGAGGACCCTCCTCCCTCCTCCTCTGTCTCGCCGCCGGAGACGTGTTATCCAAAAATAAAAGGCGCTTTCTCTGTTAGCAGATTTTGTTTGGTTTCTCAAATCTCTCACTAAAAACTCAGTTTCTTCCTAAAGCAAAACGAAACCCATCTCATCTCCACCACTCGTCTCTGTTAATTAACTCACAGAAGAGAGAGAAAGAGAAAAAACAGAGTGGAAGAAAGAGAAGAGCTCCCTTCTTGCCTTGCCCTAGAAAAATGTATTCTGATAAGGACTTGTGCTCAGTGATTCCGTATTGAATTATTACCTTCTGGGTTTTTGTAGTAATTGCTCTTCTTCAATGGGCATCAACCCAAAACCCCCTTTCTTCATTCCACTGCATTTCATTCTCCCTCTCCTCTAATTTCTTGCCTTTTCTTTTTTCATTCTGCTTCCTCTGTGTTTGCCTGAGATTGTTCTGCTTCATAATTGATGCTTTGTCTTGCCGTCGGAGACGGAGGGAGGACCCTCCTCCCTCCTCTGTCTCGCCGCCGGAGACGGAGGAGGGCTCCCTCCTCCGTCTCCGGCGCCGGAATCGAAGGGGGGTTTTCCCCCTTCGTTTTGTTTTGTTTTTTTTTTAACAGTAAAAGAGGGAGGAAGAAAAAGAAAAGGAGAGGGAGGAAAAAATAAAAAAGAGTGCCGGCGGCCGGCGCCGGCGCCGGCGAGCGGTGGCCGCCGGTCGCCGGCCACCGGAGATATGAAGAAGAAGAATGAAAGGATGAAGAGGAAGAAGATGGAGAAGAAGAAGGGAAGTAAAGAAATGGAGAAAAAATAAAATAATTAAAAAAATAATAATATTTTAATATTTTTTTATTTTTTATTTTAAAAAATTTTAAAAATAATTTTTTTTATTAAAATAATAGTGCCACGTCAGCAACTGTTAAAATTTAACAGAAAAGTTGACGGCATGGACCAAAATGCTCCTTATCTCAAAACTCAGGGGTATTTTTGTTGAGTTTGAAAACTCAGGGACCAAACTGTCACTTAACCCAAACCTCAGGGACTAAAAGTGTATTTTTCCCAAATTAAAATGACCGAACTTAATAATTGGAGAGAGATAAATATAAGTGAAGGTAAAATGGTAAGAAAATATAGAAAAAAAAATCCAGCGAATATAAATTTGTATAATATCAAAAAACTTGACATCTATGAAAATACCGGCATAAATTCTGTTTTTTTTTTTCTTTAAAAATGTTTAACTACATTTCAAATTATATTATTCATTTTATTTTTTCTAAAGTTTTAATTACATTATTTTAGAGAACAAATTAATTATTCTTAGATTAACTTTGAAACATATAAATAAAAGTTAGAAAATTAAATTGCTTTCGTTTAGAGTTGAACTCAAGACCTCCTATCCTATCCTATTCTACTTATTAAACAGGTGTTCTAACCAAATGAGCTATGAAAGTATTGGTTTAAAAAAGTCAATGACATAGAATATATATATATATCAATTTGAAAAAAAAAAGTACCATTAGGTTGATTTTTTTCTTCCTTAAAAATGATTAACTACATTCCAAATTATATTATCTATTTTATTTTCTCTAACGTTTTAATTACATTATTTTAGATAACAAATTAATTATTCTTAAATCAACTTTTTTAAAAAAATGTAAATAAAAAAATAGAAAATTAAATTGCTTTCATTGAGAGTTGAACTCAATACCTCCCGCTTACTAAACAAATGCTCTAACCAACTGAACTACGAAAGCATTAGTTTAAAGTAGTCAAGGAGATAGCAAACAAAAAAAAAAATAGTGATTTTTTACGAGGTAAAAGCCTATTTTTTAAATCAATTTGAAAAAAAGTACCTTTATGTGGATTTTTTTTTTTCTTTAAAAATGTTTAACTACGTTCCAAATTATATTATCCATTTTATTTTCTCTAAAGTTTTAATTACATTTCTTCTCAAAAATAAAAAAAAAGTTTTAATTACATTATTTTAGAGAAAAAAATGATTGTTCTTAAATTAACTTTAAAAAATGTAAATGAAAACTATATAATTAAATTGCATTCATTGAGAGCTGAACTCAAGACCTCCCGCTTACTAAATGGGTGCTCTAACCAACTAAGCTATGAAAACTTTGAATAAAATTGCTAATATTAACCAAATAGAATAGTTAAATAAAAATTTCATAAAATATATATATATAAATAACAATATCATATTATTATTAAAAAAAACAAAAGGAATATAATTCAAGAATACTATGTTAAAAAAAAAAAAACCAAGAATACTATTTTTTTCTTTTGAAATTAAAAGTTCAAATCCTATATTCACATTTTTAGATATATAGATTCTTCTCAAAAAAAAAAAAAAAAAAAAAAAAGATATATAGACTAATTAATTTTACCTAACATGTAAAACGAAATTTATTTATTGCTAAAATCTACCTACCTACAATTTTTTTTTTTTTTTCAAGTAACATGTCAAACTAGTATGCTCACATATAATTTAATAATATATTGACTTTGAATTAATATTCTATGAACATTTTTAATTTTTTCAAAATGACCTAACTAAAATTTTTTATTCTAACTTATATGGTTGACACATCAAGAGAGTAATGGCATTACATGCTTATATGGATTTTTTTTTTTTTTTTTTTTTGGTTTAAATTCACTTTTAGTCCTTCAACTTTCATAAAAGTAACAATTTAGTCTCTAAACTTTCATTTGTAACGATTTAGTCCTTCTACTTTTAATTTTGTAACGATTTAGTCATTGTACTTTCAATTTTATAACAATTTAGTCTCTAAACTTTAATAAGTAACAATTTAGTCCCTGTACTTTCAAATTTGCAACGATTTGATCCCTATTGTGAAAAATTAATGTAAAGATTTAATGAAATTCCATACATAGATAGATTGATTAACTAATTTGGGACCCAATATGTTTATAAGCTACAAAGTTTAATCACTAAATAATAAAAATCGACATTTAATTTTGATGGACAAGGATTAAATTGTTACAAATTTGAAAGTATAGGGACTAAATTGATACAAATTTGAAAGTATAAGGACTAAATTGTTACTTATAAAGTTCATGGACTAAATTGTTGCAAAATTGAAAGTACAGAGACTAAATCGTTACAAATGAAAGTTCAAGACTAAATTGTTACTTTTATGAAAGTGTAGGGACAAAAATGATTTTTAACCTTTTTTTTTTTTTTTTTTTAATAAACTTGCTTATAGTGATATAGTTTTATAAACTGTAATGTGGGTGTATTTTTTCTTTTTTTGACATATATTTTTCTTTAGATGTGACATAGATAAGTGATAAAGTAATATTATTACATACTTTAAAAGGGGAAAAACTTAACATGATTGTTAACATTTGACAAATCTAAGGGACTTTGAGTGATTTAACCAAACTTAAAATTTGGAAGTTATAAATTATATACTCAAGTGAAACGAAGTACACGTAAATATAATTTTTTTTTTTTCTTGAACAAACACGTAAATATAAATTTAACCATTAATTTTGTATGCTTTAGCAGCATTGAAAAATGGAAAAATTACAACCATCACTCTTGAGGATAAAAATAATTACTACTGTACTTTTGAACTTTTAATTTAATCAAGCATTATGATCATTTATAAAATTGTTGCAATTAAATTTTTAAATATTACAAAAAATGCACAAATCATCAATTTAGATGTGTTATTTCAATCCACCATTTGAATCATAAGATTATTACAATCAAACCTACTTTTTTTACACTTTTTTTTTTGTTTTCTTAATTTTTTTTTAAAACCAAGAAATTCATACTTAATGTTACAATCTTCAAATTTGAACGAGTAAAAAAAAAAAAAAAAAAGAGTTAAATTGTAATAATTCTATAGTTCGAGAGTTCGATTGCAACAATCTAGTTCATTAGATGGTTTATTCATTTTGTTATATTTAAATTTAAATAACTATAAAATTTTGTAAGTGTAGGAAAGAGATGAATCAATTAAAAAAAAGAAAAAGAAATTAAATTAGCAAAAACATCTTTGAACTCTAAGGTTGGTTTCAATTATATCCATGAACTTTCAAAAGTTTCATTTTAGTTTCTGAAGTTTGAATTTTGTTTTAAAACAACCATTGAAGACATTTTTCCGTTAAATAATGATGTGTTTGCATATGTATTGTTGTTTATGTGAACATATTTGAACATATATGTGGAAAAAACAAGAAAAACACCTGCAAATACATCATTTTTCGTCCATAAATTTAACATAAAATGTCTCCAAAAGTCGTTTTATAACAAACTTCAAACTTCAAAGACTAAAAAGGAAGTTTTTGAAAGTTCAAGAGTACCCCAATATTATAAAAATAATAATAATAATAATAATAATATTCGGGTCGGGTCGGGTTTTAACCCGAATATAAACCCGAACGAATCACGTCGTCGTCTCGTACTGGAATCAATCAGCAGGAATCACAAAGACAACGACGAAACCACAGAATTCCCTTCCCACATTCACCAGAAACAACAATCAACAATGTCGGCCTCGAACATGGCGGGAGATCTAAGCTCTTGGTCACACGCGCTCGTCAGAATCTCCCCCTACACCTTCTCCGCCGTCGGCATTGCCATAGCCATCGGCGTCTCTGTCCTCGGAGCCGCCTGGTATTCCGTTTGATCTTTCTTCAAACTCGTTTTTAGATTCTCTTTTCCATCTTAGGGTTACTCTCTGTTGAACTCCGATCGGAGCTCTATATTTCATCGATTCGGCGCTTTCTTTCTCTAATTGTGAATTGCTGTTACTCAGGGGGATCTACATAACCGGAAGCAGTTTGATCGGTGCTGCAATCAAAGCTCCGCGTATTACCTCGAAGAATCTAATTAGGTAAGAAGCCGTATTTCGATTCTTCATAACTCGAATTTACATTTCCTTACATGTCCGCGGTCTATGGAGTTGGAGTTTACATCAATTGCTCAGTATTGTTCTTCAGTCTTCATAGAGTTGTTTCTAAGGCTTGGTTGGGCAAGATCGAACTGAAATTAGGGTGCAGTTTTCAATTGCTTCGTGGTGACTGATTGATCCATGGTTGTTTAATCTTTGATCACAGAAGTATCAGGAGATTATTCTGTCTTGGCTGTTGAATTTGGATGGAATTCAAACCTTATGCTCTTGAATCACAAATTTATTTCCATTGTTGTGGTTCATTCAAACAGTGTTTTGAAAGTGATCTCAACAATTGATGAATAGCTAATTTTCAACCTGTGCAGTATGTTAAATCTCCTCAGCATCATAGTATCAAGGTTGATTTGTGGTGATTGATTTGGAGTTTGGACTCTCATTATGAATGACTTGTTTCTTTCTTTCAGTGTAATTTTCTGTGAAGCCGTGGCCATATATGGTGTCATTGTGGCCATCATCCTACAAACAAAACTTGAGAGTGTTCCAGCATCTCAAATCTATGCTCCTGAGTCTCTAAGAGCTGGATATTCAATTTTTGCCTCTGGAATTATTGTGGGCTTTGCCAACCTGGTTTGCGGGTTTGATCCTTCATCTTGAACATTTTCTGTAGTGAATGAAAAACCCATCAACTGGAAATTTTTAATTGGGAGTTATCTTTTTGTTGGTATAGGTTATGTGTAGGGATAATTGGAAGTAGCTGTGCATTGTCTGATGCTCAAAACTCATCCCTTTTTGTGAAGATTCTTGTGATCGAGATCTTTGGTAGCGCACTCGGGTTATTTGGTGTAATTGTAGGAATAATTATGTCTGCTCAAGCTACATGGCCTGCAAAGGCAGTTTAGTTTGCTAATTGCTTCTGAACTTGAGGACTTGTAGTTCATTTTCTGGAGAGTTATTGGTCATTTTTTGATTCCCAATTGACTGTATATGTAAAAGCTTGGCTGTGATAAGCCATGTGTATGTAAGAACTTGACTCTTGAGAAGTGCTTTGTGTCATTTTTGGTCTCTAGGTTGCCATATGATATGGCATTGGCATTCATGTATATGTAAGGCAGTGGAAATTTGAACTGCTGGAATAATATCAATATACTTGGTGAAGGCTCCACTTAATGAAGCCCTATTTCCTTAAAAGAGAGAATGTGACTATGTTTTGTTTTGATAAAAGGATCCGTTTGGAATACATTTTAATTTAAATGTTTTTAAAGATTGCATTTTTTAAAAAATATTTTGTATAAAAATTGTTTAGAATTTAAACACTCGTATGTTTGGTTGCTTTTCATCATAGGTAATTATACAAGTTATTGTATACTTAAAAGACTCTTTTTTCAAAAGTTGGTGTCAAATGTTTCTCTCAAAATGGTTTATTTATCAATCTCATTTTCTAACAAGTCATTTTTAGTGGTTGCCAAACACTATAATTTTTTTTCAAAATGATTTTTTTCCAAATTTAAACACTTGAAAAGTTAAACCAAACACACCCTGATAAATATTCCCATTGGTTGTTTGTTTCGATATCCAATAATTAATATATGCCTGCGTCTTATCAGGAGGCGTTTTAAAAACCCGACCAACCCAACTCGATAAACATGAGAGGGAAAGAGAGAGGGAGAGAGATTGTCAAATGGCAGAATGAAACCATATAAATAATATATACAAATTCTAAGTTATACAAATTACAAGGGTTCACACACTAATACAGACGTATGATATACATTTTTTTTTCTTTGATATACATTTCAAATATACAAATTGAGCAATGTAATGCTCTAACCAGCCACCCAATTTGAGCACAGCATCCTTTTCCTTAGTAAGCTAAGCCTCCACTAAATGCATCCCCATCGTTAAGTAAACTTTCTGTAAGCCAATACCCATCCCACGAGCCGCCAACCCTCTGCCAATAAACACTCAAGTTTCAGAAATTATTGAAGGCTGAACATCTATAACTCATCAAGTACTTTCAACTTAAAACAAGGCTATCTAGCATGTATTTTGGCCTTGTCTGTATGGCTCTTTTCAACAATGGTCATAAATTTAGGTACAATACTATGTATAGAGCCCCACCCCTCTATTATGCTCATGGCCCATCCCATTAGTTTTTAAGGAAATTTTAATTCTCATACAACGACAACTAGCTCAAAGCCGACTTCGTCATTCAAGCATGTTCAGTTGGGGAATGGAAGGCAATCTACAGGTTCAAGTGTTCTATTCTCCAGAGATGTTCTTTGATGAGGGAATAATAATCAATCTGACGATGATGATTAGAATTCCTTTATCATAGAGTTCGATGAAATAAGCATTTGATTTGCTGCAGACTACCAACGATTGCAACCGATTCATAACGACATAGTCTAACCTGAACCATGGTGAATTGAAATATTTCTTCTTCCTTGGGGCGACAACCTCGTATCCATACCCGCTGCTTGAATCGGTTCTGTTTCAGAGTTTGTAAGTCCACATGATATTATTTTACAGTAGATGAATTTACTGGCAAAGAGAGTACAGAAAGATGCATAGAGTAGAACTTAAACACGTCCGAGAATAATTGGCTACTAGACTCGAGAATCAATCAAATTCATTATGAAGCCTGCAGTACCTCCTCTACAGACAAACTGCTCAAGATCTTTCTCTCTTTATGACCAAGCAACACTCGATATGTCGAATGGTGGAATACTCGTCTGAATCTTTCAAACTGCACTGTCAAAAATGTTGCAAATCAAGAGAAGAATGAGCAGAAACAATGTTGCTCGTGTGAATTGTTGAAGTTTCAAATGATACCTGTCCCAAATCGAAAAATGGACCAAAATATGTAGACCTTCGAAGAGGATCAAACCCGGCAAACTGTCATATATAGAGAGGCATTCAATTTACAAGCTATTGTGTCATTACACAAGCAATCAATATGAAGAAATGAAGACCCTTTACACTGCACATTACCTGGTACATGACCTCAATTCCATAATCTTGATGAGGTCGATCATTGTATCTCAGTGCATCTAGCTGGTGTTGAATAGCTTCTTCTGCAGTGAACTATATAGAAAGTTTCAAGATAAAGTTATTAACAGAGAAAGAACTACAACATTTAATACTAACTTGCATAGTTGAACAGTTACATGTAAACTTGGACCTAGAGGATTCTTCTTGTGTGCTTCATGCCTGCCAAAGAGACGAAAATGTTAAGGACGGCCTGAAAACAGAAATTTGAAAACAAATCGAATATGAATTTGGCAGCAAAGTTAACAAATTTTGTACCATTATTATTTTACAATACTATTTGATTTGTAGAATAGGTACATGTTTCGATTTTAACAACAATGAAATGAGTTTGCAACATGGAATAGTATATTCAAAAACTTATTCGCCAAACAGATATTTCATAAACAGAATCTGTGTTTGCATCCTAAACATATCAAACTGGCACAGTTTTCACCAAACTGTTTGGCCCCGAGGAAGAAAGGACAAAATACTGAATTCCAACACCAGAAAAATTATCAACTAATCGTGGACAATCTTACGGAGAATGAATTTGATTTCTGTGCAAAGGTTCATTCCTATAAACTTTAACGTCGATGGACGAGACAGGAAGAAGGAATTTGCCCCATTGGCCAAAAGAGGAAATCTGATGAAAAGAAGCCAAACATTCAATTTTCGAACTCGGTAATTCCAACGTCATAAGTAACACACTCACACCAGATTCTTCCGATAAAAACACGAAAGGAATTGAAAATCTCAGATACGTCAATTCGCAATCGAACATGAACAGAATCATTTTCCCATTCCTCTCGAGATCAGACTCTGCTATCCATCCAATAATACTCTGCAACGACTCGTGAATCAGATAAAAGCGGAATTCTCGAGGTTCGTGTGCTTACCAATCCGCGGGAAGATAATCGGGAACTTCTGCAGAAGCTCTGAAGCGAGAATTCATGGAAACGATCACCGGTTTGTTGACAGAACTCGTGAATTTGCGGTTGGTAATCAGAGACATGGATGTAGGAGCCGCTGATAACGACGAACAACATGACATCCTCTTCCACCGGAGAAGAATCTTTCCCTTCCCTTCCTTCCTTCTTCTTCTTCTTCTTCTCTGATGAAATCGATGGTTGATGATTGATTGCCGTTTTGGAGGTGAGGCGTCGATTTGATTTGTTTTTGGTAAATTACCATTTTAGTCTTATGGATTTGGTCCAAATTATTATTGAATTGTTGTTATTAGTATATAATATGGTTTTTTTTTAAAGGTCAACAGATGTTGGATGGGGATGAACTATGAGGTTTTGAGATGGTAATCGATGTCTTATCTACTATTATATGCTTGGATTGTTTGTATGTGATATGGATTGAATTTTCAACCTAAGACGTTTTTTTTTTTTTATGTTACAGAGAGTTTGTTATCTCATTCATAATCATTTTAGTATTCATCAAATGATGATAAAATTATGTTTGATTGGTTCATCGGGTCAATATATTAAATCTCATACCAAAACGTTAGATGTTTAGTGTTATAGAGTTTGTTTGATATCTTATCCATATTTTCTTTAGTATCAAGTAAATACTAAATAAATTTATGTATGATTGACAGACACCAACAAACATATAATTTTGTTTTTCGATCCTTAACAAAAAAAAACACAGTTTGTGAATGAAGTAACAAACTATTTGTAATATTGAACCTTTTGGTCAGTATCACAGAGTTAGAGCGATGCTCCGGTTGGTGATTGACTACTTAATTATATTCACATTTGTAAAAGAAAAAAAAAATAAACTCTAACTTATAATGTTTAAATGAGACTAGCAGTGTCTCGGTATATCTAAATTAACTATATATACAACCACACAAACTAATCAAATTATATTTGTTAATACAAGTATAGTTCAAATTGTCTAAACTCGTCTAAACACTATATAATTGATATAAATGTTAGAGGTTCAAATTTTTATCCATAGTTAAACTAAACAACAATCAAGTTGTTATTCAAATTAATACCGTTATCAACTGACATAAAGCTAATACTAAGAGGTATGTGGTTCGATTCTCCCCCTTGTCTGTTATAAAAAAAAAAAAGAAAAGAATAACGTTTCTATGTGACTAATTTTCATTTACTCCCTTAATATTCCTTTTAATATTTAACAAGAACGATGGCATTGGAAGAGATTCACCCAAACTATAAGCATTACAATTTTTCTTAGCAAATCATAATAATTGTAATGTAAAATCAAATTAAACTGAAAATTGCAAGCCTATAACGGTAATTTAACAGTTACCACATATTTCATTTTTGGAAGAATTGCGTATTTTGATCCAACCTATATCAACGGTGCTGATTGACGTGATTAAATCAAACGGCTGAAAAACCGAGAGTTCCGCACGGCTCTCCTCTCCACGATCAAATCTCCACCGTCCATTTAGATCATAAATGATCCCCAATCTTGATTGGTTTTGATTTCAAATGTTCGTCTTTGACTCTTTACCATGCACTTTCATCAATCAAAGTGAAAGAATTTGTCACTGATCCCTTTCACATTCTCTCCCGCCAGTCAATGAGGCGCGCTGTTACTCCTCCTCCGCTCCACCAACTGTCCGCCGCCGTCGCCACCGCCGCCGATACATCCGCTGCCATGTCTTCTCGACCTCCCGTATGTCGCATCTTTCCTTAGTTCACTTCATTTTAGAATGATTTATTATGTTCTGTGTAGAAACGTAACTTCAGTTTTACCGGTTTGCAGTACCGAGGTCGAGGTGGCCGGTCCGGACGCCACCGAGGGTTATCGTCGGAGTGGCCATATTCTGGCGGTAGAGGTCAATTCGTCACCGGAGATTATCATTTTCAGTCTGTTCGGGAGTCCAACCTAGGGTTCCGGCAAGGAGGGGGAGGAGGCTTTATGAACAATGCGGGATCGTATACTGCAGCTCAAAACCCTAGACCTTCGTATGTTGGTGGAAATCATCAATTCCGACACGCTCCACCTTTCGCTCAGAGGCACCAGTATCGGGGACCTCATCCTCATACTTTCAAACGGCAGCCACCGCCGTTTAATCAGAATCAAGGAGTTCGTACATCGCAGCAATTTCGACCTCGGCCTCCAAAGCCGTTAGATTATCGCCATTGGGATTATGCAAAGACACCACCTCCATCTACTTGCGGTAATTTGGGTTTCGCTTCTTTCTGTTGTGCGTGAAAGGAACTCCACGTTTTATTTTCGGTGCCAAAAGTTCTTTACCGGAGTTCAGTAGTAGCCGTAAGGAAGGGGAGACTAAAACAGGCAGTGTGCTGGACACTTGCATCCCAGTAGTTCACTTAACAGCCGAACGCTAGAAAATCAGATTTTTTTTTTTTAAATTTATTTTTTTATAATCACAGTGGGAGAATCTGCTGGCTTAATTGAACTGAATGGAATTAAGTTAGATAGGTCGGGTAAGATCTTTGAGATTTGATTAGATTTAATTGGTTTAAAATTTGATTTTTATGATGATTTTATTGACTTCTCATGCATGCATCCTTGCAAATTATTTATTTATTTTGGTCAAGAGAAAAGAATGTAGAGAGAAAGAGGGTGGGATGATGATAAGGCATCTGCCTGACATAGCCAAAAGAATTCATGAATACACTCCCTGACTAGTGACTAGCACTGATTAAGGATGGGAAAGGAAGAAAACGAAAGAAAAAGAAATGGTCTTATCTGGTACACTTTAATAGAAGGCCAGAAAACTAATGATGTACCAGACCACCAAAACTCACTCAGCCACTCAAATAATCCTATTCTCTTAATCCATATCTTCGAAAGCTGCTCCAACCATTAGCCCATTGAATGTTTGCTTTGCCATAGAATGAGTGACCGTGCAACTCATTGATATGATAAGAACCAAATTGTTCTGCTATAATTATTTACTTGTTTTTCTTCCTTTTGTGTCATACAGAGCGGTTTACAGTTCTTTCATACAACATCTTAGCTGATTACCTTGCCATGGACCACAAGCAAAAGCTCTACAATCATATTCCCCATTACATGTTGGATTGGGAGAGGAGGAAAAATAATATAATATTTGAGCTTGGATTATGGTCTACCGATATAATGTGCTTTCAGGTAATGCTAGAGGCAAATTATGTATTCATTTGACATGAAGTTATGGTTTAAAATATGCTAGGTACTATGTTTACAAGTCTTGTGACTGGACACATTCTTTAGGACACTACTTTTGTTTTAATTTCATTTGAAGTTTCAAACTTTGCAAACATCGTTATTGAATTTTTATTGCTTGTAAAATAGGAAAAGATAGGCTAACGTCCATATGATAAGAAACACTGTCAACATTGAATGAGGTTAAGATTTCTGTTATTTGCAGTCAGTGGTTTGACATGGATTGTAAGGATTTCTTTTTCTGTCCATATGCTTTATAATAGTGTCTTCGACAATTGGATGTTGTAATCAAAAGAATTGGCGTACTAGGAAGATAGAGCTCAAACTTATTAGTGAACTGATTAATGGTTCTGGGGCTCTTTTAACGGCATAGCATAATATTAAGGAGGGATTTTTCATTTGTTTGGTAAGTGATTGTCCAAAGACTCCAACAAGAGATTTTTTCCTCATGCTCTATGTTGCATGCCCATGATACTTTAGTATGTGGCTTGAAAGTTCCTCAGAAGAAACATCGTTCTTGGGAGTGCTCATCTAGTATCTTTGATTCATACTCTTATGTTTCCCTTTTATCAAATTGGAAAAGCCTCTTGTAATCATCATGGATTATTCATCATTTTTGTAAATTTCATACATCAATGTAATTGTTTCTTATCAAAAAAAAAAAAAAAAAAAAAACCTCAGAAGAAATTCAAATTTCAAAGATGTTCGAACTTGGTAATTCTAAATTATGAGGCCTCGATAGACTCTTCATTCATTTTATTAAATCTATTGACATTTCTTTTGGGTATACCTGTTACTAGTTTGTGTTATATGATTTGATCTACTCTCTCGATTTTGTTTGTTATCAATCTATTGGCATTTCAGATTTTTTCGTCTATTAGTCCGAGTATGTTAAACGTGCATTCAGTTCTTTATACAACACCCTATATATGTAATTGTGTATCAGTGATTGACAAGAACTTTTTCATTTTGTATGCAAAAAAAATTTCCCAGGAAGTTGATAGATTCCATGACCTAGAGGAAGCACTGAAAGTTTGTGGGTTCAGTGGAATTTGGAAGGTAGGCGCTTGGAATGTGCTAGAGGTCTCTTAGACTGGAGATCATGTGGAACATGTTCAAACCTTTTCTTGACTTCAATCTATTTTTGCCAATTAAAACCCATACCGATTTCTCAAATGATGAAAATTTTCTGCACTCAATATTAAAGGTCGAAATTTTGTGTTTTTGTCTTAGTTCATTGTTAGCTTATAGTAGGGTTGCTGTACAAGCAGTCAATTATGAATAAACATCGTTGCTCCATTTTAGTCTGGTTAGGACCTCAAGATTTCATAGTAATGAATAATATAAAGAATATCTTGATTGAAAATAAAACAGAAGGTACAACCCCGGACCTTAGGCTGTTCTTTTTTTGTGGCCATATATTTCCCTTTATCGTTTCTTATCAAAAAAAAAAAAAAAAAAACCCTACTTGCATGTTGTAATCCTTTTAATTTGCTACATGAGCGCAAGTGGTATCTTAATTTTAATAGCATGGAATGATGATCATATTAGAAAGGTTGGATTCTCACAAATTTTGGCTCTTGCCTAAATTCTTGATTGAAATAGTAGAAACGCTCTTGTTGAGTTGTAAAGTCTGATTATATATTGATTAAGGTGTAGATGCGTACTGGAATTCCTGTTGATGGCTGTGCAATCTTTTGGCGAATGTCAAGGTAAGATTCATCAATACCTATATATGAACTTTTTGTTGTATGCATTTTAATATAATGCTGTTGAGGGCCAAAGAAGTGGAGAGTACTTGTACAAAACCTTCATTTTGATTATATATGCAACCTTCAATTTCATTAACTTTTAGTTAACGTCATAAAATTACAAGATTTTGTTCATGGTTTGTGGTGTTATGCATGCAACGGGTGTTTCAAACTGACTGTCAAGTTATTAATATTCTTTGCACTGCCTTAGTGCATGTATGAGAGTGATTTTGAAATGGTTAAAACCACTTTTGTCATGTTCAAAATCAGTCTTAAATGTGCCTTTAATCATTTAAAATCAATTTAATATTTGGTTTTACTCTTTCAAACAAGATTTTATACCATCAAAATTGATCTTGAATGATTAAAAACATGTTTGGTAGTGATTTTAAACATGATGAAAATGATTTTAACCATTTCAAAATCACTCTCAAACATGCTCTAGCTCTTAATCAGTTTTGGGGTGAAATGTGTACCAAAAATCTTATATCTGTTATCAGCAGCAGCTGATGCTGGCCACTGTGTCATGATTAAGATTCTGTTGATATTTTATTACACAGTTACTTTTCATCATTTTTTTGTGTGGAGTTTGTTCTGTTGAAGTGTTCTGAAATTTGATATTATAATTTTGTTCATAGGTTCAAGCTTCTGCATGAGGAGTGTATTGAATTCAATAAGCTTGGACTTCGGGACAATGTTGCCCAGATATGTGTTCTTGAGGTGTACATCATATTCTGCTACCTTCATCTAGTGTTAAAATTTTTTATTGTGTTGGGTGATGTAGTATGTTTGTAGAAAATATATTCTGAGTCATATGTCCATTCTATCATAAACATGTACCAATGTCTACCCAACTATGAATTTATGTGTCTATCTATTTTATATTTTTAAAATTCCTTCACCTCTTTTTTATTGGTTATCACTTGCGTTTAATACTTTGTTGCTTAGCAGTGTTTTTTGTTGAACAGCAGAGGAGTCAGGATAATGCTGACAATTCAGTTACTCCACTGATTAGGTAATTTAGGAGTTATCTGTTGCGTTTGAGCTCTCTTTGCTGTCTTAACTTTAAATTAATTTGTCTTGAGGAAGTTTCATGATTAACGGTAATTAAATTAATCAGTTTTAGGTTAATTATACATTTGATCTTTCATTTTCATGTTTTTTCTTTTAAAATAATTTTAAAGCTCCCTTGATACTTGTTCTTTTTCCTTCCCCTTCACTGTTGCCAATACCAAATCAAGTTCCAATGTCTTTCTCTTGTGATGGGAATGTATTTTGGCTTAATAAAAATAAAATCAAATAATTTCAAGTTAATTCACTATTCTGCATCCTTGACCTGGCTCTTGAAGTTTTCCTCTTCTTTTCTGTTTGTATAATCATTTCAGTGTTGACGTGTGCTTTCAGTTCATATCTATGTACTCTATGCTCTATACATTTTTAATTTCTAAAATGTTTTGTATGATATCTCTGCAGGACATCAAATCCCAATAGAATTGTTATATGTAATATACATGTCCTCTACAACCCTAAAAGAGGAGAAATCAAGCTTGGCCAGGTATTTTCTGATTCAAATTCTCAGGTTCTCTTCCCTTTAGCAGATAAAGTAGATAGATGAGTATAGTTGCTGCTCTCTTTTGGTCCTTGATACTGCTAGTAAGCATTATGCTATAAAAGTTGTGCTCATAATGGAGTTCTAAAGCTCCAGTGAATATGTCTGGGGCAGTAGCCCCTCCATATAGTTATCATGTCAAGTTAACATTTTGATGATTGCTTTTGTAAGCTTAGCTCATATGATATTTTAAACAGGTCAGAATTCTCTTAGAGAAGGCTCACGCTATTTCAAAAATCTGGAACAATGCTCCAATCGTTCTCTGTGGGGATTTTAACTGTACACCAAAGGTTATCTCGTTAAGCATTCACAGTAATACCTTGAAGTAAATGTGTAATGCAGTTTGAGCTCTTGATATCTTTAATTCTAGTTCTCTTTAATATGATTACGATACTAATGGTTTTTTCTTTTTTTCCTTTTTTAATTGCAGAGTGCATTATATAACTTTATTTCGGAACAGAAGGTAAAACTTTTTAAAGGGCTGTCTCCATGTTGATGGTCAAGATGTCTGACAAGAATCCTATAATCATTGTATTTCACACTTTTACAGTTAGATTTGTCTGGACTGGATAGAGACAAGGTATCTGGACAATCTTCTGCTGAGATTCATCAACCTTCGTCACCCTACCACAATCCTCGGTAATTTTTGCACTGGCTGATAATATGCAATGCAACCTTCATAAAGATGGCTAGTTTTATGCACAAATGGAACTAAAAGCTTGTTAAATGTGCAGGCTTCAGACTGCCAATGGTTCAGTTCCTATCCAACTGAGTTCAGAATCTAGAGATACTGGAAGGAAGCTAGATAGTTCTCTACCTGACAGACAGAAGCAAGATTATCCACATAGCCACATGGAAAATGAGAATCTTCCATCGGTGAACCACACTTTGCCCCCTGATAGTTCTTACAATGTCTTCGATACGTCTGATAATTCTTGCAATGATCTCCAACTTGGAATGAAGGGTATTACTCTACATTCTGATGGGGAAAAGGAAAGTCGGCATGGTGCTTTGTTTGACCACAAAAATGTAGGAGAAACAACTTGCTGTGAGAAGCCAGGCAGCTTCAACGAAAGTTCAATCACATGTGCTAAAGATGGGTTTACTGTTGATCATACCAGTGAAAAAGTCAGTGAAGTAGACTCTCCTTTAGGAACGGACCCCGAAGAACTTCATCTGAATGCAACTGAGAGACGACAGATGGAAAAAGTTGATACCTCTCATTTAAACCATAAATCTTCTACAGATGGTTTTGATATGGATGACAATTTTGACAAGGAAAGAAAAAACAGTGTCAATAATATTATCTTAGATGATGCACAGATTGATTCACAGACAGATTTGTTAGTCTCAAAGAATGTTCCTCTTACACCTGCTTGCCAAAACTCCATGGCCAACACTGCTATAGATTCCTCTGAAGCTGCAACTTTTGACCACCCAATATCTGAATTTGAGAAGGAAAGCTCCTCTGCTAGGAATATTGAAGGTGGCCCATCATTGTCTTCGCCCAGGATTGACTCAGCAGTGGATGAGAGACCGAAGATTTTATCTTCAGATGAGCAGGATTTAGCCACATTTGATGGAAGTCTTACTGAGGATGATCTTACATTTCTCTCTGCTCTGCATGACGTCGAAGATCCCTTTTCATCTGAGGTTCATCATAGTCATCAAAGCTTGGTTGCACCACACACTGGAGTTGAAGATTATTCGTTGCAAGAATTGAATACGCAGTCTTTTAGATTCGAAAATATTACTCATGATCGCTCATTATGGACTCCAATGGAAATACAAACTGCAACTGGCAATGCAGATTGTTCTCTAATTGAACACCCGCTAAAGCTTAAAAGCACATATACAGAAACTGAGGTAGAAGATTCTATTAATAATGAAATATTTCTTTTCCTTGAAGCAAATGATGTTGATGACAACCACTTGTTATGATCTTTTTTTTTTTTTAATTTTATACTGTATTCTTCTTCCTTTGGAAATTCTTTTGTAATTTTGTAGTACATCTGTGCAGGATTTTAACGGGACCAGAGACTTGAATGGGGAACCCTTGGCAACTAGTTACAATAGGTGTTTTCTGGGCACTGTTGACTACATATGGTAAAATACTTCATAAGTTGATGAATCATATTGAATTGCTGCTTGCTTTGTCTGGAATTTAAGGGACTTTTCCTGAAAAGATGTTTTCATTGAATTTGCATAGGCTATATTAGAAATTGATTTATCAAAGTAAATAGCACTTGGGCTTCTCAATAATTTCAAAATCATCCCGTTCTGTATAATATTTGTGTAGGCGTTCAGAAGGTCTCCAAACGGTTAGGGTGCTTGCCCCTATAAAGAAACAAGTCATGCAGTTGACTCCTGGATTTCCTACGAAGGTAAGATCTAACAACTTCAAGTTGGTCTTAAAAAATTCAAGAATAGGAGGGGTTTGAAAACGGGTTATTGCAATTGCAGCTACTTATTTTTGTGATTCCTTTCTTTTCAATTACAAACAATTGAGTTCTCTTTTTGCAATTTCTTTTTCAGGCCTCTTGTTTAGATTTGACCTATGTTTTTAGATGGAATTCTCTTTTATACTTCCGCGATCAATGGAAATTGGTTTTACATTGTTCTGTTCTGTTTTTTATTTTTATTTTTAATAATTATAATTTTATATTTTATAGAAGTTGCTAGGACAGGGGAGAAAAGTTCATTAGGAATAGGTTCTTCAATTTTTTATTTTTTTATTTTTTTATTTTTTGAGTACATCAACATTTGGGGGTGGGGGGATTCAAACCTTTGACCTCATGATCGAGGGTACATGTCAATTACCGCTGAGCTAAGCTCGCTTTGACTTCTTCAATGATTTGAAAAAATTTCTTCTTGACTTGAATCGTTCTGTATGCCTTCATTCCTTCCTCTTGGGTGTGGTTCTCTCATCCCTCCTATGGGGGAAAGTTCTAGTTCTCGCATAATACATATCGATATATTATTTTATTTCATGAACTCTACACCATTCTTTAGTTAGATGTGATCAACAATGAATGAGAGTAGTCTAGAAATTTTTCATACTCCCGTCAAAATTCTCCTTCTCTCTTGTCCTCATCCACGTGTCGGAGAGATGTGGAGGGAACTTCACTAGTGTCAATGGATGGCAAGTGGCAGGTGCGCCACCCTGTGGCAACGCCTGAGCTTACCTTCAAAAGACTGTTCGTTACTTAAAGTTTCTTTAAAAATCCTTAACTACTGCTCTGTCAAACTTTTTGAATCTTACTTGCGATATTTTTTGATCATTGTTTTGCAGAAATGGGGCAGCGATCACATTGCCTTAGCTACTGAATTGGCGTTTATAAGGAGTCATGAAGAGTGATACTATGAATCTTAAAGAGCAAAAATAACAAGTAAATAAACAAGCAATTGTAAGTTTTTTATTTAAGGAACTGAACTCTGGTTCCTACGGCAATAGCCTGCAGGTACAAGTCTTGATTCAAGAGGAGATCCCCCCCCCCCCCCCATTATTATTATTATTAGAAACATCAAGGAACTATGCATTAAATACAAAAAAGAGCATAACAGCCTAAGGGCCAAGGGTTGAGAACGCCCTCGCCCAGAACCTAGTACAAGATAGCTTGCCAATCCTTAATAATCGACAGCAAACTGTAATTACAAAAAGAATGCTTGTGAAGTGAAATCCACCAAGAGGCTGTATTTTGTACATTCTCACAAAAGAAGTCCAGGCTAACGGACTTATCTTCAAAGATTCTATAATTTCTTTCCTTCCACAAAAGCCAAAGAGTAGCTCGAAACACACAATTTGCCATAATCTTGGCTTTTTTCTTCAAATTCCACGCATAAAGGCCTTCGTTCATCCAGTCCTCCACTCTCTTAGGTAAACAAAACGACATACCCATCAAATTGGCTACAAACGAGATCAGCCTTTTTCTAATATATATTTTTAAAAGATGTAGTTTGTCAGTAATGTCCATTTTCAGCTTACTTAAGAGCTGATGCCTTTATTTCATTAGTTAGTTGATCTTCATGAGCCATGTGTCCTGCATTTGTGTATTCTAAGAATCTAAACTAATGTTTGTTGTAGGAGTGATTCTATGATTACATAGGAACTTGTCTTTGGAAAGAAAAAAATATTAATATTTTTTTTTACGATACGTGGGGTTGGAGATTTGAACCTCCAGTAACATAAGTTTTATGTTAGTTGAACTATGTTAATGATGGAAGATACTGAAATTTCTTAAGGACTATACAATCTTCTAATCATATTTCAATTGTCTTAAAAAGTGTAAAGGTTTCAAATTTTCTAATCATATTTCAATTGTCTTAAAAAGTGTAAAGGTTTCAAATTTTCTAATCATATTTCAATTGTCTTAAAATAGGAAAGAGGGCCTAAAAATGACTTTAAATTAGGTAGGTATGTTTTGTAAAAAGGAAAAGAAATAGCTGAAGGCAAAGTTATACCCTAAATTTATGCAAATTGATTTTGAGTAATTAAAGGTGTGTTGTAGAGTAATTTCAAACTTGACAAAATTCATTTTAGTCACTCCCAAATCACTTTCAAATATACCGGATTAGAAAAGTCATTTGTGCTCTATGTCAACTATTCTCAAAAAAAAAAAAAAAACATCTATGTCAAATATAAACATGTTTGGGTTATAAAAAAATGTTTGGACAAGCTTTAGACATGTAGTTTGGAGAGTTGGGTTATTTATTTAAAAGATAATAATTCTTTGGGATAGAAAAATGCTCATAACACAATATGACATAGTTAAGCCACCTAGAAACATGTTTTAAAACTAACCTTTATATAAAATATAAGTATCAACTCTAAATTAATAAATAACTTAAAGAAACCAAATAAAATAAAAGCAAAAAAGTTTCACTTGACAAAATCCAACAATAATATTGGGAATGCAAACTCATTTTATCTAACAAATCTTTGGTAGTTAATGAGATAACTCTATCTTACCCACAGATTTATTATAGGAGTGATTTGAATTTTGAACCTCTAACATGAGGATATTGTTTTATGCCAGTTGAACTATATGGCTCTTAGCACAAATTTATTATTCTACACCAACATAACATTTGATTGTGTTTAAAAATTCCCAAACGTGCGTAAGAATCTAAATAATTTTTTTAAAATTGTTATCTTATTCAATAGGTCTCGTATAGTGTTTGGAACAACTTTTAAAAAGGGAAACTTTCAAGTTTTAATCACATTGTGTTGATTTTTTAACAAGAAAAGTACATTACAAAATGAGAAAAAGAACATCAAATGCCTATTCATAAGAACAGACACTAATATTTGACCACTTAAATTAGGTTGAAGTTTATGTATATATTTTGGTAAACTAAAATTTACAGTGTATTTCAAAAATTGAACCTATTCATTATTATTTTTCAAAATATGTTTTTTTCCTTTTTCTTTTTATTTATTTTTTGTTTTGGAAAACCCAAATATGTGTCTATTTGAACATAGCTAAATGAGTCAAACACTTATCATCCCAAAAGATGAAAAGTTTAATCCTCCATCCTCCCAATGGTTAAATGAAAAAACTAAGGCCTCGTTTGATAACCATTTGGTTTTTGGTTTTTGATTTTTGAAACTTAAGCTTAAAAACACTAATTCCACATATAAGTTCCTTTGTTTTCTTATCTACCTCCTTCCCATGTTTTAAAAAACCATGTTCATGGTAAGGAAATTGGATGAAAACAAGCATAATTTTAAAAAATCAAATGGTTATCAAACAGAGCCTAAATGTGTCATTTCCTCCTTTTGCAGTTTGTTAGTTGGGGGAGTTTGGGCCCATCAAGAAGTTCAGCCATGTATTTGGGCCCAATAAGATAATGGGCCTTCTACTTAATGGGCCGACCCGTTTGTTATACTCATAAGTTCGAAGCCGTGGTCAAAATCTTACAAGCAAACAACTCGACCGCAGCGAGCCTTTCAGAAAACCGGAGAGAGGCGAAGCCGAAGTGGGCACTGAGAAAATCAGAGAGAAATTTCTGCGGAGGAAGAAGGAAATCAGAGATCGAAATGGCTTCCCTTTTGCAGTCGTTAATCGACCCAAAGAAGAACTGGTTCGCTCGTCAACACATGAAAGCGCTCACTCAACGCCTCCGTAATTATGGTATAATAAACCCTAATTGTTTGTTCTGTATTTGATCTTTCTTTTGATTTTGATTTCGAATTTTGTTGTGTGGAGATTGATTTTGGGTTTTATTAATATTTTAGGTCTTCGATACGACGATCTGTATGATCCGTACTACGATATTGATGTGAAGGAGGCTTTGAATCGACTCCCGAGGGAGATTGTTGATGCGCGCAATCAGCGTCTGAAGCGGGCCATGGACCTTTCCATGAAGCATCAGTACCTTCCTGACAACCTCCAGGTTCTTTTCTACTATGGACGTTTGTCTCCCTTTTAGATTGTTCAGTTAGAGGCTCGCGGAAAAGCAGAAATGAGTTGGATTTTTATCATTATTGAATACCTAAATGCTATAGTTTGTTCGATGAAATGGTTACAATATGAACGGGGAAGGAGGACGTGTTATAACGAAGTTTTGTTTATGAATTTTAGGCTTAATTGTACATGGGTCTTAAAATATTGAATGCCCGCTATTCTCGAAAGTTAGGATCTGTAAGTGAGTGAACTTGATGGTTAAGTTATTATAATTTTCATGGTCACAGGAAATTAACTGGTAATGATATTGGGTTGAATTGTTCCCCCCCCCCCCCCCCCCCCCCCCCACGTACAGCAAGCTAAATGATCTTTAGATGGTAATTGATTTGAATATTTTTAACCTTTTGGTAGGCTATGCAAACACCATTCAGGAGCTATCTCCAGGATATGCTGGCACTTGTAAGTCATACGACTCATACCACTATTTCAGATTCCCGCTTTATTATTTAAAGTGAAAAAAAAACGTAATGGGTGGTTATGGTTCTTGAGTTTGTATCCTATGAACTGTATTTGGGAGTTATTGATTTTGATATTATTTACCATCTGTTAGCTTAGATGGCATATGGCTACGTACTTGCAGTTGAATTGTTTTAAAATGTACTTCTTATCTAATTTTCCCTTTGAGGTTTCTCATTCCTGTCATCTGTTGTTCTTTTCATGGTCTCAGATTTCATGATCTTAGATAGATATCAACTTTTGGGTTATATGTATAAAGAGTTAATATGTTTTCTTTTGAGTCAAATACATGACTTATTTAGGACTTTGTGTTGTGGTTGAATTCTTAATCTGTTCTGATTGTAACATTATTTGATGACTGGTGCAAATTAGTTCGCCTCATTTCTTCTATTTGATATGCCAGATTTTTTAAAGATTCATGTCAGTTTAGCTTAATGAAATTTGCTTAAATTTAATAACTATGTAGTAGTAGAAAGGTGGGCTGTGTGATCTACTGCATCCTTTGAGTACTACAACTCCTTTGAATTCTTGGAATACTTCTTAGTCTATAATACGTTTGGGGGTTGTGAGCGGTATATATCCTGCCGTTGCTTTCTACTTTGCTGTTGACCTACTTTAATCTGCCTAATTTCGTCTAATGTCTTGCTAGACTTTTGCTAGCTAGCTTCTTTAGCATGTTTCCTTTGAATTTTTTGGGTTAAGATTCGTTTAGCTAAGTCAAACATTCTAATTTAGTATTGATCTTTTGTTGATATTGGTCTTTATTTAAGAGGAAAAAGCAGTCCAATAACTTTTTTTTTTTTTTTTTTTTTTTTTTTTTTGTATGTTTTGCAGGTAAAAAAGGAGAGAGCAGAACGTGAGGCATTGGGAGCATTGCCTCTTTACCAGCGCACCATTCCTTAAGCTATTTCTGTTTTTCATAGTTATTTTTGGATGGAGTAAAAGTCGTTTAAGACACAGTTTCTTCCATATGCTAATGGATTGGAACATCTCTCCGTCAATTGTTTGTTTCCGATTTCTGTATTTCATTACCGAGGTTTCAATTGCCATCTGTTCAAGTCATTATTGATATATAATAAGCGTGGAACTTGTTTTAGCATCTCAATTGGAATTAGTATTGGCTATTTCTGGGTTGATTTTTTCCCCTTTCGGATCAGTCCTTTTCCTGTTACCATCATCAGGCCCATTGTTTAAGCTATATTCGTGTAATAAAATAAAGTCTTGGCTTGGATTTTCAATTCTATTTGTATACGAAGATGTTTAGATATTAGTTTTATATCTGAATGTGACAACATTGGGAAGGAAGTAGGATTTCTTCGTAATATAGTTTATGGCGGGTTCAGGAATTCATCTGAGTCTATGTTCTCCTAGCGACATTAAATTTCTGGTGAGACAGATTTTTGCTGTATTCAGGCCCATCTTGAAATTTCCAAATATTAAACGCTTGTGCTTTTCTCCTTCAAGTTTCATCAGATACCCCAAATGAACTCGACTGTTGGTGACAGATGGTATCCCTCAGGAAGGAACAAACTCTGGCCTCTTCATAATCCTTCTTGTGAGTTCTCTCTCCCTTTGACTCTTTTGACATTTCGCCTCTTCTTGAATAATTTTATAGCCTACTGCATCTTTTCCTTGCATTCCCTTACGATTCTGTTTTAGGGTGTCTCCCCGAGCCCAAATGTTTTGCCCTGAAAAGTCAGTCATCCTAATTATGTCGTCGTCTTTTTCTTTCTCTCTTTTCTTTTTCATCATTGTAGTTGTGCATCTGAGAACTCGAGGAGAGTTCTATACCATGATCAGAGTTCGTTGACATTGAAAATCGAAAGATTGGATCAGTCTGAGTAGAGAGGGAAAATAAATAAATTGTAAACCTAAACCTCAGGTTTCTAGGATCATAGATAATATCAGGGGCTTTTCAAAAAAAAAAAAAGAAAAAGAAAAAAGAAAAGATGATATCAGGGGAAACTTTAACATGCTCTCTAAATTATGTGTCTACTTTAACATGCTCTCTCTCTCTCTACTCCCAAACAGGACATAAGAGACACTATTATAATTTATGATGGATTACTTTGGGGAGTAATCAACTATGCGGTGTGGCTACACTTTGTTTTCATCTACTTGGACGGATCATACTTCTTTATCTCTCCGGCCTGATTCTTGGATGATTGGATAATTTGGATCATTTTCTGTCTCCACTTATGATGATTTAAGAATAATAAAGATGGCCTGCACAAGAACATTCCTTACACATGCTTTGATAACATCGAAATGATGTTTCCAATTTCCAGCCACTAGTAATTTTCCCTTAACCCCCTAGACAAAAAAGGGCTTACAATTTATATTCCAGCTTAGATATTGAAATCATCCTTAACCGTTAGGCTTGTATTTTCCATTCTTTTTTCCAGAAGATTGTATAAGCATCATGTCAGTTGCTTCTTTCCATTCATCATCATCCATGAGGTCCTCGAGTGTTGCAACTGCACATAAGAATATAACACAGTGTATAGCCGATGCTCGGTCGGACGCTCACGAAGTTCAGGAAAAGGCTCTTCAAAACTTGGTTGCCATTACCCAGGTTAGTCCCCTGTACAGGAACTTGCTCGCACAAGTAGATGGATCAATTCCAATTCTTATTTCTCTCTCCAAATCATCTTCCTCTACCATCCAATCTCTTTCATTGTCTATTCTCTTCAATCTGTCTCTGAACAATGACATGAAAAAGCTTCTTGCATCAATGGAAACCATCTACCATCTCAATACACTCATATCCTTGGGCTCGCCCGAAACCGTCAAGTTGTCTTCCTCATTGATTTGCAGCCTTGCAATGCTAGACAAGAATAAGGCTAAGTTTGGGGTAGCAGGGACCATACAGTTATTGGTTAGAGCACTTTCAGTTCCCAGTGTTCCTGCTGCCCATCACCTTCTCTGTTCTTTAGCTGAATTGGGTCAGTTTCATGGAAACTGCACTGTGGCCGTTCGATCGGGAGCTGTCTCGGTTCTTGTTGGTGTAGTGGAGAGTACTAGCGGAGAGGATCTTGCTGGCACTGCTCTTGTTGTTCTCGGTCTCTTGGCTAGATTTGAGGAGGGGTTGAGGGCTTTGATAAAAATCGATCGGATCGTGAATTCAATGGTTAATGTGTTGAAAGGAAGGTGTATGTTGAGTAAAGAAGGTGCAACCGAGATTCTTTTACGATTGTTCGACGAGAGTGAAGGCTGTCTGAGAGATGCTTTGAGGTTGCCAGAGTTTTTGGGTGTTGTTGCTGATCTTTCAGTAAGAGGATCTACAAAAGCTAGAGATAGAGCTACTCTTCTTATGAATAAGATCATGAATAGCGACTTTGATACATATTCAAATACTGATTCAGTGTATTCACAATGGTATTGAAGTTAATTATGTTTGCAACGATAAGTGACATATACTCTCGATTAAGAGGTTAGAAGTTCAAATTCTTTCCTCCCCAAATGTTGAAGTTAATTATGGTCTCTAGGTTGTGTTTGCTTTTGAGTGTTGCAATTTAAATGCAATAACCCAAGCTTTGTCTTGACTGTCTCCATTGTGGGAATGGTACAAATATTTTCTCATAGCAAATTTTATCTATTTGCGTTTTAATTACTAAGTCGTTTGAAATATAGTTGTGCTATATAAGGTTGCTTAAATCTGACCTTTTTAGTATGGTTTTTTTTTTAAAATAAATATTCATCATAATTTTGATGAAATGTGAAAATTTTTTAATTTTGAATTATTATCCTAATATAACAATATTATAGGTTTAGTTAAAAAAATAATAACAATAATATTATATTATAGGTTTGAAGTTACATTGATAATCTTAACCATCGAATTAAAATTCCCAATTGATGTTTGAAATATGAATCCAACTATTTAGATAAATGATTATGTATTTGTACCTTTCTATAGAAATAAAGAATTAAAGGTAATTTATTTTTTATCCATACTTGACTGCATAATGGTGTGTAAGTATCTTCAAGAAAAAAAAAAATAGTTTCTCTCTTAATTGTCAACATAAAATTTACACATCGGCTAAGTATTTTCCTTCATTTTTTATGTCAATTTTAGAATTTAGTAAGGTTAAAGATTCAACCTCTCAATCTTAGGATCTATTTGAAATGATTTTTTAACGGTTCAAAAACTTTTTTCACTTAAAAATACTTTTTCTAATACTAAAGTCATTCCTATCAGCCTCTTATTCTTATTGAACCGTAAAGATGTATATATATATATATATTTTTTTAAATTACTCGTTTGTGTAAATTTGAACATCTATTTTTAAAATAAAAATATCATGAGCTCAATTGACTAAGATGTCTATTCTCAAACCAAGAAAGAAGAAACGGTCATTCGGGCAGACATAAATGTTAATGTCGAGAACAAGCATGAAAAGGAACTCGAAGTCGAAGTCCCAAACAAAAGTACTGTTTTCTTCGGTTTAAGAAGCGGCAATTGAATTTTGTCGAGGGCCAAAAATCTTTGATTCGCTTTGGCATTTCATCCAAAGTTCCTTTACCTTCTTTCATCGACGTTACGAGTATTTAACTCAATCGGATTCTGTTCGCTAGATTTTCGTTTATGTTCCTCTCAATCGCGTTGTTCCGATTTTCAGTCTGGTTAGACAAGGATTTCAAAAACTTCGATTCTCAGTTTTCATTTCTGTAATGGTATGCCCTCCACCTGTTCGACAAAATGCCGCAATGAAGTTCCAGGCTATGGCGGAGCCACTATCGTTGTTCATTGTTGAACAGACGAGAATATGCGAAGCTACAGCTCGGAATTCCGCTAGGGAGTAAGTTCATGAAGTGATTCTGGAGGCATGATTATGGCGTATAAGCATTCGCAGAGGCTGCTGTTTATCTGTCGCGTATTTCATCTTAACAACGCGAGATGTGGAGCTTTGTATTCAAATCCGATGCTATATCACTGCACAGACGACTCCTTCGCCAAGCAAGAGCGGTTACCATTTGAATGGTACGATAAAGCATTTCAGAAGATAAAGAAATTAAGCTGCTCGCTGAAGAATGTGGATTTGATCGATGGACGACTCGTAAATGTTACTGATGATTCAACCATTATCGACGAGCGCATTGAACAGAGAATGCGTGCTTTGAAGTCCCTTGTAAGAGTCTTCGTTGGTTCTCCATCGGCTCAGAGGAGAATAACAGGAATGGCTGTATCGACTGCTACAAATTGCCAGCCTCTCGCATGTTTCAGAAATTCAAGTGAAAGAGAGCCAATGGTAGTTGATTCACTGACCAAGGTCAGCAACTTCCTCAACGTTACTGCCCAGCAAAGGAAACTGGTGCGCCACACCATATGCCCACAGGTTAGTTTAAATTACAAGTTTAAAACTAAATTGATTACTTTTTCTTTTTTTACAACATATGCCTAAATTTGAACCACGAACCTCTTGATCATTAGTACAAACTATACTCGTGTTGGCTAAAACTAAATTGATTATGATATGTTTAGTCTTGTATATTATATGTTTCACATTTCCTCATATATGAGCTCGAATATTGATTTGATTATTGAAATTAAACTCACAAAAGATTAATATCAATTGGTGTCAGCTTATGATAAGAATCGGAATAGAACTACAATGTATTATTATGATAAATCCAAGTGTTCGAGGTACTTGGACCCTCCCTCTCTTGAGAACACTCAAGACTAACTCACTGACTTAATTCCCTCTCTTCCCCTTTCCCACTCCCACTATTTATAACTCCATACTCTAACAACTTCCTAACTAACTGCTAATATACCCTTACTAATATTCCTAATTACACCTTAGGTGTATTCCTATCAGCTTACTTCGACAAAACCACCCACTTTGAGCATAGTTCAATTGGTTAACACATATGCTATCGAAGTTAGAAGTTTGAATCTCTCAACATTTTCATGTTGTTGAACTCAAAAAAAAAAAAAAAAGATTTATAGAACATCTGTAATACCTTACAATCAATATAGGATTGTTTACAAACGTTGTGATTCTATCTTAGGTGAGTGACCATCATGAGACTAGAATCTCCAAGTCTCTCCAAGCAAACCTATGGTGGTTTATTTTGATATTTGTATAAATCACTCTAAGTTTGAATAGATAGATTAGTGTTTTTTTTAATCTTTTATATTTGTTCTTTTAACAGGTTACCCAACATCACATTTGGACTGGTGCATTGGATCATATGCTGAAAGAGTTAAGAATGGAGTTGGATCCACTGGCTCATCAGTCACCCAACAAAGGGATCAAAATGGGGCAGCAGATAGTTTCAAGTTGCCTAAAGTTTTTGGATGATGCCACCAATTCAAATGCTCACTTCACTTCCTGGATGCGGCCAGCGCCATCGCAACCCATCGTCGATTCATCCACACCGCCGAGATGGGAAGACATGCTCGAGATGTTCACCGATCTGGTCGGCTCTCTGAAAGACGAAAAGTGCTTGCTCAATTATGTGACAAAGCTTGAGGTTATGAAGGAGGGGCTTTCCCAGATCAAAGATGTGCTGACTGATAAGAGCATTGGATACAAAGAAGCCAAGCATCAAGAAAGCCTGGTGCAGAAGAAGCTTTCAAAGACACTGGGCCACTCATCCAGGTGCTTGTTCACTCTTTTACTTTACTATCTTTTTGGGCATTTTAAGGATGTTGAAGTGGATCTTTGTGGTGGGCTGTTGAAGGCTGTTGAGAAGGAGGAGAAGTTTTTGTTGTTTATGGGAAGGGTTTTGAGTTCTGATGAGGAGAAAATTGTTTGGAATGGAGTGAGGCAGCTTGATAGAGCAATGGGGCTTTTTAAATTTGTTTGGGAAACAGCTGGAATGAAGGGAGAATTGGAATTGCAAGGCCATTTGTTTTGTGTTGGGGCAGAGGATAGGCAGCTTAGTTATAGAGGAAGTGCTTATTTAGTACATGAGATCAATTTATAACCAAACATCTCTCTTGAGTATTTCTTGTGCTTGAGCAAATAAAGAACTCTTCATCTTCATTTTTTTTTAAAAAGAGATTACTCCTTTAAAAGCCCTCTAACTAATGACTTTTGAGGCTTATGTTTTTAAGTGAAACGATTTTTTTATTAGTGCTTTTGGATTTTTTTTTATTATTTTTTTTTTTAACAACAACATAAGAGTATGGAAATTTGAACTTTTGACTTTGATTGAGAGAATGTGTTGTAACCAGTTGAGTTGTGTTTAGATTGACTAAAAATCATATTTTCAAGTGGAACATTTTTCTTATGGGATGGAATGGAAGGATCCTATGACTAGTTGAGAATCTAATTGACAATTATTTGATGGAATTAGGAGATCGTGGACCGGTTGAGCATCCAAATGACAATAGTCATGAACAAATCAACAATAGTATTTGTATGAAGAAAAATATTTATATAATCATTCTACTATATCACATAGCTATCATATATTAAACGAAAGCTATTATCGCCTTGGCTCCTCAACTAGGATCAATTTCCTTCATGCATTGCTCGAGATCTTAGAATTTGGCTGCTCATGCCATTGTGTGCGAAGCAACCTCATCTCCACGTGTTTTGTAGTCAGGGGCGTTTTCCCATTAGGGAAGAAGTTAAAGTTTTTTGGTCTTCTGACTTTCTCATTTGACTGTATTCTTTAATTGCCAGGGATTTTGGTGTATCTTTGTTGTTATTAATGTGTTTCCTTTTTTTTTTAAGAAAAAAAAGACAACCCCATGTTATAAATCAACACAAAAAATACATTCAAAAGGTTATTTATGATATAACAATATAGATATGCAAATAGCGATTCAAACCTTCAATCTAGAAGAGATAAGAGAGTTCTTTTTTATTTTTTAGTTTACCCTATCGAGTAGGGATTTGAATCTCTAACCTTTTTGGTCGAAAATATATGTTTTAATCAGTGTTAGGTTCGGGTTCTCATGTAGTTGGGATGTGATTAGAAAAATCATTCGAAGTTTATTATTTGGTGTCATATTTGCAACTTTTCTTAATGATGGGCTATTTTCCAATAATTTATTTGTAATTTACGAATATAACCCACATCCGAAAAATAACTGCCGTATGTGTCTACAGTAAAACTGCGTCGTTTTGAAGAGAGTCCGAAGGTTTATCATCTCGTCGTCTCGATAATGGCTGAACACGGTGTCTGTCGACAAAAAGTGAGCGATGGTTTTCTCAGCAACGATGAAGGCGCCGGAAGCACTTCCAGGCCCGCCGTCGATTTCCGGCAGAGATAGCTTCTTCTTCCGCCGTCAGTTTCCTTCGAGTTTCAGTCTTCCCCGTCGCCCTCCGTTTCGTCTCACTCTCTCTCACACATTTGCTCGCCGTAGGAACCAGAATTCATCGGCCAATCCATCTTCATCGTCTTCGAAGAAAAAGAAGGTAGAGTTCTTGAATGCGTGGTATCTGATTTTGGTAATATTTTGAGTGTTTGTGTTGCACAGGCATGAGCGTTAATTAAGCTTATCCGAAGCTTTGAAATTTGTTACTCTGCTCTTTTTGGCAGAGAAATTCATTTCCGGAAGAAGCCGTAGACGATGAGGATGCTCTTGAGTTGTTGTTTAGACAACTGGAAGAAGATCTCAAGAATGATGAGCCTTCACTTGATGATGATGATGGTGAAGAGGATGAATTTAGTGAAGAGGACCTTGCTAAACTAGAGCGCGAGCTAGGGTTGGCACTTGGCATTGATGTTGATGAAGAAGAAGAAGAAGCAGAAGAAGAAGCAGAAGAAGATGATGATGATGATGATGAAGAAGATCTCGAGGATGCCGAAGAAGAGGAAATGCCTGTAAAACTTAAGAACTGGCAACTTCGACGACTAGCCTCGGCTTTGAAGAAAGGCCGCCGAAAAACTAGCGTGAGTTTTTCTAACAATATCAAACACCTTTGGCTTTCGTTGTGATTGAACAATAAATGGATTTGTTATTAAGTTGTGTAATGAACCTGCATCGTGAAAAGCACAGAAACTGTTTGAATCAGTTCCATTTGGAATATATGCCATTGCAGATCAAAATTCTTGCTCATTGCCATCGCAGTGTTTACTTTTCAAGATTATCTTGCTTCATGCCATCCATTTTTCTTGCTCACTGCTTATGCATTATTTACTTTGCAGATCAAGAGTCTTGCTGCTGAGCTTTGTCTCGATAGGGCCATCGTCCTTGATTTGCTTCGTGAACCACCACCTAGTCTTCTGATGTTGAGTGCTTCTCTACCAGACCCTCCTAGGCCGTCGATTCCAGAACCTGAAACATTAGAAACCACCGATGAAGAACCCATGGTAGATTCTGCAGAAGAGGCAGAAGAGGTGAAGGTGCCTGTTCATGTGATGCAACAGAGCTGGACTGCTCAAAAGAGACTGAAGAAGGTTCAGGTCGAAACTCTTGAAAGAGTGTATAGAAGAACAAAGCGCCCCACTGTATGTATAGTTTCTTCCATTAATTGTGCATCAAAAAAAGTTAACGAAATCTTTACATTCTGAGTATCTGACTCCTGTGCCAGTTTTCTGTGCAAAAGAGAAAAGAATTTTGAATCTTGAGTTGAATTTATTAGTAGGTCTCCTCACATTGTCTTAAGTTTTGTTGAATGATCATGATTATCCAATATCACGGACTGCTGAGATGTTTAGGAACAAGATATCCAAAGATGCTAGATAGTTATATAATATACTTAAAAACTAAACGCCAGTGAGAATCAGTGTTTACATTTATTTCTTTGATGTGTGTGTGTGGATGCATGAAATCAGTTAACTAAATCAATCTCCTGTGAATTGTCAACCTGAGCATAAATTGGTTAAGATATATGCTCTCAATCAAGAGGTCATAGGTTTGAATCTCTATTCATACATGTTGAACCCAAAAAAATGATGGTTGTAAATACAACTATGATGGGCTAGGACCACTCTGACCAATTTGATGGCATCTCAAGGACCATCTATTGGGAATACCATACACCAAGTGTTCTACAAGTTAATGATCATGATCATGAACGCTGATTGGGTCCGGGTCCTAGAGACAAAGTGCCTCACCTAGCCTTGGCTTGAATACCTTTAGCCTTCACATTAAACTTATCCCTTTTGTGTGTGTTCATGAATATATCCTGCTTTACTTAAACTCGTGGCTTGTTCTGTACCCTCTGCTTGGCTCAAACCCCATAAATTTCAAAAACATTGGTTATGAGAGTAGAATTTAGCAGCAGTGAAAACTTTTCAACCTTCCTCAAGATGCATTTTATTTTTTAATCCAACTACCATAGGGTGCGGTGAGAGATCGGACTATCGACCTTTGAGATAGTAATCGGTCGTGTCTTATCTACTAAACTAGGCTCGAATTAATACATCAAGTGACATGTTATTATGCAGTTGTTATCTAACTTTTTGTTTTTAATGACCGATACAGAATGCGATGATCAGTAGCATTGTCCAAGTGACAAATCTGCCTCGCAAAAGAATAGTGAAATGGTTTGAAGACAAGCGAGCTGAAGATGGGGTTCCTGATCAGCGCATGCCTTATGATCGATCTGCTCCGAAATCTGTCTGATCATGTTCATCTACTAAATGCCCCAATGGTTAGCTTTCTTTAGTGCTTTAGCACTCACTTCAAATGTGCATCTTGGTTTGTGCTTTTCTTTTACTCAATGAGATCACAAAAATTAGAATGATTATACTTTAAATTCCCACATAGATATCATTCTTTCATTGGCAGTGTGTGGAAGGTTGGCTTTGGATTGGATGCCTAGCACAGATCAGAAAAAAGAGTTTGAACTCTGAATGTGATAGTCACTCTGAATGTGATAGTCACATCGAATAATTTTTTTCGTTATCGGAGAAGTTGTTTAAGCCCTCGACTTCTAAACTGTTAGATATACAAGTGATAAACTGAGAAATATATCATATATCTAATTGTTTGAAAGTGGACTAAGTTTGTTTTCTCTCCATTTTCTTATAATTATTTTCATCTTTGTTAAGGACACATCGGAATTCCTAGCCAAAATTAAAAAATAAAAACAAGTTTTTAAAAACTATATATATATATTTTTTTTAAGTTTTCAAAACTTGATTTAGTCTATGAAAACATGGTAAGAATGTAGATGACAAAACGAATAAACTTATAGTTGAAAGTACTGTTTTCAAGCTTAATTTTCAAAAACTAAAAACTAAATGGTTATCAAATGGAGCTTAAATAATTTCTTTCATTATCGAGTTATAATATTAGTTTGAAATTCATGTTAAAAAGGCAATTATTACTATAATTTAAAAATTTATGGATTTAAAGGAGCCGATGACTTTTTATTGAACAAAAATAACAAGCTTACCATATGTTCTTTCTTTAAAAATTGTCTACCTAACTATCATTTGGGTAAATTGTCACAATTAGTTATGCTTACTCTTTTGGCGTAAAAAGTTGTGCAAAATTTGTTTGAAATGGTAATTTTTTGGGGGAAAAGAAATAGTTTCTTATCAAGTAATTTTACCATCACCCAATTTCAACATTCAATGATAACAGTGATATAATTGAAAATTTCTATAAAAAAAAAAATTGAAAATTTCTAAAACATAAAAGGACTCAGGCTTAGTTTGGCTTCTAAAATAATTGCTGTTAACTTTGCTTTTAAGAAAATCAACTATATTACGAAGTAAATTAGTTTTTTTATGAATTTTAGCTTTATAGACGAAAAAGAAGTTGAGGTGTTTGGTAAATTAATATTATTATTGCAGCTTAATTATATTTTTTTCAATAAATAAATTTAATATTGATATTTAATTTCAAAATTATTTAAATTTCATATGATTTAAAATATAATCTTATGTTTAACCTATGATGTTTTTATATTTTGCTAAGAAATATAATTTGCTACATGTATTGGAAAACATATTATTTCAATTTAAATAAAAATGAAAACAAATAATTTCAAATGAGTATAAAATAATAGAATAAAAATATGTTATATTAAAAAAATGATTCACATGAATCAAGTCTAAAAAAAGAGAATAGTTAGTTACATATTAGATTTTTAGGAAAGCTAAACGGAGAAGTAATTTATAATCTATTTTTCAAAAAAAAAAAAGAAGTAATTTATAATCTATTTTACCAAACGCTAAAAACGGTTAAGATTCTTTTTTAATCACTTTAACCACCCCTAAAATCATCCCCAAACGCACTCTAAATACACTCAAACTACTAGGAACTAAATTGAAAAGATAGTTCATAATCAAATAATAGCGAGTAATTTAAAATTTTAAGTTTGTGTATGATTTTTAGTATATTCGTTACGTCCCGCTCTTTGACAAGTTCATGAAGAACATGAGAAAAATGGTCGTGCTATATAATAGCAATGATAGGACTAGTTTGGAATGACTTATTAAAAACGTGTTTTTGAACACTTAATAAGTCATTGAAAATTTAGGTTAGGCTCGTTCATCGTCAAAGGATTCTCAGAATGTCAAAAGAGGAAAAAAAAATTGAAGATGCTTGTATATTTGAAATACTTATCTATAATAATAAATTAATAGGACCTACTTTATTGATGGCACCGAATAATTTTTCCAAAATAGTATGAGGCATATGTAATTGGTCTCTATGAGCGCCAACCCTAGTTATTCACAAAACAATTTAATATATAGGCTTGATGTGATTGTTATTTTTACACTCTTGATACAGCAAGAGAAATTTAAAAATATATTTTTGGAAAGATATCAATTTTAATTATGAACTTGATAAAGAAATGCGAACTTTTACCATCAACTTTTTTAACTTCATTGTATCACATATCTACGTTCAATTATAACTTTGTCGACTTTCATTTGAAAAGTCGTCAATGATCTTTTTTCCTTGTATATTTAATAAATGTATATGCATATGTAGAATGTATGTATATATTATTGCATAACAAGTGTGAAGATGGAGTTTTAAACCTTCAACATTAAGGGAAGGAATAAATGTATGTTCATGTTGGTGTGCATTTAGTGTATATAAAACATGTACAAAATTAGGTTCGATCCCTCACCTCACATGTTGTAAAAAAAAAAAAAAAAAAAAAAAAAAAAAAAAAAAAAAAAAAAAAAAAAACCTTCAAATAAGAATGGCACAAAAGTTGGTTTTTTGTTTAAAAACCCATAAGAGGCCATTTGTTTGACTGTAATATAAGATATCCATGGAATGGGCATGTGGATTACCTCGTTTGTTTTGTGGTAATATTGGATACCTAGGAAATTCGGGATGCCCGGGCAACCTAGGATGCCCATACGGGAGGCATCCGAGGAGCTTTTGATGTCGTGAGAGATGAGTTTCAAAGATTCCAATGTTGAGGCCATCTTCAGATGACACTTTTATCCCTCCATTTTACAATTTGTATTTTTATTTAAAAATAAATTAATTTATTCATACACTAAGAATTAACCATTTGTTTTTTAAATTTTACATTAAGATGTAAAATAAATGATAGTTATATTGAATAATATTTTAATTTATTTTTTATTTATTCTTTTAATAATAATACTAAACTATATTAAACTAATAGCTAAATTAGCTAAAAATTAGTAAGGACATTATTGGTATTATACATAATCTAAGAACTTTCCCATACAAAAATCCTGCAAAACAAACATAGTTATCTAAAATATTCCCATATATTCTTATAAATTCTTCCTTCAAACCAAACACAGTTATCTAAAATGTCGGGCATCTATATTTCCGGGTATCTATAATTCCACGCATCTGTTATCTAGATTCCAAAAAACAAACGGCCCCTAAAAGATCGTCAATTTTGTACACTCATTGAAATAGTGAGTTCTATTTACTCGTAAAAGAAAAATGAGTTCTAAAAGTTTTTTTTCTTTGTGTTTTGATAAAATTAGTAGGTGGATTTAGTGAAAGTGAAAATAAGATAAAAATACAACAAATCTTTAAGTTTAGGGTTCAATTTGATTGGATTTATAAATTCGTATTATATATATATATATATATATATATATATATATATATATATATATATTTTGTTAACTTTTAATCTTTTAGGTTAATGAAATTTTGAGATGTTTACTTTAGTTTACGAAATTAAAAGATAAATAATTATTTTAATTACTGTACATGATGCAATTTTGATCATAAAAAAATAAAAAGGACTAAATTGTTGTTATTTTTAAACCTCAAATATTAAAATAAACTGTTTAAAAAAAATATTAAAATAAACAATATCTAAAAAAAAATTAAAATAAACAATTTAAAATTAAAAAAGTGGAATAGAAATTATAGAATAAATCTGAATATCGACCGTAATGAAATTTTAACCATAATTTTTCAATGTTGACGTATGTGGATCCGCATATCTCAAAATCGTACCTAATCTTACGGCTCCAACATACTCCACGTTTCCTTTTTTACAACCTTTGATTGGTCTCACTTTGTAAAGCTCATCTCCCTCCACGTTGATCCCTTGTCGACCGTCAGATTGAAAACCAAATCAACGGCCAGATTCAATCCAAAGCAACTTGCTGTCCTATAAAGGCACTGTTACCGAACGTATCCCGCCCTTTTTCGGTTTTCCATTTCTTTTTAAGCAACGTCTTTGTCTCGTTTTTTTCTCTCGTACATCAATTCTTTCAGTGTTGATTATTCGCCGGCCTAATGCAGGAACGAGCTGCCGCCGCCGCTTCCGGTTCGATTGCCGCCGGTCGTCTGCGCTCGAGCAGCGAAAGATCGTCGAGCTCCGCTTTTCAACTTGATGTTAAAGAAGGTTCGATTTTAATTCCTTTCGTTTTCTTTACGGTCTCTTGTGGAAAGATTGTACGTGAAGTTTTATCGGTTCTCGTCAGCAGTATTTGTTTGTTTTGTTCTTTTGGTTGATCGGAGACGAGTTTGTTTCAGAAATCAAATCACATGGCCTGGCTGTTAATGGTTTTCTTTGATCATTGTTCGTTTTACTGGCCTTTTTCTACGGCGAAAATGCAAGCGACTCTGTGTCGGATTGAAACATTTTTTCCTGATCTGAATTTGTATCAATTTGACTGTTTCTCCTCTGAGGTTTTCCTTCTTGGTTCATGCTTATGAAATTTTGTTGACGTAGGACCGTATATAATTGCTAATCTTTAATTTCCAGGAATCGCCTCCTGTTTTTGTTTGTTTGAGGGAGAATTACGTTATGATTTATTTCTTTACCGAAGATATAGGAGTGGAGAGTGATGAGGAGGAGATAAGCAGAGTGCCACAGATCTGCGGCAACTCTGCCTCCGCTGCCGGCGGCACTTCAGCGTCTGGTAAAGCCCCTGCATCGGATGGCGTGAGGAGCAGAGGACGAAGCGCCGCTGACAAAGAAAGCAAAAGGCTGAAGAGGTAAGTTTTTTAGGCCTAGAATGGGGACCAAAGTAGCGTGTAATTGCCAATTTCCTCAGTCGTATCGTGTGTGTAGGGAGTGCTGCATGTCATTTTTGTGACACGTTTGGTCTCTCTCTTTCTCTTTCTCTGTTAAAGATTGTTAAGAAACAGAGTTTCAGCACAGCAAGCAAGGGAGAGGAAAAAGGCGTATTTAAGCGACTTGGAAATTAGAGCAACAAACTTGGAGAAAAGGAACTCCGAGCTTGAAGAGAAGCTGTCCACGTTACAGAATGAGAATCAGATGCTTAGACACGTACGTCAACCAACCAACCCTCGTCGGTACCAGTTTCTCTTTTACGCACCACATGATCATTACGTTTTCTTTCCTTCACAATTATATAATGTTCCTGTCCATCATCTCTAGCTTCATATTTACTCATTTCATTTCCTTTCTTAGAAGGTGTTCAATTTTGTTTTTAATAGGTGAATAGTTTGTAGAAGATTTTATTATGTACCTGAATTATTAATTTTGTGTCTAATAAATTTATGTTCTGACTTCAATTTTATATCTAATAGATTAATACACTTCAAAAAAAAAATTATATATAACAAAATTCTATTGAATATAGAATAAGTATTACATTCAAAACTAGAAAGCTAATATAGAAAAGTTAAACTCTATAAGACATTACACTCTTGTAGATTTAGACAATTATGTGTCACAAAAATTATTATTTATAAACTCTGTAAGTTAATAATTATTTTTATAATATATGAGAAGAGCATCTATAACTAAGTGTCATATTATCGTATCATTATAAGCCAATAATATTGGACGTAGACATTTATTAGAGATATTATTGGTGCGGTTGGCCTTTTTTTTCCCTCTCTTTTCTTTTTCTTTTTTAATTTGAGTCCATTCGGTTGGCGGCCTACCCGTAAAAACTACTGACTCTCTCTCCCATTTATGAAACCTTTATTTTGAGGTGGACAATCCTTAGTTAAGAAGCTTCCATATACACCACCATTCAAATATGGATAATTGGGAGAGATGATTTTTTTTTTCTTATTTGTTAATATAATATTTGTTATGACTTTTTTTTCTTATTTTCTACCTTCTTTGGTTGTCAATATTTGTTAATATTTTATGTGATACGTAAGAATCTCAATGTTATGAGCCAAATATGCTTCTTTTGAAGCATGGTAAAATATGTAATTTCAATTTTAACAGTATTTTAGGATTTCAATAATTAGTATCATAAATAGAAAATAGTGATCATACGCTTTGTCAAGAGAATAGGTCAATGATAATTGACATATATCATCGATAAAAAAGTTAAAGTTTGGAATCATTCCCTCCTAAATATTCTTAAATTCAAAAGAAAAAACACTCTGATTCTAGTAACTTTTAGGATAGGTTAATCACTTTATTTAGAATTAGAAACTTACGATGGAAGTATCATCTACTTCCACAATTGCTAAAACTCTATGCCTTTAGGATTGAGTTTTAAATTCTTAATATTCTATTGGAAACGTAAACTCGCAAAAAAGAAGAAAATTGTTGGGAGAAGATCAGAAAACAAGGCCCAAAATAGTTCCATAACTGTACCTTTTCCTTCCCAATTAAGTTCCATGGAGAGCTTTTGACGCATTTTCAGATGGGACGGATACACTAAGCAGTGTGAGAAGGAGGCGTCCATCGTCATCTAAACCCAAAATAGAATGTGCTAGTGGTCTTTTTTTTTTTTTTTTTTTTTGAAATAAAAGCTACATTAAACGGAAGAAAAGCTAGTGGTCTAATTATTGATTAATTTATTTGGTAGGTTTATGTAGGGGCCATGCCCCAAACAAGAATTGTCAATTGCTTGCGATTGCTTCCATTAGAATTATGAGGGAAAGGGAATAAATATATATATAGAGAGAGAGAGAGAGAGAGAAGAGAATAAAGTTTTTTTTTCTTTCTTTTTAGTGAATAAAGATGGGTGTGGATATTAAGCTATTCTGGAATTGCTTGATAACAGAGTTTTTTTAGATAGGTAGAGAGCAGGGTTATTTATCTCTGGTCTTTGTCAACATAAATTTATTTTAAAATGTTACATTAAAGTTTTGGAACTCTGTGGATTTTTTTTTAGTACAGGGATTTGAACATTTGACTCCTTGGTTGAGGGTGCATGCCACTGTACTGTGCTTGTTTTGGCTTGGATTGTGTTTACTTGGTTCCTAAACTTCTAGAAGTGTCTAATATGTCTAATCTTTCAATTTAGTTTTAATTTTGTATCTAATAAGAATCCGATAAATTTAAGATTTTTAAAAATTAATTGATTTTTTAGATATAAATTTAAATTTTATGTCTAATGGAATTTTAAGATTTTAATTCCGTGTCAAGTAGATCCATGATTTTTTAAAAAATTCAGAGAGTTTAGGAATTAAATTAGTAATTTTGAAAGTTTATGGATCAAATAAACACAAATCTGAAAGTTTATGAATGATTAAATTTGTAATTTAGTCTTAAAGATTTATATTAATATAGATTTGGTATAACTTCTTTTTACCTCATTTCTATACATGGAAGACAATATTCTGTATCCTAAAGGATTATTATTATTTTTTTTTAATCAAGTATCCTAAAGAATTACCTCATTTTTATACATGGTCGACCGTATATGTATCCTTGGGGATTATTAATTATCCCTTTCTTTTATAAAAATGATAAATTCTCTTTTATCCCCTATTCTTTTCTTTTCTTTTCTTTTCTTTTTTTTTTTGGAAAAATACACCTTTGGTCCCTGAGGTTTGGGTTAAGTGACACTTTGGTCCCTGAGTTTTCAAACTCAACAAAAATACCCCCGAGGTTTGAGATAAGGAGCAATTTAGTCCCTGCCATCCAATTTTCCGTTAAATACTAACGGAATGCTGACATGGCACTATTATTTTAATTAAAAAATTAATTTTTAATATTTTTAAATAAAAATATTATTATTTTATTAATTCTTTTAATTCTTTTTTCCCTCTTTCTTCTCCTCCTTCTTTCTCTTCTCCCCTTTCTTCTTTCTCTTCTTCTTCTCCAACTCCGGTGGCCGCCGGCCACCGTTGTTCGCCGCCCCCCACCCGCCGGCCGCCGGCCGCCGGTAAGAGATTTTTTTTCCCCTTCCTTCCTTTCCTTCTTCTTCTCCTCCTTCCTCGAAGCTTCAGCCTATATATATATATATATATATATATATATAACTGAAATCAAACCCAGATCTGCCCACGAACACCGACTGCCGACCAAGACTGCCGCTGCACAGCCGTGGATATTGCCGGAGGAGATGCTCGCGAACGCCTACTTAGAGCGTCGCGAACGTCCAGATCTGGGTTTCTCCGGTCGACCGCAAACGTTAACGCTGAGCACGCCGAGCAGATTTGGGTCACAGACGCCGCAAACGCCGAGCAGATTTGGGTCACGAACGCCGCAAACGTCTTGATCTGGGTTTCTCCAGCAAAAGTCGACCGCAAACGTGAACGGCGAGCACGTCGAGAAGATTTGGGTCATGAACGCCGCGAACACCGACCGCAAACGCGAACGCCGAGCAGATCTGGGCTTCTCCGACAACCATGGGACCTTCGACGTGTGATGACAGTGACTGAGACTCCCAGATCTGGGCTTCTCCGGCAAGCACGGGACATCAGTCCTTATCCGAATCTCCCCTGTTTTAATTAAAAAAAAAAAAAGAAAGAAAAGAAAAGAAGAAGATGGAGGGAAGAAGAAGAAAGAAGAAAAAAAAAAGAAGAAAAATGGGGAGGAGGAGAAGAAGAGATATAGAGGGAGGAAGAAGAAAAAAAGAAAAAAAAAAACACAGTTGCCGGAGGCCGGCGGCGACGGCGGCGAGTGGTGGCCGCCGGCCGCCGGAGATATGAAGAAGAAGAAGAAGGAAAGGATGGAGAGGAAGAAGATGGAGAAGAAGAAAGGAAGTAGAGAGAGAATGAGAAATAATTAAATAATTAAAAATAATAATAATATTTTTTATTTTAATATTTTTTATTTAAAAAAATTTAAAAACAATTTTTTTTATTAAAATAATAGTGCCACGTCAGCAACCGTTAAAATTTAACAGAAAAGTTGACGGCAGGGACCAAAATGCTTCTTATCTCAAACCTTAGGGGTATTTTTGTTGAGTTTGAAAACTCAGGGACCAAAGTGTCACTTAACCCAAACCTCAGGGACCAAAAGTGTATTTTTCCCTTTTTTTTTAATTTAAAAAATAATAATAATAAGTTTCCACATCTCGATTTGAGGTTCTCTAAACTCGAGGTTCTATTAAGTTTAAAGGTGCAAATCCTCTGTCCATTAGATGAACTAGATAACAATAATTAAGGAACTTTGTTTTCACTCCGCCTACCGTATCTTTATTTAGGTTTACATATTTTCTTTGAGGACACTCACTCTCGACCTTTTGAAATTTTCATACGTATGATAGAGACAATATAATGAAGTTCTTATATCTCTACTCAATCGTTAAAGATTTATTATTTACAAATCTCATGTCCATTATTGAACTTATAACTAGTTGAATAAAAGCTAGAGGTTCGAACCTCTAGCTTATGTATTGTTGAAGAAAAAAAATACTTTTTTTTTTTTTTTTTTTTTGTGTCAAAGTTTGTTATTTTATTCCACTTTAAAATTAATTTTCTTGCATCGTTAAGTGTCTTTTATGTCATAAATTTACTTTCAATCACTCTACACTCCTTAGCTGCAACTCTTGAAACATGTTCTCGTGATGTTTACTCGCCTGCATGGTTATTTTATTCAAAAACCCTTTAATTCACTTGCTGAATGTCACATACAGATACTGAAGAACACAACAACCAACAAGAGAAGTGACGGAGGAGACACTGCTAATGCGAACCAGTCTGTATAGTTGGTATGACTAAGTAAATTACAGTTATGTACATATTAACGGTATCGACTCCGAGGAAAGGTAATGTAAAGAATAGGTAACTTTCTTTTGGATAAATTATTGAATGTGACTAACACGATAGTTGATACTGTTAAAATCGTTGGATGTATGATAGAACGAGTAGGAAAATTCTTTTTAATCACACATCTGATCTGATGATTACAAAATTGACAACTATGTTGTGGTGCCCATTTTCTCTATAATTTATATTCTTTTGGAGGGTTGGCAAATGTGTCCTTGTTGAGGAACTCTGAGTGAAGGTTTAATTATTATAGTTTATTATATGTGGTTATGATATTTCTTGAGAAGATTACTAGTTCTTAATTGTATCCCCATTTTGTAATCTTTGAATTGTACTTCAATTGGTAACACAATTGACGATGGTATGAATTGATGATCAGAAATAAGGTAACCGTTCAGCATAGTTTACTTAGCATGAACATGTACTCTCAATCAAGAGATCATTAGAAATTCGAATTTTCTATCCCACCAACTAAATATTGGTATAATATATATATGTGTTTATTTGTTTATTCATTTATTGGTACAACGAAATTCATTAGAAATTTGTATTTAAAGGTATTCAAAATGACAAGCAAATTGAATAAACCATTCATCATGTGGTCCAAAATTCGAGTATTCAACTTTATATTTTTTGAACTAAATAACAACAAAAATAATTCTTTTAGTTCAATAGCACGTGGATATCCTTTGAACTCTTAGTTAAGATATATATTTTAATCATGTTTAAGTTCGTACAACCATAGTTCATTTGACATAAAACTTAATGACAAAAGGATATATATGTGGTTTGAATCTTCTCACTCTCACATATTGTCAAAAAAAAGGAAAAAAAAAGTGCTTAGTCACCACATTTTTATCGATTTAATTATAGATCTTAATTATGATTACGTTCTATAGTATCTTGCACAGTTGCCCATATAAAATTTCACCAATCACTATCTTTTCCTAACTACTCCATTCATAATAATGCGAAGGTGAAAGTAACTTCGCCCTGCTTCGTTTGCAAGTTCCTACCTCCGAATAGAGTTATATAATTAAATATTTAATATAATAGAGGGAGTTTCGTCAAAGTGATTAACTATATTTGACATATATTATAGACCAAGAGGTCATTGGTTTGAATCCTCCCACCTCATATGTTGTTGAACTAAAAAAATCATAAATATTTGGAACTTTATTTCTACCACCGTGCTTACATTTTTTTTTGTAGTTTAACAACATACGAAGATGAAGATGCATAGCTCTAATATTTTAGTCAAATGTATATGCCTTGATTAGTTGAATTATGCTAAAGCTACACCCTTTTGTTCACCATGTTAATTATAGAAGCATAACTTAAAATTAAAAAAGAAAAGGAAAAAAAAAGACGATTAAAACTTTCACAATTTTAAAAATTAACACAATTAAAATTTTAGAGTAAATCTATAATTCCAACATAAAATTTTATTTTTTTATACTCGACAAACAACAAGGAATCCCCAATCAAGGGCGGGGCATCGAAGGGCAATGATAAAATCCCCGCACAAGTGGTTTCACCCACCAGTAAAAACTCGCCACGTCATCAATACCTGCATTTCCAAACAACACAACGGTCGATCAAGAGTCAAAATTTGGTCAAACCTCTCAATCTTTTCTTCTATTATTCCATATTTTATTTTCTAATAACCTGTTCTCTTAAAAAAATGTCATCACCTTTTTTTTGGGTTTCGAAAAAGAGGAATAATTGAAAAAAAAAAGAAAAGAAAGAAAAAGTCTGAATTCATCAGAGATATATATCCATCGCGATCTGATTAGTTCACACTCTCATGCTCCCGCCATTTCCTTTGCGCTCCACGGATCGGTAAGCTTTCCTTCTCTCAACTCCTTTTGCTTCTTCTGTTGCTCTTGCTGTTCGTTATCCCAGTGTTGCGACCAGATCCATTTCCTAATTTTTTGATTGATGATTTTAGTTCATCTTGATTGTTTTTTATGATGCGTGCGTCGATGGATTTGGATGTGAAATTAGCTCGCTCTTTATTTATTCTGCTGTTCTTGTGTAATTTGAATTCCTAACGAGCTGTTCGTAGGCGTAGTTTGCTCATCTTTTAGATTTTTTGTGGTTTAGTCTCGAGGAGTTGGAGGTCTCATGCATTTGATGGTTGAGATGTTATTTAATTGCGTGTGTTGCTGTTTCCATGCATGTTTATATGTGGCGGTTTACCGTGGGATTGAAATACCATGGAAGTTCATTTACTCTGGTACTACTGTTGTTAATGCTTCACGTTTTTGCTGAAGTGGATCTAAATCCAACCATCTGGTTTTGGTTTTTCCTGTCCTAGAGAGATTGCATTGAATACTTTTCGCATTTTATTGCGAAGTGAAGTAGCGTGTCTTGATTATTAATTGAGATAAGAATTTATGGGAGCTTTGTATTCGGGAAAGTGTGGATTTCGAGTTGGGTTATGGATTTGTTGTGTTTTGTGTAGGATTTGAAACCGATATTTATGGGAGCTTTGTAGAGAGGGCTAAACGAGGACTGGGTAGTCTGACACAACGATGCAAGACCTTAGAGCCAAAATCAAAATTGCTGTTCTTGTAATTGCGACCGTATGGATCAGCCTTGCTGCTACATATGGAATTCTAAAACCAATTGCTAATGGTTGTATTATGACGTACATGTATCCAACATATATTCCAATTTCTTCACCGGTGGGTTTATCGTCTGAAAAATATGGGGTGTATTTGTATCACGAAGGATGGAAAAAGATTGATTTCGAGGAGCATCTTAAGAAACTTAATGGAGTTCCAGTCCTTTTCATTCCAGGAAATGGAGGTAGCTACAAGCAGGCAAGGTCTTCTTCTTCCTTTTCTGCTTCTTCTTATATAATATAGATTTCTCTTACCATATATTTCCCTTATGTATTTGACTGAAAGTCAAAAATAGTAAATTTCACCTTTTCTAATCTGTAAATCGTAGTTATGCTTTTCTTTTGGAAAATTTCCTGATTACAGGTGCGATCCTTGGCAGCAGAATCCGATAGGGCTTATCAAGGAGGCCCTCTTGAGCACACTTTTTATCAGGAGGCTTCCATAGGTAAGGTTGAGGGTGAGGCAGACACTAATTTGGCTGGCTTTCAGTTGCCAGACCACTACACACGTAGGTTGGATTGGTTTGCAGTGGATCTTGAAGGCGAACATTCTGCAATGGATGGAGGGATACTTGAAGAACATGCAGAATATGTAGTACATGCCATCCACAGGGTATTACTCTTAAAGTTTTGTAGCTGGGTGTCTAATATTTTACATCTTTTTCAAGATTATTTTCCTCTTTTGCACTAAAGTAAAAGGGGAGGGTGGGTGCATGGATGTTTGATATGGTAGGGGAATATTGTTCTATCATTCTCTCATTGCTCATCAGCATGTTCATTATTGATGAGGCACATTGGTTTTTTTCCGGGCTTCTCCATCCATTTCAGAAAATTTAATTGGAACAGGGCCAATGAAACTTTTGAAATACTGTAGAAGCGGTGAAGATAGTCTCAAATAAAATGTATTAACATCTCTATAGGAACCAATGAAGAAAGAAGCAAGAATATTTCTTTATTTTTGAATTTAGCTTGCTGGATTTTGTTGTGCAGCAGTCATCGTGATTGACTTGAATCCAGATATTAGCTCATTCTTATCCCTTTCTTCGTGCAAGAATAATTTAAACCATTTTCTTTTGTTCAGTCTATTTCTAATTTTTGAATGTAATGGTTTCGTGGTGTGGGTTTGCCCAGTGAGTCTTTTGTTTAGTTTCTCCCCTTGATTACCAATTTATTATTATGCGTGCAGATCTTAGATCAATATAAAGAATCTTTTGATGCCCGAGCAAAAGAAGGTGCTGCTGACTCTGGAATTTTGCCTAGAAGTGTGATATTGGTTGGCCATTCTATGGGTGGGTTTGTCGCTAGAGCTGCTGTCGTACATCCTAGACTTAGAAAATCAGCCGTTGAAACAGTTCTTACACTTTCAAGCCCTCACCAGTGAGTTACACTTACATGCTGCTGGAACATTTTTGGTTTGTTAATTTCGTGATTCATCTGGTTTTTACATGTTATTCAGATCACCTCCTCTAGCACTGCAGCCATCTTTGGGTCGGTACTTCACTCGTGTAAATCAGGAATGGAGGAAGGGCTATGAGGTTCAAATGACTCGAAGTGGATATTTTGCATCTGATCCTGTACTTTCACATGTTGTGGTAGTTTCAATTTCTGGGGGTTATAATGATTACCAGGTACATCTACAAGCATTTCTTCTTTGCCAATTAATGCAATGTAGGACCTTCGTCTTGATTAAACTACAACTTGGTCTTTTAGGTTCTATTAAAAGGATAATAGTTTTCTCATGCATATTTGGCTTGAATACATCGACTGTATCATCTAACTTTGGACTTTGATGAAGGCCTGTAGCCGCGATATATTTAGTAGGTGAAAGAAAATCTGAGATGCATAAATAGCAAAATAAATTCTTTTGGTTGTATTCATTTTTTGCAATTTTTAAATGGTTTAGGTTTCAATGATTCAAACTTGAGAATCTCTGTTTCTTCCCCCACTCCTAGGATTGCTTATCATTCCACAATGAAAATGCATCCCATTCCATATTCCTCATCCTCACTCAATTTTCTTTCATTGAGTCCTGTTTCCTATATTGAAACCAAGCCCTAGCGTAAATAGAGAAGGTTGAAACTTTCTTCATTAAACTTTTGGTCTCGCTTGACATCATACTAAAGACATCTAAGAATCCTTGTAGAAATTTTTTTGGAGTGGATCGAAAGGGCAAGGATAGATATAGTCAAAAGTCACGCATCTTTGTGGTGTGCCACTTCTAGTTCTTTTTGCAATTATTCTTATAGTTTTTTTTTAAAAAAAAACAGAACGATGAACCTGGAATTGAAATAATCTTTTGGCTGGGGGAGGAGATGATTTTAGAGGATGGATGGATTTTTGGGATTTAAATAATTTCTTAGAGCTCTTCTTGTGTGCTTTCAAAATTGTTTTGTAGTTATAAGGACTCGTCTTTTTATGCATTCTGTAAAATTGAAAATCTTTATCAAGGTTTGCTTTAAGAGTATTGTGTTTCTGGTTCATTTATTGTTATTTCTTTATATTCAATGCATCTTGATAGTTCTATCCTTGTCTATAGGTAAGGTCAAAGTTAGAATCCTTGGATGGGATTGTTCCTCCTACACATGGCTTTATGATCAGCAGTACAGGTGTTAAAAATGTGTGGTTATCAATGGAACATCAGGCGATTTTGTGGTGTAATCAATTAGTTATACAGGTGAGTAAAATTTCTCTTCAAGCTTTCCTATATATATATAAAAAAAAATCTCTTCAAGTTGGAAAGAATAAGCTGTCTTTAGAATGTGATGAAATTTGTCTTTCTTGTCTAGTTGTCACACACCCTTCTTAGTTTGGTAGACTCCAGTACAGGCCAACCATTTTCAGCCACTCAAAAAAGACTCGCTATATTGACAAGAATGCTTCATAGTGGATTACCACAGAGTTTCAATTGGAGGACCCAATCACACACTTCTCAACAATTTGCTCATTTTCCTGCTAAAAACGTGGAAGATACATCTGGTAGTTTGTTATATTGTTTTTGTGTATGCACATTGAAGTTGCCGCTTATTCTCTCTTATAAAATTCTATTCCAATTCTTATCCAAAAAAAAAAAAAACATTCTATTCTGATGGATAGATCAAATTATTAGTTATTGCATGTATCAATATAGTGTTTGGGAAAAAGACAACAAGATTCATTCCATTTATCTTCATTGATTTAACTACTTGAGTATTCTCTATGTTTTTGCATGCAAAAGGTTTTTTTTTGGTCTTTTCTATGAGAGTTCTTTGTTCTCTGGAATAATAGGGTCTGTGGTTATAAATTAGAAGACAGAATCAGGATCGGTGTTTAATGAATTCATTAGCTTTTCTTTAAAGTTTCAGTATACGAAAAAAGTTGTCTAATACGACCTCTGTATTTAGAAGAATTATATCAGTAATGATATATTGCAGGATCCGTGGTTGTATCTCCGGATGCTTGTCCCAAACACATTCATTGGAGTGATGATGGCCTAGAGAGAGACCTATATATTCAGACAAGTACTGTCACTGTTCTAGCCATGGATGGTCGCAGGCGGTGGTTGGACTTGGAGAAACTGGTTAGCTTCAGTAATAATTACATCTGCAATCTTGAGAATTTTGACTCAACATGTTATTATTTCATTTCTCGCATGACATAATATATTTCCTGATGTGAGGTCAGTCCTATAAGACATTAGTTTCTAAACCTTCATAAGATGAAGCATTGGGACGTTGTTTACTAACTTTCCTGACACTGTTTTGGCAATCTTCCCTCGCATTAGTTTGACGATATTTATTTCTTGGTTTTACTTCATTACCTGGGTACAGGTACTAATTTTTTGTTCTCTGTAGGGATCAAATGGCAAAAACCACTTTATATTCGTAACGAACCTGTTACCCTGTTCTGGGGTCAGGCTTCATCTTTGGCCCGAAAAGGGGAAGTCTGCTGGCTTAACTTTAAGTGAACGGGTTCTTGAAGTGACCTCAAAGATGGTGCAAATTCCTTCAGGACCAGCACCGAGACAGGTACTAGTTTTGTTTATAAAGTAGATCCTTCTGTTTCTTTGACATCTTTATGCTCGTGGACCAGACATATGAAGATTTAGGATTTTATTCTTCCATTTATCTGTGCTATGGTTGTTAGATTGAACCTGGGAGTCAGACTGAGCAAGCGCCTCCTTCTGCTGTACTTATGTTGGGTCCTGAGGATATGCGTGGCTTCAGATTTCTTACAATTTCAGTTGCACCTCGACCGGTATTGATCTTCGCCCATTGTTATTTAGATTTTTTCTTTCTGCTTCCATAAAAAGAAAAGAAAAAAGATTAGCCATTGAGATTTTCCCTCTCTACTACAAAAAGTTTCCGAAGTGTTTTTCTGCTTCATTTCTTTTTTCTTTCTTATATATTCAGGTTCAGTGATTACAACCTAGAAAGTTGGTTTCTTCTTTGAATACTTTTATAGCGTGTGAATTTTACTTTTCTTTTCGTTAAATTAGTTACAAAATTAGCAATATGTAAGAATTAGTGTGCATGTGTTGTAACTATTTGATGCTCAGACTGTTTCAGGTAGACCTCCCCCTGCAGTTTCCATGGCAGTTGGGCAATTCTTTAATCCTGACGCAGGGAGGGTGGAAATCTCTCCTTGGTCAATGCTCAAGTACTATAATGATGTAAATACTTCATGAAGATGCTTTCTTTAAGTGCTCCAAAATTTTAGCTTAGTGTCCCACTTAGTATCAACTTGATGACTGGACTATTTTAAAATTAATTGTGGTGTAGGACGTATTTCTGAAGGAGGATCATTCTCTGGTGTTGAACGTATCATTCCCCATTAGCTTAGGTCTTCTTCCAGTTACCTTACAACTTGAAACAACAGGTTGTGGAATTAAGAATTCTGAACTTCCAGATGATGAAGCTGGTGATATCGAAAACAATAGTAAGTTCAATGCTTTCTTGCATATATTCTGTAATATTTTTATGTATCTTTGCTATCTATACTGTAGCTTGCAACACATAGATTTATATTCTCAACGTGGATTGCTTCTTTTCCTTCATTTTCTTATTCCAATAAATTATATAGCGCAATTTCTTATTCTTCCTCTTCCTTGTGGGTGTCTCAAGTGGGGTAAGGATAAGATGAAGCTTTCTCTGATGTAGGTAGCCTACAAGTTTTTAGCATTTGGATTTATGAGGCTTCTTTCTCCTCTTCCAAACCCTCCTACCCACTTTATGTCACCTGCAAAGTCAGCCCAGTATTGGATAAGAAAGTGCAGTTTTTAACTGGTTGCAGTTTGGGCCGTTCATGTAGAATCGCTCAACTCAATGCAAATGTTTATTTAATCCTCCAATGTGCTACTAATCAAGCAAAAATTGAATTTTCAATAGAACTTTTGTTCTTTCAAGTCTACTTTATAGGTTCAAGATTTGGTTCCTCTGTGTATTCCATGCTTAGGGAAAGATTTCTGTTTGAAGAGGCAGCAACTGGGAGGTCTCCTTATTCCTTGTGCTTGATGGTCTGGTTTTGCAATTTTAGTAGTCTGTATACGTACGCTTAGTTCTCAATGAAAGTTTGGTTTATTATAAAAAAAATAAAAGTAGTTTGTATAGGCTCAATTCAAAGTTTCAAATTTCACCCATCTCATATCTTATGTACATCTTATAATGCCTGTCAGATTCTGCAAGCCATTCAAACTTCCTTTAATCCATCATCAATTAACACATGTATGTTTTTTGTCCGTACCTCTCGTGGGTTTCGATCCGACGATCCATCATCAAATAATAGCACAAATCCCAGCTTGTCACAAGAAGTTTCCTTGATCCCGAAAAGGAGGATGGGGAAGGAACTCCTCGATCATCTCTCTAAGGCTCCTGTGTCTTGGCAAACTGCAAGCCAAACAAGGCAAACAACTCATCTCACATGCTGTAGCAAATCTGCAGTCCCACACTGCTGCTCTTCCTTCTTTACAACCTCCTTATGAAGCACGGATACTTCAAAACTGGGGAAGAATCTGTGTCGGACACGCAAATTTGCGTGTCCGTATTTTTTATTTTTATTTTATTTTTTTAAAAATTCGGACACATTGGTACACGCCAAGGACACGGCTGAAGGAAAAAAATTGATGGAAATGGGCCCAAATGTAAAGTCCAAAGTGGGCTGATGTTTAATTTTAAAAAAAAAAAAAGAAAAGAAAAATGAACAAAACCCTACATTCATCCACGAAAACGCAGCCACCAGCCAGCCTTCAACTTCAACATTTCTTTCTTCTCTTCGGCATTTTCCTTAATCTCCATCCATCGCCGCTTGTTGTCACCAGAAACAGAAACTGAAAGCATATTTTCTGCTCTTTTTTTTTTTTTTAAAAAAAAATTAACCTCCTTAAATTTATATATACTATATATATATTTTTTTAAAATGTATCCTCAACGTGTCCGTGTCCTAGTTTTTTAGAAATTGACATGTCATCGTGTCCATATCCGTGTCCGTGGTTCTTAGCAACCTCCCCACCTGCTGCTCTTCCTTCTTTACAAGTTTTCTAACTAAGTTTATGGTTTAAACTTTGGCAGCGCTCATGTTATCACGACTGAAAACTTTTGTTTTATTTTGCTATAAAGTGAAAGCATGACATGCTTAAAGGTTCAAGTCATTTGGTTTATCTACTAAGTACCAACTATTTTTATGTGCCTTTGCTACCCATCATGGAATTGTGAAAGTGGGGGGGAGCTTAAATGAATTTTCATGTAGTTATTCATCCACCCTGTTTCACTTTCTTGATGATCCAGGGCTGTGTAGACTGCGTTGTTTTCCACCTGTAGCTCTTGCTTGGGATGACATATCTGGTCTTCATATTTTCCCGAATCTTCAGAGTGAGACTATTCTTGTTGATTCCTCACCCGCACTCTGGAGTTCTAGTGCAGGATCTGAGAAAACAACCGTTCTATTATTGGTATGAATTTTCTTCCAGAATTCTTCTTTTAGATGTCCTTATGTTATAATGATCTGAAAATTTGATCTTGTTAACTCCTCTCATCTCTACAGGTAGATCCTCACTGTTCATACAAAACAAGCATTGTTGTCTCTTTCAGTGCAGCTGCTGGCAGATTTTTACTTTTATATAATTCACAGGTAACAAGTTATAATGTCCTGAAGCGTACTTACTAATTTCTATAGCCGACTAAATGTTTCACATTATTCCCCGGTGCAAGAAGAGTCCTGCATATATTTGTTTTATTTTTTATGCTTCATGCTTCATGGTTTATGATATTTCCCTCTCTTCTGCGTTGGACAAGTTCTTATGTATGTATTTACTCGTGAAAAAGATTCCAATTATGTGAATCAAATGGAACTGTGTTTGGTTAAAGTTTGAGCGAGGTTGTAATTGTTACATGCTCTTGTGAGGTAACTATGGCAAAGCTGATTGGAACGTTTTATGATTGTCTTCTGAAGGTTCTAATTGTTGCTTGCATAAATCAGTCCATTCTCAAAGAAGTGAAATCTTTTGATAAATCTAATTATGATATTTATAGTTATCAAATGTGTAATTGCAGGAAGCTAAAGTCGTTGATTCATTCATATATATTCAATTTATTACTACACTAGAGCATATTTAATATATATACACATACATGCATACATACATACATATATATAAGAGAGACCACAAAAAGGGAGGCAAAGTGAAAGAGGATCTCTAATCAAGCGGAATATGACCTAACGGATAATTACAAAAGGACTTAAAACGGAAGCCCACAAGGACACATTGAATCTAACAAGGGACAACCCTTCACTCAGAGGTTACAAATATTGAACCATCTCCCTGAACATAGGTTACAAATATGATTTTACTAAGCCAATAAAATAATGGAATGGATTTTAAACTAGTGGCCCTCGGAACCCAAAAATTTATTTTGTTTAAATGTCGATAAACTCATTAATACTCTTTGTTTGAGTTCATACCTTCGATGGTATTAGATGGATGACGACAGTTGGAATCATTAAATTGGTCTTGGAAAACCTTCAGGTAGGATTATTGCACTTCATTGAACATGTTTCCCTCCCTTCGATTGACTCCATTCATTAATAATAAATTAGCTAAGATATCGTTAAACTTCTTGAAGCCCATAGTTTCTCCTATCCTTTCTATTTGACATGCTTTTATGGTGACTCATCAAGTCTTTTGCTACTTGCTAGCTGTTGAACACCACTCTTGTGTCAGCTGGCTTGAACGTTAAATATTCATGTTTATTTAAAAAAAGTAACAACACTGAGTGCCAATCTTGATTTTCAGTTGTCATGCTTTTCAGATGCTTCTCTTCTAGCATTCTTCCTCCCTTTCGAGTTTATGATATACTTTTGAACCTTTTTCCTTTCTCTCGTTCTCTCACATGCATACATTAGATTTACCGTATGTATTCAAGTGTTTTTAAAAAGCTTACGTTATGCATTTTTTTCTTGCAGATAGTTGGTTTTTGTATCGTTGTTATTTTTTTTGCACTGATGCGGCAAGCGCAAGCATGGAATTGTGATTTTCCTGTACCCTCAATGCTGACAGCTGTGGTGTCCAACTTGAGAATACCGTTCCCATTCTTTTATTTGGTCATTGTACCTATTTCACTATCTTTGTTCCTTTCACTTTTAACTTCTCAACCATTACCTCCTTTGGCTATCTTCACCTCAGTCTCAGTGGTCTGTTATTCGTTTGCAAATGCTACTGTCATTACTGTGATTTTGATAACCCAGCTGATATTCTACGTGATGGCGGTTGTGCATGTTTTCTTCAAGACAAGGTCAGCTTGTTGCTCCATTGTACAATTCACAGAACTGGAATACTAATTGAATAGATTATTTCTTCAGCATTTTCTGATAGAAGAAACTTCTCAACCAAACTACATTAAAAAAATATTAGGGGAGGGTAGGCTAATGGAATGTCAGTGCAATAAACAACTATTGGTACTAAATAATCAGAGATCATGGTATGCGCAATGCAAATATTTTTGGTGGTCTCTATCATGGGTGTAAGTCGTCATATTTGACAATAGTAGTCAAGTGGTTTTCAGAGGTTATGAATGCCGCTTCATGTGTTTACTGAAATTCCAACTATGATTTTGTATTTTCAATTTAAAATTTCTCTTCTACTATAAATTTATAACTTTTGTCCTAGATATTTTATTAGTGCTGTTCTTGTTTGAGACATAAGTTTGATTCAACCTGAATTATTTGGTTATCTTCCTGGCAGTGTATTACCCATCTTTCTGAATGCTTATTACTGCTCATGTGCCTGAATGATTGACTGACATGTTGCAGGTGGCAAGTGTGGGAAGGAAATGTCAGCTTGGTACCGTTTAGTTGGTTTGGCAAATTTTTTTCACGTTTTCAATCATCAAAGGTATGATTTTATCTGTGATAATAAATGCAGTTAATCATGTACATTTCAGAGTACACTAGAACTAGATCCTCGCTAGACATACCATACCAGTTTCAAATTTTTGTCATCTTTATTTCAAGTCATGATGTGTTGTGTGCTTCGCCAAGTTGTCCAATAACTATAATGTGCATTTTACCTTTACACGTATTGTTGTGAACTAAAAATAAACTGAACAATCATTTTCGTGTAGGTTTTCAAAATTTCTCATTGAGCAATACTATGCCTGTTTGATGCAATGAACGTTGAGTATCATAAGAAATGTTCTTAAGTGCATCCTAGATATGTTGCCTTAAGAAACTCTGCAGTCCATAACTCTACCATATTATTTGAAAAGTCAAATTTATGCTCTTTTCATATTTAATGGGAGGATCTAATTCTTAGAAGCATAGAATTTATTGTCCCTATTGTCCATTAACTTACCTCTACTTCGATAGTGTAAGGTTATGAGCTGTTGATTTCCAATTTGATCTATCATCTAACTCACCCATTTTATATTAGGTTATAAGGGTGTTGGGAGTTAATCCGTTCCTGGCTACTGCACTTTCTGCTATTGCCTTGGCGGGCTTTATTCATCCAGCAATGGGATTGTTTTTGCTACTCGTTTTCCATGCTTTCTGTTGTCACAATGCCCTATCCAGGTACTTGTAAGTTTACCCTTCTCATCATTATTTTTATCTTCTTGTGGGGGAAACCTTTAGATGACTTCTAAGAAATGTAATGTTTTATTAAACCTGAAATGAATCATCAAATACGAATGTCAAGATTCCACCAAAAATCATATGTTGAAAACTATGACTCTTGAAGGCTTTCTTTAACAAAATGAAATGTAATTGGGCATCTGCTAAGATAAGGTTGAATCATAGGAAACGCTCATAAGTGATAATGGAATGGAAAACAATGGATACAAAATGGGTTTGGAATGTAGGCTCTCTGCTTTGAGTCTATAAGATCAAAACTTCTTATAAAAAAAAGAGTCTATAAGATCAAAAGTTCAGGCAGCCAGTTAGAAAAGAGTATTTCCTTACAATACTTACAGTCTTAGAGAAGATGCACTATTCTCTTGTACTTGCCGAGTGGAGATTTTCAGTTTTTACTATGCTGATCCCGAGTGTTATTCCATGTTTTTGTACTAGTTTCTTGACAGCTTCCTTTTGCAGCCATGTACGAAGCAAAAAATTACAAGGTGGAAATGGTTCTCAACAATTTACATTTCCATTGCCCGATAAATTGAAATTCAAGGAGTCTATTGAAGACAACCTTTCCAGCAGTCCTGGCTCTTCAAAAAGTTTTGGGGAAACACAATTGGAGATATTTCATCATTGTCATGGCTTATTTATGTTGCATCTTGTCGCAGCAGTTATGTTTGCTCCTTCACTTGTCGCTTGGTTGCAGGTATGATTTTGGAAACGAATGGTTGCCTGGATCTGTTTCATAATATATTCTTTTTGTCTAAAATGTTAGCATAACATAGTTCCTATTTGACATCATAAGAAAAAGAAGAAACACTTGAGCCCATATTATCCATTTACTATGATAGATTGATTCGAGCATATAAAAGTCTTAGACCCAAAAAAAAAGGTTCTCGTATTTGTGGTTCTTCTCTATTTAAGTGGCGAAAGAACAAAAGAACACTATTAGCTACATGATAGCATGTCTTTTCACTTGAATTGCATAGTTGAGTTCCCGAGTTTTTGGAGTATCCTCCACTCTCCTCTCTAAAGAGAAGTAGCTTTTGTTTTTTCCACCTTGCATTTAAACATCTTGTTGGTTTCACATTGCCTTTTCTTTGGGGTTGCAGAGAATAGGGACAAATCAGAGCTTCCCATGGTTGCTGGATTCTTTTCTTTGCACTGGAGTTATCCTCCACGGTGTCTGCAATTCAAAACCCGAGTTCAATTCCTATTTATTCTCTTTCTTTGGTCTATCACTGAGTGAAATCAGACTGGACTTCATCTATCTTGTTGCTGGATATTATTCCTTCATGTATAGCCTGGCCTTGGCTCCTTATAGAGTCTTTTACGCCATGGCCACAATAGGGGCCATTTCGTTCGTCTTGAGGATTTTACAGAGGAGGACCAGGGAAAAGGGAGAGCCCCATTTCGGCGGTCGAAAGCACTCTCACAGACATTGAGAACAAATACAAACATCCGCCCGAGTTTAAGAACTGGCATTAGACCAGTTGCCCCATTTTCTTGGTTCTCAAAAAAGGGTCAGATTGATCATGGTTGTTGCAGCCACAGAAGTTTCCATAGATGACAATGTAATTGCAAAATAGGGTGAGAAATGAGAATTAGTTCTTACGAGTCTTACAAGGCTGAGCCGTTTTTACCACATGGCCATGCCAGCTTATACTTTTTCAGACACATTTAGTTGTATTTGTTCTGACATCAATTTGGAGAGAGTTTACTTGTGTTGCGGCTCAACAGGTAGCTATTTGGTCTCTGTACTATACGTCATCACAAAGCTGGTCATGGATCAAGAGGTACGCGATTTCTGTGTTTCGAATACTCGAACATTAGCTTCGCTGCTGCGAAAAACCTGCTTTGATTGGTAGTTTTGCCATGTTTGTTTGTGCATTTGATTAGTCAAGTTAACGATCCTTTTTTTTTTCCGCATAGCAAATACATATGCCCTTTGTCTTGTGTTGGTTTCTTTTTATTCTACAATATGTCGCATTAGTAATCCAAATATTTAACATTTTGGTCCTACAGTGCCTTAACCAGTTGAACTATGTTCGGGTTGACAAAATACATATACCATATTATATAAGAATGAGATGCGGCAGCATGTGTTAAATAAAAATGAAATAAAAAAAGGAAGGTGGCTGCTTTGTTATGTTGTCATTGTCAGTTTCTCTCTCTTCTATCATTGTCTCAATTGTCGGTCCTCCTACAAAATCCCTTTCTGTTGAGAAAAATCTCTGATTGTGGGGAATGAGAGGGTTGGAAGGATGAAATGAAGGGAAAAGGAATGGCGGCTTATTAACCTTATTGCAATTTGTAATTTTGTAGGCCAAAATATAGAGATTAAAGATAAGAAATGTCATGAATTTAAAGATAAAAATGTGGTGGACTAAAAATAAATATGTTCATCGCATAAATTTTTTTGGGTGCTGGCGAAAAAATTATTCAATGAGTTAGTCACATTTCTTTTTAATAATGGTTAGACGTGGATTAAAAAATGAATCTATCTATCATTTAATAACCAATATATCCAAATTTAAAATAATTTTGTAGTTTCTCTCTCATATATCTAACGAGGTAAGAATGTCAATCACATTGTGACGGTTTCTTTGAATAAATTTCTTGTGCTGGTGGGTCAGCTTTTGGTTTGATTGTTGAATTTGCCTATTGGTCTAGGGTTAAAAATAAAATAGATTGAATTGATTGTGATAAAATCGATCACTAGATTGATTAAAATAAATTGAATGATTTAGTTTAACCAAATAAATCCAAGAGGAACCAAGTACCAATTTCAATTTTATATATGCAATTGAATCGATTGAGATTAATTAAATCAACGCAACTTAATTTCTTTAACAAATTGAAAGGACACAATGTTTTATTAAAATAAAGAATAAGCCATATGTTGCAATGAGGAGTGATAAATGATAATTGCGTCACCAATATTAAAAAATCAACATCTCTTTTTTTTCTATTAGCAAAGGTCGAAATGTCATTTTATGGTTAAAAAGTTGTGATCTTTCATCCATTGAAACAACACAACACAATGTACTAATACTTACCGTACACTTTTTTAAGTTTAGGAATCTACTAAATACAAAATTGAAAATTCATTGACCAAATAGACATTTTTTAAAGCTTAAAAATCAAATAAATACAAATTTGAAATTTTAGAAACTAAATTTATAATTTAACAGATTAAAATTTTAGTTTTTTTTTTAATTTAGTAAATAGTAATATAACATGTAACATGTAGAGTGACCAACAAGAATATAGCTCAATTGACACTGTATTCTTGATCAAGGTTTAAATCCGATACCTCACAATGTTGTAAATAAATAAATAAATTAATTAAAAAAAATGCACATGGGGGTGAAGCCGTAAATATTGAGAGAAGCCAACTGAAATAAGTCATTGTGCAGCTCACAGCTTGCAATAATCGAGTCCACCGACAGCCACAAACCATTAGGTTCGAAGCTACCGACAATTCCGGTGTCTCTTTGTACAGCCTGTTAACAGCAATACCAATATATTTCCTTTTTTCCCCCAAAATAAAATAATTTCTCTTTTTTCCACCTCGACAGCAACAGTTCAACTAAACCATCCACGTGTAACTAAATCATTGGCGGCCCTCTAAAAAGTCAACTGAGAAACTCAAATTTACCGATCCCCACCCAATGAGCACTAGCCACGTCATTAACTACCAAAGTATCTCAAAACCCCGTGGCTTACTGAGCCGAGCCGAGCCGTTTAGAGCACAATGGAAACCAGTCGATCCGGTAGTAAGAGACCATGAGCCGGAAAAAAATAATAAAAATAGACAAAAAAGGGAAATATAAAATATTAAAGAGACGAGACAAAGAGAAAGAGAGAGAGAGAGAGCAACTGGTTTGGAGTAAAGTTCGATAGAGATGGCGTACTGAGAGGGCGAAGATTTCAGGGAAGAAGAATCCATCTGTTCTTCTTTGGGGCTTTTAAATTCACTTGCGATCTGCTTCTGGTTCGGAATCTGAAGAAATTCCGACAAGATGGAAGCAAATGCGGGATTGGTGGCTGGATCTTACAAGAGGAATGAGCTTGTTCGGATTCGCCACGATTCCGATAGTGGGGTTAGTCTTCATCGACATTCATTCGATTCATCACCATTTAATATGATCTTCTAACCATGAATTTGGTTTCCATTCTTGATTTTGTGATCTTGGTTACTTAGTGTGGTGTGTTGATCTGTGAAGTGGAAGTTCAGATTTGGGGTTTTTTTTTCTTCTTCTTCTTTCTTCTCGTTTGCGATCGTGTCTTCTTAGTGGGTTTGGAACGTAGTGTGCTTCTGTAATTCTATAGAACTAGATCCGTTATGTGTTTTGAGTTCCTTGATTGAAATATTGTGTGGATCCGAGTGTTGATTTGATACTGATGGATGATTGAGCTTAAGCTCCAATGTCTTAGCTGATGATGGACTGTCGGTTGTTCTCTTTCGTCCATTGTTTGGATTTTGGCATTCGGGGCTTCGGTTTATGCTTGTTTCAGTTTGGTTCTTTGGCATTTTCCCTCTTTCACTTCTTTGTTGTTTTTTGAAGGGTGTGTTAATTTGTGTCATTGTTCACTTCATGTTTTAGTACTGATGTAGAACTCGACTTCTTTGCTAGTAGTGTTTCTTATGAAAATACCAAAGATCTGCTTTTTCATCTCTTAGTTGAGATTAGTTGAGATCTGTAAGATTATTTTGCATTTTATTCTTAACCTTCTTTCCATGTATGGCCTCCGATATTGTGACTTATCCTTTCGCGTTTGGATGATGCAGCCTAAACCTCTGAAGAATTTAAACAGCCAAACATGTCAAATATGTGGTGACACAGTTGGTCTTACGGCCTCTGGTGATGTCTTTGTTGCTTGCAATGAATGTGCCTTTCCTGTTTGTCGTCCGTGTTATGAGTATGAGCGGAAAGATGGGAACCAGTCTTGCCCTCAGTGCAAGACTAGATACAAGAGGCACAAAGGTTTGATGGTGTTTTCATGTGTCCTTTCCAATGCTGTCTTCGTTTGAGTAAAAAAAAAAAAAACTCAACAATGTGTTGTTTCTTTTCAGGGAGTCCTCGAGTTGATGGTGATGACGATGAGGATGATGTTGATGACATCGAGAATGAGTTTAATTACGTCCAAGGAAGTAGCAAGGCGAAACGACAGTGGCATGGGGAAGATGCTGAACTATCTACTTCTGCGAGACATGAGTCTCAACAGCCTATACCACTCCTTACCAATGGGCAATCAGTATGAATTTATCGATTCTATAATGCATTTAGACATGTAGAGTATACATCAATGGTTGTACTACGCTGTTTAATATCTTATGAATACATTTCGGATTTTCCCATATTTCTATTGCATCAAATTATTTAACATTTGGCTTTTCTCTAGGTGTCGGGTGAAATTCCTTGTGCTACCCCTGACAATCAATCAGTGCGAACCACATCTGGTCCTTTGGGTCCTCCAGAAAAACATATGCACTCACATCCATATGTTGACCCACGGCAGCCAGGTATAAAGGAGCTTGAGTTTTTCATGATGATCTTTGAGGAAGCTTTTCTGTTGTTTTAGGTAGGAACTGATTGCATTTTTCTGTATTACAGTTCCTGTGAGAATTGTGGACCCATCAAAGGATTTGAACTCTTATGGCCTTGGGAATGTTGACTGGAAGGAAAGAGTGGAAGGTTGGAAACTAAAACAAGAGAAAAATATGATGCAGATGACAAGTAGGTACACTGAAGGGAAGGGGGACATGGAAGGGACTGGGTCAAATGGAGAAGAACTTCAAATGTAAGTACTTTATCCAAATCTAGCAGGTTATATATAGTTAAGCCCATGACTGCTGATAAAAAAATAAAATATGTTAATTTTTTTGCCAAATCTTTTTAATCATAAATATATGCCCTTAATCTGTTTTTCCTTACTTTAACATTAGTGATGCTAATTTCTTTGACTTCATTTATTTATGTCACAGGGCTGATGATGCTAGACAACCTCTGAGTCGTGTGGTTCCGATTCCATCCTCTCACTTGACCCCGTACCGTGTTGTGATCATACTTCGACTTATTATTCTGGGCTTTTTCTTACAGTACCGTTTGACGCACCCTGTGAAGGATGCATACCCCTTGTGGTTAACATCAGTTATTTGTGAAGTTTGGTTTGCCTTATCCTGGCTTCTGGATCAGTTTCCAAAATGGTCTCCTGTCAATCGTGAGACCTTCCTCGAGAGACTCGCGCTAAGGTGAGTTTAGTTTTTATGCATATTGTCTAATCAAGTGGGTTTAGATTGGAAGATTAGTAGCAGTAGTTATGCTATAAAGTTAATTGTTGTCTTCACTGTGCAGATATGATCGCGAAGGAGAACCATCACAATTAGCTCCTGTTGATGTCTTTGTTAGTACAGTGGATCCTCTCAAAGAGCCTCCGCTCATCACAGCAAACACTGTGCTTTCCATCCTCGCTGTGGACTACCCAGTGGACAAAGTCTCCTGCTATGTATCAGATGATGGTTCAGCTATGCTTACTTTCGAAGCGCTCTCTGAAACTGCAGAATTTGCAAGGAAGTGGGTACCCTTTTGCAAGAAGCACAACATCGAACCAAGGGCCCCCGAATTCTATTTTGCTCAAAAAATAGACTACTTAAAGGACAAGATTAAACCTTCTTTTGTCAAAGAGCGGCGAGCAATGAAGGTAAGCAAGCCGTTCACGTTTAATGATGATTTCATATTCGTATAGTTGTGTCCATTGTTTGATAACTGATAAGCACTTTCTCTCATAGTGAGTTCCTCAAACTGAGTAATATGAGATAGTATCAAGCAATAGTTTCTCAAGTTTTAGGGTGTTTTATAGCTGGAAATTCTTAAAACTTGGTGTATGTGCTTAGTATAATGAGAAAATAATCTGGAAACTGCAAGCATGCTCTACGGATCCCCCAAATTTATTTAGCTTTGGAATAAACATTCATTCATCTAATTATTATACTAGGCTAAATGGGTGGATATATTTTCTTTGATCTATTGAGAGTCATAAAAAGTTATGGTATTGTTTTACAGAGAGAGTATGAAGAATTCAAGATTCGGACCAATGCGCTTGTTGCCAAAGCACAGAAGATGCCTGAAGAAGGTTGGACCATGCAGGATGGAACGCCATGGCCAGGAAACAATCCTAGGGATCATCCTGGAATGATTCAGGTATTTCCCTTAGCATTCAAATAGTTTGTTTTAGCATTTTCTATTAACCTTTTTTTTAGGGTAATATTGATATTGTGTATGTTTGAGTGCAGGTTTTCTTAGGCCACAGTGGAGGTCTTGATACTGATGGCAATGAACTACCACGACTTGTTTATGTTTCTCGTGAGAAGCGACCAGGCTTCCAGCACCACAAAAAAGCCGGAGCCATGAATGCATTGGTAAGTCATGATGGCATAAAAGACACAAATGTTTGATAAAGTTAAAAGGATTTGGCATCCTTAGAACATAAAAAAACTGACAGTTACAAAAAGAATTTGACTTGTAATATACGCCAGCCAAAAAGAAAAGAAAAGATGAGGAAGTGCATTTTGGTGGTTTTTTGTAACTATTTAATGACTTGATTTCCTCTTATCTGCAGATCCGAGTTTCAGCCGTGCTTACTAATGGAGCATATCTTTTGAATGTCGATTGTGATCACTACTTTAACAACAGCAAAGCTCTGAAGGAAGCCATGTGTTTCATGATGGACCCTGCTTATGGGAAGAAAACATGTTATGTGCAGTTCCCACAACGTTTTGACGGCATTGATTTGCACGATCGATATGCCAATCGCAACATTGTCTTTTTCGACGTAGGTTATTCGACTTCTCATCAAGCATTTCAATTATATATCTGATATCTCCATGTAATTTTGTTGCTTATGGATTTTGGCTTCTCGTGATTCACATCGTGTTCGTTCTTGCTATACTTTTCAGATAAACTTGAAAGGGTTGGATGGCCTCCAGGGTCCTGTCTATGTGGGAACTGGTTGTTGTTTCAATCGGCAAGCTTTATATGGTTATGATCCGGTTCTGACCGAGGCAGACTTGGAACCAAATATTATCATTAAGAGTTGTTGTGGTTCAAGAAAGAAGGGCAGGAACAAGAAGTACATCGACAAAAAGAGGGCTGCAAAGAGAACTGAGTCTACCATTCCTATCTTTAATATGGAAGATATTGAGGAAGGTGTTGAAGGTTGGTTTTCCTTCCAACTACTTTCTGTTTTCTCTCTTTATTTGAAACATAAAGTAGTATAATGGAATTATAAAACAGAATGCTCACGTTATTTGCTGTGTCCCACAGGATATGATGATGAGAGGTCACTCCTGATGTCTCAGAAGAGTTTAGAAAAGCGCTTTGGCCAATCTCCAGTTTTCATTGCAGCCACTTTCATGGAACAGGGAGGTATTCCACCTTCAACCAATCCTGCAACTCTTCTAAAAGAAGCAATTCATGTTATCAGTTGTGGGTATGAAGATAAGACAGAATGGGGCAAAGAGGTCAGTTGCCTATACATTCCTCATCCTCCTTTCATTTACCTTTTCTCCACTCTTCTACCCCTGGAGAGAGCTTCAAAGATGAGACCGATAAACTCATATCTAACATTTTTTTTTTCCATTTCTAGATTGGGTGGATCTATGGTTCTGTGACAGAAGATATTTTGACTGGGTTTAAGATGCATGCTCGCGGTTGGATATCAATTTACTGCATGCCTCCACGCCCAGCATTCAAGGGATCTGCTCCCATCAATCTTTCTGATCGTCTGAACCAAGTGCTTCGATGGGCTTTGGGTTCCATAGAAATCTTGCTCAGCAGGCATTGTCCCATCTGGTATGGCTACAATGGAAGGCTAAAACTTTTGGAGAGAATAGCATACATCAATACCATCGTCTACCCTATCACCTCAATTCCACTTATTGCATACTGTATGCTTCCTGCTTTCTGTCTTTTGACTGGAAAGTTCATCATTCCCGAGGTAATTGATAGTTTCTTCTTATGAAATTGAAGCTTGATCAATTATATTTCCATGATAAATCATTTGTTTTATCTGATCAAAATGTCGGGTGGCTCCATATATTTTGAAATTATGTGTAATGATGATGATAAACAACCCCCTTTATGACACTTGTCCTTCTCCTTTTGTAGTTTCATTGATCAATGAAATTACTTTCTTATCCAAAAAGTTATAAACAACCAATAGATGATACTAGACATCCTGTTTCTACTACCTGTGATGAAATAACCATTCCAGTTTTCAATTCGAAGACATCCTATGTGTAATCTGTCATATAAAATACAGTGTATATCTGTGTTTCTCCATTTTAAATAACACTTCGTTTTCATTACCTAATTTGCAGATAAGCAACTTTGCCAGTATGTGGTTCATTCTCCTTTTCGTCTCCATCTTTGCAACTGGTATTCTTGAACTTAGGTGGAGTGGGGTTAGCATTGAAGACTGGTGGAGAAATGAACAATTTTGGGTCATTGGTGGTACTTCAGCTCATCTGTTCGCCGTCTTCCAGGGTCTCTTAAAGGTTCTTGCTGGAATCGATACCAACTTCACTGTGACGTCAAAGGCCGGTGATGACGATGGGGATTTTGCAGAGCTTTATGTGTTCAAATGGACTTCTCTCCTCATCCCTCCAACCACTGTCCTTATTATGAATATGGTTGGTATAGTGGCAGGTGTTTCATATGCCATTAACAGTGGGTACCAGTCTTGGGGTCCTCTCTTTGGTAAGCTGTTCTTTGCATTGTGGGTTATTGTCCATTTATATCCTTTCCTAAAGGGTTTACTGGGAAGGCAAAATCGTACGCCCACAATTGTCATTGTCTGGTCCATTCTCCTCGCTTCCATTTTCTCCCTGCTCTGGGTGCGAATCGATCCATTCACCTCGGCCTCAACAAAGGCTGCCAATGGTCAATGTGGCATCAATTGCTAGACAGTTTCATCATAGTTTTGTCTCACGATATGGTGATTTTCCTGTGAATATGACAAGAAAGAGATTAAGGCATTGAAAAGAGCACTCAGGAAGGAACCAATTTGAAGAAAATGAGAAATGGTGACCTTTTCATATTCTCTTGCAGGTCTTCACACCAGAATTTGTAGGTGTCTTGAAGTTGTATTGGCATGTTATAATATTTTGTGCAGTATTGTTAAGTCTCATTTGTTTAATGAAAATAGATAAAGGAATTATTTATATCAGGAATTTGTATGAACAGACAGACAGACTGAATTTTTTTGATGTTTCCAAGTTGTTTATGACAGTGAAATTATAATTTAATAATCAAGTGTTCAAGTGATTCAGATCACAATTTGTCAGAACCAGAAATGAATTCTATCTAATATCTATGCCCTACCACTGGTTTTTTCACCTCTAGTTTGGAGAAATCCCTAGTTTATAAAGGTGAAAAATGATGTGCAGAGAGAAAAAAAAATCCCTTTTCTTTTACATTGTCAAACATTATATACATTTGGAACAAAAAATGGTCAAAATTGAGATAACTATGACATAAACTTATAAATCTTGATAACTGATGTGAATTCCTTTTTCAGTTTCCAGAGTCAAATTTTATGTTCATACCTGCAGTTGAAGACTGGTCTTCAGCATTATGGCTGCTGTCTGTAACAGAAGAGAAATCTTTTAGACCTGTTCAATCTTTGTTTACACAAGGCTCACCATAGCCACATCCTTTAACTCCATTTGTTCCATTTGTTCAGTTTCCAAGCCAATTCCCTTTTCGTCACATCTCAATAAAGATGGTGACAGTTTGAGTTGACGATCGGAAGGCATCACGAGTTCTTTGTGTCTCGCTCTCGGTCTGACTTTAGAATTTGAGATGGATGGAACTGACATTATACTAATTCATCTGAGTATGAAAAGCTACAACTACAACACCCTTTGAATACAGAAAATTCTTCTCTACCTGGCACGTCGATGGAACGGTTTCTACCATGACTACCATTTCTACGTTGGGAGCATTTGATTCCAACATTCTAAACCCTAGCCTCTAGCTTCTGGAATCCTAGAATTGTATTTCTGAAAGAAAACCCACTTTCATCAAGATTTTTAATGCCAAACCTAAACCCACATAACCATATTGTAAATCTTATGGCCCTAAATGTTGGAAGCATGGAGAGATAGTAGAGAAAAAAATCAAATTTCCAAAATGTATAGAGTACAATTGAAGTTTTCACACTAAAAGAACCATGTAGAATTAATGACATTACACATGAAGTAATATGATACTCTTACCATATCTTTACATCGTTTATGAAACGAAGTCGACACAAATCATTCAAGAACTTCTCTTCAATCACGAGACAAAGTTCTTGCCTCCAAATTCTAATGCATTTATGACTAACAATTAGCAACAAATCGAAAGGATGCAAAATTCTGAACATGCCACAAGAAAGGCTCCTTAAGCCATAGAAACAATCAGCCTCACAGCACATGAAAAAACTGAGATGGGTTTTGGTTTTCTTCTCCAATTATGCACCAAAATTTGATGTAAAAATTACCTTCTAACTTTCATCATCTTTGTCTACGAGAATCCTCTTGCAAGCTTCATAACACATGAACGAAATGCCTGCATTAGGCACCAGCTTGATGCAGCTGGGGCCAAGCCCTCTATATAAGCCCTGAATACCTTCCCGTTCGAGTATGCTTACAAGCGCATGGATAACATTCTTGTACACTTGTCTTCCACTGAGAGCCCCAACTTGCATCTGCTTGCGAGCTACCTCCAGCGGGAACGTCGCACTGCTCGAAATGGCACCGGCAGCTGACCCTATTAAAAGGGTTTGAATGTTGCCAATTTTTTCTTGCTTGAAGATCTTCCGGTAGGCTTTTCGCAATGTGTCGTAAGCAAAGTAATTGGTGGCAGAATATGGAATCACTCCGATCAAACTGGGAGCGAGGCCTCTGTAGAATTCTGCAGGCCCCTTCTCTTGAAGAATCTTAATGAAAGCATCTAAAAGACCATCATAAACACCTCTCTGCAAGAGTTGGCAAGAGTTGGAGACTTTGTGATGTTTAGAGATTAAATATTGCTGTTTCAGTTCTCTACAATTTTCTAGCTACCTGTATGGTTAATCGGGTTTTGAGCAACTCGAGAGGGTATGTACAGAGGGTTGCGCTAACTCCAGCACAGGCTCCAGCAACTAATGAAGCAGGGATTGGAATTTTTGGTTCCTCCCCAGGTCCAGGTGATAGGTTCTTGTTGACAGTATCAAAAGCAAAAAGCTGCAGAAAGAACAGAGAAATCTATAAGCATTGAAATAAATATGCAAAAACAAGTTCTCAACACAGATGGGGTCAAATCATTCCTCTTATAATCAGAAAATGGGTTTGTTATGAAAAGTTATAATTTCAGTCAGTTTAACTGTTAAGTTGATGGGAACAAGAGTTAGCTACATTAGATATATTCTCAGAACTCAAAAGTAATCTTGACAATGGCAGACATAAAACTATTAGGAAAAATGGAAAATTCTACATAGATGAGTTTCAAAGACAAAACAGTCTCTAAACCATAACAAAATGTTCAAGAAGGAAATTACAAGTTCAATCTTCTAGATATTATATCATCTAATGGATTCTAGCAAAGTACAAGAATCATGATCAAGACGAATGTCACTTATCTAACTCAAAACATCAACCACAACCATTTTTTCAGCAAGCTTCCATAACTTTAAACCAAAAAAAAAAAAAAAAAAATCTTGGAGCAAGTCTACAACGAGCATCAGAACAATAGTTAACTACTATCGGGTTGGTTAGTGAACACATAAGAAGGAACTAGTTTAAATAGAATTAGACAGGAGGTCTTAAGTTCAAATTCCTGCAGCAATTTCCTCTTCCAATTCATATTAATGGTTACATACCAGGCTTGTGAATGACACAAATATTCAGCCAACATATGAATGGTAAGGTCGAGAATGTATGAAAGGATTAAATTTTAACCCAGTACTACTAATTTAACAAAATTCAACAAATGATTTTTTTAAACATCCGTGAGGGTCTCGGTCAACTTACATGTACCCTAACTATTCTCACGGGACAACCACGTAACCTACTACATTTCATTGCCAAAGTAACCTGTAAGATATTAAATCCTGGGTGTCCCATGATTCGAACCAATCCAATAAACCACACTTTAATAAGCCATGACCAACAGGGAACATCCACACACAAATCACTAGTTTTCAAGTGCAAACATCGACAAAATACAGAGCAAATCCAAAAGCAATACACCAAAACAACAAGAATTAGAGTATCAAATACCTCAATCGCCTTGCTGGGTGCAACCCGAATGACATTAACCAAATTCCCCCTAAACAATCCCTTCCACCCATCATTCTTCATGATATCATTGAACACCTCCGAGACAGAATGGCCACTGCTTCCCACCATCAAATGAGTCCTTATGGTCTCCAATGGCGCCACACAAGTGTTCGACACCGTCCCAGCAATTGCACCACTTATCAATCTCCGCAGTGAAGGATTCTCAACCTTTACTCTCAATTCAAAACCACCCTTCTTCTTCTTCTTCTTCATCACAACAGCTACCTCAACATCAACAGCCTCGGCAGAAGGCACATATTTCATACACAAATTCGTGTAAAGAGGCTGAGTGTCACCATGGCCGATGGAACTTGAAGGATTCGGCGAGATTCCGAATCCGACCCCCATCTGGCCGACACTGGCGAATAAGCCACCGGGGTGGAAGTGCCCTTCCTGAATACTCCATTGGGAGCCCAAATCGAAGACGGAGAAAAACCCATCTCTCTTATAAGCTAAAACTTGAGTTCCTCTCTGACCCATCGGCCACAATTGAGAACCGAGCAGACCAAAGGCTAGGTTCTGATCAATAAGCAAAAACCACAGCTAAAGAAAACGATCAAACAGTAGGAGAACGGCCATGAGAGGAGTTCAAGAAATGGATGCTGCTTGGTTTTGGTTTAATGAAGGTATGGGAAACTGATAATGGAGAATTCGACTGTAAATTTGAGTTCGAGAGAGAGAGGAATCTCGCTCCGTTGCCGGCCGAGTTTCCGATCATTTGGGAACTTTTTTTTTTTTTCCTTTGTTTTTTTCCTTTTTGGAAAGATTCGGATCCTTTGTTTCGTATACGTAAATGGATTGATTCTTTCTTGTTTCAGGTCGGTGGTTTTGGTTTGAAATATTAGGGTTTAGCATTTTTCTCGTGCATAGCCGCTTTTGAAATATGGTCAAATGATTTTTTTTTTCTTTTTTTTTTGAAAAAAATGATTTTTTTTTCTTTAGACTAATGGTCAAACAATGTATGTGAATATTAATTAAAATTTATTAAATAACCACCACTTTTTAAAGAAAAATGTTCTAATTTTTTTAGTACATCAATATTTGGGTGAAGGACTCGGACCTCTAACCTCCTGACCGAGGGTATATGCCAATTACTACTAAACTATGTTCGCTTTAGCTAAAAAAATGTTGTAATATTTACTTCTTCACTTTTGTTTTTTAGAAAAATATTTACTTATTCATTTATTAAACTAAAAAATAAGAATAATATGTATTTTGAGATTAATGTTATTTTGGTATAGATCTTTTCCTGCTGATAGATTTAAATAATGTAGACGTTGGGTTTGGAAATCAAACTAGTGGGGGATCTTGCCCCACACATAATATCCCAATGGAAAGTTTATTTCCGTTCTAATGAAGTATCTTTTTCTCAAAAAAAAAAAAAAAAAATCCAAGTCAATTCAAGACAACTTTAATAGATAAGACATCAATTAGTACCACAGACATTAATGGTTCAATATTCTATCATGCAATAGTCTCTTTTTTTTTTTTTTTTTTTTTTTGAAAAGAAATCATGCAATAGTCTTTTCTGTATAAATTTTACAAATACATTTACATAATATCTTTCTTTGAATTGAAATAATTATTATTATTTTACCAATTATGATACAAATTAACTACAAAGTAACAATTAATTTTAAGATTTATTGAAAAATACAAGTACAAAACTAAAATGGAAAGACGTAAGGCTGAGCCACTACACTTCTTTGCTTCTATTTTTCAGAACTAGTTTTCGAAAAAGCAATTAACGAAGCAATAGGCTAAAGTCGAGAGAATTGGTTATATTTCACCACCTAGAATTCGATTCAATGAGTAAATTAAACTTGGCTTTCCGCTTGATTTAGTATATCTAAATTATTTAAACAACTTTTCACATAAAAAATAAATAAATAATAAACAAAGTTGCTTATCGAATATTGATTTAAATTAATTTTGAAGTACTAATATCTCACCTCATAATTTCTTTTAAATACAAAAAATATAGAGGTGAAAATTCAAACCTACAATTAAAATATATATATATATATATATATATCTTAACCATCGACTATTAAACTTGTTGCTAGTAACGAAAGGGTATGGCACTTTAGTGTCATTGATAAATCAATAACAATTGAAGCACTTATTGAGTGAAGCATTTTCAATTTAAGATTCTCTGTAAAAAGTAATTTATAAAATATGAATAAATTTAAAATTATTTCAAAAGACGGTCTTGGTAGTTCTATCAAAACTACCAACCATGGAATCTTGTAAGATTGAAGTTAAGTTCAGAAATTCATCTTGCAAGCAAGCATGCCAACCAATACTAGGATGTCTGTTGAAGATCTAGAAAGTTTCCAAATTTCCAACTTGAGCCTTGCTCAATTAAAGAAGGCATATTATATAATTGACTCAAGTTTATAGGTTCGAGTATTGACCGCTCACATGTTAGACATGAAAAAAATTTAATAATAATAATAAATAAGTAAAGTTAAATTACATGTTTAGTCCATTTTCAAAAAAAAATTACATGTTTAGTCTCTGAAGTGTCCGTTTAGTCTCTAAACTTTACAAAATTTCAAATAGGTCCTCAGACTTTTAATTTTGTTTCAATAGGTCATAAACTTCAAAATGTATCTCATAAGTTCTTAAACTTTTACTTTTGTCTCCCAATTGGTCGAAACAAAATCCTTTGACCTATTCAACATTTTTTTTTTTAAATTCACAAGCCTACTGATACAAAATTGAAAGTTTAGATTAGTTAACTTTTATATATACCAAATATATCAGAGACCTATTAGGTGTAAAATTCAATTTTATATATAGTAGAATGGTTAATTTTAAAAAATACCAAATATATCATAGACCTATACAAAATTGAAAGTTTAAGGACCTACTAAACGTTTTTAAAGTCTAGAGACCATTAAAAACAAAATTGAAAGTTCAGAAATCTATTATAGGCTTTTTCAAGTTCAGAGACCTAATTGATACAACCCTTTGAAGGACTAAACTTGTAATAAAACCAATAAATAAATAAGACTTCCGAATTCAAACCCGAAAAACTGACTTGCCCAACGCACCTTATTATCTGCTTCACTAGTGCATGAGTGAACTTTAATAGGCCTCAATATGAACATTAAAGCTGTTTCCATGTATTCTAAACACACATCATTCAAAAACCACATTGAATTAGTTCAAGAATTCGTCACATGAGTTCCCATATCATGTGCGAGTGAAATTATACAGATCAAACAAAAAAGGAATCTGACCAAGTATCTTTTAACTAAGGTATCAAAGATAAAGAAATGGCAGGTTTTAGCTCAAACACAAGAATCGATTAAAACTAGAGATGAGAAGATCAAATATTATTAATGGATACGGAAAGGAGGATGGAGGCAATGATTAAAATTTATTAAGTTACTATAATTTTCTGTACTACCTAATTTGATTTTATTTTGAATCCTCTAATCTTGCTTGGCTGCTCCTGGTCATCTCAAGAGTAATAAATATAAATTGTTAATCTCTCTCTTCTCTTCTCTCCTCTCCCCCTTTTGTATGTATCCCAAATGAGAGAGAACTTGCACAATGAACAAGTACCTTATAAAGTCATGATGATTGCTGAGACTGCAACCTGGTCGCATGATCAACTAATGATTCTTGTTCTAGTCTTTGGAAATATGGATGAAGGTTTCGAACTCCCTCCAAGTATAAAGGTGTCTGCATCTCAATCAATCGAGAAACCTATAAAGAAAGCAAACCTGTAAATGCCAGAACGATATAACCAACAAAAGATTGAACAATATTTAGCTGCATACCGGTATGTAAGGATCTTCCTACATACCACATTAAAATCTTGACAACTGAGAAAGAGAAAGGTAGAAAATGAGAAAACTTTTTCTCTCCTAGTTGTCAAGGAGATCACTACATACCAGTATGAAGATTTTTTTTTTTTTTTTTTTTTTATACGGAAAAGATTTTGTTTCTCTATACATAATCTTCCAAATGTTGAGAATCAGCTAAGTATATAGGGTAAACTTTCTTCTGGATTTCTAAATCCAAGGATTATTATGGAAAAGGTTGCATCTGATTCATTTTTGTTACTGTAAAAGAGCAAAAAGGAATTATTCAGCAAATAGTGATAAGGAGACAAAAGAAACTTACAGCTCGACGGAATGCAAACATCTCTTCTTGACCAGATAGCATTGACACAATTGCAGTTGGAGCACCTACTGATCCTACATTGCCTTCCACTAGGACATTTCGACGAAGCTTCCCTCCTTCTGCCTCTGTTTCAAACTGAAAACTGGAACCAGAAATATTAAGTTCATAGCATAGTTGCAAAACCTACATTGATGCTCAAAAGAATTATTATTACAAAATTGGTAATCTACAAAATGAAAGATGTGGGTCGGTTACTACTAAGCAAGGGAATCAAAATGATCCAACAATATACATATACGCTCATAAAAAACCTACACATCTGCATGCAAGACTTAAATCTATCTCATATTCACATTCAGGTTCAGAACAGAAGCAGCATAAAGTTGATGTGGTGATACTCAATATCTTGGTCTTGTAGAATCTCGTCAAAAGGGCTCAAATGATATATAATTGGTAGATGAATAGAATAGGAAACAACACTAATTAGAAGTATTAAAATTTGAATGCATGCAAGTACCATTATATACTAACAATCTATTTCTGAAGCTAACAGGCTATAAACCTGAACACATGCTAACCATCTGTTACTTGTCATACTAGTTCCTGAACACATACTCTAACAACTCAAAAGACCCTTGCACAGGAATGAATACAGGCCTAATCGCTCCCTTGACTTTTCCTGAAAAAATCCTCTATTCCTTTGTAATCAAACACATAAAATACACAAAGATGGCTCTTGTAGCATTTAACCAAAAGACTTAGCCATAGGAAGACAAAATTAACACGATCTCAAAATGCTTCCACAAAAATGCAGAATGACTGGACAGTGGAGGAAAGGACGAAGGAAAGCAAATTCAAGATTACTTATGAGTGGAATTATATTTATTCAAATGTAATACGTTTGCCAAACTTTTCTAGCCGTGATTCATTTAAAAATGCAGACAGTAAATAAGCATACTCTAACATGAAATGACATCACAATTGAAGTACATACTTGACCCGAAGTTGGAAAGTTCACTTAAAAATTTGAAACATCTAAAAAAGAAGATGTTACATCAAGGCAGCATTCATATTCATAGAGTTAATAAATAAATAAATAATAATAATAATAAGTAGCTAGCAATGTTCAACCCAAACACAGGAGGAACAATTACCTCTCCAAATCGAAAAGAGCACCCTCTTCAGTGCCTTGAAATAAGTCCTCAATTGAAGTAGCTGCCAAGCAAAATAGGCAGCAATGGTGATTGTATAGCTCATCAATGAGAGTGATGAACCGCCGTGCCTGAGAAAAGGCAATTCACTAGGTTTGAAATGAGGAAAAATGATGGGCAGCAAGAAAGATATTCAAGTTATGCCTCAAAGATGTCAAAGACCATAGAGAGCAACATTCAAATAATATGCATGTAAATTACCAAGGGCATGTTGCCAGTACAATATGCACACTTAAATTGCATCTAACCACTTAGGCTGATAGCCACTTGCCTGATTGAAGCTTCACTAAGATCACAGAAAAGATATTAAAAAAATGCTTGCTCATACCTTGTCACGTATGCGCATGCTCATCATTGGGATGTCAGATATGAAGACAGTGTGATAGTTTTTGGCTAAGGCAATGTAATCTGCAGCACCTACCTATGTAGACCAATTAAATGATATAATGACACATATAAGCAGCTTTATTTTTTTTGATAAGAAACAATTTCATTGATGTATGAAATTTACAAAAAGGATACATGATCCATAGAGATTACAAAAGACTTTCCCAACTGTTTAAGAGGAAAGTATATGAGTACGAAGCAAGGAGGGAAGAGGGTTTGCACCAAGATATAGCATAGTATATAACAATGTCGAAAAAACCATCAAAAGAGAGATCGATTCCTTGGAAAACTCTTCTGTTCCTTTCTTTCCATAAGATCCAAAAGAAGGCTCTAGCGATGTTCATCCATAGAAGGCCTTTGATATTGGTGAAAAACGAGTACAAGTGTCATTACCCCTACCAGAGTTACAACGAGAAATTTTTTAATTTTTTAATTGAGGATGAATTCAAACATTTCTTTTTGCACGGCCAAGTATTTTGTATTCTTAAGTCTTTTCTTTTATAAGAAACCAAAAACCTTCATTAGTGACAGGAGAAGATACAAAAACAGTAATAAGAAAACAACTTGAAGAAGCCAAAGGGAAAAAAATCCTCCAATTGGCACTAATAAAAAAAAAAGTAGAAACATCAAAGTGACTTTTCTCCCAAATTTGGTTAATGTTTCTAATGTGTGTCATAACAAATAATGTGATTTATTTTTAATTTTTTCACCAAATGCTTTTAACGACACATTCCCATCTTCTCTTGTTTTTTAAGGGACGTCATACTGCTCTTTGACTTGAGTCATCAAGTAGGCAGACATCAACTAAAGTTGAATTGTTGACAGAGGAAAGCCCACAAATGCTGAGTAGTTTTCGGTCAATACCCACAAATTGGCATCGGAGGAGAAGATGGACTTAGTCCCCCACGTTCTTAGCACCAAGAAGGCAAATCAAGGAGGAGATCAACCATCCAAAGAAATTTCCTTTGGATTTTTTCCATGTTGTGTACAATGGTGTCAACTGTCAATTGTACACCATTGCATATGGGGCATGCCCTCACAAAAAACATACACACATGCACAGAGAAAGACACATTGTACCACATTGTACACCATTGTGTTAATAGTACAAAGATAAGCATAATACCGGTTGACCACAGAGAAAATCAAATGCAAATCGTGCCACTCCATTGCAGCTTTCTGACACCTCCAATTTTCTGATTGATATACATACAAATTGGTGAAGCATCCTCAATGAACAAATTGAGTTAAGTTTAGTAAGTACCTTCCAAACATCACAGGAATAGTCTCAGAGGTGATTTGTCCTCCCAATTGGCTGGTGATTTCGACCCACATCTTTTCAAAATTTCCCACTGATGTGGAATCTAAAGGCCAGAAATAATGCACCTACATGTGCAGGCAATGATAAATGAATAAAAATCTGAACCACTGTAGGAAAGAAATTGCGATCAGTAAATGAATACTAACATCTCACACTGCCCATGTCTGGTGTTAAAAGTTAAAACCATCAAATGGACCAATGCCAATAAAGATTGATCAAGCAAGACAATAGTTAAGATCATAATAACGGTATTGCACTTGCCGTCTTCTGGAATTTCATGACACATGCTTGAGAAATTCAAAGATTGAAAAGTCACCCAAAAGGATGAGATATAATGGTAAGAGACAACTATCATAACGGGAAACATCAAAATAACACGAGTGGATGAGAATGCATGACTACCAGTAGTTGATAGCCAAACAAAACATTGACCACTCTCTCACAAGTCATAATCTATAGCGTAAACATGGTATGCCGTGAACCCAGCAACTCAACATTTTCTCAAAAACTAAGAAATGAAGACAATAGGAACTGTTATTCAGTAATAATTTTAAATACGTTTGAATATATTTACGCATTCCAATGATTTTCATGTAAGAATATTGCAATTTATGCATTCACATTAAACATACAATATTAAAAAAATATTCAACATGATTAACAAAAACATATATTAAGAACATAGAAAAACACAAACGTACCTGGTAGGAAAAGAAAATTCAAAATCAAATATATCCATATAATTATAAGGTTAAAAAACAGGTATAATGTTTTTCATTCAAAAATCATCACTCTTCTCTATTATTTTATGTCATGTACGTGTGCCAAAGAGGATTTTAAAAAATAATAAAAGATCTAACACTCTAATTTAAGTATCCAAGAAGTATTGGTGTATTTGATTCATATGAGTCACAGACACGTTATCTAAACTAAAGTGCTTGATATTAAACTAACAACTAAAGATAAATTGGGTTGGACAGGCAATCCTCGTTTTCTAAATTCCAATTGATGTAAAAGCTCCAGCTGGAAACATTCCCGTGGATAAGGTGTACACTCAACAACGTATACTTCAACATTGTATGTGCAATTTTTTCTTGAATACCTTGTTAAACTGTTAATGCTCTTACCTGGTCAAAAGACCTCTGGGCTATAAAGCGCCGGTAATCAATCTCACTGCCAATAAGAACAAATTCACAATGCTCCTCCAGTTTGGTGACAAACTTTTGGAAGATATTCTTCTGCATGCCATCCTGGATTAACAAAATCCATCTAACACAATCAAAATGATGATTTTCATATACATGCTGCATACCTGCTAGTTGACTCTTTAAGTGGTTTATTTTGAATTTTCTCAACATTCAGCTAATGTTCTGCCAACATATCCCTTTTAATAATTATGGTTTCCTACTGTTTAGATCCCATAGTTCTATTATTTAGCTCTGATGGAGATAAAAAAAAAAAAAGAAACAAACAAAAACAAAAAAACAAAAAACAAAAAAAAAAATAAAGAAGGTATTAATTGCATGGTAATAAATTAATTTAAAATCTATGTTGGAGATTGAACCCTCAAAAAGTACCCTTTGTTGTTCAGAGAATCACTCCCTAGAAGAGTTGGTCTAATAATTTTTTAGCTTCTAAATATAAAACTTCGAAATCAGATTATTTAGGTGACAAAACCAATGAAATAACAAGCAAAATTTGGAGAAACCAACGAAATCTACAGTCAAAGCCTAGAAGGAATTGCTGTCTCAAATTCTGGGATAATTGATTCTTACACATTTGAAGATAACAGGCGTGAATACCCAAGGCCAAAAGGATGAAATCTGAACTTATGATTGAAACTGTCCCATCCTGGTGATTAAAGATTAACAGGCACATTCAGGGCTGTCGATTATGCCAGAATCTCTTCTGTAAGTTTTAGCAGATGGAAAACCTCTTATGTAGCACCAAGGAGTAAAAGAAAACATAGCTGTAGCAGATTTGAGGGAAAATTAGAGAACTGAAGAAAGGTCTTCATGTTTCCACCAGTTGCCTTACAGGACTAGGAGCTGGAAGTAATGCAGGGCCAGTTGGTGATGGAGACTCAATCTGGCAGGCTTTTATTAGGAGGGAGTGTTTTCTTTATGCACATAAGGATGGGATTTCTTTCTGTTGCCTATCAAAGACAAAAAAGGATCTAAGGAATAAGGTTAAAAGCACATCAAAGACAGGTTAATGCCTTATCCCAAACAAAAAGTTCAGATGAATGCCAATTCCAAACATCTGATCAAGTCAGCGGAAGAAAGTTATTAGCTCCCAACTGGAGCTCTTTTTCTGAAGCTCAACGGCTTTGGGAGGATGGTTCATATGATTTTTCCTCTTTGAAATAGAGCTGTCATGACTAAGAAAAAGTTATTAAGTTATTAACTCCGGAAGGAAGGGAAGAATGTCCATAGTGAGGCCTACTAGTTGACAGGGCTGGTATTGTTTGTTTTGATTTTCATTTAGTAGTACTAATGATCTGTTGCCATGTTGATTTTTCAATTACTTTCCCACTATTTAGTCATGTCCCTACAGTTTTACTAGTTAATTTCAATGGGTATTATCAATTTCCTATATAAAGAAGAAAGTTGACTGATTGTGGGGATGAAAAATATCGACTAGTTTATCTTTCCATTCCTCAAACTACCATGCATATTTTTGGGGACTTGGCTCCATCAAAGAGTCAATTTCACCTACATAAAAACTTAGTCAAATCTGATTACATTGTAAATTAGAATTCTAAACTGCACCAGCCAGTAAGATTTGAAAATTAAAAACATGGAAAATTAAAAATTCTAAAGGCCAGTTAGAGTATATATTCTCTCCTTCAACATTTCAATTAGAATGGTACCTGATTCAAGTCCTTTGGAGATCGATTGCTGGTGGCTACAAGAACTGTTCCAGTACTCAACAATCTGCTTACAATTCCAGATAAGGCCACAATAGCAAATACATCAACTGTCTGAAAGAGAGAGCAGAATAAGCCAATAAATAAACATCATGAATGATAAGAATCATCGGTAGCTCATTTCAGAATGTTTGCTTACACAAAACGTACATGAACAAAAATCCTTTTTCCATGATAAACACCTCACATTTCACTCCAAATTTTCAAAACTCTAGTTTTCCTAAGTTAGCCCCCATAATTTAAAATTTCTATACTTTTACATCATAATGCATATCCACTGTTATTTATATGTTATTTGCCAGTGTCAGGAATAGTATAGTGATGAAGCAAACATATTAGGCAGAATTTTCCCTTTAGGTTATTTCCATTTTACCTGTATCTCATCGAAGCAAAGAATGCTAGCTCCTACTTGACCTGCTTGCTGATCAACCAGAAATTTATCAGCAACGGCAGGAAGAATGTTTTTCATCTGTACCTCTTGCTTGTATTTTTCTTCTGCAGCCAACCACTCCTTCACTTTTGTATCAAAGGGGAGATTCATAATCCAAGTCGAAATACTTGATTGAGAAGATTTCTCCCTCACTTGATTTTTCCATATCTTGTGCATATCTTCATTAATTTTAAGCATAGCCTGCCATACAATGAAGTAAAATTGAAGACCAATACCAATCCTGAAAAAATAAAGCATGCATCTCTAAAATTCATTAAAGCTTAATACAATGGTTGGAAAGAAATTGCAATTGTTTGTTCAAATGTTTCCAATTTTCTCAACTAAAATAAATGCTTACCTCATGGAAATGGTATCTTCGTCGATGTTTAACAATTCCTTCAGTAGCGCTGTAAAACATATCCATGAGCATTGTCTTCCCTAGATTATTAGAAATTAGTTCAGAAAATCAGAATGTTGATTATATATTTATAAGCATAGATCACTATGATAGTCAGATTATAAGCATAAATCACTATGAAGTGGTAATTAATATGCAAGCTTGCCACATAAAATTTTTTCATACTCAGAAACTTACCACTTCCAACATTTCCATATATGTACAGTCCTCTAGGAGCACGTGGAGCAGAAGGACAACGGCCCACAAGTGAATCCAACTTCCTCTCTCGATTAAGGTATGAAACCCATTTACCAACTCCAGGTTCAATGTTTTCAGACTTTTTCCTGAGGTAAAAATAAATATTTTTTTTGCAAAAAATCAAATTCTACAAAGTTTATCACAATCAGAAGCCAAAATGGAGCAGCTGAAGATTTTAAGTTTAGTAAGTTTACTAGGAAAAGGAGTGAGCCTAACCATAACGTTAGTTTTTCAACAAGTTTGCTTCCGCGGTTGTTCACTGATGTCCGTACATCACCCTGTTGTTTAGACTCGGCTTCCTCCATCAAAAGTCTACGCCTCTCATTCTCCCTATTCTGCTTCCAATTAGCTAGTTTTACCTTAAGAGTTCAGAAAAGTACCTTAGCAATAGGTTTCAACCTATTTGTAAGAATAAAAGCATATACGACATTCTGATCATTATAGTATTATCAATTCCAATTAGTACATGATACTCTTCCATATCCTTTTCATATTGCTCCAACCTTCCAAGCAAACTCTCCAATTCGGAAGCCACTCTCTCTTGAAAAGAATCATGTTGTAGCTCCCCTCGCTCAACGAGACTCCTGTACTGTATTAATAACCCTGAAAGAACGAATTTCACATTTCAAGTCCCAAATACATCTGTGACCATGACAACGGCGGCAGTACGGAACCCAAAGAATTTATCAATATAAAACATACACGAACTCGCATATCCTAAAACGCTCAGGCAAAATATCCTGGCATGAACACCAAAACAAAACAACCAGCAAGTTCAAATCCGAGAAATTGAAATCAATGCAATGCAATGCAATGCTTTAACTCCTAACGATCGTACCACAAGGAACAGAAATCAAACCAAAGGAACATCAGCGATCAAACGATTACCAAATCACAATCACAAATACAACACATCAAGCGAGAAATTCAATCTCTCATGAGTCATTAACCAGCAACCACCACAATAACACCGTACTGTACATAAGCCAGAGAGTGAACTCCCAATAACACGCAAACACTCACGCTAATTTCATACTCCACATTATACATACACAAATAGAATGCGAATGCCAAATATGAAAAAGACCTGGAGGCTTCGTAGACGAAGAGAGGAATCGAACAGGAACTGAATCAAAGCCGAACTTCGACGATTGTTGACGAGTGAATCTCAACGACAGTAGCGAAGAAATCGTTGAAGTTGAAGGTCCTCTTCTCATCATCGAAACGCAATTACTTCTCCTTCTTCGTCTCGGAATATGGCGCGCAGTGGTCTGCAATGGAAGAAATGAACGTTGCAATTCCCAGAATCGAGAGCTCCGAATCGTTGATGTACCTGCAAACTGCAACGAAAATGGAAACTGATGACGTGTTCTTCCCATATACCAGCCACGTCTCGGATAAAAAGTACATGTCGCGCGCTGATGACGTGGATTGTAAATCTACCGTTGGATGGTCGGAAACCAGAAGGAAATAAATCGTACGGTCCATGTTATTAGGGCGCCTTTTTTCTGGTAGGAGGACCGGTATTTTGGATTTTTTTCAATGTCGGAATGTTTTTTCAATTTGGAAACTCGTATTTTAACATTTTTTAATTTAGTTACTTATGGGTAAATGTTCAAATTTGTTGATAATAAATTAACATGTTACAATATATATAGTAATTTACACCTAAACATTTTATTGTTGTTTGTTTTAATTTTTTTAAATCAATATTCTATTTCTGGAATAAAGTTTATCTGATTTTAATTTTGTGTTGGGATTTAGATAGAAATATGTATTTTGTGTTAAGATTAGAGGTAAAGATTGAATTTGATGTATTTTCAAATTAGAAATTGGGATATGAGTTTGATTTAATTTTTAAAAAAAATTGAACAAATCGGTGACCCGACCCAACCCAACTCAGATTGGGTTGTCAACTTTATTCGGTTTTTTCGAGTCGTCAATCTGACCAAGTCGAATTTTCAGATTGGTCCAAAAAATCCCCCCAATCCAACCCATGTACACCTCTGAGTTAGAGACTAAAATGTATATTTAGCTTCTTTCAATTTTCCTTTTGTAACAAATTAAAATATTAGGATAAAATTAACTTTTAAAATATTAAAAGCAAATTTGAAATCAACTGCATACTTCACGTCTGTGACCATTTGGTTTGTAAACTTTAAAATGTAATAATTACATTTTTTTTGGTACATTTATTAATTACATTTAAACTTTCAATTTTGCCTTTCAAACAAAAAAAAAAAAAAAAAAAAAAAAAAAAAAACTTTCAATTTTGAAAATTAAAAAAAAAAAAAAAAAAAAAAAAAAAGTTAAATTATAAAAAATGCTCCTGAATTATGGGATTGGTTTCAATTTTGTCTCCAAACTTTTAATAGTTTCATTCTAACCCTGAAAATTTGAAGTTTGTTTCAAAATGACTCTTAAGGTTTTTTTCATTAAATTCATGGACAGAAAATGACGTGTTACACATACATGGAAAAAACAATAAAACACACATCACTTTTTGTCAATAAACTTAACGAAAAATGTCTATGATGGTAGTTTTGAAAACAAAAATTCAGACTTCAAATACTAAAATGAAACTTTTGAAAATTCAGATGTATCGTCATTAAAACCAACCCTATAGTTCAGGGGTATTTTTTATAATTTAACCTAAAAAAGTTTTGATTTTAATAAATCTTCATGGTCAATACTATTAATTAAATATTGGCATAACATAATGAAATTAGTAAGTAATAATTTGGCACCAAGCCGCACAATTAGGCTACCCAAATAAAACAATAGTGAATGTACCAAAAAAGTTACCTCAAAATGTAATGGCTGGCAACATACTATTGAAATTATACCTTAAATAAATCTCTTTTATTTTTTATTTTCTTCCTTTTTTTTTCAATTTTCATTAGAAGATTTAAGTTCTTATTCTAAGTAATTTCAATATTGCCTCCTGATATTTATTTATTTCAAATTGGACCCTTAAATACACATAGCTTCACATCTTTTTCAATAATTTGACCAAGTAGTGATAAAATTTTGAGATTTTTAAATATAAAGTGGTAATGAGAAATTAATTCTTTATTGGTTTAATATTTGAGTAAAGAAGATAACTATGAAAATGTCTATAAATATAGTTTTTGAAAGTGAACCAATCTTCTTTTTTTTTTTTTTAAATTTGAAAATGTCTATGTTCAAATGACTATTAATATTTTGGTTTCTTTCAAATAATGGCAAAGGGGTTTGAACCAACCAATCTTTAATATATTTTTATAGTAAATCCTAATTGACAATGAGAAGGAGAGAATGTATTAATTATCCATGTAATTAATGACTGCATTTATTGTTTATTCTAACTTGTTTCCATTTACTGAGTTATTTGTTCATTAAATTAATTAAAGAACAAAGAAAAGGTCTTAAATTTTGTTGTCCCAAGTCAAAATTGTGAGAATAGAACCATTCTCACCAAGTAAAGAAAAGTTGTCTCAATTTTTTTTATAGGTTTTGGACTAAATTAAATAAATTCTAATTCAATTTCTCATCTAGAATTCTTCTCAATTATCATTTTTTAACCAACTAGACCTCAACAATATTTTGATGTCTATTTTAAATACTATTGTTTTTTTTTTCTTTTTTGAGTTCATCAACATTTAGGGGTGGGGATTCGAACCTCTGACATTTTGATCGAGGACACATGTCAATTACAACTATGCTCGCTTTGGCATTTTAAATATTATTGTCGATAGGAAAAAGGTTGAACTACAAGTTGCTTGCTACCAATAATATTTGGCAACATAATAGCAAAATTTTAAAATCAATTTTCCTTTTTCATACTTTGAACTTCATTATGCAACCAAATGATACACTTAGAAACAACCGTTTAGTAACTTTGAGGTTACACGACCCTCCCTTTTCATCGATACACAGTCAAGTCATCAAATAGAACTTCTAGAGTGTTCATTTTTCTATCTTAATCTCTCTTTCTTCAAATCACAACTTAGCACCTACTATTCATCAACTAGGCTTCTAATTGTTAATGTTGGAAAGTCTAAAATTAGTAATCAACATTAAACAAAGGACGAGTTTAAGAGAACCCTAATTATGTTACATGCATCTAACCCTATAGGTCTACGATTCGTAGTATAAAAGATCGTTTTGTAAATTTCAACTTATATGATACGACAGAATTAACAAACACGTACTACACATAAACTCGACTCTTTAGCCCCAGGTTATACGAAGTACGAATCCAAACACGTAAACCACACTCTTGAAGAGTACTTATTAATAATAGTTAGTAAAGGGAAAAGGGACAGAATCAGCAGAATGTTTCATGTCAAGAAAAAATGTGAAGGGGAGGAGAATCAGTTTCTGAACCTACAGAATGTACAAACAAGAAGAAAAAAAGAAAAGTAGAGTGGCCAAGATTGGAGAATATTCCAAGTTTAATGCTTTTAAAAGGTGACAAAGTCAAGATTGTCCAAAGAAGCAAATAAGGTTTTTTTAAACCTTGTGAATTGGATGACTTGGTTTTGCCAACTCTTAGATGTTTACCTAGTGTATACAAGAAACAGTATAGATATAGATTGAATGGATCAGTTCGTACAACTATAAACCTAGTTATCTTTTAGGACATAAGTTAATGAGATTAGTCGAGGTGCACTCACAAACCACAGTTATCAAGTCGAGAATCGACAAAGTTTAACTACTACGAATTAGCCTAGTAGTGAAAAGAGCAATGATGCAACTCAACTTTGCTAGATACGTTAAGGTGCCATCATACTTGATGAAGTTATAACTTAATCAATTCAAATAACAATCTCCAACATTCTCAGTTAGATCACCCTACTGCGAATTCGGTTTCTCCAAACTACATTCAACCCTAAAAATGTTCCGGACTAGTTAGAGGTTATCGATAAAAGAAGATTTGTCTAAGTCACTTCATTTCGTTTTTCCAAATTACTTTTTTTCGTCCAAGTTTCTTCTCTTTCGTCTAACTTATTTCTTTCTTTATGGGTTTCGAGAATATCCCCATTCATAAGTCCGAGATCCACATCTATGAATTGAATCGAAAGATCCAACCAAAAACATCATCTAGGCCATCAGTTGTTATTGTTGTTAATCAGAAGTTGAACATAGACTTGGTGTCATTTCTCCACAACATCCATGAACCCAAATCTAATGCAGAGTATCATTAACAAGAGAACAATTGAATACAACCTAAAGTGAATAGATAAGCACTGAACTGAACTTCATAGAATCAAAAAGTTCCTAAACAAATGTGAGAGAGAAGAAAATTGAAATTGGGAAAAAGGGGAAGAGGATGATGCTGTGAAGAAAAAACAAAAGAAAGAAAAATGGCATTTGAGATTCTCTCATTCTACAAACTCATCACATTCATCAATGGCTGCAGGCATTATGATCAAGCAACAGACGAAAATCTCAAACACCTAATAATATTACTAACAGCCAAAAGTAACAATGGAGAATGAAGAAATCTAGAACAACAACCTGAATTTGAGTTGATGAAGAGATCCCAAATTCTTCAGCTGCCCCAATTCTCCATATCGATCCTTCTCTTTGTTCTCTTCTTCTTCCTGATTTATTGCTATATTCTGTGTTCATTTCAGCTCTGAATTCAATCTTCAGATTCGTTCTTCTTCACCAATCCGTCGTTCTCCCTCTCCTCCAGCAATTTTCCGGTCTCCTCATCGGCCTGAGCAGCCTTCTTTTGCGCCTCCTTTGCCTTCAGAGCCTGCAATTTCGTGTGATTGTAATATCCAACTCCGACGAAGGCCAATCCGTAGCCGAACAAGTTGATCGGCGTCACGGTGTCCTTAATAACTGACCACGAGAAGGCGATAAGGAGCCAATCCTTGACCACGCCGGCGACGTTCATCGTAAGAGCGGAGGTTTTGCCGACGAGCAAGAAAACGGCGAGGTTTAGGGCAAATGCGCATAAGGAATTGGTGCCGAAGATCACAAAATCAAATTGGAAACTGGATGTCGCCTTCAAAACTGGAAACTCGACGAAGATCCACGGCACTAACAAGAAGACGAAACAACAAGGAGCCACGTAGTACAAGGAAGTGATCGGATTTAGCGAGATTCCTTTAGAGGTAAGCAAAATCTGGATCAGAACAAGCCGAGTCGCCTCGAATGCAACGGCGCCGAGTTGCAAAACCACGCCCCAGCCATCGAATTGCGCTTCGCCATAAGCAGCGATCGCCACACCAAACGAAATCGACAACATATTGACCATCGTCTCCGTCTTGAAACCTTCCTTCTTCAACAAAACACCGATCGAATAAACAGCGACCGGCATCAGAGCCTTGAGCATCTGAATGAACGAGACAGAGAGATAAATGTAAGCCGAATTGGAAAGCCATAGAGAGAGAGAATACAGAGCTCCAATTGGGAGAACGGAGGAGAGATAGAGATCTCTGGACATGGAAACCGGCTCGACGAGCTTGAAGACGCGAATGAGCATGAAAGCCAATGAAGCACAGAAACCCATATGGATCATGGTGAGGGAAATCGGGAAAGGCCAATCGTACATCTTCTTGTCGAGGATGTACTTGTTGTAGACGATGACGGTGAAGCTGAGGAAGATCCAAATGGCGACATAGGTGTAGGAGAGGACGATCTTCTTCAGAACACTGTCACTGATTGAAGCGCCTTTGCCCATTGAGTCGAATTGGGGGAAAATGGAGATGAATCCGATGGGGAAGAACAAGAAATTTGCAGGAAAAATCTGATGAAGAATTAGCAATGGAGATTCAGAGAAAGGGACTGAGCTCGATTCGAGTACGGATCAGGGAAGAAGAAGAAGAAAGGGACAGAGAGGGAAAGGGAGAGAAATCTGGGAGAATAAATAAATTGACAATCAATGGTGAATGAAGGTTGATTTTTATTTTTTCAATTTTTTTAAATTCTTCAAAAAATATTTTTTTTTTTAATTTGGGTTTATTTATTTTATTTTATGTTAAATTACACATTTAGTCCCAAAATTTCAGAGTTGTGTTAATTTGGTCCCTAAATTTTAAAAAATATCTAAAAATCCCTTAACTTTTAATTTTTTTATCCCGTAGATTTCTAAAATGTTTGATAGATTTCTTTGTCTAATAGATCTCTAGTATATTTGAGATTTTTAAAAATTAACTAATTTGCTAGATATAAAATTAAATTTTATGTCTACTAGGACCCTAAATTTTCAATTTTATATCTAGTCGGCTGGTTAATTTTTTAAAATGTTGAATATGTCAATGACTTATTAGACACGAGATTAAAGTTAAGAGACCTATTAGATATTTGATACAGAAGTAAAAGTTTGATAACCTATTGAATACTAATTAAAAAAAAAAAAGTATTGAATACTTTTGAAAGTTCAAGAACTTATTTAATACAAAATTAAAAGTTTGAGAGTCTATTTGAAATTCTTTAAAGTTTATGAACTAAATTGACACAACACTAAGATTGAACTTGTAATTGATCCTTTATTTTATTTTATTTCATTGCATTGGGTTTTGGTGAAAAAATGAAATATAAAGAAATTGTGGGGTCTGAAATGGGAAGAATCTGTCTTTTTTTGTTGTCTTGTATCCAAATTTTAAATGATTGAAGGACTGCCATGTTTGAATTTGAAATTTGAAATAGTTTATGCATTTTATTATATCCATTTTATTTATATGGAATAATAATAATGACTTTGTTATTTCAAAAAAATAATAATAATAATGACTTTGTAGGATGCGGAGAATTCGTACTTTTTTTTTTTTTTTTTTTTTTGAGATAACGTACTCTTTTTCTTTTCTTTTCTTTTTTTTAAATGAGTATAATTCAATAACAAATTTTGGTTTACTAATAATTATTCAACTGGAAAAATTCAGTTAATTTAAAAATTTCTGTTTATTCTTAAAATTTTGTGATAATAGTAGATTTACTCTAAATAAGGATAGATTTACTACTCTCTAAGTTATCAATGATTTACTTTATAGTAATATATTCACGATATATTTGGTCAAATAAAATAGGATCGTGAGAACTTCAAATAAAGTGATATATTGTTTATTTGTTGAAAAAATAAAATGATATATTACTGATTTACTTTATATCATATACATACCACAATGGTGTGTTTATCAATGATATTTTTCTATGTTATCAATGATATACTACGATATATTTGGTCAAATAAAATAGGATCTTAAGAACTTCAAATAAAATGATATATTATTTATTTATTGAGAGAATAAAATGATATATTACTGATTTACTTTATATCATATATATACCCCAAGAAGAAAAAATATATATTATATTCGTAAAATATTTTTCTATGTAACAATGCAAATATGACAATAAATTTCGATATAAAGTAAATCACTAATATATCATTTTATTTTCTCGATAAATAAATAATATATCATTTTTCTATGTAACATTGCTGCCCCCCCCTCCCCCCGTTTAGCGATTATTTATTAATTTCTAAATAGGAAAATAATGGAAGGCATGAAAAAACTTATATTTAAAAAATAATATTAAAAAAAAAATTAAAAAAAATTAAAAAAAAAAAAAAAAAAAAAAAAAAAAAAAAAAAAAAAAAAAAAAAAACCTTTTGTCTTGGTTTCCAATTAACCCAGGCAAGGTGTTCAGAAATAAAAATTGGGAACATGTTGCGGATCTTAAAGTCAAAGAGCTTTGATTGATGGATTGGAGATAGCTTTAAATTGGGGTTTTTCTTTTAACTAAAATAAAATTATCTTGTGTATTTATATATTTAAAAAACTATATTAGGTAGACTTCGAAAAGTTTCACCTTTCGTCAGAGAATATATGCTTTAACTAATTGAATTATATTCGAGTATATTCAATGTGTGTTTTTTTTAAATTATATTCAATGTGTTTAATAAATACTCTAATTCTTCATTGCCATTGAGGAATTAAAATTTATTTAACTGTCAAAGAAAAATAAGCATAAATGGCATGGCATTCAAGAGTTTAGGATAAAAATATATGTATACATATCTATATATCTATATCTATATCTATATATATATATATATATATATATATATTCAACGTGCTTAATAAATAATTAAATACCCTATTTCTTCATTGCCGTTGAGAAATTAAAATATACCTAACCATCAAAGAAAACTAAGCATAAATGGCATTAAAGAGTTGTAGGTACGTGAATTGGTTCAATTATATTTTTAACCAAATTCAATGGCAAATTGGATCGTCGGTTAAACAAAAAATAAGACGTGTGTTTGGGAGTGATTTTGAAATGGCTAAGATTAATTTTTGTCAGGTTCAAAATCACTCTGAAACATGTCTTTAATCATTCGTAACTAATTTGATAATTGATTTTAACTTTTATATGTGATTTTCTATACAATCAAAATTGATTTTGAATCATCAAAGACATGTTTCAAAATGATTTTGAAAATGAAAAATAAAATAAACCATTTTAAAATCACTCCCAACCATACCAAAAAAAAGTGCAGCCTAAATGTAATAAATAAAATTATCATATACCTTTAATTGAATAAAAACATATCACATTATTAAACTGAAAAGTCACACAATCCTCTTTAAATAAATAAAATAAAAACCTTGAATACAATTCAAATAATATAATTAGGTTTGAATTCCCTCTTATTTATTTGTATATTTGTATTTTCTTAAAAACAATATTATATTTACAAAATTTCACACTAAACTTTTTTTTTTTTTTACCATCGTTAAATTAAATGTGTTATAATTTAAATCGAATACACTTTTTTTTAACAAATAATTTTAATTCGATCTGAGAAGATCACGAGTATGTCATTACATTAGACTACTTTTTATGTACCAAACGACACGTCGGTCGGTTAAAGAGCACTTATATTGCACTAATTAGGATTCAGCAGTTTCTTTTTTCCTCTTTAGTCAATTATTAATAAATGTAAATGGGAAAAAGTGCTTTTTCTTTCCTCTTTTTTTTTTTTCTTTTTTTAAGAAAGGAAAAAAAAAGTAGTTTTTGTTTTTAATGATGATGCTTTTTAATATTTCACCCCTTTTTTTTAATTAGAGGGGAAGATTTAAACTTTCAAATATATGACTGGATTAACTAATCGAGTTATATTCAAATTGTGGTTGTTCTCTTTTAAAAAATAAAATAAAATTTTGTTGAACAAAAAAAAGAAAATATAATATTTACAAATTCAACATTTGTGTTTCCAGTTATTAACTCGACTACAATAATAGTATAGCAAATTTAATTTTATAAATAAAAAAAATTATAAATATGCAATATATATAAATTAGAGATAATATTGTTGTTTAATTAAATTATCAACGGTAACGTAGTTCAATAGCTAATACGTTTCTTTTTTTTTTTATCTCCCTCAAATATCATAAGAAATTTTAACTCTTTATTTGTGTTGTAATTAAAAAAAAAAGTAACTTCGTGTATGATTAATTAGGTGAATTATCAATTATTATGTTTGTTATCAATACTTGAACTAGTAAAAAAGTATTTATAATGGATTTAAATTATTTTGTGCCTTCTTAAATGATAGTTATTGTTATAGGCAATTTTGGACCACTCCAATATACAAGGAGCTGATGAGGACAACCGGGGAAAAATCGGACTGGGAGATGGACCCAAGAGGTGAAACCGGCAAGTGGGACGGGCCAAGACCGAAGGGGTCGGGCTTTTGGCCCAATCCCCTGCTCGGCCTCGGCCATGCTCATGGTCGACTCGCTCGCGCGGGCCGAGCCCGTCCGACTCCGTTTGGACCCTACCGCCTCTGGTCGCTCCGGTTCTGTCTGGTTTGTCCCGAAACGCCTCCAAATTCCTAAAAATCCTATGAGAATGAGCAAGTATTTATACCCCTCTTTGCTACTGAAGAAGTGGACCCGAACTCTCTACTCTCTTCTCTTACTCTCTAGCCCTCGTACTTTCGTTTTCTGACTCGGAGTCGGTGTGGCTAGCACCACACAGCTGTGCAGGTTTTCCGTCTTGCAAGCCACGTCTTCTCCCCTCATCTACAAATTTACCGTTTGTGGCACGTGAAGGTCAGGTGAGTTCCCTCTTACCAAAATTGACCATCAACCGTTACTAAAAGAAATACAAAAGACCTGGAGGCTAAAGTTACACAAAAATACAAAATATTATAAATGGAACTATAATTGACGTTGTTTTAATATCAATTTTTCAATAACTTTTATAACTAAAGACTAAAGTTACACATTTACTATTTGCTTACAAATAAAAAAGTTGTAAATATTTATAGATTTTTAAAGAAAATTAAACTCTTTTATTATTATTATTTTATATAAAACTTTCCACCTTTTACAAGTAATCATTTCTCTTCCATAAGCAAAGTGGTGGCTTTGCTTGCTATATTTGCCAACAAAGCAAAACCTTTTTTTTTTCTTCTTGAAATAAAGCAAATCCCTTTCCTTCATCCTTATTAAGCTCTATCAAATCAATTATGACTTTCTTTTTTAGCATAGTTCAATCATATATTAAATTGTTATTATTTAAATAGTATATAACAAATATATGCTTGAGAACATAATTTAAAGATTTAGTCTCTCCACTTTGATCATTACTTTTATCTACGTGGAATACATTTTAGTTTAAATATTTTTCAACAATGCATTTTCTTTTAAATATTTTATATAAAAATTGTTTAGAATTTAAATACTCGTATGCTTGGTTATATTTCATAAGTGTTTTTGTATACAAGTTATTATATACTTAAAAACTATTTTAAAAAAGTTTGTTTTCAAGTGTTTTTCTCCAAAGTGATTTATTTTTCAATCTAATTTTTTAATAAGTTATTTTTAGTCGTTGCCAAGCAGTAGAATTTTTATCAAAATAATTTTTTTTTCAAAATTAAACACTTGAAAAGTTAAACCAAACCTAGCCTTAATCTCTAAACTCAAATAATTTCAATTATATTCTTTTTTTTTTTTACAACATACTCCTAACTTTGTTATGTACACAAGAGAGGCCTGCTCTTTTATTCATATCATTCCAAATAATTTTTTGCTAGTTCATCTATAGATAAATTTATCATAATCAAGATTATTTTTAAAAAATGAAATAAACACTCTTTTTGAAGTTATATATATATTTGTTTTTTTTAAAACGATATATATATAATTGTTTATAACCTATGGAGTGAAGATTTGAATATCTGACTCCTCAATTATGAGTTTTTTTAGAAATAGTGGATATAAGTTGAATCGTTGACAACTAAATTTATAATCAAATCATTAAAAAAAGAACACATACACATTTTCTCGTCCTTCTCACTAAAAACCAATAAATTTATATATGAGTCTAACTTAAAAAAAAAAAAAAAAATCAATGAATCAACATGGCGTTTATTTAATTTTATTTGAAGAAATAAAAATGATTAAAGTTGGCAGTTGGGTGTAATTATAAGCGTTTTAAGTAATAACGTCCTTTTAGTAAAAAAGAAGCAAAATAATGAAAAAAGTTGAAAATAAAATTAGAAAATTTGAAACAACAGCACATGTTCTTGCCTTGAACAATGGGTGGAGGAACTGTGACTGTCCATCCTTAATTTACTGCTCCATGTACCATGTTGGAAGGAGATAAATAATATTTTTTAAAAATAAAAATATATGGTACTTTTTTAACTTATTAGTTATAGAGTGATTTTAAAATGATTAAAATCACTTTTGACATATTCAAAATCACTCGAAAACATGTCTTTAATAATTAAAAATCAATTTTAACAGTATGAAAATCATATTTAAAAGTATAAAATCAAACATGAAATTGATTTTGAATAATTAAAAGTATGTTTCGGGATGATTTTGAACATGACAAAAGTGATTTTAGCCATTTTAAAATCACTCCCAAACATGCACTTAAAATGGTACACAAATTGACTTTTAAGGCCCGTAACCATTTGGTTTTTTTAAATTACTTTTGTTTTCTTCTAAATTTCATACCATAAATTTCATTATTGTTAAGAATTCGTTCAAATTTCTAGCCAAATTCTAAAAGCAAAAAAAAGTTTTTGAAAACTATTTTTTGTTTTTTGTTTTTGTTTTTTGTTTTGTTTTTTTTTTTTTTTTTAAAATTGGACTTGGTTTTTTAAAACAAGGACGAAAATTCATAAATACTCTTAACCTTTTTTGTAAAAAAAAAATCCTTGTTGTTAACCGCGACGATGGAAAACCTACACAGTTGTTGAAATTTTAACGGTAGTTTATATTACAATAGAAAAAAAAACGTGGATAATCTTGACAAAACAAATTTATTATTATTATTATCTTGGAAATTAGAGTTCATCATTTTAAAAGAGGGATTATGACAAAATTGGCAAACTAAAGAAGACAACATATGAGTAGATTCGATCGATAATAGATCATCCCCAGTTTTACAGCGACCCTAATTTTACACTAGACCCAATTTTACAACAACACCAACAACCAAATGAACACGTTTTATAGTAACAACAAGGGACAACAACAACCAAATGATGTGGGGATAGGGGCATTAACCTTTACGACAACACCAAAACGAATGGGAGTTGTCTTCTTCCAACGAGTGTCAGTTAGCCTTTGTCTTATATTCAACTCAATGGTCGTCTTCTTCTTCAATCTTAACCTACATTAAGACGTCCCTTCATCTAACCATCATTTTTTATCCTAATACTAACTGCTCACACCATATATCAAGCAAAGCAATATCGTTTTATCTTTCATTAGAAAATCAACCACATTCACTTGTCATATAAGTTGCATTCGAATTTTCAACGTGCCAACTGTCAAATGAGTTTTGTCACAACCTCTAACGTTGGAGTTTTTTTAAAAAAAAAAAAAAAAAAAATTGAAAGGTGAAGAGTTTATTAATACAAAATTTTAAACTTTTACAGTTTTTTTCTATAATTTTTTTTTTTTAATTAAGCAATATTATTTTAGTAGGTATGTGTGAATATTTACTGTTACAATTGATTTTGTAAATTAGTTTCAGCTGTACTGAACATCAAGCGTTTGTAGTCCAACGGTTAGGATAATTGCCTTCCAAGCAATAGACCCGGGTTCGACTCCCGGCAAACGCATTTTTATTTTCAATTTTTCTAACTGTGCTTTACAGCAGTGCAAGATAAATTTGTATTTTGTACGACTGATAAATTTTACTTTTTTTTTTTTTTTTCGAAAATTTAGAATACCGTAACAAATCTAAACTCTTTTTTCTTTTCTTTTATTTTTCTTTTCAATAGTTCAAAATGCAATTTTATTTTTTTTCAACCGTAGTGGCCAATTTTCTTTTTGTTCCATTAATACTTTGACATTAAAAAGAAAGCCATAATAAATATTCAGTTAGAGTTCGTTTTAATCTTTCTCCTACTTTAATGGTAAGTGAAATTATACAGAGTACCTCTAAACTAACTCTCGGATAGACTTTAATTATGTCTATAGGCTTTTTTTCATTTTTTTCCTTAAATTTTAAAATTTGTTTCAAAAATATCTTTGGAGCTTATGAAAACGACAACTATCATGTAAAAATTGGAAGGCGTACGTGACGTCATTTATAACGTCATTCATATAGATTGATGTGATAGCTGGTGTGTAAAAATTGACTGTGTAAATTATTTTAACAATATCTTTTAAGATGAAATAGAGAGTAATGACGATCTTAATCTTCTACATAGTTGTAAATCATATGACATACACCTTCTCATTTCTACACATTAGCTACCACTTCAATTTTCATAATTTATTTTAATGAAAAAGATATGTGGAACAATTTCAAAGTTCAAGAGTATTTTTTTGAACAAATTTCAAAGTTCATAGATAAAAATGAAACTTTTCAAAATCGCATAATTATTGAAATCTACCTGAAATTTTGGGTATTTTACTTCAAGGATATTTTGTGTAATTTAACCTTTGATTTTAATATAGTCTTGATATATTAAATCTGAAAAAAAAAAAAACATTTGTTTAAAAAAAACCTAAAAGAAATTTAAGAGCAATGTAATTTATTAATAGGTGAAACTTCAAACATATGACTATCATAAAGTTTTTTTTTTTTTTTTCATTTTTTTTAATTCAACCATTGTAATAGGGAGGATGAACCATCGACTTTTAAGATGCTAATTGATGTCTTATCCATTAAATTATGTTTGGATTGACCATCGTAGAAGTTACTATTGACTCAATCAATTGAATTATACTAATTTTCTAATTTCTTTTTAGAAAGAGATGGATTTTTTTTCTTTTTCTAAAGAAAAATTTGAACTATACTCTTGAAGAATACAATTATCTTAAAAGATATGTAAATACTTTTGTTTTGTGAACAATAATTCTGACCTTTTTATCTGGTTTGACACGTAAAAAACTAATTAATTTGCTCTAAATTATATCATAAAAAAGGGATAATTTTCGCTTACTTCCAAAAGAAAAAAAAAATGAAAATTGGAAAGATAAAAGAAATGGATCATTTAAGAAAATTTAAATATGCACATTATTGCACGTAAAATCCAAACATAATCCTAAATTCCTAATTTATAGTCAATAATTTAAGTTTTATGTTAAAACCTCCATTCAAACGAAAATTTATTGTTACATAAATGTTTGAATACCACTCTCAATCCAATTTTCAGTTTTTTTTTTCCTTAATGAAAAATATGAGGAAATAATTTTTAAGAGTAAAAGAAAGTGGTAAACAAAAATATGTGATCAAAAGTCAGAGATCACAGATTCAAATCCTTATCTACATTACATCTCACGTATTATTGAACTAAAAAAACTACATAAAGTTTAAAATTTGAATTACTCATGTGGGACACTCAAGTTATTTGATTAAATTTTATAATAGCTTTCAATTTGACCATTATGATAATAAAAATTTAAACTTAGTTAAATATACCAAAACATTGTCATGATTGCGAAACACTAACATTTTTTGTTCAACAAAAGCATAGGTTAACTAGTATAAAGTTGTACTCTTAACCAAAAGGTTATAGGTTCAAATTCTCCACCCCACATGTCATAAAAAAAAACATCACAACAGTTTTTCTTACCTAACACATTTCTTTGAGTATCGCAAAATGCAACCCGTCATAAAAAAAATCCATTAACTAATTGACGTATGGTAATGGCAATGATATTTTGAGATCTTTATATGGCCAAGTTGAAATCGAGTACAAACCATATGATTGAAATGATAGCTAGATCATTATATGAATACAACTGGTTCGAATATAAATAGCAAGAGGTTCAAATTTTCATCCTAACTAAAAAAAAAAAAAAATTAAATTGATTTTTTTTTTTTTCGAATATAAATAGCAAGAGGTTCAAATTTTCATCCTAACTAAAAAAAAGAGAAAAAAGAAAAATTAAATTGATCTTTTTTTTTTTTTTTTTTAAGTATATCACATTTGGGGTGGGGATTCGAATCTTTGACATGCTTGAAGAGACATATCAATTACCGCTGAGCTAGTCTTGACAATTAGATTAAGTTATTATCATAAAATTCATATAAAATAAATACAAAAGATTTTTTTTTAAAAAAAAAAAAAACTAAAGAAAATGAAAAACATCAATATTGTTATAAGTTTTGACTGGTTTGTTGAACAGATATTTTTTTGTAGTCTAATCCATTTCACAGCCAACTGTTCGGAATTTCAATGGCGTCGTCGTCTTTCTTGCCATTAGCAGGTTGCTTCAATTCCACTACAGTACCAGGTAACTCAAAATCCTTCTCATTCTTGGAAAGATTTGTAGAAATTCTTGTAGTGAACTGTAAAAAACACTTGCAATTTATCGACGTTCTCAATTGGTGATCGAATTTCGTAGCTATTAGAGGTTGTAGCAATCAGAAGCTCAACCTGATCAACAATGGCTTCCATTATTCTCCAGCTCCTCGATTCCCTCATCTAAATGGCAAGGTTCTGCTTCTACTGTTTGATTCTTGTTTACTGATTACTCGGAAATGAAGAGGAATGTGTATAATCTCTGGAGAATAATTTGAAATGTTGTTATTGATGGAAATTGAAAATGTTATTGTGTTTCTGATAAAATAGGCTGCGAAGAATGATCGGAACACAAAACCTAACAGCGTGATTTGTGGCGATTGTGATGGAAATGGTAAGTCGATTTGTAAGTTGGTGCCAACGATTTAGGCTTTGCGAACGCTGTTCCTTCTGTAATTTGAATGAAACAGGTGTTGTTCTTTGCTCGCAATGCAAAGGAAATGGAGTTAACGCTGTTGATTTCTTCAATGGACAGTTCAAAGCCGGCGCATCTTGTTGGCTGTGCGGGTAATTTGTTCAGTTCAACTACTTAATTCATCATCCAAATTACAACTGCAGAAGAAGTACTTTAACTTGCAATTAACTGATACACTGAGCTGTGCTTCTGTTTTTCTCTTACTTTTTTCCCTGTCAATGTGAATTCTACTTGTGGTGTTTGTTCTGCTGATCCATGGCTTTGTGTTGCAGTGGGAAAAAGGAAATGCTATGTGGGAATTGCAATGGAGCTGGCTTTGTTGGAGGTTTTCTCAGCACTTATGATCAATAGAAGTTTATATGTTTTTTTTATGAATGTTACTCATTCATACCTACTAATTCATATACTGTTGCTGAACAACAGTTCTCTTATAGTATTGTTAGTTGTGTATATGCTTGTATATACACACACATATATATTATTGTGTCGATAACAATAGCGGGGTTGAATTTGTTTATACTAAGTCTAGGTATACCGCTATCATATTCAAGGTTCGATGATTTTGTTTTGACAATCTTTTATAATACTTTGATCACATTAGTTTTCCACCTTATACTCTTAGCTTACTAAATGATAAGTTCCTCATAAATTATAATATAGAACATTAGTTTTCCATTGTTTCTGCAAGTATGCTCTGTCGTGCTAGATCTTGAGATGCTAATTGCTCTTCATGAATTGACTCATCTGCTTTTGAAGCAAGCGGGTCGCCTCGGATTCAGGATGGAATACGTGAAATACGTGCGCCTCGTCTGCAGCTTCCACCAACTTAACCTCCTTTACCTTCATTTGCTGCAAAAATTTTGCATACAACTCTCCCCTTTCCTTCAAGAAATCCAAGCAAGCCACAAAAACCACCACCTTAGGAAACTGACTCCACTCTTCTTTAGTCATTTGTGCATTCTCGTAGTTACATCCGAAATAATCACGGTCTCGACCTTCCGGTATGCTGAGTCTCCAGAACATATCATTAATTTCCACAAGTCCTGCTGCCCCTTCCTCTTTCTCCTTCTCGGTTCGCTTCTCGCTCCCAAAGTAGGGATGAATTAACAGCAATCCTTTGATGGTTAGGTTGGGAATGTTGCTCTTGATGGTTTTGACTGCAACGTGGTGGACAATGTTCCCTCCTGCACTGTCTCCAGAAAGGAATACTCGGGAAAGATCAGCATTTTGCAACCATGGCTCAGAACTTGCTTGATGACCAAGCCATTCAAGTGAGCTGTAGCAATCTTCGTAAGCTGCAGGAAGTCGATTCTCCGGTGCCAACCGATAGTCGACAGACAGGATAACAGTCCGAGCTGCAGCAGCCAAGTCTCCAAGAAAGTTATGGTAACCAATCCAAGTAGTTGAGCCAATGCAAAAGCCACCACCATGGAAGTAAACCAGCACAGGAAGTCTTCCTGGACCATCAGCAATATCAGGAAGAAACAATCTTCCAGTAACTCGCTTTTTTGGGTCAATTATGACATCCTTGAACTTATAATTCTTAGTTGATTGTTTTGCAGTTGAGACGACCACTTCCGGGATCGAGCGTCGAACCGATCCATCGGAGTATACTTGAAGGTAACCCGGTGCTTCTCCTATCATTGCCATTCGTGCTCGAAAAAATGTCAGATTCTTTTGGATTGAAGTTTTGAGAGAGTTTGTGAGCTTTTTATAAAGGTAAATTCGTAGTAATTGAAGATGTAGAAGTAATGTTGGTGGGTTGGCGTTGATCATGCAAAGGAGATTAGTTATCTGTTTGGCCAAAAAAGAACTTTGGTGGTTCGGAATTAGGTGCGGAACTTGATTTTCAAACAGTTAAAAAAGGCTTGGAACGAAACAGAAAAATTTTAAATAAAAATTAAAGAAATTAATTAAAAAACCGCGCCAGGTAGGGGTCGAACCTACGACTTTCTGCTTAGGAAACAGACGCTCTATCCACTGAGCTACAGGCGCTTGTTGATAATATTAGACAATGATATTTATTAAAATATAAATACAGTGACTGAGATTTATAATATAACTTTTAATTTTTTTACAACAGGTGGAGGATTTAAAGCTAAAATCTTATAGGTGAGGTGAAAATACTTTAATCAACAAGTTATGCTTAAAGTTGACTTAGTTATATATTTGTTCATATATTCATAAGTTTATAAACTAACCTTAATCATATTCTAAAAAAGAAATATAATATCATCTTAATCAATATATCTTAGCACTTAGTCAATTTTGATCGATTGTGTTTAATATTATCTAAGTAAGATGGAGCTAGAAATTTTCTTAAGGAGGATCTTTCAAATTAAATTTGAAGGAGTCAAATTAGATGAAAAACTTTAAAATTTAAACTTTTTTTTTTTTTTCAAGTTTTTGCCCTGTCCAAGTGTTCCAAAAGTGTCTATGTATTTGTCTTTACTGTTTAACAAAAAAAATATATAATACTAGAATAAATTAATAAAATAAGAGTTACCAAATTAAATAAGGACATTTAGGAAAGAATAAAAATTGAATTAATGCATGAAATCTTACCATTGATAAATTTAGAAGATTTAGGTTAAAGAAGTCCATCCATCAAAGTTCTGTAATTTAATTCAACTTTAAGAAAAAATCATCCACTAGATTGATGATATATTTATTATTTTTTAAAAAACAATATTACTTTTTTTTAAAATATGAAAATTTAAACCTAGAGCAAAATTACATTTATCAAAGTTTTGCTTGAGATGATATACACATTTGTTTTGTTAATGCAATATAAGTGTATAGTCCATCATCTTAATCATTATATTTTGGACTCATCAATTTTGATCATTTTTTTCCCTTTTCGTATATAATATTGCATTTGGGTCTCAATGATAATTCTCAAAATGGTTTTAGCAATAATTTTTGGAAGAAAAAACATATTAAAATCACAAAGATTAAAATAATAATAATAATAATAATAAAGAAAGAAAAACCACAAGCATTAATGAAATCAAAGAGCAAAATCCCCATACATATATATATACACATACTTAATGATAATGAAGTTCATTCATTTATACAAAACTATAGAAAGAAAACTAACAATTAAAATGCTAACAAGAGCATAGCTCAATAGGCATAAAGTTGTATTGATAACCACAAGGTATGTGGTTCGAACCCCCACCCCACATATTAAAAAAAAAAAAAAACTAGCAATTAAAATTTTAAACTGCATTATAAGTATAACATGTAATTCTATCACAAGCCACAAATTTCATTCCTTTTGCCAATTCTTCTGAAAGGCATAAATGCTCATATTTTCATCTCCCTATGATCTTCAGAGCCATGAGAACACATCTATTGTTCTGCTTCCACCCCTAATCTCCTTCAGAGCATTCAGGGCCGATAACGTTAGCTTCATGTACATACTCTCCATGTACTCGATCTCCGCAAGATCTTCGGGAATGTTCAGCACCTTTTCTTTACTCTCCGATGCAGTCTTCGCCTCCGAGCAGCCCCTTTCTTCCACATTGACTGCTTCAGCAGCACAAGGCAGGTCTTTCTTGAAGAAGAGAAGATCGAGCATCATCTCGCACTCCTTCAATAGCTTGTCGAGCACATCGGTTGAGTAGAACGGTTGGCGTAACACTTTCTTGATGAAAGGCACGCGGATGAGCTCGCCACTTCGCTTGTCGTACTTCTTTAGAATCTTAGCCAGTCCTGTGCTTGGTATGTTATTGAATGAGTTTAGCAAATTGAAAGGCTTTAGAATGAATATTGAGTCAGAAGACAAAAGAAACTTTTGAAGATAGCAAACTATTCATCTGCTACTAAACAACTCCACCATAGAAACATATTTTCTATTAAATCCAAACTTGAACCTTCTGCTGTTTATTACACCAGAAGACCCTAAATCCCTAGAAAATAAATCAAATAAAAGGTGAATCCTGTAAGTTGATATGGATGTACTAACTACTAAAGGAAGTTTCGACGCAAAGCACAGCATATCCCCGGTGATAGCCTCTCGTGCAAAATCCCAAAGCCACCGAAGGGTTGGCGTTGATGGTGAGGGTTTGAAATGGTTAGAGATACCCTCCAAGATCTCAAGTTCAAGTCTCCGGATAAAAGACTTAATAATTTAAAATTCTTGTCACGATTAGTGGGGCGAGCCATGAGCATAATGCAATGAATAAAGTTCCCGACTTTCGGGTTATTCGAAAATAGGAAAAAGAGAAGCTCTTTTTAAGAGGGAACTTCAATCTATCATTAATCCAAAAAGCTATCCTAGAATGCCACACAACTACAACTAAATTATCTCTTCCACCTCTTTATATCTTGTCTTAAATCTAATTCCACATTTCAAAATTCTCTTCTCTAATGGTCCAACTATGAATTGTAACATGTAATCTTGGATAGACTATGATAACTTTATAATTAGAATCCAATATCTTGAATGTCTTAACATTAAAATGAATACCAACATCCATTTTCAGTAGGCATTTGCACAAGAAAGGCAATTTCATTACAGAAAATCATGCTTTGAAAAGAACAGCAAGAAAGCAACACAAACACTAACCTGTGTAATTCAAGGCACTATAGTTCTCTAACAAAACCATCTCTCCATGGAAGTCCACAATGTCTCTCCCTACTTTCATCAGCATTTCGTCCGAATCTCCGATCTCTGCTGCCCTCTCCTGCAATAACTGCATTCCCAACGACATCTTATAGCAGATGTAAATGCGAATGTTCGTATTTGGCATGTCTTATATATAGCGGATGTAAATGAGTAGCTTTCAACATTATTATTACTGAATGGTAAAAAGCACAAGATGCATAGCAGACCAACCATTCAAATGACTTCAAATATTTCAAGGCTTCCACTCTAGTTATAGCAATAGAACATTTCACAGGTCAACAGTTCGACTTCTGTTTTCGACAATTATTCAGAATGCGTTACTGAGATAGTAACAAAAATGAAACGTTTTCGCTCTTTCCTAGACTCTAAACGGCGAGTTTCTAAACCAACAATATTAACAATGTCACTGACACTCCAAAGAATTCGAGGTTGAGACAAATCTATATGAGAAAATAATATGAAAAAAACAGCAATGTTTTTGTCAAGTTCAAGTGAAAAAAAGCATCATTTGATGGATATCAATAAAGCATATTGAATTCAAGTCCAAAGATGCAAACAAAACCCCAAATCACTAAACATTACAAGGCAATGTTAACATGTTTTTAAATGTTAATACACCCACATACTCCAAGCCATGTTTTCTATTAGTTAAAACAAGCAAAATAAAGATAAAAACCAAAATGATTATCGTTTATAAAAGTTCCGACGCTAAAACAAACACTTCAAAAGTTTAGAGACCAAAATAAAACAAAGTCGAATGTTTCGAGACCAAAAGTGAAAAACCTTGACAGATACCTTACACCAAATTTAAATTTCAGAAGCCACACCTCACATGAACATCCTCAACACTTCTCATCAAAAATCCACACTCAAATTTCAGAGCAACATGCTTCAACTCACATTTAAAAGATGATTATGCATGCTCTTTTTGAAAGTAAACAGAGGATCAAACAACAGTAAAACTTCAAACCAAAAAGTTAGTGAATTACCCTCCATTTAATAACATAAAACTCCTCTTTGCCTTCAAAGAACTTATTAAACTTGTCCAATTCTTCCTCAAGCAGATTCAGAAAAATTTCCATGGATGCTTCTCCATCCAACTTAGGGCGTTTAGGATCACCATCTTTATCAGGGTACATCAGTTTCAATTGCTTCTTCAATTTCTTATAAGAAATGAATTCATCTCTCCATTCAGGCAAAGTGGATTCAATCAAAATGCAGAGGATCTTCCAAAACTTCATGGTTGGCCCTCAGAGGCAGTCAAAATTCAAAGTTACAAAATCACAGTGAAATCAAACAGATTTATAATCAGAATAAGAAAAGGGAAAAAACCCAAATGATAGAATAAAGAAAAAACTTGATTGCATTGAGAAAATGGGGAATTTTAGGAATATGCCCTTTACGTTGAAAATGAGAGGAATCTAAACTGTCTGTTTGGTTAAAGAGAAAAGGAAAAATGGTGGAAACGAGGGGAATTAACAAGAGCATATTATGATTGCCGAATCGAGAAGAAGAACTTTTTGGTAAAATAATGCCAAGAAAATGCCCACTTGATGTTAAAAAAAAAACCCTAGAAAAGGGAAGACAAGAACAAAGAGATGAATACAAAAGAGATCAATTGAAAAGAATTATACTGTTGATGATCGAAAGTCCCTCCAATGGCTTCCTTAAACCCTAATTTGGACTTTTCTGAAGAAACTGCCAATGAAATTACTCACCATCTCACTTGAGCTAGTATAACGAAATTGAGCTATGTTCGTATTCACAACATATAAAAATTGTAAAATTATTTCGATTTTGTATCTAATGATTATTAGAGACAGATAAATTTCAAGATTTGCAATCCAATGGTAGCATTCTCATTGGATAATTTGTCTTGAATTTGTGTTTTGGGTTGTATGTTTCATTAAACCATAATTTTAGACGTCATTTAATAACTATTTGGTTTTTTTTTTTTGTTTTTTTTGTCTTTTTTATCTTTTTAAAAGTTAAGCTTTTAAGTAATATTTTCATATATAAATTTATTTGTTTTTGTTATCTACCTTCGTTTTAAGTAGACTCGAGTTCAAAAACAATGTTTTGGGAAAAGGGAATGCCTATTTCCTTGTATATTTGATATCACAATTGGGATATAAAAAGATATACTAGGAAATCAATCATTTACATAAAATATTATAATTGTCAGTCATTTAAATATAGCCTTTTTTTTACTCAGATTTAGCCAATCAGATTGATTACTTAGTAATATCAACTAAAATTGACATATTATTAAAAAGAAAACTAAAATTGGCAATAATTTTAAATCACGATAAAGAATACCGTATTTAAAAATAACGATTGACTAACCAATATAACAAAAATTGACTATTTCAAAAAAAAACACACACATATATATATAACAAAAATTGACAATAATTTCAAATCATGATAAAGAAATGCCATATATTAAAGTTTAGATTAAAAAATGAGGCTCTATAAATTTCCATAAAGGAGAAGAAAACTCATTTGATAGAATACCTTTCCAAGGCTTTTTGATCATATTTGAGATGGGATTTCCACGTCGACAGTGCGTTGGCAATTAGAGGAGGTGACTCAATCTGACCCTAACCTAACCCTACCCCTTTGTTCATTCAATTCAATTCCAAGCATCAACAAAAATAGAAAATAAAATGTTCGTTTTTATTATTTAATAATTAAATTTTGTAATAATGTTCGTTTTTATTATTTAATAATTAAATTTTGTAACTTATTAACATATTGAGTACCACATTAGTTTATTAATCTATCTAAGTAAGAAATTCCATTAAATCTTTACATTAATTTTTCACGATAGGAACTAAATCGTTATAAATTTGAAAGTACAATGACTAAATTATTACTTATTAAAGTTCAAGAACTAAATTGTTACAAAACTGAAAGTACATGGACTACATCATTACAAATCAAAGTTCAGGGACTACATTGTTACTTTGATGAAAGTTTAGGGACCAAAAGTGAATTTTAACCTTTCTTTTTTCATGGGCTCCAATGACCACCAGGTCGGATCAGCTAATACCCACCTCAAATAATCTAACGTAACAATCATCCAACCCAACTACATTTGGAAAGTCGTAGTCGTAGATTCTAAAGTGTAGTTACATGGTAAAAAAAAAAAAACTGAACAACTTCAAACGAATAACAAAACCAATATGCCAAGGAAAGTGATGATATTTTTACCATACAAGGAAGTCAAGAATACTACCACTTCAACCACTAATCTTTAGTTCTCAAACTACAAATTTACTTCATAATCCCACTGCATTCCACAAGAAAACAATAATGTAATCTGTATTCTCAAACTTCCTACCCGCATGAAAATCTTAATCCAAACCATCCCTTGAATTCTTTACAACTCTGTGTCCTAACTTACAAACCGACCGGTCCGATAAAGAATAATATGAGCCAAATAGAATAGGAAGTACAGTAAACTTATCATCGATCGCCATGATTCCACAGAGATGAAACAATCTTGCCATTATAGTTGGTACAAAGAGTTGAAAGCAGCAAGATAAACACGTTGATGTGGGACTGAACCATTTCATTAATCAAAACTCATTTGGAGGCTTTAACCTTATCAGCCTCTTGATTCGGTCTTTCTCGGTGTTTTCCAAGATGCCCTTCACAAAACATTAAATGGATCAGTAACATTGAAGATGCCAAAAGCTAACCGCTGCATTTAACCCATCTAATTCAATGACATAATAGAACTAACAATAAATTTATCTTTCTGTAGGTATTAACCATTATTGGTAAAAGATATTTTATTAGAGCTGGAATTATAACTATTGTGGATACAGATATCTCAGTCTGAATTTTTAGTAAAACTTTTTAGCCATAGTAGATATGATCTAAAATAGGACAGAGTGTGGTCAATATTTATGACATACCCTCAAATTTCTATTCAGAGATAGGCATTTTGCAAAGCATTTTCCTTTTTTTTTAGAAAAGAAGAAACGTATGTAAAAATCTTTCCTCCTCAAAATTGCAAATTGCTTGACGAAAAATCAAAGGAATGAATGGATGATTTTTCTATGTCCACACCCAAACAACAGTGCCATTTTTTTTTTTTTTTTTTTTTTGCAGACACTCGGTTCTCTCAAAGGCAATTCGCAAAGTATTTTCTTTAATTAAATATTTAAGTTTAACATGTCTATCACCATATCTGGCTGAATTGTAAGCCTAGAGCCCCATGACTTTTGCCAGCTCAGCCACAAAACCTACGAGTAAGATTCTGAGTGAGGGAAAAAGGAAAAGACATACCGTCCAGACAATTTCATCAAGACATAAACAAATCTTTCCATATTTGTCAAGAAACAAGCGCTCAGTTGGAGCTTTCCCACAGGCATCCTTTATCGATGATGTTATTACAAAGATCACTTCTGCCACTTGAAGAAGCGAAAATGACATTAATGCAGAGGATATATAACAAAAAGATCAAGTTAAAACATAAGGGAAAAAAGAAACACTGTAGAGGGGGGCTGGAAATTGAGTTACTTACAAGCTAATTCATCATATTCATCCTTCCCAACAACATAAACTGCAACATCGCCAAGCACAGTGTATACAATATATACAGACCTGTTACAGAAAGTTAAATTAGACAGATTCAACGGGTAAAACCAGCTACAGTAAAACAATCCAATGAGAGCACAAAATGGAAAGGGATTGATTGATGTAATGTATGAGAAATGCTTGCATTTTAAATGGGGAAGGTTGACTCTTACTCAAGCCACTGGCTAATCTTGTTATTTAAGATTCCCTTGTAAGCAGGGCAGTCTATTGATTAAAAGGGAAAATAATAATAATAATAATATAAATAATAAAGGAGGAATTATCGAAGGGAATGGCCAGATTTAGAGAGGGGAGTACTTTATTTAGCACTAGCAGGAAAACAGTTTATCTCAAACATTGTTGACCATTCGAGCTAAGAACACAGCCCTTGTTACTTTCGTACTAGAGATTTGCAGAAGCTAATTCATTGTGGCATAATTTTATTCTAAGTAATCAATGAAAGATGCCTTTGGCAACTACCACGCATTTTAACATTAGTTCAATAAGCCCCTAGAGGCTTGTAGTTGTTGCCCGCTGCTATTATGTTTTTAACGTCTCCCACTTGAGTTGGAGGAACTAGGAAGGACTAAAAAATAGATTTTGGAAGGATGATTAGATAAATGCGTACTCAGCCCATAACAATAATTAACTGGAAGCAAAATGACGATCATTTTTTACATACAAAATATCCCATGGGTGGAACCTTACTCTTAAAAGACATTAAAGTGATAGAGAAGTGGTAGAATAGACTTCTCTTCAATCCATTTTCAAAGGTTTTAATCCATCTTTAAGATCCTACATCGTAAGTTAGGCAATTTCTAGGGAGATGACCTAGAGGCTTTGGAAATATAAGGTACCTAAGAAGAGTCTGTTATTCGTGCAGTCATTGCTTGGCAGAGTGGATATCATTTATATTATACAGAAAAGAAAGGAAGTTGCTCGCTTATGTTCAAATTGGATTATGCTATGCAAGAATAACAATGACGATCAAGGCACTAGATCGTGTCAACAAGTTCTTCAAAGGATCAAGGGGGTCAATAGGAAAATCCTAAGAACATGACTCATATTGACATTATTGCAGAAGTCCAATAATGTAATATTAGAAATGCAAAAACTAAGGTCAGTATGCCACTTTATATACTATGGTATTTAATGGACTTGGCAAGAATCATGATACTAATACATAATAACAATAATCACGCAAATAAACGCCATACATTCCCCTAACGCATTTGAAAATACTGTGGTCAAGTCCTTAAATTTTAGATGAGGTCAAAATACTAAGGGATGAAGCTCAATAGAAGAGGAGGATGAGGCACAATCGTTCTCCTTCGAGTTTCTCCTTTTCACCCTAGAGTGGGGGAGATCAACAATCGGCACCTCACATGCAGAGTATGAAAACTGTAGTCATTTCTTGCAAAGATTAGTTTTCAATTATAATGCATCACCAAAAATTATTCAGAATTGCTTCTAAAGAATTGATCGGAAGATTCCACTCACTTGTGTGAAGCAACAAAGAGTTCTTCATTTTTTGCAGCTTTGAGATTATCTGCTCCCAGCTTCACTAGAAAGGATCGCCAATGCAATCGCTCCTCCGCCGGAACTCCATGAAACCTAATTAAAAAAAAAAAAAAAAAAAAAAAAAAAAAAAAAAAAAAAAAAAAAATCACGATCCACCGTTCAATCGCAAGAAGTTAGATGACAAAGAATTCCTATCCAATCAGAACTCGAAGTCAAATCTAAGTTAAAGTAGCTGCCAGAAGACTCTGCTATCCGCTTTATCTCATCATTCCACTTCTAAACACTAAATTCTCAAGCCAATTTCAATTCTAATTGGAGTACATCTGAAGCTAATCGCACATTTCACACAATCATCAAAGCAATCGGCACAGAAAACTACAACAAAGCGATCAACTACACAACGCAACCATTCAAATCACACCTTCTCGCTAACGCACATCAGAAACATGAAAATGCAGTGAAAAAAATGTTCGATCGATCAATCCAGACAACGTAAGGAAAAAGAAAACGGTACCGTTCGACGAGAATGTTGCCGACGGAGTTGGCGATCAGCACGGCAAGCAACATGCCTGATCTTTCGCCGTCTAAACTGTTCGATCGGAGTTTCTGAAGGAAGAAATTTGGTTGCCACCGCGAAAATTCGAAGCCTCGAAATAAATCTTACAATCCCAGATTCTCTCTCGCAGCTTTTTTTATTTCACCAATTAGGGCTTGTTTGGCAACGGAGAAAGCGTAACCTGTTTCAGAATTGTGATGGCGTATCCATTGTCGAGATAAGTTTAATCCGGTCTATGACTAACGAAAGTGGCTTTATGATAAAAAAATAAAAATATGAGTAAATTTTCCATTTTTACTTCTAAACTTTTTTTTTTTTTTGACAAGTCACTTCTAAACTTGTTAAGTTGCATTAATTTTTACATTCACGAAATTGGGTTTAAAATTTAGACAAATTAAGTTGAACTAATGCATAATTGAGCAATCGATAACACTGATGTTGCAACAGAGCCCTGATACCATATTATATTATATGGACTTCCATCTCAAAATCAATTGGCAATGAGTGGGGTGAGCCTTGTAGCTTATATATTGTGAGGTCTCCACCAATCTTTTCAATGTGGGATCCTCAACATGCCAATCATCGATGGCTGAAGCGTGAAATTGCTAGAAACCCTTGCGATTAGGGAGGGATTGGATTCGCTGGTATCAAAGAAGTTATTTCCCCCAAAATCGTTGTGTGGAATCGGACGCCCTCTCTATTATTAAGCTCATGGACGGAGATGAAGAAGATTTCACATGATATCGATGCTTTAGCAGAATATTTCGGTGGGATTTCCTTTTCCCATTGCCCTAGATCGAGCAATGCAGTGGCACGTGCTTTGCTGCTGGTTTTTTTGGTAGTTTAAGCCATAATCGTTCTTCCATTTTGGAAGATGAAGGGTCCGTTTGGAATACATTTTAATATAAATGTTTTTCAAGTATGCATTTTTTTAAAAACATTTTGTATAAAATTTGTTTGGAATTTAAACACTCATATGTTTGGTTGCATTTCTTCATAGGTGTTTTTATACACAAGTTATTGTATACTAAAGACTCTTTCTTAAAAAAAAGTTGGTTTCAAGTGTTTATCTCAAAATGGTTTATTTACCAATCTCATTTTCTAACAAGTCATTTTGAGTGGTTGCCACACACTAGAATTTTTTTCAAAATGATTTTTATTGAAAATTAAACACTTGAAAAGTTAATCCAAACACACCCGAAGTTAGGTGGCTTTGGGATTCTGATATTTCTGGGTGGTAGTTGTATCTCCTTCTACTTGTTGTTAATGAAGTATCTCTTTAAAAAAAAAATCAATTAATGCATAAATTGATCATTAAGGTCCCGTTTGATAATCATTTCGTTTTTTGTTTTTGGTTTTTGAAAATTAAGCCTATAAACACTAGTTTTCAAAAACTAAGTCAAAATTTGAAAGAAAAAAAAAATAGTTTTCAAAAACTTGTTTTTATTTTTTGAATTTGGCTAATAACTCAAATGTCTCCTTAACAAAAATGAAAACCATTATAAGATGATTGAGAGAAAACAAGCACAATTTTCAAAAACCAAAAACAAAAAACGAAATGGCTATCAAACGAAAAAAAAAAAAGCCTAAATAACCTTGTCAAAATTCATAAAATTGGACAAAATTTTAACTCTACTTGAACGTCTAACCTTTTAGTTAAGATTACATGTCAATTACGGTTAAATTAAACTCACTTTTTTTTTTTAATATTGTTGAAATTAAAGCAAAGACTTTTTAAGATTCATTGAGATGGCGTCATTAATTGATATAAAAGTAACATAACTCCATGTCTAGAAATCCCATATGGAGTGTATTATGACATGATATCAACATCATTGAAATGTGACAAACCACAATCAATTTTCAACCCCACGAAATAATGATAATAATAATAGTTTTTTTAATAATAATAATGAGTATTATTTTGCCAAGTTCATTTGGTATTGTATCTCCTATTAGGTCATTGACCTCGCTCAATGACTTGCTAAAGAACGATGTCTAATCATAACTTCACCTCTATATATATATATTAGGGGTGTAAGAAATCGAACCGAACCAAACCGAACCGAACCGCTGTTCTGTTCGGTTCCCTTCTTTGCCCAAAACCGCACACGTTTCTTTCTTTGTATAAATAAAAAATACAAAACAAAACAAAAAAAAACGTGTTTCAATTACTGATTTAGGGTTTTGTGGTTGAGATTTGTATCGTGGTTTTCGTTTCGCCAAAGTCGTCGCCGCCTCCTCCTCTCGTGGGTTCTCGTCGAAGTCTCCGCCACCTTGAAGCTCCGTAAATCGTCGCCGCTTTGAAGCTCTGTAAGTCTTCGCCGCCTCCTCCTTTCGTGGGTTATCGTCGAAGTCACCGCCGTCGGGAAGCTCTGTAAGAAGAAGAAGAAGAAACCAACGAGGTCGAAGCTCTGTAAGTCGTCGACGAGGTCGAAAAAGAAGAAGAAGAAAATGTCGAGGCGGCCTCGTCCTCGTGGGTTTTCGCCGAAGTCGAAGCTCTGTAAGTCGCCGTCGCCTCATCCATCTTCTTTGTCGCCGAAGTCGAAGCTCTGTAAGCTCTCGTGTGTTTTCGTCTTTCTAAGTCTTGTGGGTTTCGTCTTTCTAAGTCTCGTGGGCGTTTCGTCTTTCTAAGTCTCGTGGGCGTTCGAACTACAAAAAGAAAAAGAATAAGAAACTGACTCGACCCGACCTGAATCGGGTCGGGTTGTCCGTATCCGACCCGACCTGCCAAATTTACACCCCTAATATATATATATATTATTTGTAATGTTTTCTATTATATACAAAACGTGTTTATGTTGTAAAAAAATGATATGATTATCAAATATGTGTTGTATTCGTTGATTTCGAAAATTGACTAATTTAGTTAAACAACCTAAATTATAAAGATTCAAATTCTTGTTTTAGTCCATAAATTTCTATTAAAAAAAAGGCTAATTCAGACCGATAATCATTTGGGCTCGTTTGATAACCATTTGGTTTTTGGTTTTTGAAAATTATGCTTGTTTCTTACCAATTTCCTTACATGCTTTTCATCTTTGTTAAAGACACATTAGAGTTCTTAACCAAGTTTAAAAAACATAACAAGTTCTTGGAAACTTTTTTTTTTCAAAATTTGAGTTGGTTTTTGGAATCAAGGGAAGGATGTAGATAGTAAAACAAAGAAATGTATAAGTGAAAGGAGTGTTTGTAAGTTTAATTTTCAAAAACTAAAAACATAAAACGAAATAGTTATCAAATGGGGCCTTGGTTATTTAACTTTGAAAATTTCTAGTACTAGTACATATTCTCCTGGTTTATCATTTGACACGTCATTTAATAAGCATTTAATGATATAATATTTCATTTCATGGATCCCACCTCATGCTTAAATACCTATTTCATGGCAAACAATGAATGGAGATAGTATATGAAAAATTTTCCATACTACTGTAGTGCTAGAAATTTTCCTGTTGGTACAAATATTATGTAATGTATCATGTTCAAGATTCAGCACTGCCCTTACGTTTCTCTACAACCTAACCATGCTACCTACTTATTTTGAACTGCTCTTTGAGAATGAAAACTGTCCCCATAGACCAAAATAGGTCATTTGAGCATGTGTTGTCGTTTCTATGATTGAGTCATTTTAAAAGATGGTGCGTCTTGTTGATATAAACCATAACCATAAATTCTTTTAAGCTTATTTGGACCAAACTTACATTTCCTCAAAATCCCTATTATTCAGATGTGGTCTCGATTCATTTATGTACTCATTTTCTACTCAGGCATCACGATAAATAACAAAACAAAAAAACTTATGACCGAGAGTAGTATTTATAAGCTTAATTTTCAAAAGTAAAAAACAACTAAAAGTCAAATTGTTATCCAACCGAGTCTTAGAAATTTATTAACCACTTATAAAATACATACCATACAAATTTAAAACTTTTAGGGTGTAATAAGATGATTTAACTAAAAATAATAATAATAATAAATAAATAAATAAATAAATAAATAATATATATCTTATCTTATCTTATCTTACTATCTTAAAAAGTGGCTTAGAAAAAGAATCATTTTTGGACAATTTTGTCCAAACTCTTATAAGATAATTCCATATTTACCCCTCTCAATCTCTTCCTCTTCCTACCACCCCTCATTAAGTTTCTTTCTCTTCTCATTCATTTTCCCTTCTCCGACGTGAAATGGATGAAATATGAAAAGCCACTAAGAAATATGAAAAGTTTTGCTTCTTTAATTCTAAAATTAAAGTTCTTACATTAAATTAGGTTTTTTTAAAAAAACATTTAATTAGGTTTAATCTAATGGTGTAATATGAAAAGCATTGGAATTTCAAAAGTTTTGCAACTTCTCTAATTCATACAACTATAAAATGGTTTTCTTTGATTCACTCCCTACACCAAATTGAGTCTTATGATCTCTTTTACATATTTACATATTGTACTATGTACTATATGCATACTCTTTTTAGAATAAAAGAATTGTATAAATAGAACCTACGAAGAGGAGCTATTGAAGCAAAGAAGTTCGCCTAATAAGGAAGTTCACACCTTCACATGTCAAAGTTGTCATCCTCTTGCACCTTGAGCCTTGGTGTGCAATTTTATTTTCATCTCTCTTCATATGTGAAAAATTGGGATTATTATGTATTGTGATAGTTTGTTGATTTCATGCACTTTAGTTTGGATTTCGATAATTTTTTTTTTTAGAAGGATTTCGATAAAATTTATTATATTATCGTAGTAGAGAAACAAAAGAGAAACTATCAAATTCAACCAAAATTAGATGTTGATTATTTGAACAGATCATCGTCAAACCTTCACGAATGACACGCATCTCCAATACTTTAGTTGTCTTTATTTTTGTCTTCCTCAATTCATTATTTTTAAGATTTATAAATTGTGTGATAAAACTATAACATTTCAATATTTTGAGGGTGTTGAGTGATGTTGTTTAGATTGTGGATAATGGTTAGAAGTTTTTATTTTTTTCCCTTTCTTTTCAATTTATATATGTGCTATTTACATCAATAATCAATTAACTCAAGTTATTTCTCAAATAATAATAATAATAATAATAGTTAATGACTTAAATTAATTGATCAACCATTCTACAATTGTTACATCATTTTCTCAAGTCATTGAAATGATTTTACTCTTTATTAATTTTTGTAATTGGTTTTATTCTTTAATTTAAAGCTAGAGAATACGTATTCTTTAATATTTTTCATTTTCCATTTTAATATACATTCACATTAATAATCAATTAACTTAGCTGATACTCATTTCTCTACCGTTATTATTCTATTTTTGTCAAGCCACTAAAACAATTTTTTCTTTAATTTAAAACCACAAAAATGTCTTTTTTAAAAAAAAAAAAAATCAACCATTATTACACTATTTTCACCCAGCCACTAAAACGTTTTTTTTTTTCTTTAATTTTAAGATATATCTTATTTACATTAATTAATAATCAATAATTTTAAAATAATTTCTACACTCTCTACTCACTTATAGGGGCCTAATCTTTTTTTTTTAAAGTGAATTCATGAAAGTTGTGTTTTTGGAGATGATAAGAAATTCAATTCAACCATAAACATCTTGGTCATTAGAACGAGCTTTATTTCAGTTGAGCTATGCTCATGTTGGCACTTTTCCAAAATAATTAGAGTTTCAAAGAAAGTGTTACTCATAAATTTTTTGTTAAAATAAATACCAAAATATGAAAGGATAGAGAACTTAGGTATTAAAACACACGGGCATGAATGAAGACATACTCATTTATTATAATAACATTTTATTTGACCATTCAATTTTATTATCTTTAATATAGTTGTTTATTGATTGGTTAAATTACAAATTTTGTTCTTTATGGTTTGGAAAAAAGTTAGAAGTTGGTCTCTATAGTTTTAAAAAGTTAGAATTTCATTCACATGATTTGATAAAAACTAAAAAATACTTCCTATTGTACATAGTACCATGACAATTAACAATCCATGTGTTAATAAGGTGGTTTTGAGTAGTAGGAAACTCAATCTATTAATGTCTCCTAATAGTAGCATGAATTGTTTATAAAGTTTTATCAAATGATAATTTCATCTTTAAAAACCATACAAATTGAATTCTAATTTTCTCCAAACCATAAAAATCAAATTTGTAATTTAACCTTATTAATTTAAGATTATTATTGATTTCAACCGTTAACAAGTAAATTTAAATTCACACGTGCAACGCACGTTGATATTTTCTAGTATATATAAAAAGTGGATGGGTTTTGAATTGTGTGAACAATAAATGAGAATTTGTACGAAGTTGGCGTTTGAAGCGACGCGATGTGCATTTTGGAAAGTCTCTACCAAAATTGTCAAACCTTTCCCAAAGGAAACCTCTTCAGCCATCCATTTTTCCCTTCAAATTTTTGTGGTTCCAATTGTATTTTGTTTCTATAAATATTTGTAACCCTCAAAATTTTTAATTAAATAATAGTATATTACAAACAATTTCATCTAACTTTGCTCCGATACCAAAAGTTTCAATTTTTTTTTTCGCCAACAAGAGCATAGTTCAACTGGCATAAAGTTGTACTGATGACCTTGAGATTTATGGTTCGAATCCCCCCTCTCACATATTGTCAAAGAAAAAAAAAAGTCTCAATTTTCAATTAAATTAAGTAGATATTGCTAAAAGTTTCATATAACTCTACTTACAACGATAACAACTCGACTTTGTTAATAAATGGAAGCAATATCTTACCTTACAGAAAAATTTTATAGAATTATAGTTTTTTACCTATTGATCAATGGTACATGTCAATTACCGTCGAACTATGCTTAATGTGGCTTCACTATTATTGTTATTGGTTCTCATATCATTTTTAATTGGTTTTGACATGACTGATAATAAACAAAAATAGTATTTATACTCTCCTACTAGGAAATTTTCTCCCATACCACTAGCTTTTTATTTTATTTGTTTTTTTAGTTGACTACAAAATTTGTAATTTCTAAAGGTCTTTTTTTTTTTTTTTTGACAAATAAGACTAAATTGATAGTTTCTCTATATATTTTTCTTTTTCTCTTTTTTGACTTTTGAAATGATAATTGATATCTTATCTACTAAACTATGTTCAAATTGACGATTATATTTGATACTAAGTTTTATAATATTGTTACTGTTATAAATATTGTTATCCATTATTTAAAAAAAACGGTTGAAATTATTTTGAGCCAATTAGCTATGGCAAGAATTAATTGCATGTCATGTGACAAGCATAAATTATACAAGACAAATCATTAAAAATTTTCCAACTAAATTGCGAAGGTTAAATTTATTAATAAAGCGTGACAGCTGGGATGACAAATTATTAATTTTATATATGATTTTCTTTTTTGAGTACAAAAATTTATATGTGATTTTTTTTTTTTTTTTTTTTTTGAGAATATATGTGATGGTTAACATGTTGATGAATTTATAATTTAACCGATGGTAATTTAATTCAATTCATAATTTAACTATTTCTTAATTCAGTCCATTCACTTTTACTTTTTTTTTTTTATCGTGGTATAATTTATTTATTTATTTATTTTGTTTATAGAATAATGTAATATCTTTTAGTCTATCGAGACTCTGCAACTTGATTGTCAAGGTTAGCTCAACGACATAATGACAATCTTGTTTGGGATATTTGAGTCATATAAGACTCTTTTAGTGGGATTAAGGTCTATACTTATCAACTCGATAGGGCCGTTCTCATAGTATCCATTTTTGGAACAAGCAACAATATGCATCAATTATACTTAAAATATAATATGATTATGAATGGTGGACAAATTAGGTTGCTCCTCTATGAAGTCTTTGGAAAATATTATTGTTTTGTCATGTCACAGGTAGGTTCTAATACATTTTTAGTCATTGTTGACTTTGGTAATATTTATATTCCTTTTATACTGATTTCAATTGAATTTTTGGCTTAAAAATCTCATAATCAAATCATAGTAATACACAAATAATTAAATTGCCTTTTAAGAGATCTCTTAGATTCTTCTAAAAAAAAAAAATCTCTTAGATACCATTTGCTTACCCATATTTTATGTAAAAATTGCTTTCTCATCCAATTTTGTTATAAAAAAAAATTAAAAGACTTAATTGTCACATTACATTAAAAAACCCAGACGTGTAGATGAAGTTAACATTATCGACAATATTAATGACCCATATTTTATGTAAAAATTGCTCTCTAATTCTGATCAAATTTTTAATAATAATAATAATAATAAACCTTAAAAAGACGTAATTGTCACATTAAAAACCCTAAACATATAGGTCAAGTTAACATTATCGACAATATTAAAACATTATTCAGGGATCTAGTAAGTAAAGTGTCACGTTAAAATTTTGATTGAAAAAAATGAAAAAAAAAAAAAATTGAAAATGGAGGAACCAAATTGGTTATTTTTTAAAAATAAAGAGACAAAATGAACATTTTGAAAGTGTATGAATCAAAATTCAAAGTAGAGCAACGAAAATAAACATTTTGAAATTAAAAAACCAAAATAAACCAAAGTGAAAAGTAGATAGACCAAAATAGTATTTAAAAAAGAAATGAAGCTGAAGGAGAAGGAAAATAGTTACATCCATAAAAACTAACCCAAAAAAAATTGAATATCAACCACACAAATATTTTCTACCAAATAGTATAGTTCAAGAGATTAAACTCAATGTTCTTAAAAAATAAACTCGAGACATATATAATCGACTAAAAGATTAGATGTTTAAATCCCGGAGAATTAAAAAAAAAAAAATCAAATGTTGAAACTTGGTTCTTGCAGCTATTAGAAATATCAACCCATTCATCAATCAATAATCCTTTGCTCATAATCTGCAAACTTTTTTCCTTTCTATATATATATATAAATATATAACTTACAGTCCTCTATGATTTTGATTCAACCTGACACATAACAAAACAGCAACTCATCTATATGCAAAAAGCTCCCCCTTTATACAGACTTTGAGCTTCCCAAGTCCCACTAACAGCTTTACATAAGCTGACAGAAGCACAACATATATATCTATATATATATATACAAACAAAGTCAAACACACAGATTAATTAAGCTTCTTTGTTTTGGTCCTATGGGTTTCTTTTATTTTTAGAGTTGAGTTTTGTGTTGAGATCTTGTACTTAGCTTGAAGTTGAAGGAAGAGGGCAGTTCCAATTGAGCAACTCTTCAATCATTTGCATTGCAATTCTGTCTTCTTCATCAATTCCATTCCGATGGCCATCGGCTTCCTGGCTAGCCAATTCGGGCGATGGCGATGGCGACGGGGACGGCGACAGTGTCTCCTTCTTCCCTAGCTCAATCCTCATGACCCAATTGGAGGCTGCTCGAGTGCCTGCGCGCTTCTGCCAGACGCCGATGTGGGCGTTGTCGCTGTCGAGCCGCAGGCATGTCAAGGAGGGAGAGGGGTTCTTGCAGCATTTTCTGAGCTTGGTGCTGAGTAGCTCAGAAAGTGCTTTTGGGGACAATGGAGAAGATCCATGGCCTTGGCTGGCTTCTTCAGATTGGTCTTTTGATGCAGGGAAATTGGTCTTGGCGTTTTGGCCGTTCATCAAGATGGCTGCTTGATCATACGCTCGTGCTGCATCCTCTGCTGTGTCGAATGTCCCCAGCCACACCCTTCTCTTCCTACAAAGAAAAAAACACACGAAGAACATAAGAATGTGTGCGCTCAAGGTGTAATGCAGCTTCAAATCTTCAAATCAACAAGCACTTTGAAGGCATCAGAACGAAGATGAGAGCTTCCACTTTTCAGAGCTCTTTTAAACCAACAAACACAAGCAAGAACGCATAAATTAACCCCACAAGAACACACAACGTTTGTAACAATAATGCAGTTCACAAATCTGCAAAAACATGCAAGCCAAACGCCAAGGCTACCCAGTTTCTTTCAGGCAAATCAACAAACAGGTTATGGGCACCAGACCAAAAATGGAGTTTCAGCCCATCTCTGAACCAACAAGCACAAGCAATAGCGCACAAATTCACAACAAATAATGTAGTTCACAAATCCACGCTGCCATGGCCGTCAAGTTTCTTTCAGACAAATCAACAAACAGGTTGTGTGCACCAGACAGAAAATGGGGATACAGAGCACATTTTGAAACCAATGGCGCATATATTTATGGCAGAAGCACAAACAAACGTAATGAAACAGGGAATTTTACAGCAATGGGTGGCGGATTTCTGACACCCACGAGCCCCACTGCCGCTGCCTGACTCCTCTGAACTTCCTCGAATAAACCATAACTCTAGAGAGAGAAACCCACAGAGTTTCAGATCCTTCAAACGAGAGAGAGAGAGACAGTGACAAAGAGAAATGAAAACCCACAAAAAGAAAAAACAGGTGAGAGAGTTGGAAAAACGTACAGAGAGTAATAATTTCAGCCATTTATATAGAGGTGTCGGTGGGAATTGGAAAGTCTTCTTCTCTCAGAAGAGTGCTTTCTTTAATGGGGTTGGCCATTAAAATCTTTCACCTGCTCAACCATGAAAGATCCACAGACGCAGCTTCTTAACAACCAAAATTTAATGAGAGTCGCCATTGAAACTCTCAATCTCTCTCTCTCTCTCTCTCTGAAATTCTGCAAGTTTTCATTAATGGCGGATCGAATTGGAACCCTAAGAACTTCGAATTTGTCTGGTATCGAAAAAGAAGTTCCATTAAATTACACTTGTGAGCTTTTGTGGGAATGGAAAAAGTGGAGAGGAAATTTGCAGGTTTAGGTCATAAAGCGCCATTTATGAGCTCAGTGAGGAAGATGGAGTGTTTGAATTGAACAAGGGGCTGTTTGGCTATTTAACTTATATCAAACAAAAAATAATTATGGTTTTTTTTTTTTAATTTTAAGTTCTTTAAATATGTATTTTTCTACTTTTGTGATCTAATTACTTGAATTTTGAAATGTATATATGTCTGTATGATTATTGGAATTTTAGTGGCCAATGTTGATTGGATCAAATTCAAATTCGCGTTTTGGTAGGATGTGGCAAGTTGCAATATGTAGGAAAATTTTCTTGCTTTTTTTTTTTAATACTATTATTGTTGATCCCAACGTCTGCCCAAACAACTCACTTGAAATTCACATGATATTTGTTGAAGATGGGGAAGACGTAACATGTAAGACCAGTCAAACCCGCTGCACACTGGTGTGGTGTATGCATCCTGCACTCTGATGCCTAAGTTAGATAAAATAGGAAGAGTGTATTTTTTGGTAGTCAAAGTTGTGAACCCTTTTTCAATTGTGAGAGACCTTATTTATACATGTGTCTTCAATTAGGATTTTTTGGACGTTCGGAGGCATTCGGAGGCGATTGGGTTGAACTGATTGGAACTGGGACTGAACGGAGGCGAAAAGAACTCGACCCATACGAAGGGCCGAGCATGGATTGGGTCGGGGTGGCCCAATCCCTTCGACTTGTTCCCTCCCAAATTTCGCTTCCCGACCACGTTTGGTGTTGTGTTGCGCTGTCCTACCGAGTCCTTGGATCCTGGGGTGGTCCAAAATCACCCACAACAATTATGATTTATGCTTTCATCCCATTGAGACACTTAAAAAAACGAACTTTGACAATGTAGTTTTTCTCGCGATCATATATTGTAGGATAGCTTTTTTTTTTCTTCTTCTTTTTGACATGTAAAGATGGAGAGATTTGATTCACATACCTCTCGATTATCAATACAAACTTAATGTCAATTGAGTTATGCTCGAATTGACCATATTATATAATAATTATCTCATGAAAATAAGGGTTCATAGCCTCATAACTTTATGTTGAAGTTTTTTTTTTTAAAAAAAACATGTTTTAACTAAAAATAGCTTATAGTAAATCTATAAAGAAAGGGCATAGTCTAATTTATGTTTATATTTAAATTTTTAAAAAAATTGTTCAAAAATATATTTTTTTTAGAAGAAACTTCTCCAAAATGTTAAATGATATGTATTCCAAAATATTTGAATATATACATACATACATATATTGGATAGAGAGAGAGAAAAAAAAAAGAAAAAAAAAAAAAAAAAAAAAAGGGCCTTCTTGTGTTCAGTCTTCTGATCCAGTCAAACAAGGCCCATCATAAATCGAAAATCGTTGCCGCACATTAGCCCAGCCCACACTACATTTAATAGGTTTTCTTTTCTTTTTTCTTGTAATCTTTTGTGAACATATTAAATTTTCGTCGACATGTTAAAATTTTCACATGTTTATGATTCGACATCGACGTAAGAGTGAATCAAAATTTCTATTATATCACAGAAAAAATAACAAAAATATGAATAAAATATCACTAGTGTGAGCATGATACTAATAATAACACTTTTTAAATTATACAAAAAAATATTTATTTGTTAATATAAATATTTTTATAAATTTTGTATTTGTATAGTTTTTTCAATAATATGAGACTACATTTTTTGTTTTTTTTGGCATCTACATTTAAAGCTTTTACATCTACTTCAACTCGATATTTATGCTTTTAAATATGTTATTTTGGTATGTTAAAAATATATATATATATATATATATATATATATATATATATATATATATATATATATATATATATATATATATATATATATATATGTTATTTTGACCTCTAAATCTAACTGACTATGCTTTGGGCCTTGATGTTAAGTTTTTGTATTTTATAGGATAATCATGTGTGTTATAAGTCACATAAGGTAAAATGCAAATTAAAGATACAAATTTACTAGCAAAGATAAAAGGAGCATTTGTGAACTTATGAAGGATATAAATCATGTGCGTTGTAATTCCACGAGTGTTGATCTTAACATTAACGACAACAGTTATACTCTGATTAACGTTCACCACATTGTCTTCTTTGCCAATCGATGGCTCCCATTGTTTTTATTGACTAATGGTATAATTAGACAATGAGATGTACTTGTACCATTAGAGGGAAAAAAATATCTTGTCCATTTATTCTCCGACCAATGATCGACATCAACATTGACGTCTATCATGTCTATTTCGACCCACTCGATTCTTAAATAGTAGGAAACAATTGATACGACAAGGTACAAGCTCAAACTTGTAACTTATTAGAGCTACCGATATCTTGACCAATTGAACCATTATCTTTATGTTATTTTTCTAATAAATCAACATAAATGTCATTTAAGTTGTCTAACTTATTTAAAAGTATTTAAAATATATATATATTATTCTTTTATGATTTTTTTTTTCTAAACACATCTACTTTAATGATACTTTTTTTTTTTTCTAAATACTTTAATGATACTTTTATCAACATTTTTATATATAGAATAGCATATTATGATGGCTATCGAATAACAATGTACATTTATCCCTCAACAAAAACGTGGGATAAGCTTTAATTTTTATTTTTAGAGTTGTAAAAAAAAAAAGACAAAACGTGGGAATATATATATATTAAAAAATAATAATAATAATAATAATAATAGGAAAAAAGAAAACGTGGGAGGCGAAGTGTAAAAAAGTCAAATGTGCCGGTTAAGCTTAACTTATCACTAATATTTATTTATTTATTTATTATTATTATTTTTTTTTTTTTTGAGAAACACTAATATCCAATTTAAATCTGTAAGAATTTGATTGGTTGCTGCGCGACCCCATACCGTATTGATATATATATATATATATATATATATATATATATATATTTCGAACTGTACGGACAAGGCTACCGTTTTCAAAGACTAGCGTACGGATTCCAATTTGACCAGGTTAAAGACCTGTTTGGTAGGGGATTCCGATTTTGTTTTATGTTTTCGAATTCATTGAATTTAGTTTATATGTGTTTTAGAGACGTGTTTTTATTTTCAAATTATGTGATGCAAACTGTGGAAACTTTGAAAACTTTTTTTTTTTTTTAATGTATTTAGTATTTATAAACTTTGAATTTGAAATTTTAAAATGTAGAATTAAATTAGAAAAGATAAAAACTTCAATAAATATAGTATTTCATATTATAAATTTAATTTATTTTTTGTTAAATTAAAACATGTATAATATAATGTGTCATAAATTATACAAAATTTATAACATATAACAAGTTTATAAATTAATTAATGATAGTTTATATTCAACTTTATATTTAGTTGACAACTACAACTAGTTTATGGTTTATAAATATCAATCAAACACATTTTGAAAATTATTTAAATTGAGATTCAATTTCTAAATTTGCTACCAAACACTTATCTGAAAACATAAACTACAACTTTGTTTTCATTGAATCCCTTATTTTCAAATTTCGGATTTCAAATCACCAACCCAACTAAAAAATTTTACATTTTTTAAAGTTTGCGATCTAAACAAATATCGGAAAACATGATGTGTCTACATGTGTTTTTTTTTTCTCATGTATGTGTTCAAATCTATTTATATAAACAACAATACAAATGCAAACACGTCATTTTCTGTCAATGGATTTAACGGGAAAAAAAAACTCTTCAAATGTTGTTTTGAAACAAACTTCAAACTTCAAGGACTAAAATAAAAGTATTGAAAATTCACGAGTACATACGAAACCAACTCCGTAGATCAGAGGTATTTTTTATAATTTAACGAAACAAAGTATATATATTTGTTTTTAACTTAAAATCAAATGTATGAAAAAGGAAAAAGAAGAGATAATATGGTTTGACAATTGAGATGGCTATCCCCCACTTTGGGCTGGCCACCATAGCCCATCAGGTGTTAGTGCAAACATTGATCCAAGACAATGTCTTTTCAATTTCTTTTTTGAAAACCCCATTGGGCCCACCTATTTTTTGTATTTTCCTTTTTTGCCCCTAAAATAAAACTTGTATTAATTGAAGGTTAAATTATCAAAAATACCCCTCGACTTTAGGGTTTGTTTCAATTATACTCCTGGACTTTCAAAAGTTTCAATTATGCCCTTGAAGTTTCAAATTTGTTTCAAAACTATCCTTGGAGACATTTTCCGTTAAATTTATCGACAAAAATTGATGCGTTTGCATGTGTTTTTATCGTTTTTTCCACGTATGTGTTCAAATCTATTCACATAAGCAACAATATATATGCAAATACGTCATTTTACATCCATGAATTTAACAAAAAAAAACCTTCAAGGGTAGTTTTGAAACAATTTTGAAACTTCAAGGGCATAATTGAAACTTTTGAAAGTCTAGGGGCATAATTGAAACAAACCCTAAAGTTTAGGGGTATTTTTTATAATTTATCCTTAATTGAAAGTTTATTTTAAAATTTTGTTTCATGTTATTCTTATTCATAATAAAAACATAAAAAAACTTAAATTTTCCTTTAGTCTTCAAGCTTTATGTTTAGAATTCTAACACGACATGTCCAATATTCAACTCAAAAAAAAAAAAAAAAAACACAATTCAAAGTGGGGGATTATGTTAATTACCGTTGATCGCTTTGATATAATATTTGAAAGTTTATGATTAAAATAAAATTTTTGAGTATCGAGATACAAAAATATAATAATTATAAAATGTTGATTAAATTTTTTTCTTAATATAGATTTCAAACTTCCAATTGAATCATTCGAATTCATTTAAAAAAAAATGTGAATGCTAATTCTCTAGATTGCCTTTTTTAAAATAATATATATATTACAAATTTGGTCTTATGGGAGAAAGTTTAGAATTTTTTATTGTTTATTTTTAATTTTTTTTAGATGCTATAGTTTTAAAATTATGATTTCATCTTTATGGTTTCATAAAACCTAATTAAAGAGCCACTACTGTTTGACGTCACTAATGGAATGAGTGTGTGGGTGACCTTTAGAAACCACTAATAGATCGAGCACGTGGCAAGATACGAACAAAATTCTAACAAATTAGGTCCATTGTAGGGACTATTCAACGAGGTTTTATCAAACCATAGGAACGAAATTCTATTTTTTTTTAACCACAAAGCTAAATTCTTACTTTCTCCAAACTATAGGAACCAAACTTGTAATTTAACGTTTATATTTTGAATTATTTTTCTTATTTGGATATTACATTGCAAATAATAAATTAAATGTATATATTTTAACCAGTTGAGTGATGTTTAATTTAACATTTAAGTATAGAGCATTAATCATTTGTCGTACAAATGTTATTTTAATATATATAATTTTATTTTGGTAAATGCATGGAAATGAACAACAGTGCTAAATAATTTAGATTAATTCTAAAGCATATACTTTTGTACAATTATTAATCAATTAAATTTTATAATCTCCAAACAGGAAATTTCCAAGCGGTTGGGAGAAAAGAAAATGGAATAAATAAATAAATAAATAAAAGGGGGCCGTTTCAAAGAATTGGTCAAAACAGCGCAGATGAATGAATCTGAATCCGCGTTGGGGGTCAAATTACAAATAAGCAGAAGTAGCGGGTTCTTTTCTGATAATGACAAGGGGGCTTTTATTAATTAATTATTCCTTTTTAATCACCCTTTTCAATTAACACACGGTCGTCGTAGCAATTATTTTAAAAATATTTTAATTAAATTACCATTTTTAATTTGTTTTCTCTTTCTAGTTTTTATTTGAACGAAGTCTTATTAATTAGGTTTAAATTTTAAATTTCATTTTAGTCCTCAAACTTTTAAATTTGTTCTATTTTGGTCCTTAAACTTTCAAATTTTTGTTTTTGTTTTAGTCCATGAACTTTCAAAATGTTCATTTTAGTCCATACACTTAAAAAAAAAAAAATCCATTTTTGTCATTGATATATTACTTTTCTACCTTAAATTCACTTTGTTGAAGTTTATTTTTAACTTATTTGACTTAAAATCATGCTCATATTAACATGCTAATACACATACCCAAAGTCACGTCTTTAATTTGTTAAAATTGAAATAAAAGTGAGGACCAAAATAGTTTTTGTTTGTAAGTTTATGGACTAAAATAGACATTTAAAAGTTCAAGGACCAAAATAGAACACACTTGAAAGTTTATGGGCTAAATTGGACGTTTTAAAAGACCAATCACCAAAATAGAATAAACTTGAAAGTTTTAGGGACTAAGATATGATTTAAACCTATTAATTATTACAGTTACAATTTTTTTAAACAACATGTGAGAGTGGGGATATTCGAACCACAAACCTCTTCATCATTTGTACTATGTGTTAGTTATACTTGTGTTGGTTGTTGCAGTTACAAATTGTTACCGTGTTGAAATAAATAATAATAATAATAATAAGTTAGCAACATAATTTTACAAGTTTTTTTTTAAAATTTTTAAAATTTAAAAATAATAATTACTCTTAAAATTATATATTCAATTTATTTATTTATTATGTATTTTATAAGTAAAAAATGAAAAACTGTCATTTTTATTTATGTTTTTAAAAGAAAAAATAAAATAAAATGGGAGATGAGAAACATTTTTTAGATTTCCAAATTTTTCATAAACTATAAAATTTAAATATATTTTTTAAGTGCAAAAAAATGAGAAATAGAGAAGAGTCACAAGACACATAAAAAACAGGAAACCTTAAACAAAGACTTTACCATGACCCAAAATAATTAAAAATACACACAATTATTTTAATATGTAGTGCTTAAAATATATATATATATATTTTTTTTTAATATGTAGTGTGAATATAAATGAATAAAAATAAATTTCATTAAAAAAATAAATAAATAAACAAGAAAAGTGGTTCCAACAAGGCAACAACGCATGTCACTGAAAAGAAAAAACAGCGTGGAATTTGCGTTTAAAAAGAAAAAGAAAAAAAAAAAAAAGAGTTTGGGAAGTTGGCATATATTATTTTATAATATTAGCATAATCTACACGTTTAATTCGTGGATTTAAGTTAATAAGCTACTTATACTTAATATTAATAAGTTGATTATTTACCCGTTTTATATTTGTTGTATTATTATTATTTTTTTTTTTAATTTAGGATGTTATAGGTACTTTTGGACCACACTGACGAGGAGGGAGCTCACAAGGACAATCGGGCAAAAGTAGGACTAGAAGACCGACCCACAGGAAGACCGAACCAATGGGTCGGGCCAACCTAGCCCGACCATTCGGCCTGTTTGCGCGGGCCGAACTCGGTCACCTCCTTCCGACCCGTGGCGCCCCGGATCGCCCCGATTTCACCTGGTTCGTCCCGAAACACCTCTGAATTCCTAAAAACCCTAGGAGGCAAAACAGGTAGAAAGACTTCTCTTCATCACTAAAGTGGGTGTCGAAAACTCTATTCTGGACATCTTCTTTTGCTCTCTAGCTTATCCTCGGTTTTCTGACTTAGGCATCGGAGGCGGTGTGGTCTACACGACACCGGTGTGCAGCGGTTTTTGCTGGTCTTGCAGGTCACGTCTTCCCCAGTTTCTACAAATTCACTGTTGGTGTCACGTGAAGGTCAAGTGAGTTCTCTATCCGGATTTTGGCATCAACATGGGATATAATGGCAATTTTTTTTTTTTACTTAGTTTCATTTGAATATTGCAATAACTTGTCTATCCTTTTAATTAAGGATTTTAAAATCTATCATTAACACATCGAACATTTTCATATGTTTATGAAATTTACATTAATTTGATGAATTAGTTGATATTTTCATTATACTTTAAACACGTTGAAGAAATATATACTAGGTTAACAAAAACTTCATGGCCATAGATGCAAATATTAGTAGTTTTTGTTTTCTTTAATAATTTTAAGAAGGAAATATTTGTTAATTTGTTTGATAAAAAGAAATTTGAAATTTGATTTTAAGTTGTAGAATAATTCATAAATATAATATACCATCTAAAGGAAAATATCTGTCTCTAATTGAAAAGAAACAAAGATTAGTGGAGGCAGATGCCCCCATTAACTTGACAGGTCCTTTACTGAGTGGGTTTGATGGATATTGTTTTAAGAAGCAAAATCATTGTGTAAAGATTAGAAAAATGGCTATTGAATTTGTATTTTTGTCAAATGTCTGAATCATTAATTCATAGAATAAAACAAACAATAAATTATAAAGTATTGTATTTTTCACAAACTAAATTTAAAATGGTATTTAGAAAAAAAAAATATATAATTATCTTAAAAAATATATTTAAAAACATGATAGTTTTGGTGATGTAAAATTGTGTATTTCCGATAGAAAGAAAAAATTTCAAGTATATCTTAAATCATTTGAAAAGATAGGGACGAAATACCTGGTTCATGAGCTCTTGAAATATAGAAGGTGCATTAGAGAGGTCGAACGACATCACTAAAAATTCATAGTGGCCCTTGTGAGTCCTAAACGTCGTATTCAGTACGTCATCCTCATGAACTCGTATTTGGTGATAACCAGAACGGATATCCAACTTCGAAAAGACCCGTGCACCGTGTAACTCATCCAACAATTCCTCAATCATGATAATGAGAAATTTATCATATGTGGGAAAATAACGTCAACGTCTTGCTGTGTTGGCAAACGCCACGTTCTTCAACGTATCTCTTGACTATGTCTTTCATTCCTTGTCAATAAGACTTCCCACGTCAGCCTCTTTTAAGCCCGTAAGAAACTTGAGTGTCCCTCCATGTTTGAATCTTCAGCCCTCTATTTTGTACTTTACAAATTGTTTCTCAATCAACATTTTTAATAATAAATAATTTCAAAATTACAAAATAATAATAATTTCCCCTTAAATTTCGCATAACAAGATTATTCTTATTCATTGTTATTGTTGTTTTTAGAACAATTATTATTGTTATTGTAAATTACTTCCATATAAAAACACATCCTTTATTTATGTACCTCATAATTAGATGTCTATATGATAGATAATTAATTAGATTGTTATAGGCAATTTTGGACCACCCCGATATACAAGGAGCTGACGAGGACAACCGGGGAGGAATCGGGCTGAAAGATGGACCAAGGGGGCAAAACCAGCAAGTGAGACGGGCCAATACCGAAGGGGTCGGGTTTTAGGCCCGACCCCCTGCTCGGCCTCGGCCACCCTCGGCCCGCTCGCGCGGGCCGAGCCCGTTCGGTCTCGTCTGGTCCCCACCGCCTCTGGATGCCCCGGTTTCGCCTGGTTTGACCTAAAACGCCTCCGAAATCCTAAAAAGGCTAGGAGGATGAACAGGTATTTATATCCCTCTTCGCCACTGAAGAGGGGATCCCGAATTCTATCCCTAAACTCTACTCTCTATTCTCTGCTTTCTCCTCTTGCTCTTACTTTTTCACGCCCTACCGTTCTACTTGCTGACTTAAGCATCAGAGCCGGTGTGGCGAGCACCACACCGGTGTGCAGGTTTACTGTCTTGCAGGCCACGTCTTCCCCCCTCAACTACAAATTTACCGTTGGTGGCACGTGAAGGTCAGGTGAGATCCTCTAGCCAAAATCGACCATCAACATAGATATAAAGAAATATTTTAACATTTTATTATACGAAGTATAAAAATTTGAAAAATATATTAATAAACAAGAAGCAATAATTAAAATCCCAAATATATCAACATTTTTAATAATAAATAATTTCAAAATTACAAAATAATAATAATTTCCCCTTAAATTTCGCATAACAAGATTATTCTTATTCATTGTTATTGTTGTTTTTAGAACAATTATTATTGTTATTGTAAATTACTTCCATATAAAAACACATCCTTTATTTATGTACCTCATAATTAGATGTCTATATGATAGATAATTAATTAGATATAAAGAAATATTTTAACATTTTATTATACGAAGTATAAAAATTTGAAAAATATATTAATAAACAAGAAGCAATAATTAAAATCCCAAATATACATATATAATATGCCTAGAATAATTCGAAAGACAAGTTGATTATTATTGTAAAAAAAAAAAAAAAAAAGGACAAGTTGATTATTTGATATTTCTTCATAATTACGTACAATGTACCTTTGCCAACTTGTAAGCACACCGCCCTAGAGGGTAGAAAATGGAATAAAACAACTCAGATATTATATTTTAATCATATTTTACCATATGAATTTTAATATTTACTCCATTTTATTCTCTAAACTTTAAAACACGGTTTACTTTCGATCAATCTACGTAGAGTAAGTTGTTCCCTAAAGAACCCACACAAGAGTTGTCGTCCGATGAATTCACAAAAGTGACGAAATTGCTTTGACTATATAACCATACTTTTTTGTTGGAGCGAATAGAATAATTGGGTCGAGAGCAACTCCTTTTTCCTCCACTCTCTCATAATTTCCAAACTTCTTATTATGATGGTTCAATATATAATTTGTGAGACTATTTTAATTTTTATTATGTAAAAGTAATCATTTAGATATCAAACACAATAAATAGAAAGACTTAAAGATTATAATTGTTGATCCGAGTACAATTCAACTGATTCAAATATCATTTGAAATCATTTATTTGAACTATAATATATATTAAAAAAAACCGTTAAATTACAAGTATAGTCTCACATCTTTTAAGTTTGGGTCTATTTAGTCTGATCTTGAAAGAGTGTACGTCTAATATATCTTCCAACTTTCAATCTTAAGTACGGTAGGTTTCTCAACTTTAACAAACATTCAATAGATCCTTAAATTTTCAATTTCGTATCAAATAGATCCATGAAATTTCAATTGTGTTTAATAGTTTATTTTCCTGTTTGAGATTAAAAAAAAAATCACGGACCTAGTAGATACATAATTAAGAGTTTAAGGTCTTATTAGACTTAAAAATTAAAGTTTATATGTAATAGTTTATTAATAATAATAATAAAAAAAAAAACCTAAAATGTGTTAGACTCATAAAACACAAAAACTGAACGTCCAGACAAATTGAGAGTTCAAAGACCTATTAGATATTTTTTAAATTCGAGATATTTTAGACACAAATTAAAAACTTCAAGAACTAAAATTTTTAATTTAACAAAAAAGAAAATCAAAATAATGTAAAAAAAAAAAATCCAAAGACAATCAATGAAAGGAAACAGAGCAACTTGCACAAAATCTTTTGGGAAGGAAGAGTATCACTGTGAAAATCCCAACAAATCAAAGGCTGTGTTTGGATCCCACACACATGCAGAGCTAACACAAGTGGCTTTTTTTTTAAAAAAAAATAATTATAATAAATAATTTATTAAATTAAAAAAAAAAGGCAGAAAATCTCTCAAATTCCCAAATAGAAAAAATCTAAAACTTGGGACCTGTTTGATTTGATCCTTTAATGAATACAAAAAGGTGGGAATTTTTTAATTCAAATTTATTAGATTTTGGAATGGGTTAATTGATTTGAGATCAGATGCATTCATGAACTGTGCTGGCTTCAAAGCTTCATTAGCTGTAAAGGTTTAATTCATAATCAACTTGGAAATTTCCCCCTTCCTTCATGGAATAATGTGCTCTCATCTCTTTGATTTTCTTTTAAGAGATTTCATGTGGATTTCATCTCTTCTAAGTTTTCTAAACAATATATATATATATATATATGTTTGGTGGGTTAATTTGTTTATTATCCACCTCCACCTAATTTATAGGTTTAAATCCATTGGGATTTTAAAATTTTTTACGAAGTTTTTTTTTTTCTTTTTCTATTTTGACTTCTAAATTTTCTTTTGAACTTTTAACCATTTTGATTATCACGGTGATGTGTTGTCATTTTATTTAATTAATGCTCCTCCTTTCTGGTTCTCCCTCCTTTCTTAAAAAAAAAAAAAAAAAGACTATCGGTGGTAGCAGGCGGTATGTGGTGGTGGTTGAAAGAAGATGGATGGTTGAGTTGAAGAAGAAGGGTTGGATTGAGGAAGAAGAGGCCGAAATTAAAAATATTAAAAAATAATATATTTCAATTATTTTAATATATTTTTACTTTAGAAAATCATAAAATAATTTTTAAATAAAAAATATGTGCCACGTCAGAATTTTGGGAGGGTTTAACAGAAAATTTGACGAATGGACCAAAAGTGTAACGAAATCCAAACCTCAAGGGTAAAATTGTTGAGTTCAAAGAGAAACCTAATCCAAACTTCAGGGACCAAAAGTATATTTTTTCCTAAAATATATATTATCGATCAAAAAGTCAAAATTCTTACTTCTCACTTCACGTATTATTGAATTAAAAAAAATAATAAAACGAATCTAGCTCAACTAATTACATAAAATGTTAAATTTCAAGTTTAGTCCTTGAACTTTCATGATTGTGTCAATTCGATCCCTGAAATTAAAAAAAGATGTCTAATAAGTCTCTGAAACATTAAATTTTGTGTCTAACAAGTTCCTCAAGTTTGAAAATGTCTAATAAATCCATGAACTTTTAATCTTATGTCTAATAAGTTTTTGACATATTCGATATTTTTAAAAACTAATCTAGATATAAAATTGAATTTTATACCTATAAGAATCTCAAACTTCTAATTTTATACTAAGTAAGCTTGTGAGTTTTAAAAAATGTTGAATCGATAGCTTATTTGACACAAAATTGATAGTTGAGGGACCTATTGACCATAAAAGTAAAAGTTTAAGAGTCTGTTGAATACATTTTAAAGTTCAGGAACCTATTGATTATAAAACTGAAAGTTCGAGGACCTATTTGACATTTTCTAAAATTCAAAAATCAAATTGACATAACTCAAAAAGTTCACGACAAAGTTAAGAGACTTGTTTAAAATTTTCTAAAATTCAAGAATCAAATCGACACGACTAACCATGTATTTGAACCTAAAGAAACATGGTACTTGTCGTCAACCGACCTAAAAAAACGGAAAACGACACGTAAAGGAACGGAAACGAGTTAAGACGGGCACGGAACCCACTCGGCAACTGAGTCGGACTCGGAATTCGGGTTTAATTCAATGAATGGCGCGTGTACTTAAATTTTATTTATTATTTTAATAAAAAACCATTTCAAAATTCAAATGTACTAACTTATTATTTCCATTTATCGTCCTAAAAGATAAAAAAAATAAAAAAAATAAAAAAAGATAAATCATTAAAAAAAAAATTAAGTTCATTCACGAGATAAACTATTGTACTTTATACATTGTATTTAAGAACAAAATAAAAAAGAAACATTGTTCATTGAATATTTTCATCCTCATCTTCATGAGTTGAATATTGGTCCGAAATTGATGCGAAAGATCAAACTGGTACTTTCGTGATATTGTAGAAATATTAACCAAACATTCAAAAATTAAATGTATAACATATGTTAGAATATTTTTACTAGATAATTAATCATAGTATATCATTTTCGTTTGTGTATTTTGGATTTCATTCAACTTTAGCTCATGTATTTGTTCGATTTTAGTTCAACTACTTAGAATAAAGCTTAAAATTGGTCTTGTGATGTTGATTTGTTGTTGACTTTTCTAATACAAAATAATTTTATTAGTCATTCGTTTATTGTATATTTTATTGCATGAAAAATATTATGATTATTTAACTAATTTCGATAAAAGTTAACTTCAAACTAATGGTAGAAACCAATTTCAAGCTTTATTTGAAACATAGAGACTAAAAACTGGCATTTGAAAGTAAATAGACCAAAATAGAATGATACTCAAACTATGTGACCAAAATGGAACGGTACTTAAAGCATAGGAACAAAAACGGTGTTTTAACCCAGGTTATATAGTTTAGTTGTTGGACAAGTCGCGTAACATAATTTCTCGGAATTTAAAAATGACTAAATTATAAAAAATACTCCTAAACTATGGAGTTTATTTAAAAAATGCCCATGAACTTTTAAAAGTTTAAAAAATATCCCTGAACTTTAAAAAATGTTTCAAAAATACTATTGTCGTTCATTTTTTTATGGAAACCGTTAAAGTTTCAATTTCATTAATACCCTTGAACTTTCAAAAAAATTAAAAAAACAACCTTATTGAATTTTTTTTCTTCTCTCACGGTAAATTCTTCCTCCATGAAAATTAATGATAAATTTACCTATTTGTCATGTATCCATACACTAGGAGCTTATGGATTTATTACGTAAAGAAAAATGAAACATTTATTTTTATATAATAGATTTTTAAAAACATCCTTGTAAAAAAACAATAGAATAATGTCAAGTAGGTTAGAGATCGTTGACACGAAATTGCAGGAATGGAGATTAAAGAACTCAAACCAATTGAACTAGGTCTAAATAAGCACCTATTTCAAGTTTTTTTTTTTTTTAAACAATATACTATTCCAAGTTTGAAACTTACCTAAATGGTAGGAAATTTTTTATTTATCATTTGAAAATGACTTTTATGATTTCTTTTTAAAGCTTGATATATGTAGATATTTTCATCAATATTTAAAGAAATGAACAATTTTTTTTTTTAATTGAATAGTTTCTTTTAAATTGTACTAAATATCAAAGTTGAAATGAAACGGCTTCTTAAAAGCACCACCAAAAGAAAAGAAAAAAAAAAAAAAACAGAAATCACCGACCAAAATTGAAATATTTGTTGTTGTCTTGTTATTATTACTTTTAAATTTCTATTGTTTGATAATTACAATCACGATGAAACACGAATAAATTTGTGGATAAAAAATTTAGAAAGTGTTGTTTAATAGTATATTTTATTTTTAGGAATATAGGTCTATTATGTCACAAAAATTGAAAATAGAGAAGCAAATAAAAGGGTTAATTCCAAAGCTGACACGACATCCAAGCACTCCATATCACTTTTTTTTGACAATTTGTGAGGTGGGAGATTCGAACCACAAACCTCGTGGTTATTAGTACAACATTATGCCAGTTGAGCTATGCTCTTGTTGGCTACTCCCTGTCATTTTGGTGGGAAAAAAAAAGCACAAATAAAGAAAAGGAGGGAAATAAAATTTAATATGTCATTATTTAAATAAAATTAAATATATACGGGTCAAAAACACGTGCAAATCGCCAGTGTGAGTATAACTCAGTGGTAATTAGTACTTAACCTTGATCAAGAGGCCAGAGATTCGAATCTCCACCTTCAATTTTTTGTTGAACTAAAAAAACAAAAACACGTGCATTAATCTTGTAGTTTTTATTAATTTTTTTTATTTATTTCTTAGTTTTGTTTTAGTTACCATAAATTTTTATTTTAATGTTTTCATATATTATCGTCTTATTTTCCATAAAAAAAAATCTTCTATATACAAAGCAAAAAGTTGGACTAGTAATAGTCAAAGCGAGCTTAGCTCAGCGGTAATTGGCATGTACCCCCGACCATGAGGGTACTCAAAAAAAATAATAAATTTATCGAATAAATACGTTAATATTTTAGTGTTTTAATATAGATAATGCATATGTTCAAAAAGAATCTTCAGTGTTAATTATATTTCCAATGAACTTTGTATTAAAAAAACACATCTGTAACTTTATTCAAAGGTAATAAATTCAAATTCACTCATAGTTTGAATTGTGATTAAAAAAATTCTCACAATAATACTGTGAAATTGAATGTGAGAATAGTAATTTAATTTGAAACGATGGTTTTTAATATAAAAATTTAAGCATAACTCGATAGGTAAGACGTGTACTTTCTTTAAAAGGTATATGTTCGATTCTCACCCATACAAGCAATATAATATTCTTGGAAGAAAAAAACCCATATGAAAAAAAAAAAAAATCCAAGTGGCACCAGTTGAATTGTAGACCCACTTGGCCAAACTATGAGAAAAGAAATGAGAATGAAAGTTTCAAAACATCACTCAAAAATTAAAATTTTTAGAACATCACAAATGAAGGGTCGAGTTTTATCGAACGTAGTTCATTATATCGTATACAAACTTAAAAGGTCAACAATTAATCGGTAGGAAAAATGTCAAATGAATCAGTGATATATTAGACACGAAATTAACCTATTAAAAACAAAACTAAAAGTTTGTCAAGTATGGTACAAACGTCATGAAGACATTTCTAGAAGACAAACTTTTGTTTTCTAACTCTCAAAGGCTTGAAGGAGAAAAGTTTCATCGATGTTTGGTACTCAAAACGTCACGAAGAATTATATACAGGAACAACTTTTGGTTCGAAGTTTGCAGAACTCGAACAAATAATTTTTTTTTTTTGAGTCCAAATATCGCAAAAAACTTGACAGGAGACACACTTTGGGTTTCTAACTCTTCAAAGCTCAAATGGAGAAATTTTTTGTTGAGATTTAACCCGAACGTTGCGAAGAACTCTAGGATACAAATAGAGGAGGCATAAAATTGAAATATAAAAAATATATTGAACTCAATTGTGAAGGTTCATGAACTTGAGTTGTAATTTAATTTAATGAAAATAAAACTGAAATGATATATATTTAATAAATCTTAATTTATTTGAAAATTAAAAAAGAAAAAAGAAAAAGAGAAAAAAGGAAAAGGAAAAACAGAGTCTGGTTTTGGTTTTGTGGTTAGTGGTATTTTTTATATATAATAATTTGGTGGGAGAATATTACAAAGAAACCCCACTTTGTGAACAAATACATTGCACTTGGGTTTTTATTCGGTGCATGTGCATGTACCCAAACTTTCTTCAACTCACCATAAAGCCTTCTTCTAGACCGCTTCAACCCTTCCAATTTTTCCTCACTTTTTTCTTCGCTATTTTTTTTCCCTATCTGATAGGGTTTCAACGATCTCCTTCGCTTCCGCTTTTTCTCTCATGCATTCACAATCTCCGGCTGAATTCGTCTTGCTGTTCTTCTTCGTCTCCGTTTCCGCTCTTCTTTTTGCTCTCGTTCGAGGGTTTTTGGGTGCAAATCCCTGCAGATTCCACCTCCCGGGGTTTTTTGAGCTATACTCATGTCGAAGCTCTTCGCCTATTCCGGTATGTTGAATTTTATGTTTGATTTGTTTGATGTATCCTTGAGTTTGTGAATTGGCGGTTTTTTAGTGACTAGTTGAGATTTTGTATGGCTGTAGTAAATTATTTGGATGGAATTATGGGTCGTAGGGAAAGATTTGGATTATTGGTTTAGTTATGAGGTTTTCCGCTTTGCCAAGTGGTGGATCGTGTTTTGTTATGAATTATGAGGGAGTATGGATGCGGATTCTTGTCATAGGATAGTATTATGGGGTTGATTGGCCGTTTTATTGTCTCCAACAGTTCAGGCCAGATGTTATTTTAGGAATCGATCGGTTTATTTCTTTTTCTCGAAAAGAGACATCATACTTTAAGGGTTATAGGCTAGTTCAGAAGCATAGAAGGAAGATAGATTTGCCTGTTAAATGATATGTAGGTGTTATTGATCTTATAATCTCCATATAGGTTAGGGTAAATTTGATCTTTTCAAGATTACGTTTAGATTCGAATATTAGAACGAGATAGCATATAAATAATAAAGATTAAACGATGAGAAAATAGTTTTGCAAAGATTACGCCCTGCTTTTTTATTATGAATTTATGATAAATTATCGATTATTAAATCTAAAAGTTCGAGCTGTATTTTGATCTAGGGAGTTTAATTGGTAGTTAAACGAAGTATCTAACTTTTGGTTGTTGAAATTTCAGGTAGTGAAGACTTTTGCCCTGGGGGCTCGATATACCCAAATCCTAAGGACTCAAGTTTATTCTTGTCCCTTCCTCACCACGTCGATGTCTATTTTCCTCCTCGCAAGAGGTCTCGCATCACTGCACCATTTGTGTTTGGTGGAGAAGAGGTCGAATCAAAGGCAAATGTCTCTATTGAAATTCTTCCAGATGAGTGCCTGTTTGAGATTTTCAGACGATTGCCTGGCGGCAAAGAAAGGAGTGCCTGCGCTAGCGTTTCTAAAAAATGGCTTATGCTTTTGAGCAATATTTCTTGCCACGAATTGAAGTCTGAGGATGAGGTGATCCTGAAGGCCGTTGAAGACATTGAAATTGAGAGCGATGGATATCTGTCCAGGAGTTTGGAAGGGAAGAAGGCGACAGATCTGAGACTTGCTGCCATTTCTGTTGGAACTGCAAGTCGAGGGGGTTTGGGCAAGCTTGTGATCCGTGGAAATAATCATGTCAGCAAGGTTACAGACCTTGGACTCAAGGCAGTTGCTCGTGGGTGTCAATCTCTGAGGGCTCTTTCTTTGTGGAATCTATCTTCCATTGGAGATGAAGGTCTTTGCGAGATTGCCAAGGTTTCTCACCAGTTAGAGAAGCTCGATCTCTGCCGGTGCCCTGCTGTATCTGACAAGGCTGTGATTGAGATTGCAAGAAACTGCCCAAAGTTGACCGATATTACAATAGAATCTTCTGCAAAGATTGGAAATGAAAGTTTGCGAGCCATTGGGCAGTGCTGCCCCAAGCTGAAGTCTATTTTGATTAAAGATTGCCCCCTTGTTGGAGATCAAGGAATTGCGAGTTTGTTGTCTCTGAACACTTGTGCTTTGAACAAGGTGAAGCTTCAGGCTTTGAACGTTTCTGATGTGTCCCTTGCTGTTATTGGACACTATGGCAAGGCAGTTACTGACCTTGTCCTCACCGATCTTAAGAATGTTAGTGAGAAAGGGTTCTGGGTCATGGGCAATGGTCATGGGCTACAAAAGTTGAAGTCATTCACAATTTCCTCCTGCAATGGAGTGACAGACATGGGGCTTGAATCTGTTGGAAAGGGTAGTCCAAATCTAAAGCATTTCTGTCTAAGGAAATGCTCATTTTTGTCTGACAATGGCCTGGTCTCTTTTGCAAAATCTGCAAGGTCGCTTGAGTGCTTGCAATTGGAGGAGTGCCACAGGATTACTCAATTTGGATTCTTTGGTGTCCTTTTGAACTGCAGTGCAAGTTTGAAGGCTCTTTCTCTCATAAGCTGCTTGGGAATTAAGGACATGAACTCAGAATTGCCTATCCCGGCCTCTAGCGGATCCTTGCGGTCGTTGACCATCCGCAACTGCCATGGTTTTGGCAACAGAAACCTTGCTTTACTGGGCAAGCTGTGCCCCCAACTACAGAATGTGGATTTCAGTGGACTTGTTGGAATTGACGACTGTGGGTTTCTAGCTTGGCTTCAAAACTGTCAGTCGGGTTTGATGAAGATCAATGTCAGTGGTTGTGTCAACCTGACCGACAAAGTAGTTTCGTCCATAATCGAGCACCATGGTTGGACCCTCGAAATGCTTAATCTCGATGGTTGTAGGAAGATCACCGATGCTAGCTTGACTGCCATTGCAAACAACTGCCCGTTACTGAGTGATCTCGATGTCTCAAAATGCTCGATCACAGATTCAGGAATTGCAGCTCTAGCCGGCGCCAAGCAACTGAGTCTGCAGATCTTTTCTGTTTCTGGTTGCTCATTCGTATCGGATAAGAGCATGGAAAACTTGATGAAATTGGGTGAGACTCTCATGGGTCTAAACATCCAGCACTGTAATGCAATCAGCAGCAGCACTGTTGATCTGCTTGTGGAGCAGCTCTGGAGGTGTGACATTCTTTCATAAATCGATAAACGCATACCGAACCTAGTCGATGAACATAAACCGTAACTTGACTGCTGCGAATGTCCATAACACTAGCCAGCTGTTCCGAGCAGGGGCCGGTTCATAAAGTTTCGGGGCAGAATCACCAAGGATCATCCCAGCCCATGCAGCATTCTGGTTCTTTTTTTCCAGGGTATATGGCCATTTCCCTCTCATTTTTTTTTGCAGATACTCCAATTCCTTGGAGATCTGTTGCCTAGTAGAGGGATGTATCTCTTTCGATGGCCAGTTTTCCCCTAGAACATTGGTACCAGAATCTGCATCGTGGCCGGGTCTCGATGCTTGGATTCGCCCCGCTCCTCGAAGATGCCACGTCGTAGGTCCATGCTTTTCCCAGTTTGCTTCTTCTTTGGTTGTTTTTTTAGGAGTCAAGTAGTAGAAAGAAATTAATCTGCATGTCATGGTTTGGCTTGTAGGATTTTCCTCAAAGGGTAATGCTTTGTAGTGGTCAAAAGGGTGAATTGTTGTGGTTGCTTTGTACAGTTCAAAAACCATGGTGCCTTGTTGTTTGCCATGGGGGCTTTGGCCATCACAATCCATTTGGGTTGTTTTTTTGTTTCAATTATTGCCAAGCCCTAGTGTTTGAGGTGCCTCTTTTTTTTTCCCCTTTGGAGAACTGTACATGCAACCTCTCCTCATTTTACTTGTAATAAAAACTTCACATCCTGCCCTTTGTGTTGTATCTTTTGCATCTTTAATGTAATCATAATTATATTTGAAATTAAAAAAAAGCAAGTTTGTTCATTTTGCAAATTGCACCTAAGATAGAAAGAAAGTGAATGTATGCTTTTGATTCTCCATGATTGGAGAAATTCAATATAGGTGAAATTGGAATGGAACTTTGAAGGGATTTGGGATGAAAATGAAAAATGATATTAATATAGGTCACTATATTGAAAGGTTGTTCTATTGTATAACTTAACTATTTTTTACATGGGAGAATGTGAGAGTGGAGTTTCGAATCCGATTTTCTTTTGGTCTTTTTGGGGATTCGAACCACAGACCTCGTGGTTGTATAGTTATCAATACAACCACAGACCTCGTGGTTTAAGACTAGTTTTGTATCTATTTATTTTTTCCTACCATATAATCAATAATTAATTAAAGGCTCTTAAAAAAAAAAATCAATAATTAAAGCCATGTAGAGGTGGGACAGCTCCATTTTTATATTAATAATTGAGATTTGAATTTCTTTTTAATAACTGACATATCATCTACCTCCTCTATCGCTAACATTGAATTTGGCCAAATAATTTGGGTATCGATGTTCATTTCACCTAATCTACCTTCTACTTTCACTTACCATTTATCATTTTCTTTAAAAAAAATTTAATCCATGATGTGATTTCACATAGTTGAAATTTATTCTCTTTTATTTAAAGAAATTAATTAATTCTTCAAAAGAAGGGAAATTTTATTGGTTCAAGAAAAAGTGTCAATGCCCTTGGATCTTGTGGACGAGGGTCCTCCAAAAATTGAATAATTACCATTTTAAATATCAAGGATATACAAAATCACACAGGTAGCTGTGTTTGTTGTTATTATTATTATTATTTTTAATATCAAACACTTGATTATGAAGTAAATGGAAAAAGCATGAAAATAAATAAAACGAACAAGTGGATATTTATTTGAATAGATATTTGTAATACCACAAAAAAGAATTTTGTTCCTTTTCTTTTCTTTTTCTTTTTGTAAATAAACCTTCCACACTACTAGTGGGTTAAAACTAAAAGTGACCAACTTTCAAAAAGAAAATAATTAAAGAAAAAAAAAAACTAAAAATGACCAATTCATTACATTCTTTTTTTATTATTAATAAAAAAAATGTAAAGCTAGCTAAAGTATTATATATTTTGATTCGATACCAACTGATTTTACTTTTTTCGAAAACTTTATTTTAATTTTTTTTTATCCATCACTAAACTTATTCCCATGAAGGAAAAAAAAAGAAGTTAAATTACAGGTTGAACTTTTAGGTTTATGTAAAGGTATATGTTGATGTCAAAATCTGGCCAAACAACTCACCTGACCTCCACGTGACACCAACAGTGAATTTGTTGAAGACGGAAAAGACGTGACCTGCAAGACCATCAAAACGCTGCACACCGATGTGGTGTAGGCCACCTGCACTCCGATGCCTAAGTCAGATAAAACAATAAGAGTATTTTTGGTAGCTAAAGTTTCGAACCCTTTTCCGGGTGTGAGAAACCCTATTTATACTTGTGTCTCCAATTAGGGCTTTATAGGCGCTCGGAGGCGTGGATTGGGCCGAGACGGCCTAATCCCTTCGGCTCACCTCCTCCAGAGTCTGCTTTCCGATCAAGCCTTCGTGTTGTGCTGCGTTGCCCGCTTAGTCCTTGGATTCTAGGGTGGTCCAGAATCACCCACAACAATATATATTAAATTTTAAAATATATATGCATATATCATATTTTCAATTTGTCTAATAAATTCTTGAACTCTTAAAAAAATCCAATAGAACTTTAAATTCTTAATTTTCCTTTTTACATAACAAGTTCCTGACAAATTAAATATTGTTTAAAATTAACAAATTACATAGGTCTAATAGGATTATGAACTTTCATGAAATTTTTAAAAATGTTAATTAGGATTATAACCATTTAAATAAAAAAGTGAAAACTCAAAGATTTAGAAATTAAAACTTTAAAAACCTATTAAATACCTCTTAAAAAAACCAATTAAATACATTTTAAAAATTTTAAAAATAATTTAACCAAGGAAAAAATTAGCATAATTAAATACGCTACACGTGTCGAGACACTATAAGCTGACTCAACCGATCGCACAATAGAGCGTACGTACTGAATCATTGCCGAGTCCACGTTCTTCACAACTCTCTCTCTCACGAAAAGGTAACACTGAACAGAACAGAGCCTTTTACCGAAAACCCAAAATCTCTCTCTCTCTGTTTTGACGAATCAAAGAGATGAAGAATTTGACCTTCCTCCGCCGTCTCCGCCACCTCCGATGAGTCGTCGTCAACCGCCGATATGATTCTATCCAAAATGCTTCCGCCAACTGCTTCGGCTCTGAACTCGAAGTTGTGCATTCAACGATCGTGGCCAGGATGTGATCTGGCTCCGATTGCTCGGTTTCAGATGATCAGAGCCGCGTCTATGTCCGTCTCCTGCGGCTCCCTAACGTGTAGAGCCTCCGTGAGTATGGCTTCTAATTCTGGAACATCGTTCTCGTCGCCGATTGTGGTGGAAAGGAAAGGAGGCGAGGTTGAAGTTGAGGTTTCGGAGAGGTTGCGATTCGAGAAGTGTGTGGTGAAAACGGAATTGAGAGATGGATTGAGGATGGAGGAAGAGGAGCGTGAAGATTTTGAGGTGGAATCCGCGGAGGCGAAGGCGCCGGAGGTTCTGGTTGGTGGCGGAGTTGGGAGCGGAAGAGGCGGAGGCGGCGATGACGACGGCGGTGAAAATTGGTTCGGGGATGGATATGGAGATTCAGGTCGGGGAAATGGAAGTATGGACGAGTATTATCAGAAGATGATCGAAGCTTATCCTGGCGATGCACTAATTCTAGGCAATTACGCGAGGTTTCTGAAGGAGGTAAAGATTAAGGAATGCCGTAGAACGATGAATTCGAATTGTTGAGCTTCATATGATATTCAAATGATCTTGCAGGTGAAAGGGGACGTAGTGAAAGCAGAAGAGTACTGTGAGAGAGCCATTTTGGCAAAGCCAAATGATGGGAATGCTTTATCTCTCTATGGAGATTTGATATGGCAAACTCATAGAGATGGGGATCGAGCTAAGACCTACTTTGATCAAGCTGTTAATTCAGCTCCTAATGACTGGTAAATCTCCATTTCAAACTGTTATCTGTCTCTAATTCATACTGAAAAATAATATATGATCATGTTCATAATTTCAAGGAATTCAGAATCATGACTGGTAATAAAATTACAGATCAAACTGTTTCCTAATCATGATGGAAGATGATGATCATCTTCTCCATTTATGGATTCTCTTTGTTTCTTTGTTCTGATTTAGAATTCTCTAAGATTAGTTTTAGAAATTTAATCAACTTACCAACAATACTCATGATTTAAAAGATAAGTTTGGTCAGAGATGTTTGATTCTGATATTTGGGTCTGAATGGGAATATCTTGTTAGAAACAAAAGGTTAGGTTTAATAGTTGATGAAGTGTATTTTGAAATGCAGTTATGTTCTGGCTTCATATGCTAAGTTTCTGTGGGATGCTGGAGATGAAGATGAGTCTGAAGAAGATGAAGTAGAGATTACTAAAACAAACACACAGTCTGAAATGTAAAAATATGAACAAATTAAAGTATGGATCAGACCCTATCTACAGATCTAGATGACCTTGATTAGCCTAGCCTAATTGTTGGGTAATTTGAAAAATAATGCCCCTTTTTTTTGTTTTTTTTATAAAACATGTTTCTAAAGGGCCAATATTTGTAATAGTGGAAATTAGAAAAGATATTTGCAAGTCTTTTCAAGTTTTTGCCCTTTCTCTGATCTATCCCTATACATGACAAGGAAATGTGGCCATAAATCATAATTGCTTCATTTCATATTTCATTATCATGTGTACTGCTTTCAAGCTCTTATCTTATCTATAGTAAACAGATTCAGTAAATGTGGAATTCTGAACCACAGATAAACGATAGAGCTCTTCTACAGTAACTTCTTTTTTTTTTCCCCTAAAAAAATAATAATCAATTTACTAATTTTCTTTCTAAAATTCTATACCTTTTTAAGATATAGCTAGAATTTAAGATGACATCATACAAAGACAAAAAAGAAAAAAGAAAAAAAAAGCAACTTTTACGGATCTTTGTTCCTATTAGCTTCCCTACAATGAAACAAAATTCTTCCCATCCTTGAAAGATATTCATCGGTTCGGATAAAAATATCACGAAAAAGTTGCCACTATTCAAACCTCGTATATGTCTCAACTAATTGAAGTATGCTCGGTGAGAAATGAAGAGATTTTCAAAGCTCATAAAGAATTTCCCATTAGAAGCACAAGAAAGGAAAAAGATGACAATAATTTTGTAGGGGATTGGAATAAAAATGAAAAAGAGGCAGAAACATAAATTAGATCAAAAAGGAAACTGACGAGAGAAGTTACATACAATGATGGCAAGTGGTTTTGAAAAGAGATTTCAATGACGCAACCCAGCAACCGTGAATGGAAGCACACAAGTGAGAGAACTAATTGCTGCTATGGACAGAAGAAGACACATAATAATACAATATAACAATCACAAGGCAAGGCAAGGCAAGGCAAGGCAAATCCTTTCAGTTCTTAATGCCAAAATAATTCATCAGGTCTCATACCATTTTCCATTTCCAAAATGGCATCATCACGGCCTTCGCTCGATGCTTTAAACGCTCGATGACTGCTCCAATTCTACGCCTTCTTTCACCAAGGTCTGATGCTGATATTCTTCTTCCATCTCTGCCTCCTCTTCGTCCGAGTTGTTCTCTGTTTCGCTAGGCTCAGCTGTTGCACCTCCGTTCTCATCAGGGCTAAGACAGGCCACTTCGCTTGTTGCGTCCGATGGAGTAATTTTCTCTTCGTCGACAGACATTACACACGCAGACTTCTCTGTTGTTGCATCAGATGATGCCTGTTTTTCTTCTTTCTTTCCATTTGTAGATGCTGCTGCAGCAGGCTTCTCCACATTTTTCACCTTGGTTGCAGAGGATTTTCCTGCATTCGTTACGACACAAGATATCGTAGTTTTCTCAGAAGGCAGTCTAGGGAGAGACCTGCGTTTTGGCTTCTCTGAACGGGCAGGAGAGACCCCCTTGGAATTATTATTCAGAGCGGCATGCTCGTCAAGACTTAGGCGACCTGATCGAACATCGCCACCATCATTACTTGAAGAGTCTGCCGGGGTCGAACTCTTCTTTCGGCCAAGCTTGGGAGACTTGGCTCTTGTAGGTGGAATCTGTGGATCAAAATATCAACAATTGGTTGTTGCCAGCTTAAGATTAACTTGACTGATTAATAGCAGATTGAGGTTTCGAATAATAAGGGAGAATTTGATTGAATGGATAAAAAATGCCTTTGCCTAGGTGTACTTCTAAACTACCATGCTACAAAAAGATCTTCACAAACGCCACGAAACTGTAATGATATCATCTGAAATTGTCACCCTAAGAACCTAGGTCACATGATATGCAGGTGATTGGCAGCTGGCATGCAGAAGACCTACAGGGTCCACACCAGAGTAGATATTTTATAAAAGGACAATAGTAAATTTACCCAGTATCTTCTTGAGCCATAATTAAAATCCAGACCGAGCAGCAAAAATACGAGAAAATTGTGCATCTCCACAAGTTCATGAGAGGACCAATAAATTTTGAAACCAATATTAATTAATTCTAAACTCAATCTCTTTTTCAGATGCAACATGTTACCTTTTTCAATTCTACTTTTGGAGGAGGTGGTTCCTGATAAAAGCTCGGCATGGGAGTTGCTTTAAAGTTCAAACTCTTTCTAAGCATTTTAATCTCAGCCTCTTGAGTTTCCTGTTACAGAGCCAACTTTCTCATAATATGAATCAAATGCTGAACAAATTAAAGTGACAACAGGGGCAGTGATACCTTGGACTTCGCCTGTAAAGTGTTCTTTTCAACTTCCTTGGCTTGTATCTTTTCCTCAAGTTTAGAATAGAACTGCCCCATATTATTCATAAAAAATAGTTAAAAAAAAAAAATCCAACACAGAAATCGTTGGAGAAGAGGACCAGTAAAATAACAAAATAAGTACAAGGAAATGAATATAAAAACAAACCTCTTTTCTTTTCTCAGCACGCTCATTGCATCTAAAACTAAAACCATAGTTAGGAAGTCTTCCAACCCTATGTGCTTTTTCTTCCCCTGCTTTTGGACTTCTATCAACAATTCAAGGATAAACTCTTGGATACAACAAAGAACAACAAACTAACTAGTGTGAAACAATGCTAAATATTACCACATTCATTTCAGGAAAATCTATTTGACGGTAAATAAGAAACAAAGGATACACAGAAGATTCTGATTCTCCTTCCGATTTACTAGGATGATATTTCTTCAAAGGTTTCAGGTTCGTATTCTCCCTGTATGAAAATGGGTTATAGCTTAGTGATCTTTGGAGTCAAACAAAAATCTAATTGATATTCATTTTTCATAATTTAGTGGAAAGTTGTTTTTCTTAGAGGAGAAACAAAATTCATTGAGGAATGAAACAAAGAAGAAAAACTCCCAGCCATTTGAAAATGAATTAAAAGAAAGCTCTCCAGTTTGATATTAAATTTAGTGGAAAGTAGAAACTCTGGCCATTCATAATGTACCAAAAAATAGATCTCAGATTAGATAAAAACGAAAGGAAAAATTTTATTTAAGCCAACTAAGAAGAGATAATAAAATCATAAAAGCAGGCAGAACATACTTGGAGCCTTCCCCATCAGATTTCTCAGCTTGCTGCTTGGAACAGATGAAAAGAATATGAGAATGGAATCATCAATAATCAAAACTACAACCCTGGAGATTCCATGGCATAGATGAGGCAAGAAGACAATACGCAGAAACTATTACCTTTGGCACTTGAGCTTGCCTGTCATTGAATGATCTACTCTTATTAGGAGGCAGTTTCGGGTTTGGGTGTGATGTACCTGTACCTGAACCATTTAAAAGAGCAGCAGTCTGTTCTGTATCTTTTCCATCTTTATTCTTATTCACCCCCGTCGAAGGAATGTGTTTAGGGCCTGATGATTTTTCGTTCTTGCTCTTGATTTGTCCCTTCTCTGGTTTTACTTGTTTGGGAGGATCAACATTCTTTTCCTCTTCTTCTTCCTGAAAAGAACACAATAAAAGAAGAAAGTACACCTGTTAGAGTCAAATAAGATAAACTACTTCGTCCATAGAAACAGATAAAACAAAGTAGGCAACCTTGGAAAGGATTGATATATTGCTTTCTTCCGGAAAACTTGATCCCTCTGCGAGTTCCCTAGTAGTCGATTCATTAGGTGCACTGCCATTCAATTTGAGATCATTTTCGATATTCTCTTGCTGCATTGCAGTCCCGGCATCTTTGTTTATGCCCTCGCTCACAATAACTTTAGGAACGATATCCTCTGAGGAGGCAGAAACATGCTCATGAAACCCATTTTGAAGGTTCAGTTTGAGCCCATCAGCAGGTACAAGGATTTCCGATTCCATCATTTGGTGTAAACTACACAGATCATAGATACATAAGCCCCATAGCATATAGAAGAAGACACGAGCACTCCAAATCATCAGGTAAAATTGAAATAATGTTTTTCTGATATATCCTCTATAACAAAAATTAGGATTACGCTGTAATTAACAGTTTTATAACACATAAGGGATTTCTCAATTGCACAAATTCTGCTATTCATCAGGTCGATGCTATACATTTGCATTAAACCTACAGAAATTATCAATTGATAGACAAAGCATTCCCCCATTACGAAGTCTTCCTAATTTATACGGCAACCGAATAGCATATTGCTGAATAAAAAGAATTTAATAACCGCAAATTAGTTCCAAAATAATTCAACGAACAACAAATTTCTAGAACCAGGACACGTGGTAGAGTATGGTTTGAAAACCGTCAACCCTCTCTTCCCAAAGAAACCGTGAAACAAAGACTTAGGCAATGATTTAAATAAATTTTCCGTCGACTTCGTCATCCAACCACAAACCGAACATTAATAACCCACACTTACTCGTCAATCAATCACATTACGAAACTCCATTACAAAACAACCAAACGAAATCAAGAAATCCAAGCATCGTCACACACACACCTCCGATTTGCAGATTGAGGAAACCATATGCCAAAATCAGAATTCCACCATTCTCATTCCATTATCCAGATTCAAGCATATATATCAAATGAAAACCACCATTCAAAGTCGATCTAATCGTACACTAAACATGCGGCAAATCAATCCATCTCAAAATAAAAGCACAAAAAAATAAAAAATAAAAAAAGACATCTACCTTTCCGCTCAACCGCAGTAAAAAAAGAAACCACAAGAAACCTACACTAAACTTCCCTCTCGAAACCACAAACACAGAAAAACGATAAGATTCATCACCAGCATCAAGCATTCCATCTCGTCCTCCACAACAAGAAGCTAAAAAACAAACAAAAACCAGAGAAACACAGTGACTGACCTCGAAAAGCGTGCAACCGATCAGAACCTCATGAAAAAGAGAACCGTGCGAGCTTGGATTGAAGAAGCAGTGGAGAGGATCTGCAACAAAAGAGAAAGAGATAATGCGGAGAGATCCAGGGATCGGAAACAAGATCTAGCGAATCGAAGAATGGGAGAAGGAATTGGAGAAGTTTGAAAGGGAATTGAAAGGAAGAAATGAGAGGGAAATGGAAATCTCAGAAGCGGGGAGTGGAGAGAGCAGTAGCATTCAAATCCATTTCCAGGTCAAGTCCGCTTTCTATCAGGGAAGAAAGAGAGAGAGAAAAAGAGATGAAGAAGACACAGAATTTTAATGGAAAATAAATTAATATTTATTTATTTATTTATTTGGTTGTTAAATTATTTATTTATGGAGTAGATAAAAAATAGATAGGGAAAGAAAAAGAAAAACAGAAGGGAAAATATATATATACGGTTAAAAAAAAAAAGGAAAATAATTTACGGTTAGACGATTTTACAGGAGAAAAAAAAAATGTTGTCACGGTTAATTAACTGACTGGCCCAGCCCATTCTTCTCCCTCATCCAATCATCCCAAAACTGAATTTCTGTGTTTTTTTTTTTTAATTTTTTTTGTTATATTGTTTTGATTAAAAAAAATGTTAAATTACAAGTTTAGTTTGCTCCGTGTTTGATTTGTAATTTTTTTTGGGTTAAAAATCACTTTTTGTCTTAGTACTTACATAGAAACAATTGATAACCATTTTGTTTTTTGAAAATTAAGTCTATAAACTCTACTTTTACCCACAAGTTTCATTGTTTAATTATCTACCTCTTTTCCATGTTTTCGAAAACCAAGTGAGATTTTGAAAATTAAAAAAAATAGTTTTCAAAAACTTTTTTTATTTTTAGATTTTGTCTAGGAATTCAAATGTATCATTAACAAAGATGAAAACCGTTATAAGGAAATTGGAAGGAAACAAACATAATTTTCAAAAACCAAACGGTTATCAAACAGGGGTTTAGTTCTTGAATTTTCAATTTTATAACAATTAAGTCCCTAAACTTTAATAGGTAACAATTTAGTCATTGTAGTTTTAAATCTATAATGATTATTTAGTCTCTGTTGTGAAAATTTTCATCGAAATTAAGTGTCGATTTTTTTTTTTTATTATTATTATGCAATGACTTAATTTGTGTCGGTTATTAACACACATGGTCCTAATCAAATTATCAATCATTATAAGTAAGAATTTATATTAAATATTAATAATAATGTTTATGATAAATACTTAACAAAGTACATAGACTAAATTGTTACAAAATTGAAAATACATAGAGTAAATCGTTACAACCTAAGTTCAAGTACTAAATTTCTACTTTTATGAAAGTTGAGAGATAAAGGTGTTTTTTAACCCTTTAAAAAATTTTGGACATCTATTTGACACTTTTAAAATTTAGAGTTGAGCTAGACATGAAATTTAAATTTTATAAGATTATTAGACAATTTTTAAACACAACTTTAGAAATTGTAATTTAAATTGAATAAATATTCACGTTAGACCTTTGACTTTCGTAATGTTCGTGTGTGTATATTATATATATTAGTTTGAGGATGTAGGGATAAAAACTAGAATATCTTAACTTTAGAAAATAGGTAAAATGTCTTAACAAATTGAATTGTGCTTAGGTTGATAGTTAACTTTTATCTTAAAAAAAATGATCGTTGTTGACATTTTTATTGTTTAGCTAACTTAATATTTTGTCCACTTGATTTTGTATTGGTCAATCTATATATGTCTTTTATTTAACGTGCGAATTTATGTGTATCGAATATTTGTCCAAGTCACACATTAATACATATACTCAAATGAAATGGTGAAAGTAACTTTTACAAGATAGGACCATGTGTTGGCTTATTGCTAACAACTTTTTTTGTTTTAAGATTGTAAAAATATATTTGAAATATGAACTAAATTTAGAAACAAAAAACAAATGTTTGAAAGTTACTCTTTTCTGTTTTTAAAATTTTAGTTAGAATTTTAATAAATATAAAAAAATAGAGAAAAAAGATAGTTTTCTTCACCTCCATGAGCAGTCCTTCTACTCTATTATATTATTTTAGGGTCAAATGATAAAAAATATACCTCGGAACTATGGAATTGGTTTCAATTATACCATTGAACTTTCAAAAGTTTCATTTTAGTCCTTAAAGTTTAAAGTTTGTTTCAAAACTAACCTTAGAGTTTTTTTTTTTAAAAAAAAAAAAAAATTATTGACAAAAAAGATGTGTTTGTATGTGTTTTTATTGTTTTTTCCACGTATGTGTTCAAATCTATTCACATAAGCAACCATACATATGCAAACATATCATTTTCCGTTCATCAGTTTAAAGTTATGAAACAAATAGAATAACACTTTTGAAAATCTAGACGTATAATTGAAATCAGTCATATAGTTCAAGGGTATTTTTGATAATTTAACCTTATTTTAGCAGGCACATGTTGAATCAACGTCTTTTTACAAATTTCGATTTAAGTTGATTGTGTTGGATATTTTCTAATTTTTAGAAAAAATATCAAACCATTCTCGATCATGATTCTTGTAGAATGATTATACGAATATATATATAAAAAAAAAAAAAAAAAAAAAATTCTAACGTTGAAGGAAGTAAAATTTCGAATTTAAAGTTTTTAATTTCAGGTTATCTATATTTTTATTTATACCTAATAGTAAGAAAATGGACTAAATTCATTGTTGAGATTTATTGCAATTAATTAGAAATAGACATATTTCTAGAATTTTGTGATAGGCTGATAGCAAATAAAACTACCTAAAAAAAGTGAACAATAATTAATTATGTTATTGTCTGAAAATTATCTTCCAATTTATTGGTTGTTTACAATAATTTTCTTAACTGCAAAACAATGATTGATCTTTACATTATTGATTTTTGAATCGTTCTCATATCAAATCATTTGAATTTTTATTCTTGCAAAAGAGGAGTCAAAAAATTCCAAAAAAGAAAAAATGTTGACCAATTTTCAAACCTTCTTAATTTAATCATTTTCTTCTTCTTCTTCTTCTTATTTATTTGTTTTTTTTAAAGGATGGATGTAAATATATTAGAAACGTGTATATCAATAAAAATAATTCCTAAAAAAAACGACTACGCTGATTTTATTATTTCTTGGTTCATGATATTCCAATTAGTACCGTTGATTTCGATCTTTGGATTGTAGAGTTGTTTGACGAGGAGAAACATTTCTATATAGCTCGTGTGACTTCTTCTTCTTCTTTTTGTTCAACAATAAGTGAGATTGGAAAGATTCGAACCTCTAAAATCTTTTGACCGATAGAACATACTTAACTGTTGAAATATGCTCAATTTGGTCTCGTGTGGCTTCAACTGTTGATTAATAAAGTTGCTTTTTTTTTTTTTCACAAAATTGGTTAAATATAATGCTCTTGACAAAATGTTAAACATAATGAAATTTTAGTGTGGATTCAAAATTTATTCCATTTATTTATGGTTTATAATTTTTAAAGCTAATTTATTGTAAGCGAATTTGAAAAGAAATATGGCAAATAAAGTCAAAGAAATAGAGTGAAATTCATAAATGAGCTAGTTTTAGATATATTATACCAATAGGCAATAGGCTCTCGTCCAATTCTTTAGGTTTATCTCTTCACTTTAACACAAGATCAAAAAAGGCGACATTAATTATGTTTTTAATTTATATGCCACATGAACTTTTATATATATATATATTGATGCCAAAATTTGGCCAAGCAATCCACCTGCCCTTCACGTGACACCAACAATGAATTTGTAGAAGCTGGGGAAGACATGACCTGCAAAACCAGCAAGAATCACTGGACACCGGTGTAGTGTAGGCCACACCGCCTCCGATGCCTAAGTCAGGAAACTGAGCAGCTAGAGAATAGAGAAAGAAGTCAAGAATCGAGTTTTCGGCCCCCTTCTTCGGTGGCGAAGAGGGGTATAAATACCTGCTCGGACTCCTAGGGTTTGGAGGCGTTCTGGGACGAAGCAGGCTGGACCGAGGCAGCTGGAAGCGGTAGGGGCTGAGCGGAGGCAAACGGACTCGGCCTTGGGCCGAGGCCGACCGTACGGGTCGGGCCACGTTGGTCCGACCCGTTGGTATGGTCTCCCTCTGGGTCCCTTTCCTGGTCCTATCTCCTCCCGGTTGTCCCGTCAGCTCCTCGTACGCTGTGGTGGTCCAAAATTACCTATAACATATATATATATATATATATATATATATTTATTTATTTATATATACCATAAAAATCTATTTTGACAACTATTTTCCTCCACTACATTTTTCAATGGATAAATAAATAATGATTGCAACATGCAAAATAATATTACCTTTTAATAGTCATTCAAATTATAATTCTTAAAAATAATTTTGAAAATGATAAAAATGGAATTTCCAAATAACTCACAAATGTCGTGTTTTAAATGAAATAATCTTTCCAAAAATAGCAATAATCATTCGAAGACTGAATAGTATACATTGAATAATAAATATGAGTATTTTTGTATGTTACATCTAACTTAAAATGAATAAAGAAAATAAATAAATAGAAATTTAGATTACATATGTGGTTTCTGATAGTTTGAACATGATTTTAATCTACTCACTGTAATTTGTTGTAAAAAAAAAGAAATAAATTACTCACCGTAATTTTAAAAGTTTCAATTTTCATATCTAAAAAAGATTGGAAAATTAAACCTCATAAATTATTTATACGATGAATAACATTGGTATAATTTTTTACAACTGTGCGCATGTTTTTATTTTATTACACTAACTCGATGAATTAATTGAATTATAATTAAATAAAAATAATTCGTAGACAATTCTAAATTAAAATAATTGGTACCGTATCTAATAAGCTATATTTGGATTAACTTAGGGTCTGTTTGAAATACATTTTAATTTAAATGTTTTTCAAGAATGCATTTTTTCAAAGACATTTTGATTAAAAATGTTTAGAATTTAAACACTCATATGTTAGGTTACATTTTCTCACAAATGTTTTTATACACAAGTTATAAGAAGGTTTTTTTTTTTTTTAAAAAAGTTGGTTTTAAATGTTTCTCTCAAAATAGTTTATTTATCAATCTCATTTTCTAATAAAGTCATTTTTAGTGGTTGCCAAACACTAGAAATTTTTTCAAAATGGTTTATTTTCAAAATTAAACACTTGAAAAGTTAAACCAAACACACCCTTAACAATGTCAAAATTATCAAGACAAAAATTGTAATATAAACCAAAGGTTAAAATGTCGATGTTAATGAAAATGCCGAGATCTCAATTTCATGAAAATGTCGAATAAAAGTCGACAACGACAGATATTTCTGAAAAAAGATATTCTACATTTCAAAAACTCATTATTAAATTTCAAAACAAAAAACACATTTAAATTAGTTAATAAGTATTTTACATTTTAAAAATATTTTTAAAAAACTCATTATCAATATTATTTTCATATTAGTTGCATTTTGTAATTTTTTTCCTACATTTTATCGTCGATTCATTCCTCATCTATTTGTCGATAGAAATGTCGACACCATGTTTTTAGAGTTAGTGATTCAAACATTTGGCCTCTTGATCGAATGCATGCTAATTACCATTGAACTATACTCACTTTGACTTCGATGTCATGTCAATAGAAATGTTGACATGTTGACGGAAATTTAATACGATGATATCAACTTAAATAAATAATTAAAAAAAAAACAAGTGGCGAAAGCGAGGGGGAGCGGAGGTTGTGACGGCGGGCGTCACTTTTATTCGGAGCACCACCTGAAATCAACAACCGCCCAATTTATGTTTCCTTAAATGCCCCCACCGCAATTCTCGTCCAACGTTCACATCTGAGGTCAATCTGGTCAAATATTTTCCCTCGCCTTCCATCACTTTTCCCGCCGGTGGTCGCTGAGGATCTTTGTATTTTCCATTTTGAATTTGAATTCGTAATTTTTTTTTTTTGGAGATCATTGGTCAATGGAAATTCAAATTTAATGGATAAAATATTTCGAGCATGAACGTGAGAGAAATTTAATAATTAAAATATTGTGTATAACAAACAAAATAAAATATTATTTTAATTATTCAAACTAATATAGAAACAAAGTTTGCTTTTAATTTAAACTTTATTTTAATTATAGACTTTAAGTTTGTTATAATTTTTTTTATGATGATTTGTATTTTGTTTGTTTATCAAACATGTTTTTTTTAATTTTTTTTACATGGACAAGTGTATGAAGGGAGATGAATTGATATTTTTATTAAATGATAAATGTGAAATTAATGTATCGAATTTATATTTGGGTTAAAGTACCATTTTGGTCTATAAACTTTAGATTTTGTTCCATTTTAGTTTCTGTACTTTCAAATGTCTAATTTTAGTTTTTGTACTTTCAATAAATCTTAAATTTGGTTCCAACATAAGTTTAAAGTTTTTTTTTTCTTTCCAAGATTAGTTAAATAATAATAATAATTTTCTTAAAAAGATTATTGAAATGAAGAAATTGAAAACAACCAATGAAGTGATTGAAGTCATCCATTTGAACAACAAAAATTGGCAAGCTAAATTTTATAAACTACAAAATTGAAAATCTATTATTTGTATTGAGGATACCACATTGAAAAGAATAGTGGAGACCTCACAATTTATAAGCTAAAGGGTCACCCCACTCATTGCCAATTTAATAGTTTGATTATGTCCTAATTTACTAGTTTGATTATGTCCCGATTATTATTAGCATTTTTTTCCTCTTTAGTTTTTTTTTTCATTAATTCTACAACATTTGGGGTGGGAGATTCGAATTCATGACCTCTTAGTCATAAACACATATTTTATGTCAGTTGAACTATGTTCATGTTGGTTTTTCCTTCTTAGCTCGGTGCTAGTTTTGCTTAAAATCGACACAACATAAATCCCTTTACATCCTTCTAAACAACAGTATTTAAGCAATTATTCTAAGAAAAATTTAAGCAATTGATGAAATCTTGTGAGTGCACACAGGAAAATAACATCTACTTGGATAACCATTTCGTTTTTAGTTTTTGAAATTTGTATTTATTTCTTCATCATTTATTTACCATGGTTTTTACGTTTCTTAAAGAAACATTTAAATTTGTAGCTAAATTCCAAAAAACAAAAATATTTTTTTATTTGTAAAAGATTTTGTTTTTATTTTTAGAGTTTAACTAATAATCAGATGTTTCTTAAGAGAGAGGTGAGAATATAGTAAAAAAAAAAAAAAAAAACCGAGGAAACAAGCAATTTTTTTTTTTTTTTAAACAAAACTATTATCAAAGAGAGCCTATTTCTTTTAGTTTTCCATACCTAACTTGGATTTTAAAAACATTTAAAAAAAAATAGATAACAAAATAAAAGAACTCATAAGTAGAATTGGTGTTTATAAACTTAATTTTAAAAAACTCGAAACAAAAAGTCAAATGATTTACCAACGGGATCTAAGATAGTGGAATAAAATATTATTAGTTTGTAAAATAATTTGACTTTGGTTGCAAAATTGGCTAAGGACAAAAAAAGGAAAGAAAAATATGAGGTTTTATTATTTTTTTTTTCTTCAAATACAAATATTACGATAGAAAGAGTTGTTGAGTTTTGTTTTGGTTTGATTTTACAAAAAAATGTTGAATTATTGTTGAGTTGTAATAGAAATTGAGGATGATTAAAGAAGACGAAATTAATTGGATTGGAATGTAATTAAAGCCTAATTACCTACTTTGAAAGAACCTCCTCAATGCTTTTAAGCCAAGCTCGGCTTCCTAATTTACACGTAACTTTCATAATTACCTAATTATCCTCGCACCCTTTTCTTTTCTTGAATTATGATTTTGCCCTTTTCGTAATTTTCTTTTTAGACCCCTATAGATAAAACGAGATAAATTCCAACATAGCTCATTAGATAAGAAACTAATTACCATTTCAATTAAAAATTATTCAATCTCGTGTGTATGTATGTATTTTGCTCGGGAGTGCGGATATGCATGGCCACTACATTTTTGTGATTTTTGTTAGTACATCTAAAGTAAAAATAATTTGTCAATTTAAACATAATTCAACTAGCTACAAAGAAATTGCAGGAAAAAAAAAACTACAAAGTTTTTGCCTTTTTTTTTTTAAGACTAAGCTACAAATAATTCGGGGTGGTGGATTTTTATTACTTTTTAGGTTAAAAATCACTTTTGGTCCTTGAACTTTCATGAATGTAACAATTTAGGCCATGAACTTTGACTTGTAACGATTCAGTCCCTATACTTTCAATTTTGTACCGATTTAGTCATTGTACTTTCAATTTTGTAACGATTTAGTCCCTGAACTTTAATAAATAACAATTTAGTCCCTGTACTTTCAAATTTGTAATGATTTAGTCTTTATCGTGAAAAATGAAGGTAAAGATTTAATGAACTTTTTTTAGATAGACTAATAAACTAATTTGGGACTCTAAATGTTAATAAGCTACAAAGTTTAATCATTAAATAATAAAAATCGACGTTTAATTTTGATGAATTTCTTCGCGATAAGGATTAAATTGTTACAAATTTGAAAGTATAGGAGTTAAATTGTTACAAATTTGAAAGTATAGAGACTAAATTGTTACTTATCAAAGTTCATGGACTAGATTGTTACAAAATTGAAAGTATAGGAACTAAATCGTTACAAATCAAAGTTTTTTTTTTTTTTTTTTTTTTTTTGGGAGAAGAATACAAATCAAAGTTCAGGACTAAATTGTTACTTTCATGAAAGTTTAGGGACACCAAAAGTGATTTTTAACCTACTTTTTACTAATAATAAAAATGTTTTGTAAGCTTTAATCAAATGACAAATATAATAATGAATATTTTAAATCATCAAAACTAAATTGGAAATAAAGTATCAAGCCAAAAATAGCTTAATTTGGTTAAAACATTATACATTTATTCTAAAAGGTCAAGCGTACATGAAAATGTGTATCTCCACAATGTTCCATATTGTTTAAATCGACATTTAAGGAAAATTGTAATAACCATTATTAAATTATGGGAAGTTCTTACCATATCACAATTTTGAACTTTTAATTTGAGTATTTGTAATCCATCATGATTATTGAAGATTCTTCCATTTCTTTGGTATATTAATAAAATTCTTGTTTCATCCCCTAAAAGAATTTTCAATTTTAGTAATTGTTTGTTAAAATTAGAAATTGTTTCAATTAAAATCCTACCCTACAACTTCAATGGTGATTAAGTTCAACAAAATAAGAATAATAATAATAAATAATATATTTGAGGATATAAATACATTTTTTTTTTTTGAAACATGAGGATATAAATACATTTATATCTACTTTTTTTTAGAAGATTAATATATACCCTTTTAGTTTAAGGTAATTTATTCATTTTCAAATTACAACCAACAAAATCTTAACGATTACATGGTTTAATTGCAATGATTTTATAAGATTGGAGATAATTATTCCGACTAAAAATGTAAGGGCTTGAACGTAATAATTTTTTTGGTTCAAAACTATTAACTCAACACGAGGTTTGTGAAGAAGATATTGTTTGATAATAAGTAAAGAAAATACGTTGAATTAAACTCATAATTCACTAGATACTTTTTATGAATGACAAATAAGTATGGTAAGTAAATTACTCTTGATTTTTTATTCTTTTCATAACTAGAGTAAACTCAAGTATCCACATTGGGAACTACGATCGAGACTATATGATCAACCATCAATTACTTCAAAGATCATTCTTCTTGAAACTATGTTCAGATACAAAAATTCAATATATTTCTATGAATTAATGAATTACACAATACACTTTTATACCTAATAACAAATAATAAATATTGATATTTTTCATCCTCTCCCACCCTAAAAAAAGTTTTCTAACGAAATTAACATAAACTATTCCGAATTTTTTTTAACAAGATTAATGCAACAAGTTTAAAGAAGTTTGAAAGGTTCACAATTTCTAAATAATACCTACCTAGATGTTATGTGTTTGAACCTTTAAATGTGCTAAATAAGAAAAACTCTTGATATCTCGAGGTTTGAACCTTAGGACGAGCATACCTATCCTCGTATTAATGGGGGTAGAGCCCCCGATACCGAGTTATTAAAAAAAAGGAAAAAAGAAAAAAAAAAAAAAAAAGTTTGGATTTTGATATATGGGAGGAAACAAATGGGGAATAGGATGTTTGCAAAATGGGAGAAAGTTATCCCTATCCAGAAGGAGGATAAGGATAGTGTAAGGCCAAGTCCAAATAATCTCCAGCAAGGCACGTGACGAAGGGGGGAGAAGCACGTGAGGAGTTTCAGATAGTGAGTGGCTCCACGCGACACTGGCGCGTGCATTTCCGACCACTGCATGTTCTCTTCCTCTTCTCCTTCTTACACTCTACTCTTCTCTTCTCTTCTCTTCTCTTAAGACATTCCAACCAATTTTCCATTTTCTTTTGTGGCCCCCACTTTCTTTCCCCTCCCTCCCACCCAATCATTTTCTTCCACGTGGACCCCTACTATCTTGGTCCCCTCATCCCTCATCTCAACCTAGCTTCTTATTTGGTCTATCCCGTTCAAAACTCAGACACTATAACGACCGGTTACTTCTAATGTAACATATGTTCGTGTAGACATTTGTTGATAAGATATGTTGAGGATGGTATCAGAGCCCAATAAATCCAAACAGGTATTCGGTCTAATAAAAATAAATTGAGATCCGATCCAAGAATAGTGAACCCAAAGAGGCACCATCTTGAGGGAGCATGTTGAGGATCCCACATTGAAAAGATTGGTAGAGACCTCACAATATATAAGCTGCAAGGGTCACTCCGCTTATTGTCAATTAATTTTGAGATGGAAGCTCATATAATATAATAAGATAAACAATCAATCATTTAAATCTCTCAATAGTGATGTCTGAACTCTTAGGATTTTAGTGTTTTGGTTTCTAGACTCTCAAAATGTGCCTATGTTGACCATTTTAGTCTTTGTCCTAATGTATCTACGGATATGCATTAGAGCTATATAAGTGTTGTTAGATTGGTTTTTGAAAGTTCGACAACTAGATTAGACATTTTTAATGTTTATGGTTCAAAATGGTTATTTTTAATGTTTAGGGGCCAAAATGGATAAATCTAAAAAATTCAAGTACTACAAAGAAAAAAATCTTAAACCAAAATGAGATCTTATGAATACTCAAAACATGTACCTACATTGTTCTTCTATATAATTAAAATTGACAGCCAAAGCTTTAAGATAACATGGATGGAATCTAAGTACTTAAAATACTATTATAATTTGAAAGAATCTAAGTAAAAAAAAAAAAGCACATAAGTTACATTTACAAATCTTCATGGTTTTACTTTTTTTTTTTTTTTTAATAAAAAGTTTGGAACTTTTGGTTCCAAAGTTTTCCCACATCAACAAGGGAGATAAGATACTTGGGAATTACAGTGGATAAAAAGGACTAATGAATGAGGATATAAAAGGAAAAAAAATAATAAATTTCTCAAAAAAATAAAATAAAATAAAATAAAAGTGAGGTTTTCAAGGACTGACCCCTGAGCTTACATTTTTGGACACACATCATTGTTCAAAACCCTTTATTCCAAATGCTTCTTGTCTACATTTTTACATTTCAGTCCACACATTCATGTTTTTTCCTCCCAATCTATCACTTCATTTTCTACCCAATTTTTCATCTCTCTTTTGCCTATTATGATGGGAAAGATGACGACGACAACGACAACGACGACATGAAAGATAAGGCAGATCATGATGATGCAGTTTTGGAGTTTTACATCACAAGTTTGCAGAAAGTTGTTGAGTTTCACCATTCATTTTGATAAAAAGTTACAAGATAATAAAGAAGCAGCAGAGCAATGGAGGTTTTGTATTGAAAACAAAAAAGCTATTTTCATAATCAATTTTCCCATCCAAAAATCAGCACTCTAAATATACATAACAAGCAGCAAAACTATTCAATTTTCTAGTGTTCCAAAAATATGAGAAACAGAAACCAATGTACATGAATATGATGTTGTGTAGCAAGTATAAGAGGACTCATCTGTGGAATGAATCCTATGTCGAAAGCCTTTTGGAGTGTTGTCGTTGTCGTCATCTTGGTCCGGAGAGCCTCGCTGCCGATAGATAGGCGTCGCTGTTGCAGTCGGATGGCCCGGAAGAAGTTCCTCCCTCGCTAACCGATTTGAAGAAACTTGAAAATAGGCGAGAACCGAGCGCGGTGGAAGTCGGCGGAGGAGGAACGGCGCAGAGGCCTTCGAGCATTTGGACTACTCTAGCCATTGGTGGCCTGAGGTGCATATCTTCTTGTATGCACCACAGTGCAACTTTAATGGCTGTAAAAATTCTCTCATCACCTTCATTTATGACAAGATTTGAGTCAAGGATGTTTTCAAGTCTTCCTTCTTCCATCATTCTAAAAGCATAGGATGGGAAGTGGCATTTTTCTGAAGTCTCCGTCGAGTCGTAGTTTTTTCTGCCCCCAATTATCTCGAGCAACACCATCCCGTAGCTATACACATCACTCTTCTCTGATATGGCGTAGTTTGTGATCCACTCTGGGGCAAGATACCCTCGAGTTCCTCTTAGCGTCGTAAAAACATGGCTCTGCTCGTGAGTCATTAGCTTTGCAAGACCAAAGTCCGATACTTTCGCGAGGAACTTGTCGTCGAGAAGCACATTTTCGGGTTTGATGTCACAGTGAATAATCTTTACATCACAATCTTCATGGAGGTAAGCTAATCCTTTAGCTGTCCCTAATGCAATGTTGAATCTTGTATTCCAATCTAACAAAAAATCTCCCTTGTTCTTCCTAAATATCCATTTATCCAAAGATCCATTTCCCATGTACTCATAAGCAAGAAGCTTGTGTGATCCTTCAGCACAATAGCCCTTGAGCCTGACCAAGTGAACATGATGAATGCTCCCAATGATGCTCACTTCAGCTCGAAACTCCTTCTTTCCCTGACCGATAGATTCCAGTTTCTTCACGGCAAGTCGAGTTCCATCGGGTAGAACTCCTTGATATACCGAGCCGAATCCTCCTTGACCAAGCTTCATAGAGAAATCATTGGTTGCAATTTGAAGATCGCGGTAGCTATAACGAATCGGCGCCCCAGTTAAACCATCCAAGAAGTTATCATCCTCAGAAGTTTCATATGGAGTTCCTGGTGGCTTCTTCTTTTTCCTGTAGTAACAAAATGCCAGATAAACTAGACCGAAAATGACGAACACGGTAAAGACAACGATAATCGCAACAATGTGAGAGTTCATTCCACCATTGTTGCCACCACTGCCTCCATTGTTCAAGACTTTGATGTATGAAACAAAGTCAGAGCCCTCATCAGAGTTCTGAAAGCTACCGACATCGTCCAACAAGAAACAGTTCCCCGTTCGGTTTTCAAAGAACAATGCACGGCAAGAACAGTTGCTCATACAAGAGTTTTTGCAACCATTTAGATCAGTCTTTGAAGAGGATGGAAGGAAATCAAGTGCAAAATATTTCAGCCCAGTCCCTGCACTAACAAGCTCTACATTTCTGTTTGATTGATCACAAGGAGAGACAATCCCAGACTGGCAATTCGGATTCGTGCTAAGAACCGAAGGGCATTGGCATCGGTTCCCACCGTGACATATAAAATACGGTCCACACGGCGCCGGTGTGCTACAAGAGTCTTCAGGTATCCTAGTAGGAGAAGCCACACCAGAATCTTGAAGATTATAAAAGGAGATGAAGCCATCATCTCCCAAAACTGCAATCCAAGTAGCATTTTCATCAGCTTTACTCGAAAACACGAATTGCCAGAGCAAGACTTTGCTTTGATCATAGAACCTCCATGAGTTTCCACCAAGGTTCGCCAACGAGACCGCCCCACCGTTCTTATTAACCGTTTTACGATTCTCCTTAGCCATAGACCAGTAAGGCTGTGGGGATTGGAAGCCAGCTGAGAGAGTCATGTCACCAGAAGACTTCATTTCAAGGTAATAGCTCAAGTTAGTGTTACTAACATCACTCACAAGTCTCATTCCTTCAACAAAATCCTGCCCTGATAAAAGAGTATCAGTTGGATGACTAAAACTCTGCCAAACTATTCCCTCGACGCTATCGTTCGATCGTAAAACAAGATTTCCTGAGTTCTGCAACTCCAAGGCAGAAACCCCTTTGTCACTTGAATTTGTAGACCAAACTACAACAGAACCTTTCTGCAAAACTGCATTGCCCTTATCATCAAATGTAAACTTATCAGAATTTGCAACTGGGGAGGCTCTATTTGCAGACCAAACTACTTTTAAGCTGCCAGTGTGGATGACAGCCAGTAAAAACATTGTCACATCTTGAGTAGTCACAAACCCAAATCCAAATTTAGAATCATTGGACATAAGAAACAAGCCATTGTTATCAATCCAGTTCATTTGAGAGCCTTGAAACCCTGGAGAGATTCTCCCAAAACTCCTAGTGCTTGCAAAACATACTTCACTTTGAATCAAGAAGAGCAGAGAAAACCAAGCCAATAAGCAGATGAAACCACCAAAATTTGAAGCTCCCATCACAGTTTTTCAGAATCAAACTCCAACCCAGTTGAGAAAATCAATCAAACAAGAAGAAAGAACACAAAAAGAAACTTCTCACTGGTAAATATCATATTACAACAGCACAAAAACCCCCCAATTTCAATTCACTTCACATATCCATAGGTTTAAAGAAGAGGACAAGATTCTAAACCAAATCCAACCCAAGTTTCCATTGGACCTCAGCAACAATGGGTACTCACAATTTCAAAGAGACAGTAACCAGAAAAATCAAAATCCATGGTAGAACAAGAGAACACTGAACTTCAATGGCGTCTGTTCAGATTAATGATGCTTGGGGAAGAAGAAAACAGAGATGAAAAGGAAACTTAGCTCTGAAAATTGTGCAAAAGGACCAAGGTTCGAGGTTGTACGAGGAACAAGAAGGCCTGTAGCTGGTTCTTCTTCAAAATCGGTCTGAAAATGGCAGAAAAACAAGGATTGTTGAGTAGAAATTGATTGTCTGTCTCTATGTTCTTACAAATGCCCACCATTTTCTTTTCAACCACCAAAGAAAAGATGAGCAAAGCGTTCATATGAGGTTCGTCAGCGAGAATATTTAATGGTTTTGCTTTACTTTCGTCTTTTCTTTTTCTTCTTCTTCTTCTTCATCTCTTGTGGGATCCCAAAGGATGAAGATTCAAAACTCTCTTGTAATATTATAATGTAAATTTGGTGTTGGGATCATAAATTGTCAATTTTCTGAATTTTTTGTGTGGTTTTTTCTTTTTTGAAAACCAATTTTTTGTATGATGATGATTGGTTTTTTGTTTTTTTTTTTAAATGCTAAAATCCAAAGTGATGACATCCCACTTCATTGATCATGTTATTTGAACTAATTTTAGTTACATGATATGAATTTGGGAAGTACTAACATTTTTAGTATTACAATTAATTTTTTTTTTTTTTTTTTTTTTTTTTGAGTATTAGAACGCATCAACCTTTCATAACACTAAGAGAACTGCTCAGAAAGCAACATTACAAAAGAAAAATCAGGTAAAACCACACCCTCCACACATAGAGGTACTAAGATTTTTAGTGTTACAAATTAAAAGTTGATTTCATAGTATTTGAAATTTTATTTCTTTACCCTCTATTTGGAATTAGGAAAGTTCAAGAAATGATTTTAAATCCTATGATTTGAAATTCAAGAAATGATTTTAAATTCTTTATCTCGTTTGGAACGAAAAAGATTTAAAATGAATGTATTTAAAATTTTGTGTTTGGATGGTAACCAGAAAAGAAAAGAAAGTAAGAAGTTTACTGATATAAGTTTTTAATATTAATTTATTAATAGAAAATTAAAACATGACAAGGTCAAATAAGTAATTTAGTTATAAATCCTATAAAATCTTGCACAATCCGATGGTTTTAGTTGAGAAATTTTTTTTTGCCTAAAAACACAATTTGAAATCATTTCAAATTTTAAATAATTCTCTTTCTTGTGATAACAAACAAGAGAATTGATTTGAAACCTGTTATGATTTAAAATCTCTCAAAATCATGAGGTTCCAAACAGAGCATTGATTAGGGAGGTATCATTTTAAGAAATGTTTTTTTAGAAAGAGTTTGAATAATAAATTGTCATGATAGTAAACATTTTAGACTAATCTTTGATTATATTTAATGTATATTATGTGAGATTTGGGTATTTGAATATTCTAGATGTATCTATCTTTTGGTTAAGACTCATTAAACCACTATAAATTTCGACGGCAAATGTTTAAATTATGTTTAGAAATAATTTTTTTAAAAAAAAATATTTTAAGACACAAGGAGATTTCTAGAAAAGTTATGAAAGAATATTTTTCCCAATTTTGGTTGAAAGAAAATAAAAACTTGAAAGAGTAGGTAGTCTTTTTATGTGTTGAATTTTAAAAGTATGTTTTTTTTTCTTTGTGATAATCATCATATTTTAAGTAAGTTGTTATTCTGTTTTTTAGGTGGAGAATTTGAACCACAGACCTCTTGGTCATCAGTACAAGTTTGATGATTCTTGCAATTCTATGTTTAACTTTAATAAAATTATTTTTTCCAATCCTACCAAAATAAATGAATAATTTCAATTGGGATAATTTAATTAAATGGAAGGGTGTAACATGAAAGATAGTAGTGGGGGAGGTGATAGGTTCTTGCATATTTTGTAGCTAATAAATAATACAACTTTTATTTATTATTTCTAACATTGAAAAATATTGATACCCACATGCTTGAATCTTGTTGGTTTGTTGGCTTCAAGTTACAATCCTTCAACTAAGCACTTTTTCTCATTTATTTATTTGACCAAGTTGAGTTTTTTTTTTTTTTTTTTTTAAAGTGCACATTGAAAATTCCCATGTTTCTTCCTCCAAATAATGTAAATAATTTTCAATTGATTCCAAAAGAAAAGGCCAAAAGCAAGAGTGCAAATCTCTTCTAGAATATTTTTCAAGCCTAGCATTTTGCTTAGATTTAATTTCTGTTTTTAGGAGAAAATTAAATGAACATCTATCAATCGTCGTCTACTACTCATAAATTTATTCAAGTTTTTAACTTTCTGCTATATCCATCACAAACGTTATCAATCGTCGTTTACTATTCGTAAATTTTAGGAATTATAAAAAGGGTGACCAAAACTGGAGATCTACCTCATCCATTTCATATCACCTATAAAGATTTTATTTCTGGTGAAGTTGAAAATGAATGCCTAAAAATCTATAGAATGAGAAAAGAAAAAAAAAAAAAGTTTTAAGCAATCAAATGAAAAATAGGGGCAAAAGGACAAATGTTTCATAGACTTAGAAAGCAAGCATGTGATAGTTTTAAAAGCTAAGTAATTTTGTCTTCCTTGTGCTTTGCATACTTATTATATGTCAAATTGCATGGGAATACAAAAAAGAAGAGAAAAAGAAAGCATACCAAAATGATAATTGAGACAAAAAAAAATTATATATTTTTTTAGATTAATAAATAAAATTTTCAATCAACTATTGATGTATAAATGATAGATTAAAATTAATTACAAATTTCACCAATAAATTGAAAGGTGATAGAAAATTACATAGATTTCATAATTTGATTATTGACTTTACAAACACACTTATAAAAATTATAAATAGTTTATTTGATAGGTAAGTTTTCAACCTTTCTAAAATTTTGGGTTCAATCAATTTCTTTATTCTTTTGTTTTTCAAGTTTAAATTGTGAGGTGAAAATTCGAACCTCCAACTTTTTTTTATCGAAAATATATGTTTTAACCGATTCTAAAAGGAAAAATTTCACCGTCAAATTGACATCTATTTCGATTTGAAAAATGAGCAAAAATAAAGTACAAAAGCCACTTACTTTAAGACTTGGAAAGGGTGTCCATACACCTTGGCTTTTGTGCTTTTGAAGCACTCTTTCAAAGATGGAATAGTCTTTGGAGAAACAATCAATCAACTTTCATATAAAAAAATTCATATGTTTCAAACCAATGAAAAGGGTTACAATTGAATTTGAACTTTGGCTACACACGTGCGAGTTTAATATTAAATATCTGTGTCCTTGTCATTTGTCAGAATCTTAAATTTATCGAAAAAATATCGATAAAAAATCTATAAATTAAAAAAAAAATACAAAAACTACCTACCGTCACAATAATTCTTTAAATTACTAAAGAAAATAAGTTAAAAGATCACTGTCATCAATACATGATATCGTAAAGAAAGTATATTTCCTCATATTGATGTTGAAGATATTGCTTCATTGACAATGAAGCTTTTCCAATTTTTAAAAAAAAAAATGTTGATAAATGTAATTAATTGGTTAGTCTTTCATTTATATTATAACGTTGAACTTTACCATAATCCCATAATAGTTCAATATTATTTCATTTGAGTCTTTTTTAGTAAAAAAATTACGGAGGTGAGGGATCAAATAATCAACTTTTGAAATGATAATTGATGTTTTATCCACTGAACTATGTTTAGATTAAGTCTAAATTAACAATTAGACTCTAAACCTACATTAAATGTCGAGATGTCTAAATCGATATTTAATGCGGAAGGCCTAGGTCCTTAATTATATACCAAAAATATTCCCACTTCATCAAAGTCTAACAAAACCATTTGGCCAAACAAGCCATTATGAGGTTAGAAATTAGAACACCATCCACTTTTGATCATGGATGGCTCTTGTAACTTGAAAGTTTAAGCCCTACAAACAACATTATTTTGTGAGGCTTAAATGCAAAACATCTCATTATCTTCATTGAAACCATTGGTGTTAACATTTCAACAAACACTTACCAAACATAAATCAAAAAGAAGAAGATAATGTAGATTGTCAATCAGCCATGAAGATATTCACATGATTCAAATGACCTTTGTTACTATCTCAATGCCTTTTCAAACAAAACAAGATATTACACCGAATCGGCATAGCTCGATTATAGCGGTAACCTAGGCGATACAGAGCTAAAGTCCTACAATTTTCTGCTAACATCCTAGTCCTACTAACAGCAAGCACGGGAACGTCACGGGTAAACCCGAAACAGACAAAAGAAAGACATTAATCAGGCAAGTGAATGCTTTCTATCATATTAGCTCAATTAGAAGCCTATTACACACCTTGGTAAGGGATAACTGAAAAAATGGGAGTTGCCTTGGTTGTGAACATGGTTGCTAGCTGCTGAAAAGTCCTGTTCTTTTTCTTTCTAATCACTGCTTCCTCTAAGTCTAAATGTCCATCCTGAAACTCTGCTCCCTCGAACGGGGCTCTACCGAACTGTATGTACCATGGGGAGGGAAGAAAGGAAATGTTTTGTCTAGTTGGAACGAGCGATTGGAAGAACTCATGATCTGCTTTTGAGATGCGTTAGCACCGATGTTTTTGATCGTCTTGGATTGACCGTTGTCGATGCTTGGTTGTGGAATGGAGAGAGGGCCCAACCGCAACGATAGATCACAGGTTGTTTTCTGTTGCTCATGGAGAGTACTATTTACCAAATCTACTTTGTCGTTCCTTGCAGCTACCGGATCAATGGAGTGGAAGTACTTAAACGTAGATGCACCGGAGAAACCCGAATCATTGTAGAGGGTCTTGGGTTGGATTTCAATACCGGGTTCGTGTTGGTTACTTCCATGATACAAGGGACACAAAGAAAACATGTTCCATCCTGAAACAGTCTCTGTAAGGAAATGTTGGCTACTGATTGATGGCCAAATGTTCTTATATACGGTCGAGGATTTCGGGTTAGTGCTAACTTTGTTTGGAACACCAACATGGACTCGGTTTTTCGGTCTGGCATCCGATACATTGCTCGTCTGCTTGGACAAATTTGGACAATATGAAAAATGTTGTGAACTCCAACCAGCTGGGCTAATGGTGTTGGTGTAGTGAGATGATGTATCTAAGACCTGTGGAGTGCAGGAAGTAAGGTAGCCCCTCAGATTACTACCTCGGTCACTCCTCGACGATCTTCTCGGCGTGCAACCCAAGTAGAGAGCAGCTGACAAGGGCAATGTTTTTTTTTTAGAATAGGAATTAGAGAAAAAAAAAAAAACAAACAAACATTCACAAGGAAAACCAACAATCTTCTTTCTCATTCCTACAAAATTCAAGCTAAGTTTCAGAGACTACCACAATATTGCATAAGACCACAGATTTCCAGTGACAACTGCCTAAATATTGATAACCATAGGCATCTCGACCAAACTACGTATATCTCGAACGATCCTACAAAACAACGGTCTTACTCTACAATCATCTCAACTAATCCCACGAGATAACTGTTGCAGAGACTACCTCAATATTGCAGTGAAATCACATATTCCCATTGACAACTACCTATATATTGATATCGGTAGGTGTCACGACTAATTTATGTACATCTCTAACAATCCTACGAAACAACTATCTAACTGTACAGTCATCTCAACTACTCCCGAGAAATAAGCGCTTTATCCTACAACATTGATAGTTTGAAACTACGATCTCGAATTTATCTATGTTTCTGACTTACCTTTTTGACCATCTAGATTTTAGTGACAAACATACAAAAGTTGGTCTCGGACAAAATATGATCACAAATAAAAATTGCTCACCTTCAATACAAGGATGAAGAAACTCCCCAGTTTCAGTGTCCTCATCAAGCCGAATTATCGTATTGATCGCTTCATTGATTCGGGCCCATAATGTCGTAATATCCATGTATTCGGCCTGTGCAGGTGTATAAAGATGAAAAATGCGAGTTTATTTTGGTCTTTGAACTTCGATAGCTATTTCAGTTTCGACCTTAAACTTTCAAATGTTCTGTTTGAGTTACTCACATCGCTTAAAAAATCATTTTAGCCTCCCTGAAATATATCTACTAATCACATAAGTGCCTGAGGAATATCAACTTATTAGGGATAGTAAAATGTCTTTTTTAGGATTCTATTTTATAAAATATTGTCAGTTAAATTACAAGTTTGGTCTCTAAACTTTTAGATCTGTGTCTATTTAGTTCCTGAACTATCAAAAGCGTCTAGTAGATCCTTAAACTCTCAATTTTTTTTTTTTTTTTTGCCTAATAGATCCCTCACAAATCCAAAATTTTATTTTATGCCTAATAGGATCCTAAACTTCCTAAGATCTCTCGGACATAAAAATGAAAATTTAAGGGCCTATTAGACACTTTTTTAAGTTAAGATACCTATTCGACACAGAATTAAAAGTTCAGACACGTACTAGACATTTTGAAAGTTTAAGGATCAAATAGACACCGAAAAGTCTTGAAAGATTGTCAACCTGTACTAAAATGGCTTTTTTTAAGGCAATAAAACAGATTATTTAGGAGTCCAAAGACCAAAATTATTATTAAAAAGAAAACAGAGCATAAATAGTTCTCACTCAAATGTTCTTTCTACACTAAGTTTAAGAAACAAAAGACAAAACATAACCTTGGGTGACAAATGAACACAAATAACAGAGCATTCATGCACCAAGAAGCAAACAAGCAACAGAAAACTTAGAGAAATGCAAAAGAAAAGGAAAAGAGGGCACCTCACAGTCAGCTTTAGAATACAAAATCTGCTCAGCTTTAAGAACAACAATGGGGAGTTTCTCTTGCCACTCCTTATTCTTCTTAGTAGCAGGGCAATGAACTTCACTCACAACCCTAAAGAAACAAACAAACAAACCCCAAAATCAAACATTTTCCAAACCCAAAAACAAACAAGAAAAAGGGGTTTAAACAAAAGGGGAAGAAAAAAATGACCTGAAAATCTCTTGAATGAGAGAACCTCTAATGGGTTGGTGCCTTTCACTGTGCCAAGCTCTCCTGACACACTCAAATGGCCTGGAGCCTTGTCTTGGAGGCATCCTCACAGAGAAAAGCTCCAAAATGGGCAGCTATGGAGGCTGAGGAAAGGGGAATGAATGGAGAATCATGGCCAAATAACACAAAGGAGAAGAGAAGGGGAGGTGGGGGTCTGAACATTGGGAGAATGAGAGAGAAAAGGGCAATAATTTTGGAGGAGAGAGGGATTTGAAGGGTAGGGTGTCCCCCACAGAAACAGATGGTGGCTTCCCAAAGAGCCATTGGGCATTTTCTCTGAGGAGAAGGGAGAGTTTTGATGTAGGGATAGGGGGAGAAATCAGAGGGACTTGTCACTGTCTCTGGACTCATTTAAGCTTCTCTCTGTAGGGTTTTCAGAGTGTCTAATGCCTGTGACTTGTAGAATTCAATTAAAGAAGCCGGTTCAATCAGACGTGTAGTTTTCCGTTGTTGGATGCATTGTTGGATGTAAGAGAGAAAAATTATAAAACTATTTCGATTTTGTATCCGATCATTAGGAACAGATAAATTTGAATATTTACATTTTACCGTTTTAAAGATGGAGTCACATTATGACGGGATTGAGTAATTTGTAATGGTTGTGGCTGTGTGTCCTAGCCTGCAAAAGTCATATGCTTTTTCTTTTTTTTTTTTTTTTTCTTTCTTTCTATTCTTGAAATGAGCAAAAGATAGGAGGAAAATCTTTGAAGCACTTTTCAAAGGAGGAAAGGGGAAAAGGGAAAGGGAAAAGCACTTGGAGTTGGGACTCTTGCTTGGCAATGGGCAAGGCTGTTTGTGCTTGGCTCCAAATACAGTTTCATGGGGCAATGGCATGGGCTGGATTTTGTATCTTTCTTTGGAGCTTGTGTGTTTTGGATAAGGATGTGGATTGTAGTGAGTAATAGGTTGAAGTTACAATTTTGAGTATTTTTTTTGGGGGAGTTTTCCACCATGTTTCATATGTTAAATTTTAAAATTTTAGTGGAGGGCTTAATAATTCTGGGTTTAGGATTAACATGAATATAGTTCAACTGACATAAAACTTGCACTAATGATCTAGTCTATGGTTAGAATCTCCACCCCCTCCCCATGTTGTCAGAGAAAAAAAAAAGGTATGAGTTTAGGTCAATTCTGTTTTGGATATAAGTTTTAGTAAGACAGTGGGTGGAAGCTTGAACAGTGAGCTATTATTCCAGAATCAAGTTTGTCGATTTCTCCAATTAAATCTTAGTTTCTCTAAAACACAAGTTATATTGTTGTTCTTATTTTGCGAAGAATTACAAAAATTTAAACTCAACACATTATTTATGAGCGTGACAAATATGTACGATAAATGACAAGTCATCATGATTGAAAAACATAAATTTAAGTCAAATTTTAAAGTAGTGGTTTGACCAAAAAGGAGGAGAGAGACTATAGTTAATCCTATTTTGAAGTTCAATCAATAATGTCCTCAATTTTTTAAATAAAGTGCACCCACAAATAACTTGTCACTATGATTTCTATTATTTGAAAAAAAAAAAAAATATTTCTATTGTTTCCCACTTGACATTATTGAAACTAGTTGAGGAACACGCGCATTGCACGTGTAATAGTATAATTTTAAATTAAAATATGAGAAAATAATAATTTTCTAATATGCAATAAATAAATATTATATAATTTTTATTTTAATAAATTTTTAAAAGGTAGACAAAGCAAACTTTTTTTTCAATGTTTTCATGAAAAATCTTATGTATATATTACAAACGAAATTTTGTACAAATAATTAATTTATTAAATGAATATGTTTATATTTTGATACAGTGAAACACATGAATCAAACCATTTTCATTTTAATGTTTTTATATTTTTATCCTTTTCGTGAAAATTCTGAAGAAAAAAAATATAATTTAGAATTGTGTACATATAGTTGTGTCTTATACATATAAGGAATAAATAAATTATATTATTGTTTTAAATTAATTATTAATAATTAAATTTAAGAAAATTATTCTAAAAATACACATTTATTTAAATGAAAAAAAGTATATTATGACATATTTGCATCTCTATGAAATATTTTGAACATTTTGTCTATAAAATATTGATATTTATATAATTGAAAGAACACCAGTAATAAATGTTAAAAAGTGAATAAAAAATGAAGAAGGAAAAATAGAAAGATAAAGTTTATCCTAATGAAGTATCATGTAACTTTAGGATTGAATGTCAAAATGATTGTTTAAAACAATAAACGTGAACTAAACATTTTCAAACACTCTATCTCATTTGGGACACCATTGTATAACCCAAAAATAGGAATAGAGGTCGTTTTCTATAGAACCTATAAACACGTCTCCACTATTAAATCATGATGTTTCAAATTTACGGTTTGGATAACACTCATACACAGTGGAATAGTCACACCCATATGTGAAAGAATGTTTTGTTTCACTACGTAACCACTCCCCATGGATTAAATTCTCTCAACAGACACTTCTAACAGTTGCAACTATTCGAAGCAATGGGATAGTCACACCCATATGTGAAAGAATGCTTTGTTTCACTATGTAATCACTCCCCATGGATTAAATTCTCTCAACAGGACTAACAGTTGCAACTATTCGAAGGGAGAGACAAAACAGGAATTTATTAAAATGTTAAGGGCAAAATGGGAAGGCAAAGATTCTCCCCTCTTAGCCCCATTTATATATAGTATAGATTAAGGAGGGAGTACCATGATTAAAAATGTAAATTTGTCCCAAAATGATGTATTTAAACTCATATACGCTATTAAATTATTACAGTTCGTTTGATTATCATTCAGTTTTTTATTTTTTATTTTTGAAAATTAGGCTTGTTTTCTCTCTATTTTCTTACAAGTGTTGTCATTTTTTGTTAAGTAAACTTTTGTATTCTTAGTCAAATTCTAAAAACAAAACACAAGGTTTAGAAAACTGTTTTTTTAACTTTCAAAACTTGATTTGGTTTTCCAAAACATGGGAATAAGGTAGATGATTTAAAAAAAAAAAAAAAGGTGGAAATAGTGTTTATAAGTTTTTTTTTCCAACCAAAGCATAGCTCAACGGTAATTGACATGTACCCATGACCAAGAGGTCAAAGGTTCAAATCTCCCATCCCCAAATATTGTTTGAACTAAAAAAAAAAAGCTTAATTTTTCAAAAGCAACATATTTAGTCATTTTTTTTTAGTTCAATATTCTTTTAATAAAAAAACAAGCAGTATTAGAAAATCATCAAATAATTCATCGAAAAAATTCACCAATTTCAAATGTCTCATCAGCCAAAAAGAACAACAACAACAAAGTTCAAAGTTGTCGTTATCAAAAAAAAAAAAAAAAAAAAAAAAATCAAAGTCGTCGTTTATGTAATAGTCTGCTCAGACAAATTTGAACTAGCGCAGTTTAAGCCCAATAATGGCAGGCCGAAAACTCGGCCCAGTTAAGGGTAGTGAAAAATGGGCCGGGACATTTCTTTTGGGCCAGTCTTCACAGTACCGGCCCAATAAATGTGGTGGAATACAGCAAAGCACCAGTAAATTATTCTTTTTATTTATTTGTGTATTTTTTTTATTTAGTACCTTTAGCCATTGGGCAGCTCGTGAGGACAAAATTGAAATGATCATCGTGTTTGCCGGTGGATTCTTTCTTGTACTTTGTAGTTTGTTCACAATATTATAATTTTAAAAAGTCAAATTTGCATTAAAAATTCATAACTATTGATTGTTTTTGAATTTACCAAACGTTTTAATTTCAATGGCGAAGTCATTCTCTGAATAAAATTTAGACAATATTTATTAGCAAGAAAACAAAACAGATCAATACCATTTGACAGAGATATAGATGCCAAGTCAGCAACATTTAAGCCATATTTATAATAAATAATAATTGGTCAATTGATGAAATGAAGCAGATCAGACAACTAATTACAGCAAGTTATATGACTGCAAAATAAAGCATCAGTTGAAATTCAAAGAAACTTGCCTTTTTCATTGGAAAATCCAAGTAAGAGGACACGTGGCAATTGATTAGAGTATCATTTGTCCTCTTTTCTAGGAAGAAAGAAGAAAGAACCAAAACCTTGATGCTATCAACAAGTTTTGAATCTTATACATATTTATTCCCTTTTGGTGTATATTTTCAAATTTCTGTTCTTAACAGAAATCACTTGTGGCTGACTTGTATCTTAAAACTATACATAACAAATTTAGATGTACTCAGATTTATATACAAGATCAATATATATATATATTTGAAAAAAAATACACTTTTTGGTCCTGATGTTTGGGTTAGGTTTCATTTTGGTCTCTTAGTTTTCAAACTCAACATTTGTACCCCTAAGGTTTGGGTTACACTCTTGGTCCTTCGTCAAATGAAACCTAACCCAAACTTTAGGGACAAAAAATGTATTTTTTCCTTTTTTTTTTAGTTCAACAACGGTTGGAGGCAAAGAGATTCAAACCTCTTTGTTGAACTATGCAGAGTTGCACACAAGGCATATATCCTCTATCAAGAAGTCAGTGATTCCGATCTCTCACATATTGTTGAACTTAAAAAAAAGAAAATCGAAGCTTTTAACAAGTTAACAACAAAGATCAAAATGTATTTACATGAGAGTTCAAGACATTGAAGTGTAAACACCAAGACAAAAAGAAGAATAAAGGGAAAGTTGAGGAGTCTAAGACTAAGATGGGCAATTTTGAAGTATGTGGATGCTTGGATTAGAGTAGGGATTTATGAGTCTTCCATTATCAAAACCCAGAAAACAATATCAGCTGTCCACAGTCAAACAAAGTTCCCACACCATTTTTCTCGCACAAATAGCAGAAGGAAACAAAAATTATATCATTTAGGCAAAGAAATACACTACAAATACAGCATGAACAGAGTATATATGTAGAATGCAAGCATAAGTATCATTGAGGAACGTAGTAATACCCGCCCATTCCGTTCATCGGAGGCATCCCGTACGGCATCGGAGCCATTGGTCCTGCTGCTGGGTTGTAGTAACCTGGAGGGTTACTGATTTTGTTCAAACTGCTCTGCCCTTGCATCCCATCTCTTGCATACTGCTGCCATACTTGCTGTTCCTGCACCAGCAGATGCTGTTTCTTCTCCATTTCCACCATTTGCACGTACGAAGGTGGTGGAATGGTTAACGATGCGGCGAAAGGATCCTGATTCACTGCCTGAACAGTCCCATCTGGAGCTGGAAGAGCCAGTACTGGAGTTTTACTGTTTCCGGGGCCGGGTAACGCTACACTGCTAGCGCTTCCACCACTCAGCTGTGCAGTGCTTGTGTGCTGCCTGACCATTCCTTGATCATACATGCCATTTAACAACAATGGGTCGAGTCCACCGCCGAGTGCAGCCTTCTGCCTCGATAAATTGCTTGCTGTTTCGACCAATGCCAACTCCCAATCAGCTTTGCCAGGCTCAGCAGCCGGGGTCTGCCAGGCAGAGGTTACTTCTGGCTGTCCATCAGATGGGAAAGCTTCCCAGGATCCATTAGCGCCATTGGCTGCTGGGCCAGCAAACAGAGCCAATGCCAATTTATTACCTTGATCATCTGCACTAACTGCATCATCTCTCAGATTGACCAAGTCTTCCGTGACTTGTGGTTGAGGTTTGGGCGCAGGCTGGGGCTCGGGCTCGGGCGGAGGTGGAGTATAATTTTCAGGTGGAGGAAGAGCTTTTATTTCATTCATATCAGGCACTGGCTCTTCCTCTTGAGGAGCGGGGGGAGCCGGCTCCCTCTCGGGACTCTTCGGCCTCTTCCCTCTTTCCCTCAGAAACTCCTCCAATGTCTCCAATAGCTTGCTGGTAATTCTCTGCACCTCTGGATACTCAGAGGACCTAGCAACTCCTGTATCTTTACACCAATTATAGAATCCAATTAGCTCATCAATCTGCTTGGCTGCACTACCATATGCATCAAATGCCTTCATACTGTCAGAATACTCCATGTCAAAGAATTTGTCAAGCAAAACAGCCAAAACCTCACAAATATCTGCATATAACTGAAAACTCTCCCTCACTAGAGGGTACAAAGCATACAAAATCATCCTACTACTCTTCGCCAACCCCGTCGGTCGACACGACAAGAATCTATCCAACAGTCTCTGCAAATGTCCCATCTTCCCGAAAATTCTCTCGATCGACATTTCCCTCAACGGAGTCACAGGCCCCTTGTTTCGCCCTTGCCCCTCCCTCCCCACAGATTCCCCCACATCACCATAAGATCTTGACCTCCTCATCCCATACTCTCTTTCGCCCCTATACTCGCCGTAACCGTTATCGTAAGGCGGCCTCGAGGGCGGAGATCTGAAGTCATCTCTACCATCAAATCTATCATCCCCACGGGAATTTCCCCTCGCACTACCACCTTTCTTCTCAAACAGCATCAATTCCAGCCGTTGATCCAAGTAAAATGCATAAGTTCGAACAAAAGCCGAGTGATCCCACGAGCTCGAATGAGCTTCATCCTTAAAATCCGACATGTTCAACAGCCTTGTACCCCTTCTAGTGGCATACAAGATCTCCTCCTGAAACACCGGGTCTCCTTCATTCAACAGCCTGTGCACAAGTATGAGCGCCTTGAGCGCCACAATCCAGTCCCTCGTCTTGGCCAGACGCTTCGAAATCGCCGACACACACGCACTCACATAGCCGCGAGAATACGACGTCAAGCTCAAAATCTCCCTGATGTACTTCTCACTCGCCGGATCATCATCGTGGCTCGTCGCCTTCACGATCGCCACCTCAAGGTCCGGCGCCATATTACTCGCAACCTTGGCAATTCCAATACTCGTCTGGTCCTTCACGGCCCCGATCGCCTTCCGGATCGTACTAGGCGCCATCTCGACGGTCTCAACAAAACCCTCACCAAACTCCCCGCTTCCACTCCAACTCGATCCTCACTCCCCTTCCGCAGCAGCCAGTCCACACAACTAAAAAATCATAAAAAACACAACAAATTGAACAAATCCCGCATAAATCAATCACTGTAACAAATCACCGCCGTCCAAATCGAGAAAACCAGCAAAATCATGGAGCTTACCGACAGCGGACGCAGAAGACGCCGGATCTGCAACGAAATACCTCAGATCGGCGCGAAGGCGGGCGAATTGAGGGAGTTTCTTGAAGGAAGAAGCTAGAAAAGGAGCTGAAAACGCAATGGGATGAGAGAGAAAAGGCGACGGCGGAAGGAAGAGTGAGAGATTCGGAGCGATGTTATCGGAGGAGATTATTGCGAATGGAGTCGGTGTTTTTTGGGAGAGAAGCGAGTGGGAAATGGGTGGATCTAGGTGGGCAGAGTTGGAGCAGTGAAACGATCCTGGCCGTTCATTTTTCCATCGCAGATCTCACATATAAATTCGATTTTTTTTTTTTGAAAAGCATAAATTTGAAATTAAATTTTAGGTTCAAAACCATTTTTAATTCGTTTACTTTTTTTTTTTTTGACAATTTTAATTCGTTTACTTATGTTACACTTTTGTATTTGTATTTTCAAATTTGTAACCATTTATAACTTTAGCCAATTTGTGATATTTCGTTGGTTAAGATATTATAGTAGCATACTCATAATTGGTATTGTACTCGGTCAAAAATTCAAATCTTTTCACCGTAAATGTTATTAAACTATAAAAAGATTGGTTAAGATATTATACATTTCTAAAAAGAAAAAAAAAACCTTGAACTCGAGGCCAGAGCGTATCTTAATAAGTAGCATAAAATTTGTAATAGAGGTTTGTGGTTCAAATCCTCCCACCTCACATGTTTTCAAAGAAAAAATATTTTTTAATAAGAAAAAAAAAACCTTGAACTTGAGGAAAAATGTCTTTTAATTTTAATATATTACAATTTAGTAGATGTATTCTTTAATTTGTAACAATTTAATCATCAAATTTTGTGTGACAATCTAGTCACTTAACTTACTTTTTAGTACAACAAATATAAGTTATGAGGATTTGAACATTTTGACTAGAAGAGAATGAGTATCAATTTTCACTAAACTATGTTTAGTTTCATCGTTCTTAAACTTTAATATATAATAATTAGTCTTTATACCTTCAAATTTGTATCAGTTTTTTATTTAAACAATTTGTGATAATTTCAATATATAAACATTTGTTTTTGCATTTCCAATGATATATAACAATTTAATTTTATTTTAAAGTTTAGCATGTAATTTAAAATTTGTAATGAGTTCGTTTATATACTAAATTTAAGTTTTTTTTATTCAATAAATAAATATATATATATATATATATATATAGAAAAGTTAGTTTTAGCTTAGAATTAAATTAAAAAATTTGGTGAAATGGAAAAGGAGAAACATTTTATGGAAGGTGGAGAGGGCGTGTCGGAAGAAAAGCACAATCGCTAAATACGACGCGTACGGTTTACGGTGTTACGGCGGTAATTTATTTTTATTTATTTATTTTAGAAAACGGCGGCAATTTATTTATCTGTTTATTTTTCAATTTTATTATTATTCTTTTCTTTTTTGTTTCCACTCCACCTCCGGCCTGGAAATTGTTGGTCAACCCAGTCACTTTTATTTGACTGCCTTTACCATTTTTCAATTTTATTATTATTTTTTTCTTTTTTGTTTCCCAAGTCATTTTTTACCTTAATTTTTCATTTTTTACCTTAATTTTTGTTGGGTAGATAAACGTTGTAATTTTAACTGTTTACTAGAACTTTTGTTTGAAAATATGTTGAGAAGAAAAAATTATCTCATGCATTCGATTATTACACATAAGAGATTAGTAGGAGCCAAAGTGAGCATAACTCAACGGTAATTGACATATGCTCTTGACGGTCAGAGGTTTGAATCCCCACACTCCCAAACATTGATGATGTACTTAAAAAAAAAGAGAGATTAGTAGGAAATTAACAATTAATAAGAAAAATACGATATATTTTTTTTAATATAACAAATACGAGAGAATAGAGATTTGAATTTCTCAATATTAAACCTAGATATTTGTTAAAATCAATAAGCCTTCAAAAGCCTTAGTTAAGGGTTGATTTTTTAGTTTTGTTGTTATACATTAATTTGTTGGCGCTGGATATTAATTAAAATAAAGAATTGTTAGTTGTTTTTCTTCTTTTTCTACATTATTGTTTGAAATTAGAGGATAAGTGTAATGGAAGCATTGAAAAAATGAAAAATAATAAAGTATTTAAATTTGATGTTCAATGCCTAGAATTTGAAAATACCCTCGAAATTTTATTGGAAGAGTTGACTAAAACTAAAATGATATTTTGGATATTTTGGATGCATTATTAATTAAGATTTCTTATAGCAATATATTTTTATTTCTTTTTGAAACGAGTCTGATTATTTGTAAGTGTTTTATTTTTATGCTTTTTAAAAAAAATATCTTGGAATTTTTTGTCAAAATTTTAAGAAAATAAATAGATTTTTATGACTTTCTTTAATTCCGGCAATATGTTGCCTTCAAAATCTTGGCAGTTTTGTTCTTTGCCACTCATTTCCGCTCATCAAAACCAAGAATTTGTGTGGTGGTCTTCGTATTGGATTAATCGATTTAAATACATGTAATTTTAGAATACAAATATTTATTCGAAATGAACTAAATAAATTATTGGATTCATAAGGACAAGAAAAAAGTAAAATTTTCAAAATGTGATAAGTAAGAATTTTGGATAAGATAAGACCCACACAAGAAAAGTTCGTTCTCTTGCATTAAATAGTACTTTTATTTTGGTTCCTATTTTTTTTTTTACACTTTTACTCTATTCTGCCCATAATATTTTTAAAACCACCCCGTTCCAATTTTTATGTTTGTGTCTAGGAGATCCTGAAATTTAAAAAGTATTTAATAAATATCTGAATTTTTATTGTATTTAGTTAGTTTATAAACTTTCAATTTTATGTCTAATAAGCTAGAAACATATTCAACAGTTTTTTTTTTTTAAAAAACAACAAATCTATTGCACATACAATTGATTTTTGTGTCTAATTGGATATTAAATTTTCAGCTTTGTGTCCAATAGTTCTTAAATTTTTAAAATGTCGAGTAAGTCAAAAACCTATTAGACACAAAATTAAAACTCAAAGATTTTTTAAACACAAAATCAAAAGTTTTGAGACTTGTTAGAAAATTGTAGGTTTAGAGACTCACTTGACATTTGACACAAGCCTAAACCAAAAGCTTAAAGACTTGTTAGACATTTTTTAAAACTCAAGGACCTACTTATTGGTTGACACAAACCATAGACTTAAGGACTGAACTTGTAATTTAACCAAATAACTATGTCATTAATACAACAATAGAATTCTTGAGATTAACATATCATTGTGATCCTTGTGCATAGACTAAAATGGAACAAAATCTAAAGTACAGAGGCCATTTTTTGTTTTTGACAATATGGGGTAGGGGGATTTGAAGACGTCGTGGTTATCAGTACAACTTTATGTCAGTTAAACTATGCTCTTGTTGGCAAGTAATGAGGCCAAAATGGTATTTTAAGGAGCTATTACTATATAATATAAGGAGAGAAAATCCTTGGAGATTCACAAGACCCATGAGGCACCGACATCTCAATTTGATTCATATTTATTTATTTATTTTTGAGGAATTTTCATATTTATTGAGTTGGACAGTTATGGCAATGGATTTAAATTCCCAAATTTAGTACATGTTGCAATTCTTTACTATATTGCTATATGTTATAAAATTAAAATCCAACACATAGTTTATTTCTCCTGACAATGAGTTGGATTAAACAGTCCCATGTGAATTTAAATTCTATTTGTACCTTGAGGGGACAAAAGGACAATTTTGTTGGGTAACAAATGAAAATTGATATTTTACAACGATAAAATTTATAATATTAACATATTGTGATAAGTTTCATACTATTATTGGATAAGGTTTCTTCATCATGTTTTAGATAGCCTAATTAAGTTTAACTATAATAACTATAGTTAAACTACTTAGTAGGAAAGTATTTCCCTAGTTATAAATACATATAATCCCTAAATAAATAACCCATAAAACCAAATTTACAAGTTGTCCACAAATCGACCAATAAATCACACAAAGCTCGACCCAAAAAAAAAAAAAAAAAAAAAACTGAAAATCAAATTATATAAATTTAACCACAAAATCAATTAGAAAAAGTAATACACACATTCGTCCATCTTAACATTGTTCAACTAGTTTTTTTTTTCAATTTTTTTTCACAATATGTGGGAGGTGGGAGACTTGAACCACATACCTCTTGGTCGTTAAGACGAGTTATGCCAGTTGAACTACCCTCATATTTAATCTATCAACTAATTAACACATATATATTCAACCAAAAAACATACACAAGTTTAATTGCAAATTATCAATATTCAACTAACAAACATTGTAAGCCAACATGAACATAACTCAACTGACATAAAGTTGTACTAATGACTAGAAGGTTTGTGGTTCGAATCCCCCATCCCCACATGTTGTAAAAAAAAACTAACTAACATTGTAACGCTGCTAGGAAAACCAAGTCACATAAATAGTCTCATATTCACATCTACAAAAATATAAAATCTTTAACTAATTGAAAGTACGAATGTCATTGGATGGGATTGAAAACATAAAGTTATAATTAACGCAATGAGTCAAATACAAGAGTAAAAAAAATGAATTTTCCTAAACAAAATAATATCTAATACTACAATTTGATTTTCTTTTTCCTTTGGGCCTAGATTGGTTTACCAACCCCTGAACCATCATGACAGCACTATTCTCCTGTTTTCTCAAAGTTTTAAAGACTTTTTCATTTGTTTTTCTCAACCCTTCGCTTTCAAATTAGGACAATATTGATACTGTCAATGTTGTTGCCCCTTCATTCTTGTCTAGGTCAACAAACAATAATTGAAAAACAAAAAAGTTGAATTTTAAAAACTAGGTCTCGTATGATAACCATTTGGTTTTTGGTTTTTGAAAATTATGCTTGTTTCCTCTAAATTTCCTTACATGGTTTCCATCTTTGTTAAGAACACATTTGAATTCCTAGTCAAATTCTAAAAACAAAAACAAGTTTTTGAAAACTACTTTTTTTAGTTTTCAAATTTTGACTTGGTTCTTGAAACTAAGGAAAAAATGTAGACAACAAAACAAAGAAACTTGCGAGTAAAAGTAGTGTTTATAGACTTAATTTTCAAAAACCAAAAACAAACAACGAAATGATTATCAAATGGGATCTAATTCTAATTACCTATCAGACAACAGATATTAACATCTTTCAATAATTTCTAGTTGTAGTTTTTTTTTTTATTACAAGCAAACAGATGCGTACCTGTAAACCACATGTGGATTCCAGCAGTATTCAGCAGGGCTTCAAAGTCCAACAATACACAGCTAAAAGGTTCTAATAACATCACCGACACCAGATTATTTAGAGAACTTCATGAATTAGCAAATAATTATGGATTAGTTCAATGATACAAATAATAAAGAATTTATTAGAATCATCATTCCAAGTAGCAATGAACAAAGGAATTAAAAGAATAAAGCCTTGAAGAGAATTCTACTAATACAGAGAACATCCAACATTTTCAGTTGGATTAAGATCAATAATATGAATCCTATGGAACAATATTTACTTTCCTAGCCAATAAAGTCCTCCCCCCCATCTCTTAAACTATTTACTTGCACAAATTAGCAGGGGGGAAAACTTATGCATCAAGCATCACGCGCATGGAGAGTGTTGATATGCCTTGAATCTGATATGAAGCGTTCCAAACGACCCAGTACGGTGGGGGTTCGGGGGCAACGTCCCCTAAGCTAAATTATGTATAGGGATTAGATATGATTTTTCCATTTTGGGCTTTTATTTGGGCCTATTATGTTAGGGTTAAGAGTAGTGTCATATATAAACCCTCTTAACCTATTTTTGCCCTATTCTGAATACTCCTCACATAATAAGATCGTTCTCTCCCTCTGCCCGTGGATGTAGCTAATACACCGTTAGTGAACCACGTATATCTGTGTGTTGTTTTTCTTCGCCCTTTCGTTCTTGTTACTTTGTTACTGTTTTCGTCATAACAGAGAGAAAAGATGTAAGGCAAAAGTAGACATCAGTGACTGTAGTAATACCCACCCACTCCATTAACCTGAGGCATGCCATAGGACATTGGAATCATCGGTCTGGGAGCGTAGTAACCCGGGTTACTGAGTCTGGTGAAACTAGTCTGGCCCTGCATCCCATCCCTTGCATACTGCTGCCATATCTGCTGTTCTTGAACTAAAAGTTGTTGTTTCTTCTCCAGCTCGACCATTTGCACGTATGAAGGAGGCGGGATGCTTAGCGATGCGGCGAAAGGATCCTGAGTAACTGTTTGAACAGTTCCATTTGGGGCTGGAAGAGCCAATACAGGAGTTTTTCTGTTACCGGGTCCAGACAATGCTACACTGCTAGCACTTCCACCACTTAATTGGGCAGTGCTTGTATACTGTCTAACCATTCCTTGATCATACATGCCATTTAACAATAATGGATCAAATCCACCTCCAAGTGCTGCTTTCTGCCTTGTTAAATTGCTTGCTGTCTCTACCAAAGCCAATTCCCAATCTGCTTTTCCAGGTTCAGCAGCAGGCGTCTGCCACGCCGAGGTTACTTCTGGCTGTCCATTAGAAGGGAAAGCTTCCCAGGATCCATTTGTGCCATTAGCTGCTGGGCCAGCAAACAAAGCCAGGGCTAGACTATTACCTTGATCATCTGCACTAACTGCATCATCTCTCAGATCGACCAAGTCTTCTGTGACTTGTTGTTGAGGTTTGGGCGCAGACACGGGCTCGGGCTCAGTTGGAGGTTCAGGAACATAATTTTCAGGTGGAGATAGAGCTTTTATTTCATTCATATCAGGCACTGGCTCTTCCTCCTGAGGCAAAGGTTGAGGCTGCTCCTTCTCTGGACTCTTCGGTCTTTTTGCTCTGTCACTAACAAACTCTTCCAATGTCTTCAATAGCTTGCTGCCAATTCTTTGAACCTCCGGATACTCAGAAGACCTTGCAACACCTATATCTTGACACCAATTATAAAAAGCACAGAGCTCATCGATCTGCTTGGCTGCACTATCATACGCATCAAATGCCTTCACACAGTCTGAATGCTCCATGTCAAAGAATTTGTCAAGCAAGATAGCCAAAACTTCAGAAATATCCAAATACAGCTGAAAACTCTCCTTCACTAGAGGGTACAGTGCATACAAAATCATCGTACTATTCTTTGCCAAACCAGTTGGTCGGCATGACAAGAATCTGTCTAGAAGTCTCAGCAAATGATCCATCTTCCCGAAAATTCTCTCTATAGCCATTTCCCTCAATGGGGTTGCAGCCCTCATCTCGCCTCTCCCTTCCCTTTCCACAGGTTCCTCCACATCCCTATAAGATCTCGACCTCCTCATCCCACCATAGTTTCCATACTCTTGCTCGTCCCTAAATTCGCCATAACCGTTGTCATAGGGCCTTGAAGGTGGAGATCTAAAGTCATCCCTTCCATCAAATCTATCATCTCCTCGGGAATTTCCTCTTGTATTACCACCTTTCTTCTCAAACAACATCCATTCCAGCCGTTGATCCAAGTAGAATGCATACGTTTGAATGAAGGCCGAATGATCCCATGATCTCGAATGGGCTTCATCCTTAAAATCCGACATGTTCAATAGCCTTGTTCCTTTCCTAGTGGCAAACAAGATTTCCTCCTGGAACATCTGGTCTCCTTCATTCATCAACCTGTGCACTAGTACGAGTGCTTTGAGCGCCACAATCCAGTTCCTCGTCTTGGCCAAACGCTTCGAAACAGCAGACACGCACACACCCACGTAGCCATGAGAAGACGAGGTCAGACTCAAAATTTTCCTAATGTACTTCTCGTTAGCCGGATCCTCGTCGTGGCTTGTGGCCTTCACAATCGCTACCTGCAGGTTCGGAGCCATACTGCTCGCAACCTTTGCAATTCCAATGCTCGTCTGGTCCTTCAGGACCCCAATCGCTTTCCTGAACATACTAGGCGCCATTTTCACCGTCGATTCGATACAACTCTCTCAAACTCCCTACTTCAATCACGTAAAACTCCCTCCCAAGCTAACGATTCACCAAATTACTCTCAAACTAAAAAGAAAAAAAAAAAACCAGTACATATCATTGAATTCGTTCGAATTCGCGAATCATTGGTTACGAACTAACATCAAACAATCACGTGAAATAGAAACTGATTGCAATCTAAAAGTAGAAATACAAACACACCAAGCTGTCAAGCTTACCTGGACGATAAGGATCCGATCTGTTGTTAACGGCCTCGAATCAGCCAGAACGGCGTTGTTGGATTGGTGAAGTGTAAAAGCTAACTGAAAGCTGTGAAATGAAGATAATGAAGCGAAGAAGACGCCGGAATGGCAGCGTAGATTCCCGGCGATCTCCTCGGAGTGTAGATTTTTGGGCGTCGGTGGCCGGAGAAATAGGGAGGGAAATGAGCGGGGAGAGGTGGATTTACGCGGGGAGTTGGTGAACTGGCAAGAGGTCCTGACCGTGGATTTCAAATCTCTCGACCTTTTACTTTTTCTCTCTCATAAATTTTATTTTTATTGGTTTATTTTATTTTTAGCCGGCAAATGGTTAATTTTATTCAATGAAACCGTCACAATGAGGTTAGAATATTTAAATGTATGAGAAAAATTTTGTAAAAATATTTTATCCAACGGTTATTTATGAGATAACCACGTTGTAATGGTTGAATAATTTATGACTCGATGGTTAAAGCACACAATTCATTTTCTTTGAAGTTAGAGGATCGAGTCCTCGCACTTAGATATATGCGTGTATGTGTATAAGGGAAAATTAATATGCTCTTGAGTCTTGCACGGATGGGATAACAACTCATTGGTTAAAGCACAATTATTTTCTTTGAAGTTAGAGGCTCAAATTATCACATCTATGTTTGTTGAGAACTATATATATATATATATATATATATATATATATATATATATATATATATATATATATATATATATATATATAAATACTTAGTTCAACTAGCCAACGTGTTGGATTAAAAAATAAATATACATGCTTTTGGCACACCTAAACCCTGTTCAACTAGTCAACATGAGCACAATAGTTAAAACATCTATTTCTTAATTTGAAGTGGGAAGTAATGACGTCGTACTTAACAAGTTTAGTCCCTGAACTTTTAGGGTTGTGTCAATTTGGTCCCTGAATTTTAAAAGTGACAAAAATACGTCATTGAGCTTTCAATTTTGTGCCCAATAGGTCCCTAAACTTTAAAAAATATCCAATAAATCCTTAAACTTTCACTTTTGTGTTCAATAAGTCATTCAACTTTTAATTTTCCATCTAATAAGTCATTGACCTATTCGATAATTTTTTTAAAATTCACAAGCGTATTTGAAGCAAAAATGAAAGTTGTAGGTCCCAAGAGACATAAAATTCATTTTTATATCTAATGGATTGGTTCATTTGTTAACTAAAAAAATAAAAAAAGATTGGTTCATTTTTTAAAATCTCCAATATGTCAAAGGCCTATCAAATACAAAATTGAAAGTCCAGCGAGACATTAAACATAAAAATGAAAGTTGAAAATTTTATTAGACATTTTTTAAAGTTCAAGATCCAAATTGACACAACTTAGAAAGTTCAGGGACTAAACTTGTAATTTAACCTTAAATTTTCTTTCCTATCGAACTAAATTTGACTATAGTTTATTGTTCAAACATGAATTTCTTGTATCTCACAACTACAAATATAGAAACAAAAATGGTACATTATTCAAAAACAAAAATGTGAGATTGTACAATCTAAATTGATGTTGGTCAATATTATGAAATTTTGAAATTTCTTCTATAAATACTTTTAGAACTAAAATAGACAAGGTTTGATGGATCAAAACCCAAAAGGGATCTGAAAGAGATTGACATGCAAAAGCTCAAGATGATGGCCCATTACCCATTTGTTGCTTTTCTCCAAACCTTTTCTTTTTTCTCTTTCCTCTTTTTTGTTCACTTTTGGACAAGAAAGCATAAAAAAAGATGGATGATAGACCCTCTATTTGATGGTGGAATTGCATTATTCCTCCACAATGGAAGGTTGGATTTTTCCTCACCTTTTTTCTTATTTATTTATTTATTTATTATTGTTACTATTGTTAGTATTAAATTACGAGTTTAATATATGAATTTACGTGTTTCATTAGACTTTAAAAGATGTCTATAAACTTTTAATTTTTTAATTTTATGTCTAATAGGTTTTTGACCCATTCAACATTTTAAGAAATTTATGAAACTATTTAATATTGAAAATTTTTAGTCCTATTTAATACGAAATTAGATTTTATGTCCATAAATCCATTAATTTAGAAAAAGAAAATGTTGAATATGTTAGAAAACTATTAGATACAAAATTGAAAGTTCAAAAACATAATTTTTAAATTTCAAAGACCTACTATACAAAAGATTGAAAATTTAGAAACCTATTAAACATTTAACACTTTTTTAAAATTGAGAGACTTATTAATCACAAATACGAAAGTTTATAGACTAAATTTGTTATTTAATGTTTTTATTTTTGCCATATATAGTGTTTGTTCAATTTTTTTTTCCCCAATTTTATTATTTCATCATTCGATGATATACGTGGAAGAACATAGTCGATCCTCGGTATTTAATCAAATGACATTGTCTGTACAATATGGGCAGTGATGGAAATTAAGGATGTAACAATAATTGAAAACATATTTTCAAAAAAGCAATAATTGAAAACATCGACAAAAGGAATCGAACCAAGTAATTTGATCTTAAAAAATTTCAAATTAAAAACAATCCAACTTTTTTAGAGGTTTAATCTAGACACCTAAAATTGGCCATACACGTACCTACTATGCAAGTTTGAGTACAATCCAACATTCTTTTATGTCAAAAGGAATTTATTTCACTTTCTTCTTCTAAATTCTGACCTCTTCGTTGAAGGTTAAATTACCGCTAAACTAGACTCACTTCGACGTTCTTTTGAATTTATTGACATTATTAAGAATCGAATGATACATATACATGGCATATTGTTAACCATTGAAATTGGACAATCAAATGATAATCTTGGAGTGACATCCAAAACTACCCATTTGATTTATTTTTTAGCATAGGGATTTCAAAATATTATTGTACAAGCCGGACAATTATAGTCGAATCTAATTCCATTACTCTTATTACAAACCTGCTAAACAAACTTTAACTCAATTAACTACTCCAACCTGGACATAGCTTAAAGAGGTCATAGTTTCAAACTCCCCCACGGGTTTGAACTAAAAAAAAAAGAAATAAACTACTCCCATTTTTCCTTTATTTGGGATATAACATAGCTTATTACTCAGAAATAATATGGGGGAAGTAAAAAAAGCAACAGTCTCGTAAAGATCTTCCATTAGTTTGATGGTTGTCTTCTTATAATCTTCATGCACTGCACTGACTCTAGAAAAGTCCTGTAAAACCATCATTTCTTGTATTCAGAATCTAATCATCATTTCATTGAATAAAAGTGGATGATGTTTACTTCTAAGTTCTAATAATACATATAGAGAGAGACAGTGGAAAAAGATGAGAATCAATGTCAAAAACATAAAGTTTGAAATTGCAGCTCAGAAGTTGTACTATTGTCAATATTTTTAACAAGAGAGAGAATAAAGAAAGAAAAGAAACAGTGCTTACTGCCATGGAAGATCGCCTGCAAGCAGCCAATCTCCTTCTTTGTCCTGATAGGTGAGAGTAAAGCTGGCATTACTGTTCCCACACTTTTGATCTGTTCATAAGAAAACATCCACTTGCTAATTTAGTTAACGATCAATATCAAAAACTGGCTAATTATGGAACTCTTTCATAATGGTTTTGATTTTATATCGGTTTTCTTTAGTTAGTTTTTCACTTTTTGTAGACACCTGTGAGTTCTCAGTCAAATTTTATAAACAAAAACAGGTGTTCTTGAAAAGTAAAATTTCGTTAAGATATCACAAACAATTTTGAAATTAGATAGACAAGAGCTCGGTTTCAAAAATAGAAAACCAAAAACAAAAACCTTACTGATCGTGCCCCATGAGATTTATTTTGGAAGGGAAAAGAATAGTTATCAGGAACTGTTCACTCACAACAAGAATTGGAAAACATGTTGATCAAGGCAGTTTTCAGCGTCCGATAAGAGTTATACAGCCCCACATCAATCTTCCTTGCGATCGGCACCCCCTCCATCTTCACCTTCACATATTTTGGGTTAAAAACAATTCCATCATCTTCATCCTCTTCGATCCAATAATGATTATGTGTCTGATCAGAACCTAAGCCGTCCTGTTGCAGCTGATGAAAGTACTTTTTCCTCCATGATTTAATGGGTGGCCACCCCACAACTTTGTTCTCCTCTCTAACATTACTGTTATGGAAAATGGAAACAAATCATCAGACCAGATGCTTGGTGACAGAACAAATTCATCATAGCCTAAGAGGTCTGTCTGTACTATATTTTAAGTTTGAAAATGGAAATCAGATCCATAATTGAAAATAAAAACCAGAGTCCAACTTAAAAATAGATATTAATTTAAAAAAAAAGTTGTTTTGTATTTTATTTGAAGCATGAATTTTGTCCATCTAAATCTGTATATGTTTGCTTGTTTGATGCATATGGGTTATCACAAGCCAACCTGAATGTAACTCAAGTAGTTAGAGACTGATGCCTACCCTCATGAGTCGATGTTCAAATCTATACCCCGGCCATAATGATATTCTAAATGAGAATAAATAAATAAATCAGTTGTGTGGATGGAACTCACATGTGTATGGCACAAGAGCTTCTCTGGTTGGCGTCCTTCCTGTCATCATCTTCTTTGTTTGGGTGACCGCTCCACAGCAGCAAAGACAGATCTTTAGAAGAACCTTCGCTCTTAAAGAAAGCATCTTCAAAGCCACGCTTGTGTCTACCATGGCTCGTGCTTTCTGCACACAGACAGCTCCTTGGATCTGAAACGAACACCTCTCTTCCATCGCACACATTTCTGTTCAGGTCAAAAACTCTGGTGGGATCTGGCACAGAAAGCGCTAGCTCAAGTTGAAGCTCCATTAGAACCTTTCCTGTTTTTCAAATAATTCAAAAGCAATGGGATGAGGATGATGCTAGCACTAGCAGTGACTCGAATGGGTAGTTTTGTTTGCAACTATGGACTATTTATACATGTATCAGTGTGGATAAGAGAGTGAAGGAGACGACAACTGGGTAGGGAGAGAGAGAGAGACAACAATGGAAGTTGGGTCTGCTGAAAGATGGGCAGTGATATGGACACGTTCACAGTAAAATACTACTAAATGGATGCAAGTTTGGTCTAGTAGTCATTTCTGTAGAAACATATCATAAATCAAGTAGGCCAAGCACCTAACTTAATTCAGCAAAGTCCTTAATGCTCAAGTACTCATGCTTTACACTTCAAAACACCATCAAATTCTAAATAGAAAAACATTAACAGCATTCGGTTTCCAGCATCTTCAGTAATATGATATTCATATATACATAATCAGATATTCAATTGCCAGAAGAAACCAATTAAGTAGTTTCCAAAGTGATCTCAACACCATACGCGTGATATGCTTAAACTATCACAAACTTTTGAAATTAGATCATGAAAGGGACGACTAAGAGCAGATTGCATTAAAAAAACTAATCAAACCCAAAAGTTAAATATCTAAAACCTTCCACTTCACAATACGGGTCATTTTCTTGGGATTAACACAAAACCTTCCTGTCGCAATTAAACGTTAAACAAGTCCAAATTGTCGGCGAAATGTTGTCAAAGTGAGTCATGATGCATGAACTCTGATATTCAAAGTTCCATGATAATGGGGTACTAAAACATTCCCTTCATCAGTTCCTCCACCTCAATAATTTTCGTACTTGAGTTCCTTTCTGTCTTCCCCAATTAAAATAAAAACGATTCCCTCTGTCGGAGTATACTTGTACACATAATAGAAGAAAGAGAGAAAAAGGGCACAGATTTGTGTTAGACAATTTAACAAACACCATGCATACGTTTGGTATATGTTCAGAGATCTTTACCTAGCAGCTGGCTCCAAGCGAAAAGCGTAGGCCATCAGGGCAAGAACTTGTCTGGAACCGATCGGGCAACTCCAATTGAAGTCCACGTGACCTTCAAAATTAGGGCACAAAGAAACTGCCGTTCTCGGCAGCGAGCGGCCATTGAAGGCAGCGAAGCGATTGGATTGGTCGTGTCAATGTCGAAGGCTGCATGGATGAGCCGTAGTAGACCCCAGAAGGAAGTTACTGACATGAAAAGCTGGCAATTGCAGGGGAAGCATATTGTACAGCTCAATCGCAATCCGCCATTGATTTTGTTACACATTTTGGAAGCCCTAGAAGAAAAGAATATATGTAATCCTCGAATTTCTTCAAATATTCGAAGAGATCACATGAACATCAACTTCTTTTTTTCCTTTGTGATCAATCATTGTTCGTTTACCTTTTTCTTCTTGGAGATGTTTGATTAGGTTGGATCTTGTTTGATCTCTCTACACGAACAAAGTTCTCTAATGAACCTTTTCAAAAAAAATAAATAAATAAATAAATAAAGTTCTCTAATGAAATTCAATTGATATATATATATATATATATATATATATATATATATATATATATATATATATATATATATATATATATATATATATATATATATATATATATATATATATATATATATATATAGTATAATTTTTACGACTCAAAGTAAATTGTTAGCATAACTCAACTAACATAAAATTTGTATATGGATTGATTCACTCAAATTTATAGAGTTTTTAATAGGATAAATTACAAATAAATCAATAAAATTTAATATTGGTGTATATTCAGCCCAAGATCTCTACAAAGTCGCCAACAAGAGCATAGCTCAACTGGCATAATATTGTACTGATAACCACGAGGTCTGAGCTATGCTCACTTTGACGGTAGTTCTATATATATAGCTATCATCATTTACTAAATGATAATATAATATGCAATAAAGTGACACATGCAACATATTATTTTCCTTAATCAAATTAATGATGCAAACTGTTATAGGTAATTTTGGACCACACTGACGCACAATGAACTGACGAGGACAATTGGGCAGAAGTGGGACAAAAAAGCCGATCCAGAGGAAGATCGGACCAAAGGGCCGGCCTCGGCCCAAGGCCGAGGCCGAGCATAATGGCCTGCGGGCGCGGGTCGAGCTTGGCCACCTCCATTCGGTCCTTGATGTCCCTGACCGCCCCGGTTTCGCCTGATCCGTCCCGAAACACCTCCGAATTCTTAAAAACCGTAGGAGGATGAGGTCGACCTCGACCCATTGCCGAGGCCGACCAGGGCCAAAGGCCCGGAGATCATTTGAAGTCTGGCATCGACGAAAACCCTAAGGAGAAATCTATAAAAAGGGAAATCGCACACGCATTCAGGTATGTAAACATCAATCCCTAAACGCACTCTACGTGTTTTCCGGCCAAAGCTAACTTAAACATCAGAGTGTGTGTGGTCTACACCACATCGGTGTGCAGTGTTTGCTCGTCTTGCAGGTCACGTCTTTCCCACTATCTTACAAATTCACTGTTGATCGTCCCGTGGAGCGAAGGGTAAATTCCTAAGCGAAATTTGATCATCAACACAAACGTTTGCATTAACATGTGGGGGACAGGAGATTTAAACCATATAACTCTTCAATCTTGATGCTAGTTGAGCTAACCATATAGGCAAATGTTGATTAAATGTCCTGATGCAACAAATATGATACAATAAAATAGACAACACTAAACAAAATAAAGAGGCAATATATAATACGACGTCGTCGTAGTTCATTGGCAACTAAATGTAGTAGGGTCAGACAGTTGTCTCGTGAGATTAGACGAGGTGCGTGCAAGCTAGCTCAGATACTCACAGATATATATACACATAATCGTCCTTTTTTTTTTTTTTTTTTTGAAACATCATGATGTGAGTGTTTGATTTTTGACACTTGGATACAAGCTAGAAAAGAAACAATATCAAGAACAAGATGATGGCACAAAGGACCCACAATTAATTAAATGGGAGGGGAAGGGCATATAGAAAAACAATATGGTAGGAAAAGAAAATGTTCATGTTCATATAATCTATGACTGAAAAAGACCATCAAATCTCAAGCAATAACTCTTCATAACTTTCATAAGTTTGTGTGAAGTGTAATTGTTTCTCTCTTGTAGAGCCTTTTTATCTATGTCTATGTTGATGTGAAATGTCCAATACAAGTAGTATAGAGATTGGAGGCATGTTGGAACACACACGTAGGGGCGGTGGGACCCGCTCTCCAATCACGCCCTGCCCCGTCCTTTGTGTTGGCCTATCTCGAACTCTTTGCTTGGAGAGATTATTCAAGAAGGTTGTCGTGATGTAACTGACAATTTTACATCGTTGGATGTACAAGAGAAAACTATCGAAGATCCAAGGGTTTTCTATTTCCTCCTTTTGGTACATGTAGATTTTTTTAATCTGCATCTAATAGTTATTAGGGGACTGTCGTTATTCAATAACTTTGCATTTGTTTGCATGTTGTTTCAGAACACGACAGTTAGTGTGATAGAGTCGTAGAGATTATAAATATATATAGTATGTCGAATTAAGTCAACCTAAATGTAATAAACAATTTTAAATTGTTGCACGTTCTCAAAGAAAAATTATTTTTAAAAGTTCATAAATCAAAATGGAATATAAATAAGAGTCTAAGGACTAAAGCAAATATTTTGAAATCAGAGGAGAAAAAAGAATGAAGCATATCAAAATGATTTTTTTTTTAATACTTGCAAAATTTGCAAATTTATTCATTATTTTAAAATTTGCGACACTTTTTAGTTTTATAATTATAATTTAGATATTGATGGTATATAATCTTTTAAATGTTAATTTATGCTACATTTTCATTAAAAAAAAAAACAATACATTTGGCATTAAAAATGCCATATATTAGTATTCTTAATTTTTTTTTTTTTTTTTTGGTTAATGAATTATATTCATCAAAATATCAAACAAATCAAACAATTGAATTTCATAGAACATGGGCTTTGGATTGGATCACTAGCAGAGTACTTTGAGTTAGCCCAATGGGCCCATCATTGGATTAACCCAAGTTGATAGGTCTATATGACCCAATCAATTTGTAATTTGAGTTTTGAAATCACCAATTTCATCCAAATGGATTATTTTGTTTATATTTTCTACACTCATGTCTTTTAATCAAATGGTATTATTTCTTTAAAACAAAAATAATGGTTAAAAAAATACTTATAAACCTTTTTTTTTAAGTAACCTAAATGTACTTTTAAATTTATAATAATTTAGCCTTCGGATTTTAGTATCTAATAATTTAGTCTCTATACTTTCAAATTTGCAACCATTTAATTCATACCATAAACAATTATGCAGTGTAATATCGAAATATATTAAGAAAAATATCATTTTGTATCCAATGTAATTATCTTTCAAAATATCACTATTAAGTTAAAGTATTTAATATAGTTTCTAACGACACAATTTACGATTTTGTGAACATAAACACAATTTAGCAATCAAGACATCTCTACTTTATTTTTAAAACAAAATTAAATTCTTCCTTTCATATTTATTTAATTAAACAAATGACAAATTTACCTCGAAAGTATGAAAAAAAATCAACTATATATAACAATTTTTTTTTTTATAAATCATATAAATATAACAGTTACATAAGTAACAAGTAGTCACATTGATAAATCTTCAATATTGGACTCGTAAATGATCAAATAAATGTGAATTTATCATTGATATAAAAATGCTAACAAGGGCATAGTTCAATTGACATAAAGTTGTACTAATAACTGAAAAAGTATAATTATCGTCCATGAATGTAAAGGAAAAATCATTGGAGAGCCATTTTGAACAAACTTTAAACTTCAAAGATTAAAAATAAAACTTAAAATATTAAGGGTATTTTTAATAATTTAAGTTTAAAAAAATTAAATTAAAATCCATTTAAAAGGAAAAAAATCTGCTAAATTATTAAAAATGCCCCTGAACTATGGGGTTTGTTTCAAAAATACCCCTGAACTTTAAAAAATGTTTCAAAAATACCCTTGTCGTTAATTTTGGATGGAAACCGTTAAAGTTTAGTTTAAAAAATACCCCTGAACTTTAAAAAAAAATTAAAAAACACCCTTAATGAAAAATGCTTTTTTTTTCCTTCTTCCACTGTAAATTAATTTTTCTTCCATAATAATTAATGAGAAACTTTACTTATTTGTCATGTATTCATAATTTAGGAGTTTTTTTTTTTTTCTTTTTCAACACATCGCAACGTATCGAAACTTCGAGATGACTTTTGTTTTGTTCTTGAAATTCTACATGTGCTTGACTTCATTTGTTGGTAGTTTTTTCAATATTATTTCCTCACCAACTATTACCCATTAGCTTTCTCTATATTCATTTTATGAAAAATAATTGAAATTGTTGTTGTAGACGGATTCTAGCAATTCTTAAATATTAATAAGAACAAAATCATATATAAAACTTTTGATTAATTAATCTTATAAATTGGATCAAATCCACAGTCTTAAACACGTCTCCTTCTCTTATCACTAACATACACAAACAGATAAAGCAAACAGGAAATAATATATACACTCACACACATATATATGTCGTTTTCTCACACTAATCTTCTTTACGCTTTTTAAAAGAGAAAACTTGATTTCAAAGTCTGTTTTTATCTGGTATTGTGTTGCACACAACCTTTGTAAGCAAAGTTTTGCATTAATTTTCATGGAGAGAGAATTTACGGTGAGAGGAGGAAAAAAAGAAGAAGCATTTTTCATTAAGGGTATTTTTGAAATTTTTTTGAAAGTTCAGGGGTATTTTTGAAACTAAACTTTAACGGTTTCCATCCAAAATTAACGGCAAGGGTATTTTTGAAACATTTTTTAAAGTTCAGGGGTATTTTTGAAACAAATCCCATAGTTCAGGGGCATTTTTAATAATTTAGCCAAAAAAATCCGCCAACAAAACAATTCGACGACGGCCAATATTACACCGAAGAATATTCAAACGGAGCGAGCGAGTCAACTCAGCAACCGCGTTTGGCAACTCATCGAGTCCAAAATCGGTTCTTTCTGTTTTTTGATTGGCTCCCTTAACCTGGCGACTACCAAGCGGTTTTCGCGCTCCATTTCGCTGTGTTCTTCAGCCAATTCCCAATTCCCAATCCATTTCCCACTCTCACGGAGATCGCGACCTCAAAGATGTCATTGAAGGCGTCCAATTCCGAGAAGAATTTGATGCTGCCGGTGTCGGATCCTCCCGACGGCACTGAGGAGAAAGAGCGATTGATCAGAGGCGATGAGAAGCTCTTCAGAGGTTCCGCCATGACCAAACGAGGCGCCTATGCCGCTCTCTCTTACATGGCTTGCGCTGGTACGCCTAATCGCATCTGAATTTGTTGTTTGATTCGTTGAGGCTTTCTAATTGCTGTCCAGATCTATCTGTAGAGTGTTTGTTTTTTGCGCGTATTGCTTTTTCTGAGAATTAGGTCTTCCGATGAGGATGATTTTGTACTTGTGTTACTGTTTCTGAAGAATTTGGCGCGACTCGTGTTAATAATTTTTTCGACTTACGTAACGAACTCTGTTTCCAGTTGCTTGCTGTATGCTTTTGTTTTGTTTACCGATTATGAGCTATCATCGAATTAATGTTGAAGGATGAGTTGGTTTTACTGTTCGGATTCTACATGATTTAGTGGTTTTCAGTAGTCTGATTGATCGAGGACTGGGAGACAACCTATGGTGTCGATTCTTGTTTCAAGTTTATCTAACTGGAGGCTTCTTATCCATTATGCAGTGCTCTTGGTTTTGTTTAACAAAGCAGCTCTATCTTCTTATAATTTCCCAAGTGCAAACGTTGTTACACTTGTTCAGGTATACTTCCACTCAATTATCTCTTCGAAGTTTGAATAACTACCTTAGATCAAAGCGTCCATGTTGTTTTGGATAGAAAATGATTTACTTTTACACAAATGTCATCATCTTATGGTTTAAGGAGGCTTCTGGACTTCTTAATCGGAGAGCATTGCCTGGAAATTGTAGTACTGTTATATATTTTATCCTGCATGTATAGAATATTTTAGGTATGATAATGAAACTATGATGTCTGCTAATTCTACGATGTTGTCCTTTTATATCAGGTTGCAAGTTTGCAGTTGATTAATATTGTTTTAATGGCATAATCTTTAAACATTTGCTCCTCATTTATGGCACTGTTTTGGCCACAAGTCTAGTGTTTCTTTTATTATTTGTCCAATGAAAACTGGTTGTTGAGTTGAGACACTGTTTGTTGTTAAGATATTTTTCCTTATTTTCGGTGCAGATGATATGTTCTTGTTGTTTCCTATATGTATTGAGACGCTGGAAAGTAATATCTTTTACAGTGGGTGAATCTATGATCTATTCTGATAATTCTACTTCAATGGTTCCGGTGAAGACATTGAGGCAAACCAGTCCTCTTGCAGGGACATATTTGCTATACATGGTATATTTTAATTATTTGATGAGAAATTGTAGATGCTTTATCTCTTTCATACACTATTGATGTGTACGAACTCCAATATTTCTTCCTGAAAGCTAGCTACTATGGAGTCTGTTCGTGGAGTAAATGTTCCCATGTACACTACCCTCAGGCGGACCACAGTTGTTTTCACAATGGTTGTAGAGTATCTTCTTGCAGGACAAAAGTATACATATTCAATCATTGGAAGGTAAGATTTGCAGCTGCCGCATGTATCTATGTGTTTTTTCTTCAACTTCACAATCCGCCTTTCTTTTGAAAATTCAAATAGACTTTGAGTTGATCTCCTAGAGAAGGTTGTCTAACATCTGCAGGGATGTGGTTGACTGTTCTCCCTTTATTTTGGTTCTTGAGCACTTGCCAGCTTTATTTTATCTGAGGATTTTGGATTCTTGAAATAGAGAAATAGGTGATATCATCAGAATATTTTGCCATCACTCTTCGTTAGCTGTTAGTTGAGGAATTCACTGCAGTTACTATGGAAAGTCATCGTCATTGCTTCTAGAGCCTAGAATTGAACAGTCAAAACCTTTATTCCCCTATTTTCTTCTTCATTACAGTCTGTTGCTAGGGACAGTTGTTTTTCCCCCTTTTGATTTGTTTCATTCACTTGGATATTTTATTTCGGTGGAAATGGTTCTGATTTAATAATTTAACTGAAAATTTTAAGGATGTTATCAGTGTTGGTTTGATAGTTTTTGGTGCCTTTATTGCTGGAGCTCGCGACTTGTCCTTTGACGTATATGGCTATTCTATTGTTTTCTTGTCCAACGTCACCACAGCAATCTACCTTGCAACCATTTCCCGTATTGGTAGTTTGACTTCTTTTCTTTTCTATTCTCTTTGTCTTTCCTCTCTTTATTTCTATCATTTTTTCCTCTGTTAAGGATTTTGGATGGGGCGACTTCTTTTTTGTGTGCTGAAGACTTTTTTCTATAATTTCATATGTTAGGAAAATCAAGTGGTCTTAATAGCTTTGGCCTCATGTGGTGCAATGGTGAGCGAACTGATTCTTAGTAAAACTAGATTTTTAGTGTCGTCCATTTTCTCCCCATATATTCAGGTAATTGTATATTTCCTACCCATGACATTTTATTCCTTTGTGAATGCACTGTAGGAATATTATGCGCTCCAGTTCTACTTTTCTGGACATTTATACGGGGTGACTTGGAGGCAACTATTAGCTTCCCTCATCTTTTTTCACCTGGATTTCTAGTAAGTTGTGTTTACTACACAAAGCTCTTTATTGGGTTTATACACACACACAAACACACATAATTTTATTTATTGCAAAAACTAGTTTGCCTCTCGTGGTCAAGCATACGAACCTTTTGTAGTCAAACACAATTACTATTAATCATGCGTGTGGTTTGGTGTGGTATCACTGTCTCCATCACCCCCTCATTGCTGCACTTCTCAAATCCTTATCTTTTTTAAATGGGTTCTTTATGAAGTTTCACCATGTTTTGTGCAATTTCCAGTTTTTCATGACCTTTGCGACCCTTTTCTTTGGTCAGGTTGTGATGCTTTGTTCGTGCACACTGGCTTTCTTCTTGAACTATAGTATATTTCTAAACACCACTCTAAATTCAGCAGTCACACAAACTATATGTGGTAATCTGAAGGTACTTTCACAGCTTCTCTTTTATTCCTCTTGCATGTTTAATTCTTAGTTAGATTTTCCTCTTACATTAATGCCCGAACACTTCTTCCAACAATCTCCTGTTTCTGTTGTCCTCAATAGTTACTGTTACTTTGGATTATAGGATCTTTTTACAATTGGACTTGGCTGGATGATATTCGGCGGCCTTCCTTTTGATCTGGTTAGTAAAATACCTGTTCCAATTTGATCGTAACCTGCATCATCCTTTGTTTTCTCTTTTTAAAAGCTTTTATTTGTTGTGCTTGCAGCTAAATGTCATTGGGCAACTTCTGGGTTTCATTGGCTCTGGTATGTATGCCTATTATAAGCTCATAGGGAAATAAGTCCTCTAAGTGGTAAGTTCAATAGGAGAGAGAGATTAGCTGCTGCTTTGTTTCCAAATTCATCTAGCCATCGATGAACATGTAAATTTTGGATTGTGGAAGGGTCTTGCTTTCTGAGCAGGTGCTGATCCAATTTTCCTTTTTAGGCATTAGCATTTATCTTCTTCCTTGATTGCTTTTTGTTCTGTTTGAACTTTCATGGTAACCCCAATTTTTTAGGGTGTAATGACCTGAACAGTTTGAGCCCATTTATTGATGCAACTCTGCAATACCCTCTTTTTTGATATATTATTCACTGTAGTTGACAGCTGACACAAATGGAGCAGCTATTTTTTGAGACCCTTTTTTAGTTCAACAATCTCAGCATGAGAGATCAAACCATTGACTTTCAGATGGTTTGAGCTATGTTCGGATTGACTATTTTCTTCTCTCTTTTGAATAAGAGTGGTTAGTTTTATAATCGCTTACGCTCAACTAGCTTTTACTTTGAGAGTTTGTCTTTGTGCTATAACTATTGTGCTTAAGTTCCCAATTGGATTATTTATTGTTTCAAAATTTATTAATTTTATCCGTTTTTATTTCTTCAACTTTTAGAGTCTTTTATTACGAATAAGGGGGAGAAAGCTGAATATACAAGACGATGCCAACCACTTAAACTTTTTTTTTTTTTTTTTTTGAGTACATCAACATTTGGGGTGGGGGGATTCGAACCTTTGACCTCATGGTCGAGGGTACATGTCAATTACCGCTGAGCTAAGCTCGCTTTGGCCACTTAAACTTTACGCAGGTGGACATCGTTTTCCTAATTAATACTGATTACTTCATGTCATATTTGCTTGATTATATTTAGTGTGGCTATTAAACATTTGGATATAAATTAATCATTAACTTCAAATAAACTCCGCCATAGATCAATTTAAGTAAAATTTACAAAAAAGAAAACACCAAAATTATTGGTGATCTGATTAAATGAAGTAAATTAATTATTATGGTAACTTAGCATTTTTTTTTTTGGAGAAATATAACTTAGCATTTTCTTAATGCCAACTTTTATTAGTCAAAATTAAATTACTAATTAACGAAGTTTTTCGTATTTTGACAAAATATTAAACAATCATTACATCATTTAAACTATTTTAATTTGTCAACTAATCATATTTTTTCTTCAACCAACAATCGAATTTATTAGCAACATGAGCAGACATATATATATTTTTTGGAATATTAAAAATTAAACTTTTTTACAAATAAAGGAAAAGAAAACATGATGTTAAAGAACTATATATATATATTTAAATATTCACAAAAATTTTAAAAAAAATGGTCCTTATTATATTATTTTCATCTAATATATATTATCAAATACTTGTTTTATTTGTTTATTTATTGTTTATATGAGCTCAACAACATGTGGAGTCAAAAATTCAAAATTGTTATCTTTTGGTCATGATACAATGTAATAATTAATTGATCTATGTTTAAACTGACAAACTCATCTTTGATCTATGTGACTTGAACTCATGCTCATATTAACATGCTAGTATACACACATTCGAAGTTACGTCATTAATATATTAAAATTAAAATAAAGACAAGGACCAAAATTATTAGGGGTGTTCATCTTCAGACCGAAAACCGACACGACCGACCGAAACCGACCGAACCGACGGCGTCGGTCGGTTAGCCGACCAAGTCGGTCGGTGTCGGTTCTTAAATTGGGGAGGTCGGTCGGTCGGCCAAACAATTTTACACATAATCGACCGACCGACCGATATATTTATATATATAAAAAAAAACCCATTTTTTTAAAAAAAAACACATAACCGACCGACCGACCGACCGACTTTACACATAACCGCCCGCCCGCCCAATATATTTATATATAAAAAAATCATTTTTTAAAAAAAACACATAACTTACCGACCGACCGACCGATTTTACACATAACCGACCGACCGCTGTTCTTCATCTCAATTCTCATGATCTTAAAAAAAAAAATCGACCAAACCGACCGTTCGGTCGGTCGGCTGGCAGCACCCATCGAAAGTCGTCGGTTTCCAGATTTTTGGAAAACCGACCGACCGATGAACACCCCTAAAAATTATTATTATTATTTTAATTTTAGAAATTTGAAGACTAAACTAAATAATTTAAAAGTCTAGAAGTCAAACAAGAACGAAAATACACATTTTAAAAATTCAGACACCAATGTAAAACAAATTAAAAATTCATTCACCAAAATGAGATTTAAACTTCCTTATTTTTTTCTCATCTCCAATGATTTTTCCTTTTAAAATTTTATTTTTCTTTTTTCTTTTTTCTCTGACCATATCTCTAAAACGACATCGTTTCAGAGGGAGAGGCAGTTAAAGCCGGTTGAAACAGTTGGCGCCACGTAAGCCAGTCTGGTAACTGCCATCTTCTCCATGACCGTACCAAGAAAAGAAAAGAAAAGAAAAAAAATGGAAATTACAGTTTAAAATTTTTCTCCAGGAATTGCCTCCGACACAAGCTCCGAATGCTTCTACTCTTTTCTTCAAAAAGCCAAACCCTAAACTCTTCTTCAAACTCTCTCTCTCGCCATTGTCGCCATCACCATGCGTGTTCTCCTTTCCTAAGCATCTATCTCCTTTTTCTTCTCCCTATTAACCCCTCCATTTCCATCCCCCTTTTCGATCTTCTCGCCTTCCAATTCCATGGCGGTTGACGCCGTTTGCACTCTCGACATCGCCGACTTTCCGCCGCCGATGCTCGAGAAGAATCGCCGGTCGTTCTCGCTGCTTTCCTCTCCTTTGATGATCGTTGGGCTCTCCAGGAAGAGTGTTGTGTATCGGCAGCTTCCGCATCAGCCTCTCATGCTCTCTGTCCTTAAATTGGATGGCTCTTGTTTTGGTAATTTCCGTTTCTCTGATGTCGATCGTCTTTTTTTTTGCTCTGGATTGATCGATTCGTTTTGGTGGTTATAGGGTAATTGCTTGATTGTGTTTGTTTTTGTTGGTGGTATTGCTTATGCTGATGTTGGAGGTTTTGATCTGCTTGTGAGTTTCTTTTTTTTTGTTTTGGTGTAAAGGTGGATTATGAAGTTGATACGACTTGGTTTTGTTTTGCTTATCTGATTTTGAGGATGTTGAAGGTTGCTATGTTGTTCTCTCTGTTTTTTCTAATCTAATTGTTTAGGTCCGGTTTGATAACCATTTGGTTTTCTTTTTTGTTTTTGAAAATTATGCTTGTTTTCTCCTAAATTCCCTACCATGACTTTCATCCTAGTTAAGGTTGCATTTGAATTCCTAGCCAAATTTTAAAAACAAAAACAAGTTTTCGAAAACTATTTTTTTTTTTTTTTTCCAAAATTGGACAAGAAACTTATAGGTGGAAGTATGTGTGTATAAACTTAATTTTCAAAAACCAAAAACCAAAAACCAAAAATCAAATGGTTATCAAACAGGACTTTAGATGGTTTTGAGGTGTCATCTTTTGCTTGAAATGTAATTATTGGACCACCGAAGTAAAAAAACTGATGTCCTAAATTTGAAGAATAAGAATGTCTTCGTTGCACCGTCTTTTAATATAGGACGACTTCAATGAATTGAGATGTTTGACACAGATATTCAAGTTAAGAGATCTGCTACTGTTGCCGAATTAAAGGCTGCAGTGGAGGCGGTCTTCAGTCACTTGCCACAGAATGGACCAGGAAAAATTTCATGGTTGGTTCGTTTAATTCTTTGGCTCATTTGATTGAATAAGATTACCTCTATCTTCTGTCAGATTCTATCACGAGCTTCCAGTTCTCTGTGTTTTATTTTTATTTACCAATACCAGGTCAAAACTAAGGATAATATTTTGATGACATGTTGAAAATTTGAAGATGGTTTATAAAAATGTTTATCAGCTCCAACTTCTCATGACTTTTGTACAGTATGGTTAACAATAGTTTATAGATGGGGTTTATTTTTCCTTCAATTTAACTTGTTTCTGTTCTTTTTTGATTCATGGAGGCTCCATGTGTGGTGGCATTTCTGCTTATGCTATGCTGGTCAGAAGTTAATTGATGATACGGACTACATTGCAAACTTTGGCATCAAGGATGGTGATCAGGTGTGTAGCTAGCTGTAGTTTTTGTTGTCTTTTGTTGTGTTGATAATCATTCTGTGCTTGATGATTTAAATTTCCGGCGATGTTTTGACTGGATCATAAGTTTTACCAACATGATATTAATCAGAGCGTGTCATTAGCTGTTTGTCCTTGAAACTGCCAGATCATTGCATTCCTTCACTTTCTTCATGAATCTTTCTACGGCAAGACATTACCAATCTTCTCCCTAACTTTTTACTTCCCTCCACTGACATACTTGAGAATGTCCTTCGAGATCCACATATATGCTCCCTTTTGCCTTCTTTTGGAATCAAACCAGAAAGGACTTGAAGAATAGGGGGGTTCATTTCATTGGATTGGTTAAATAAATTATTTGTCAGGTGCAGTAGTGGCAATGTGGACAGGCTATTTTAGTTAAAACTTTCGGATTCTATTTGAACAACAATGAGGTTTCTTTAAATGTGAAATTGGTTTGCTACTTATAACAGGATCATTGATGCATTATTGTGAATCTAGTTACTGTCAGGAATGTGCTACCAGGATGTTAATGAAATATGAAAAACGAAGTATAGAATTACACTACTCAATGCTCATGTTCATAAATTTTCCCTGTTTTAACATGTGCAGCTTCAGTTTGTCCGGCATGTCACAACTGGCTACAATGCCATAAGAAAGCAATCAAAGAAATGCCTGGCTTCCCCAAAATTGCACAGTAGGTAAGGCTCTTACCTCCTAAAAGGCTTGCCTGTTATCTGACCAATACACCTTTAATGCTTATCAACAAGGTTCTAAAAAATCATTAAAAAAAACTCATCCATCTGCCAGACGAGCATGTAGATTCTAGAATGTATCAAATATCAGTCTTAACAAGCAATCCTTTATGGGAAAATAAGGTATCGATGCAAAAATTGTTGGGAAAGAATTTCAAAAGCTTGAGACAACAAAAAACATCCATCAAGAAAGTGACAAAATATGCTGTTAGAAACTTGGGTATTATCTAGGACTAAGCAAGCACATAAGATACTCGTTCCTTGAATGATTTATTCATACATCTCTACTGATCCCCCTTTCTCTAAACTCTCAGGACATCATCTCGATCAAGAAGCTACAAGAAAAGCGATGAGGACGATATGGAAAGATATAATTACAACGATATAGAGAGTGGAAGGTTTCAACATAATACCAACAATGAGCTCTCCGTGAAACATGAGCCAAAGATGGTAGTCTTTTTGGGAGGGTGGTTCTCTCACACAAAGCTGGCATCTGCAGGAAAAATCAGCATCAATAGCCTGGTTCGTCCAGTGGGAACTCGGCCTAGTCTGGTGCGTGGTTTTAAGAAATTAATACAATTATGCCGCGAGAAACAACATTATCAGAAAGTGAGTAAAAAGAAGAGATCCATCATGGGAGTCTGAATAGATTAGGAATGATTGATACACACACACACACACAAACACACAGGTCAACTAGATTGTGTTAGTCTAATCTCTGATCTGTTCGTTCGTTCATATCCTTGGCAATAAGATGTAGAAATTTGTTGGAGTTTAGTGAGTTGGTGATTATTGGTTTTGTGTTTGAAGACAATGATAGGTAATTACGAAATTATAGCATTGTATCAAATACCCTCTCTACCTATAGAGAAACCAACTTGTACCTTACGGACATAACTCTGTAGTTGTCATTTTCAGTCTCTCGCTTTCATTTGCTCTTTTCTTTATAATAATGTTTTTAAAAATTTGGTGAATTTCAAGTAGCTGTTTTGCTTTGTTTTACATTCTGGTGTGGGTCCTTAATTCCTAGTCTTTTACAAGTTTGATGGCTACAAAAATTCCAAGTTATGCCTCTTTTTTTTCTATGCACAGCATTATTTTAGGAGGGCCAATCAGAAAAAAAAAATTATATTATTTGTTACGTGGAGGTAAAGATAATCAAATTTTGGGAACCCCCAAAATGACAACTTGCTTGCTTTTACACATATCAAATTTTGGTATACGAAGTTTTGGGAGTTCTATCTTTTTGTATTGGGATTTTTGTTTTTTGTTTTTTTTAGTTAAACAACATTTGATGTGGAGAGATTTGAACATTTGATCTAGTGGTCGAGGGGTATATGTCAATTACTTCAATTAATTTTGAGAGATTAAATACAACTTAATAACAGAAATTGATGCACAAGCAAACTAGAGGGAAAATAATAATAATAATAATAATACACAAATGGGAGATGCCTTAACCTTTTCAATAGACATATTATGAGGAATACCATGTGATTGTCAGACTAAAACTTCACCGCAAAGATTTAGGTTAAATTGAATTTTAAATTCCAAATTTCAATTTAGTCGATATTCTCGTTATCTTTTAATAAAATTATCAAACATCTTCTACATGTTAATTTGAGCATAAATCAACAAATTCCTCATTTTTCTAGAGCCATCGAACCAAACAAAACAATAATTTTTTTTAAATGGAAATCTTTTTCACTAGTGAAAATAATAATAATAATAATCCAATGCACTTAGTTATTAGTTATTGGTAGTAGCAGTATTCGGAGGATGAACAAAAAAATCAATGAATATTGCTTATTCTACTCCAAATTAATATTAATGCTTAGTCAAATTTTGACTTTTCAAACAAAATTATCACTAGATCTTAAATTTATGTCTTCCAATTGATCTAACTTGTCAATATCTTATGTTATTAAAAAAACAAATATGTTTAAAATTTTGCTTAAAAAAATATGTTTAAAATTTTATAATCAAAGAATAAATACAATAAAAAAAATATAAAAAATATAAAGCATTTTTTTTTTTAAATTCCAGAATGTAATATGAAATGTGTATGACTGGAAATTTGAACTAACATGTAATACATTATTAGATATCAATGTTGTAATTACACGAACTGTGTTTTAAATCAAACATCTTCTTCCATAATATTACATTACAAAAATGTGATGCGATGAAATTATAGTACTAAAAAAGATTACCTTTTTTTTAAAAAAAAAAATTAAGAACATATGAGAGTAGAAATATTCAAATCTCTTACCTATTGATTGAGGGCATACCTTTACCAATTCAATTATACTTACGTTGTAAAAAATAATAATAATTACAATATAATAATTTTTTTTTTAATTCAACAATAGTGGAATAGAGGATTAGAAAATCTAACCTCTTGATCGAGACCACATACTTTATGCCAGCAATTTGACTACTATATAGGAATTGCAAATATAATTTTACAAAAAAACAATACTCGACTACCAAAAGAGAGAAAGCTAGAAAATGGAGAAAAAAATTCTTCAAATTATCAATATTTTAATTGTGATGTGTAGTCGGGTATGTAGGTAAGTATGGTCCTTTTACAATGGCACTAAAAAAACATTATCCAAACAAAACCTATACTAAAAAAAAAAAAAAAAACTTAAGGAGAAAACCTAACTGTCAGTGTCATTGTGGTGGCGTTCAGTTACACCGAACAAGTGGACAAATCCGTAATTTCCATAAATGATGCCATTGCCGCTGCCGGCCCAGCCCGCTTCTCTTCCTCTATTTCTCTCTCTCTATACCGCTCTCCATTTTTAACACAAATTATTCATTCAACATTTGATTCTTTTCAATTCCCTTTCCCCATTTCTTCTCTTACACTCACTCATTCCCATGTTTCTTCTTTAGCTCCCAAAGATTTCTCCTTCCAACTTCCAATTTCCCACTTCGGTATGTTCTTTCTCTTCTCTTTAAACCCTTTTATTTTATGTTTAAGTTCTTCCTGTTTTGTCTCTGCTCTTGGTTGGCTTCCCACGAAACCGACAGAAACAGGGTCTATCTTATTTCTTTGGAATTGGGTCTTCTTGTGATTTGAAGTTCATTGGATTTTGTGCTGTTATGTTTTCTTTTGCCGACTTAATCGGCCTGCTGGTTGTGTTTTTGGTGTGATTCTTTGTTTCTTCCAATTGGGTTCTGATTTTCATGATAGTTGTTGATTTACTTTATTCTAGTTCTGTTTTTATTTTCAATCTGATGCATTTCTTTTTGTGGGTGTGGGGTTTTGTGTTTGTTTTCCTCTTGTTTCAGATTTGAGGAATGGCTGCACAAGAAGCTGGTTCTCAACCGGTTCCTTCTTTTGAGTATGAGCTTCTTGATGGTGATCCTGATCATGTCAGGACAGTGGTTGCTTCATCAAACTTTCCAAGCCCTAGGATTGAACCTTCAAAGGTCAAGCTTAGGCATCGAATTGGGCGGGGCGTGTTCGGCGACGTTTGGTTAGCAACTCACCATCAGTCCACTAAGGATTATGATGAGTACCATGAAGTTGCTGTTAAGATGTTGAATCCTGTTAAAGAAGACCATATGAGGGTTGTTTTGGATAAGCTTGAGGATCATTTCTATAAGTGTCAAGGTGCAAAGAGTGTTTGCAGGCTGTATGGAGTGTCAATAATTAGTGGGAAGGTAATTCTGGTTTCTGTAGCTGCTGCATTTTAGGGTCATTTTGTTGGAAATATATGTGTAGGTTGCTGAGATGTTTCTGTCCTTTGTGTGTTCTTACAGTTATGCATCATCATGAAATTCTATGAGGGATCAGTTGCTGATAAAATGGCTCGCCTTAAAGAAGGAAAGCTTTCACTCCCTGATGTATTGAGGTGGTATACTGATATGGGTTTGAATTTTTAGGTGGAAAGAAAAGTTATTAAATCTCTGTCTGTATCTTTTAGATTAGTTCTTTCAGGGTTTTGAACTTATAACAAACTCTTTTGGGGAAAAATTCTCCACCTATGCTGTTTGTTGCAGATATGGAATCAATCTAGCCCAAGGGATTTTGGAATTGCACTCAAGGGAGATCTTGGTTCTTAACCTGAAACCTTCAAACATGCTCCTTACTACCAAGGACCAAGCAATTTTGGGAGATCTAGGAATTCCTTATCTATTGCACGGTGTACCGATACCAAATACGGATGTGATTCAGAGACTTGGGACACCTAACTATATGGCACCAGAACAATGGCAGCCAGAAGTTAGAGGTCCGATATCGTATGAAACTGATTCGTGGGGGTTTGCCTGCTGCATGGTTGAGATGTTGACTGGTGTTCAGCCGTGGCGTGGGAAATCGGTTGATGAAATATTTCATTCTGTTGTCAGGAAACAAGAAAAGCCATGTATTCCAAGTGGACTTCCTCCTCTAATTGAGAATGTTCTTCTTGGTTGCTTTGAATATGACTTGAGGAGTCGTCCTCTGATGACTGACATATTACATGTGTTCCAAAGGTATTCATCTAGTTCATGTCTGCTCTATTCTCACATGAAATATTGACTTCCCTAATCCAAAAGTGCTTCCTTCTTCAGATTGTAAGAGGTTATGGCTTTCTTTCTATTCCTTTGTTTTGTTTCTTTCTTTGTGGATCTATGACTTGGTTGAGGTGTATAATTTGATCCCTTTTGGTTTCTTTTGAATTTCCTACTTTAGTAACTGGTCTCTTTCTTTCTGTACTATCCAACTAAATTTTTAGACTTCAAATTTTGGTCACTAACAGAATTTGTAAACAGTAAGGGACATGAGAAGTGTGTTTTAAAGAGAGATTTTTATGTAAGGAATGGCTACAATCTACCTTTGAAGCCAAGAACCAATATCCCAGTTTGTGCTCTTCTCTCTTCTTGTTGCCTTGTTAAAATTTGTGCAGCACCTACATTTACAAAAGCATATAACTGAACCACCTTGATTATGAATAGGATATTAGGAACAGCAGAATTTTAGATATGCAGAGGCTGAGAAATGGCAGTGTTCAGTTTTTTAATGGCTGCTCTTTTTTACCATCTCTTCTAACTTGTTTAGTTGATGGAGTTAATTCTGCTTTGTAGCTCTCAACAAGTTGTTAATAGCGACTGGCAAGCCATTGGGAGTTCAAAAGTGTTGAACAAATCAAGTGCCACTGGACATACTGAATGGTTTCTCTCAAAGGATCACTTGCAAGTAAATGACTTGGTGCGTTCTAGAAAGCCATTAAACTCATGCAAATCAGACAATATGAACATCCCTGAAGGAAGGATAGTGGGTTTGGAAGGCGAAACTGGAAAGGATGCTTTTGTCTTGGTGAGGGTTCGTGGAATCCACGATCCTGTAAGAGTGTATGCTTCGACGCTTGAGCGGGTGAGTTTCGGGTTAGCAGCTGGTGACTGGATACGTCTGAAGGAAGCAGAAAAGAAACACTCTCCAGTGGGAATCCTTCATTCAATCGACCGTGTTGGTAATGTCGCTGTTGCTTTTATTGGTGTAGAAACTCTCTGGAAGGGGAACTCTTCCCAGTTTCAGATGGCAGAGTCGTTTTGCGTTGGCCAATTTGTGCGGATAAAAGCCAGCATTATGAGATCCCGATTCGAATGGCCTCGTAAAAAAGGTGTTTGGGCAACAGGGAGGATTTGGTGGATCCTTCCCAATGGCTGCCTAATGGTCAAGTTCCCTGGAATTCTCTCTTTCAAAGAAGAATGTGATACATATATGGCCGATCCAGCCGAGGTCGAGGCAGTTAATTTTAGCACTTGTCCTGGGATGGTGAAGAAGTACCAACATCTTGAGGATTTTCACTGGTCAGTAAGACCAGTTTTGATTGCATTTGGCCTGTTTACAGCAATGAAGCTGGGATTTGCATTTGGAAAGAAAGTGGGAAGATCAAAGGTGAAGAAGGGGCAAGGCAACCTTGTGTACTGTGAAACTCAACATGTTGAAGGTCAGACTGCCAACAATCCAGCTTGGATTCCTCCACCTGTGAAGAACATTCTTTTCGGAGATGGCGTTAGCACGGTCGCTCGATGATTCCACGGTCAGTTTGTTGTTCCATCAGCTCAAAGTTGTGCCAAGTTATCTGTATAGATTAACTTTACTGACTGGTTTATACTCCCAGTACTATGTAAATGCTCATGCTCCTGTACAGTTGTGAAACAATCAAACAAACAAACCGTAAGAATGTGACTGTGTATGTATAGAAAAATAATATGTTGTTTGTATAAAAAAAAGTTATATGTTTGATCTTTCATGCTTTCTGGTGGATAGATCAGTCCTGGGATACTTACAAGTCAAGAAGTTTCTAAACTTTCGATATAAATATCTATTAGATTTCTATCAAATTTGATACTATATTTTTAAAATTTGTAGACTTTTTAGACAAAATTCAATTGTATCTAAATATGTTCATAAATTTTATAGAAGTTTGAATTTTAAAAAAATATATTTATTAACACGATTAAAAATTCAAACACTTAACTACTGACATCAAATTGAAATTTTAGTAGACTATTAGACACAACCTTGAAATTACGAACTAGACTGGTTAAATTCAAAGCTAACTTTCCAAACGAGCATTATGTTGCCAACATAAAGTTCCACTCAACGGTTAATACACTCTACCTTATGCACAACCTATCTATAATATGATATTCATAAAATCAACCATTTAAAAAATCATTATCATTGAAAAAACAAAAGAAAGAAAGAAAAGGCCGTACGTTAAATCATATTTGAAACTCAATGATATATCTCAGCATTTATAGAAACAATGCAACAAACATCAAAATGACGGTGACGAAATAGAAGATATATAAATATTTTATTATTTTGACTAAGCTATGCTACGCTACCAAATGCTTATGCAACAATAGTATAAGGGCTTTTGAATTGGCATAGCGCAATTGCTTCTACAAAGTACAAGAAAATGGGAAGGAATAATAATAATAATACCCAAAGCAAGCAACCAATATTTACAATTGCCTTCCTTTATTCATATCCCAATCAACTAGACCAGCCTCCTTCAAAAGCTGTTCAGTTAGAGATGAAAGACGGGAAACTTCCAGCTTCACTTCATTCATTCTTTCGTTATTATCCACCACCACGCCTGTTCTCGTATCGACCTCGTCGTGCTGAATGCTTCTTGAATCGATATCAACCTCGAGGCTGTGGCCAGCGTTGTTCAGAAGCTTTCGGCTCATGTCGGTAAGCTTCTGAAGAGCACTGGTTGCTGTTTCAACTTGAAGCCTTTCTTCAATTGCTAAGTCCCCAATGTTGCCCTCTCCAGCACTGTCTTGTGCCAAAGCGTAGAGCTTTTTGAGATCTTTGGCTTCTTCATTCATTCCTTCCTTCATCTTCTCAAATTCTTTCTCCTTTGTATCTAATCGTTCGAGAACCGTTTTTAGTTCCTCGTCTTTGACGGTCAGGGCCCTTTCTGCAGCTAGAATTTCCATTTCTTTTTGTCTTAGGCTTTCCTTGGTGAGCTCTAGCTCGGTTTCGAGTTGTTTCTTCTGCAACCTCATATTATCAGTTGTAGGTTTCTTGAACAACTGCTGCTCTAGACTTTTGCTAAGACCATTGTTTAATTTCAGAACGTCGCCGTCCTCGTCTTTGATTGAGATCACCAATTTATTTGTGAGATCCACAATCTGTTCTACCACGGCTTCAGCTTCAGAAATTTTCAGCTTTGTATCGTTTAATTCGTTCTGCATTGTCTGAACACATTCATCTTTCTCTTTCAGCATTGCTGTTGTCTGACTGAGCTGAGCCTCTTTACTACTCATAAGCGTTTGTAGCTCAACAATTTCCTGGTTTAATTGCTCTATTTTCTTTTGTGAGTCAAGTATTTCCAAGTCTTTCTCCTCCAGAAGAAGTTGAAGAGAAACCTGTTCGGATTTCAAATGCTGGATTTCTAACTTGGCCTCGACCAACTCCGACGCTTTAACTTGAAGGAGATCGTGAGTTTTCTCAAACTCGATATTTCTATGCTCGAGCTCCCTCTGTAGAAGTGATTTCTCCTCAGTTGCCTGCAGGAGATAGGATTTCTCTTTCTTCAGTTGTTTTTGTAACTCATCTGTAAGCTCCTTTTCCATCAACAAGTCACGTTCAAGCTCCTTGTTCTGAGCCTCTGCGACCCTAAGCTTCACTCTCTCACTCTCTACTTCAATTTGAGCATCTTTTAAACTTGACATATATGCACTGATACTCTTCTTATGTTCTTCAAGTTCTGCCATTTTCTTCTCAAGAAGACCTTCTTGTTCTTCTATTTTCTTTCTGGAGGACACAAGAGACTTTTGAGAGGAAACCAACTCACTTTTCATATCGGAAAGAAGCTTCTTCACTCGGTGGAAGTCGATCATGGTTTCATTCATCTCTGTTGCTTTCTTACATGCTTCCTTTCTCATGTTTTTCAGTTCTTCCCGTGCTAACAACCATTCCGTGACTCTCTTCTCCAAATTTCTCTCTGCAACTTTCAGTTTCTCCTCTTCAAGTTTCCGCAGCTTGACAGAGACTTCCAGCTCTTTTTCTCTCTCTAGCACGGCCTTTTTAAGCATTTGTAGCTCAGCTTCTTGTCTTTTCACTACTTCGTTGGCTTCATTCAGAAGCTGGGACTTAGATTTAAGCTCAGAATCTGTCTTGAAAGCTTCCTCACTCTTCTTAACCAAATCAGCTCTCATTTTATTCAACTCATCTTCTTTCAAAGTAAGGGCAGATTCAACTGCAGCAATCCCCTTGTCTTTCTCCCTAATTTGAAGTTCTAATTCATCTATCTGTCTAGCTTGAGAAGCTAAGTTTAAATTTGCCTGCTTAAGCTCATCTTCTAATTCTTGCTGTTTCCGATAAGCAGCAGTAATTTCTTCCTCCTGCTTCTCCAACTTCTCCCTAGCATAGTTTAATTGACTCCGTTCTAATAGAATCGTTCTTTCTGCATCTTGTAGATCTTCTTCCTTCTTTTTCAACACTGCCAATGCAGCCTGAAGATCAGACTCGAGATTTTCAAGACTGATTCCTAGCCAACCATCTTGTGGGAAGTGAGGATCTTTGCTTACATGTTCTTCCAGTCTCTGTGTCTGGGCAAACAATCTCTCCAGAAGCAGTTTTGCTTCTTCACTTGCCCCATTGTCGTTTAAATTTGACTGGCAGGTATTCAGAACTGACTGGACAACCTTCAGGGAATGAGATCGTTTCTCCCGAGTTGTGATAGAAATAAGTTTTGTCTGATTCCTACTAAGCCTCAGAGATGGCCTCTATACACAGGAAAAGAAATGCAACAGTTAATATTACTTTCGGAAGATTCCAGTGAGATAATAGAGAAAACCATGACTACCAAGTTCAAATTACGTCCAACATAAATAAAGTGATAAAATGCAGACATCAACGAGATGAAAGAAATAGATTCTCATAGCTAAGAGAAGAGCATGCGGTTGGCAAAAGAAATGCATACTAGGCTCCAAAATAAATCAAACAAGAATTGTATGGAAATTTACGATCCCAACAGCAGCGTGATAGAAAAAGCGATAGAAATGCTTCCATCAATCATTCGACAGTAATCTAGTACGAAATGTAATAACACAACAACAATATATTTGCCTAAAATGAGTTCTCAAATATACTTCAAATCTTTACCGGTTCAAGAAGTTAATCTCTCTCCAAATCATTCGACAACAATCTAGAACCGAAATCAAAATGTAATACAAGTAAAAACCGAGTTCCAAAATATACTTCAATCTTCATCGGTCGAAGAAGTTAATCTCTCTCCAAATCACATCTCTAGTGTCTTCTTCTCCATGTCAACAAAAACAACAGATCCGAAAAACTCGAGGAAATTCCAGCCGAAAATAACATTAAATTTCGCGGACTTAATATACAGTGAAACAAACTATAACTAGAGAGCGATGCGCAATCGGATTAGAAAGAGGACCTTGGAATGGCAGAGAGAGGAAGAGGCGGAGATGTTGAGATGAGTAGCCGCCGGAGACGCCATGGAACGCCGGTGGAGCACATCCGTGCACAGAAAAAGACGAATTGTCGTTCGTTGCCGAATCCAATCAATCCGACAAATGCACCAAAGTGAAGACAAATTTCAGTCTCACGAGACGATCGACTTGAACCCTAACTTTCATGCCAGATCAACGAAAAAGCGCGGCGGAAGAGAATCATCACAGAAACAAATGAGCGGTGGGGAGAAAAGGCTTCTTAGACCAAAGAAATTGAGACAAAAGGCAAAACGAAAGGAGGGAAAAAAAAAAAAAGAATGTAAAGAAAAGGAAAAAGAAAAAGGAAATGGCGCACGTTAGTCGTTGCTAATTTGCGCCGCTTTTTGGACATTTTCCGGATTTTATAATACGACGGGTTAGCTACGTAACGTAGTTCTGAGAGCGAGGAGTTCCAGTAGCCTTGACCTATAGTCTTGCGCCACGTGGCATCAATATTAAAGGTTTAAATGGGAAAAAATTTATTTTACTAGAGAAAAATTTATATTGCCACGACATTATGGAATGCCTTCGTTCATTTGTTTGTCATGAAATAAGTATTTAAGAATGACACGAGAACCATAGATAAAATATATAACATTGAATGACGTGTCAAATGTTAAATAGAATGATTATGTAATAAAAAAAAATCTCTATAGTATAAGTATTGCTTCCATTTATTGTTTGTCACATCAGCATCATTTAAGAATGTTATTGAATGATGTTGTGTTTAGTAGCATTAAAACATTGATGAATAATATTTTTTTTTTGGATAACAAACATTGATGAATAATATAAAAATTATGTTGTGAAACATTCAATGAGAGTAGTATCCTTAAATGATGCATTATTTTACCATTTGACAAGTCATTAAATGGTTTTTAATTTTATTTTATGGGTCCCACATGATTTCTAAATGTTGTTGATATGAAAAGCACTGGATAAAAATAGTTATGTAAAAATTTCAATACTATTATAGGGTTATAATTTTTTTACTTTATAACTTATTTTCATCTCAAAATTTTGTTATTCTATTTAGGTCCCTAAATTTTCAAAATGTCTATTTGTGTCTCAAAAATTTTAAAAATAATCATTCTAGTCATTGTTTTTATTTTGTTTTTATTTTGCTTTTAACAATTTGAAAACATAGCTTAGGTATGTGTACTAACGTATTAATGAGAGTATGCATTCAACTACCTTATAACTTGGAGAAAGTAATGGATAAGTACTATATGGTAAGTGAAAAGATAATATAGCAATGACGAGAATGATTGTTTTTAAAAAGTTCGAGATCTAAAACAAACGTTTAGAAGTTGATGGATCAAAATGTACACTTACAATGAAACAAATTGAAAATTCTAGGAACCAAAATGATATTCAAACGAATATTGTATAGCAACCAATTAACGTTTAAATATTAACCTTAGTATCTCTTGCAAATTATATGTACATCCAACTTAGCTCCTCTTGTTTGAAAAGTTCCAATTTAGTATTATATGTTTCAACATTTTCCATAAATTAAAATTGGTTGATAATAAACTTATAACATGATACTAAGTGACTGAGCATAAAATATGTTCAAGAATACGAATTACGTCACTTAATAAAAGAAAAGACAAAACATCTCCCATTTAAAAACAAATCAAGTTGGAATTATAATATTTTTCTGTTAGATGACTTAATTGAGAAACGTTAAAACGTAAGGGATTCAATTGAAATTAAATACTATTTGATCAATAAATTTTGATATATATATTTTTTTAACCTTTACATAATTATCCATTTTGGTCTTTTCTACTTTCCTATTGTACTTAGCAGAAAGTTCCGGTGGCAAAACCTAAACTTTATTTAATTTTTTTCTATTTAGAAAAAAAAAAAAGTTTATTTCTTTATTAGCTCAACCATCATAGTACATTAATCCTCCAAAAAAGAATAAAAAATAAGAAAATCCACCATATTACATTAATTATATAATTATTGAAGCTGCTCCACCTAACACGTGTGAAATTTGCTGCCACCCGTTTCCCCTCTGACAATACTTTGCTGCCACTTGTCTTTAATATCAATAAAGAAAACCACAATTTAATATTAATAAATCATATACCAAATGAAGCACAAACCAAAAATAATCATAATAATAATATGATCATAAAATTATCAACTTCCATCTAACTCTCAAATCAAGAGATCGGAAGTTCAAATCACATGTCCAATATATTATTGAACTATAAAACGAGACACTAGTTAATTTTCTTGGGTAGAAAGTTAAAATCTTCCTCTGATTGAAGTACATTTTTACTCTTATTTTCTAAAGTAAAAAACTAAAAAGTAACACATCTATTCAATTTGTACTAATTTTGTTGATTTAGGCCGATTTTAGTGATCAATTTTGTAGGTTAAATTAGTTTTCAACAATTTTCTTTATTAAAAAAAGGGGGTTTTCAATAAAGTTTAAATTTTCAAGTCAATCTTTTCTTTTCTCGAAATTAGATATCCAAATTTAACCAAAATCCCAACTATATAATACCAAACATAAACTCACTTCTTAAAACCATGATCAAAATACATTTCTATATATTTACCATAAATAGACCGACCAGAACAGCAAAATCTAAGTTTCAAGTTTTGGGTTTGTTTGCATCTCTTCTCAAAATGAACAAAAACACTTGGACAAAAGTAAGAGAGAAACAACATCGTGGGAAGAGCCAAATAGCTCAAATATTAGGGGTATCCAAGCCTCCCTTATCAGTTGTAGGGTCCCCTAATTTATAAGGTAACATGCCCTAAAAAACACAACATCGTGGGAGGAAGTTTTTCCCTTAAAAGCCAGGCCAGCAAACGGCACAAGTCACAAAATGACATGACTGACTTTTGCACTAACCCACCAACTAAGATCATAAACTATACCAAGCAGCATTATTTATCCAAAGATGTGCAAAATGGCTACTGAATCAACAAAGTGCTTTCTTATATTTAAAGGGGTGGAGGGGAAAAACAAAGAGAGAGAGAGGGGGGAAGAAAAAAAGGAAAAAGGAAATAATATACTGATTCCAAAGGGGATCATGTTGTGGTATTTACTTTAGTATTTTGTGAACAAGAAGCCTCTGCACCATCAGCTTCCTTTGACATCCTCAAATTCATACAATGCCGGAAATAAGAATTGACCTGTTTCCTCAACCTAGCGTTTTCGGTGAACATGTCTTTAAGTATCGTCCTCAACTCTGCATCTACCTTAAACGAATCGTCATCGCCATCCTGCACATCGTTGTCTGCCATTGAAGTAGCAGTTTGTTTGCCATCGGACAGAAGATTTGCCTGAACAGTTTGTCCCAATAAATTTTTTAATTATGAACGAAAGTAAACCATAAAGCACCCAGATGATATAGCCAGACAGCAGCAGGATGATATATAGTTACACCAAAGAGACAAAATGGTGACAAAAAAAAAAGATGCTACCTCAACAACGACAAAGGTTAGATTAGACTAATATTATTAGGATTTTTTGAATAACCCGGTATCGGGCCCCCACCCTCATTAATCTAGGGCCACCAATTCCTACCCCAAGGCTCAGACCCAAGAGACATATCCAGGATTTCCTTTATTAAGCTCACTCGAAGGTTCAAACACACAACCCTCTGGGTAGGTGTTACTCAGAGACCACATGCCTTTGCTAACGGAGCCGCCTCTTGGGGCAAATATTATTAGCGTATTAACAGTACATCACTCATTAGCCACGAGGTTCGGTAGTAGGAGTTGGTTATAAATAGAGGGAGTGGGAGAGGATGAGGAGACAATGTTTTAGTTGGTTTAGGCTTGAGAGTATGCAGACAAGAAAAGAGCTCTGCAGCATAATAGATACATATCAAAACATATTGGATACCTCAGCCAGGAGGAGATTTAGTTGGTCATCAGATGTTGTCAACAAATCCAAGGCATTAGATAGGAATGATGATTTCACAACATGGTTAGAATCATCATCTGATGAAAAATTCATGCTGCACTTTTGAAGCCGACCATGTAGGCTCCTACATTCAGACAGCAGCTTTCTCCGAGCGGCGTTTGCATGCTGTCTCATTTCTCCTTCCTGTTGGAGGAATTCCTGAATGAGGAGAAAAAGAACATCAACAAGACATACTAAAATTTGACTCTTTAGTTCAGTCAGAATATGCGAATTAACTTTTCAGTCAGTAAACTGAACAGATTTTGCGAACACAATTTTTAAGCTAAAATAGATCTTTTTTGTTATTATCTCAACATATATGCTCTGAGAGAAAAATTCAGATGTGTTACTAAGTATTTGATGTTGAAACGTGTCAAACAAGTGTTGCAGAAAACAGGAAAAAGATGTTATCATAGCACAATTTAACAGATTGCAGTACTACCTCAGTCTCAGACTTCTGTTGAAGTGTTTGACTAAGCTCTTGTTTAAGTTTGGCCTGGGTACTTCGAAGAGATTTGACCTCTTTAACAAGAACCCTGATGTCCGCTTTTGACTTTCCTTCAAGCTCTTCAAATCGCTTAGAAACATTCTTTAGTTGCTGTTTCGTGGAATCAAGCTCTTCTTGCAAGGCAACTTTCTCTTGGAGGGTAAATTCTTTTGTAGGCACTGAAAATGAGTTTTCACCCTGGAGAATTTTGTGTATTATCAAAAAGAGTTGGTGCAAAATAGTGACAGTAATAAGATAAATAAGACCAATTTAGAAGATTAAAAACCTCTTTAGACTTCAATTTTAACTCCATTTCCAATGATTTGTGACGAAGTTCCTCCATTTCCCATTGCATTTGGGTGACTTTTTCTCTCTCCATCAAAATAGCTTGTTGAAGGTTTTCTTTACTTTTCTGCTTGTTTGTTTCGAGTTCTACTTCCAAATCCTTAACCTGGGAACAAATTTCCACAAGATGAATTAGGTTTCTGTCAGTGTCCAGCATGTAATCACAAACACGACCATAAGTCATTTTGAGAACTTATGATAGTATTATTGAGCTACTAATGCAGAACTTATGATAGTCAGCCCAAAGAACACTGGCCATTGGCACAGAAAAAAAAATGATTTGGCATTCAATTAACGATAGTGCAAATTCAATATGTGGAACAACTGGTATGTATTTCTCAAGATAGAGAAAACATATAACACAGTCACTCATGAGAAACTTTGCACAGCTGATGGCTGTGGAAAATGTATTGAATAGATTTAGATAAAAAGAAATAGATGTTAAAAGTGCCCTCAGACAGCAGCTAATCCTTAATTGGAATAAACAGAAAGTTTTTAGTATATCATTGATTATACCATTGTTGCAAGGTAATCTTTCACGGTAATTTCCTGATTCAATCTTGATATAAGGTCCTCCATGTCTGTTCTTGCTGTCACTAGCCTTTGATGCATTGTTGAAAGAACCCTATTCATTTTATGGCGATGATCCTTTGGGAGGAGCAGTCCGTCACGTGAAAAATGTAATTCAGGATTGCTATGAATTTCGATTGCATTTGAAACCTCGCCACTTGAATGGTCAAGTGAGCCATTGCCTACTGAATTTGGATGCGAAAAGCTTGAAAGTTCTCCACCTCTCAGAGAACTTACATCACTTGCCACACTCTCATCAGACAGCTTGCGAGCATGACCAATTACCTTGCCAGGCTCAGGCTCTGCAAATGGTACCAGTCCATTTTTATCTAAGTATGATGCCTTAGAAGTATTACCATTGTGCCCGTCCTTTACATTGTTACTATATCTAGGATGAGCTTTATGTTTTGGAAGGCCTTCCAACTGCTCTAGAATGGTCTGCCCCATAAACAGTCCCTCGTCAATATTGGACAACCCATACTTCACAAGTTTTTCAATTGGACTGGAAAGATCGTCATCCAGAGCTAAATCATCTATGGCAATTTCAGAATTATCATCTCTTCCCAGACTTGCTGTACCAAGTTCAGAGGCCTCATAAGCAGTATCACTACCATAATCTGATGCAAGCGATAATCCACCAGCAACAGTAGATGAGCTTGAATTAGGAGGGGATTGATGTGCAGAAATTTTGCTGTTGTAATCGGGGTATTCACCTGAAGGCGCCTGATTATCATTTTGGAAAGCTGAAAGCATTGTGACAGGAATTAAAATGTTAAAACTCCAATATATGTGTCACAAAGAACTGCGTATAATAACGTCTAGAATTAACACTTTTAAGGGGTAAAAACTGGATAAATATAAAAGCAAAGACATTTTTGAAGTATACTCTATACTAGAAAAGACGTACAAGACCTAGCAGCAGCTTCAAGCTCAAGGAAGGACGCTACTGCAATACTTCTTGATATATCAATGTCAGACAGCAGCTTTGTCAACCACTCCTCCAAAGAGCGCCTTCTCTGCAACAAAATTAAACCTGTGAAGAATAATAGTTACAGTCTAACAGATAGACAACAAAATGCATAAAGATAATTACACATGTTATGGATAACTTCAACACCCTCATCTCAAAACCAAAAGGTTTTAGTTAATTGCAGATAGACGCACAGCGCACTAGAACACATGGTAGAAATGTGCAGTGCTCCAAGGGGAAACTAATGAAATCTCAGAAGCCCTATAATATCTGAAAGACAGATATAGGCGATTAATGATTCCTACTTTCCTTAACAATGATTGCAAAGGAATGCAGGACAAATACATCAGGGTCCACCCAAACTGTGTCTAAACTTAGGCATGACTTAAGAATGTATAAAATAGTCGGTATCTATTCTCATGTTTTTCATTCCTAGTTCTGTAGAAGATAATTCTCGAGTCCTTACCTATTGGCAAAAGGATTGATTCATGCAAAGGTTATCAAATCATACGGAAAAAAATGCCAGCAAGGTTATGTAGAGTAAAGTAAACAAAGACACTGAGAGAGAATAGAAATTAAATGACATGCTCGTGCGTGCATCATTCTGCAGATTGCCCACCTCTTCTAAGAGTGCCCTGGTTTTCATCCGTAAGATTCCTTTGGGTGGAGCTGGTGGAATAGTTTTCTTTGGAAAAGCCTTTTTAACCTGCCAAGTTATAAAATGTCATAACTGAGAACACTTAAAATATGAAAGGAATTTAATTTTAAACATAATAATGGAAATCATCTTTCCTCAGAAGACAGGAAGTAACTGCAACAAGAGAGATTTTCAATGTGAAAAGGGGTATTACCAAGTGAAATAAAATGCATAAACTTACATCAGAGAATAAATTCAAGAAATCATTAAATCGCCTCAATACTCCCCGCATTGCTGTGATCCCCTCAGGTGACTGTACACCAACCTGAACCCTGTAGAACTGTCCTTTGATAATGTTAATGTACAAGCAAAGAAGTGCTATGCTATATATAAAAATGTAAATGATAGATAAATGGATAAGTTGATTCATACAAGAGAAACTATATGCGCCATTATTTAATCAAATCCATCATAGCTATGACACATTTTCTTGCAACATCATTTTTTGGGCATCATATTATTTTGCAACTTCAAATAATGTAAGTGATTAATCAATATCAGGGAACTAAGATGTTATTCATAGAGGCACAAACATGCAATTAATAAAAACATCCAACCATAAGTACCAAAAGAAAATGGAGACGTTGAATTGAGTACCACTATGGGATCTGCAGCTCGAGTTTTAGGAAGGGCAACCCATGAAGGTATTATAACACAGTAGCTCCATCCAGTGTGATGATCATGAGGCCAAACTGTGTCCTTCCCATTCTGTACAGGAAATGAAAGCTTTCCCAGTGAACATTAAAATAAAAATTACCAAATATAAAGAACGCAATCAATTATAAAGGAAACAAGGGAAATAGTTGCTATACACCACCCAACATTGACAAAAAGCATAGAGCTAAGCCAGAAATCCTTACTTTTCTTCTTCTAAAAATCTCACTTAAAATGAGATAACTTCTTAACTGAAATTTGAAAGACTTTTTGTTCCCGATACAAAACACCAAAACCTTCAAGCAGTTCTTTTCTTTTTTTTTAAATGACAATTGGCATGAAAAATATTGCAACCTAAGCAGCCATTAATGCCCTAGAAAAGAAAAGAAAAAGGTAAAAGGAATGCAGTTCGTCCATATGGTGCATAAAAAGGCCACTGATACACTAAGAACGATGCAATTCAATACAAGTAGCCTAAAGTAAATATGGCAAGTTTTGAAAACAGCTTGAAAGTAGATATTAAGAATAGAACTACAAATCAATGAGATCGTGAAAACAAACAGTAGTTATTATTCAAAATCCCATTATCCAGCAAGCCAGACAAGTAAATTCGACAAAGCCAGTGAAATCTATTCGGTCAATCCACCAAGAAAAATCCAAAGAAAACCAGAGACATGTATAAAGACTTCTCATAATCGAATTCTAAGAAAATAAATCCACATAATCAGAACACAAGACCAACCCATTTTCGAGGAGGAGGGCTCCAGTCCATTCCAAGAGGCAACGGCGAGGTTCCATCGTGTCTATGCTTGGGCGGACTTCGATTCTTCATCATACTTTAACTTTCTCCTAAAATTACCACGAACTGAAGACAATCATCAGGATCGGAAACACGAATTCGGTTAGATCGTCTTCCTTATCCTCTACGCAATCCAATCCAATTAACCAATCGATGAACGACCTCCCGCTCGAATTCCGCAGCAATCAACGGCGTTGTTCCATCGGATCGAATCGGAAAAAACCAAACAAGAGGAGGAAAATCTGACCATGGACAGATGGAACTAGAATCTCACGCCAGCAAAGGGGAAAAACGTAGCCACCTGAAGCCGCGTGCAGCGAGTGAATTGAGAAATTCTCTGAGCTTTGGCTTTTGGGTTCCGTCTGTATCTGTGAAGAGCGAGAGAGATAGAAGGAGAGAGAGAGTGCTTGAGAAGCAAACACCGAACTGTCGTCGTCTCTCCCGAGACCTTCTTCCTTGAGCTTCTCGGCGGAAGTATGAAAATTTTGTTATAATAGTCCTATTTTCCTTTTCCAAAATGGACTCCGAATTGTACTCTTTAAGTTTGGATTGGAATAATGGCCCAAACTTCCTTTTGAAATGACCGTATTGCCCTTTCCGAAAGTAGAGAGGAAAAATTATTGGTTAATTTATCAAAAATACCCATATACCCTGGGGTTGGTTTAATTATACGTCTCAACCATGCATATGCAAACACGTCATTTTTCGTCCATGAATTTAACGAAAAAAAAAAAAACCTTCAAGGATTATTTTGAAACAAACTTCAAACTTCAAGGACTAAAATGAAAGATTTGAAAGTTCAGGGGTATGATTGAAACAAACTCCATAGTTCAGGGATATTTTGATAATTTAACCAAATTATTATATCTAGATGCCACAATTTTATATAGTTCAATTAGGAGAGAAAAATGAACTAACAAAAACTTAAGGAGAGAAAAATCATCGAAGTGAATACAACATAACAGTAATACATATAAAGGTTGGTTGGAAGTTCGAGTCTCCATCTTCAAAAACCCAAATGTTATTCAACTGAGACTAAAATTATAATTTTAACTATACATCCAAGAGATTGGAGAGGGTGACTATCTTAAATAATGTTTTCAAAGAGACATCAATGAGTATTTTACTTTATTCTAAGTCAAAACGTGCATAACTCAATGCTAATTGACATGTATCATCGACCAAGAGTTAAGAAGTTTGAATTCTCCACCTTCAAATGTTGTTGACCGAAAAAAAATATTATATTTTTTTTTTACTTTTAGAATAATTCAATTTTGCTTTGTAGTTGGAAAAGAAAAATAGAACAACTCTAAGAATGTAATATTTCTCTTATTTATTAAGCTATTGTCAATAATCTCTCCCATCTATGGATGTTTAAGTCTCTAACTCAAGTTAAACTAAATAAGGAAAAAAGAAAAACTCTCATGACTCAAACACAATATTAAAAAAAGAAAATACAAATAAAATTAAGTAGTTTTCAAAACATAGTAATTTAACCAATTAAAAACGTTGATTTTATTTAAAGTCCCATGAATGGAAGTGATTTATGTTTAGTGTTATAGACAATTTTGGACCACCACAGTGTACGAGGAGCTGACGGGAATAACCGGGAGGAGATGAGACTAGGAAAAGGACCCAGAGGAAGACCATACCAACGTGGCCCTTGGGCCGAGGCCGACCACTCGGCCCGCTGTTCGGGCCGAGTCCATTTGCCTCCACTCGGTCCCTATCGCCTCGAGTCGCCCCGGTTCCGCTCGGTTCGCCCCAAAACGCCTTTGGATTCCAGAAAACGCTATGAGGAAAAGCATGTATAAAAGCCTCTCTTCATCACTGAAGACGGGGGCCGAAAACTCTATTCTCGACTTCTTTCTCTACTCTCTAGCTGCTCAGTTTTCTGACTTAGGCATCAGAGGCCACCACACCGGTGTCCAGCGATTCTTGCTGGTATTGCAGGCCACGTCTTCCCCAACTTCTACAAATTCACTGGTGTCACGTGAAGGTCGGGTGGATCCCCTGTCCGGATTTTGACATCTAACATTTAGTATAAAATATGTCTCAATCATTTGTTTTTTTTTTATTATTTTAAGAGGAGAGTTGTTTGAACGTGATTGAGTTTTAAATTTATAATATTTTCATCTATGTATTTTAGAATAGAGTTTCCATAAATCATTTCTATTTACAGGAAATAAAAAATTATCAAGAGGTCACATGTTCAAATCGTTGGTTGAAAAATCTTGTGTTTTTGTATAAACATATGGTTCGGGGTAAGATTGTAAATATGCACATTGTGGGCCTAAAGTTGGACTGGTGGGGATAGCCATGAGAAAAACGTTGGTTTTATTCAGAATTTTTGGAACGGTCCATAAATATTCTTACAACTCTTTATTTTTTTTTTTAATGGTCAACCATTTTCATTTCAATTGATAATTCGGGTGGAATTCATTGGATAAAACATTAATTATCATGTTAAAAATTAATGGTTCAATCTTCTACGTTTTCAATTATCAAACTAAAAAAAGAAAATCATTTCATCATTTTATATTTATTTATATATTTTTTTTAGGAGTACAAAAATTAAACAAGAAAAGAAGAAGAAATATCTATATGAGTCATCTCGAGGGTTAAGGTGCTTTGAGCCCAAGGTGGACAATCCTCCATCCAGACTTCAGAGTGCTTCGACATGCGAGAGTGGGTGGCTAGCATATGGGCAACTTTGTTCCCATCTCTAGAAGTAAGATATGGTGAGCATGGAATAGATGTTTGATGTGAAGAATAAGGGGAGCAGTCTCATTGAAATGTTGGTCCTGGTCATGCATAAGATTCCATACTATTTTAGAGTCTATTTCCGTCCAGATCGGTGTAAGTCCTGAATCCACCGCTAGAGTGACTCCATCTATAAGAACTTGAGCTTCCGCCCATTCAACCGAACAACACGTTCTTCTGAAAAATTCTGCAGCTGCCATCGTCTCCCCTTTGGAGTTGCGAATGATGATACCCGATCTCATCTCGCCATTAATAATAGCTGCATCCGTATTAATAATACTATTTTATATTTATATATAGCTAATATGAGCAAAACTCAACATGATTAGAGTATTTGTATACTATCAACAACTTTTATTTTTTAATGAAATATTCTCAACAATTAAAATGTTGTACGCTTGTTTTTAGAATATGTAATATACTTGTGGAATAGTTAAGTCAGCTAAATCAAGCGACAATTTTGAATTGAAAATAGTTCGAGTGACCACACAATTCTCTTTATGAATATTCAAATTCTTCAGAAAAATGACCCAACACACAAGTATAAAAATTATCAAATTGAAGATTCTCTTACATCAAACATATTAACGAAGGTTTAAATTTTAAGTTTATACCTTCATGATTATACCATTTTTTCCTAAACTATTTAAATATTTGTCAACATTTTTTTTCTTTCTTTCAAATAATAATAATAATAGGTCAACATGAACTATGTTCAAATCATCCCCATATATTGATTTTATAAAGTTTGTTTTTATGCAGCAAATCATCCCCATTTGTTTTCTTTTGTTTTGTATTTTAGTTTGATTTGGTCAGACTCAAATAAATAAATTAATTCAGCACACATAGATTTAATACGTATGATGACTTATTAATATATGTTTCATTGATTACAACCAAAATCGAAGGCCCCTTGTCCATGGTTTCACATTCGATTATTGTAAACAAAATACAATCCAACCTGATTACAATCTACTAAATATTGTATTCGAATTCCAATACAATTCGATCCACCATGCAACTCCTTAAATCTTATCATCTCATGAAATAAGACAGAGTGCAAGACAAAAATGACATCTCCTCTTTATGTCAAGCTCTAATTTATATTTACACTCATTTATATATCATATAGGGTATAATTATTATTATTATTTTTTTTCATATTGTCTCTAATGTTGGGTGGATTGTTTTTGCCAAAAAAAAAAATGTTAGGATGAGTTGAATGACGAATAAAAAGAAACGATACCCATTTTTGTTATTATATCCCATTTAGCATAAACATGAGAGAAGAAAGTGATAGTATCACAACCATAACTAAAAATTGAATCTGAGCATAGTTAAATTGAATAGCTTATATCATATTATATATAAAGAAAAAAATGAAATAAAATCAATATAGCACGCTGGAGCAAAAAAGTAACATTAAATGCCTCAATTGCGTTGACAGGGATTCGAACGCTGGAACTTGGCGTCAAAAGCAATCGGAATGCGTGCCCCCCTGGCCCCCACGTGGGTCCGCCCCTGACCACACTACATATCATTGAACTAAAGGGAAAAAAAAAGGCAAAACATTAATTACTTACTTTACAAGAGACATGGGTAAGGGTGTTCATCGAAAAAGTAAAATTGAACCAAACCGCATATATTCGGTGAAAACCGAATCAAATCGAATAGAAAAAATTCGATTTTATTCGATTCGGTTTTCGGATTTATCTAAAACATGATTAAAAAAAAAAAGTGGTTGACACATATAACTTGATGCATCATTTCATGAAGCTTTATTATTATTATTATTTAGTTATTATAGTTTTTTTTTAGGACTATTTAGTTATTTTAGTTAATAGTTCCGTTCAACTTTAAATTTGGTTCTGAACTTGAAACCATGTTTTGATTTTATCATTATCTAAACCGAAACCAAATCACAGTACTTATAAAAATTGATGTCACGTGGATAGGTTCAAAGTTCTTACTCACTCACTGGCAATGCAACAGTACAATACGATAAACACACAAAACCAGTTATAAATCATTAACGATATAAAAATTTATAGTTTAAATCATAACATTATAAGTTTAGGGTTTTAATAAATTCTAAAAAAAATCAAGTATAATTTTTTTTTCCAAAAGATTAAAATAAAGTAAATCTGAGATTTAAATAAAATTCAATTTGCCAAGTAATGGAGACAACTCAATTACTTAAAAAATTATAACCACACCCCCAACTAAAATAAATGAACAAATAAAACTTGGTTTAAAAAGGGAAAAAAATGCTACTACTCAATCTATCACTCTCACTATTTTATCTTGGGTCTCTATCAATGTATTAAATTTTTATCGACATGTCGATATTTTCATTTATATTTCCACATGTCTATAAATAATATTTATAATAATTATTTAAATTAATTTTTAAAATGTAAAATATTTATTTGTTAATTAAATCTTTTTTTGAATTTTTTATTTTAAATATTTTTTTCTTAAAATATCCATTAACATTTTGTTGATATTCATAAATTTTTTTAACAAAATATTTAATTTGAAATATTTTCATAAAATTAAGATCTCGACATTTTTATGGACATCCACATTTTAATCTTTGGTCTCTCTATTAATATATATATATATATATATATACATGGTCTGAAATAATAATTGGAAGAGGAAAAAGTGGTTAATAAAAAAGTGAAATTATTGCAATCAGCTTTCTAGCTCATTCCCGCTGTGTTGGCAAATGTTGATTTTTAAAAACCTAATTTCAATTCCTCTCTCTCTCTCTCTCTCTCTCTCTCTCTCTCTCTCTCTCTCCGATAATCTTCAACGCCCGAATTTCAAGCTGGCGGTGAGAGATTCAAGATCCTGATCTTCCAGCTCGTATCAGCTGCTTCAGCTCCACTCATCGGCGTGCTTCATCGGCGTGCTTCTTGCAGTCGATTTTATCTGTAGTCGATCGATTTGATCTCCACTCTCATGGCAATAATTTATGCGTTGGTGGCGAGGGGATCGGTGGTTTTGGCCGAATTTTCTGTAACTCCGACGAATGCAAGCTCGATTTCTCGCCAAATTCTCGATAAAATTCCGGGAAACGATGATTCTCATGTTTCCTACTCGCAGGACCGGTATATCTTTCACGTCAAGCGTACCGATGGCCTTACGGTTCTCTGTATGGCCGATGACACTGCCGGAAGTGAGTATCACTCTCTCTTTTCGTATGATTTCTTCAGTCGTTGTCTCGTTAATGAGGATTGGGTTTCATTTCCATTTTGTTATACTGATGCGTTGTGCAATTGAGCAGTCTGGTGCTGATTACTGGATAATCTTTGTTTTAGATGGCTGATGCTAATTATTTAACGCTCCGTAGTCGGGTCATTTGGTTTCACAATACAGCATACCGTTGATTTCTAAAAGTGCGCGGGAGACTGAGAGTATAGTTTTCTAGTCAGAATATGGGGAGGTGGCGGATGTGCGTTGCTGCTATGTTTAGCTTTAAGGATGGTTTTGTTTCATAGACCATACATTGTTCTTGGAGAAATCTGTTGATTTGATGGTTTTGTTTGTTCATTGTTAATTGTTTGCAATTTTTCTTTGGTTTGTGTGAAAGCTCGCCAAAAGAAAAGTATCTTCGGGGTTTGGATGGCATTTGTATATATATTGAACCTGGATGATATTTTTCGTAACATCAAAATGACTAGTGTGAGAATTCTTGTTGCTATCTAAGAAGCACGGATGTGGACAAGGTGACACGTCATTTTTTTAAAATCTAGGATACGGACACGACACGGACAAGTTTGGTAAAATATACATTTTTCAAAACATATGTCATTTTTATATAAGAAGGAAATTCAAAATCAATAAGTTTACGTATTTGTATGCTTAAAAAATGAACTTAATGCATTTCACCCTTAAAATTTATTATTTTGGTCATTTAGTATTATGTCTATTTAGTATACTTAACAAGTACTCGATATGGACCTACATTGATTTTGTACCACTAGTGTTTGCCACATATCATTTGTGTTAACAAGTGTCCGATACATGTCCAACAAATGTCGGAGTGTCCAAATGTTCGACATGTGTCGGACACGGACATGCTAGTCAAACTAAAGTGTCCGTGCTTCTTAGGTTGCTATCTTGTAAAATATACCGGTATGAGGAATCACAAAATGTCTATCGATCTTAATCAGCTTTGCCCCATTGACAAGTGAAGCCAATCATCTAATACTCTTTCTGCAGCAAATCATCTTTGAAACTCAACTCATTCACACAGTTAAATTCAGTCAAGAGTTTTAAGTTGTACTGACAGTGACAACCTATATTCTTCAGGGAGGATTCCTTTTGCATTCCTTGAAGATATTCATCAGAGATTTGTAAGGACATATGGCCGTGCAGTTCATTCAGCCAATGCTTATGGCATGAACGATGAATTCTCAAGAGTTTTGAGTCAGCAAATGGAATACTATTCCAATGACCCAAATGCAGATAGGATCAACCGGTTGAAAGGTGAAATGAGTCAGGTGATTATTAAAATGTTTCAAGGTTTTATATATGTACTCTTATCAGCACAAAATAACTGAAAGCAGCAATATATCTCCTTACACTTCACTTAGTCTAGGATGTAATGTAATGACACACGTCTTCTTATTTTCAATCTGGGTGGATGGGGAGAGGGGCGGGTGAATGATGCAGACTGCGAGAATATTTTTTTAGTGTGTTGCAGTTCTGTGGTCATTTAGGTGCGACACTTCCAGTACCTTAATCTGTTTCTTCATCATCAATGTACTGCCACTCTGTTATCAGACTCTTGTATTGCTTACCAGACTTAGCATAACATCATATAAGAAACAAGATTCATCTCAATAAAAAAAAGTAGTACATATTATTGGGAGGAAGAAAAATTCAGCTGAAGAAGTATACTGAAAGTATTGTTCATGAAGAAAAAATGGCGAAGAAAGCCCCATCTTTCTAATACATAGATAGTGGTCTATTTTCGGAACGTATATCTATTATATGGCTTCTTTGTTATGCAACTATCACATGTTACTGATAACCAATAGTTATGTTTTACAGGTGCGAAATGTCATGATAGAGAATATCGACAAAGTTTTGGAGAGAGGTGACCGCTTGGAGCTGCTTGTGGATAAGACTACTAATATGCAAGGAAACACCATGCGGTTCAGAAAGCAGGCCCGACGTTTCAGAAACACAGTATGGTGGAAAAATGTTAAGCTCATGTATGTTTTTCCCCCTTCTAAAGAATCATTCCTCCATCAGTACTAAATGAAGAGCTCATTATTTAATTATGGAAAGAACTTGCGACATCATAACCTTGACTAAAAGGTTAAAGATTTGAATCTTCATCTCCACATTTTGTTAAACTCAAAAAAAAATTAAAAATAAAAAAATAAAAAAATTATAATGCATGTTTTTAGTTCTGAGTGGCTAAATGTTTCCTTGTTTCTCTGTGTGGGCAACTCTGCTTATGGAAGTTTCATTTATAATCGATTTTAGAAAGCATCTTAATGCATGTTTGGGAGTGATTTTGAAATTGCTAAAATCACTTTTTTCATGTTCGAAATCACTCCAAAACATACCTTTAATTCTTCAAAACCAATTTCATGTTTAATTTTACACTTTTAAACGTGATTTTCATATCATCAAAATTGATTTTAAATTATTAAATGCATGTTTCAGGGTGATATTAAATATGACAAAAGTGATTTTAACCGGTGAAATCACTTCCAAACATTGCATCAATGTCTTAAGATGATGATATTGTGCTTCCTACTGATGAAATAAATGCCTTAAATCTTGCAGGGTAATGCTGATAATCCTCCTTCTAGTGATTGCTTACTTGGTGCTGGCTTTTGTTTGTCATGGAGTGACACTACCTACGTGCCTATGATGAGAACAACAATTTGGCGTGATAATACGTAGTTTGGATTTCTCCTCTCTTGTTTGCATTGATTTTCCAGGTGTACTTTGCTCGTACACTAATTTATAAACTCAGCTTGTCTGTGTGCTCTCCTGTATTCATCGTAATTGGGTGCTGATGATTTGGATTACATGTTCGTCTTCAGAAGCCATGGCTTTGATTGGACATTGTAAGTAAATTCTTAAGATGAATCTATAATATATTTTGATACATCTTGAAGCTTTAGCTTTGTTGTCCATTACGAAATCTTTGATTCTGTAGGTCTCTTCTGGCCATATTTGACATCTTTCGAGTTTCGACAATTATGTGGTGCTATAACGTATTTCGCTGAAAAGCGCCTTGTGCGATTTATTAGATATAAAATTGTATTTTATGTTTGATATGACTAAACTTTTTAATATTATGTCTGGTAGGTCTAAAAATTTTAAGAGATCCTGGAATAAGTCAAGGATCTAGTAGACATAAACTTGAAAGTTTAAGAACCCATTTAATACTTCTTTAAAGTTAAGAACTTATTAAATACAAAATTGAAAGCTCAAAGAACACGTTTTAGACTTGAAAGTTCCCAGATTTATTGATAATTTACCTTATAATTCTTTGTGAGGTAGCTGTTTAATCTTCTATTTTCTTGACGAAAAATAATTATGTATAAGTTCAAATATGCTTTACTACTTGTGTTGTGCGCTGCTCTCAGATTGTACGAATTGGAGGAATTCTGGAGGGCAGGAATCTGATTGTAAATAATTTTTCAATAGATGAAATATTGAGTTTTCACTTCATGATCTACTTTCTATTGTCAAATTGAGCATAGCTAACGGTAATTGGCATACCTCTTAGAAAAATATATACTTTCTATTTGAAAGACGAGACATGAGACAAACATTTTAAATTATCAAATTTTCAAAATTTTCAACACTCTGAAAGGCACCCTATGGCAAGGTGTTTGATTATAAAATACTGAAAACGCTGAAAACAGTTCATCTAAATCTAACCCAAAGTTGCTTTGTTTGGATAATTTATTTATCTGTCATGGTGTCAAATAATAAGTGGGTTAAAATATCATTTTGAGATTTGTTCTATTTTACTCCCTATATTGCCAAATGTCAAAATTTAGTCCTGTACTTCCATTAAATCTTTAAAACTAGTCCATCCTTTTAGTTCATTGTTAATTTTTCTAAGAAAAAATTAATCCCCGATTCCTCTATAAATCTTAAAAAGATACTCACCTGATGAAATTCAATGTAAATTAACTTCAAACTAATGATAAAGACTAAAGATTTATCGAAATTACATAGAGTAAATTTACAAGTACCAGAACTAAAAAAGAATCAGTCTCCAAAGATGGGACCAAGATAAAAAATATATATATATATATAGCACTCCAATCATAAAAATCAATGAACCAGACAAGTACGGCAATGATGGACAGAGGAAAATTTTGCAAGGCAAAATGGATACAAAATGTTATAAACATCATTTGAGCGAGCCCACATGTATATGAACGGTTTGCAGTCACAATCACAATTCTGATAATTAAAAGGTGGGAAGAGAGAAAAAGAACATCCTCTCCTGTATAGTTGTTAAAGACAGAAATACTCTCTTACATAGAACAGTGTCACCATTTACTAACCAAATAATTCTATGCATTATCTCCAACTGTAAAGTCTCTACATACCTAATGTTACTATAATGAATGTATCAGGGCCCATAGTCTACAGCAGTAGCAGCTCTTCAATTACAAGGCAGAGCAAAGACCATTATTGAGGGGGTTGAGAATTTAAGTGGGAGAAAATGTAAGGGTATCTGGTCCCACCTTCAATGGGAATGACCAGATTAGATGCAATATGAACTCATGAGTAAGATGGCATACCCTACTAGCTTAGTCTAGGAGCCTACTGTATGATAATAGAGCTCTTGCTTAAAGTTCCACAGAAAATTGTGCACATGATGCTTCTCTATCATCCTTAGGTAGCCTATATCAAAATGCTGCAGTGTAATTGCAAACTAAGAAATGATTTCCAATAGTTTATTATGTATCAATTTCAGGGTTTCTTATTTCATACTTACTTGATCGCATGGAGGCAAAGTTCTGACTGGATTAGCTCCCTGCTCAGGATGCAGGCTGCAAATGTGCTCCTCGTTTCCTCCCAATACCTGAAACTACCAGTTCGATGAACCAAGCACTAGTTTCCCATTAACTAATTCTAACAGTCATACTCATACAGATATCTTACTTTCAGCAGTTGAAAGTTTGGAACGTAAAAAATGAGACAACTTTCATAATGATGATGAATGGTTAGGTATCTACCTTTGACCAGTATGGCAAAGGAGCTTTTTATTGCAAAGAGCTGAATCATTGAGTGTGTGTGGGGGTAGAGAAATGAGGGTTTCCCTGAAGAAGAAAGTAGTTGTGCTTTGATATCTTCGAACAATGCCCCACATGTAGGCCATAATGTCAAAGCAAATCAAGCAAACAAGTTCTGCATTTCTCTCTCTGGGATATGTACTGCAATTTGCAAGTGGGGAAGGGTTGTTTTAGGAAAGGCTGGAAGTATGGTCATATTGTTTACCTGCATTATGTATCAGCTTTACAGAGGAAATCAACAAACACATACCGTTCTTGGGATTGTGATTGATAGAGAGAGAGAGAGAGAGAGAGAGAGAGAGAGAGAGAGAGAGAGAGAGAGAGAGAGAGCATACACTTGGTATCTACACAAGCATAGTCTTTGCAACAAATCTTTGTATTTTTTCACAATTACTTCATCAGAACAAACTATCCATCGTTATTTAGATTATCCTCTACAAGATTTAATTTATTCAACAACTCCTCCAATTCTTGCAACGCAAGCTTATAACGTTCTTGAGATTGTGCACCTTCTTCTACAACTGGAAGTGCACAATTAAGAATATGACTATATTGGTATGTTGAACTATACACATTTGTATTACTTAAGCTCTGACCTAGAAGATACCTGCGTTTAAAATCTTTACACCAGCGTGGCAGAATGTAGCGAGCTGGGATTTCTTCCACGCCGTTATAATTAAGAACATTTAATGCGTGCCTGCAAAGGTAACCTTTGTAGTTGAACAAACTGCAAATGCACCGAATGTCCACTTCAGTTGTCTCATACAAGACTTCAAAATATCTTACCTCTTTCTCGTTTCCCTCAACTTCAATCCTTTCTTTGACAATGTAAGTTACTATAGGCCCATTTACATTGACCTGCCTTGTGTTGAAGCAAGAGTACATTCCTTCTACCTCAGATTGGAACTTGCTAAATATTTCTTTTGTGTACACCTTGGAGAGCTGCAATTCAAAATTACATCTCGTTTTCAACTTGAGGCTTAAATTTCTTGACTCCAGATCTGCTACTGATTCTTTATGGTATTTCCTATGGAGAGCAAGATCATACTTATCAACAAATTCCTTAAAAGATGTGTGTTTATGTACATATCCATCAAAAAACGTTTTAAAACTCTCATTTGCATGGACAGGGATCATTCCTGCAAAAAAAATGTCTTTTAAGTATACAGGAGCCCATAATGCCCGGTCTTCATACAGTGATTGGAGCCATTTATTATCTCCTAGCCCATTGTGCTTGATCATATTAGTCCATGAAGTTTCAAATTCAGCTATCTTCAATGAGCTAAAAATGGTTTTGTTCAATTGGCTTCGTATCATTTCATATCCTTTCAATCCACCCAACTTTTCCGGTATTCTTTGCATGATATACCACATAGAATAACAGTGACAAGCTTTAGGGAAAACTTCAGAAACTGCAGCTAGCAATGTTTTATTTTGGTCAGTAATGATGACCTGTGGAGAGCGTCCCAGCATGCATCTAAGCCACGCCTTCAAAATCCAAACAAAATATTGCACTGATTCAAATCCAACAAAGGCACATCCTAACAACACTGATTGTCCATGGTGGTTCACACCAACAAATGAAATCAGAGGAATCTCATATCTGTTTGTTAAGCATGTTGTGTCTATAGTGATTGTATCGCAAAAGTAACAATATGCAGTCCTGGATCGAGCATCTGCCCAAAACACATTCCTCAGATGCCCGTCATTGTCAAGATCCATCAAGTAAAAAAAATTGGGATTTGTCAATTTCATGCGGCAGAAATAATTATACAGTGCATGTCCATCCCCATCTTTAAGTTCCAAGTGTTTCAAGTGATCAACAGAACTGATACCCTCTCTTTGGTCAACATCTGAGCACCCATTACAACCATTAAGAATCGTTGCTCTATACAGCTTGATGGTATGAACTTCAGTTACAGGGTGCAGCTGTGGCTGGGCTTTCTTTGCAGCAAGAATCATCTTTTTATGTGACTTGTAAAATCGAGTGATTTGTGGACTCACTGGATGGTTGTGTTCGAGCTCAACTTCAACTATTCTCCACCTTTTAGTATCAACCAGCCTAATAATTATCATTGCAGGACAACCAGTTCTAGTTTCCGGCCTTGGATTGTTGGCTTCACTCTTTTTCTTGAATCCTGCACTGCTGCAGCTAAGTTTAGCTCTATATCGCTCTTTTCTCTTAGATCGAAACCACGAATTACTGACTCTGATACCAAAGCCCAGCTCCTTAGCATAAACGTTATAAAAGTCATATGCCTCATCAAAAGAATCAAATTCCAAACCCACAGTTGGCAGTGGAGGATTCTTCTTTGACTGTGCTTCCCCAGATTCATTATCATTGTCCACAAAGGAACCATCACCATCCACCTCATACTCATCACATTCATCATAGATAGGCTCGCTATTAAGACAAACTTCCTCCATCTGAAAGAAAGATTTTACATAATTATAGTTTGGCAGTCATACAACTAGGCCATTGGACTTATGAAACAATGAGGAGGAACTATTCAGAAAGCAAACAGAACAAAAGTTCAATAATACAAAATTTGTGGTTATAAATTGTAAAACTAAATGAATCATGAATGCGATAATATTGCCATCCAGGTGTCTCTTGAGAGGTTTACTGTCAATGTGCAAATATAGACCTTGTGATGCATGAGATTATACCTTAAAGTTCTAGAAGATGTCAACGATATATATTTGTTATGCCTCTGGGCACGTGAGACACTTTGATTTGTGGAAGTGAGGAAGTAATGTGTCAACAAAAGGTCAGGTACAACTGGGCGCACACTTGTTGACAGAATAACATTTAGGCAATGAAAACTTCTCTCAGTTATTTGAGAGAAATCATGTAAAAACTAAGCATATAGGTAGAGAACTTACATTTCAGCCTGTTCCAGCCTTCATCCTTTAAATTCACCGCTTAATACTTGCCCCGATGAATATAAAAAGCCCAATATCGAACTCCATGGCTGACCTTCAAGATAATCTAATTTCAGTCCATGTAATTGTAAATAAAAGACATTCAGACTACTTAATTGATTTGCAAAATTTCCAATAATTTAATCTTCATTCAGGCTAAATAGCACTTTATACATTAATCTTACGAAACTCCAATCTTTTAATAAAGCAACTACAAGTCTACAGCTCAATCTATCACTTATCCCAAAACATTAACGCTCATATACTCGACAAATTCCTAAATACGATAACAACGTCATGAAACTTAACGTGCAAGCATGAATTGCTGAATGACAGTCCATCATGTTAACAAGACAAAATATCGCAATCGTTTACTTTTACATGTTTGCGAATATTTAGACTTTCCCGCTCTCTTCCTCGACAATCAATTTCAACAAATGCAAGTGTTTCCCCACCATTTTTTCAAAATCGTCCGAAATAAAGCGAATTCATAGAGCCCTATGATAGAAACACGTCAGAAACCTTTTCAACCAATTCAATGCCCTAATTGCTGAAATTTTGCAGATAGAGGTTGAGAATCACGGTGATCTTACAGGATCGACGGAGGAGAACCGGCGGGAAACGGAATTCGCCGGAAAATTTGAAGCCAATTTGATCTACCGCGCTTGGCCCGTTGGAGAAGAAGCACGAGTCACAGTGGAGCTCACAGAGGTCTGGGGAATGGGGATTCTTTCGACTCACTGAGCTGACACGTGGTTTACTGTTCATTGTCATTCTATTTATTTTCGGGTCCTCGCATTTTCATTTATTTCAAATTTCAACTTAGTGCCTGTATTTTGATCTTTTTGCATGGGCGTCCCACAGATTTAATGTAATTGTAAATCTGTAACTGTTAGGGATTTGATTCTCACAGGCAAATATTAAATATCAATGTCGACCGACGTCGAGATCTTAATTTTACGGAAATGTCAATAGAAATATAATGTTGATGTCGATGGATATTCTTGAAAAAAATATTTAAAATAAATAAGTCCAAACAAAATTAAATTAATGAATAAATGTTTTAGATTTTAAAAATGAGTTGAAATACTTATTATAAATATTGTCTTTACATTAGTTTTTTTTTTTTTTAAATAATGTCTTTACATTAGTTACACTTTGCTATTGTTTTGTTTATATATTATCAATTTTTTTACGATATAATGGAAATGTCGAATCACCCCGCATGTCGATATCAAACTCATGTACATGTGGAAATATCGATGAAAATTTCATACATTGCGCACAGGCTTTATGCAAATGGATTTATGTTCTTGTTGGCGGTTAATGGTTTGATGTCTGATGTCCTAATGTTTTTTTCAATTTTGTGTTAAAAATTTACACTTTTAATTGCCAAAATTTATATTTTTTTTATCATTGTTATTTATTAAAAAATAGAGCCTCTTAAAAAAATAAAATTGAATCTTGTTTGGTTGTCAAGAATTCATTGTTTTAATCTCTAGGGTTTTTAGCATTAGTTCAACAATTGTAGTGATTAGTAATCAAACCATTTACACATTTGGTACATATGATAATTGTTGCATTGTCTAATGAGCTATGTTCAAATCTATTTTAAATATTTCATGTTATTCTTATCAATTTTGCATAAAAAACATATTTTAACGACTCTCAATTATTTGTTTTATTGGGTATCTAACATAAATCTAAATACATTTTAAAGTTCAATACTTACTAGAATATTTGTTTGTGTAAACATAAATACTTGTTAGGCAAAGAGATAAAACATCTGTCTACGTTGTTCTTATGGGAAAAATAAATAAAAAGAATAAAGAACGAAGATGTATATATATTTTTAACATATAACCTTTTTTGCTAAAGAAAATAATATTAGAAAGTCTATGGATTAAAAGATAACACGTAAAAATTAAAATTAAAATTGAAATTGAAATAAATAAAAAAAAAAAGAAAAAAAAAAAAAAAAAACTAATGGGCACTATAGGATGTGAACATAAAAAGTATACATGGATCCAACCAGTATATAAGACATCAATTATTATCATTCAAAAAATTGATTACTCATTCATCAATTTTTACCGTTGTTAAACTACATATAAAAAAGCAAGATATTTAATTTGTGTTTTTATTTTGAATTGTTGTTGCATGTCTTGGATTAGTAATGACTTTTCCACAAAAGGACGTGAATGCTATGTCGTTTACCTTTTTATATCCTTCGTCTCTCCATATATAGAGAAGAAACGTATGTTACATTAGCCAATCACTACAAAAGTCTAAAATCAATGAATTTTGCTAGCATCTAAAATAGGTCGACGTCATAGGGTAAAATGCAACGACTCCAGATGTAGCCACATCCAACGGCCCATGCTTTACCAAGCTTGTGTTTTAAGCTACCTTGCATGGTCAAATTACACACCCATGGTCTCCACCGGGCAAACATTCACTGCCTCGTAACTCTCTCATCTCACATGGTTTAACTTGATACTTCATCGTATATATACTTTTTTAGTTAACGTCAAATAGGAGTAGGAAAATTCAAATCTCTGACATATTAGTTGAGAATTTATGTGTTTAACCAATTGAACCATGTTCAGATTGACATAGACGTTCGATTGTACTCGTAGTTGAAAAAGACAAAATCATGTTCTAAGTAACATGTAAAAAATATATATCAATTTTTTTTAAAAAAATATGTATATATATATATATATATATATTATTGCATACTAGTAAAATAAATGCATTAATAGAGAAAGGTTATAAAATTTTATTCAGTAAGGTGCAAGACCTGTGAAACCATGATGAGGATCACCATCCTTCCAAAAAGATCTGGAAGTTTTCTCTGGGTTGCTGACGTGGCACAACTGAATGGAGGATCTCGGCTGCACGTGCATCCTACAGCTGGGGCCCAGAGAATCACGTGCCAGAATGTACGTAAACGAATCGGCTTCTCAGATCGCATCTACGGTGGAGATACCCAAGTTTACGACTGTTGGAATAGTAACGGGTGCATGGTATCGGCACCTCCCTTCTCAAACCCAAATCATTCTCACGAATTAAAATCTGAAAGTTTAAGAAATATTTATAGTTCTGTTAAAATCTGAAAAATGATTTTAAATTTTATATATTACTTGGAATGATAAATATTTGAAAGTAATATAATAAGATTCTCATGTTTAAATGAAGATAAAATAAAATGTCGAATGATATAGAAATCCAATCTTGTTGTATTTATAGGAAATTAAATTACATATTGATTCGAGTAAGCAAGAGAAATCCTGTAAATTTTGATAATTATAGTTTTTTTTTTTTTTTGAAACTCGCATTGATTTTTTTAATTTAGTGCATTTTTTAGAGGCTAAAAATAATATTTCAATCAACTTATTTATTAAATGCAATAGAAATATACTATAAAATATTACCACATAAAAAAAGTCATTGGAATATCTTGGTGAAGATGTAGCCAAATACTCATCGGTCGATGATACATGTCAATCACTGTCGAATTTTGAAAATTTAAATATAATTAAATTAGTTAAGACATATATCATAGATTGAGATCTTCACGTCTCATATATAGTTGAACTAAAAAAAAGTATCTTTCTCGCGGTAAGAAATAAACAAAATTATTTTAAGTATAGTATGATTTGAAATCACTCAAGATTTAAAAAACAGTCAAATAAATTGAGAAAAAAGGATAGTAAATAATCTGTTAAATTACAAGTTCGGTCATTAAACTTCGAGATGATGTTAATTTGATTATTGATTTGCACCGTTTGATAACTATATGATTTTAATTTTGTTTTTTTTTTTTGAAAATTAAGCTTATACATATATACTTCCATCGATAAGTTTCTTGATTCTAGTATCTACATCCTCCATTGTTTTTAAGAGCCAAGTCAAATTTTGAAAAAAAAAAAAAGTTTTCAAAAACTTGTTTTTGTTTTTTGAATTTGGCTATGAATTCAAATAGATGCTTAGCAAGGATGAAGACCACTATGGGGATTTTGAAAGAACACAAGTATAATCAACACAAAAAATCAAACGATTATCAAACGAAGTCTAAAGTTGCAAATTTAGTCTACAAACTTTCGGTACTTTTAGAAATCACAAATCTACTAGACACAAAAATTATAAATTTAATAATCCATCAAACATAAAAACTCAAATATACATACAATAGGTCAATTATTTTTCAATAACTTAGAATTTATCAAGAGTCTATCAAACACAAAATTGAAAAATCAGATATCAAATAGATCGAAATTTCACCGTTTAGGGATCAAACTCGTAATTTAACAAATTGAAAAGAAAAAGCGCAAGTTAGCATATCATGCGCTTCTCATTGTCCAAAGCCTCACTATTCTTACCCTCTCACCACACATCACAAACTTTCTCTCTCTCTTTTTTATTTTAATTTTTAATTTTTATTCTCTCTCTCTCTCTCTTTATTGTTCTTCTTCTTCTCCTTCGTCTTCAATCTCTCTCTCTACGTGAATTTGATAAAACAAAAAACAGCAAAAATAAAGAGAAAACCAAAACGAACGAACAAAGCCCTCAAAACTGAGAAACAATGAAGCAGAGTGTATCCGAGGCAGTATCTTCATCATCCACTACGGGTTTATCGGAGCAATCTCAATCCTCAACGCCCTTGGAGAAGCCCCAATCCATATCGGCTGCGGCGGCGGCGGAGGATTTGGCCGTAGGGTCCAGAGACGGCGGCGGGGCGCAAGAAACGGTCACTGTCGATCGCCGGGGGGATTTCTCCGCTGTCTGTAGATGGACAGTGCAAAATTTCCCAAGAATCAAGGCTAGGGCTCTATGGAGCAAGTACTTCGAGGTCGGAGGTTACGATTGCCGTCTCTTGATATATCCGAAGGGGGATTCCCAAGCTCTGCCGGGGTATATTTCAATCTACCTTCAAATCGTCGACCCGCGCGGTACATCGTCTTCGAAATGGGATTGCTTTGCCAGCTACCGTCTGGCCATCGTCAACGTTCTCGATGATTCCAAGACCGTTCATCGGGATTCTTGGCACCGTTTCTCGAGCAAGAAGAAGTCACACGGATGGTGCGATTTTACTCCCTCTTCCACCGTGTTTGATTCTAAGCTCGGCTATTTGTTTAATAATGAGTCCATTTTGATCACTGCTGATATTCTAATCCTCAACGAGTCTGTAAACTTTACCCGGGATAACAATGAGCCAGCCTCATCTATGATGATGGCGTCCTCGGTTGTTGCTTGCCCTGTGCCTGAAGTGCTCAGCGGCAAGTTCACCTGGAAAGTTCATAATTTTAGTCTGTTTAAAGAAATGATAAAAACACAGAAAATAATGAGCCCGGTGTTCCCAGCTGGAGAGTGTAATTTGAGGATTAGCGTCTATCAGAGCTCAGTTAATGGGACTGAGTATTTATCAATGTGTCTAGAGAGCAAGGATACCGAAAAGACTGTAATATTACCTGATAGGAGTTGTTGGTGTTTGTTTCGGATGTCTGTGTTGAACCAGAAGCCTGCTTTAAATCACATGCATCGAGACTCATATGGGAGATTTGCAGCTGATAATAAGAGTGGGGACAATACCAGTTTGGGGTGGAATGACTATATGAAGATGTCTGATTTTGTTGGGCAAGATTCTGGTTTTTTAGTTGATGATACAGCCGTGTTTAGTACCTCTTTTCATGTGATCAAGGAGTTCAGTAGTTTTTCAAAGAATGGTGGATTAATTGGAGGTAGAAATGGGAGTGGAATTAGGAAGTCAGATGGTCACATGGGCAAATTCACGTGGAGGATTGAGAACTTCACACGGTTAAAGGATCTTTTGAAGAAGAGGAAGATTACAGGTCTTTGCATCAAGAGCAGGAGATTCCAGGTCGGGAACCGGGACTGTCGTCTCATTGTTTATCCTCGAGGTATGCTCGAATTTCTTGCCAGTAATTTCTGTTGCATAAATGAAACCAAAATTATATTTGTAAAAGACATTAAAAAGTGGAGGAGATATTCTACAAGAAAGAAAGAAAGAAAGCATATAGAATTTTTTCCCATATACTGTATCTTTCAACTATATATGAATTATGATTGCGTGTTCAAGCTCTTGTAGATTTCTCTTAATAATTTTGAAGTTTGTTTGACATGCTAGCCTGCCGTAGCTGAGAAGTAGATAATTTATTTTTATTCCTTATCATGGTTCTTTCAGCTGAACTTATTTCAAGCATGTCTTGCTCAGTATGATTTATCTGCTCTGAGATAAAAAGTGTAGATGCATGGTGTCTGGTTTGAAGTAAAAAGCTTGTAGATGGATCTACCAAGGTGAAAAACTCGTAATGCATGCGGGTCATAGTTACATGTACACTCCATATCTTCTTGCTGGTAATTGTTTGAGTAACGATATTTGGTTAGATCATGCTTGATGTCTCTGATATAATTGTTATTCTTTCCATATTGGTGGAGTTGCGTGTTAAGTTGATCAACAATTTAACAGGACACATATATTGTTGTTTATTGTTAGTATCTGTTATATGACACGTTGATTAAATTGTCTTTTCTACTTGCTGGTATCAGGGCAGTCTCAACCACCATGTCACCTTTCAGTCTTTCTTGAAGTTACGGATTCAAGAAATACTTCCAGTGATTGGAGTTGTTTTGTGAGTCATCGGTTGTCAGTTGTGAACCAGAAGATGGAAGAGAAATCTGTTACAAAGGAGTCTCAAAACCGGTACTCTAAAGCTGCCAAAGACTGGGGATGGCGTGAATTTGTCACACTCACTAGCCTCTTTGATCAGGATTCCGGGTTTCTTGTTCAGGATACTGTAATATTCTCAGCAGAGGTCCTTATATTAAAAGAGACATCTGTGATGCAGGATTTTATTGATCAAGACATGGAGCCATCTGGTTCCAGCTCTCTGATGGATAAGGTAGCAAAAAGAAGTTCATTTACATGGAAAGTGGAGAACTTTTTGTCCTTCAAGGAAATTATGGAGACCCGTAAAATCTTTAGTAAATTCTTTCAAGCTGGTGGATGTGAGCTCCGTATTGGTATGTCTTTTGCATCTTCCTTAATTAGGTGGCAGCCTTGTTTGCATCTTTTTTTGAAAGATTGTTGTGAGTTCTTATTTTAAATTTATTACAAATGTTGCAGGCGTCTATGAGTCATTTGACACCATTTGCATCTATCTGGAGAGTGATCAGTCTGTTGGCAGTGATCCAGATAAAAACTTTTGGGTCAGATACAAAATGGCCGTGGTGAATCAAAAATATCCAGCAAAAACTGTGTGGAAGGAGTCTTCTATTTGTACAAAGACATGGAATAATTCGGTTTTGCAATTCATGAAGGTGTCAGATATGCTAGAGGCAGAAGCAGGGTTTCTTGTACGAGATACAGTTGTTTTCGTATGTGAAATATTGGATTGCTGCCCCTGGTTTGAGTTTTCAGATCTTGAGGTTAGTGGCTTTTCTTTTGTTTTTAATTTTTTTTTTTTTTTTATGGAAAACAAATATTTCATTTTTCTTAAATAGAAAACCAAGCTTTCATTTGAGGAAAAATCACTGCGTTAATGATATGAAAAAAGGGTTCCAATCCAAGATAGGAAACAAATATTTTATTGATGATATCAAATATTATAAGAGGATACTCTATTCAATAGGTCCTATCTAGAGTTATGAAAAAGCTCTCCCATTAACGTTAAGACCATTAAGATTATTATAGCTTGTGAAAGGGGAGGTTAGTAGCTTTTGTTTCTTTTTGAGTCATTGAATATCGTTTTATTGTGTACACCATGTTTACTTTTATGCTTGTAATGGTACAAAATATTTTCTTATAAATTTTACTTATGCACCAAGACCTACGATATCACGATTCACGAGAGTTTGATATACTTAGGCTCAACTCTTTTTTTTTTGCCTTGTATTATTGCTTTCTTGTCTTATGTCAGTAATCGTTTTTTTAATAGTTTTGAGATCTTGACTACTGTAATATAATCGTTTGAGGAAGAAGACTATCTAAACGATAATTATTCGTTCTTAAATGACTAAAATCACAAATGGCATAGAAGAATATATATATATTCCTGGTTTTTATCTGACAAGTGGTTCACACTTTTGCTATATGCTTATCAGTAGAAGCGTAGAACCCATTAGGGAAAACTGAAAAGGAAGAAATTCGTAGATACTTATTTTGTGGAATAAGAAACAGGCTTTTCTGTCCACCAAACATTGCTCTCAGCTCAATATCTCTTGAACTACAATTTTAGACTAAATTCGGAACATCATTTCTTATAGGTTATTTAGAGATCAGTTACTCTAAAATTTATGTTTTAAAATTTTATTTCCGTGTCCTTTTCAAGACTGAGATGGTTATGTGATTGTTATCGAGTGGCAACTTCCTTCTCAGGTTTTGGCTTCAGAAGATGATCAGGATGCTTTGACTACTGATCCGGATGAACTCATTGATTCAGAAGATAGTGAAGGAATAAGTGGTGATGAAGAAGACATTTTTAGAAATCTTCTATCTACAGCTGGATTTCATCTAACATACGGAGATAATCCTTCACAACCACAGGTCACTTTGCGAGAAAAACTTTTAATGGATGCTGGTGCAATCGCAGGTTTTCTTACTGGACTTCGTGTTTATCTTGATGATCCTGCTAAAGTGAAGCGTTTGCTTCTTCCTACTAAGCTCTCTGGTAGCAATGATGGGAAGAAGGTCTCAAAGGCTGATGAGTCGTCACCTAGTTTGATGAATTTGCTGATGGGAGTCAAAGTTTTACAGCAGGCAATTATTGATTTACTGTTGGATATAATGGTCGAGTGTTGCCAACCTTCAGAAGGGAGCTCTGGAGACCATTTGGAAGCAAATTCAAAGCCTTCTGTTCCTAGCAGTGGAGCCACTACTACACCACTGGAAGGTGAAAATGAAAATGGAGCAACAGAGGCTGCAGATTTTCCTCCATGTCAGAGATTGGATTCTGTTGATGAAAGTAGTAGTGCTAGTGCACCTGCTGTACAAAGCTCTGACACGATTAGAACTGATAGGCAGGGTAAGTCTCTACCTGAAGAGCTAATACATCCACCTGAAACATCTGCTGGGGTTTCAGAGAATGTCTTCCTTCGTACAAAGGTACATTTAATGCTGGTTCAGTGGTGAACAACTTTCTTTTGTTCCTAGATATTTATTTGTTACAAATTGAATTTGTAGACCAAGTGGCCTGAGCAATCTGAGGAGCTTTTAGGCTTGATTGTAAATTCATTGAGAGCCCTAGATGGGGCTGTCCCCCGGGGATGTCCTGAGCCAAGAAGACGGCCTCAGTCTGCACAAAAGATTGCTCTTGTGCTGGATAAAGCTCCCAAGCATCTACAATCTGACCTGGTTGCATTAGTACCCAAGTTGGTTGAGCATTCAGAACATCCATTGGCTGCTGGTGTGCTTCTAGAACGGCTTCAACAGCCTGGTGCTGAGCCAGCACTGCGAATACCTGTAAGCATAGTGTTCTTCATCCTTCCTTTGTACCCTTATTCACTGAATTACCTTTAAGGAAACAATTATGCATAATGCTCGTGTTCATGTGTTTATGCTGTCTTGGAATTCTAGTTTCTTCTAAAATTTGATTTCGGAATGCTTCTTTCTCTTGATCTGGACATTTTTTTTCCTTAGGTTTTTGGTGCTCTTAGTCAGTTGGAGTGTGGCACCGAAGTTTGGGAACAGGTTCTATTTAAATCTATCGAGTTTTTAGCAGACTCAAATGACGAGCCTCTTGCTGCAACTATAGATTTTGTTTTCAAAGCTGGAGCTCAGTGCCAACATCTCTCTGAAGCAGTATGTATATGGAATGAATGGACATTACTTATACTTTCTGCAACTTTTTTACTCTATTATTATGTTCACTTTTCTGAGTACTACAACCTTATTCTGCTTCATTCTATAGGTGAGATCCGTACGTGTTAGACTGAAGAATTTGGGCATGGAGGTTTCTCCATGTGTTCTTGATTTATTAAGTAAAACTGTAAATAGCTGGGGCGATGTTGCTGATATTATACTCAGAGATATTGATTGTGATGATGATGCTGATGCTGATGATTTCCACTCAAAAATATCACGTGAACTATTCTTATTCGGTGAACCAGGCCCTGCTTCAGAAAGTTTGCATCCGTTGGATGAGCAGGATTTACATGCTGCTCGTCATTTTTCTGATATTTATATCTTGATTGAGATGTTATCTATACCCTGTCTTGCCGTTGAAGCATCACAGACATTTGAGAGAGCAGTAGCTCGTGGTGCCATCACGGCTAAATCTGTTGCTGTGGTCTTGGAAAAACGTCTTGCTCAAAAAGCAAATAGCAGTGCTAGATTCGTAGCCGAAAGCTTCCAGCATGGAGATTCTGTGATAGATGGGGAAACTAGTGAGCAGCTGAGAGTCCAGCGGGATGATTTTACCTCTATTGTTGGTCTTGCCGAAACATTAGCACTATCTAGAGACCCTTGCGTTAGAGGATTTGTGAAAATGCTGTATCCATTATTGTTTAAGTGGTATGCTAGCGAGTCATATCGGGCCAGGATGCTAAAAAGACTGGTTGACCGTGTCACCAGCAGTACGGACAATAACCGTGAAGTAGATATGGATCTGGAAATTCTGGTTATGTTAATTGGTGATGAACAAGAAATAATTAGGCCCGTGTTAAATATGATGCGAGATGTTGCGGAACTAGCAAATGTCGACCGTGCTGCTCTTTGGCACCAGTTATGTGCTACTGAAGATGAAATCATCCGCATTCGTGAAGAAAGCAAAGTAGAAATTTCAAATATGATGAAAGAAAAAACAGTTCTGTCACAAAAACTGAGTGAATCTGAAGCCATGAACAGTCGCCTTAAGGTATTTGATTCTGGGTTACCTATGCACATTTCTCATTATCTAGATTCAGTTGTCGATGGAATGGATGTGATGGCAAGATTTCATGAATCATGGGTCAATAAAAGCCTAAGAAAACACGGTGAAGTTTAGGACTAAAATATTTCAATCTTATCATAAAATTTATATGATTCTCATAATATCTTTAAAACATATGATAAAAAAAAATAGTCAAAGAAAGGTTTTTGGAATAGATTCATATCAAGGTTCTTATTCTAACTCATCATTGTCCTTTTACTACTTTTACAATAGTTATTCTTAAAAAAAATTGACAGACTGAGATGAAGGCTGAGATGGAGCGATTTTCGCGTGAGAAAAAAGAGCTTTCTGAACAAATACACGACATTGAGAGTCAGCTTGAGTGGCTTCGCTCGGAGCGAGATGATGAGATTGTGAAGTTAACAGCAGAAAAGAAAGTTCTCCATGATCGTCTCCATGATGCCGAGACTCAAATCTCGCAATTGAAATCCCGAAAACGTGATGAGTTGAAGGTATCAATTGATTCTCTAAGCTAATGACTATTCAACTAATGCTTATCCTCTCTTCATATGCAGCAAATTCTTTGTTGCATCATTCCTACCTGAATTAACCTTTACATATCACACGAGTTCTGAGAAGAATAGATAATAAATCGAACTGTGACCAAAAGACTAGTAGAAAAACATTGGGCCAAGCCAGAAAGGCCTCTAAAGATTTTTGTTTACATATCCGTTCAATACCTATCAATAGAAGGGAAACTATCTCCAAAAAAAATTCTGTATTAGATGCTCAAAGAAATGCTGTAAGCTGAATCCTATTCTAAATAGTCTAGCTTTATGGTTACTGCATATTGACTTAAATTCATGACTATTATTGTATCTGGTATGTAGCTTTTATTGTTGAAAAGTGGAAATGTGAAAGTAATGTATGACAGTCGATGCTGCATTATGTTCAAAACATTTCTTTTCGATGTCATCAAGTGTTGTTACATACATTGTCTCCTACATGTATATCTGTGGACAGTGTTGTTAAGATCGTACAGCGACAATACATGAGTTGTATGGTACGAGTTGAAACAAATCATTGCTGAATGAATAAAAATTTGTTTTTAATTGTCAGTTTCCTAGTATTGAATTATAGAAGATGTGGAAATAAAAAAATCCAAGAAAAAAACAATTAATTACTTGATTTTGCAGCTTCCAACCTTCTATAAAGCTGGAATGGTAGTGATTTTCCCTTTTTATCACTTTGGCATCAATATCCGTTAGGTCTTATTTTGTTTGATTGAAGTCTATTTCTGTAGTTGGGTTTCTTTTCTTTGAGGGCTTGGTTTTTTCTAGATATCCTTGTATTCTTTCATTTTTTCTGAGCAGAAAGAGGAAAAAGAAGTTGGATGTCAATACACAGCCGAAGGCCACACAATTTGATGTGCAATTCATTACCCATTGCCATTGAGATTTTACTGTTCTTGAAGCAATAAAATTATTATGTTGCTATATGTTCACATGCTAGTGGAAGTCTAGCTGTTTTCTTTCAAATAGTTGGTTCTTGCCTCGTTTGATTATTTTTAGCTTGTTAATGACATCGATCTCTAATGTGGCAGAAAGTGGTTAAGGAAAAAAATGCACTTGCTGAGAGATTGAAGAGTGCTGAAGCTGCTCGAAAAAGATTTGATGAACAACTGAAACGATATGCAAATGAGAATATGACGAGGGAAGAAATCCGACAATCACTGGAAGATGAAGTTCGCAGGCTGACACAAACAGTTGGACAGACTGAAGGAGAAAAAAGGGAGAAGGAGGAGCAGATTGCTCGATGTGAAGCATATATTGATGGGATGGAAGCAAAATTGCAGGCCTGCCAGGTTTTTTCCTACTTCAACACGATAGTAATCTCTGTTAGATTTCTGTCAGCTTATTTAAATTGCTGTTGCCTGCCAAATTTAACGGATAAAAATGTATAGTGTGATCTTGAAAAGGTTTTTATAGCATTGAGTTGATAAATTATGTCTAGGTCTTGTTGATTGCATCATACTTAGCAAAATCTCTCCAACAGTGAAGACTTATGGAACAAGTAATTTAGTTAGTATAGGATCATTATATGTAAGAGTTGGAATTTGTTGAGGAAATTGTTAATGACAACAGTAAAAACAAGGGGAAATGGAAGTGAAGTAAGGTAGACAAACATTGAGGATTGGATTGTGCGAGAGAGGTAGTACCCTTCAAAATCAATCAACCTTTATATTTTTCCTTGCTACAGTTATCCAGTACGTGCTGCATTTCCTACTTTTCCACTCCAAATTCTGGTTCTTATCAATGGCAGCAGAGAATATTCATAGTCTGCTGATGGAAACAAAGGGTGTTTGGCGGCCATGGAGGTTACAAAACTGGTTTACAAAAGCTTTGGACATGGGTTTGTAATAACCAAAAGAAACTGAAATGCGTCTACCTGAGACACTGAAAGAGGAGCAAGAGTTGGAGGTGGAGCACAGGGAGGTTTCATTTGGTTGTGAGTGATGTGGTAGAAAGATCTCAGTTGGAATTGCTCACTATTGAAATAATAATATCTGGCCGAGTATTGAAAAAGCTATGAGCTTGGTTGTAATGCGTTGAAATCGTCCAAATCCATCACAACTGTTCGATGTTGCTTGCAAGTTAGGTCAGAATGTACAGGGATGATGTGACAATGGGAGACTGAGAGTGGAGCTGAAAAGCACTTGGGAAAGGAGTGAAATTGAGATTGAGAGGCCAGGAGTTATTGCTTGGAGAGATTAGCAATATCTGCTAGCTGCTACTGGCAATCATGCTCAGGTCTAAGGCCGATGAGTGTAAAAAGAAATAGAATAAATCTGATAAACATGAACCTCAGGGAATAGGAAGAGTATGAGCTAGATCAGGTTGGAGTTGAAGTCATATGGGCAGGTTCTAAGAAGTAAGAAGAATACGTTGTGTCGGTAGTGGTCTACTGACACAAAAATATGGCTGGAAAATGTGCGAGAGAGAGAATACATGATTTGAGAGATTGAAGTGGAATTCTAAGGGAAAAGTTGCTGGGAGCCTGGGAGGAAAGGAAGGAGAGGCCAGGAGTAATGGCTTGATGTTGTCGATGATGTTGGGAGCAAAGGGGGTGAAAAAGGGGAGAGATTATTTCCATCTTTCTTTTGTGTGCCTGTTAGTCCCTTGGATGGGCAAGAAGCAGTGTTTTAAAAGGCTCAAGGCGCACTAAGGCGCAATGGCCTCCTGGGGCCTAGGCGCAAGGCGCACAAAAAGGCGCGGACTTTTTTCTCTAAGGCGCACTATATAGAAAAAAAACTTACAAAAATATATACATGTATATATAACACTTTCATGGCAAGTAATGAAGTTTTTAACCAAGAAAAATAGATAAAAGATAAATAAGGTTCAAATATTAGTCTTCCATCATAGAGTCAAATGTCAATACTCCACAAAAAACAGTGAGTTTAGTATCGTTAATATGCCTTCTGACACTCCAAACGACCAAGTATGATGATGTCAATACTCCACAAAAAATATATGCCTTGAATATGATATTTGACACTCCGAACGACAAGTATTTTGGCTTAAAAAAATTTAAAACATGTATAAAAATGTGAAGCCCCAGAAGCGCCTAAGGTGCACGCCTCAGGGGCTTCGAGGAAGGCGCGCGCCTTGGCCGCGCCTTCCTCACTGCGCCTCGCTTCTTTGAAGCGAGGCGCTAACGTTGCGCCTTGCGCCTAGGCGCGCGCCCGGGCGCGCCTTTTAAAACACTGGCAAGAAGTGTGGTTGATCCCATTTATAGAGAAAATTGGGGAGATGAGCTGGAGAATGGGAATAGCCCAACCAGGGAAGAGAGAATAGCTTGGAATACTGTTTTGAGCATGGTTCCAAGAAATGTAGTCTGGTATACGGGAATTGCTCCAGCGAGGATAGAAACACTTTAACCTAGCCAAGAATAAGACACCTGATCTAGCCAAGAATTTATGGAAGGAAGCTGACATTTTTGCTATGACATTTTTTTTTCTCAACCAAACACCTAGCCCAACTAGATGGGGACAACAAGACATTCAATTCATCACTTTCAAGACAAGATGATACATGGACAGCAGGCCTTAGACTCATTGCATAATTTCTCTGTTTACATCCCCCAAAAGAGGTAACTATAAGAGAGCGGGGGAGTTTGTTAAGTGGGGTGAAACGAAGAGAAACCTTTTCATTTAGATGGTGAGAAGTTACAAAAGTTTGAAAAGAAAACCCGCACTCAAAACTGACCACAAGCATCGGAAAATAAGGTCACCACACCACCCTCCTAAAGCGAAGCAATTACTGAAGAATGAAAACTACAAAAAAAACTTTATCTAAAGAAATCCAATGGTGAACAATGAAGTTAAAAGAGGTTGTATCTCTTAAGCATTAATCTCTTTTCATAAAAATTCTCTTGTTAAAAAAAATTGAAAATTTGAACTTTCAAACACAGCTCCCCTAAAAATTATACTAGTTCATTGGGTTTCCTCAATATCACTTCCCGACAATCTCTTAGCTCTTCTTCAAATAAAGAGTTCCACACAACAAAATTTTCGTTTTCTGTTACTGACCCACAACAGACCGAATATCTTCAAGGCTGGATTACGATGGGATTGGATTGTTAATGAAATCTGTACAAATAAGGGATAAGGTAGGTAAATATCAAGATTTAGATTGTGGAGAGAGAGCTCTTTTTAAACTCTGTTGACCCTTATATTCTTCCTTGCAGCAGTCGTTCTAGTGCGTGTGTGTGTTTTTCTTTTTTCTTTCTAATTTTCCACTCCAAATTCTAGTTACTATCGTAGATCTTGTTGGATAAGCAGAACAACTAGAAAAAAAATCTATTCAACGTTGAAGATGTTTGTAGAACATGTGATTAATTTTGTTATTACATTATTCTCGTGAACTTTACAGAAGTTCATCTATCAGCACAATGTGCCACTATCTCTTTCTTATAGTCCTGAACAACTGTAGAGCCATGTTGGATTAATGCAACTTTTCCTTCTCTTGCAGCAATATATCCATTCACTTGAAGCATCACTACAAGAGGAAATGTCAAGACATGCCCCTCTATATGGTGCTGGTTTGGAAGCTCTGTCAATGAAGGAGCTAGAGACATTATCCCGAATTCACGAAGAAGGGTTAAGGCAAATTCATACTCTTCAGCAGCGCAAAGGGAGTCCGGCTGGCAGTCCTCTTGTGAGCCCCCATTCCCTCTCTCACAGTCATGGGTTGTACACTGCTGCACCGCCCCCGATGGCTGTCGGGTTACCCCCTTCACTCATCCCCAATGGCTCGGGGATCCACAGCAATGGGCATGTGAATGGTGGTGCTGTTGGACCATGGTTCAACCATGCTTGATTGAACACTGGGTCACATCCACAATGGTAACATAGCCATTTTTTTTTCTCCCTAATAGAGTAAGATGGATAACATCACGAGAGAAGGATGTTACTTTTTTGAGTTGGCGTTTTGACTGGTTGGGCGGTTCGGGGAGCGGAATGAGAGATTGAATGAAAGAAATAGCAAATGGTTTATGAACATAGGGTTCTCATAATTGAGTTTGTGAGGATTCTAGTTGATTCCGTTCTTGGCTTCGAGCAGTTATAAATGCCATTCATATGCATTTCCCTTTTCAAGTCGCAAAGTTCATTATAGGTAAATAGGCCATTCCAGAAAAGCTTTTGCCATTCGGTTTCTTTCTTCATTGCAAGTTTTTTCCCTTGTTCTCTGATCCAATTTCGTTCATGGCTTTACTGAGATGACTGACATCGACTAAATACACGTCTTAATTGGTCGAATTAAGAGAAGTTTGTGTTGGTTAGAAACCAACTACTTGGATAAAAATGGACAATCTGATGTGCTAGATCGATTATCGTAGTTGCACGAATAACTTTAAGTAGAAGAAATCGAGTAGGCAGATTCTGAGGAGCAGAGAAGGAAAAAAAGAAGAGCATGTAGCTGAGGGGATCAGCCTAAACAAAACGGTAGGATTCCCCCCCCCCCCCCCCCCCCCCCCCCCCCCCCCCCCTGTTGGAATCCCTTGAAATGGCTCATCCTAAATTCAAATTTCCCAGTAGGATTCTTCATGATATGAATTTCATTTCATGTATCTGAGCATATTCTAATAACGTTTTTTGGAATGTTCAGATTACCTATTGATTTTTGGAATGTTCTAATTGTTGTATCATTCCACTCAGATTACATTGTATGTTATAGCATGTTGGTTTGAGAGGTTAAATTAGAGATAAACAAGATGAAGAAAAAGCTTTTATAACAAGTTCATCAAGAGGGTGAAAACGAATGCACAATCTTACAGAAATCACCATCTCAGCTTTCAATGTTCAACTTTTATTTTCCACGTGTTGTATGTCTAAACGGAAAATTTTTTTAGTACTACGGTAGTAGTAGTATTTAGTGATATAATATTTTATTCCATGGGTTTCACACCATTTTTAATTACTTCTTTTATGGCAAACAATAAATGGAGGATTTCCATACTACTAGAAATTTTCCCAAACGGGAATTCTCTATCTAAACATGAAAAAATTTAGACTTAGGAAACTTAGTAATAAAATATAGGTTTAAATAGTATGTTCGTCCATGTACGCTCTGATCCTTGTACGTTCAAAATATCAATTTTCCCCCTTGTACATTTTTTTTTTTTTTGAGAAACCCCTTGTACATATTACTTTATGATTGTTTTGATCTGTATTTGTAAGACTTTAGTACCAATTTAATGCGGTAACAAGAAAATTATTGTGTGGTGATGTGATAAAATTGTGAGAAAAAAATTGAAATAAAAAAGAAAATGAATGGATTAAAATGATCGATTTATAAATTGGCAGATATCAAAAAGAACATTTTAAAAGTGTATGGACTAAATAGATCAAAACTAAAAGTACAAAAACCAAAATAGACGTTTTGAAAATACAAGACTAGAATGAACAAAAACTAAAAATATAGAATCAATACATATAATTAAAACCTAAAACGTGCATAAATGTGATGTTATAAAATAAGATGTGTGCCAATATGAACATAATTCAACAAATATAAAACATATATTCTGGATGAAAAGTTTTTTTTGAATACATCAATATGTGGAGGTGAGAGATTCGAACCAATTACCTCTGAGCTATGCTCGCTTTGACCTAGATAAAAAAGTCAGTGGTTTAAATCTCTCACCTTACCTATTATATATATAAAAAATGTGTTTGACTTGTCAAATAATATTTTGATAAATATAAAAGCAAATCATCAATCTTTGAATTGATATAAAACACAACATTTGAGAATGAAGTTGACTTGAATTCCTACACATTCATGAGAAACAAAACAATCCATAGATTTGAAAGGATTCAAAAACCTAAACAAAGGAAACAATCCATAGTTTTGAAAGGAAATAAGAACCTACAAAAAGGGCAACTAAAACATGATCATGAATATCAAATCAACTCCTACTATTAGAAACCTTCGAATAAACATTCCAAAAATTACCTCCACTAGCAAATCTCCACAAAAAACCCCAAAAATAAATACCCCAAACAAATGTCATTTTAAAGAAGTTTTGTAGATAATTCCCACACATAGAACGTGGTCTTTTTTTTGATAAGGATAACCATTATTTGACTCACAACATGCCATAAAATGGTCTAAGCCAAAACAGGAAGAGAGAGAGAGAGAGAGATTTAAGGAAAGCCAATAAAAAACAGAAGGCAAAAGGAAGAAAAAAAAAAACAGAAAACGTGTCCTTTCAAACACTTAGCAGCTCTGATTTTCTCAAAGACAAAGACCAACCACTTCCACATATTTTCCTCTTCTCTTCCCTTCACCATAATCACTCTCTTCATCTCTTCACCTCTCTCTCTCTCTCTCTCTCTCTAATTTATAAAGACTTGTCAGCGATCTTAAGGAGCCTAGAGAGAGAATCAAAGTGAAACGTGCTTGTTTCCTATAATATTTGTTTGGTGTGTTTATGGATTTCAGCTGGCCATTGCCTGCTCCCACTCCTTCCACATCCTCCCCTGCTTTACCTCTGTATGACTTTCTCCTTTTCTTTTCTTTTCTTTTCCCTTTCTCTTTCTTCTTTCTTATCTATTTTTGCATGCAAAGCAAAATTCGTCCCTCAAATCATGCATGGCCCCTAAATATAGGTTTCTTTAGGTCATTTCCATGGTTGGCACTTCCATTTCTCATCATTCTCATCTTCCATCTCTGTTTTTTTCTCTTCTGGTGAGGCTTTTTTGCAGCATGAAGAATGTCTGTTGGCCGTATTTTGATCCTGAGTTTGATAATCTTCCTGAGAGGATAAATGGCCCAACGTGAGGATTTAGCTTGTTCTTGCTTCCAAATTAAACCCTTTAATTCTTCATCCATTTCAATCGATCCTAATGGTTTGTCTTCCATCTTCTTCTTGTTGTTGCAGTTGCAGAGTCTGCATTGACAATGAAAGCATGGAGGATTGCACCATTGTTAAGGTTAGCAATGATGGGTGGTTTGTAAAATGGTCCTTTTCTGATTGTTCGTTCCGGCTGGTAATTGATCAGATGGGCTCCATTTTTTGGTGCAGGTGGATAGCTTGAACAAACAAGGTCTTCTCCTCGAGGTGGTTCAGATTTTGACAGATTTGAACCTTTCAATCTCAAAAGGCTACATTTCTTGTGATGCAGGCTGGTTCATGGATGGTAGGTATTCTATCATTTCATTCTTCCCCCTCTCTTTCTCTAGATATGAACAAATGTTTCCCATCTCTTCTAATGGGGTTCTTTCTGAGATGGAATTTAATATGGGGTACTGTTTTTTTTTTTTCCCTGCAGTTTTTCATGTTAAAGACGAGAACAGCCACAAACTTACCGACCAAAAAGTCATAAACTCGATCCAGCAGGCCCGTAAAAGTCCACTCTTCTTGTGTTTAATTCATACCTTCATCGACATTTAGTGGAATAATCTCTCTAATTCTCTCTCTTTATCTCTCTCTCCTTCCTTTTTGACCATCGACTTGATTTAGCTGTTTTCCATGCGCGTGCAGGCCATCGGTACAACTAAGGGACCTGACAACTCGGCCAAAACTAGAAGCTATGCCAACAACCTTCTGAAATCCGACAACTCCGGCGAGCATACGGCCATCGAAATGACCGGCACCGACCGGCCTGGTCTCTTCTCCGAGATATCTGCTGCATTGGCTGACCTCCATTGCAACATTGTGGAAGCTCATGCTTGGAGCCACAATGCTCGTTTGGCCTGCATTGCTTACATTTCAGACCAATCTACAGACAGCCCCATTGAGGATCCCCACCGGCTTGCCACCATTGAGGAGCATCTCTCCACCGTCCTCAGGGCAGCCACCGCCCCTCCAATCACCAGTTGGACGCACACCCTGCAACAAGAAGTGAAGACATCAGCCACCATAACAACCAATGTGGAGCGGCGGCTGCACCAGCTCTTGGTCTCGGTTAAGGATTATGATTGGACCTCCGAATCCCTGTCAAAGAGACCCAAAAGCAATGAAGAGTGGAGGAAGACAATGGTGAGTATTGAAAGCTGTGAACAGAAAGGATATTCCATTATCAGCATTGAGTGCAAGGATCGGCCGAGGCTTATGTTTGACACAGTTTGTACTCTTACTGATATGCAATATGTGATTTTCCATGCTTCCGTTAGCTCCAAAGGAGGTTGTGCTTTTCAGGTATTATCAACTACAACCAGTTTAATCTAACATTCTATCCACACCCATAGGATATTACAATTGAAAACGGGAGTAGACATTCTTCTGATATATTGCTTTGGAAATGGTTTGAACTTGTGATGCAGGAGTACTTTATCAGACAAGTGAACGGGTACGCCTTGAATTCAGAGAATGATAAGCAAAGGGTGGTTAAATGCTTAGAGGCAGCCATTGAACGTCGAGTATGTGAGGTAAAACCAATCCCAAAACTGCGAAAAAAGTTATAGGTTAAATTATAAGTTTGATCCATAAGTTGAGTCCATAGGTCCCAAAGTTCATGGGTGTGTCTATTTAATTCCTAGACTTTGAAAATGCAAATAGGTTGATGTGGAAAAACATAAAGGTCAGAAAATTGAAAACTCAAATATAACAAACAAAAAAAGATTAGGAAAAACTTACACTCACAGAGAAGAACTTTAATCTCAATATCACCATCAGGATGAAGCTGCAAGTGTATTGATGTTGATGTCTTTTTGAACACAATATTTGGTCAGGGAGTGAGGCTGGAGTTAAGTGCAAACAACAGGGTGGGATTGCTATCAGACATAACAAGGGTTCTGCGGGAAAATGGGCTGAATGTGGTGAGAGCAGACATAGCAACACAGGGAGAGAAGGCCATTAATGCATTCTATGTCAAAGACATTTCAGGCAAAGACGTAGACATGGAGATGGTGGAGTCCATGAAGAAGGAAATTGGCCCCATTGTCCTTCAAGTTAAGAACGAGACAAGCCCTCCATCCTCGCCTCAGATTACCAGGTCTCGTTTCTCCTTCGGCGACATGCTCAAGTCTCAGATCGAGCGCCTCTCTCACAACTTCATTGCCATCAGACATTGACTCTGTCTTTCTCCTGGCAACAAGTCAAAGGGATTGAAGCAGAAAACAAAAGAAAAAGAAAAAAAATGGGTGAGTTAGATGTTTAAATGAGTATGATATTGACATAGAATTGGGTGTACATAGTATGGGGTTTGGCAAAATGTGAAGATTGTGTGGCAGAAGTTAGATGCAAATGTACTGTGGAGTAGAGATTTACATGCACATTCATAATAATGATGCAAAGAAATGATTCTTTTATTCAGCATTGTGATTTGTTGAATGGAATGGACGGCTTCCATGAGCCTAAACCCTAAACCTTTGAATTTAGAAGAGAAGATTACTGTTCATACGTTCGAGAAGATCTTTTCTTGATGGGATTGATTTGATTCTGTTTTCGTCATCAACTAATCTGATTTTGAAGCGGCAAGGATGGAATCGACAGAGAAGTAATCATTTTAGTTTTCAAACATAAGCTTATGTATTAACAATTCCTTCATCCTGTAATCAACCTTTTAAAGAAAACCCAAGGTAAACTTTAGAAATTAGAAAAGAAAAAGATTTCTAACGCACTTTATAGAGTGCAAATAGAAAATTGCTTTCCATCATATATCTCAAATAGTATACGAGCCTCCTACAATAGTAGAAATATATCCAATGATACCACAAAAGCAGCTGAATAAATCAAATCTAACTAGATATCAGGTAACTAAGTCAACTATAGAATCTACTCTGCAACAAATAGTTTGTATACACGTTTTCATATTGAAATTTAAGCTAAAATTTCAAAAGTGTTTTAAGTAGTAGTACAAAAAAATTATTTATAGGTTATCAAACTAGAGGGAAAAATCTTCAGAGCGAGAAAAGTTGTAAACAATGTCACAGTACAAAGCAAAAATGATAACGTTTTATAACAATGTAGCAACCAAGTTTTGTCGGGGAGATGTTAAAGCATAATATCTTAAACGGGCAAGAAAAATGGAATTGTAAAACTTCATCATGATATTATTCAAATTATAAAACATCTTGAAAGATGTATTGGTTTTCCACTCTCATCATAATGGAGTGAAGAATCTCTCAAGAAGATGACAAATTCTGGCGAAAGTTATTAATTCAGCAACAAGAACTCCCGTGCAACAAAAGCTGCAGAAACTGATCTAGTAGCAAAATAGCTTAGAAACTGTTTGATACATACATTAAATAGGCAATAGTTGAGTCAGAACTTAACTTTCTAAGCCTCAAGAACACCAAGCTTCCCCAAGGCAGTTCTTATGTCAACGATCTTGCACCCTTCTGCTTGGACAACATTTGGGCTGTTGAATGGCACAACATGCTCCATAGGGTAGCTTCTGTTGGCATGAAGCTTGCAAGCATTGCAGCCGATCCCCTTCAATATCACCGTTTTGTGAACTCCACCGATCAATCCTTCATAATCTGTGTCCCCATACTCTCCCACAAACACCACCAGCTTTGTCAAGTCCATTCCCCACCGAAGGTAGAGATACCTGGAAAGGGTGTAAAAGTTGTTCGTGATCCCAAAGATTAAATGATATTCTTTTCAAGATTGTGTAATGTGGGTTTAACATGAACTCCAGATAATCAAAGTTGTCACATTTCAGCTAAATTAAACATTCCGTGTCCATTGAAATTTTATACATCTGATACAACAATGGTAAAAATGGCAAGCATGGCGCTTCATGTACTTCATGGTTCACAAACATATCATGAATATAAAGAGACCAGAGAGATAATGGCAGAAATCACAAGGCAAAGGAATGTTAAACTCTCTCCTGAAGTCGTACCTCAGAGCTTGGGACCTTGAAGCCAACACAGGGATGACATTCAGCTTCTTTCCATTTTGACAATATAAAGCATGACATCTGAGAGCCTGGATTCTCATCAATTTCCGTAGCTCTTTGACTGGAGGAAGCTGCAATTACAATATTCATCATCAAAATAAATGTAAGAAGCACTCATTTCCCTTCTTCCGAACAACAATAGATTAATAAGAAATGTGCTGCATATAATTTAGACATCAAGGGAGCTAAGTTAAAATTGAGGGAATTGACAACCATGTGATCGGTATTACCCTATAGAGGAACTCTACAACTAATTCTGATCGGCTCCCAAATATGGGGGGATACCTACGGCAGCGAACAAGTTGTTTGATTCAGGACATCTACTCAACAAGCATCATTGACAATTCCACCGCCTTGAGAACAAGTGACACCTTGGCTTAGGGTAGATTAGGTATCAAAATTAGCTATCTATATAGGGTTTGGCTATATGGTTAAGGTAGTGTGTGTTATGGTTGTGTCGTTGATAATTGAGTTTTGTAAGTGACCACAATACTTAGCTTAACTTGCACAACTGTGAGTAGGTATCTTTCTACCCACCACCATTAAATTTTTTACAGCTAGAAGAGAGAAAAGGTAGAAGATAAAAAATGAAACATTTTTTTTTTCATAGTGGTCAAAATTTTAATGGGGTGGGCAGAAAGATATCAATCCACCAGTGTGAATAGAGGGGCCGCAGTGAAGGAGATTATCATTCTGTCATGTGGTTTTGGGTTGGGAGAGCTAGAGAGTCTCTCAAATCAAATCCCCTGGGCCCTATTGTTCTGCCTCTCGTAGATCTTTAATTCCAGGATTCTACAGCAACTTAAGATAGTACAAGAAAAAGGTATGAGAGTGCAGTTCAAATTACAAGTGCACATCCAAGAATCAGGAAACATGATTATTTTCATCAAATGCTGTCATGCGAAAGATAAAATCTACACCCAATTTAGAAGGAAAGGAGAAGGAAATGAATGCTAACATACCATTGTCGGATGTTTCACTTCAAATGCAAAACAATGTGAAGTTGATCCTGACTCATCTTCCAAAACAATTTGGCCTTCCTCCTGCTTTTCATTGATGGAAGAAGCCCAGCGGACCAAGGTTTTTCTCAGACCTTCTCCACCCCAGCGGTAATCAATATGTGAATGATAATCCACATCTACCACAAAGGGAAGCCCAGAAGGGTCGTCATCGGAATTTGAAGACGGATAATAGACCTCACTTCCGCTGTTACAGATGAAAGCATCAAAGTTTGAAGGGCTGAAACCCCCCAAGTTCATTTGAGAGTATACCTCATGTATACTCAACGATGTCGACAATAAGAAACCAATATACCCTGCATTCTTGTCCTTTCCTACTGCTTCTGCAACCGACTCCATGACTTCAAGTGAATCAAACAATGAATCGGAATCCACAGCAACCACAAAGATGACTTTTTTTCTTACTGCCGGAAATTTACTAGCTGCAGGATTCTGGTTCACTTTATCAGCTGAACCAACCTTTTGATTGCCACCTAAAAGAGCCTTTGACAACGCCAGGACAACATGCTCCGACTTTCTTTTTGCATCACTATCATTGTCCTCAGGATCTAGAACATTTTCCAAGGTCGTACTCCCTTCATTCTTCTCACCATCGAATGAAAGCTTCAAGTTCAGAGATATATCCTGTATATCTCGCAAAGAATCACCAGGTGAGTCTGGCCTCGTGTTTCCAAATATGTCAGCATCTCCCTGCCATTGTGGCTGCCTTGGTTTGCAGCTGACTATTCGAGATAGATATGTTTTGCAATGCTCTGGCCATGAGAAAAGGTGAATATTTTTTAGACCGTTCTGTTTGCACCTTGCCCAGAGTTGCTTATCCGAAACTAGCTTTAACAGAGCGTCAGAAATGGACTTCTGATCATGAGGGTCAACCAGCAGACCGTTATCAAGAACCTGTACGAAGTTTATTTACAATATTAAATAGCCACTATAGAAGCTCAACTTGCAGCAAATTCTGACCAGAACAGGAACTTCTAACCATTACAAAGTCACAAGAAAAATTAACACACCCGAAGAATATCAACAGGACCGCCATTTTTTGTAGCAACAGTCGGCAAACCATGGGCTGCTGCCTGTTTCGGAGGGAAAAAAAGAGACAAGAAAATGATGGTTACCTTTCTTCTTATATGCACACTTCAAAAAAACGAAGTCAAATAAAGGCAACCACCTCAATCAAAGTAAGTCCAAATGGCTCAATGGATGCGGGATTGATAAAAACACCCTGTAAAAAGAGAGGAAATAGAGTTGATTGAGATAATATATAACAAAGCTCAATGCACTGAAGTAAGTCCTCATTTGCGGTCCCTTCTTGGTTGTTTGCATGCGTGTGTGTGTGTGAGAGAGAGAGATTTCCTCATTTAACTTCATCTAAAATGTGATGGGTGGTTAGAAAAAGGCACGAAAGAAACGACACTAACACTAATTACTTATATTTATATGATTTGTCATATTATGTTCTTGAAGTAAAAGGTTAAAAGTTAACCTTCCAAATAAAGATGATTACTAGCAGTGTACCTTTGTTTTTGCTGCTAGACGATAAATGTTGGGAACATCATACTGCTTGTGATGTTTAGGGTACGCCACTTGACCGTACAAGTCATATTTGTCGATTAGCTTAATAATCGATAAAAGAACTGATGCATTTGTGCCAGACATTTCATCAATATCATCACGGTTTCCCATTATTAATGTCTGTAACAGGAGGGAAAAAAAAGAACAAAATACAAGCTGAGGACTCGTATCTAATCTAACAAAACATATACATACAGGATAGACTCCATGCATATGTAAATTAATTGAAATGTATGCAATTATCAGACTCAAAGGTTTGAGAATACCAAGTTTGCAAACTCCCTCAGTGGACGACATTCTCCAAATGCTTTGATTAAAGTGGTGATATTCTTCTTTGGATCTGGCCTTGCAAGTGCAAGTATCATTGGCTTCCGTGGATTGGAAAAGAATCGCATAATCTTACATTCAAGTTCCCAAGATTACCATTGTCAATAATTCTTCACAGTTCATTGACTAGCAAAGTATGACAGAAAGAATTGATGAGAGACGAAGTATAACCTCAGCCCAAATCGGTGGGTCTGAAGAACCATGACCGTCGCCATTTTTCTCAACTTCCCCATCCATATCAGCATCTGGTAAAATAACATCATGAAACTCCATTCCAGGAGGAATCGCCTGGACATTATGATGACGATTAGTAAATAAAAATTGCAAATTAGTATAAGATAGGCTAAATTATAGAAAATACCCTTGAACTATGAGTCTCGTTTCAATAATACCCCTGAACTTTAAAAAGCAGAAAGATTTATTAAGAATCTGAAGATAAACTTTTTATTACTCACAACCATGCGAGGCATAAACCTGCCATAACAGCTGACTCCTCTTCTTATTCTTGCTCGCAGCTTCCGCTCTATTACTGGATCAAAACCATCATAAAGGCGCCATTGCTCTTCAATCTCCTGCCTAGTGCTAGTTATAATAATTTCGGAAGCATCAAGACACAGCTCCTCTGCCTCTATCCTCCGCATTATTTTGTAAGTTTCGTTTATTTCTTCCCTCGTTTGACGTCCTTGTTTTAGAAGTTGCTCGAGCTTATCTCGCCCAAGTGAGTGACCAGTAAATAGTAATGGAACGTTTAAAGTTCCAGATAGAAGAGCTGCAGAGTCACCTGCATCTGCATAATGTCCATGTATAGCAACAGGCCAAACTGGTTGCCCACCTCCAATTTGCTCGCCAAGAACTTTGGACATCTGGATAATATGGCTAAGAGCACCATCAACAAATTCTGGAATATGGGGCCAAAGAAGTTCTTTTGGAATATACTTGTCCTTTGGCCCAAATGGGACTCGGATTATATAAGCCCCACTACTCTCCCCATGCTCTTCTTTGGAATTATCGCATTTCCTCGGACTAAGCATCTCTGTTGGTTCACCATAACTGCAATCCACATCAGGAGCTGAGACTTGTCTGGTCAGCAAATCAACCCTGTATACTCCTGGCATTGTCCCCAAGGCTCTAGCAAGTTCTACAACATATTTCACCTGATTATAGAAGACAAAAAATGATTATCCCAGAAAAATAACGAATATATGAATCTTGATAGCAAGGTCCCAGCAAACATACATCACTCACAAGGAGTGTTATCCTTATATCCAGTTCATTTTATAATTGTCGGTGACACTTTTATGCATACTCTGACCAGAAGGAGAACATGGAAAATATTTCGGAGTAACAATCTAATGAAACAAAATTACCTGGCCACCAGTATCGGAATCACGTCCAAGTTCCATGTTTTCACCACGAATCAAGCCATGAAGGCTGCACGAAAACTTCTTGTTAAAAAGAACTAAAACTTCACCAAAGCCAGAGATATAATTGTTATGTTATGAATTGAATATCACAACAGAGCTTGTGAATGTTAACAGTCTTGTAGTTCCTACTCTGCTTTCCTGATAAGTTCAGAGAAAAGGGAAAAGGAAGGCTTTCGTTCATGCCTTACTAAAACAATATATAGTTTCTTATCCTTGTGTTGACTAGTCCAGCTTTCCATGGCGTCAACAGAAGAAACTCTAGGCACTTTCTCTCTAATGCTATCACCATGTAGTGAAAGATCGCTGGGCACATCTCCTTTCTCTCCTTCTGATAAATCTTCTGACATTTCAGCAGTAACTTCTTTTCGTCCTCTTTCATGTTCAAGACGTCGTTTAGCAATACGATGAGCTTCTTCTCCTTCAAGCTGGCCAAATTAAAAGGCAAATAAATGATATATCAACAGTGAGATACTGCTCCCCATATTCGAGTGAACGTATAAGTTTTTGAATAGATCCCGGAGATATTCCGGAACCAATTCCCAACATGCGCTAATTTCTAAAGTGCTATTGAGGTTTAACAACTCTGTTTCAATACATTAATTTCCCAACATAACCAACGCAAAAGAATCCTCCATCAATTAGGTCTCAAAATATTATCCCTTCATATCTTCAATTCAGGGTAGTCCTTTTATTTACTTCGCTTTGGTTAAATCAACCACCATAAAATACAAGTCACAGAACAAAAATTTCAATCCACATAAATGTATTCGATCATATGAAAGATTTACATAACTTCCGGTTTCATCTATTATACTTTCAGAAACACTCGAGCTAACAAGAAAGCCACTAGTGCATCTGAACTATAGAACCACCTCGTCAACCGCAGCTAGAGTTAAATCGTACCGTATCATACTCAAATCATATTCTAAAATTACAATCGACGTACACTGAAGTATAGAACAAGAAAAAGAGACGTAGAAATTAGACCTGCTTCTTCTTTCGCGCCAAATTCCAAATCCTCCAGCACATATTCTCCAGCCTCGTGTTCCTCTCCTGCGGACTCCTCGTAGCCGCAGCCTGAATCAACGAGAAGAAAAATTTACATTCAAAAACCTCCTCATACTCCGATAAGCAACCAAAAGGAGAACAAAAAATCAAAATGACGTACTCGAACCCAAGAGCGATAGAGATCGGTTTCATCGAAGCCAGTGATGACCTCCTCGACGAAGTAACGAGTAGGACTGAAGTGTCCTCTCTCCCTCAGCAGAAGCGACGCTTTGGCATCATCGAGTCCAGGCCCAACGTCAAGTATCGCCTCCAAGTAACTGTTCACCCAATCATTTCCCGCCATTGCTGCGGCGCTCTAGAGCTCTCCAGCACACTGAAGAACAAGGATCCAGCAACGAGAAGATATATAAAGGAAGTCGCAGTGGACCACGCTGGTGCATTGCAGTGCAAAAAAAAAACAAAAGAAAAACAGAGATTCCGCGACGGTTACGATGAATATGATTCTGATTCTGATTCTGGCCGTTGCCGTCACCGGAGCGCCACCGGAGCATGTGTAAGTCTAACGATTTGTTGAAAGAAATTGACGACAGCGACAGAGAATTTCCAACAGTGGCGAGGCGTGTGGAGAGGCCTTCGATTTCTCTAGAGAGCCGTCTGGAAAAAGTTGGTAATTCAGTTTCTTTACTTCCATTTTAGAATATATCAAAAGTTATATTTCAAAAAGAATATATATATATATATATATATCAAAAGTCAATATTTGGATTTTTTTTTTCTCTTTTTGTTTTTAGGTTTAAAAGTCGGTTGGAATTGAATTCAAACCTGCATTTTGGTCGAGGACAATGGCTTAATGAGTTGAGTTTAAAACACTTGATTATATATAAATTTTTTTTAATTCAACCTTTGACTTTGATATTTACCTTAACTAATTAAATTATATGAGATTATATATATAATATTGATCCTTAATATATTAAAATATAGTTTAAAATATCATTTTCATTCCTCTATTTTCGATTTTGTTCTATTTTAGTTCATATACTTTCAACTATCATTTTAGTCTCTATTCTTGCTTAAAATTGGTCTCTACTATAAGTTTAAACTTATTTTTTTATCGATATGGATTAAATAATAATAATAATTTTCATATTAGAAAAGACACAATGTAAACATATTTCTAAATTTTATAGAAGGAAGATTAATAGTGACTAATGTTTTTAGAAAAAAAAAATCAACAATAAACTCACTATAAGGATTGATTTTAAGTTTTAATTTACGGTACAAAGACTAAAATTAAATATCTAAAAGTACTGAAATAGAACAAAACCCAAAATTGCAAATTAGTACATCAACATTTAGAGTGGGAGGATTTGAACCTCTGACATCATGGTCGAGGGTACATGTCAATTACCGCTGAGCTAAGCTCATTTTGACAAATACTTTCAATTTTATATTCTTACAAAAATAGTATATCGTGACATCGTGTGTTTCTTCAAACAAAATGAGATTTTATGGTTATGGTTAGGTTTTAGTTTTTCTAATATAAAATATATATGTTGCTTTAAATGTAATATCATGTTTTTATCTTGCTGTTTTCATGATGGTTTCATAATTTTAACTTTAAATTTTGAATTTTAGCAAATTAAAACTAAATTTGAATTGGTCGATATAAAATAATATTCTCTCGAAATTAAATCACCCAATTTCAGCAACTTTATATATTCCTTTATCAGCTTTTTAGCGCAATGTTCTTTATTGCCATTAGCTTTTGAGCATAAGTAGCTAGATTTTGTTCATCAACGAAAAAGTGGGAGATGAAATGATAAATTTTCATAGATAATCAGTCTTCAATAGGTATAATTTTTTCAATTTTATAGTACGTTGTTCCTCATCGAAATTTTGGAAAAGGTAGTTCTAGTCTTCCTATCGAGAATAGAGAATTAATAAGTTTTGTCTCGTGTGTCATATTTTTACCTACAGTATACTTTCAAAATTATTATTTCAATCTAAACGGTAAGATATTGATTATAATAAATATAATTGTAATTATATAAAACCTCAAATTTACACAAAGTATATTAATATTTATAAAAGTACTAATTATAAAAATTTACAAATATATTTTAATAGAATTAATATTGACTTCATTATCAAAAAGAAAAAAAAAAGAATTAATATTGATTTAAATAAAGAAAAATTAAAAGAATCAACAAAATGGGTAATTACAACTCTACAATATTAGTAATTTTTTAAAAAACTTTTACGTAAATCTAAGTATAACCTAACCAGTTACGACATTATATTCTCGAAAGTTTGAATCTTCATCAGACATGTTGATGAATAAAAAACAATTTTAACTAACTCTCATCTTTTTTTTTTTTTTTGAAACAAACTAACTCTCATCTTACAATGAAACACAATATAGATAATGAAAACCAATACTTTTATTGATAATCTAATATCAAATATATAAAAAGAAAACGGATATTATCGAGAACATTATCAAATATAGTGAATATTTGCTTTCTTGATTAAATGTCCAAAGTGTGCAAGATTTTTTGCATTACTTTTTCACTTTCTTTTGAAAAGGGAAAGGGGAAAAGATTCGATCGAATTAGTTAGGTAATGGGGAAAATTTATAAATTGAAATTAAAATTTTAAAAAATATGACATTAGAATATGTTCGTAAGACTGTTTTTATCTTGTTAGTATCCGATTCCACTGCCTTCGTGGCTTCACTCAATTTGGTTCAAGTCTAATCTTCCCAACACAACACATGCATTCCTTTGATAAGTCCCTTTTCCTACCCACAAACGATATTTATTTGCCTATTCACACATTTATTTAAGAGTAAATTAAATATATAAAATCCCTAAACTTTAGAAAACTTTGATTGCGTCAAGAACTTTGAAATATGAGTTTATCTAATTTACATGTTATTAGTTATCGCCATACCATTAACATGTTTATCCAATAAATTTTTATAAAAAGTTTTTGGATTGAACAGACATAATATTCAAAGTAGAAAAAAAAAAATGTAAAAACAACGTTAGCTCAACATTGAAGAATGCATCTATTTGTTTTCCTTGAAATCAGAAGTTCAAATCTCCACTTCATGTTTGTTGTGCTGAAATACTAGAAGTAAAATGTTAAGTTCAAATAATTGAATTAGAATAGACATATAATGGTTGAACCATTTAGGAAGATATTTTTTTAGTTCAACGACATGAGGTAGAAGAGATTCGAACTTCTAATCTCTTAGTTGAAGGTATATATATCTTAACCAATTGAGTTTTGTGCTTTGTTCAGGTTGGTCGTTTTAGAAGAATTCTAAACCTATAGGTCTGTGGAAGATCGATTTATTTGAATTCAATCAAAGCACCTATACCTTTTCCTAAGATTGACGATTCAACTCCTCACACCACATTCGTTAAACTCAACCAAAAAGAGAAGGGAAAAAAATTCAAACCCTAATGATATATGCTAACTTGATTAGGATTTTTGGTTCATTCTACAATTTCTATGACATTCTCGTGGGCCTATTAATTCAGGCCCAAAGCTTAAAAGCGATGTCCAATCGCTGGACCCACTCAATAAAACTACAGAATCATCCATCAATAAAAGAATGAAAATAATGGCACGCTAACCTATTTAACACAACCCACAAATGAAAGAATTGGTTTATAAACAACTTAAAAATCAGGTACCTAAGTAAGATGACGACGAGGAGCACTGCAGCTTTTGGCTCATCGATCAAAGAAAGAATGAGGAGCTTTTGGATGGATCAAGTGTCTCGGAATATTGGCTGAGCTGCCCACTTGAGATGCAGAAAAATCCGCCCTGATTTGGCTGCTTCCAGTGGATAACAGTCCTGAACTTCCCCTTCTAGTATCGCTCTTGTCAGCGTCATTATGACCCTCCCCAGTTTATCCTGCGTATAAACATTAAACAAGTGTTAAAAGAAGTTCAAATACACTCTTTGTTTTAGCTCAACAACACTTGAGGAGGGGGAGATTCAAACATTTAATCTCTTGATCGAGTGTATACATCCTAACCGGTTCAACTAGAATCGAGTTAGCTATTCAGTCTGTCTGATGCATTGAGTTTTTGGATTTGACTATAGTTTAAAATAGTACAAAGGCAAGAGAGACTATGTTTGCTTAACATCAATAGTTTATTCTATTTGGTTGTAATTTAATATGGCTTAATAAAAAAATTAATACGGCATTAGGGTGACTTGGAATATCATCTCCTAATTGATACTAATAGTTGGAAAGTATTTTCCTAGGGGATGTGAAGTAGGAAATTCTTGCTATCCACCACTAAGTTTTTGGCACATATATACTTTCCGGATGAGAAAAAAGAAAAAGTCTCTCTTTATCTCTTCCTCTCTCGCACATGCGTAAAAACTTAAGTGATGGGTAACAGAAACCTGTCGATAGGTAAGTATTTACATGTTTTCCTCTTGCTTAATCAATTGGTATATATAGTTTCTAATTGTATACATGTTGGACTTTATGAATCAAACTAATTTTGGCTCCATCCAAGTCAAACAAATTCCAAAGATAATGCAGTTAAAATAATGAGAGGGAGAAAATTACCTTTCCAAAAGTGTCATGATCCCAGACCTCTACTATTAGCATGTCATGTAATGCATCCTCCACCAGAAAGTCAAATGTTTGATTCCAGACGGGATTCAGGGTGTCATGCACAACCTAGTGACTTATCCAATGAGATTTTGAAGTTTGATAATCCAATATTGACAAGTTAATTTTCATTCTTGTAAACATATTATCAAGGAAATAGTAACAGTGATAATCATTTGTCTACGTAATATGACAGTGAAGAATCAACTTGAAGGATTATTAACGACAAGAGAAATATGAAACGAAGGGTTAGTATAAAGATTAAATCAAAGAAAGTTTTGAAAAGACAAACTGCAAACTAGAGTGTTATATATATATATATTTTTCCTGAGAATCTCACCCTTGTTTTAACTTTGGTATCGGATTTCTTCATAATGAGAACAACGTAAGGATCGGCTTTTCCCATGAAATCTACAGCAGGTAACTCTTCAGCAGCTATTACTGTTACAGATAGCACTCCTCTTACAATCACGTCCCTCTTCTTTGGGGAGCTCTGTTTTCCAGAATCTGCATCTTCTGAGGCATTGGGAGCCGTCTTTGGAGCCATCTTTGGAGCCGTCTTTGGAGCCGTCTTCAGAGCCTTCTCCACCGAGGTCAAAGCATAATCTGGGTTAAATGGGTTCGTATAGAGGCTCTGATCAGTGCCGAAGGGATAGTAAAGAAGCTCCAAATGTACCTATGTACACGCATAAAAGTTCAGTAGATAACTACTTTTAACTGAACCCAAATTAAGTTTGAAAGGCGAGACTTGATGTCATGGAATTCTGACCTGACCCCTGTTTTTGTTATCTCTTTGGATGTCCAAATCTTTGACCAGTTTCAACCAAATATCCTTCACTTTACCAGGCTCGAGGTCTTTTAATGCTACTTGAGCACAGCCAATTAGTTCAGATGCCTGAACTCCTTCGTCGTCGAAAACTCTTATAGTCAAGTGCTGAGTAGATGCATCTTCAACAACGAAATCAAAGTGCTCATTCCATATGGGATTCAATTGATTATTCTGACCGGATACGGGAAAAGAAAAACTTATTTCAGTTCAGCCATTAAAAACCAAAACTAAAATGAAAAGAGAAACTTTGTCTTACAATGGTTTTACTTGTTTTCATTCTCTCTTTCAATGGCCGTACAAACAGCACAGCATAAGGATCCGACTTTCCTATAATGTCTTTATTGGTTAATTCCTTTGCCTGCACGAGCTTCACTTCTAATGTCCCAACAGGCTTTACCTCTAAGTCACTATAAATAATAAGAGGAAGCCACATATGAGCATGACATTGTTAAAAATTAATGGTAACCGACCATGAAGTAATTTTTCATGTTCTGGTTCCTTAACATACCTATAATCTCCTGCTATGATGGGCACAATCTGCCGAACCGGCCACGTTATGCTACCTTCAATTGCATCTCGAATTGTTTCCTGGAATAGAAGAGTCAAGAGTCCATCAATTTGGTTTATACTACAGAAATTTGCTGGCCAACAAGAGCCCGAGAGTGTAAGGGACTACCGGACACCCACATATCTCCACAATGGTACGATATTGTCCACTTTGGACATAAGCCCTCGTGGCTTTGCTTTTGGATCACTCCAAAAGGCCTCATACCAATGGAGATACTTGTCCTCCCTTATAAACTCATTCTTCTCCTTATCTAGTCAATGTGGGACTTTGGACGCACTCCCAACAGAAAGATCAAATAAGTCTGATTTACCTCAATAGCATCAGAGATCCCAGGAATAGATGATATGTCTCCTCCAATAATCTTAAGTTTAAAATCAAGATTTTTCTGCCAGCAGAAACATGAATAATTGTGATGCATTAGTCTCGAATGCACTATACATAAAGGGTCTTCAGAAGTATATAATTCTCTTGATCTCCTTGTCCAACTGTTGTAGAGATGAAAATTTACCTTTTTCCTCAGAGAATAACACACAGCTCCAAAGCAAGGAAACTCATCAACCAATGGCTTGAACATTAATCTGAAAAGCCCTGTGAATGCAATATCTTTTACCTAAATAAATAAGTCAGGAAATAAGCGAAGAGATTGGTGAGGGAGAAGAAGGGAAGCTAGATAACTACTTTTAAACTTCCATGAAAACATTTACATAAATAAAGAGGCAAGAGTTTAATTATTGTGATTTGATACAGATTCACAAATCATAATAAGTCTATTCACTTAAATTGTACTTGACCATCAGAAGTAAGAAACTCCTTATTACCTGTACTGGTAAAGAAACGCCGAGTTTAGTTTTTATGTCAAGAACAATGTTTGGATTACCATCCCACTGCATGTCCAACTCCAAAGTTATTCCACCAGCTTCTGCCTCGTCTTCAAGTACAGCGATTCCTACAGAACAGAACACCTATCTTGCATTAGTAAGAGCGAATTCACGTTGTTTTGATTAAGAAGGTCGTGTTAACTAGTACTGAATCTGGCTTGTGGCTGCAATTATTTGATCATTAAACCATTTATTACCTGTAAAATTTGGAGCGACAGTACCGAGGGTCAACTTTGAGAACTTCAAAGAAGATAATATAGCCGGTCGAAATTGTTCGAGAACCGGCTCCACATTGCTCCTTATCAGCTCCGATGCTGCCTACAAAAAGCGCCACTCCATAGAATGCCAGAACATAATAACAAAAGGAAAAGGACCAATCGACTCCAGGATCAAAACTATATTCTAATAAGTTAAAGCATCAGACAAGTGCAGATTTCGATTACCGCGTCAACATACGGCCAGATTTTATCAAGCTGAAGATTGAGCCAAGTTAACTGCAAATTACAAAGAAATTATAACTCGGAATCCTGAAATCAATCCATCACCAACAGACACTAGTTTCGAATGAGATCGTCTAATTAAGCAACGTAACAAAAAGGAAAAACGAACCAACCTTTTGTCGCTGCGTAAATACAACCCAGGACGGATAAAACTCCTTCGGAAGGATTTTTCTCGAATCCTGAGCCGTCATCCTTGCAAATGCCGCAATAGTCGTCGCCTAAATCACGAAAAGAGAAGAAGTGTAAGAACAGAGCACAAAATCGAACTAAACGCAAAGCGGAACGAAGAATTTGCAGAAGAAAGATACCAAATCGGAACGATGCTTGGAGCGAACATTCCCGGCGCGAGCAAGAGCGATGACCAGTACGACGCCGACAACAACGCCGAGGAAGATACCGGAAAAGAACGACATGAAGGACGATTCGGAGAGATACCTGAGAAAACCAAAGCCAAACGAAACAGAGGAAAACGAAGAAGGAAGCTAACAGCTAAGCTGCGCGTTGGCGAATGGCGTCTCTGGAAGGAATGGCATTGAAGAAATGGCGGAAGAGGAGAATGTGAGAGCGAAGATTTGTTCCATGATCGGAATTTTGACGATGGAAGAAGAAGAACAACAACAACAAGAAGAAGACGAATTGGTTCTTTTCTTTGGTTTCGCGTCTCTTTCTTTGAACGGATTTTCGTTTCTCAGAGGAGCTTTTGTGGTATGGTACTTGGTTTCACGTTAACTGTTGCGTAATTGTGCCACGTGGACCCGCCCAATGATTTTCCCATTTCTTCGGGGTCCACGTCGTCTTTTTTTCTTTTTAAAAAATGTGCTAATTAGTAATTACTCGATCTAAAGAATATTATTAAAATCTGTTTTTCCTACGTGGCAATTTTTACATAAACTTTCTATTGAAAAATAAAAATGAAACTATACATGAAGATAAAACATGTGTTTTAAATGTCAAAAGTACTATTGAAGTTTTGTATAATCATGTAAGTAGGTATCAAAATGATATCGTTCATAGTTTAGCTAGAATGGGGTTAACCTCGATTCCTATGTTATGGCTCGGTGATTTTTCATTTTTCTGGTTGGATCTTGACCATTACTCTTAGTGAGAAATCACTTTTTGTGTCCCAAAGGGATGTTCTAATGATGAGTGCAGTTTTGTTTGAAAAAATATATACATCTATTAAAAAATTGGTCATGTGTACACATGCAATTAATGAAGATTCAAATAAAATGACATTAAAGTTATATTTTAAAAATAAAAAATAAAAAAACTTGTGGGGTTGGAAAAACTTTATTCCAATCCTTGACTTTCTCCATTAATCTAGCTTAATTTTTTTAGCAAAACATAATTTTCATTGAAATTAATGAGTTTTTTTTTTTTTTTTTTTTTAGATTTTTACTGACGTTGTATTAAAATTGGTGGATGAATTTAAGGAAGTGTTGAAAATATAATAAAAATTGTAACATGATTAAATATAGAGATTGAAAATGATATGTTTGGTTAAGTTTAGAGATAAAAATTCTTCTCAAAGAAAAAAAAAAGTTTAAGAGATAAAAATTATTTTTTCTTCTCCTAAAATCAATTACATCTTTTTATAACAAAACTAATTACAATATTATTTTTAAAAAAGAATTGCCTAATTTTAGGTTTTGCAAATAATCTATACCTTTTGGATCTAATTTTAGGTTTTTATTTGTTTTGTTGTCTAATGTTTTAAAATATCCTTCTCCTAAAATCTAAGTCGAATTTTGAAAACTTACACGATGTGGTTTTTAATGATTCTCTTTTTACTTTTGGAATTTAGGTAAATTCAAATGTCTACAAAAATTTGTGATGATCATACCAAGAAAGAAATCATGAGGATATAAACCAGAAAATTGAAAAATGAAAAATTGATATCAAGAGGGCCCTTTATTATTTTCTTCCACATTTTGTAAGCATGCAAAGATTTGAAATAACTATATAACAAAACTTAAATGCACACCTTGCATACTCCATCAAAATCTTGACAACTAAGGAGGAATGGAAAATATAATCATTTTTTTCTCTCTCCTAGTTGTCAACATTTTAATAGTGGTATGGTGGTATGCAAGGAGATCCCTATATATCGGTATGCAGCCAAGTTTTTTCAATAACTATTTGGAGAAAATATGTATATGTGTAACATAAAAATGAGAACTATGAGTTTGGTGTTTAAATTATATAACGACTAAATTTTAGAAGCTTGAATATAAATAATTTTACATTTAGCGTTTTTTAATCTAACAAAAACAAAACAAAAATGGCAACTTTTTTCGATTGCTCATATAAAAACAACTCTTATTCCAATCTGGTAGATGTATATCTCATATTTGAAGTTCTCTATCATCGTGAACTCGATGAGCTAATTCATCTGCAACCATGTTGTTGTGCTTTACACGTGGGTTTGAAATTCTCGCACATCTCAACTGTAACAAATGTTTACTTTTGAATTTTCATTACCAAATCGTGTGTTTCGATGATATTAGTGTTTTTCCCTTAAAACAACCGCACAGCTTGAAGACAACCTGATTCCAACAATCAACAACAAATGGTTGGACAGAGTAACCAACTTAAACCAAGTTTATTATGTGTTTGGAGTAAGATCTATACAAGTTAACGTATTAGAGGGAGTATACTTTGAATACTTATCCGTTCATAAATTTGCTCCCACATACAAAATGTTGAAGTCTTTTGTTGTTGTTGTTTTTTTTTTTTTATAACTTTAAAAGTCAATTAATCTTTATAACTAATAACCATATAATTATAGTCAAGTAAGGTTCGAATCTCCGACCTAAGTGTTGTTGAACTAAAAAAAACCATAAAATTATTTATAATTAAAAAAGAATCCACAAGTTTACGTTCCCATAGGGTTTTAGCGGTGAAAAAGAAGAAGACGGATTTGTCCGTTCTCTAGGGATTCCCGAATTCGGCAATTGCCACGTGGAAGGTTGCAATTGGTCATTGCTTCAAATCTTCCGGGAAATTTTGGGTGATTATCCGCCGTTGGATGTGGCGGGGTTCGAACGAGGGAAATTGCGGGCGCGTGAAGAAAGACCATAGCATTGACATTTAACAAATACGAGAAGTGATTGGGGCAGCCGGGCAGCGACAGCGAAAGGGACGGGGCAGCCTACAAGTACGACCGCGAATGCGATGGCAAGACAAAGCTAGTAGCAACAAAACGGTGTCGGTCGACCGGACGGATGTCTTCCAAACGGTAGTTCCAATTCCATTATGGAATAAATTGTTTGGGTTTGTATATCTTTTTAGTTGCAACATAAATATATTATCCTTTTTTATTAATTAGTATCATTGATTTTTTTTTAATTCAATCAAAACTTTAGTACATGAAATTTTTTAGCTGTATATAATAATTACATTAACTTTAAAAAGTATTTTCAGTAATGGATTCTTACAAATCTCGCGTAAAAACTATTTGATTTTGTTGTTAAAATATATATATATATATATTTGATTTTTTAAAAATTTAGTTTATAAATGCTACTTTCACCTTAGAATTTATTTGTTTTGTTAGCTATTTTTTAAAATGTTTTCAAAATCCAAGTCAAGTTTGAAAAACAAATATTTTGGTTTTTTGTTTTTTAAAATTAAGTTTATGAACGTTGCTTTCACCTCTAAGTTTATATATATATATGTATATATGTTTTAGAAAACCAAAAAAATAATTTTTAAAATTTGATTAATAATTCAAACGTATCTTTAACATATATGAAAATCATTATAAGAAAATTTGAAAGAAAAACAAAAATGAAAACCGTCGGTAAAAAAAAATGGTGAGAGGAAAAACACTAAAAATTAAAAAAAAAAAAAAAAATCAAATCGTTACTGAACATAACCAATATTTATCAACTTTTCAAAATGTTTTTATATCTAAATTGACTTTGAAAAATTGTTGCCTGATTTGATAAATTTTTTTTATGATAACTATTTTGTATTTTGTTCTTTTAAAAAAAGTTGTTTATTAATCCTACTTCTATTCTATTATCATTTGTAATATTATTCCTTATTTTTTTAAACGGGTTAATAATTCAAATGTATTTGTAAAAGTAATAAAAACGTGCTAAAATCATCGAGAGGAAACATGTATCAAAATAGAAAAACAATGTATATATATATTTACAGATATGTGAAAGAATACCATTTCTCAGCATTATTTCTAAGGCTATTTCTCTGTATTTTGTATTGATAGTTTGTTATTTCTTTCTCCTATCATGTTGCTCCAGGTGTCCTTGTGGAGTGCTTTATATTTGCCTTGTATTTGCACTGTTCAGTATTGGATTTTATTACATCAATACAGTATTCAATATTCTCTTTCTAAACCTCTTTTAATATGAAACTATCGGAGGCTAAAATTTATAGCTTTGAACTAGATTTTAATTTCCAACAAAAACATAGTTCAACTGACATAAAATTTATATATTCGATCAAGTGATCGGAACTTAAAATATAAATCCTCATCTTGCCGAAGAAAAAGAAAAAAAAAACTTTCAATTTAAATTATTGTGCTAAAGTTTGAGGCATATTTAAAAAAAAAATGCAAAGCCGAACAAATAAATCGTGGGTTTTAAATTTTTTTACTTGGCGAATTCCAAAGCCAACATGTGTCGTTTTTTTTTTTTTTTTTTTTTTTTTTTTGAAGAGTAACATGTGTAGAATTTATAATTGCCTCTTCCTTTTGCATCTTCTCATTAATTATCTTTTTTTTTTATTAGTATAATGTTATATACATATATAATTTGCCCAAAGGTCAAAACATAGTGGTGTTTGACAAATCTCTTATCCAATTTGATTCTATCTGATTCGTTTGCAGATTATTTAAATAATGTGGAGATATGAATGATTTCAATTTCAAATATTATTAGCCAAAGTGAACTTGGCTCAGCGGTAATTGACATGTATTCTCGACTATAATATGTGTCGAGGTTCGAATCCCCCACCCTCAAATGTTGATGTACTAAAAAAACTATATATTTTGATTTTATACGATAATTGTGTACTTTTTTCAATAATATGTGGGATAGAGATTCAAACTTCTAATTTTCATACTTTGTTAAGGACACATTTTAATTTCTGGACAAATTTAAAAAACAAAGAAAAAAATTTCAAAGCTTGTGTTATTTTTATAGTTTTCAAAATTTGACTTGGTTTTTAAAAACATATGAAAAAAATATGTAGATAATTCAAAACAAACAAACTTTTTGAAGAAAATAGTGTTTATAAACTTAATTTTGTGTTATTTTTATAGTTTTCAAAACTTGACTTGGTTTTTAAAAACATATGAAAAAAATGTAGATAATTCAAAACAAACAAACTTATAGATGAAAATAGTGTTTATAAACTTAGTTTTGTGTTATTTTTATAGTTTTCAAAACTTGACTTGGTTTTTAAAAACATATGAAAAAATGTAGATAATTCAAAACAAACAAACTTATAGATGAAAATAGTGTTTATAAACTTAATTTTCAAAAACCAAATGATTATAAAATTGACGAAAGTAAGTCATATGATGGTTGAATAAACATCTAATTTTACAACTACCCTTCACTTTTTAAGATTTATATAAGAAAATATTATTATCAACCCTAAGCCCAATTATATACCAAGCAAAATTAGTTGGAATGTTTTGGTGCACTTATCCATTCTTGTTATCAATAATTTTGATTATAATATTATTAAACTATAAACTCAATTATATAGAATGAAAAATTAGTTGGGTTGTTTTGGTTCACTTATCAATTATTGCTGTTGATAAATTTGATTAAAAATTGATGGATTTTTATTTTTATTTTTATTTTTTATATATGTATAATATGACTTACTGGTTCCTAAGTTATACTATTTGGTCTGCCTGATCTCCCAATGAGAATGAAATAATGTATAAAGTAGGGAAGTTTGAGATCACATATCACGTTTTATATATTTATTAAAAGATCTTCCTTCGATTTTATTTGAGAAATAATTTATTTTCTTAGTTCATTATGTGACGTGGGAGATTCAAAATTTTAAATATTTAACCTCTTAATTGAAGATATACATCTTAATTTATTGGTTTTTTTAGTACAATAAAAAGGAAAAACAAAACATTAAAAACTAGAAAAATCCATGAATACAACATCATTCATCTACCGATGTTGTTAAGTGTAGATTTTTTCTGACACACTCTTGATATTGTTTGATATGACAAATAAAGACGTGATTTTTGTGTTGGAGTTTAATAACTAGTAACTTATGCAATGCTCGAATTGACGTATGAAATAATAACTTATATTTGCAAGAAATATACCATATGAAAAGTATGTAGTATTGTATTTATTTTGCCAAATAGAAAAAAGACAGTAGTGATTTGTATATTATTGTAAATTAATGGTAAGCATATACTTGTCAAATCAATAAGATGTAGTACCTTTTTTTAGAAACCAATAAGATGTAATACTTGGTAGTTTCATTTGTTTTCTTACTACCATGATTTCACTTTCAAAGGTTGTTAAACAAACAATCTATTTCAAATAATTTTTAAAAATCTGTTTCAATTTTTTTTTTTTTTTTTTTGTTCCACACAACTTAGAGTCGTAATTAATAGTCATAATTTAAATCATTTCATAGTTTTTTTTAAAACAAAAACATTTAGTCCTATTTGATAAAGATATTTTTTTTTTTAATTTCATGCGTTTTAAAATTACACTTGCTATTCAGTATTTATTCGAACGTATGACTTCATGATCGATGAAACATGTCAATTATCGCTGAGCTAAGTTCGCTTTAGCAAAAAAAAAAACATTTTTTTTTAACTTTCAAAAGTTAACTTAAATCATAGACTTTATATGTCATATATGATGCAATATATATATTTTTCAAAAAACCCCATTTGTAAACTTTACCCCCACAAATTTATTTTCTATAGATAAAAGTTTATAATTTGTCATTATGAACCCAACTCAATTGGTTAGACACCATATTATTGACCAAATAGTTAAAGATCCAAATCCCTAATCTTCCATGTCGTTGAACTAAAAGAAAAAAAATCAATTTAATATATGTGAAACTTTGTGGTTAGGTATGATAGATTAATAAACTTTTAATTTTGTTTTTGCAGTTAATTATTTTTAGTACAACTAATGTGAGACGTGATCATTTATAAAAAAAAAAAGGAAAAATTACTTTTTTGGTTCCTAAGTTTCGAAGAATATGTGCGTTTGGTCTCTGAGTTTTCAAAATAGACCATTTTAGTCACTGAATTTTGAGAAATGAGTTTAAAAGGTCCATAATATTTTTTTTTTCATCTTTTTAAAATTTTCATTTTTGTATTATTTTTTTTAATATTGAATGGTTTGAAAACTTAGGGACCAAACACACATATTTCTCAAAACTTAAGGACTAAAAAAGTCTGTTTTGAAAACTTAGGGACCAAGCGCACGTATTTCTCAAAACTCAGGGACAAAAAATGTATTTTTCCCAAAAAAAAATGAGAGATGGAAAAAATACATTTTTGGTCCCTGAGTTTTGTGAAAATTTGAATCTGAGTACATTAGTTTTCTTCACTTTAATATCTTGCAGGTTCATTAATTTAAAAATAATAAATAATTAATAGGTAAAAAAAAAAACATATTAAAAAGTAAAAACTTGTAACGTTTAGAGACTTACCTGTTCATTATATGTGTCTAGTCGAGATCTATTAAACACAACTTTGAAAATTAAAATAAAAGTATCCTTTCTCTCTATATTTAAACACAAAATAAAGAAAAATAAAAGAAATTTAAAAGAAAGAAAGAAGAGCGAGAAACGCGGAATTCAATGATCATCGGTTTTTTGGTGCTGACGAAATTGCAATTAAGAAACGGGACAGGTTGGAGGGACGGCGATCGAGCGAGCGAGCCGAGGGAGGGATAGACGGGAAGTAACCACCGATAACTTCAATTCTAAATCAAATCTTCTTCTTCATTCTTCATTTTTCAACATCATCTTCACCTCTCTGCGTTTCTCTTCCCCAACAATCCACCCATTACAACCTGAACCACCAAGAACGATCTCCTCTTCCAATCTCTAACTCACCTCTTACCGCTCCTCATTGTTATTTCTCACCAACCGTTTCACTTTCCCCTCTCCAAGATCCGTTTAGTTTCTCGTTTTCCCATTGGCAGCTAGTCAAATTTGAAGAGAGCTCGGAGATCTGCGAGAAGAACGCGGATCCCTTTTCGAATTTTTTGATTTTTCTATCTGGGTTTTGTGTTTCTCGTGATGGGTTGGAGGTATAAGGCTGGTTTGTTCCTCATAGTGACTGTTGTTATTATATGGGTAACCTCAGCCGAAGTGACCCAGGTTTGTGTTTCTTCCATTTTTTGTTTTGTTTCTGTAGTTGAGTTGGAAGTGGAAGATCTTGAGTTTCATTCATTGTGAACGTTCTATTTTGGGCGCTTGTTGGGCTTTGAGTTTGCTGGGCAGTTGGGATTTTTAATGGTGGGCAGGTTTTGTTTGTGCATTTGTATATGCTTGTTGAAATGCACATGGTATCTTGCTTCTTAGCTTGGAACTTTGTTCTGCATTTTCTTTTGGAATTCTGTTTATATTAAGTATTCAGAGCTTGTTTGCAGAACGGTTTGTTGTTGGGCTTGGGTTTTCCCTCTAGTCTATTTCGACTTTAGAATTTGGTTGAGTTCGAGCTGGAAATCTTGGGATTTTGGTTGCAAGGGTAGAATTATCTTAGTTAGTGAATCTAGTTTCTTGTAGCTAAGAGGGTCGGATGTGGTTTCAAAGATTCGTTGACCTGCTTTAGAGATCCAGGAATCAGGACACTACACAGTTCTTAATATTTTCTGCTAGGCCTTCCATTTCAAAGTTGTTAAATGATAGTCGGTGGGGTTATTTTGAAGTCTTCATTAGTGTTTTCCTTTAAAACCTACTGATAGTTCACAAATGTTTCAATGATTACATTTGTTTAGAAGAAATGAAGCCTTCCAATGTTTCTATTTTCTTATTTTTTGCTTCACTTTCTTTGCAGGACATTTTTACTGCTTATAAACAGCCTTTTGCCATAACATATCTTGGAGCTTCTCTCATGGTAGTTTACCTCCCAATAGCATTCCTTAAGGATTGGTTTTGTAATTTGCTAAGACGCCACTCTTCTAAAAGTGGTAAAAATGCAGAAAGCTTCAGTGAGATTAGTCCTCTAAAACACATTGGAGCCGAGACAAACTTGGATGTGGAACTTCAAGGGAGTTTCACTAGAAAAGACAGTGATGCTGATTTTTCAACTCTTGCCGAAGAAAGCCCCCTGGTTTCAAGAAACAAAGATGATCCATATATATTGAAACAAGAGAAAGAGCTTACTAACAAGGAAATTGCTGCATATGGATTTTACATTGCTCCCATCTGGTTTGTAACCGAGGTAAGTTAATAGACATCTCTGCCTTTTTTATTTGGTTCAATGGACTATTGTCCAATTGAATGGTTGGAGCCTTAAACAGACTATTAACTTTTTTTTTAATAAGAAATATTTATATGAATGAAAGAGTCTTGAAAGTGTTTTAGTCGATTCAAAAACTTATTAAGCGTATTTATGTAATATTCACTAATCACTATCTATGTTACAATTTCAAGTGTTCTCTTTTTCACAAACATTGGCAAGTCTTTTTAATTTTTCAAAAGACTCTGCTAATTGTTGGGTGTCTAATTTGCTAGTTAGAATTTATATTCTCCCCACAAAAGAAATATTCTCCATCCTGTTCTAGAGGCATGGGGTCTTGTTCTTTGTCACTGATAAAAGATAATCAAATTCTTTGCTGTTCAATTCCTGTAGCATTATTCGATGTCTCCTTAGCTTGAATGCTACCAAGACGCACACACTTTGGTACCCAGATATATCTTTGAGCTTTGAGTAAATGTGTTTATGACAGTTGCTTTTTTTAGGTGCTATTCTCTTAGCAAGGTTCAAAATCTGAACTTCAAATTGTGAAGCTTGTACTAACTAGTGTATGGTTTGAGGAAAATTGGATGATGTAGTTGGAATCTTAATTGGGAAATCTCAAATTAACAAGGGATGACGTTGGTTGCAAAATGAGCCATGTAGTGGCATTGACATAATCATTCTTAGTGCACGGTCTTTATTTTTCTTGGATCTGCATTCTTAATGTGCAAATCTCTGTCTTCACCCTTCTGCAATGGATATATTTATGCATTCACAATATGAACCTTCATTGGTAGTTCCTAATTTTCTCTTTTTGCAGTATCTATCAAATGCTGCACTTGCACGGACAAGTGTCGCCAGTACAACAGTTTTATCCTCTACTTCTGGACTTTTTACTCTGTTCATTGGTGCTGCCCTTGGCCAAGATTCATTAAATATGGTCAAAGTCGTTGCTGTGTTTGTCAGTATGGCTGGTGTTGTTATGACAACTCTTGGAAAAACTTGGGCTGCTGATGAGTCACAGTTAACTGCTTCTGAGTATGTGTCCACTCTTAGTTTTGAGTGACATTTAATTTTGTCTCATCGTTCAAAATCGCTCTTTGCTTGGAATATATGGCTATGGTTTATTGATATAGTATCTGCCTTTGTTAGTCATCTGGGGTGGCAAATTATATATATTAACCTTTATATTGCATGAAAAATCATTGTTAAAACCCGAGCATCTAAAATTTTGTATGCTTTTACTAAAGAAATTAATCCATCCTTATATCCATTGCGAAACCCACAAATCTTATCTATAATAAAAAACTTGGCAGTGGGGTGCAAGCTACAGCCTGCATTATTGGTAACTCTGGATATCTCAGTTTTAATGAATATGCAATTATTTTTTTATCAAAAAAAAAAGAAAGAAAGAATATGTATTACTGTTAGCCTTGCTGTGTAAGGAATTCTTGTTATCACTGATAGTTAATATTTTGGTGCAGTAACGAACACTCTCTCATTGGAGATCTTTTTGGCCTACTCTCAGCTGTGTCATATGGGCTATTTACCGGTAATAAATGTGTATCCTTCTTGCTATTTTTCAGAATTGTGTATAACTATTGATTTGACTAGTTTTTCGATTTCTGCTGCAGTGCTTCTAAAAAAGTTTGCTGGTGAAGAAGGAGAGAGGGTTGACGTGCAAAAATTGTTTGGATACATTGGCCTTTTCACCCTTATTACACTTTGGTGGCTAGGTAAGTGAGATTGTTGATATTCTTATTTGTAATCCATTAAATAGAGGCCAACTTGAGCGTAGCTCAACCGGTCAAGGCATTGTACCCTTGACCGAAAGGTCTGAGGTTTGAATCTATTGAATAGAATGCATAAATTTATGTTCTGTTCTCATTTCACTTGCTTCTTTCTTCGTGCTACATAGGTTAGCAAAACTGGATTTTGTGGAATTGGATTTGAAAAGATTTCTTTAGCATTTACGCTGGCTCATGAGATTGGGGTTAAGTCTTTGCATGAGAAGTTTTGCATTTTAAATTACATGATATGTTTTACCTGGATGCATCGTGGGTCTGTCTCATGTTGCGGGATATTAAGCTTGTTTTTAGTCGCCGGCAGATCGGTTAATTTTTAATCTCATTCTCATCTTTGACTGTTATCTATGCAGAAGAGTTCTTATATACATGGGTGGTCTCTGTTACCTGTCAATTGATTTAGAATGGTGTATAGCTCACTTCAAATTTGGCCATTTATGCTGCGCGTGTATTTAGTTGAAGTTTTTATGAGGCCATATGATTTATGCATATAGCAAAGGAATCGACATTGAAACTTGACATTTCAAATTTTAGAGACATAGCACTTTCAAAAAGCACGAATGGCTGGTTCAAGCATTATATCTTTAAAATTTCTACCATTTAATTGGTCGATATGTTAAAGCAATTTGATTTGAGACAATGTGTTCAATTGAGGCTCCTTTGTTCATTTCTTTTTCTTGTTTGCAATTTTGTTTCAGTTTGGCCATTGACAGCCTTGGGAATAGAACCCAAGTTTTCGATTCCTCACTCTCTTAGGACAGAAGAAGTAGTTCTTGCCAACGGCTTTATCGGAAGCGTACTCTCCGATTACTTCTGGTATGTCAAATCGAGTTAAACCTACTGAAGTGTTCTATTCACTTTGTAACAATTACTTCTCAAACTGAACCTTTTCTTTCGTATCCAGGGCACTCTGTGTCGTATGGACTACGCCACTGGTGGCAACGTTGGGCATGTCGCTCACCATTCCACTTGCCATGTTGGCTGACATGTTGATCCATGGCCGTCACTACTCAGCGGTTTACATGCTTGGCTCGACTCAGGTAACTAACTACTTGATCATAGAAGTGCCAATATGTTAGCATCTGTAAACGTCGAAGAGCCTCGAATCATATAAAATGAATGTATTTGAGTCGTCGTGATATCTTTATTACTTTTAGTAAAAATGCAAAAAACACCACAACAAACTTAGAGAAATCTTTGCAATCAAGTCACATTATTATAACATTGTTAATTGAAGTTTGGAAAATACACAAACCACTCGAACTAGAATACTTGTTAGAATATTAAATCTTCGAACAGTTGGGGGATTGGTATCTTTTGTATCGACATCTCGAATCGACATCCTTGTGTTGTGGCTTGCAGGTGTTTGCAGGATTTGTAATTGCCAATCTTTCAGACTGGTTCTCAAAGAAGCTGGGCTTGTAGCATTTGATGATAATCTTTCATTTTGGCATTCTTAACATGGAAAAGTAAAATTCTTTCATGAGAATATTCTCTCCTTCATCAATTGAATTGCAATGTAAATTCTGATTGAAACCTGTAAAATCTGCAATTTTGAGTAAAGAAAACCCCATTTGCATAAACCATAGATGACTGAATTCTATTTGTGTTTTTTTTTACCAATGGTTGTGTAAATTAAGTCGAAATCGAGGTTCGTTTGGGTCGTATTTGGATATTGAGCCCTTGATGTAATAAGAATGTTTCTTTGGTTCAAATGAAATTTCAAGTCATTATTTTTGTCTAGTTTTCTTCAACTGTTTACACTAATTGATATTGCACTTTGATGCCTTTGTTCAGTCAAATGTTCAATTTGTTTACACTCAACTGTTCGTCTATTTTAGTTTTTGTGCACTCTCTTTTGAACTCAACCCATGCATTCTTTTTTATTTATTTAAATGGGCAATTTAGATTGGTATCAAATAAAAGGGTAATATGGATTATCAAACTAAAAAGTTGATGGGTTTTTTTTTTAAGGATATATTTTGTAATATTTAATTTAGGGAAAATACACTTTTGGTCCCTGAGGTTTGAGTTAAGTTACACTTTGGTCCTGAGTTTTCAAACTCAACAAAAATACCCCTGAGGTTTGAGATAATGAGCACTTTGGTCCCTGCCGTTAATTTTTCTGTTAAATCTTTAACGGTTGCTGACGTGGCATCTATTTTTTATTAAAAAAAATTATTTTATGATTTTTTAAAATAAAAATCTATTAAAATAATTACAATAATTAAAATATATTACTTTTTTAATATTTGTAATTTCTCTCTCCTTCATTTCTTCTCCTTCAACCTAATCCTCCTTCTTCTTCAACCCTAAATCTTCACCACCACATAACTCCGCCGGCCGACGACAGCTGCCGGCGGCAATTGCCGATCGCCGGCAGCCGGCAGCCGCAAGATTTTTTTTTTTTTTTTTTTCGTATCCTTCTTTTATTCTTCTTCCTTCCTCCTTCTTGTCTTTATGTTTTTTTTTTACTTTTTTTTTAAAATTAAGGACTGAAAATCAGATCTGGAAGCGTCGGAGCACCGATCTGAACCAAAGTGGCGAGTCAGATCTAGAGGTAGGGCGAATCCACTTTCAGATCCAACGGTGAAGACTGTCTGGGACGACGAAGGCGTTTCAGATCTGGAGGTCGGACGAAGATGGGTTTCGAGTGGTGGAGATGAAGAGGGCGTTTTTCCAGACGGTTGCGATCGGAGATGGGTTTCGAGCAGTTCCATGTTCTTCAGAAGACGGCGAAGATGGGTTTCAAGCTCAACGGAGGTTCCATGTTCTTCAGACAACTGCAATCGGAGACGGATTTTTAAGCTCGACGACGACGACGAACATGTTCTTCAAACAAACGGCGGGATCTGTGTTTTTCGTTTCTTCAGACGACAGCGAACCAGGTCGTTCTCCTTCCTTTCTCGCATTTTCCGGCGATTAGTAGCTATGAAAGCGAGATCTGGAACCACGCCGGCGAACCAGCTATGACAACGAGATCTGGCGTTTCTTCAGACGCCGGCGAACCAGTTATGACTACGAGATTTTCTTTTTTTTTTTTTTTTTTTTTTTTTTAATAAATAAAATCAGTGAAAGAAGAAATGGAAGAGAGAAAGAGAGAAGAAGACGAGGATGAAGAAGAGAAAAAGAAAAAAAAAAGTTCGGTGGTCGCCGCCGTTCGCCGGGAGTCGGCGGCGGCCGGCCACCGCAGACTTCGACCGCCGGAGATTTGAAAAGGAGGAAGATGTTGGGAGAAGATGAGTGGGAGAAGAGAGAGATTTAAAAATAATGAAAATAATAATATTTTATTGTTTTTATTTCTTTTTATTTTAAAATTTAAAAAAAAAAAGAATTTTTTAATTAAAAAAATGTGGCCACGTCAGCATTCTGTTACCCTTTAACGGCAAATTGAACGGCAGGGACCAAAATGCTGCTTATCTCAAACCTCAAGGGTATTTTTGTTAAGTTTGAAAACTCAGGGACTAAAGTGTAACTTAACCCAAACCTCAGTGACCAAAAGTGTATTTTTCCCTTTAATTTATGTTTCTTGTTTCTCATATCATGATGTAAGCTCTTTATTTTCTACTTAAGAGAGTAAAAAAGAAAAAGGTTTTAAGCAACTATTTGTTTCTTGTTCTTGTTCTTTCTTTATTAATAATGATAAAGAAAAAAAAAAAAAGATATAGGTACATTTGATAAGAAAACAAAAGAACATACATATAAATTAGTCACCAAATACGTAAATAGAACTACCAATAATAAAGTTTGTATTGTTGATCAACGTAAATTGAGAACAATAAATATGATAGGAGAAAAAAATGTTACAACTTTTGCTTAAAAAAAGTTATAGAACAAGCCTTAGCATTCCAGCAATTAATTAAAATTTGTGGAAGTTTTTTTGTTTGTTTTTTTAAGATTGAAAATAACTTGTAGGGATGAGAATTCAAACCCCTACCTTTTTTTGTCAAGTACATTATTAAAATATTTTAACCAATTAAGCTACGCTCACTTTCAGGTCTCTTCCATCTCTCTAAATGATATTGTATATTAAAAGTCGACATGAGCATAATTCAACAATTTTTATTTTTCGATTAAAAAACCAGTGATAGATCGAACCATCAAATTTAGGAATGGTAAATTGTTAAAAAAAGAAAAAAAAGAAAAAGTTAAATTAATTTATCCGAAAATAAATTGAGATGGGATCGAGAGAGAGCGAGAGGGAGTAAAATCAGTCCTCCATCTATTCTTTATACTTACAGTCCTCAACGAACACGAGGACCGAGATCTTCCCTGTTCCGAAGCGTCCGCCATAGCCGAATCATCGAAAATGCGATCTCAAGTTTTCATTTTCTTACTTTCCCTCCAGCTGTTCTTCTCTCTGTTATCTCCGTCTCATGCGATTTCCTCTGGGTAGGTCTCAGAGCTTTGTCTTTAATTCACTGCGACTTTGTTTCTGCTCGAATTATCAGGAATATGAATTGATGAAGATAGAAAGGAATGGTCGATGATTCTGTTGAATTAGTATCCGTTGTTGTCTCTATTCATTGCCCATTAATCTCGTTGTCGCGTTTTGCAGGTCCGGCGATGGATACACTATCTATGGTCGGGTGAAGATTCCGAGTATGTTTCTTCTTTTTCGTGTTCTACAAGAATGTTTTTAGATATTGGGCTTCCAGATGGTTATAGAATTTTTATTTTTATTTTTCCTCTAAAGGAAGTTATTCGTGGGAAAACGAGAATTGCAGAAGAGGAAGTGAAGAGAAGATATCTTAACCTAATCTAAGATGGATTGAGAAGGTTCTACAATTGACATTGATAAATAAGGAAGAATATCTGCCAAAAGTACTTGGTAGTGTGGTAACGGAAGAATAATACTATAATAGCTTACAATTGGCCAAGTTTCTATCAATCATTAGAAAAAAAAAAAAAAAAACTCAGATTTCTATCTGATGAATTCTTCCACCCCCAGTGAACTTTGGTCTTTTCATTTGGAAGGGTTTCTGTCTAAGATATTAAATCAATATTGTGAGGGAACACAGAAAATGAAGGGTGAATTTCCCCAAAATAGCAGACCAGAACTGTCTGAAAGAGGCGATTAACCGATTTATCATTTTGCTTTCACAAGGAACCCTACCCCCAGGAAAGCATAACTGTTGGAGATGTTTTTTGGTTCTTGTTCGTGGTATTAATATGCCAAGAACAATCCACCCTCCAAAGAAACAGTAATCGTGTCCACCTCACAAGGTGAATTCTTCCAATGTTCCATCAAGGCCCCCAACAAAAAAGAAAATCCTTCGATTTCTTTTTGAGATATTGCAGAAATAGATAGGAACATTTTTTTTTAAAATCAGAAAACTGAGCTTTCACTTAGGAAAAGGTAACAGGTAGGAAGTGAATCTCCTCCCTTGGAAGTTAGCTAAATTACACTGTTTTTTTCTGCCATAGAAGTTCTGAAGTCCTTACTTCTAGGGTTTCCTAGAAGGTTAAGGTCTAAGTAAGTTACAGGCAAGAACTGCAACATGAGCATAGGACTCCGCAAGATGATCCACTTCATCCTTAAAATAATTGTTCCCCTCTACCATGGACTCGAGCTATCCACATTAAAATAGTGATGCTGCTTTGATAATTTTGGAATATATTATCTGCATCTGGACAGTTGGATTAGCATGGATTTGAAATGGGGAAAAAGGATTTGCAGACCCCCACCTTATTAATTTGTAGATCCTGCTCTCCTTATGGAGGATAGGCAACACGACTATGTTTCATGTTATGAGAAATAGTGAATTCTGTAGAGATGTGTAGCATTTGTGTTCTTCACTCCTTCACACGAGGTGTATATGGATGTACCTTTTACTTTGAATTTTCCTCTTACTTTTTTCCATATTGAATCCCTTGGGTTGACTAATATGTAAGAAAAATCTATCCTTAATACTGATTAGTATTATGAAGATTAAAATTATAACTCGATGATATTTAGAATGAGTGTTATATTTACTTGAGATTTTATGGTTAGATGATTATGGCTATATTCTGAGCTAATTCATCCTGTTGAACTTTTGGCAGGCAACGTGCTTAAAGGGTATGGACTTCCTGGAAAAATATCGAACATTAAAGTCATACTTAATGGTGGCCAAAGAGTTACCTTTTTGAGACCTGATGGATATTTTTCATTGTATCCTTTATATGTTTTTGGTTAATTAAAAACTTCAAGTTAGTGAGTTATATTAGTTTTAGGCTTATTTTAATCTAGGATAAAATTTTCTGCTTTGCTCTTTTTGGGACTCAAATTATCTGCACTGGTCACTTATATAATCCTCAATTGGACGTAGTGTTTGATTCTATTTTGTTCTTTGCTTTCCGGTGGTTAGTGTTATTACTATTTTGGGTCTCACGTAAATTGTTTCTAAGGTTCACTGTAATTCCTTAACCCAAGTTCTTAAAGCTATAATGTGCCAGCAGGAACTCATCTGATTGAAGTGGCTGCATTGGGCTATTTCTTTTCTCCTGTGGGTTTTCTTTTTTTCCCACTTGCTCTCTCAGCTTTTCTACAAATCTGGTTTCACTTTCACGTGACTCATTTTTCTTTTTCACTTTCTATTAATTCCTTAGGTTCGAGTTGATGTTAGTGCCAGAAACCCAGGTAAGGTTCAGGCAGCTTTAACCGAGAACCGGCGGGCATTGAGCGAGCTTGTTTTAGAGCCTTTAAGGGATGAAGAGTACTATGAGGTTGGTTCAGCATAACCTCCTCATTTTTTTTTCTTCCTTTTCATGGTCTATAGGTTAAGATTTTTATCCTCTTGATCTCACATTGTAACTCAATCTCTTTGTATGATAGGTTCGAGAGCCCTTCTCCCTTATGTCTATCGTGAAAAGTCCTATGGGTCTGATGATGGGATTCATGCTAATTGTTGTATTCCTGATGCCCAAGTTAATGGAGAACATAGGTACGTACTCATTTGCTCATTAGACAGTTATCAATTGTCTTCACATCATATTTATGGCTCTCAAGCTTTAACTAGCTATAGAATGGGTGCGTTCGTGATTAATCTTTATCTTCTTAAGGAAAATTCCTGTGCTAGTGCTACTAGAGTAGTTCTTTCTTTCTTTATAGTTTATATTATTATATTTTGATTCCATCCAGGGAACAGCTGTATTAGTTTTATATACAAAGTGCTCTATCACAATTCTCTGTATGAAATTTCTTTGGCAATGTGTCGATGAAAATTCTTCGATCTTTTCCTCTTAGCATAGGCCCTTGGTTACTGCCATATCAATTTTTATTACTTTAATAGATGAAATTTTCTCATGCCAAATCTCTTGGCGAAAGCTTCAAACTAGGTATGTGTTGCTAATATCTTTACCCTCTTGAGGAACCTGCAACTTCATTTGGTTCATCGTTGGAAAGTCGATATGGTTGGTCTCACTCAATTAATTAATGACCAACCAACAATATCTTGATCTTGCCAACCTGAGCGGCATAGCTTAATTGGTTAAAACACCTCCGACCAAGAGATTAGAGGTTCTAATCCCCCCATCCTGCATGTAGTAGAACTTAAATAAAGGGTCTTGATCTGTCTTTTCAGTTTGCTTGTGTTATAAAATCCTTGAGACATCAAACTAGAACTTCTTTTTTTGAGTCCAATCAAACAAGAACTTATTGAATTGTTTCTTCTATAAATGAATGATCGTCTTTCTTCCCCAACCCTACCCCCACCCCCGAAAAATAAAGGATGATGCTGTCTGACCGCAAGATTTTGTGATATCCTGATGATCAGATCCTGAAGAAATGAGGAGAGCACAAGAAGAAATGAGGAACCAAGGCGTCCCAACTTTATCAAGCCTGCTACCCGGGGCTGGCCGGAGCAATTAAAAAGATCGATCGACACCGACTACATCCCTGGCTCAAATGCATCTAACTCCTGCAGAAAGGACTCGGGATTTCTAACACTCGAAGCAAATGAGGGTAATGATCTAGTTGTTCTGATGATGCCATTCTGGCTAAAGCAAAGCAGTCCGGGAGAAGCTAAACGTGTTTGTGTGCTTTGTTTTGATTCTGATACACATATCTATTAGACATAAGTTTGGTCTGGATTTCATTATCATTCTTAACGAGTCTCTCGGCAGAGTTATGTAGACGACCATCATCTGTGTTATCCAATTTGGATTAAACATTATTTTGATAGTTCAATTTAATTTTAGTACTACTCCATATTTCATCTTTTTATTTTTGTCCATGGTTCAAACCATTGTGGTAGTGGTCAATAAGGATCATGAAATAATGAAGGACTCAAAGGAAATCCGTTCAATCCATAGTAGTCACCTACCTACGATTTATATTCCAAGTGTTTTCCAATATGTTTTTTAGCCTATTAAACTTGGAAAAAAGAAATTCTAATAGATTTTTAAATTTCCAACCCATCAAATTGTATCTATTTAGTTTTTTTTTGTCATAATAAAAAATACACTTACAATTTCATCCCATCACTTAATGGTTTCTGTTTTCTATATATATAATAGGTTAGTTTATATGTCATAATAAAATAATAAAATTCTAATATGATGTTTATTAGGTTTATGTAGTCTTACTTTTACATTTCCAAATTTATTCAATAGGGCAAAAAGATACAAGTTTGAAACAGAGGAAACATAGCTCAATTGATATGAAACTTATACTAATGACAGAGGTTTGTGGTTCGAATCCTTCTAAATTAGAGAATTAGGTGCTTTATGGCTGTCGTCAGCTCGTGTCGTGAGATGTTTGGTCAAGTCTTATAACGAGCGAAACCCTCGTTTTGTGTTGCTGAGACATGCGCCTAAGGAGAAAGTCTTTGCAACTGAAGTTCGTTGAGGAGTCGAGTGACATGCCGACGCGACTAATTGATTGCCAGCACGTAGCAGTGCTGTCAGTAAGAAGGGAGCCTTATCCTTTCGAACGAAGCACTTTCGAGTGTGCGCTTGAGTTTGATTGTTGCTTGCCCGCTTTACTAAATTTTAAACATAAATGGTTAAATTATAAGTTTAGTCATATACTTAAATATTATATATAAACATATATATATATACTTAAATATATATACTTAAATATATATATATATATATATATATATATATATATATATATATATATATATATATATATATATATATATATAGAGGTCCGTGGTTCAAATCCCCCATCTCATATTATAAAAAAAATTTATATATATTATATATATATATATATATATGAAAATTTGCGAGTCAACTCGTGAGTTAAAAGTCCGAGTTCACAATCGTGGATAACGTATTAAACCAGCGCCAGAAGAAGGGCAAACAGAAGAGAGCAAAAATGGCTTCCCTCCTAAAGTTCTACAATCCATCAACCTTCACTCGATTCTCCCCAATTTCAGTCTCTCTGGCGATTCTCCGCAGAACTCACCGCCATTCTCGTTTTCCATTCTTCAAGTCTGCTAGATGTTTCGCTACTTCTCTGAGCTCACCACAGCACCCAGTTTGCGAGGAGAATCACAAAGAAATCGGCGGCGTTAGGCGTGAGAGTACCCCGTCGGAACTGTGGCTGCATAACACGATGAGTAGGAAGAAAGAGCTGTTCAAGCCCAAGGTCGAAGGCAAAGTGGGCATGTACGTGTGCGGCGTCACTGCCTATGATCTCAGCCATATCGGCCATGCGCGTGTTTATGTTACATTCGATGTTCTCTACAGGTACTTGCTCTTTCTAAGTTTTACCTTTAATTTCCCTTTTCCGATTAAAGGCTCGTGACTGCTCGGGGAACGGACTGGTAAAGCTAACTTCGGTGAATTTTTTGTTTGGAAATGATGAATTTGTGTTTGTTTCGCTTGTGTAATGATTTGCTATTCTGTGTTGAAATGTAAGCAGGTATTTGAGGCATTTGGGATACGAAGTTCTTTATGTTCGCAATTTCACCGATGTGGATGACAAAGTGAGTGAATTTGCTAAGATGGTGCCATTTATGTAACGAACTGTATTTTTCTATGTTTAAATTCGTTCCCCTTGCACATACATGACCTCTGCCTTTTTAGGAAGTGAGATTGATAATAACAAGAAGACTGGGAACGCGAATGGATTGAACTTCTTTTTCCCCTTCCATTACTTTTTGCTTGATTCTATGATTTGTTAGGGGTATCTTCTATAGTGAGTGGTTTTCCTTTTCTTTGCTCATAAAGAGAGAAAGGGAGTTGATTAAATAGATAGAGTGCTTGAATACTGCATTTGGTAGCTAAATTTGAGTGCCTAATGAAGTTTAATATTCAGGAAAAGTGTAGATGCAAATAATGATCAACGTAAGAAATTGATGGGGTTAAGTCTTAGATTTGTGCTAGTGAACGAAAAAGCATCAAGAGATTGGGTTATCCTCTTTTGTTTGTTTCATCGTTGCTATGAAATGACTCCTACAAATTAGTCGTTACAGAATTCCACCATCCTTTGGTCAGGAAGGCTAAATTTCTCTGCTTTGAGTATACCAAGGCCACTATTATCCCACAACAATGAAACATAATCCTATTTAACAAGGTGCACCCATCCGAAGCAACTTCTTCCCGGAGAATATGCTGAGATGGCTTATCCCACATATTAGCTATCTTGGGAGGGACTTTGACCACCAAGAGATAATAAGAGGGTAGATTTATCATGACTGGTTTTATCATTGTGATTTTATCGCTGGAACCCTGAACCCTTTTCCATTTATTGAATTTCAAGGAATGGTGTTATGATTTTTTCCCCATTTTCCCTTGTCTTCCCTCCATTAGATAAGCGTTTTCTTGTCAAATACAACCCAAAACAGTCTATCTTCCTAGTTGCTAAATCCTACATGTTTCGAAGATAGATTCCTGTTGTCACTTTTGTTCCATGTAGTCAATTGGAGAACTTTAGGCTTCTTTAATGCTTGATATTATAATGTTTCTTTTATCTTGGTACCAACTTTTTTCATAATGCTATGACAGGATCCTGAGTCTGCACTTTTCAAATTCTGTAGATAATTGCAAGAGCAAATGAGTTGGGGGAAGATCCGCTTAATTTAAGTAAACGTTACTGTGAAGAATTCCGTCAGGATATGGTGTATCTTCATTGCTTGCCTCCTTCAGTTGAGCCACGAGTTTCAGACCACATGCCCCAGATCGTTGATATGATAAAGCAGGTAAAATTTTCCTTGCTTTGTGGTTCTCATTTGACAGAAGTTATTAGGCAATCATATTGGCAAATGCATGTGCTCTTTAAGTAATACCTACCAAGAGATCATGTGTTTGAACTTTTGGGTGAGCTTAATAAGAAAAACCCTTGATTAGTAGGGTTGGGGCCCCCCAATACGGGGTTATTAAAAAAGAAGGCAATCATATTATCTTGAATTTTCAACATGTCTTAAAACTGTCTTTTGTTTCAATAAGCATATATTATTTCACTTGTTGACTTCTTTTATGCTCTGTGCGTGTGTTTGTCTTGTCTTAATTGTTGATTCTAGGAGGGGAGGTGTGCATGACTAGCCATTAATTGTTTCTCTTGTGTCTTGACAGATTCTTGATAATGGATATGCCTATAGTGTTGATGGTGATGTGTACTTTAATGTGGACAAATTTCCAGAATATGGACTATTGTCTGGGCGAAAATTAGAGGATAACCGAGCTGGAGAGCGGGTTGCTGTGGACTCCAGGAAGAAAAACCCTGCTGATTTTGCTTTGTGGAAGGTCAATCTGGTTTCCTTGTATTATTACCAAGTGTTGCATGCATAGCATCGAACTATGAGATTCTCTAAATGCAAGGGATGGATAAATATGAATTTGTTTCTCGAATTGAAGATAGATTAAGAAAAGCAAACAACCCTATCAAAAAATTTGAGCTTCATTTTAGGTACAGATTGTCAGATAAACACAGCACTTCAAAATGGTATGATAATTTGCCTTACTTATCTTTCACACATCTGTGTCCTGTTTTTGTATTATTATTGAAGTCCTATGGTATCATGCAGTCTGCAAAGGAGGGAGAGCCATTTTGGGAAAGTCCATGGGGTCCTGGAAGGCCTGGATGGCATATAGAGTGTAGTGCCATGAGTGCAACTTATCTTGGGTATTCTTTTGATATACATGGGGGAGGGATGGATCTTGTATTTCCCCACCATGAAAATGAAATTGCTCAGAGTTGTGCTGCTTGCAGAACGAGTAATATAAGCTACTGGGTACATAATGGTTTTGTGACTATTGACTCAGAGAAAATGTCTAAATCTCTTGGGAACTTTTTCACCATTCGGCAGGTAGACTTAAATCTTTCATTTAGACTTTCGCATTTTCCTTTTTCCTTGCATTCTTCTTCTTCGTTTTTAACATCATGGAAATCCATTGCAGGATCTGATTTTTACCGTTTCATTTTCTTACAAGAGTTGGTTTTCAATTTGATAACTATAAATTGCCAGGTGATAGATCTCTACCATCCACTGGCTTTGAGGCTTTTCTTGTTGGGGACACACTATCGTTCTCCAATCAACTACTCTGATTTCCTGCTTGAAAGCGCCTCAGATCGCATTTATTACATCTATCAGGTACTATAGTGAACCTTTTTTTTAAAAAATATAAATTTTAATTTAATTTCACTGAATTTGAATGGTTGCAGACTCTTGAGGACTGTAGAACTGTAATTAGCCAGCAAGATGAATCAAGTTTTAAGGGTTCCATTGCCCCAAGTTTGGCGGAAGAAATCAACAAATTCTACAATGTTTTCCTGACCTCAATGTCCGATGATATTCACACTCCTGTGGTTTTGGCAGCGATATCGGATCCTTTGAAAATTATCAATGATTTGTTACATACTCGTAAGGTATTAGATATAAGTGTAGCTTGATTCATTCTGATATAGTAAATGCTTAGCTAGCTGTATGAGTATCTATTCGCCTAGAAGACATGCTTATCTTAGGCTTCAATGCACCTGTGTTTCATTCAGTATTATCTAATGGATAAACGTTCTGGTAAGATAATCATCTGTTAATGATCTTATTAATTTGACTTAACTAAGCGATTGTTCGAGATTATGAGTTTAATATCAGACCTGAAAGTTAAAAAGATGCTTTTGCCTGAGTCAACGAAATAGTGTTAGAGAGTGAAGGATCCCGTTTATATACCCTTAGCTTTAAAAACCACCCCCCCATCTTTCACAATTCACATATATTGTTAACTTGATGCTGCTTTCACATATTTTTCTATTCTTTGTAACATATGTAATTCAAAATCCATACAGGGAAAGAAGCAGGAATCTCGAATGGAATCTCTCGCGGCTTTGGAGAAGATAATCGGAAGCGTGCTGTCCATTTTAGGACTGATGCCTGCAAGTTACTCTGAGGTAGAAGAAACAGATTGATGTCATTACCATAATCAAATCCTGGAACAATCTTGAGGACTTCTGTACTTATAAGACTTCCAACATATAAATAAATGTTATACACTGACTTGTGAACCTCACCCTTTAGAAACTGATAATGATGAACAAAATTTTGAATTTGGTTATTTTGAAACAAACTTACTAAATATTTTTGTTGAGACAGACTCTGCAAGAGCTGAAGGAGAAGGCTTTAACGCGCGCAAAGATGACGAACGATCAAGTAGTCGAGAAAATAGAAGAAAGAAATGCAGCAAGAAAGAATAAGGAGTATGAAAAATCTGATGCAATCAGGACTGATTTAGCTGCAGTTGGAATTACTCTAATGGATGGCCCAAATGGGACAACTTGGAGACCAGCTATTCCTCTTGCACTTCAAGAGCAGCAGGCTGCTTCAACTTGAATGATTGCTTGTGAAAGAACACCATTTTTTTTTTTTTTTTTTTTTTTGAGAATGAGACAAATCTGGGAAATTACATTTGGAAAAATGATTTTGGAGTAATTATGTATTAAATTACTTGACAATTAATTATTAGAAATATATGTTTCTTCAAAAAAAAAATTATTAGAAATATATGAAGAAAACTTTGTGTTGAATCTTTCCGTAACCTAACTTTTCACATTCTTTGTCCTTAGTCAGTTCCATAAATTCATAATTCAAATTGTTTTTTAAAAAATCATTATTCAAATTAATAAGTTTAATGTGTTTTTATACTTCTATTTTTAAAAATGATTTGATTGTTCATTTTTTTTAAATTCCATAATTAGTTATGATTAAAAGTAAAATCATAAATTTTAAAATTAATTATGGAATAAATTGACAACACTTTTTAATTTTTTTTTTTTTTTGAGCTTTTCATATTTTTATAATTTGTAAATTTTATGAATGCATTTAAAATATTAGTTTAATTGTATTTTATTCTGTTATTTTTTAAAAATGATTTAACTATTTAAAATCCAAAACTTTTAAGTTGTAATAAATTTTACCATTAAAATGAAAATGAAAACCACGTTATGGTGGGTTATCCAAATGAAAATCATAATAAATTATTGGGAAAAATACACTTTTGGTCCCTGAGGTTTGGGTTAAGTGACACTTTGGTCCCCGAGTTTTCAAACTCAACAAAAATACCCCCGAGGTTTGAGATAAGGAGAAATTTGGTCCCTGCCGTCAATTTTTCTGTTAAACCTTAACGGTAAGCTGACGTGGCACTATTATTTTAATTAAAAAATTAATATTTAATTTTTTAAATAAAAAATATAAAAATATTAAATATATTATTATTTTATTATTATTTTTAAAATTCTTTCTCTTTTCCCCATCTTCTTTCTTCTCCACCTTCTTTCTCCCTCCATCTTCTTCCTTCCCCCTCCCATCTTCTTCAGCTCCGGTGGCCGGCCGCCGCCGGCAGCCGGCGAACGGCGGCGGCGGCGGCGGTCGCCGGAATTTTTTTTTTTCTTCTTCTTTCTTCTTCTTTTCTTCTTCTCTTCTTCCCTTCTTCTTCTTTCTCTTCCTTTCTTCTGTTTTTTTTTTTTTTAAAGAAGAGAGTTTCGGGGAGGAGGAGTCCCTAATCCCACTCAAGCAAAAGCTCCTCCTCCAATCTTCCCCTTCCAACCGTCTCAACTCCTCCGCCATTTCCGAATCCCTCCAGATCTCCCTCGACCATGCTCGCCTCGTCCTCGACACCCTCGCTTCCGTTCTCCACTCCCACGAACACCCTGACGACATTGACTCTCTTGGCGTCGATGTTCTCGATCTCATCCTCTTCCTCTATATTCAGTCTTACAAGAGGCTGCTCCCGAGATCGCATAAGGATTCTGCTGCTGTTGCCGATGTCTGGCCTTCCACTTCCGCTTTCGATGGCTACTTGTCTGCCCTTTCGCCCTTGCAGGTCATTCTTTTTTTTTTTTTTTTTGATTTGGGATTGTGCTGCTCCGAGTTTAGTGAATGAGGGTAGCTAATTCCATATAATGCGTAAGTTGATTGTAATGTGGTAGAAATTAAGAGCTTTAGTTTAGTGGATTGATATATTCAATTTTATAGACTCAGAATATGTTGTAGTTTCATTTATAATTACCTGTTTACCTGTTGTTGGTTAACAGTTGAGAATTGTTTTCTTAACGGCTTTCATTTTTCTTGTGATTAATGTTTTTCTCGACAGGGCTCTATTAGTATCATTTGTTTGCCTTGGTTCTCCTGAGTTTTTCTAGTTGCCTTGGTTCTCCCCGAAACTCTCTTCTTTAAAAAAAAAAAAAATAGAAGAAAGGAAGAGAAAGAAGAAGAAGGGAAGAAGAGAAGAAGAAAAGAAGAAGAAAGAAGAAAAAAAAAAAAAAAATTCCGGCGACCGCCGTTCGCCGGCTGCCGGCGGCGGCCGGCCACCGGAGCTGAAGAAGATGGGAGGGGGAAGGAAGAAGATGGAGGGAGAAAGAAGGTGGAGAAGAAAGAAGATGGGGAAAAGAAAAAGAATTTTAAAAATAATAATAAAATAATAATATATTTAATATTTTTATATTTTTTATTTAAAAAAATTAAAAATTAATTTTTTTAATTAAAATAATAGTGCCACGTCAGCTTACCGTTAGGGTTTAACAGAAAAATTGACGGCAGGGACCAAATTGCTCCTTATCTCAAACCTCGGGGGTATTTTTGTTGAGTTTGAAAACTCGGGGACCAAAGTGTCACTTAACCCAAACCTCAGGGACCAAAAGTGTATTTTTCCCTAAATTATTTTAACTTTTGAAATTTCAAAACTTTTAAGTCGTGATGTTTACATACATATGATCGAAAGAATATTATATTATATGGGCTTTCATCTCAAAACCAATTGGCACTGAGTGGAGTGACCCTTAAAACTTATATATTGTGAGATCTCCACCAATCTTTTCGATGTGGGATCCTCAACAAAGAAAGGTGAGTAAACTCTCACGTATCAGTTGAGTTATGTTTATGTTTGCATGATCCATTGTCTTATAGAAGGGAATGCGGAATTGAATTGGTGATAGTTTAGTTAAAAGCCAACAAGAGGAAATAAAGTTTGTATTGATAACCACAATTTGTGGTTCGAATGCCTCTCCTACATATTGTCAAAAAAAAAAATAGTTTAATTAAAATGGATGAGAGAAGAAGGTTTTTTTTTTTTTTTTTTTGAGATGAGAGAGGTTTAATGCATTAATGAAAAGTTACCGTTTTTGAAGGATGTAAATGTAGAATTTTCTTTTCTTTGAGATTATGTTTGGTTGTTACAATTTTATATTTCTAATAAATTAAAAATAAAGGATGGATTAGGTATGAAGCAAAAAGTGAACGATATTATGTAAAAAAAGTGTTTTCTCACATATATATGCACTTTTATATATTTTGAGGAATTTTATATATTATATATAGATTACAAATATAGATGAATAAATATTATCGACCAACAGGTCTTAGGTTTGAATCATCCATCTCTAAATGTTTTAAATTAAAAAAAATTATGGATTTGATATTTGGAATCACCTCTAGGATGGAAAGAAAATAATAACAATAATAATAATAATAATAATAATTCTTTTTTATTCTGGTATTTTTATTATTTATTTCACAATACCATTTTAACAAGTTTCCTATAAATAGGGTTACAATTCCTATACTCATTCACATTAATAAAAAGATTTTTTTTTAAAAAAAATCTTAATAGTAGAAAAGGAAAAGTTAAACAAACGTATGAATTATTAGTTCGTGAATTATACCTGTCTTGGTTTCTTTTCCATCTCTCATTTCAACAAGTTTATTTCTTATATAACTTCTCAAAAAAAAAAAAAAAAGTTTATTTCTTATATAAATAGAATCACTCCCTAAATTCATTTCACACATCAAAAACACAAAACACAAAAACAAAAAGTACTTCTCTACACTACAAAGGTTAAAAAAAATGGCTGTTCCCATGAAGCTTTTCTCTCTACTTATTATCTTCCTCTGTCTTCTCTACAAAGGTACACAAACAAAAACTCATCTTTTTTCTTTTTCTTTTTCTTTTTCTACATTTGAAAGAAAACCCATCTAGGACACCGTTCAAGAGTGATTTTAAAATAGTTAAAATCATATGTTAAGAAAGACGATATCGATGGATTTGACTAATGATGACAAAAGTGATTTTAACAATTTAAAAAATCACTCCCAAACATACCCTTAAAACTCATCGTTTTTATTTCTTTTCAGGGAACTGCCAATGCTCGACGAATGACATAAAAGTAAGCCAAAGCGCAACGGGAGCGAGAGTAGGAGGGACAAACCCTACCCTTTCCAGGCCATTGACTCCACTACTTTTTGTTCTTAATCATCTATTTACTTGTAAATAATAAATACAAGAGCTAACACAGTTTGTATTATTATTGTTTTTTAGGCTTATTATATATGAATTAAAGAAGAAGATATGTTCACATAACTCTGTTTGGTTGTGTACCATATCACAAAACTCAACTTAAATTTTCTAATAGACATATATCGCCATCGTAAAAGTGAGCATAGTTCAACGATAATTAACATATACTTTCGCCAATACAAGAGTATAAAAATGTATACTTTTGACCAAGAGAACAAAAGGTTCAAATTTCCCACACCATGCATGTTGTAAAAAAAAAAAAGATAGATACTTTCGATCAAGAGGTTAGATATTTGAATCCTTTGTGCTCTAAAGGTTGTTGAATTAAAAAAAATGTTGTTAATATAAAAAATTAAAATAGAAACATAATCAAAAGTTTAGAGGTGTAACTGAAACATTTTTTAAAAGTTCAAAAACTGAATAGATATAATAGTAATGTTAAGGACTAAATTTATAATTTAACTGCAACAATATATGTCATGTTTTTATTGTATTCAAATATATATATATATATATATTTGGTAAGTTATATTTTAGTCCTTATTGTTTAGGTGTTTCAATTTAGTCCCTTATGTTTTAAAAATTTTAAATTATATCCTTAATGTTGATATGTATATATATGTTAAATTATATTCAACTTTTTTTTTTTTTGACAAAGGCAAATAATAATATCATTAATATTGAATCAATCCCCTTTAGGTTACAAAGAGTGAAATCTCACTGAGAGCCAACTTAATTAGAAATCCACAATGGATAGTTGGATAACCACAAATTCGACATAGAAAATAAATTCATTTGAACTAGTTTATGAGCCATCACATTAAAACGACGACTCACATGAAAAAAAAAAAACAAAATGAAATTGGTTCCTAATCGCTGCAATATCCCATATGACTGTAGCGATATCAGTGAGACATGTTTTCTTGTTTCGAAGGATAGACACAAGTGAGAGGAAATCTGAGAAGATTTTGATCTGATTTAAACTCATTAATTCTATGAGCCAATCTAAGATCCTCCAAGATAGGATAAGCTTCTCAGCACATAAGAGTTGAAAGGAGTGAAACATTGTTGCCTCTAAATTCACTTTGGCATCTGAATTCAATTACATCTTTTAAAATTTAAATTTTGTTTCTATTTAGTAATTACCATTAGTGACATTAGTGAAATATTGGCAATGATATGTTCATTCATATACCATATCACACAAAATTAAAATTATTTAATACACGCCAAAGCGAACATAGTTTAACGGTAATTGACACATGTATCCTCGACCAAGAGGTCAGAGGTTCGAATCCCTCCAACCCAAATGTTGATGTACTAAAAAAAATTAATACACATATATCAAGTTAGTATTTCATTTATATCTATGAAATTCAAAATTTGTTTCTATTTAAGTAATTACCATAAGTTAAATTAATGAAATATATTGGCATGACATGTTGATTAATTCGTACCATATCACACCAACTTAGTTGAAAAATTTTAATTGACATATATCTAGTATTTCTTATTAATTTTAATAGAAAAAAATTAAACTAAATATAGACACTAAATCAAATTAATGCTTAAAAATATAATTAAATATTTTGAGGTTAAAGAACTAAATATACACAATGTTCAAATTAAACTTTATAGACTAAATTTAATTTTAATCTTTTTTTTAGAAAGAAATTTAATTTTAATCTAATTAGAGTAGTATAGCTGCGTTTTATTATATTCCAAGTACATTTAAAAAAAATGATAAGATTTTATTCTTAAAAAAGATAAGGTTTGAATCTTCCATCTGATACGTTATTGAATTCGAAAAAAGAAACACTCAATATTGTAATAAAAAGGAAACCGATAACCGATTATGTTAATCTCCTAAACAAGGAAAAGGTGATTCACTTCCAAAAAGAATTGATTGAATAACTTGACAAATTTGTTTATATTCAAATAATCTCATCCACCCTCAAATAGAGTAAGACATTAAATAAAATTTAATTTTTTCTTAAAAAAATAGTAATAAATAAAATTTAATTTTGTACATTTATTGTGCGTTATAATCCCTTCGAAGGGTCCTTATAATAAAGGAAAAAACTTCCCTACATACCGGTATGTAGGGATCTCCCTGCATACCACCATTAAAATGTTGACAACTAGGAGAGATAAAAAAAATTTCTCAAATTTTCTCATTTTCTCCCTTTCTCTTTCTTAGTTGTCAAGATTTTAATGGGGTATGTAGGGAGATCCCTACATACCGGTATGCAGGGAAGTTTTGTTCCCTTATAAATAAGACTAACTCCAAACTTTTATTTGCCATAAAAAAAAAACCACAACACTTTTCCATACTGAAAAAAAGATCAAAATTAAAGCACAAAAAATGGTTGCCTCCATCAAGTTCTTTTCTCTACTCTTCTTCTTTTGTCTCCTCTCCAAAGGTACATATATGAATTAAAATAGTTTCATTGTAAATTCTCAAATTTTATAGTTATTTGGTTTTCATCTCTCGACCATACATATATTCCATTTTGATCTCTGAACTTTTAAATATTTTGCTCTTGTTTCTAAACTTTATAATAGTGATCTTTGCCATGAATTTTTATCAATAATATAGACTAAATTTTTGTTAGCCTACTATATGTGTGTTTTTCCATGTATGTATGGTAATATCTACTCAAGATCAAATATATGAACATAGGAAGATATGTCAGTGATGTCACATGCATGTAATTAGGGTTCTGCTAAACGATTTTTTAATGAAAAGATCGAACCAAAACAGTTTTTTCATATATTTCACCATAATAAAGTTTAGAGAAAACATTATTTAAACAGACGCTTACGTTGGATATCAACGATGTCAAAGATAACCTAATTTGTTGTTTCATGATTCAGGTTTAATTCGATCGTTTTTTATTTCAGGGAATTGCATATGCAATTTGAAGGACATTTCAATCAGCCAAAGTGCAACAGGAGGTGAAGTGAAGGGGAAGCAACAATGGAGAGCCACAATCACAAACAATTGTGTTTGTCCACAATTGAGTTTGAAGTTGGATTGCAATGGGTTCAATACAGTTGAGGCAGTTGATGGATCAATCTTGACAGTTGCAGGCTCTGAGTGTTTGGTTAGCAATGGTCAGCCAGTCTTTAAATATAAACCCATTTCCTTCACTTATGCTTGGGACAATGCCTTTCCTTTCAAGCCCCTCTCCTCTCAAGTTGCCTGTTCTTAATTAACTTCCATCTTCTACTTTTCTTATACCTAGTCCTACCATACAAAAAAAAAAAAAATAAATAAATAACAATGTTTGTTTTGCATGGTATAAAACGTGCATACACTATTGTATTAGTATGGTTCAAATTAAACTTTCTCTATTATCAACTCTCTCTTTCTTAACGGATGTGTGAGACGAAGATAAAATGTGCGAAATTGATATATTTGAGTAATTGGGTAGGAGAAAAGACTTTTGGCTCATTCTTAACTATATATATAAAGATGGAAAACATGTTTTGATAATTACTATATACAAAATGTACGATAAAATGTGCACAAAATTTTTTTACCTACTAATATTTATGTATATAATCTTTTAATTCTTTCAATCTGAACCTAACTCAATTGGTTAAAGTATATATTTTTAACCCAAGAACTAGGATAAGAGATATGAATCCTTCCACCCTATATGTTGAACTAAAAATAAAATAATAAATTGTTTAAAAAAAAATAATAATAAATAAATAAAACTTTTATATAGTTCTAAAATTCTAAGGGAAACTTAAACCAGAAAAAAAAAGTACAAAATCATAAAGGTATTTTATATTTATATATAATTTTTTAATTTTGATAAACTAAGAAGGGAGTAATTGCATCTTGTTTCAAGGCGGGCAACAAACACAGTAGTCCACTGTGTTGCAAAGATTGCTTGTAATTTTGATTTTGATTCTGACCAGGGCAACCCCTCTTTGCGGGAAAATGAGCATTTCTTTTGGTCTCGTGGTATCCCTGTATATTTCCTCCCTCCGTTTATCGAGGGAGAACTGGCTGGTGGTTAGCGTTTTTAATGAAGTCTATTTTCAAAAAAAGAAGAAGGGAGTAGTTGCTCCCTTCCCTCCTTTCTTCTGTCGGCAAGAGGAAAAATGGAGAGAGAGGGATGAGCGTTGGTGAATGGAGAAATCGAAGGAGGGGGAGACCGAACGGGTGAGAGAGTGGAAAGGGAGATAAGAGAAAGAGAAAGAAAATGAGAGTTTCTTCTTTTGGGTTTTTGGAGAAGAAGAAAAGAAAAAAAAAATTCACCGGCGAACGGTGGTCGCCGGCCGCTGACGAAGGAGGAGGAGGAAGAAGAAGGAAGAAAGTGGAGAGTGAAGAATTAAAATTAAAAAATATATTTTTTTTTATTTCTAAAAAATAGTTTTTTAATAAAAAAAATAGCACTACGTCAACGCACCGTTAGTTTTTAACGGAAAGATGGATGGAGAGACCAAAATTATACTAAAACCAAAACTTAGGGACTAAATTGTTGAGTCTGAAAACTTAGGTACCAAAATGAAACCTAATCCAAACATCAGAGACTAAAAGTATATTTTTCTCTTATATTAATTGATTGCAAATGAGAACTAGTACTATTTTCTAATACCTAAGATGATCTCGGTCTCTATTGTAATCTCACTAAGATCATCTTGTTTAAGAAATGGGATTGAAAAAAGAAAAATCAATTTTTACTCCTAAACTTGTTAATTATGATATATCTCTTATAGATACTATATTTTCGAATAAGATATCTCACGAATTCTTGGTATATTTTCACCAAGATGATTGGAATCTCTATATATGCCATCAAAACCATATTGATCAAGAGATAGGATATTCAAACACATAGTTTTATTACGGACAATCATGGCCTTCTCATCACTAAGATAAGGGAAAAAGAAAACTTTATAAAATCTATTTGTTTAAGGTATGGGAAAAATAAGGTATGGGAAAAACAAATCAAACCAATATGATGAATTGAATTGAACCGAACTTATTGCAAATCAACCGTGCTAAATAGGTTTAATTTTGTTAATTCTCCAAATTCAATTCTAAATCGAAATTGAGTCTAGCTCAATTGATTTAGACATATATCCTCAATCAAAAGGTCAAAGATTTGAATCTCTCTCCAACCTAAATGTCGTTGAATTAAAAGAAAATTAAAATAAAAATTGAACCAATAAATCTAATGCCGCGAGGAGAGAAATTTTAAAAGGCGTAAATAAAATATTTATGTATGTGATTTTCGTGTGTGTGTATATATATATATATATATATTATGTTATACAAGTTTTTTTTAAAGAATGCGTTAGGCTAGTTGAACTATGCACATGTAACAATAATAATATAATTAATATGTGCAAAGGTCAAATAATTACACAACACATACTTTTTTTAGAGAAATTACACAACACATTTGAGTTTTTTTTTTTTTTTTTTTTTTTTTTTTTTTTTTTTGTAGCATACATGAAATCTAATAATCAACTTATTGACATTGTTGATGGTTGAATTTTGCTTAGGGAATTGCCCTTCGCTCCACGCAACGATCAGCAGTGAATTTTGTAAGGAAGCGGGAAGAGCGTGACCTGCAAATCAAACAAACGCTGCACACCGGTGTGGTGTAGACCACGCGCGCTCCGATGCTTAAGTCAGTCACTAGCCGAAGAACAAGTAGAGTGTATTTAGGGTTAAGTTTTGCATACCTGTCTGCGCTGGTGGTCTCTCCTTTTGTAGGTCCCCTTAGGGTTTCGGCTGCTCATCACCGGAGCGTTCATGGGCCTTTGGCCCTGGTCGGCCTCGGCATTGGGCCGAGGCCGACCACTTGCTCGGCCTCTCCCTTGGGACGAGGCCGAGCATCATGTCTGGAGGGCCGGGTTGGGCTCCGGCCCTTCGGCCTTCTCCTTGGCCTCTTCTAGCTTCTGGGCCAATTCACCGGGGCCCATCCTGCACAAAATATCACAGAACGATTTCTGCCCATAACATTAAGCCCCCACTCTCTATTGGAGTTCCGGGGCATTTCTCGGACTCTAATGGAGAGTTGGAATTCAATCATTCTACTGTAGAAAAACTCATTACTCATGCATAAACCCTCACATTTTGCCTTCTAATGGTGCAACCATTTGGTTGACTCTTTGTGGGGCAAGAAGATTTCTTCCAGTTGATTGTTAGTCAACTTGTGAGTTGGTTTGGAACCAACCTAGCACCTTGGCATTGAGAATCCCATTGGGATCTAGTTGGATGAAAAAGACGAATGGGAAAAGACAAAACGGGGGGCTGCCCGAGGGGGTCAGCCCCCTGCTGCCTGGCAGCAGGTGGGCTCGGCCTCGGCACTTTGCCGAGGCCGAGCAGGCTAGGCCTGCCGTGGCAGGCCTAGCATGAATTGTCCCATCATCATTTCTTTTTTCTTTTTTCTTTTTTTTTTTTTTTTTTTTTGAATTTCAAATTTGAAATCCGAGATTCCCTCCACTTTTGCTCTATAAAAAGCCTCTTCATGCTCTCCACTTTCCTCACCAAACTCTCTTCTCAAGCTTTCTCCAAGGTAGCACCTTTTCCTTTCTTTCATATTCATTGCGAAACGTTTTTCTTGCCATGTCGAGTGAAGAGTCTGTCCATACCGACTTTCATTCCGGGAGCGGTTCTAGCTTTTATGATGAATCTTCTTACTCGGAGGGGGAGGAGAACGTTGAGGAAGCTGAGGATTCCGACCCTTCGGCACCTCCTTCAGTTACGTCATCCTTGGTGACCGAGGCCCACTTAGAGCGCCTTCGGTACGAGTATGGCGTTCCTGACGATGTGCATATGAGGGTTCCGGGTCCGGATGAAAGCTTTTCTCACCCCCCCGTAGGTGAGGTGGCCTTCTACAGAGCTATGTTCAAGTTTGGAGTCCGCCTACCGCTTCCCCTTCTGTAAACTCCAACCTGGGTGAGTTTTTATCAAGATGGAGTGAGTACATACCTCGCCCATCGGGCTCGTGTTGCGCCTCCCGAACGGCAGCCTTTCGCTTCCTACCTGACTCCCCTCCTGAGGGTCCTCCTAGAATGGTTCGAATCTCCAGTGGTGGATTGGCACCGCCCTTGCCTTGGTCTGCTGGTAGCGGCCTTTTGCCTCTATCGTTTCCCACGAACTCCTTGAGGTAACCTTCTCTGATTAGGGTTTCTATCTCATCTCGCAACTGGATGCACTCTCGGGTTGTGTGGCCGTGATCTCCATGGAACATGCAATATTTGTTTCGATTTCTCCTGTCGGGATCCGACCTCAACTTCTCCGGTCGTTTCAGCAGATTCGTGTCCTGTATCGCGGCCAAGACCTGTTCAAGTGAAGCTGTCAATGGTGTGTACCTGTCGTACCTGGATTTAGGCTCTGCTCGACTTTGCAGTTCCCTGGCATCTGGTCGGCCTCGGCCATTGGCCGAGGAGTGTTCTGGTCGGCCTCGGCCTTTTCCCTCGGCCTGGTGCCTCTTTCCTTTGTCTTCGCGGCGTCGGTCTGGCATTGTTACCCCCCGACTCTCTCTTTCTTCCTGCTTAGATTTCAACAGTTCTTCAGCACTTATATATCTTTGAGCCCGGGTCATGAACTCAACGTACGTTCGTGGCTGGCTCTCCCCAATTGAATTGAGTAGTCTTTCGTCCTGCAACCCTGAAATCACAGCAGTTAAGGCAACTCCATCGTCATAACGTTCCACCTGCAAAACCTCGTTACTAAATCTGTTAATATAATCCCTTAGGCTCTCCCGGGGCCCCTGCTTTACTGTCAGCAAGTTGATTTGGGGCTTCTGTCGACTACGGGCCCCCAGGAACTGCGTGACAAACACTCGGGCCAACTCTCTGAACGAGCCAATTGACCTTCGCGGGACCTTCCCGAACCACTGCCTCGCCAGACCTGTGAGTGTGAGTGCAAAGGCTCGGCACCTCGTTGCTTCGTTTGCCCCATGAAAGTCCATCCAAGTTTGATATGCATCTAGGTGCTGTTTCGGATCTTTTTTCCCATCGTACTGCGGGAAGTTCGGCACCCTGAATTTGTGCGGCACCTCCCCTTTCATAATCTCATCCGTGAAGACTGGCCCTTCTTGCCCAATCAAATCTTCTATGTCCTCATTCTCTGCCTTCTTTTGGGAGGTTTGGTGGCTAACCTCCCCTTGTGGCCAACCGGATACCTCCCGCTCCTTTCGACCCTGCTCGGCCTCGGACTTTGGCCGAGGCTCAAACCTGCCATTGTTTCCTGTGTACTTACCTGGTGCCTGGGTTAGCGGAGAACCCCTGCGGACCTTCTTGCGACTCGGCCCGGCCTCCTTCTGTACCCGGTCATCCCCGGGAGGTGGCATCCGGCTGGTCACGCTTTCTGAATCTCCCACCTCCTCGTTGGCTATGCCCTTACCCTTCTTTGGGTCTCTGTGTGGATGCTCTTCCTCATGCCCGGCAAGATCAGGCTTTTTCAGCAGACTGAGGATTTCAGCCAAGTTCTGCCCCATCTCGTTCATCCTCCCCTTCATCTCCGCGATCTCAGTTTCTTGGGCCTCGAGCCGTATCAGAGGATTCGGCTCACCCGTGATCAGTTGATTCTCGTTCTCCATTGTACTTGCTTGTTGCCTACAGCGTTTGCTCGTCAACTCTTCCCCACAGACGGCGCCAACTGTTGATGGTTGAATTTTGCTTAGGGAATTGCCCTTCGCTCCACGCAACGATCAGCAGTGAATTTTGTAAGGAAGCGGGAAGAGCGTGACCTGCAAATCAAACAAACGCTGCACACCGGTGTGGTGTAGACCACGCGCGCTCCGATGCTTAAGTCAGTCACTAGCCGAAGAACAAGTAGAGTGTATTTAGGGTTAAGTTTTGCATACCTGTCTGCGCTGGTGGTCTCTCCTTTTGTAGGTCCCCTTAGGGTTTCGGCTGCTCATCACCGGAGCGTTCATGGGCCTTTGGCCCTGGTCGGCCTCGGCATTGGGCCGAGGCCGACCACTTGCTCGGCCTCTCCCTTGGGACGAGGCCGAGCATCATGTCTGGAGGGCCGGGTTGGGCTCCGGCCCTTCGGCCTTCTTCTCCTTGGCCTCTTCTAGCTTCTGGGCCGATTCACCGGGGCCCATCCTGCACAAAATATCACAGAACGATTTCTGCCCATAACAGACATGTTAAAAGAAAAAATAGAGAAATAAATTAAAAGTGATCATTTATCAGGGGAAAAAAGTAATGGAAGTGATTTAATTAATTATTTTTTTTTTAGAAAAAAAGTGATTTAATTAATAGCACCTTATTATTATTATTATTAATTGTGCTACGATCATTATTAGTATATTGAACGTTTTTCATTAGTCACGTATGGTCTATTCTAGTAGTCATTCATTGAAGATCAAAAGCTTAATTGCGAAAAAGAAGAAGAAAAAAAAAACTTCAGAGATCTTTTAAACCTATTTTTTTTTTTTTAAATAGTGCTGACTTTTAGAAATTTGGGAGAAGAATAACAAAATTTTCTCTCCCAATTACCCAATTCATTATTTGAATTTTTGTTAACTTACTAAGCATATTTTTTAAAAAAAAAAAATTATTTTAAAGTTGAACAACATGTAGAGATGAAGATTAAAACTTTTGTTGATGCCAAAATTTGGCCAAGGGACTCACCTGACCTTCACGTGGTGAATTTGTAGAAACTGGGAAAGACATGACCTGCAAGACCTGCACACCGGCGTAGTGTAGGCCACACCGCCTCCGATGCTTAAGTCAGAAAACGGGAGGAGAGCAGGAAAGTAAGAGAAGAGAGTCGATAATTCAGGGGTCCCCTTCCTCAGTGACGAAGAGGGGTATAAATACCTGCTCATGCTAGGGTTTTTTAGGAGTTCAGAGGTGTTTCGGGAAAAACCAGGTGGATTTGGGGCGGCTAGAGGCTACAGGGACCAAACGGGGCCCGATGGGCTCGGCCTCGGCCTTGGGCTGAGGCCGAGCAGGGGATCGGCCCAAAAGCCTGACCCCTTCGGTCTTGGCCCGTCCCACTCTCCGGTTTCGCCTCTTGGGTCCATCCGGTCTGATTTCTGCTCGGTTGTCCTTGTCAGCTCCTTGTGCATCGGGGTAGTCCAAAATTACCTATAACAACTTTCAATATCTTGATTGAGGTCTTGAGGATATACGTGTTTTAACGAGTTGAATTATATTCATATTCAAAACTTACAAATATAAAACCGTGTAAATTTACTATCAACCACATTTAGCATTCATGGACAGAAAAATAAATAATAAAAAAATGTTAAGTACATAATAGAGTAAATTGAATTTTGTTTTTAAGTATAAGGACTATATAAAAAAAAATATTAAAACCTTTTTTTTTTAGTGATTTACCTTTGTCCAAAAAAAGAAGTGATTAACATCCCAAAAATTTGGTTCTAGGTTAAATTATAAAAAATATCTATTAATTATGGAATTGGTTTCAATTATACTTAAACTTTTAAAAGTTTCATTTTAGTCATTGAAATTTGAATTTTGTTTCAAAACTATCATTGGAGACATTTTCCGTTAAATTTATTGACAAAAAACGACGATACGTGTTTGCATGTGTTTTTATTTCTTTTTTTTTTCTAGGTATATGTTCAAACCTATTGAGATTTTTGTATGGATGACCCTCTAAAATAAGCGGAATAAATGCCCCACCTTTTCCAAACAAGAATATATGTCATTTTGCTTGTGTCGGCATTCTAGTAAAATTATCATTTTACTCTCTACTCTAACCTCATTCTCTCTCGCTACTCTCGATCTCACTCCAATTTCTTTCTCCAATCTCTTGCTCTCTCTCCAATCTCGCTCTCTCACTCTCTCCCTCCAATTTCTCCCTCCAATCTCTCACTCTCTCTCTAATTTCTCTCTTCAATCTATAGCTCGCTCTTAAATCTCGCTCTTAAATGCCTTAAATGCGAGTTTTCATATAGCTAGAGAGTAAAATGATAATTTTGTTAGGATGATGATGTAAGCAAAATGACATATATCCTTATTCTGAAAAGGTAGGACATTTTTCATTTTGGTCTCTCAAAATGGGTCATCCACGCAATTGTTTCAAATCTATTCACATAAGCAATAATACATATGTAAACACGTCATTTTTCATTCATGAATTTAACAAAAAAAAGCTTTCAATGATCATTTCGAAACAAACTTCAAACTTAATTAAAGGGCTAAAATGAAACTTTTAAAAGTTTCATGGATAGAATAGTTATCAAACGGAACCTGGTCAAGTGTGAGACACTCTTGATCAACAGGTGAGGTTTGAATCTTACATCACACGTGGAAATTAGAAAAATAATAATAATAACGCTTAATATTGTACTAAAAAGGAAAAACCTATGGTGCATCTCTCCTAAACAAGGAAAATGGTGATTCACTCCCAAAAAAATGGATTGAATTACTTGACAAATTTGTTTATATTCAAATAATAATAATCTCATCCTAAGTAAGACATTAAATAAAATTTAATTTTGTACATTTATTGTGCATTATAATCCCTTCAATGGGTCCTTATAAATAAAACCAACTCCAAACCTTATTTGCCATCGAAACAAAACCACAACTTTTCCATACTGAAAAAAAAAATCAAAATTAAAGCACAAAAAATGGTTGCCTCCATCAAGTTTTTTTCTCTACTCTTCTTCTTTTGTCTCCTCTCCAAAGGTACATATATGATTAGATTCTCAAATTTTATAGATACTTGGTTTTTATCTCTCTAACTTTCATATTATATTCCATTTTGATTTTTAAACTTTTAAATATTTTGCTTTTGTTTCTAAACTTCACCTGAAAAATTACTTGCAGTGAAATTTGCCATTAATTTTTATCAATAATATAGAGTACTAAATTTTTGTTAGCCTATTCTACGTTGTTTTTCCAGACCAGTATGTATAAATATCTACTCATGAGCAAATATATGATCAACAAACACAAACATGTTAGGATTTTGCTAAATGATTTTTTTTTTTTAATGAAAAGATCGAACCAAAACAGTTTTCATATATTTCACCATAAAGTTCAAATAGAAAACATTTAAACTGATGCTTGCATTCGACGATGTCAAAGATAACCCGTTTTATATTGTTTCGTGATTCGGGTTTGGATCGCTTTTATTTCAGGGAATTGCGAATGCACTTTGAACGACATTTCAATCAGCCAAACTTCAACAGGAGCTCAGGTGAAGGGGAAGCAAGAATGGAAAGCCACAATCACAAACAATTGCATTTGCTCACAATTGAGTTTGAAGTTGGATTGCAATGGATTCAATACAGTTGAGGCAGTTGATGGATCAATCTTGACAGTTGCAGGCTCTGAGTGTTTGGTTAACAATGGTCAGCCAATCTTCCAATCAAAACCCATTTCCTTCACTTATGCTTGGGACAATGCCTTTCCTTTCAAGCCCCTCTCCTCTCAAATTGCCTGTTCTTAATTATCTTCCATCTTCTACTTTTCTAATACCCTACCATACAAATAAAAAATAACTCACAGTTTGTATTACTTTCTAAGACATATGATATGAATTAAATATATATATACACACATATATGTGTTTGTTTTTGTATGCATGCACTATTGGTATTATTGTTGTTCCAATTTTTTCTTTATTATCAACTAATTTTCCTTTCTTAAGAGATATGAAACGTACAATAAAATGTATTCTAACCACAAAGTTGAATGAGAATCCAAAGCAAGTATAACTCAATGGTAATTGATACATATCTTCGATCTAGAGGTCAGAGGTTCGAATCCTCCACTCCAAATGTTGCTGAACTCAAAAAAAAAAAAGTTGAATGAGAAATATATGCCTTGATAACTAGGGGTAAAGCTAGACAGGAATGGACAAATTTTACCTGCTGACTTTTTAGATATATAATCTTTTAATTCTATCTCAATCTGAATCTAATTCAATTGGTTATAATCAAAATGGGTCGTGTATACTTTCTCAAGAGAGGTTTTTCTTATAATAATTAATATTCCATTCATCTAGATACCTAATTTTTTTCGAAAAATAGTAATATAATTAATATATGCAAAGGTCAAATATATACAGCATTTAAGTTATTTCCTTAAACTAGTTTTGAGCTTGCATCTTTTTAGTAACGAACATTAATATCACTAATAAAACATTGATATGCTAATAGTTAGTTTGTCCAATTGTGTATATCATATAAAACAAACACAACTAAAATTTTTTAGTAGTCAAAATGAGCATAGTTTAGTGGTAATTGACATATACTCTCGATCAAAAGATTAGACATTTGAATCCCTCCAATTCCAAACTCAAAAAAATAATAATAATAAATAAATAAAATTTTAATTTCTTGCTAGTATGTATACATCACATATTGTGGTACTAACAGTAAAAAAGTAGTCAATCTAAACATAGTTCAAGTGATACATTAATTCTCGACTAGAAGTTCAAATCTTCCCCTTATATGGAATAATTAACTAAAAAGAAAGTGAAAGCAAAATAGAAAACTAAATAGAAGTATAATTCAAAAACTCGTGGATATAATTGAAATTGTTTAAGCGATGGATGTTAAAAAATGAGAGAAACTAAATTTATAATTTAACCTAAAAATACAATTTTTTTTTTAAGAATAAAACATAAAATTACAATTGGCTTTCACAATATTCAAAGATTTTTTTTAATAAAAACAAAACAGAAAAACAAAAGTATTAGGGGCCCGTTTGATAACCATTTCGTTTTCTGTTTTCTGTTTTCTGTTTTTGTTTTTCATTTTTAAAAAACAGGGGTATTTGATAACCCTTTCTGTTTTCTGTTTTCTGTTTTTTAAAAACGTTTTTGAAATTATAAGTAAATTTCAAAAACAAAAAAAAAATAGTTTTTAAAAACAGATTTCTGTTTTTCAAAAACTCATTTTTCTTCTAATGCTTACTTTTCTCCTCTTTTACCTCTCTCCAACAAATTTCTTTCTCTATTTTTTTTCTCTCTCTAAAATTTTCTCTCTCAAAACTTTTTTTTCTCTATAACTTGTCTATTTCTAAAAATATGTCAATACCTTTTCTCTTCTCAATAAACATGTTCTAATTTTTCTTTTGAAAAAAAAAAGTCACCAAAATTTTCTATCGCTACAACTTTTCTTTATTTTTCTAATTTATCGTTAGTTTTTTAGCATATCTTTTACTCTTAACTTTACTATCTCTCTAAATTTTCTTTTTTTATTTAATTTTTTTAATCTAAAATTTATCGCTTTTACTCTAACTTGTTTTCTGCTGTTTCTCTAACTAATATATTTTCTCGAGTCTAACTAATATTCTTTCTCTAAACATTTTCTTTCATCTCTTCAAATTTTCTATGTTTAACTTTTCTCTCGTCTTTTCAAAAAAAAAAAATCTCTTGAAAACATTTATATTTGTGTCTCTAAGGGGCCGTTTGATAACATTTCGTTTTCTGTTTTCTGTTTTTGTTTTTCATTTTTTAAAAACAGGGGTCGATAACCATTTCTGTTTTTTGTTTTCTGTTTTTTAAAAACGTTTTTGAAATTATAAGTAAATTTCAAAAACTAAAAAAAGTAGTTTCTAAAAACATATTTCTGTTTTTCAAAAACTCCTTTTTCTTTTAATGCTTACTTTTCTTCTCTTTTACCTATCTTTCTCCAACAAATTCCTTTCTCTATTTTTTTTTTCTCTAAAACCTTTTTTACTCTATAAAATTTATTTTTTTCTCTCAAAACTTTTTTTTTCTCTAACTATTTCTAAAAACTTATCAATAATTTTTCTCTCCTTAATTAACATGTTCTAATTTTTCTTTTGAAAAAGAAAGTCACCAAAATTTTCTATCGCTACAACTTTTCTTTATTTTTCTCATTTTTTGATATTTCTTTAGCATATATTTTACTCTTAACCTCATTTATTATCTCTCTAAATTTTCTTTCTTTTTTTTATTTAATTTTTTTAATACAAATTTTATCGCTTTTACTCTTGTTTTCTACTTTTCCTCTAACTAATATCTTTTCTCGAGTCTAATAACTAATATTCTTTCTCTAAATATTTTCTTTCATCTCTCTAAATTTTCTATGTTTAACTTTTCTCGTCTTTCAAAAAAAAAAAAAAAAAACTTATCTTGAAAACATTTATATTTGTGTCTCTAAATTTTTGTTTCAACGTCTCTACACATTTTTCTCTTTCTAAAACATCTTTTCATCTTTCTAATTTTTAAAAAACTGAAAACCAAAAACAGTTATCAAACAAGGTTGGTTTTCTGTTTTTTAAAAACAGAAAACAAAAAACAGTTATCAAACATATATGGTTTTTGTTTTTAAAAAACAGAAAACCAAAAACAAAAAACCAAAAACAAAAAAAACAAAAAACCAAAAATTGAAATGGTTATCAAACGGGGCCTAAATTTTTGTTTCAACGTCTCTACACATTTTTCTCTATCTAAAATATCTTTTCATCTTTCTAATTTTTAAAAAACTGAAAATCAAAAACAGTTATCAAACAAGGTTGGTTTTCTGTTTTTTAAAAACAGAAAACAAAAAACAGTTATCAAACATATGTGGTTTTTGTTTTTAAAAAACAGGAAACCAAAAACCAAAAACCAAAAACAGAAAAACCAAAAACCAAAAAATGAAATGGTTATCAAACCGCCCTATGTAATTGATAGTGAGTTTCTCCCTGACATGGAAAGTGATTCACTTGCTAAAGAAACGATTCTAAAATTTCCAAATGTTTTATTTGCCTCTACACTTTACATAAAAAATAAATAAAAAAAGATCATATCACTGATTTTCTCATTAATTATTTTATTACGAAGTTAAACTAAAACCCAGTTCTAATTTAAATCTTACATAAAATAATAATCATTTTACTTTTTTCCCACCATTTTTTTATCAACATTTTCTCATCTAATTTTTTTATTAATAATTTAAATTATAATTTATTCCATTTCAAAATTCTACAATTTACCTACTACCCAAAACTTTAAAAATTTTGTCAGCAAAGAGGGATTTACTTTTTTTTTTTTTTTTTAACCTCTGACCTCATGGTTTGAGGACATATGTCAATTATCACTGAGCTAAGCTCGCTTTGGCGTACGGAGGGATTTACTCATCAAGTAAATGAACGAAATGACATGATTTTTATATATTTATATAAATATTCTAGAAAAATAATTTTTGCTGAAATTTAAATTTATTTAATCTTCACTAATAGAAGAGGATAATTATTTTCCTTTTGGAAATCTTCAAGCCTATCCTTAATTCCAGTTTTAAATTTGTAAAAACGTGTTGGTATATACAAAGTCCGTAATTTTTTTTTTTTTTTCTAAAATTCTTCCTAAATTGTCCCATCTTTTTATCATGTTCTGTAACCAATTCTTTTTTTAAAAAATAATAATAATATTTGACAAATAAATAATTGTAGAGTTTAGAGTCGTTTTCAATTTGTTCACATATTCTGAAGTGTACAAATCTCATGGAACTGATAATGCTTATCTTATTTCTCACTAAAATCCAAACACTAAAAATTGGTTTAAACTGCGTTTTAAGAAAAATATGGTTTAAAATTGCATAATTTAAATCTGATTATATCACGTTTAATTCCTCCACTCAAAATGGTTTAAATTGCATTAAAAAAAAACCATGGTTTAAATTTCAACCTATTGATTAAATATGATTATAGCACGTTTAACTTTTACTAAAAAAAAAACACGTTTAATTCTTTTATTTTTTTTAGTTCAACGACATTTGAGGGGAGGATTCAAACCTCAGACTTCTTGATCGATATACACTGTTATAGGTAATTTTGGACCACCCCGATGTACAAGGAGCTAACGAGGGCAACCGGGCAGAAATCGAACAGGAGAATGGACCCCAGGGGTGAAACGGGCCAGTGGGTCAGGCCAAGACCGAAGGGGTCGGGCCTCGGCCTTGGGCCGAGGTCGAGGCCGAGCCCTTCCGACTTCGTTTGGTCCCTACTGCCTCTGGCCGCTCCGGTTCCGCCTGGTTTGTCCCAAAATGCCTCCGAATTCCTAAAAACCCTACAAGCATGAGCAGACCCCTCTTCGCCACTGAAGAAAGGGATCCCGAACACGATTCTCTACTCTCCCATCTTACTCTCTTGCTCTCCTTCCGTTTTGTGACTTAAGCATCGGAGGCGGTGTGACTAGCACCACACTTGTGTGCAGGGTTATCGTTTTACAGGCCACGTCTTTCCCCCTCTCAAACAAATTTATCGTTGGTGGCACGTGAAGGTCAGGTGAGTTCCCTCGGACCAAATTTGACTATCAACATACACGTCAATTATTGATGAACTATGTTTTTGCTCGCTCTGATCGTTTAATTTATTGACTAAAAACTTATCAAAATGGTTTAAGTATGATTTTGATTATTACATTTTTTTTATCAAATTTTTATTTTGGTTGCTAAATTCTTGAAATTTTAGTTTTGATCCTCGAACTTTTATCAACTCCCTAAATTATTAGTCCATTTAAATTTAAAATCTCTCAATTTTAATTCTTCGATTTTAATTAAATCTTAGTTCCTACCACAAAGGTGGTCGATTAAATAATAATATAATAATATATAAAATATTTAAAGATTTTTTGATAGAACGATAATATGAGGATATGAGTTCAAACCTTTAACATTTTTGTTAGTGGTATAATATCTTAACCATGTGATCTATTTTCAGATTGACAAATAATTAACCAAGTTATATCATATTTTAAATAGATTAAAAATATATCATATTTCTAACCCAATAAAAACTAAATGTAAAAAATATATCAATTTTTTTTTAAAAAAATGGAGGATTAAAATTGAGATTTTAAGAGTAACAAATTTGTAGAGACTAAAATATATAGAACAAGGATAAAACTTTTGTTGTAAAAAAAAAATAATAATAAATAATAAATAAAATAAAATATATTTTTTTACAATATGTGGGGAGGGAGATTCAAATCACATATCCTCTGGTTATCAGTACAAAGTTATGTCAATTGAGTTAAGTTCTTGTTGGCAATAAAATAAAACGTTTGAGACCAAAACTCCATTTAAACGTATCAAAATTCTCAACGACTTTCAAATGGAAAAATATATAACAAATGATTTAAACGTGTGGTTATTTATTATTTATTAACCTTAGAAAGGATAGTATAAATAACAGAACACTGCCTCAAGTTATTTACAACAGCACAAAAAAAAAATTGTTATTTGGAAAAAAAAAAATTAAAGCACATAAATGGCTGTCTTCATCAAGATCTTCTTTGTATTTCTCTTCCTCTGTCTCCTTTCCAAAGGTACATCTAATTCAAACTAATGAAATTTTATTATGCTTCAAAGGAAACCTACATTTGTATTTATAAAAAGGAAAAAAAAAAAGAAAAAAAAAAGATGATTCAAACTACCAAATATTTAGTTAATTTAAAGGTTGTTTGGTTTTTTCCTGTTTTTAGTTGTTTAAATATTTTTGTTTGATAATTATTTGTTGTTTCTTTTATTTTTCATTTTGTAAAACATTCTCAAAATTGTATATAAATTTTGGAGGAAAAAAATTAGGTATCGTTTGGGAACGATTTCTTTAATTTTTCTCTTTTTTGAAATTTATGTTTGTTATTCCACAATTTTTTTTTTTTTTTACTATGGTACTTGTTACTGAAACATTTGATTTTGAAAACGGTTTTAAAAAGTAAATAACAAAACAAAAAATAGGAATAATGTTTTCAGGCTTAATTTTGAAAAATCAAATGATTATTATTAAATAGGTTATATTAGTTAATTGTTTCTATTATGTGCCTCTACTTTTCTAAAAGACATAAATAGAAGTATTATTTTGCCATCTTTTACTTATAAACTACATCATAAATATAAAGTAAAAATAACATATAATAAATAATATTGAATATTCTACTGTTTTTTTTTAAACATCTTTTTTTGTATTGTACAATCCTACTTTAATCTTTTTAGTTCACAATTTGTAGAGAATAAGGAATTCTAAAAGTAGGTTACCATATTACAAAACAATTATCGTTAAATTTCTTTTTCAAAAAACAAGAAACAACAAACTCGTAACAACGTTAAATAAATTAGGTTCAAATCACTCTACTTCCAACGTTTCAATCAAAAACAAAAAACACCCATTTGGCCTAAGACTTTTTTTTTTTTCTTTATTTGATTTGCTTTTGGATTAAATGGTATGAAACTAAAATATATATTTTCAGGTAATTGTCAATGCTCCTTGGATGATCTTACAATAAGCCAAAACACAACTGGATCTCAAAAAAATCACAAGCAAGAATGGAGAGCCACAATCACAAACAATTGTGTTTGTTCTCAATATAGTGTGAAATTGGATTGCAATGGATTCAAGACAGTTGAGCCTCTTGATTCATCCATCATACTCCTTCAAGGCTCTGAGTGTTTGTTAATTAATTACATTTATCCCATCAATTTCATTTCTTTCACTTATGCTTGGGATAATCCCTTCCCTTTCAAGCCTCTCTTCTCTCAAACTGATTGCTCTCAATTTCGTCCCTCTTCCTTGCCTTCTCTATCTCGATCGTAAACCTAGAAGCTCCTCGACCCTGTTCGGGAATCAAGAGCGTCCTGTTCGTCGAAACGGCATCCTATAGTTTGTACCACGCGTCGTGTGTCTATTATGTATGTTGAATAATTGCATTATTAATTGCATCCATTGTGGTTTGTTGGAATTTTCTTTATTGTCAACTTTCTCTTGACCTGTGCTGATTTTGTGACATGTAAGAGAGATGTTAGAATTGAAAAATTGATCGATTTAACATGTGTATGTGGTTAAAAGTAATTTAGTCGAATATTTAGGTTGTGATTTTGAAGTGAAACAATTCATGGAATTTGTGTATGTCATTAGAGTTGTGGTAAATGAGGGTTGGTTTGACTTGTATTGATTTTTACATTAAAAGAATTTTCAAACCAAATATTGAAATTGCCATCTTTGAAAATTTGACCTGTCTTTTTTAAACCCCGTTTAAATTTTTTATTTATAAAATAATAACATGACGTAATTCATTTGTTTTTTTTTTTCTCGAAAGAAAACAAGCTATAAAAATAAAAATAAAAATAAAAATAAAATACCTTCATTGATTAAGAAAAAGGGATACACCTACTCTCATAAAGAAAAGGAAAAAAAAATTATCTCAAAAAAAAAGGGAAAAAAAAACAAATACTTCAAAAGGAAAGTTCTTCCCATAAGAAAAGACACTAGAAAATCAACAAAAGAGAAATTACACACAAAATTTGCTACAGTGACTACTTTGCTCTTTCTATCTTTAATAATGAAAAATCGTCAATTTTAGGCAAGAGAGACTTTTTAAATGCATTAAAAGAAGAGAATTAATGAGTATCTCGAATTAGATGGGAGCAAATCCATCGCCATAAAATCAACCTGCTACATAAAAATTATTTCCTGTTGACTTTTGTAAAATATGTCTGTTTAAATAAAATTTTCCATTTTTCGTGATTACTGCCATATTTCGTATATGTTCTTTTCATTTTTCTTAAAACAATATTTAATTTACAAATTACAAAAGATTTTTTTTTCCTTTTTAATTCAACATGTAGGTGGGGATTTAAATCTTTAACCTTTTGATTGATGTTATAATAATTTTTCTTAATGATTCATGAATGTGTATTTTTTTTTTTTTTTTTGACAACATGTGGGAGTAAGGGATTCAAACCACATATCTGCTCATGTTGGTCATGAATGTGTAATTATCATGTTTATAAATACTGAATCAACCCTTTATTAATTATAGACCAATGATTAACTAAAAGAGAAAAAAATATATATAAAATAAAAATAATAATAAGAAATATATTATTGGTATGATAAGTTTTTAAGCGGTAAATCTAAATAAATTTAGGGCATTTTATTTTCATTAAAAACAAAACCTCAATTTCAAAAGTGATAATACATGAGAATGAATATAATTTTCAACCTGAATTTAACTGCCAAAAAGTTAAATGTTCGAATTATCATTTTTTTTGTTTTTTTGTTTTTTGGCAATCGAATCATCATTCTCATAAGTTGCTAAACTCAAAAAATAATAATAATAAAGGAGTTTGGTGGAGTGTTGTTTTCATCTTTTCAATATGCTTGCCATACATAAAATTAAGAGATCTCCTAACCAAATATATTTGTGGGTATATATTCTATCCCTCTTTCCTTATAAAATAAAATTTGTTTCTTAAAAGCAAAGAAAGAAAAAGAAATCCCTGTCAATGACTGTCATCTTCAAGTTTGTTTATGCATTCATCTTCCTCTCTCTCCTTGCAAAAGGTATGATCAAATAATTCTCTCTTATATATAGAAATTTACTTCTTTTTTTGGCTAAATCTCAAATTTTAGATACTTCTTTATAATTCTCAAGGGAGAAAAAAAAAACAAATTGATGGCTTTAGTTCTTCTCTTTTACCTTTTCTTTTTTTAGTTGATTGGATGATCCTTGAATCAATTCTTTATATATTAACAATCCATAAAATGTTCTAAAATTAAATGAACTATCCTAATCCAAATATATGAGAATTTTTGTTTTGATTTATTTAAGAAAAAAATGGTAGGGAAACAAAGGACTGATTTAAAACTTGTTTGATAATTTTTTTTTTCTTTTGGCATTCTAGTTTTAAAGATTGAGTTGTTTTGTAATCTATTTTACAATCCAAATTAAATTTTGGAAGATAAAGAAAACACTTCCTAAAAATATATTTTGTTTTCTAAATTGAAGTTTTAAAAGAAAATAAATAAATAAAAAGTTGTTAGTGGGAGCTAGCTTTTTAAGGCTTTAGGTCACCAACTCTATTGACCTGTCAATCCTAGCATCAACCCCCATACAGACTTGTGAGTACTTTCTATAGGTATCTATCTTTTCAGGAAAAAAAAAAGGGTTTGAGATTAATTTTAAGAGCATTGAAATTGTTTACCATAGAATTATAATTGCTTTTTTTTTTTTTTTTTTGAGAAATTAGAATTATAATTGCTTTTCACATTAGATAAATCTTATTAGGAATGAATCCATAGATTAGTTTTTCAAATGAAAATCAACCACGGACTTTTAAAATTAGAGACTAAAAATAGACCGCTTAAACTAACAAATTTTCAATTTTAATTTTATCCTTAAAATCGACTTCGTGATCACTTTTTTTCTTTTTTTCTAGCAAAGGTATATATCACAGTTGTTATCTCCACGTTAAAAAAAGAGATACCATTATTCTCAAAAAAAAAAAAAAAAAATGCTTTTATTATAGTTTCTTACAACATTTTAACAAATAATTTAGAGTAAATAAAATATAATTTTATATTAAAAACATATAAAATCTAAAATAATTATCTTTAATGAATATATCTAAGTCGCAACAATTTAATATGATTTTACCGAATGTTACATAAGTTTGGTCACCACAACACCTCACTATAATATCTTTATGAGGGGGACCCTTTCTCCCACTATGAGAATGTTAATTTGACAAGACCCTTGGACAAAGTAGTTTCATACCCATTCTTGAAAACAAAAATACTAAGAACAAAGTTATAACTATTTAAATAGTCCCAAAATATTTAATGAACCAAAAAAAAAAGAACCCTACAGTATAAGATTATAACTTTTTGCACCTAATTTTTCACTCACAAGCTAAAGACAAAAACACATGGCATTTGCACAACATCATTCAAATAAGTTGTTCTAGAACACAAATTAAATTGTATGTACACATCAAACTTGATCTAATAGTTTGTGTTTGTTCTGTGGAAAATTTGTTTGTACATTTAAGGGAGTTCACAATGCTCAAGGGAGAACATAACAATCAGCCAAACTCCAACTGGGGAAAAGGTCAATGGCAAAACTGAATGGAAAGTTGCAATCACCAATGAATGCCAACATTGCACTCAGTTCAATGTGAGATTGAAGTGTGGAGGTTTCAACACATCTGAAGCCATCAAACCCACCACCTTAGCCAAGTTGGGAGCTCAATGTGTGGTCAATGGTGGCCTTCCAATCTATTCTGCTGTTCCCATCACCTTCACTTATGCATGGGACCCTTCATTTAATTTCATGCCTCTCTTCTCCCAAGTTGTTTGTGCCTAGTTACCTAGGCGTTTGTTTTCTCTTTTCTCCAGCTTATAATGTAGGAGTCCTTACTCCTTCCATGTTCTGTATCACGTGTCTTTGGCAATGTTTGATATATTTTATATACATGTTTCATGTTTAAATCTTATGTTGGTTCCTTCGAACTTCCATATATATTTATCTTACTACGAGCAGAAGTTGATTGAGGTCGATTAATCTAAGGGTCTGGCCAGATGTCGATCATTACACCGACTTCAATCGGTTCGAGACAACGGGTGGGATGAGGGGGCGGGTGGTGGTCTATTGGGTTTGGAAGTTTAGGAGAGAGAAAGGTTTTTGTGTGTTAGAGAGAGTGAGGGGAAAGGAAAAAGAGTAGAGTCATCCGTGTAAGAGAGAGAATGGTGGGTCTTGCATGTTAAAGAGAGAAAATGAATGAGTGGAGGGAGGGTCATGGGAGGGAGAAAGAGATGGATTTGGTTGGCAGCCTTGCATGTGAGAAAGTGAAGAGAAAGATGGATTTGATTGGTGCATGTTACAAAGGAAGGACGAGCACTGAAAAACTAATAAAGTGAGAGGAAAGGAGGATGGGGAAGAGAGAAGACTAACAAAAGGTGGAAGGATAGCGCTATAAAGGAAGAGAGAGGAAACTATGGGAAGAGAAATAGAGAGTTCTGGATGTAGGGTCGGTCAGAGGGAGTTGAACATACATTCTAACCAAACGACAGTAAGTTTTGAATCTTCAATGGTTTGTCAGCAGACTAACCGGGTCGATTTGGTCAGTTCCAATCTTTTAATTTCACTCCCAATATTTGTAATTATACTCTTAAAACTTACAAAATTGTTGCAATTAAATAACTACCAAAAATAATTTTAAAAAAGAAAGAATTTAATTACAAGAATTTTGTAAGTTAGGAGAGATAATTACTTGTGTTTAAAGTTTGAGGGTGCAATTTCAACCCGCTCTTATACTTCGGAGGTAGTTTATGCAAATTTCACTAAAAAGTACAAAATTCCACACGAAATAAATGTAAAAGATTAGGTGCCCAAATAGGATTTAAACTAAGCATCAACCTAGAGTAAAATAAGAAAAGAAAAAGGAAACATCGCGAGAATGATTGGTAAATCACGTCGCAAGTTGCATCTTCCTATTTTTGTTCTCAGTTACATGGGATGTTCTGTGTTTGAAAACAGTCAACGGAAATGAAATATTATGTTGACAGCACATCACACTAGACTTGCGTGAGAGTTTTAAATTTATTTCTTTTTCTTCGAGGCTATTATTAGTTTAATTATTGCCATAACCAATGAGGAAAGCCATTCAAAATAAAGATATGAAAACACAAACATACCATAATTTCCAAGGAAAAGGTAATCACAAAAACAGAGAATTTGGTTTCTAAACCCACTTATCTCTAAAGCACTGCCGGCCAGCAAATCGTTCCCCCATCAGCTATGATCAACCTCTCCACCATGATTGCAGCAATCCTCGTCCTATTCCTAAGTTTCATCAACGAAGGTAATAGAATTTGATAGAAAAGAATTAAAATCCCAAATATAATATTGGCGATCTCTACCTTTTTCTAGCTTTCTCTTCTTCCCTTTCTCAGTTTGAGCTGGTGGATTTTGTTGCAGGGTCTGCGGCTGGAAACTGCAGTTTGGACACCATTAACATAGGAACACAGAGAAGCGGAAGGGAGATTGGGGGGCAACCTGAATGGAACGTGCAAGTGATCAACAACTGCGATTGTCCTCAGAAGCAGATTGTCTTGTCCTGTCCAGGGTTTCAGACTGTTGAACCCGTTGATCCATCAATTCTGTCAAAGCAAGGGGACACTTGCCTTCTCATAAACGGTGGAGTTGTACAGCCTGGTGCTTCAGTTTCATATTCCTATGCTTGGGATCCCCCTTTCACCATGTTCCCTCGTTTCTCTGTTTCTCAGTGTCCTACCTGAAGCACCAAAAACAATAAAAAAGTTAGTTATCAATTTAATCTGAGTTCTTAAAGTTGAAAAGAAAATAGAAAAATAATTGTTCGTTTAGTTTGAAAAGAATTATAATTGATTGCAGATGATGTCTTCTGCCCATATATCTTGAGGTTGTTTCCTTCACCTGATTGATCTATTAAAGATGGGATTAGACAGCTTATAGTTATATAACATGGTTTGGTACAAGGGAGAAATTTTACATCCAACGAAAGGGGCAGTGGAGAAGGTGTTTTCTCTACACAAATGTTGTCATCCTCACTTCAGTTTGACAATACAGCATGCCTTTTTGTAAGACTAATATTATATAAGCAACTTGTGTAGCTTGTACAGCATATTTCTCATTCAGGGTCTGTCTGTTGGAAAGAGGAGTGTTGTGTGTACAAGAAGCTTCCATCAAAGCTATATCTTATTATCCAAGTCCACTGCTTCGAACCCGACTACAATTAGCCTCATGAGAAGCTCTCAAGCTTGGCTCCTACTATTCAGATATCCAACAACGTAGGAGATGAAAAGGGAGAGAAAGAGAGGAAAATATTCCCGCCTTTGCAGGTGGAGGAAACTCCTCCCCCTTCTCCCCTATATGATTATCATCAAGATCGTCCTCTTCGTTACATAATTTCAACAGGCTTCAAAATCTTCTTCTTTATATCCATCATTGAAATGAGGTAATGGCTTCTAGTTCATGTTTCTAGTCCTTTATTCTCATCCTGATTGTGACCGCTTTAATTCCTACCATCACTTGGACAGATGGACATCTATTTCACACTAAACATTTCCTTCATTCTCTCCCACTATCACCATCGTGTCCTAAGCAATTGCATCCTCTCAACATTATCATCCTAAGCTTCATAGTCACTTTGGCTCGCATGACCATTTAGTTTTTCATTAAGCTTAGTCAATGTAAAGCTACAAAACAAAACTGAGTTGATTTCACGTTCCCAACGAAAGCAAAACACACACACGAACATAAATATAAATCTTGCAGCACTTGTCATGTAGAATAGGCAGTGCACCAATTACTTTAGGTGCAGCAATTTGTAAAACGCAAACCATATATTAAACGTAAAAAGAAGAGAAATAACAACTTCAGAAATAGACGGTAATATGAATATAGAATTAGAAAACAGCTACATACAGAACTTTGAACCTCGATCCATGGAGTACGACAGAGGAAGATAAACTAAGTTCGGACAAACGATTCAGTTAGTTTAAGAGCTTCAAAGACACGATTGAAGGAAATATTCTGTTAGGGCTAAAGCTACGATGGCCGCGAGGGGGAGGGATAACACAGACACAAAAAGAAGCAAACAGAATCAACATAAAGAATCTCGGAGGCCATAATTGAAACAGGAAATCGGTTTTCAAAAAAGAACGCATTCCAAAATGTACTCAGTGATAGTGAACTTACAAGATGAAGACGCCAAACCAAAGAGCCAAGAGAATCCAAATAAAGCTTCACAGCGGGAAATTCAAATGCACAGTGAATTAGCAGGAGAAGAACTATTCCAATTACATTAAGTTAAAATAACAGTGACTGCACCATTAATATGAAGAATACAACAAATGCTGAAGAATCGATGGCCGTCTGAACCGCCTCCGTTGTACGGCGGAGATTTTGCAATGCAGCGGCGACGGCGAATTGCCGGAAGAAAACGATCGTCTGTAAGTTTAACAAAAGAGAATGTCATTTGGACTCTAGATATTGCAAAGTAATTTGATTTGGACTTTACAGTTGCAAAATGGCAATCAAAAATCGTAGCCATTTTTGCTCCGTTCCAATGAGTTCTTCTTTTCTTTTCCCTCCATAGGTGACAGATTCGATCTGTCGGTGATTCTGAAAATTGCTGAAGAGGGGAAGAACAATGATCCTACGACTGGGCCGAGCCTTCAAAATTTGGGCTGATGGGCTCGCAATTAGGCCCATTTAACAGATGCTAGTATAATTAGAGAAATTGGATAATTGTAATTGGTGGGCAACATGAGGGTAAATAATAGCAAATATAGCAATTTTTAAAAATATGGTAAAATTTTTTAATTAATTTTTTATATCCCTGAATTGCCTTTGACACGCATCTTCTTCTTCCTCGTCAGATTTTTTTTTTTTTTATTGATAGAAATCTTCTATAAAGTTTTTCTACAACTAATAAATTTTTTTTTTTTATTGATAGAAATCTTCTATCACTTCTTCCTCGTCAGATTTTTTTATATTCCTGAATTGCCTTTGACGCGCATCTTCTTCTTCCTCGTTAGATTTTTTTTTTATTGATAGAAATCTTCTATCACTGATATAAAGTCTTTCTACTACTGATAGATTCTATCAGTGGTAGAAAAAATTTATATCATTCTATCACTGATATAATAAAGTTTCTATCACTGATAGATTCTATCAATGGTAGAAACATTTTCTATCATTCTATCACTGATAGAATAAAGTTTCTATCACTGATAGATTTTATCAGTGGTAGAAACATTTTCTATCAATGATAGAAAATTTCTATCACTTAAAGAATAAAGTTTCTATCACTACTTTCTATCAGTGATAGAAAAACTGATTGGCGCGCACATCTTCTTCTTCCTCGTCAATTATATATATATATTTATTTATAGAAATCTTCTATGATAGAAAGTCTTTCTATCACTGGTAGATTCTATCAGTGGCAGAAAAATTTTCTATCAGTGATAGAAAATTTCTATCACTAATAGAATAAAGTTTCTATCACTGGTATTTCTATCACTGGTAGAAGCATTTTCTATAAGTGGTAGAAAGTTTTTATCAAGAATAAAGTTTCTACAGTGATAGAAGATAGAAACTTTTTCTATCACTGATAGAATCTATCAATGATAGAAAAATTGATTGACGCATGCATCTTCTTCTTCCTCGTCAATTTTTATATATATATTGATAGAAATCTTCTATGATAGAAAGTCTTTCTATCACTGATAAAAAAAATTTCTACCACTGATAGAATCTATCAGTGATAGAAAAGTTTTCTATCAGTGATAGAACTCCTCTTCCCGGTCAAGATAGATGGGAAGGAGCCCTATCTTGGAAAAGCCATAACCAGCCTCTTTATTTATGTACGTACACCTTTGTTGAAAGGTGGGGCCGCCCTTCCTCCTGCTAATCCGACCATTTCCGAACCTTTCTTTCCCACCCCATTCAATGGAGGACTTCTCAATTCTTGCGATTCCCAGCCCCTTTAGCTTATTATAAAAAAAAAAAAAAAAAAGACTCAAAAACGAGGGTTCCACACCTTAGCTCGGCTAAATAGGTTTAATGATCTCTTTCTTCGATAGGCCGGTCTGGCGCTCCGCGTGGTTATATTCGTAATGTTCCGACTCGCCAGTCATTATGGATCTAATGGCATGGCGAGGCAAAGGGGGGAGGGAGAACTACGAAGCTTCGTAGACTCGCAAAATTGCTCCGCTTAGAATGCAAGCAAGGTCGCTTGCTTACTCTCCGTTGGCGGCAAGAAAGGAGTCATTGGAAAGACTAGACCATACTAAAGTCAAGAGGCATTCGGGAAGCGACTAGTCGCTTCTGGCCAAGCTTCTATCAGGCCGACCACTACATAAATAAAGAGATCCATATACCAGTCATGAGCGATAGCGAAGCCTAGAAAGGCGCAAGGCTGGATCGAAGAGCTTAGTGTGAAACGCTCAGGAAAGGAGCAGAGAAGGGGTTGTGCGCCCTCCGCCCCATCTTACTAATAATAATGAAGGGCTGGTTTCTATCACTGATAGATTCTATCAGTGGTAGAAAAATTTTCTATCACTTCTCTTTCTATCACTAATAGAAAGTTTTTCTATCAGTGATAGAAACTTTCTATCACTTCTCTTTCTATCAGTGATTGGAAACTTTCTATCAGTGATAGAACATTCTATTATTGATAGAAATTTTTTTATCATTGATAGAAAAATATCTATCATTGATAGAAATCTTCTATCAGTGTAGAAAATTTTTCTATCATGGATAAAAAAAATACCTATCATTGATAGAAATCTTTTCCATCACTGATAGAATCTATCGGTGATAGAAAATTTCTATCACTGATAGAAAATCTTTAGAAAAACTTTCTATCAGTGATAGAAAATTTAGAGGAGTATTTTAGTGAATGCAACATGAACATCAGATTTTGCCATTTTTGCAATTTTTTTTATGGATTACTAGATTTGCAATTATTTTGGCCCATATTGTTATCCTTGCAACTGGTCCTATTATAAACGGTCACATTCATTTCTTAAAAATAACCAAACAAAAAAAAATTAAAAAACACTTTTGATCCCTATACTTCGTTGAACTAAAAAATTAGTATATTAATTTGTAACAATTTAGTCTTTGTGCTATCAATTTTTGTAATAATTTAGTCCTTAAATTTCAATAGGTAACAATTTATTTTTTATATTTTAAAATTAGTAACGATTTAGTCCTTGTCAGAAAAATTTTAATTGAAATTAGGATTCAATTTTTATTATATAACGAATTAATCTTTGTATTTTATAAACATGCATGGTCTTAATCAAGTTATCGATTTATATATGAAAGAAATCCATCAAATATTAACGATATTTTTCATGATAGTGACTCATTGTTACATCTTAAAGTTCAAGAACTAAATTGTTAAAAAAAAAAAAAAAAAAAGTATATGAACTAAATTGTTAATATAGATCTTATGGTTATTAAATTTTTGTTGATAGTCTTTAATTGATTTTTTTTTTTCTGGTAGTAAATTGGAAATTTCAATTAACTCCATATCCATTAAAAAAAAACACTTTTAATAAAGCATAAAAAAAAAAAAAAAAAAAACTTTTAATTACGACAATTAAATTTTTCAACTTGTGAAAATATAAAATCTAATATTGACCAGTCAATAGACATATTTACTCTTTTTATTTGAGATTTTGAGGGCACGAGATGTATATTATAATTACCCAATAAGGAGTTCTTATGGTTTATCTAGTTATTCTTCTACATTGGATGGAGAACAAATTATTAGGTGTTTCTCCTGTAATGAAGTTCCTTCTTTAAAATCGTCAAATGTATATCTTTAAATTTGTCTGCTCTTAATAACTGTTGGATACAAAATCAAAGTACTTTTACAATTTCTCTCTCTAAAATCCAACAGTGCAAAAGTATCCGCCTCATTGCACCGGGAATACCTAATAATCTCTCCCAATGGAGATAAATGTGTGTTAGTCTTAAGATATAGTGTGCCTAATGTTTTATCTCAAAATAATTCGACTAGTTTCTCGGGTACAATAAATGTGAGCAGTGTGGATATGACCATCTGATCTTAAGGGAATGAGATAACAATTGTTGTTAAGCTATATGTTCATGTTGACACATCACTGTGTCTCTTAAAAAAACATAAAAAGATCTCAAAATCATTCAACTATTTTTTCCTAGTGCAATAAATGTGAGCATGAGGATTTAGTCATCCGACCTTAAAGAATGAAATATCAATTGTTCCTGAGTTATGTTCATATGGACACATCATTATGTCTCTTTAGAAAAACATAAAAAGATAGTACGGTGATTTTGAAAGATGTACGGGATGAATTTGACCTTTATTGAGAATATACTCAAACATATAATATGAAAAGTTATACGTATCATCTCGCGTGTGTTTCACGACCAACGAATTCGAGTGGTCATTTAAAATTTTCCTAATTGTGTTTGTTAGTAAGTGTCACAATAACTAACTAATCATTGATAACGTAATCTAATAGTTATTTATCATTGGCGTTGTTTGGATAACGACCGACAATCATGAAGTAATAAATATTTACGACAATAATTTATTATCTATAACTAAAGAGTTATACATCATTAAAGAAACAGTTTTATCATGCATAAAGCTTAGTCACTTTTTGCCAACATGAACATAGTTTAAGTGGCACAAAGAACGTACCTTCAAACAAGTTTTTTTTAAGAAGTGAATGATTCAAATCCTTACCAAAATTGGTTGTTGAATAAAAAAAAGACATTGATATTTATGTTTAATGTATAATTCAAACAATGTTGAATTATAAATTTTAGTCTTTGAACTTTAATACATTTGTCTAGTACGTCTTTGACTTTTCAATTTTATGTCTAATAATATATGTTTGAATTTTTAACTTTGTATCCAATAAATTTCTGAATTTAAAAAAAAAAACATATTAACTAGATTAAGGAAGTATTAGACATAAGATTGAAAGCTCACAAACTTACCATCAAAGAAAAAATCAAAAGTTTAGAAACATATATTAAACATATATAAATCCTCGTACGTTAAACAACATAAAAAATGTTGGTTTCAAAAGATGAAATGTCTAATGTTTTTTTCACCTAGAGAACCAATTGGGATTGTTTTGAGCAGAACGAACAAGGTGTCATTGGCGTCGAGCTTTCTCCACCAGCTTTCATTCGTTCACTTTCGTGAGAGTCGCACAACACATAGTTGGAAGTAATAGGGCTCATACTACCTGCCTAACGCCCACCCGTCGAACAGGGACGAAAGTCGACTTTAGTGATAAAATTTAAAAAGAAAAATAAAATAAAAGGTTTAATGTAGACTTCCGGTTCATTGAACCTGTGATTTAAGCTTACAAAAAAGTGCATGAGAGAAAGCGTGAACCAACCTCACGTAATCAAGTCGTAGGCGCGTGTACAGAGCCTCCTCCATTCATGAATGGTAGTTTCGTCGGGACGGGACCACTCGCCAGAGGATTTTATCGTGTAAATCAGTGTGAGTGACACGTGTCCATGTATGAGGCTGTAACGGCTGATTTGGATTTGTATTTGTGAAACTAATTTTGGGATTTATTTAAATAAAAATCAGAGAATTGGAAAATAATATTGTTTTTGTAATTTAAATTTAAATTTAAATAAATGAAGGGATAATCACGTTGATACTGTTGCTGTCTCAATGCTGTATTGCCATTTGAAGCCATTCATTGAAATTAATTAGGATGAGAATGAGGTTTTTGTAACGCTCACTTAGAAGCCTTTGATATGGTAAGGAATCAGGTGTTGCAATTGTACCATTGATATTTGATAAATTATAAGTTAAATTATAAATTTCAATTTCCTAAGGAGTGAATCCCAAACGCCTATAAGTGCGTGTGAGACATTTCACGAGGAAAGAGAAATTTTACTTTTCAGCGGTAGAGTGTCGCCGGTTACAACTTACAGTGAATGACAAGTGGAGGCGGCGGAGTGGAGGTGACCCCTACTTCTCAGTTATAAATTCAACCTTCTCCGGCCACCAGTTTCACCTCTCACTCACCACTCCTCTGCCTAAACCAAACACCATCCACGGTGGTGATTATGGCGTCCGATCCCGATCCCGATCGCGGCTTGCTCTTCCTCGTCCTCCAATTCCTTGACCAGCAAAATCTCTCTGAAACCGCCCGCTCGTAAGAAATAATATCGTAACTCTACTTCTTTAATTCATTTCACATACACACTTTTTGTAAAAGGGGTTATTTCGATGTAGATCTCCCCTTTGTCTTTGAATTGATCCCTAGCTACCTTTCTTTTATCATCTAGAGCAGTACAAGAAATTTTCACATAAAAAATTATTTATCCAGAAAATTTAGAATCGATAACTCAAATGGGTTGTTTGGGACGCTGGATTGGTTATAATAGCAAAAAACATGTAGAAAATTTATAATCAATAATTCAAAGAGAAAACGTTAAAGTCTTCGACCCATTTAAATAATTTTGTCAGTGCTTCAAGTCTTAACCATCATTTTTGTTTAATACTCACCAGTCGCTTAAAGGTCTTAATTAACTCGTTTGATCCCAAGTTGTTTCTCTCTTGACAACAAACCTTATATTTTGCGCCTGACTGACGATTTTGACCTCTGTTATTTCAAGATCACATATATTGCATTCAAAATTTCTCGACGATATCATCTTGTACCTTGACTTTCGTCGTATACTTGTATTTGGTTCATAGGCTCGAGTGCGAAACGGGATTGTTCTTCAACATGACATATTTTGAAGAGTTGTTGAATTGTTGTGCTTATAACGAAGCCGAAAGTTACCTATGTGGATTCACTGATATTCACGACAATATCTATTCCACCAAGATCTACTTCGGAATAAGGAAGCTCAAGTTCCTGGAAGCCCTGGCAGAGTACTTACTCAAAATCTTTATATTATTTTTTGTCGTCGCTAATTTTCTTCATATATTATCTTATAGACTATAGTTTATATTATATGATTTTGAAATTAAATAAACTTAGGATATGATTAAATTATTAAAATATTTTGCATGCAGCGGAGAGCGGGAGATTGCTCAGGGGGTGGTTGAAAATGACATCGAAATTTTCAACCAATATAGCCCAGGGTTGGTCCAGCAAGCTTTAGAGCTAGTGCAAATGGAGGATTTTATGCAAGTTTTCAAAACCGTATTTTTATTTTTATTTTTATTTTTATTTTTTAAGCTTCTCCCTCTATTAAATTACGAATTTGGTCCTCAACATAGTTTTAATTTGATTGATGTAGTATTAGAAGTTTTAATTTTTTTTTTCGTGATTTTCAAAAATTCAATTTGATCCGTATGATTTTGATGAATTTCACGATTTATTTCCAAATCGTCTTGCATTCATCTAAAATTCCACTTTTTTTTTCCTAATTTTTACTTTATCATCCGTTTTAGCATTGATCAATTCAAATATAGTTTTATGAATAAATACATCTATCAAATTCTCTAAGACGAGTTAGATTTCACATTTCGATATTTGCTGAATTTTAATATATATATATATATATACAATATCACAAAAATGAAAATGTCACATATTCACACAAGTAAATACAAGTTTAAATTTAAAAGTTCAAATTCCAACCTCATTTTTTATACTGCAAAATCATGAGTATAATCGATGAGATTTGACTAAATTACAGATACCAAATTGAAACTATGCTGAAACTGTAGGACCAAATTCGAACTTTGGACCATTTCTTTTCTTTTCGATTTACAAATAGGATATATTATCATTAGATGATCATAAAATGCAGGTCTCACAGGCTGTTGTCGAGTTATAAAACAATGAAGGAAGCTAGAAAAGTTGTGATGGCAAATATCAAGAATTGCATTGAAGTCAATCCCCTTCTTGAAGGGAAGCTCTCGTTCCCGTCACTTCCAACGACGTTACAGACCCTTTACACGGAGGCAATGGCCTCCGGTGACGGGTCACCATCGACTTTTCGACAAGATTCCGATGACTGAAAATAAATGGAAGCTTTATTGAGTTGGTCAACTTTCAGGTTTTTATGTGTGTCTTCATGATCTTTCAAGTAACTTAGGATTTGTAGTTGAAAGAGATGATGTAAGAAGGAAAGAAACAAAAGTTATGGTTAGGTCATGGGGAATGTTGAATGGAGATTGTTGGCCATGATTGTCGCTTTGCTAAATGAAATAACAGCTATGTTTAAACTAATTTAGCTTACTTCAAAATACTATTTTCAAGTTATCTTAAGTTGTTTGGAAGTGCTTTTAACGTAAGTGATTCTAATGAAAGTACTTTGATTATAAATAAACGTGTTAAGTAACGAAATGGTTTGATAGTTGGTTTTACATTTTTTAAATGAAGTATCTTCTTAAAAAAAAAAAAAAAAGAAACACTCAGTCATAATGACACTTTATGATTAGTCTCTCACGTTTTAAGTACTAACTTTTTATGAACAAAACAAATTTACTTAGAGGGAGGCATAATGCTTTTGGCTGTGACAAAAATGTTTTCGATTATGTTAAAATCATTCTCATTTATGATGATTGATTAATGCAATAATAATAAATATCTTTTAAAAAATAAAAAAAATAGTTTGACCGGCCTTTTTTTTAGTTCAACAACATTTTGGAGTGTGAGAATTTGAACATTCTAACTTTTTTGTCAGGAATACATGTCAATTACCATTAAGTCTTGCTCACTCTAACAAGTAGTTTGACCTAATTGCATTTATTTTGATTAAAAAAGAGAGATGGGCAGAGAACATATATGAATTAAACAAATATCTGGCTATAACGTTAACAGATTTGTAAATATTTTAAATCACAATAAACTAAACGAAATGAATATTGTCTAAAACGAAAACCTAGTACAAGATACTAGATTTGTAAATATTTTAAATCACAACAAATTAAGTAAATATTAAACGAATATCTGGCTAAAAACGCTAGATTCGTAAATTTTTTAAATCACGATAAATTCATAAATACTTACCGAAAATGAGATAGTCATGTGTGACAATTCGTCAATTCCTGAGCTTCTTTTAGTTTTTTATTTTTTAATAAATATAATAAATAAATAAAAGTCAATTCCTGAGCTTGTTAATATGATGATCTTGTCGATATTCAATTGGGCCTTGACGGGAAACCACTAATTGGGCCAAATTGGATGTCGACCGTCGAAAGGCCCACAAGTGAAGCTTTTTATGGGCCTCTCTTTGTTGCCATGAGGCCCACAAATATTGGACATTCCGTGGGCCCCACTCTCTGGTAGTGAGAAAACGAGCAAATAAGTCAAATACAGAAGTTTGAAAATTAGGACATAATTGCCAGAAAGGACACGACTTTTGTCAATTCTCGAAATTTTCTTCTGATAATTTTATAGCAACCGAATTTTGGGGAAACGAGACATGGGGATTAATATTATTTTTTTCAATATTACGTCATATTTGGATAATTGTTTCAACTCTGCTTATTGAGACGGATTTGGATTGTTTGCATAAATAATAAATCAAGATATATCAAAATTCTAACTATCTTAATCATGAAAAATTTTCGTTTTATTTCGAGCATCACCAAATGTACACCTCTCTTAAATCTCAAAAAATAGTAAAGTAATTCATTTTTCAATATGGGTATAATTCTAACATGTATCATCGATCAAGAGATTAAAAATTTGAATCTTTCACCTTAAAAAATTGTCCAGCTAACAATTTCATTAATTTAAAATCACTCTCAAACATGCTATAAGTTACGTAAAGTTTGGCATCATTCCATCAGTGATTTTATATATATTTAATGTGATTGACTAACTAATGTATCCCCTATAATCAACTGAAAGTTACTAATAACTAAAATATAGAGGTTCAAATCTTTATTTTCATATGTTATTCAACCTGAAGCCATCTCCCTGACTTTTCTTTTTAAGTTTTGAGTTTGAATATTTACGTTTGGTGTATTTTTCGTTTAGAAACTGAAATCAACACTAGTTTCAAACTTAAAAAGTGTAAGAGAACCTCCTATTTTTTTTTAAAAAGTCAATAATTTAAAATATGCTGCCGATTTTCAAATTCATTAAAATTTGAACAAATATTTTGGTTGGAAAAAGAGAATAAATAAGAAAGAATTAGGAAAGCCGAAAGGGGAGGCGAAATTTGTGGGCCTTATTGGGCCTTCGCGTACTCCAAAAATCAGACAAACTCAAAAGGCAAACATTTCATCGGACCTCGAGCCGTTGTGGGACCCACCATTTTGAATCTCCTCTGGGCCGCACTTCCCATCCCCCTGGCCCAATTTAATCCTCACCCTTTTCTTTTATGACACAAATGCCCCTGCCTTTCCCGCCTTTTAGTCCTTTGATGGGATGTTAATTCTAAAGTTTCTTTAAAAAAAAAAAAAAAAATGTTAGTTATAAAGTTAAAAAAAAATTGTATAGATTTCATCCTAGTATGTCAAAAAGTTTATAACATTTATTTAAATTTTTCCAACTAGAAAATAATCTTGACGGTATAGTCATTTATGCCCTTTCGAGGTTGAAAATTTGATATCACGCCTCTACATAAAATTAAAAATAAAATCTCTAAATTTTTATTTGCATATTCTCAAAAAAGTTTATGACAATAAATTTGTGCCGTTAACTTTGATAATTTTTTTTTTTTTAATAAAGTTGACTCGGTTAGTTTAATGCTCAAATAATAAGTTGAATCAGTTTTAGGTGATTTTTAGATCGTTTACCATTAGTGTCAGATAAATCCCAATACCTTTTGTAAAAAAATATATATATATATATACTTTTGAAAAAGAACCAATTGAATTTTCTTCTAAAAGCATTCTAGGTACTTTTTGTCCATTTTTAGAAATTTTCAAGCCACATTTTATTCATAAAAAAAACTTTAAAAACGAACTTTTTTTTTTTTGAAAAGGTAAAAAATTGGCACCATTATTTAAATTTTTAATAAAAAAAAATTATTTTTCCCTTATAATTACTCGCAGTTTAAACAATAAACATGTTTTATCACTAAAACTTATTTTCCAAAACAATCATAACGGACGGAAGGGTAATCTCGTCAGAAAAATTCCCAACTATTACGAGTGTGGGACAGCAGAGAAATAAAGAACGCCCAAATAAAACTAAAAAAAAAAAAAATCCGAAAGCATCCAACGTTTCGTTGATCCTCTTCACGACCGTTTTCAGTTCCGGCCACCATTTTTTCCGGTCACCGGCGACCACCAAGCTTCAGCTCAACATAAAAACAAAAAACCATCCCTCTCAAAAAACCGCGAAATGCCACGTCACAGGCCACCGCCATTTTCAGTTCTAGCTGCATTTTCACTCTGCTGTTCCTCTGCTCTGGTTTCCTTCTCCCATGGCGATTCTCAAGCTCCATTCTCTCAAATTCCGCCCATCTCAGGTTCCCACTCTCAAATTTCTGGTTTCTTTTCGAAAACTCAACGTGTTTAGAGAAAAGGGTTGTTTGGATTTTTGCCTTTTTTCACTGCCTGAAGAAGATAACGTTCACAAAATTAGGATCGTTTCTGATTTTTTGGCCCTTTCTTCCTTTTGTAGAATGGAGAAATGAGGACTATTATTCTGGTGGGGAGCTTGCTTGGGGAAGTCCTAAGGGGTCTGTTGCTGAAGGGCCCGTAATGGAGCCTGTTGAGCACTCGTTTTTTGTGTTGGCAGCTGAAAGAACTCGAAGAAAAGATCCTCTTAGTGGGTTTCAAGTTTATTCTAGTGGGTGGAATATCAGTGACCGCCATTATTGGGCTGTAAGTTTGTTCACACAACTCAATTCCTTTGGTGAAGTTTTGTTATAATTTGGTTTTCCTCTGAGAAGTTTGTCTTGTGAAGACTGTACTAGAGTAGAATGTGTTTGAATGGACATTCAACTTTTGTTTTGTTGCTTGGAAAAGTTATGGAAACTTAGAGCTAGTTAGTTCAGTATAGAATTTCTTGAAGTTGATGTGTTGTTGATTTTAATCTTACTAGCCAGTTAGAGTGAGTTTGGATGAATTTTGAGAGTAGTGCTTTTAAGTGAAGTACTTTTTCAGTAAGTATTTTTGGGAAAAGTCTTTCTTCTAAGAGCATTTCAAATGTCCTGTAGACTAGGTTGTCAAACAGCATGAAGATTTTGAAAAATGATTCTAATCCCTTCCAAAAGTCATATCAAACTCATAAATTCGTCGTACCTTTCTCAATTTTCTTTTTTTCATTGTTGTATTGTATTCATCTACATTGAGCTCTCACTATAACTGAGGTTACCTATTTGGTATGGTGACATGTAATGTTTTTATTTCAGTTTTATTTGCTAAAGTTTTATTCAATGCTTCTCTGTTCTGCTGTGACTCTCCAACTTTATCTGTTTTCCCATATTTAGCATACTTTCTGTGATTGGTTAATGTATCATAGACGACGTTTTTCCGGATATATTTCCGTGTCTCTGTTCTTACTCTGTGCTTCTGTCACTTGGCTACAGTCTGTTGGCTTCACTGCAGTTCCTTTGTTTGCTGTTGCTGCAGCCTGGCTCTTGGGTTTTGGGCTTTGCTTATTGATCATCTCTCTTTGTTACTTCTGTTGCGGAAGGCGGTCGTATGGCTATTCTCGAATGGCTTATGTTCTTTCACTCCTCTTCCTCATAATGTTCTCCATTGCAGCAATGTGAATATCTTACCTTTCTCTCTTCCACTTGTTTTGTATTTGGTTGAGTTATTGGGGGGGAAAAGGCTCATGCATCATCATCTTTTGTTTCAGCATTGGATGTGTCATTTTATACACTGGTCAAGGAAGGTTTCACAATAGTTCATCAGAAACATTGGAATATGTTGTAAATCAGGCAGATATGACTGCTCAAAAGCTCCGTGACATTTCGGACTATTTTGCCGCGGCCAAGCAGACTGGAGTGGATCAAGTTTTTCTGCCGTCTGATGTTCAAACTGACATCGATCAAATCGAGATAAAGATAAACTCTTCTGCTAGCATTCTTGATGAAAAAACTGTGCACAACTCAAATGACATAAAAGATCTTCTTGACTCTATGTATGTGTAGACTTCACTGCTTTGTTCCTATTTTTTCTGTTTCCCATATTTCAATCATAAGCTGACGATCTTCAGACATCGCAGTCGTCTGGCTCTGATAATCGTCGCAGCTATTATGCTTCTGTTGACATTTCTTGGATTCTGTAAGCTCTTTCTAGTTCTTTATTATGCTATTCACTATTCAGTTTCTCAACATTCCTCTGCATATGAAAATTCCTTTATCTGATTCTCACTCATTTTAGTATCATATAACTTTTTGCTGCAGTATTCTCCATATTTGGCATGCAACTTCTTGTCTACATGTAAGTGAGACATTTAAAATTTTGTTCTGCATTTCTTCGCCGTCACGTGTAATTTCTACTCTACATTTCCTTCAAATGATGTCGTGATGATTCTATTGCAGCCTGGTGATAACTGGCTGGTTACTTGTCACCGGGACGTTCATCTTATCTGGCACATTCCTTATTCTCCACAAGTAAGCTATGTCGTTCGATCTTACTCTGCAAATACTTGAAAAGTAGTGAATTTGTGTAAACTATCCAAGTATTTTTGCTATATTCATAACATTTGAAATCCTCACAATGTTCACTTGTACTGAAGTTGGCTTCATTATAAGAACTTCACTTCTATGGTGAAGTGTTCTATATTTAGCTCATTTTCTTCATGGTTGACCCCTGATTAAATATTTACTAACAAAGATCTTATTATGCACAAACCGAACTTTCATAGACAAGGAAATCTGATATCTTTTTCGATTTGGTATGTAGTGTGGCTGCAGATACTTGTGTTGCAATGGACCAGTGGGTCCAGAATCCTACCGCACATACGGCGTTAGACGACATTCTTCCCTGTGTGGATAAAGAGACTGCCCAAGATACCCTGGTAAAAAGCAAGGAAGTGAGTGCACAACTTGTTGATCTGATCAATGAGGTGATCACCAATGTCTCCAACATAAATTTTTCGCCAAACTTCAAACCGATGTACTTCAACCAATCCGGTCCGGTTATGCCAATTCTCTGTAACCCCTTTCACCACCCGGACTTGACACCAAGAACTTGCTCTTCTGGTGAAGTAGACTTGCAAAATGCTACACAAGTAAGTCAAATTTGACCTCAAATCTTTAGCAGAATTCATTATGAAGTTCATTATCAATTGACAAAAGGTATAAGAGAAAAGGCTTATCATCTTCTTATCTTCATTGATCAGGTATGGGGCAGCTATGTCTGCCAAGTTTCGCCTACTGGTGATATATGCATCACGACGGGGCGGTTGACTCCGAGCTTGTACAGCCAGATGACGAGTGGAGTGAATTTAAGCTATGCACTGTTGAATTATGGTCCTACTTTGGTCGAGCTCCAGGACTGCACGTTTGTTCGACAGACATTCGATGACATACATAGAAATTATTGCCCTGGTTTACAACAATACAGCAGATGGGTCTATGTTGGGTTAGCAATCGTATCCATTGCTGTTATGCTCTCTCTGATACTATGGATTATATATGGTCGAGAACGGCGCCATCGTGCTTCTACAAAAGGGTTCACTACTAAACCAACTGGAGAAGAGTTGGAGAGGAACAAAGAATCTTGATAACTGTAAGTGTAAGATTTTTTCTACTGCTAACATAGCTGTTATCTAAGGATCTACTTATACTTTTTTCGTGTACCACGAATGTAGTATAATATGGCAAGATTGCCTTCAATGTGCAGACTTATTTTTCCGTATTTTCTTTCGTTCACAACCGACACCGCCGTATTAGCCAGCTTGTTTCTATACTGCTGGTATTGCATTGCAGGGAGTGCCAAAAGGGAGAAATGAAGACTATTAGATTATGTCAAGTTCTTTGGTTTCTGATTCAGCCATTGAATCCAAAGATGGAATGAAGGAGACCGGTATGATCGGTTACGGTTAGATGACGTCTTGGAAGCGAAGTCTACGAAAGGTTGGTTATTATATAGTTTTCATATGTGACAAATTGAGTATAAGAGTAATAGTAGTATAGCTCTGCTTGTTGATTGATTTTACTGAAATAAAAAGCATGTTAGTTGCTAATTTCCTATTGATGAAGAAGAAAATGGAGAGCTACAACTACAAGTAAGTATTAGAGTAAACATATTTTTGGAAAGATGTGGGAAAAAGTTGTTGGTTGGAAAAATGGTTAAGTATTTGTAAGAAAGGTTATTTCTTGTTTCTGCTCTGCCTACCTTCCTTTTCTTCTGAAAGAATCTTCTTTTGTTTCCTTTGGTAGAAAAAGGTTGATAAATGAGTTAGAAGAGAGGGTAGTTTTGATAAAGACATGATGAGGGTAGGAATGGTAATTTCCTATAGATTTGAAGAAAATGGGTGTAGATTTTAATGGGTCAATTGATATAAATGAAACTTTGCTTGTTAAGAAATTGATCCTTTAATGAGAATTGATGAGGGAGATGGTAGTTTTCATGAAGATAATGTTAGATTATAATTTTAATAATCCTTTTAATATTGTGTCTTTTTTATCCTTTGGCTTGGAGGTTTCCCCTAATGTTTTTTTAAAAAAAGAAAAGGTGAAAAAGGAAAAGGAATAATGTCTTTTTTATCTCTAAAAGTTTGAATTGTATCCACCTTCTTTGAAATGTGTTTTATTTAGTTCATGTATTTTTTAATTTTTTTTTTTTTTGAGACAATTTAGTTCTATGTAATTGAAAGTATAGTTCAAATGACATAAAATATGTAATCTCGAAGAAGTTAGAGGTTTGAATCCTTTATTCCACATACGGTAAAAAAGAAACACTAAATTGTATTAATAACTTTGATTAAATGAAAATATAATTCATATTTGAGACAGCTAACATTTCCTAGGACCAAAGTAAGCATAGTTTGGTGGTAATTGACATGTATTATGGACTAAGTCAAATCTCCTATCTTTAAATGTGATGTTTGAGTTCCTACTCTCACATATTTGTCGTGCTATAAATAGTTAAAGTATAAGAATCGTGCTTACGTTAATATGCTAACACACATATTCAAAGCTACATACATTAATTTGTTAAAAGTAAAATAAAGGTAAAAAAAAAATTATTTCAGGGATTAAAATAGTCCTTTAAAAAAATATATATAGAGATCAAAAAAAATAAAAAATAAATAAATGTTCGAGAACCAAAACGGGCATTTGAAAAATGAAAGTACTAAAATGAAATAAATCAAAAGTTTAGATACCAAAATGTAATTTAAATCTACTTAATAATTCAATTAGGTATACTAAATTTTTAGTTAATCTAACATAAAATAAATAAAAAGAAAGAACGATAATTTTCTTTGGCTTTGAAAAAGGTTTATAGGTTTTAATGGGTCATTAATGTTATATAAAATTTGATTGTCTAGTTGATAAATTTTAGTTGATCTTAAATTTGAATCAAAGTTTAAATTTCTCTATTGTACTAAAAAATAAAATAATTATTTGTTGACTTGTGGACGTGTTGAAAAAAAAATTATGAATTTAATAATTAGACGGTTCTATTTTTTATTTTTATTTTTTATTAATATCGAGTTAATGAACAATTCAATGGCTCTGAATTCTTATGGTCGAGAGTGCTTGGAGCATGTGGAATTGGACCCGCATTAGTTTGTTTCAAAATTTTAAAATAATGTAGAAATTCAATATGTTATATAAATTGAATAAATTCATGTCATTGCTCTGTAGAAAGTGAGGAGAAAAACAGAGTCATCTTGAACACTTTCTTTGCTTCTATTTTGTAACCTTTGTCCTCAGTTCCTTTTGTTTGTCAATCTTGAATAAAGCAAATCCCTGGTGTTTGAAGAGTGAATGTACACCCATTGGGTGGAACCACTCTAATCACTTGTGTTCTTCTTTTTCCCTTTGTTCTTTCTGTTTTTAATCCGTAACCTTAGAAACTCTTGTTATTGTTACTTTGTTAAACGCTCTCAATCTCCACCAACAATTACAATAGATGACTTATCTGTTAAACTATGTTTAAATTGGTAAAGAAACAAGATGAAGCAACAAATAACAAAGTAAAATAACTATTGAGTTCATCTTTAACGTTTATAGAGATGTAAATTGAATTGTCGACAATCTTTAAAATAGTAATTGATTTCTGGTCTACTGAACTATGTTCGGATTAGCATATTGAGTATTGGACATCGGGATTGGAATCAACAATTGAAAGACACAAGTTGAGACGTATGAGCGGCGAAAGTGGAGATTTGGTTGCTTGTGGGCAAGCCAATTGGAACATGCCCACCCTCTTGCTTCCCATTCACCCTACCATTCTTTTAATTTCTCCACCTTCCATCCCATGTGATTTGTTCTCTAATCATTTTCATCCCACCCCCCATCCACTTTCTTCCAATCATCCCTTTTTCCAATTTTGTATAATTACGTCCAAATGTCAATTTGAACATAGTCCCGTAGATAAAATACACTAACTACCATCTCAACGATGAAAGGTTTGATTTTTTTTATTAAATTATTAAAAATATCATTGAACTATGAGATTGGTTTCAATTATACTCATGAACTTTCAAAAGTTTCATTTTAACCCTTGAAGTTTGAATTTTGTTTCAAAACAACATTTGGAGACATTTTTTGCTAAATTTATGGACAAAAATTAATGTATTTGCATGTTCTTTTTATTGTTTATTCCACTTGTGTGCTCAAATTTGTTCATTTAAGCAACAATACATATACAAACATGTCATTTTCTGTCCACGAACTTTATAAAAAAAAAAAAAAAATCCTTCAATAATTGTTTTAAAACAAACTTCAAACTTCAAAGACTAAAATGAAACTTTTGAAAATTCGTATATATAATTGAAACTCAACCTCACAGTTCAGGGGTGCTTTTAATAATTTAACCTTTGATTTTCTGCTCTACAATCGTTGAACTAAACAAAAATATATACTCTATATAACGTATCATCATTAAAGTAGCCTTGATATATAATTTAGAACTTATTGGTTGTGTCATTTTTTAAAATATCTAAATTTTTATGAGTTTTAGTTTTACCATTTGATATATTGTTTTTATGTTCAATCAAATTATTGTTGTTGTTGAGTAGTGAGAGAATAAGAATGAGTGAGTTTTTAAGTTGTATTGTTTTCTATACTGAGAGCTGGTTTTGGATCACTAGGGCTCACTTAGAATACCTTTTAGCTTAGTGTTTTTGAATAATGCATTTTTTAAAACATTTTGTATAAAATTATTTATAATTTGAATACTCATATATTTTGTTACATTTACTTTATATACAATTATTTAAAAATTCTTTTCAAAATTTTCAAAGTGTTTCTTTTAAAATTGTTTATTTTTCAATCTCATTTTTTTAATAAGTTCATTTTTAGTGGTTGTCAAATACTGAAACCTTTTTCAAAGTGATTTTTTTTTTCAAAATTAAACACTTGAAAAATTAAACCGATAATATGAAATCGTCGCTAGTTATTGATTTTAATCCATGTGTCGACTGGTGTCTTTAACTCGGCTAGTAATTTTTGTTTGTCATTTCACTATTTTATCAATGAATTTGTGGCAAGTAACTATTTGATTGAAAAAAAATTAATACATCAAATATTAAATTTAGAATTTAGATGATATTAAGAAATGGTATACAAACCTTCAAACCCAATTTTATATTTAGCGTTGACTTTAAAAACCATGAAATTCAATAATTCAATATATAGTCAAAGTCTTTTACAATATCAAGCAAATAGATTGAAAATTTACTAAAATAAATGGAGACTTAAATAGATAAAACGCTAATTATCATCTTAAATATATATTTTTTTGAAGCTATATGCGGCTCTTATCTTTCTTATCAATCGGGTAAGGGCAATAAACCCTTTGGGAAAATCAAAGGCCAATAATTAAAAGAATGTGAACACATTATAAAATACTATGCTTTTTAATTCAATTATATGTTCCGTCGTTAAATTTTAAGCAAGGGGTCTACTGGATCTCAAAAAAAAAAAAAAAGTCTACTAGATTTTAGATTTTTTAAGAAAAAATTATAAATTACATCCTTAACTTTTATAGTATACTTATATATTAATTCTATGGTTTTGGGCGAACAAGAGCATAGCTCAACCGGCATAAAGATGTACTAATAACCACGAGGTCTGTGGTTTGAATCCCTCACCCCCATATTGTCAAAAAAAAAAAAAAAAAAAGAAATTATGGTTTTGGTATCTAGAATTTTTTAATTCAAAACCTACGTTTATTAAGAGACAACCAATTGTAGCCGCCTTGTTAAATCATTTTTCATGTTGAAATTTAGAGAGTAAATCATTACAACTTTGAAGTAAAATTAACATCATATTTTTCAATGCAAAAATGAAGTGGAAGTAACATCATTATTACCTATAATCTACTATAATTTTCTAATGTCATAATGAACATAGTTCAACTATACATTCAACCAAGAGGTGTGATGTCCATTTCAAATTTGGCATCATAAGAATAGCTCATTTGACATTTCTGAATACCATAATATTTTACTAAAAAAAAACTATAATTTCTTTATTAAATTTGGAATAATAGTACTAGACCAAAATATTTTTCTAATCTAAAATTCAAAACATAAAAAGGGAAAATAAAATAGTATCCATTGAAAAAAAATATAAAGTAGTGTAGATAGACAGCTGTCAATCCACCATCTCCAATTAATTACGGGTTTCCCGCCTCTCTTGGATTTGTCAACTTTTTTTTTTTTTTTTTGGTCAATTGTTGTTTTTTTCAACTTTCCAATTCTGCACCCTTTCTTCCGCCGTTAACGTTTATATTTATTTTATTTACTTTTTTTTGAATCGTTAATGTTATATTTATTATTTACTCTATTTCCTTCCTGTTTCTTTTTCAAACTTCCGATATGTCGTACGGAGCATTCTTATTGACAAACAAACGGCGACCACAAAAGAGACGACTCACTCAATCAACTAAATTTCGTCAAAAATATGCAGCCGAGCCGACGAGTCGTTTCAAATTTACTGCCATTTTCAACTAATTTCCAAGACTTTTCACCAAATCTCCATTTAACAAAGCTTCTAGATTTCTTGCATGTTCTTTGCTACTTTGTTGATTACGAGAAGTAACACAAGTTATAATTATTGTTATTTTAGGGTGGGTTTAGTTTAACTTTTTAAGTGTTTAATTTTGAAAAAAGATCATTTAAAAAAAAATTATAATGTTTGACAATCACTAGAAAATGAGATTGATAAATAAACTATTTTGAAATAAACACTTAAAATCAACTTTTTTTTTAAATACTTTTTAATTATACAACAGATTGTGTATAAAAACAGTCGTGAGGAAATGAAGCAAACATATACAAGTGTTTACATTCTAAACAATTTTTATACAAAATATTTTTTAAAAAATGTATTTCTAAAAAACATTTAAATTTGAATGTATTCAAAACGGACTCTTAATTTCAAATTGGCAATGGTATTTTAAGTCACTAATTCCAATATTTTTCTGCCAATAATAGTGATAAAAGTTAGCGGTTACTTTTAGCACCACGTTAGATTAGGTAAATATAATGCCTATTCACGTCAACATCATTTATTAGCTATAAGAACCATTAAGTTTGAAGTATCACAAATATGGATGAAAGTGATACTTAAATATACAAAAATGCCTTTTTTGAGTAAAACATTGACATGACCGATTTAAAGATAAAAAGAGTCCTAAGCAATTAGTAATCAATAATGGCCAAAGCGAGCTTAGCTCAGTGGTAATTGACATGTAATCTCGACCATGAGATCAGAGGTTCGAGTCCCCCACCCCTAATTGTTGATGTACTAAAAAAAAAATAGTAATCAATAATGGTCAAAGTGAGCATAGTTAAAAAAAAAATTACGAATCAATAATGTTATATATACTAATATACCATATTGCTATAGAAGACATGAATACCAGTTAGCACCCAAGGCACATAAATGAAATCATGGTTAGCTTTTGCTTTTTTTTTTTTTTTTCTATTTTTAGGAGTATAGTTACCTATTACTGTGCATGTTATAAATTAAAAAAATAAAATAAAATTAATACTGAACAAATTAATTACAAAACTTAGTCCATGTAATATGGGTATACTCTCAACTTGATAGTGATTTAAAATGTCTCAATGTTGTTCATATATAGTTTCGATTTGTTTCACATGGTTTTAGTCAAACTTGTAAACACATATGTAGGAACACTATATGTTTATTTATATGACTAACTTTGTTTGTTATTTTTTAATTGTTTAAAGAAAAAAAATGTTACTTTATTATATTGATTTTTTTTTTTTTTTGATAAAACATAATTTAGAGAAGATATACGAGGATTACAATTTAATAAATCATAAAGATCACATTAAAATTGTACTTAAATTACAAGAACTAAATAAAGATCATGCTTAAAATCGTATACAAACTGAATTGAAACTTCTAAAACCATAGAAATCAATACCTAAATTATAAGATGAAATTTAAAATTTGACTTTAAAAACTATTTAAAAATAAGTGAAGAATGAAATTAGTTTAAAAGAAAAAAAAAATATTCCCAACTTATTTTGGAAGAATGCTGATGTGTACATTACGGTTTGGCCGTCGCACAAATCAGAAGCAAGCAAGAGAAATCTTTACAGTTACATTACGTGGAATTCAAGCAATGGACACCGTGGTCACAACGCCTGTCGCTCCAGCATATCCTCGTCCAATGGCACATTGCAAATAAAGTCTCTGTCCCTGGTTTTCTCGTACTTTCACACTTCTTTCCTGTCAGAAGCATCTTAACACGTGGCAGATTCTCCCACTCCTAAAAGTTGGATAAACGCCTCCCATTTTCGTCTTCTTCCTCAGTCAATTTCCCCACCAGCCGTTAGATCAAGAATCCCAACGCTCCTTTAACCCAACCCCATCTTTCAAACCCTAACCGCTCTTTAACCCTACCATGGTTAACTCAACCGACTCCACTTCTTTCCACAAATACCCCTCGGTGTCCATTTAATTACAAAATCACCCCGTTTTCTCTTATCTATAAAACTGGCCTTTGAGAATCGTTAGGTTTGCCAAACTAACGCCCCGAGGGGCCCCTTTGAGGGTAGCACAACACTCAAGCTTTCTCCTTCCTCTCTCTCTCTCTCTCTCTCTCTTCTGTCTCTAATGGTGACTTCATCTTCTTCCTCGAAAACCAGATCCAGCGGCCCGGTGCTCCGATCGGTATCGCCGGGCGGCCGGTTCTGTAACTCTCCATCGCTGTCGTCTTCTACGTCGGCGTTTGCTTCCTCCACTAGCTCGAACTTTTACTCATCGTCTTCTGCTTTTCGTCACGATGACCACCGTGATTTCCGCAGCCACCACCATCAACCTCGATCCACCTCCCCCAGCCGTGTTAATGTTTATTCATCTCCTTCTCTTACTCCTTCTGTCCGTTTCTTTATCGATAACCGTTCGATTTCTCCGAATCGGTCGGTTATCGTTTCCAGGAAGAATCGGCCGGTGTCTAATGTTAAGAGGACCTGTATGTGCTCTCCGACGACGCATCCAGGATCCTTCCGGTGTAGTCTTCACAAGAACGTCTCGAGTAGCGGCGGCCATAGCCAGACGGTATCATTTCCTTCCACCAGGTTGAATATGCGGAGATCGGCCATGGCTAACTCGCTCGTTCGAATCGGCGGTGTGGAAGGAGAGCTGGTGAAACGAGCATTGACTACTCTGATTCGGCCTTCATCGCACCAGCAAAGGAGGAGAGCGGCATTTCAACCTAGATCTAGTCGGCTCTCCGTCATGTCCAAAGCCGACGACACTTGAATTCACAGCAGAGGTACGGTGATGTCTAAATCTTTATGATCTCAGGTTCGATGAAGAGCATCGGTTTGTGAACGTTTCTGGTTAAGAATTATAGCTGAAAAAACACCACACACAGTGCATAATCGTTCAAGGCAGTATCTGGTGAGGTGATATTTAGTAGATTCAGAATTCAGACTGTGTTTGTTGTTTGCCGAGCTTGTGACTCGTGATGAGTTCAGCTTTTGATTTGGAAGCCGGACTGAGTCGGCTCGCCGAGTTTTGTACGCAGAGGGAAGGTTCGTCGACAGTCGAAATCCCTCGTGGTTTTTGGCAGAGGATTGAAGAAGAAAAAAACCAACGAATTTACACTCTTTGTACATATACATCAATTTGCTGTGGAAGGAGAATTTCGGACATTTTTATTTTGAATCGAACCAAAAGATAAAAAGAACAACAAAAAGGAAAAGAAAGAAACAAAAAGATTATAATTCTAAGATTAATCTCATTACGTAGCAAGTAATCTGTAATCGGCATCAATTTGCAAATGGCTTTAACACCGTTGGATGAGAAATGTGACCCGTTCATATCCGTTCTGTGTGCAGCGTTGGAATTCCGTTTGTGCCGTCGTCGTCGCCGTACGTTACCGTCGTCGGCTCCGTTCGTCCTGATTTTCGTCCCCGTCGTTCACGTGTTCCGTTTACTCCGTCCCGTTCATTCCGGTGCCAGGTATTATTTATTATTTATATTTATTCGTGATGATTTTTTATTTTTGTTATGATATTTTTGGTATGAATTGTTTATTTTGTTGGTGCAGGACGTGCCGCTCGGTGATATAATGTCGTCACGATTCATGCGCCGAGTTTCTTTGAACTCTGAGATTAAAAGTTGAAACTCATGAAAACTTTGACCTTTGACTTTTTGACCTGGTGAAGATGAAGTGGGACCCCTTATTGACTCTTGAGATAAATTAATAAGGAACATTTAAAAAAAAATTATATTAAACGAAAAAAGAAGAGGACGAGGGGGCTTGTGATTTCATTTCAATCCACTCAAAGAAAATAGAGAAATTTGAATAAATTTGACAGCAAAGAAATTGGGTGGGAAATTTCTACCATACATGAACGTGGAGATGAAAGATTTAAGAAAAAAGAAAAAGAAAAAGATATAAAAAATGGGACCATGTGGGCTGGAAATGACTGTGACTGACTGTGAGGGTTGAACAGACAGAAACAGATATGGAGGTACTGTAAATTATTAAGGAAGGGTTATGATTTGATTTTCGAAAATAAGTGGGGCCCGCCAAACTGGAAGGCGGTGACGCCGAGATTCTTGTGACCCCAACGGGAACCACTTTCTGGACCTGCTTTGAGATTTAAATAACTGTTGTCTGAATTTTTTATTAATTATTATTTTTGTCTCTGCTGTAATCTGCTGTCGATTGGGGCTTCGTTCAGCTGACGTGGATCACGTTTAATACATTAATATGTTTTAAAATTAGTAGGGCAGCAGAATTGAGTGGAGCATATGTTGAAACCAAAAAAAAAAAAAAGCCATATTATTTTTTAAGATTGGGGGAGAAATTCTATAGGTTGTTGAACTAAAAATGAAACTCTATGTATAATCTTCTTATGAAGAAAAGTTTTAAATAAAAATTCTTTTTAACTTTTTTTTTTTTTTTTTGAAACTCTAATTCTTTTAACTTGATTTTCTTGAATCCTAAGATGAATTTAAAAGGTAATTAAAATGTGTTGATGGTCAAATTTGGTTGGGAGGAACTCACCTGACCTTCACGTGCCACTAACGGTAAATTTGTTTGATAGGAGAAGACGTGACCCGCAAGACCGTCGGTGTGATGCTTGTCACGTACACCGCCTTTGATGCTTAAGTCAGAACACGGAGGAGCAAGAGAGCAAGAGGAGATAGTAGATAATTGAGTTTGGGATCCCTTTTTCCCTGGCGTCAGAACACGGAGGAGCAAGAGAGCAAGAGGACATAGTAGATAATAGAGTTTGGGATCCCTTCTTCACTGACGTAAAAATGTTTAAATACTTGCTCATACTCCTAGAGTTTTTAAGAATTCGGAGACGTTTCGGGACGAACCAGGCGGAACTGGGGCGGCCATATATAGTAGGGGCCGAACGGAGGCAAATGAGCTCGGCCCGCGCAAGCGGGCCGAATGGTCAGGCCAACTCTGGTCTTCCTCTGGGTTGATTTCCTGATCTTATATCTATCTGGTTGTCCTCGTCAGCTCCTTGTACATCATAGTGATCCAAAATTACCCATAACAAAATGGTATTTATTCATTGTGTAGCGTCTTTATGTTTTAATTAAATATAGTTTAACATATTAATATATTATAATTTTGATTAAAAAATTAGAGATTTAAATCTTCATCCTATATATTATTAAACAAGAAAAAAACTCTATCAACCGTGAAATTATAATGAAAGGCATGCTAAAGTTAATTGTAAATGTGTAAGAGTGAAATTATAATGAAAGGCATGCTAAAGTTAATTGTAAATGTGTAAGTTCATGTTTAAAGACGAGCTAATGTAGAAAAATTCAATATATTTTATTTTATTGTACCAGATGTGAGAGTGAATTAACGTCTCTCACTATAAATAAATAGATATATCGATTGTCAAACTATATTTATGTTGGCTCATAATTTAATAAGTGAGATATGAGTAATCTTTTTTTCAAGTTAGGAAGGTGAAAAAAAAAATTGTCCATGTTGTACTCAATGTTAAAATGTTGATGTAGACGAAAATGTCAGGGTCTCAATTTAATGGAAATGTAGATGGAAATATCGATGTCGATGGATATTCTGAAAAAAAAAAATATTGAAAAAAAAAATTAAAAATAAATGTTTTATACTTTTAAAATAAATGTTGATTCATTGTACATATTAATGTCGAACCTATGAAAATGTGGATGAAAATTTAATACATTGGTTGTACTCATTCATATCTCCATCCTCACCAATTAATCATATATTAAGATTATTTTTTAAAAAATCATATATTAAGAAAAAATAAATGAAAAAGAAAGAAAGAAAAAAAAAAAAAAAAAAAAAAAACCCACCAAAGAAAATGAAAATAAAAATTATGATCTGGAAACACCGGCGGGGAAGCGTGGAGTGAATTCTATGCCATGTGTTGGTTGTGTATACAATGGGCGGTATTCCATTTCCAATTTCAATTCAACGCGCTTTCGGTGAATCCCTCCCAGCTGACCTGGCATCGCTATTCCATCTCAATTTATTTTAGCATTTTTTAAAATTTATATTAGTATTTGTTTTATAAATTCTGGAAATATATTCACTTTTTTTTATTTTATGCATAGAAGTTATTTAATTTAACCCTTATAGTAAGACTAATTTTAAGTTTTTTTATATCAATTTTTTTTTAATAATGGAAAGTTAATTAAACCATTTAATTGCTCTCCAGCTGTCCCTTTATTTTATTTGTTTTTTTGAGAAACCCCCCTTTATTTTCTCTTATACAACTAATTTTGTGACTTTATATATTTTAAAAATAAAGTAAATCTCAATCATTATTGTTCTAAGAAGATCTCGAATATAGAACACTCCAACATCTTCAAAAGTTTAATAGGTCTGAGCTATTTTCTTCTAAATATCATTTTCTTTAAACAAATAAAAATACTTGGAGCTTTTTGGTTATTTTATTTCTTAGTTACAAATTTAGTATTTAAATATTTAAAATTATATTCAATGACAGTCTAAACATTATAAATCGTTAATTTTAGGTATTGATTTTGTATCTAATAAGTTATTCAACTCTAAAGGTGTTTTTTAAACCAATAACCTTTAAAACATAAAAATGATAGTTCAATAAAATTTGAAGATTTTTGTTAAATACAAAAAATTTGAAAATCTATTATACATACTTTAAAGTCAAATAATTTATTAGCGTTGAAATTTTGCTAAAATGTATTGTTTTTACCCATTGAAGTTCGACATAAATGGCAAAAATTGACTCTAAATAACTAAGGGTGTGTTTGGTTTAACTTTTCAAGTATTTAATTTTGAAAATAAACCATTTTGAAAAAATTTCTAGTGTTTGGCAACTACTAAAAATGACTTATTAGAAAATGAGATTGATAAATAAACTATTTTGAGAAACATTTAAAACCAACTTTTTAAAAAAAACCTTCTTTAAGTAAACAATAACTTGTGTATAAAAACATTTGTGAGGAAATGTAACCAAACATATGAGTGTTTAAATTCTAAACATTTTTAATCAAAATGTTTTTGAAAAAATGCATTATTGAAAAACATTTAAATTAAAATGTATTCAAAACGGACCCTAACTCTATTTTTAAATTCTATAAATTAAACATGACAATAGTTCCTCGGTCCCTGGAGCTAACTGTTTGTTTTTGTTTTTGTTTTTTCAATTCTTATTCTTCTTATTTATACAACATTTGGATACAAGCGAAATGAAATCTTTAATCTTTTGATCAAAGTAGGCATAGTTTAGTAGTAAGTGACATGTAACTCATCGACCAATAAATCAGATGTTCGAATCCTCCACCAAAATATTGTTGAACTAAAAAAAATGAATCTTTAATCTTTTGATATATGCCACTTACTATTTAGGGCTCATTTTGACAGTATTTTTACTCATTAAATTACAAATAACTTTGTTTTTTCATTCTAGATCATTAAATATGCTTCTGAAGTTGTTTTTTTTTTTTAAATAAAAATATGCTTCTGAAGTTGGTCAAACACCAAGCCAAGCCAAAATACTCTATAAAGTGTATTATCTCAAACTATTATGGACTCTTTCTGAACTTTTACAAAAATACTTCTATGTATTTCTAAAAGGGGAAATGCCTTTTATCTTTCTCATTGCTAAAATGATTTCCAAAATTTCCAAAAGAAAAAAAAGAGTTTGTTGCTGGTTTTACCCTTAGTATTTTTGCTATTTTTTTTTCTTTTTGAGTTCACTCGAGGGCATATATGACTAGACCATGTTTAATAACCATTTGGTTTTTGAAAATTAAGCTTATAAACACTACTCCCACCTACATGTTTCTTTGTTTTTCTAATACCAGTCTTTTCATGTTTTTAAAAACCAATCTAATTTTTGAAAACTAAAAAAAGTAGTTTTCAAAAACTTGTTTTTATTTTTGAAATTTGGTTAGGAATTCAAATGTGTCATTGACATAGATGAAAATCATGGTAGAGAAATTGAAAGAAAATAAACATAATTTTAAAAAACCAAATGGTTATCAAACGAGATTTTTTTTTTAATTTGATTTTGTAAACCATACAATTATTAAGTGGGCTGGGCCAAGATGTAATCCATATTTGGGTTCAAACGAAAGTTAAGTCCAACCAACCCACGTCCGGCCCAAATAGGCCCCCAATTAATTATTAATTATTTAATATTTTTGCGCATTTATTCCACGTTCGACAAAACGACAATTCCATTGGCGCCCACAAAGCGATAAAAAACCGGGTACTATTTATTCTCAACCGGGTTCATCTTTTTCTTCCTTTTCCGTTCTCTCTCATCTCAGTACTTCTCGCTATGGCTATGTTGCCTTTACGATATCTCCGGAGATCCTCACCGTCCATTCTCCCACTCTCCTCGATCCGATGGCTCTCGGTCAATCAATTAACGACTTCTTCGTCTTCATCGGCTTCAGCTTCGATTTCGGATGACGATCGGTTTCGGATCCCTTCTTCAATCGGTTCCTTCCTCAAATTGGCGTCGGGAATTTTGCTTGGCTCTGGATTAGGGTTTCTCTACGTGTCTGGCAGTACCGGTAATCCAGCGTTAGCTTTTGCCGAGTCAACTGCTTTGGATAGTGCTGAAGATGACGTCGTCGAGCAGCCGTGTTCCACTTCGTTTTTTCGGAAATTTTCTCTGCCGGAAATCTCTTCCAAGTTTCTGTTTAGAGGTAAGAGTAATCGTTCTTCCAGTTCTTGGATTGTGTGTTATTTCGTTCGGATCGGGGGAGTAGAAATGATGAAGAGAGATTAGGTGTAGTTCAGTATAGTAATTGAACTTACTAAATACGAAATTAGTTGTGATCGTAGTAGGAAAGAAAGGCAATGAAATCTTGTTTAGTGTTGTTGACTCTTTGCTTCATTCTACTTGGTCGTTGCAGAGGAGTTTCGACGAAAGGTGTTCTTCAATTACGAGAAACGTATTCGATTGTACAGTCCTCCTGAGAAGGTATCTTCTACTTTTTATCTTACGTTTTACACGCTCGTTCTTTCTGTTTTCTTTGACAGTCTTAGTAACCTAACTATCATTTTGAAATATCTTATGATTTGTCTCTGATGAAATTTAGTAATCTTTCTTTGCAACTACTAAACCCTAAGAAGCATGGAGACTTTAGTTTGGCTACTAAACACTTGAACACTCCGACACTTGTTGGACACTTGTTAGCATAAGTGATATGTGGCAAACACTAGTGGTACAATGTCAATATAGGTCTATATAGAATCCTTCTTAAATTTTAAGAGTGAAATACCTTAAATTCATTATTTTAAGGATATAAATGCATAAACTTATTGATTTTGAATTTTCTTCTTGTATAAAAATGATATATATTTTACTATATGTGTTCGTGTCCTAGATTTAAAAAAAATGACGTGTCTCCGTGTCCTAGATTTAAAAAAAAATGACGTGTCTCTGTGTCCTAGATTTTAAAAAAATGACGTGTCTCCGTGTCCTAGATTTTAAAAAAATGATGTGTCTCCGTGTCCTAGATTTTAAAAAAATAATGACGTGTCTCCGTGTCCTAGATTTTAAAAAAATAATGACGTGTCTCCGTGTCCTAGATTTTTAAAAAATAATGGCGTGTCTCCGTGTCCTAGATTTAAAAAAAAAAATGACGTGTCTCCGTGTCTGTGTCGTGTCATATCCATGTCTCGTGTCCATATCCGTGCTTCTTAGACTAAACCTATAAGAAAATTTTCTTTGAACCATCGACAGATTCGCTCTTGAATATAGTTATTTATTATCTTCTTAAGATTGGTACCCAGCTCAGTGGCGTGAGCATGACCAAAATGTTTGAGTTCAAAGATTGGATTGCAGAAACCAGTAGGATGAGACTTAATTGGTTTCCAGACGTTCCGGCTACCTTTAATCTCTCAACATATCATTGCCTGTTATCTTAAATTTTCTTTGCTTTTCAACAATGTAAAACTCACATGCTCCTTGAGCTTCAGTTGTCCTAAGTTCCTAACTCCTAATAATTTGATGGTAACTACGCTATGTTGTTTAAAAGTTTGTTATATTTGACATTTTTTCTTGTCATCTCATTTTCTGAAGGTCTTTGAGTATTTTGCATCATTTCGTGCTCCAGATGGAGAACTGCTCATGAGACCAATGGATCTAATGCGGGCAGTGATTCCTGTCTTTCCACCTTCTGGATCGCATCTTGTAAGAGATGGATATTTGAGTGGGGAAAGGAACCCTGGGGAGCTACGTTGTGCCCCTTCGGATTTGCTCATGCTTTTTGATATAAACAATGATGGGCTTATTTCCTTTAAAGAGTGAGTCGTCCATATTTATATTTTTATGATACTTGTTACATTATTCATCGTGCAATGAGATTATATTTCCACTCCATGTTCAATCCCATTGTGTAGTTACGCAATTTTCTCACTATGACATTTAGTCTTTGATAATTATACAAAAACTTGAAGATTTTTTTTCTTTGCTTAACAGGTATATCTTTCTAAAAACACTACTCAGCATCCCAGAATCAAGTTTTCTTGTGACATTTAAAATGTTTGACCGCAACGATGACGGGTATGTCACGTTAACCTCATTCAATAAAGTTACTTTCACAACAATGGTAACATCAGTCTCACAGTTTTGAGCCTTGTCAATTATTTTTATTATTTGGAAGAACTAAACACTTGTTTTAACAGTTTCATGCTCCATATGTAGATCCATGATTGTTCCCTACTGGCCACGGGTTACGGGCCCTATCATATGGTCATCTCCTGCACATTTTTATGTGCCGATTTTTTTTTTTGGGATAATTTTGTTACCTGCATTTTGGGCTGAATGGCTGGTATTACAATTGAGCTGACTCCCTCCTTCCATATAAAATTCTCTTATTAATTACTTGTTGATTTCATGCTTCTCTAATATAGATGGAGGAGAATATAGTAGGGTTAGGTAATCGTCTATGTAGGTTGATTTAAACAGAATATATTAAAAGTTGAAAAGAAAAGAAAAGAAAAGAAAAAGATGGGTTAGAGTGCTCAAAAATATCATTTAAGTTACATGAACCATTAGAAAGGTAGACTATATTTTGGATAATATAGGTCATCAAGAGTGATATGCGAGTCTATTTTCTTATCGCTCTCTTCAGGACTAGAAGATAAAATCATGGTGAATGTAGTCTGTTTAAGCATCTTTGAGCTGGATGCTGAATTCTGAGGACAGCCTAAACTACCACTAACTTCCTTAAGTATATATTTGCATCTTCATGACAATGGTGCCTTGAGTAACAGTTTTGCATTTTATAGGGAGATTGACAAAGAAGAATTCAAGAAAGTGATGGCTTTGATGCGGTCTCATATCCGACAAGGGGCTCAACATAGAAATGGACGTCGTAGCAGGTTAATAGTTGATGGCTGTGTGGAAAATGGAGGCTTAGTAGAATACTTCTTTGGTAAAGACGGAAATGCAGGCCTCCAACTTGATAAATTTGTCCAATTTATGAAAGATTTGCAAATTGAGGTAACCCTATGCTAACGAAGTGTTGAGTTTCTTAACTTTTATTATTACTCGATTTGAGCTAACTTGTAAATTAAGCAAATATTCCTTGCGATATTTCAGAACTGCTTGATCAGGAAACAGTTTGGTAACTGCTTATTCACCTTCTATCTGAATTCTGAACTCCAAAATATTAATTTGTGTTGTAGATGTTGAGATTGGAGTTTGCACATTATGACTATAAATTAAGAGGAACCATATCCGCCAAGGACTTTGCATTGTCCATGGTTGCTTCAGCTGACTCGTCTCATCTAAGCGGGTTGCTCGATCGGGTTAATAGAATGGACGATAAACCACATTTTAGGGACATTCGTATTACATGGGAGGAGTTCAAGGATTTCGATGCTCTACGCAGAAAATTGCTACCATTCTCTCTGGCATTATTTAGTTACGGAAAGGTAAACGGCTACCTAACAAAGAACGATTTTCAGCGAGCTGCATGCCAGGTATAATGTTTATCTTCAACTCTCTTACCAAACAAAGTCCATCTCACCCTTGTATTGTCTAAAGATCAGTGTGAAGAACAAACCATTGATTTTGACTTCGACGAATTTCGTGTAATATCAGGTGTGTGGCATCGATCTCACAAACGAGGTCGTGAACATAATTTTTCATCTGTTCGATACAAATCGTGATGGGGAACTGAGTGCTGAGGAATTCGTAAGAGTATTGCATAACCGAGAGAAGGATGTTGCTCAACCTGTGGAGGCAGGAATGATGGGGCTCTTCTCTCGTAGCTGGAGTTGCGAAACCAGCTCTTGATTTTTGCAGGTTTGTTCTATTTCTTACTAGTTTTTAGTTTGTGTAAAGCTTTACCCCTACCACGTTTAATCTTATAGATGCTTCAAAATGTATATAATAGAGTATTTTCTCTCCAAGGGGCTAGCTTAGTAATTAAGGTCCCTAGAGAAGGGTATTAGGCTGGAACTTCTATGTTTAATACTTCTGATGTAATATTACTTTAAAGAATTTTTTTAAAAGTACTTCTAGTTCTACTTCTAACTCAAATAAAGCTTTTCTCGTATTTGTATGTATTTAGTTCATACTTTCTTCGGACCAACTCTGGTCAAATATAGTTAAATATGGTTTAAGTTTAATTGCTTTTCTTTTTATGGTCGAATCATTTCTTTTAACTTGTAATGTAGTTTTGGAAGGGGGAAAAAAAACAATGGTATTTTAGGCTAATGATATTATGTTGTACCTTTTGAATTGCATATTTGTTGGCTTTTAAAAACCATTGATGTATTTCAGGTATACAAAAAAATATATATTGGGAAAAAAAAATCAAAATTTCTCCTAAACTCGTTAATTTATTTGAATTTTTACTTGAGGCTCAATTTCATCGAATTATGCTTCAAACATAGATAAGTGTTCGAATTTTGACATTAAACTTGATTTTTTTTTTTTTTTTTTTTTTTTTTTTTTTTTTGTAAATATGACCTATTGATAAGTTTTCATTTGAAAATTTGTAAAAAGTAAAAAAATATATTCACATGTTCAATGAATTATAAGAATATATGGACGGTAAAAAATTGACGTAATTTCAAAGAACGTGGTTGATTTTTGCATTATTCGAATTTAATGTTGTGGAGTGTTTTATTGAAATTAATAAATTTATTGAGATTTTTACATTATTATTTTCTTGAAATAATTAGTATGTCAATTAACAGAAATTGAATAGAAGAAAAAGAAAAAATTGGAATATTTATTGAGGTTTAAGATCTAATTGGATAAAATTGTAAGCTTATTATTAAAAGTGATACCATTTAACAAATTTAGGGACGGAAAGTGATTTTTTTTCCTCCATCAAATATAAATCACTTTTTTTTTTTATTTCCTTTCAAAAAAGTGATTTATATCTAAGCCTTTGTTTGCAACGTTCTTTTATTATTTCCACTTGGAATTTTAAAATTCTAAATGGATGATTGTGTCTTGATTGAGCTCGTTATTCTATTTAATATTTGCATGGTTGTTAGTAGTTTGGAATAAAAATAATAGATATGTAAAATGACTAAAAATAGAATAATAAATGTAAAATAGAAACGTGAGTATTTCTGAATTTGAACGCAGCCGTGTTCCTTAAAACAAAATAGTGGTATTTATTTATTTTTTAAATTTTAATATAATATATATATATATATATATATATATATATATAGAATGGTATTTATGCTTGTCCCACCTAATATAATATATTATTATTCAAACGAATGAACGTCGTAAGTGCGCAGACAAGGCACGGCAAATCAGGATCATATTCTCGTTCACACATTAGAAATATTCTTCACCTTCTCCCATACATGCTTTTTTCAAGCCTATTGAGACAGCGATTCCCATACTTTAAAATGGGGAATTAGAAATATATATATATATATATATATATATATATATATATACACGATAAATTACTAGTTTAGTCTATGAACTTTTAGAGTTGATCCTTCAACTTTAAAAATTGCCTAATAGGTCCATAAACTTTTAATTTTGTGTCTAATAGGTTTCTGAATTTAAAAATGTTTCTAAACTTTTAATTTTGTATCTAATAGGTTCTTAACATATTTGAAATTTTTAAAAATTAACCAGTCTACTATATGTAAAATTGAATTCCATGTTTATTGGGACTCTAAACTTCCAAAATGAAATTGAAAGTTCGATTACCTATTTAAAACTTTTTAAAGTTGATGGACCAAATTGACACAACCTTCAAATTCATAGACTAAACTTGTAATTGAACCATGTTAAATATATGTTTTTGGTTGAGACTACAAGTCGATTATATTAACTTTGACAGATATTTCAAATATCCATGATCTTGAATTTTATACTTTATACATTGAAATGTGCCAAATTGGATCATTTCCCTATAAAATGATAATCATAAAGAACAAAAAAAAAAAAAAAAAAAAAAAAAAAAAAAAAAAAAAAAAACCTGGATAGTTGTGTTTTTAGCAGGTTGGAACTTTATAAGATAAGTGCTGGAGTCCAACCAATTCCACTCAGATTTTTATTTTCAACATCTTTCCTAAATAGTAACAGCAGTGTATACTTTTGTTATTTAAAAGAATAAGGAAATAAAAAAGAGTATGCTTTTGTGGAAATTGCCTTTTTAAATCAAATTACAGATATATCATAAAGTAAAGAAAATCCACAATCATGATCTTGCAAGAATCATGATATTCTCCGTAAAGAAAAATCATAATAAAATCAAGTACTTAATCAATGAATAAATTAAAAGTGCAAAACGAGCTTAGCTCAGCGGTAATTGACATGTACTCTAGACCAACCGCATGTTGTTTTCTTCTTCACCTTTAGTCTTCAAATTTGAATATTTATAGAACAAAATTTGGCTGCATACCGATATGTAGGACATACTTCATTAAAAACTTGACAATCAAGAAAGAAGAAGGAAAAAATGAGAGTATTTTTTTTTTATCTCTCCTAGTTGTCAACATTCTAATGGTGGTATGCGGGAGATACCTACCGGTATACAACCAAGTTTTTTTCCTTCTATATGTATTTAAACAGGAATATTCTATATTTTCTTTTTTTGATGAAATACAAGTTCATGATTAAAATTTCAAGATTGTAATGTATTAAATGTCTAATAAATTTTTAAAATTTTAATTTGATGTTTAGTATTAAAATTATAATGATCAATTATATATTTTTAAGATTAAACATCTTATTAAATATAAAAGTTGAGGAACTAATTAAACAAAATTTAAAATTCATAGACATATTAGACACAATCTTAAATGTTCAAATACTAAACTTGTAATATAACATTCTTTACGCTAACAATAACATGACTCGACTGACATAAAGTTTATATCCTAGTCAAGAGGTCAGAGTGTTAATTTTGATATTTAGCTCTGTCTTTTGCTCAAGGAATCACGTGACTTACATGTGCCATTTATTAACTAAATTCATTATTGTGTAAGGAAGGGATCCTCAACTTTATATTCCCCTGGAAACAGTTAGTGACTCCCTTCACTGTTCTTGCTCTCTGTAAAAACCGTGTATCCCTTGTTCCTTTTGTATCTCCTTTTCAAGTTAATAAGATCACTCTCTCGTGTTTTCTACAGTGGATGTACACCAATATGGTGGAACCACTATAAAGAATTGTGTCATTTTTCTTTCTCTACTCTCTCTTGATTACATGTTCTAACTTGTTGAAGAATACGTCTACTGCTGTGAGTTTGATTGCCGCTTAATTCAACACAGAGGTTCAATCCCCCACACCTTGTATGTTGTAAAAAAAACATTCTTTACCGTGCTAGAAAAAAATTAGGCAATTTTTCAATTTTAGCCTTGAACTTGTCAAGTGTATCAAATTTCAAAACTTCCAGTTTTATCAAATTTGATCCAAAATTTTGATAAGTATTGCAATTTTTACCATTTGTTCAATTTTCATCCATTAATCCACTAATTTTAATCAAATAAAAAGTAAAAAAGAATATTTGTAAACTTACTAATTTCAATAATATAAAGTTGTATCTTGAATATGTTTAGCAATCCATTGAAAACATTTGAGAAAACTATTTTTAACGAATCTTCGAACGAAAATTTATAAAAATGAAAACATTTTTGGATAATTGTAATGGGTGGCAACATGAAGGTAAATAATTACAAATATAGCAATTTTTAAAAATATTTGCAAATATGGCAAAATTTTTGAATTAATTTTTTATATTCCTAAATTGCCCCTGTGTGTCCATTTTTTTTTTTTTTACTGATAGAAAGTCTTTTTATTACTGATAGATTCTATCAGTGGTAGAAAAAGTTTCTATCAGTCATAGAAAGTTTCTATCACTGATAGAATAAAGTTTCTATCAGTGATATTTCTATCACTGATAGATTCTATCAGTGGTAGAAAAATTTTCTATCGGCGATAGAAAGTTTCTATCACTAATATTTCTATGACTGATAGATTCTATCAGTGGTAGAAAAATTTTCTATCAGTGATAGAAAGTTTCTATCACTGATAGAATAGAAGATTTCTATCACTAATAGAAACTTTTTCTATCAGTGATAAAAGATTTCTATCACTGATTGGTTCAATCAGTGATAAAAAAAAAACTTTTATAGAAAATCATAGAAAAACTTTTGATAAAAAATCTTTCAATCCCTGATCACCCATAGAAATCTTTCTATCTCCGATAGAAATCTTTCCATCATCGATATAATCTATAAGTGATAGAAAAACTTTCTATCACCGATAGAAAAGTTTTCTATCAGTGATAAAAGATTTCTGATAGAAATTTTTACTATTCTATCAGTGATAAAAATATATTCTATCCATGATAGAAAACTCTGATAGAAAATCTTTCAATTTCTGATAGAATGATAGAAATCTTCTATCACTTATAGAAAATTTTTCTATGAGTGATAGAAAAAATTTCTATCATTCATAGAAAATCTTTCTATGAGTGATAGAAAAACTTTCTATCTCTATCACTGAGACTGATAGAAAAACTTTTCGTGAGTTATAGAAAATCTTTCTATCATTGATACTTTTCTATCAGTGATAGAAGATCTTTTGTTTCTATTAGCGATGGTGATACATGGTGAAATCGAGCATTGAAAAATAAAGCAAAAACAAACGATTATAGAAATCAAACACTGAAAAGCAAAAACCAAACACTGATAGAAAACCAAATAACAACAACCAAACACTGATAGAACACCGAACAAGTGATAGAAAAATATCTATCGCCGATAGAATCTATCAGTAGTAGAAAAATTTTCTATCATATGATAGAATCTATCAGTGAAAGAAAATTTCTATCACTGATAAAATCTATCGGTGATGGAAACTTTCTGTCACTGATAGAAATCTTTCTATCAGTGATAGAAAATTTCTATCACTGATAGAAAATCTTTCTATCACTGATAGAATCTATCAGTGATAGAAAAACTTTCTATCACTGAAAGAAAATCTGGAAGGGTATTTTAGTAAATGCAACACACAAACTATTAGATTTTGCCATTTTTGCAATTTTTTTTGTGGGTTGCTAGATTTGCAATTATTTTAGCCCATATTGCTATCCTTGCAACCAGCCCAACATTTTTTCATATTTAAGATTAAAATTACAACACATATTTAAGTTCGGGTTAAATTTGATAAAATTAAATAAGAAAAAGTAAAAATGATAAAACTTTATTGGGTTGAAGTTTCCAATTTAAAATAACTTTATTTATCTTACTTTTTATTATTATTATTATTTATTTATCTTACATTTGAAGTTTCCAATTCCGATTCCCAACTTTATTGGGTTGGTCAACGTATCTCCGAGCGTGTGAATGTCTTGGGCGCGTTCATGTAATTTTATTTATAACAAAGAAGGAAAGTTCCGACACGCGCGGTAATGACAATTGGCATTGACGTGACCGTTTGAAAAGTTGACCTGCTATCTATCCTGCCATTCTCGAAACCCTAGAAAGAACACCCATTCATTTCGCATTTTTTCTTCTCATCGAACCCCCCTTTCTCTCTCTCTTTCTTCCTTTTCATCTGGCTTCCTCCTCCTGAATTTCGATTTCGATTGGTCTCTGTTTCTCCAGGCCCCGATTCCAATCCCTTTCGTTTTCGCACTCCAGAGGAAGCCAGATACAACGCACGACCTCGAGGTTCTTCGTTTCGTGATGAAGCTAGCTTTTGAGACATGTTTGATTGAGATTTTCTCTCGCTTTGTGAGTTCTTGATTTCTGTTTTGTATTCCACGATTTTGAGATTGGAACAGAGAGAGAGAGAGAGAGGCTTTGATTTGAACGAACGGCGTTTGTGATTTGTGCGTTGTTTCGATGGGGAAGCCGACGGGAAAGAAGAAGGAAAACGTAGCGGAGAAGCCTGGAAGTAATGCTAATTCTAAGCCTGCCCGGCCTTCTGACCGGAACTCGAAGGCGTTTGATGAAGACACGGCCATCTTCATCAACATGTCGCAAGAGCTCAAGGAGGAAGGCAACAGGCTTTATCATAAGCGAGACCACGAAGGCGCGATGTTGAAATATGAGAAAGCTTTGAAGCTTTTGCCGAGGACTCACATTGATGTTGCTCATCTGCATAGCAATATGGCTGCCTGTTATATGCAATTGGGATTGGGAGAGTATCCACGGGCGATTAACGAGTGCAATTTGGCGCTGGAGGCTCATCCGAGGTATAGCAAGGCGCTGCTGAAGAGAGCGAGGTGTTACGAGGCTTTGAATCGGTTCGATTTGGCGTTGAGAGATGTGAATACTGTCTTGTGCTTGGAGCCTAACAATCTCTCTGCCATGGAGGTTTTGGATAGTGTCAAGAACACGATGAGAGAAAAGGGCGTTGATGTCGATGAGAAAGAAATCGGTTTGGCTAGTGTGAAGCTGCCTCCCGCAGCGAAACTGCGAAAGGTAGTTAAAGAGAAACTAAGGAAGAAGAAGAACAAGAAGGTCGAGGAAACAACAGATGATAAGTTGGTTGTGGAGGAGAAGGTTGATGATCAGGTGGCTCAGGTTGATCAAGTTGATCAGGTTGAAGATAAGGAAGTTACAAAAAATACTATTGAGGAAGACAAATTGTTCGTCGAACCGATCGAGGAAAAACCGGTCTCAAAGACAGTGAAGTTAGTGTTTGGAGAAGACATAAGATGGGCACAGCTACCCTCAAATTGCAGCATGAAATTGGTGAGCGAGATAGTTCGAGACAGATTTCCGAGCTTGAAGGGTGTTCTTGTGAAGTACAGAGATCAAGAGGGGGATTTGATCACCATTACTACAACAGAGGAGTTGAGGTCGGTTGAATTATCCAATCAGTTACAGGGTTTGCTTAGACTGTACATCACAGAGGTCAGCCCTGATCAGGAACCTGTTTACAAGGAAATGGAGAACCAGGAGAAGCTTCCAGAGGTTGATAAGAAAAGAAGTATAGTTGTGGTGAATGGAGATACCGAAAATGATAAAGATGTCGTAAGGGGTTCGACTACGGTTGAGGACTGGATAGTCCAGTTTGCACGGTTGTTCAAGAACCATGTTGGGGTTGATTCTGATTCGTACTTGGATCTCCACGAGCTCGGAATGAAGCTGTATTCGGAAGCGATGGAGGATTCTGTAACAGGTGACAGTGCACAGGAACTTTTCGAAATCGCCGCAGACAAGTTTCAAGAAATGGCAGCTCTGGCATTCTTCAACTGGGGCAATGTTCATATGTCCAGAGCAAGGAAGCAGGTTTTCTTTCCAGAAGATGGTTCAAAGGAAACTTTACTTCTTCGGATTAAGGATGCATACGAGTGGGCTCGAAAAGAATACAAAAAGGCTGAAATGAGATATGAAGAAGCTCTAAATGTTAAACCTGACTTCTATGAAGGTTACCTTGCACTTGGGCAGCAGCAGTTTGAGCAAGCGAAGCTTTGCTGGTATTATGCAATTGCGAGTGGAAACAAAATCGATTTGGAATTGAGCTTTTCCACGGAGGTCTTACAACTTTATAACAAGGCTGAGGACAGCATGGAGAAGGGCATGCTGATGTGGGAAGAAATGGAGGAACAGCGCCTGAATGGACTCTCCAAAACTGAAAAATACAGATCTGAGTTGGAAAAGATGGGATTGGAAGGACTGTTTAGTGAGATGCCTGCTGACGAAGCTGCAGAGTTGGCTTCAAACATGAGATCACAGATATATCTTTTATGGGGCACCTTATTGTACGAGCGATCTGTCGTGGAATATAAGCTCGAGCTACCCACCTGGGAGGAATGTTTGGAGGTGTCGGTCGAGAAGTTCGAACTCGCTGGTGCTTCCCAAACAGATATTGCAGTTATGATAAAGAATCATTGTTCCAACGAAACTGCACTGGAAGGTAATGGACAAGCAGGCCTTGACTTCTTGTTATTGCAATATTGTTGAACTTTTCTTTTCACAATCTTTCTGTGTTGCTAATGGAATATCTTGATGATTTCGGGCTTGCAGGTTTCGGATTCAAAATCGATGAGATCGTACAGGCATGGAACGAAATGTATGATGCTAAAAGGTGGCAGTTTGGTGTTCCATCTTTCCGCCTTGAGCCTTTGTTTCGACGCCGGGCTCCCAAACTTCACTTCACTTTGGAGCATTTTTGAGAGTTTTGTTGTTGATGGGGCATTCATTAGAGGCATTTAAGCAATATTTCAGTTTTCTTTGCATCAATTTTCCGGTGTTCTGATTCCCACAGACAAAAGGTAAAAGAGCCTCTAGTTTTCTTGATTATCTCAGTTAGAAACTTTCTATAGTTTATTTCTATTTAACAGTGAGTTCCTCTGGTGGTTCTCTTCGCATATCGTGACGATGACGAATACATAGAACTTCTGTTTTGAATTCATAGATGTTAATACAATCTATAGGATCCATGGGGAATTGTTAAGATCAAACTCTAAAGAACAACTGCAATTCCATTAATCTAAACACATTTATTTTCTTCTATGAATGGATTTAACAAAGAAACAGTGGAAACTCCAATTCAAGGGAGAGTTTTTATTCTCTTTCTTGTGATCTTTCTTGTCAGAAAGTAGGGATGTGCTGTTGTTTATTAGTTGATATACACCTGATAACGCTCTCTCGGCTTCTCCAAAACTCGATCCTTGCAACTTCGAGTATATATTTCGTGTTTTCAGTCCCTGATTTGAAAATTTCAATACAATTTCTGCTAGTAAACTTAGCATGCCTGTTACACATGTTTCATTTCTTATCTGCCTAGTTTGTATAACATTGCCCTGATTTGTTTAACCCATTATCCAATCATTGATTTGAAAATGTATTGAACCACCTTGTTTTGACTTAAAAACTTGCAATGCATTATGGAGATAAGTTATTCATGTCGTGTTCTTTCTGTGTTTGCAGATGTTTCGCACCAGCCGTCATCGTTTTAATTCGTCGTTTGCTTGGTCAGAGTGTAAGTTTGTTTATAGTAATATTCTTTTGAACTTTCATTTATGAGAAGATTGGCGATTCAGCAACAAAGATATAGCTATAGATTTATTCATTATTCATCAACGATTTTATAGGGTGGAGGAAGAAATTTTATTATTGATTCAATTTTTTACGAGATTGAAATAGAGAGAATTTGTTGTTTGTGGAATTTCAAGAGCAGTTTGTTTATGTTATAGAGATTGTCAACTTGATTGTTTTGGAATTTGAAGAGTGATGGAATGAATTATACAGCAAGAGCAAATTATTTCTGTTATATTCTTTTGTAAACTTCTCTTTAAGCCTTTTCAGTTTGAACTTTGAACTAGTTGCAGCTATATTTGAACTTCTCTTTATTGCTGATAATTCAATAATGGAGATGTAATTTGTAAAAGATTAGTTAAATTATTAAGAATACTCCTAAATTATGGGGTTGGTTTCAATATTGGAGATGTAATTTGCAACTACTTTTAGAAGTTTCATTTTTAATCTTCGAAATTTGAAGTTTGTTACAAAACAATCCTTGAAGGCTTTGTTGTTAAATCCGAAAATATCGTGTCTACTTATCTCTTCAGACTTTGGATCTTACTTGCTGTGGGTCTTCCTCTTTTCAATCTTATGTCCCCAATTTTGTGTTCGTTTCGTTTATGATCATCCTCTACCCAAACTTTTCCAATTTTTCAGAACCCTAGTGTGCTTTTATTTATTTATTTTTCTACCTATGTGTTCAAATCTCTTGCACATAACAACACACAAGTAGATATGTCATTTTCCATTCATGAAATTAATGACAAATCAGTTTGGAACCAACTTCAAACATTAAAGGTTACCACTTCATAAATTATTTGATTATTTGAGGCATTATTGACACTGAGTATAGTTATGTTTATAATCTTTTTTAACTCAATCAATTTTATAGTCAACATGAGTATATTCCAATTTGCATAAAACTTGTATTAATGACCAAAAAGTCTATAGTTGGAAATCAATTTTATAAATTCGAAAATTACACAATTAAAGTGCTATATTCTAAGAAAAATTAAGAAATTAATGTGGTAGTTCAACGTTGAATTGGACCTTCAAATTTCTATTCTTTTTAATTGTGACTTCAAAATTCAAAATTCAATTTAATTTTATTATTTCTTAAAATAATGGGGCATGTGTTGGAAATTAGATAAGCAGTCATTTTTCCCGAAAGATGCGACGCGTTATCTGTTATCCTCGAATGGGACACATGTTGGCTTTTACCCAAACAACCAGTATTTAGTGGGCCCCACATCAATCAGTTTCAAAAACCAATAGCAGTCAAACACGTGTCATGGTTATTGGCGGGGGCGCAAAAAGCACTTCGCTGTTTTTATACGCTACAAAAAGAACTCCGCCATCGACTTTCTCCAATCAAACGCTTCAGAGAAATCTTCTCGAACGATCATCGTCGTCATCTCTCTCTCTCTCTGAAGAGAGCGATCTCTGATAATCGATGAGAAGGACTTACATGGATCGTCCTCAATGTACGGTCATCGATGGCTGAACTATGCGTTACGGCTTGCGGTACTATTCTTCTTCTTCTTCGTGTACATTGCTGGTAGCGCTCCTCGATCTCTGAAACTACTGATTCGATGTGATTTTATATCTAGGGCTCCGTTTCTGGAATTTTTTTAAATCGTATGTTGTGTTTTACGCCTAATGCTTCTTCTTCTCCACCTTTTGCTTTTGGTACATGAATCGGTAGGTTTTGCTTGATTGTAGTACTGTCAAGTGATGGATTACCACTGGCATTGCTTATCTGGTTAGGCATTGTAGTAATCTACAATGTTGATGGCTCCTCTACCGTAACGGAGTTTTCGGCGTCGAAAACAGGTTCGCGTTTAGTTTTTTTTTTTCGCCGCTATTTACGGTCTCTGTTTTCGTGTTCTTGATTTTCGCACTGCGTTCCGAATCGAGGAATCTGTAGTACTAGAACTTGATCCTGCATTGCTGAGAATGTTGAATTGTTTGGCTCCTTCGTATTTGTTTCATGGATAATGTGTTTTCGTTAAGGTATTGAGAAGTGTTTTGCTCGTATGAATTTTGTCCTGGTAAACTAGTTGCGGCACTGGAGTCTTGATGCCTCAATCTCTCTAACTGCTTTACGTTCATCTGACATTGCCGCTAGATGGCTGTATGTAAAGCTACTAGCGATTGAACTATCAACTTATGCATCTCGTATTGATGGTTCGAATCTAGCACATTTTGTTGTCATGGTGCATATTGAATTACAGTCCGTGGGTGATATTTTGTTGCATTGTCGCATAAGCATGTTAAATTGACGTTGGGTCTAAATTATGTTCTATTTTGACATTATGTTAAGTTTAAAAACTAGGATGAATTTTAATCTTTTTTATTTTTTCTTAGTCACTCATATTTTGTATTTATGCATGCATGAAATATTTGCTTGTGTCTTTGAATTATTGCAGTAGTGTTTGGCTGAAAGCAAAATATACAAGTTTTCAAATATATTACTGGGTGGCTCCTTGAACTTTTTTGTGCTTTGACCGCGTATAATGTTTCAAATATTGAAGCTATATGCTTCGCTAGTCTTCTCTTCCTCTTGTATTGTTTTATTTTCAAGGCATTCGTACCTCGTAGATGGTTGGATTTATATATATTATATAAAGAAAAAGTTATTGGTACTTGTGCAGGATATTACCTCAAGTTGGTGCATGTAAAATGCGGATTTTTTTGGCAACTTTTCTTCTTTCTCATTACTTGTGCAGTATAATATGCCCGTGATACCTTGTCTTTCAAGCCTGTGTACCCTATTTTTCATGAATTTATTTTCTTATGTTTTTTATGAAAAGAGTTGAGATGAGACCATATATTGTAGATCTACATTGTTTGATTCGTGAAAGGATAAGTGCAATTGATGAAAAATGCTTTTTATTTGTGATATTAGAGAATTGCAGTGGACTTTTGGAGTAATTGCTTTGGTCGATAGGAAAAATCTTTGGAGGTTGACACCACAAAAAAATAAGATAAAAAATAAAAATCGTAGAAGAAAATTGTTCATTGCTTCTTTCGAATGTTCTGACATTTTGAAGATAGTCCTTTTGTCCACTCTAGCTTTGGGAAATTGGAGGAGTCGTTAGTTGTTTGTGCCGCTGTAGCTTCTCGGTAGAATATCCTGCCTTATTGTCTTGCATATTCTTATTACTCTGTAAAAATTTGCTTTTTCGAAAAATAATTTTAGTCAATTACTCTATAAAATTTTGATGGTTCATACTTCATAGCTACATTTTTTTTTTTCCGTAAAGATTAAGATTCTTCACTGGGCATTTTGATGCAAACATTGCTTTTGGTTCTTCAGAATTTCAAGAGAATGGTTGTCCAATGTTCTGTCTAGTATGAACCAAATTTGGTTCATACTTTTTCGAGTGTTTGAAAAGAGAAGAGAGCATGGCCGTCGGTTCTTGAAACAAGGCAGGTATTCCACTTTCTGAATTACTAGATCCAATTTATCTAGTGGGAATTATGGGAAATAGCACAAAGATAGTTTACACAGACTAATTATGTTGGCATGCATGATCTTTTATTTCCTAGACAACTTTGTTACTAGGCCCACTCAAGAAGCTCCTTTTTTAGGTTTTCGCTCTCTGTTGTTATGGTGGAGCAAGACCAGAGCACTAATGAGCCAAACGACTTATAGGAATCGTTTGAAAGCTTTTAATGTTGTAGTATGCACATCCTTGGGTATAATTCCACACAATCAAAGGACTGCATTGGAATCTCCAGGAAGTAGGTTCGAAATGGAGGAAGCTACTGTTTCAGAACGTGTAATTGTTAGATCATCAAGTAAAGTAACAATATTACTATACTGGTTTCTTTTTCTAAAAAAAAAAAAGTAGTTCATTAAGCAAAACAAAGATACATAATCTGTTTGATGTTGCATAATGCATGCGATTCTGTTTAGGTTAATAATTTAGTACATGGACCGGCGATTCTAGTGTTGAGTGGTGCAGGACACATTTGTTGACCTTGGACTCCTGGAACTCAATGCTTCAATGTTGATATCATGAGTACTTTTGATAAAGGTATTATAAGGGAAACTCAATAACTAGTGTTCAAAGCTCCGGGTTCAATTTCAAAGACGGAAACAATAGATCAGCATGGGAAAACAAATTGGTTTGCATTCGTCAGATTTTGCATGTTTGTAAGTCTTCCTTTTCCCTTAGCATTTTTTTGAAGTTTTTTTTCCTAAAAAAATGATTTCAAGTAAAAACTATTCATGGCCAAACCTTGATACATTGGGGAACTTAGACAATAAAGTGTTAAGGTCGTTTGATTACTATTTGGTTTTTTGTTTTTAAAAATTATGTTTTTCTTCTTTCGATATCCTTAAAATGGTTTTTTCATCTTTGTTAAGGAAACATGTGAATTCTTAACCAAATTTCCAAAAACAAGAACAAATTGACATGATTCTTGAAAACATGAGAAGAATGTAGATAACAAAACAAAGAAACTTATTGGTAGAAATAATGTTTATAAGCTTAATTTTCAAAAATAAAAAACCAAATGGATATCAAATGAGATATAAATGATTAAAATTTTGGGTTTATTACTATTTAATGTCTTACTTTTCCTGATTTGGATTTCAATTAATTTTAAATGTATTACTTTATTACAGTAGCAGAAGGAATGTATAAGGTGGAGGATGTGAACTGTGAAGTGTTGTATAATGAAGGTCGTTGTAAGATTTCAAAACCAACTTTTGATGGTTACAAGCTAAGGTGGGATTGCCGAATCATCGATCATTCGTGGAAGAAGGTATATTTTCTTGCGTGAACATTTCACACCTTGTCTCCATAATTATTGTAAATTCTAAACCACGATTTTGCAAACCGACCTTAACCAAGCTTTTCTAAACACAGTTCTGTAAACATCACTTTCAATTTATACTTTTTCTACACGCTTTACTTGACTTTTAAATGCTTTTCGTCTTTATTTAAAATTTAAAATAGATGGACAGAATATAGATATGTAATAATATGAATTTTCTTTTTAAAAAACATGAGGGATGTAAAATTTGGATAATTCTCGTCAAAATTTTGAAATCACCGACATGTAAATACGTGCTAAACTTAAACCCTTTGTGCATTTTTTTAAAAATATATAATGTCTCGATCACTAGAGCTTGACTTGTTCTTGATTTCTACTATGTACATCATAATAGTAACGTATAATTTATATAACACTGACTTTTGATTTCTTATTTCTGTTTTTATCAGTTTTTTCGTGAAGCATGAACTTTTATATTTTTGTCTAGTACTTAATTTCTAGTATTTTGTGCATGCAATATTTGTGATGTTTGAGCCCATGAAATATCAAGTTTATCATTTCTATGGGTTTTTTTTTTTTTTTTGAAAAGATCATTTCTATGTTTTATAATCTGTAACATGAGACTTTGACTAGGTCTCCTGCTGTAATATAATTCGTGGACGAAAGTTTCTTTTTACCTCAGGTAACACTTATTTAAGAAAGATTTTGTTATTTGGTGTCCAGGCCATAGTACACTGCTTAGGTTATTTTGAATCCTTGCTTCTAATTTTTCATTTAAGAAAATATATATATATATTTAGGTTTTCAAAAATTCACCTTTTCTCATTTATTCACTCACTTTCTAACTCAACTTCTCTTTAAACATTCGCCTTCTTACTTGATATCGACTTTGATGGGAAAATAAGTATATTTTTAGAATCTTGATTTCTATCCTCTCCTTGAGATATTGTTTAAAAAGTTAAATTTTTATTTTCCTCTTTAACAAAGCTCTCTAAAGCTTTTTAAGATCTCCATTATTTTTAGAAATATAATATAAAATCATTACTTGGAAATTATAAAACAATTCTAATGTTTTTCCTTTTTGTTTTTGTTACCAAGTATGTTTATAGAGAAAAAGGAAAAATAAAAGAACAAAAACTAAGATTGTTCAGTAACAAATTCATCGTTAATTTCCAATTTTAAAAAATATTTTCGTTACTTTAACATACTGAATTCTTTGTCAACTTTCAAGAATACAAGTTTTCAAATATTATTTTTCAAAATTCCCATCGAATTGTGTAAACAATTTGAAAAAGATATTAAAATAAAAACTTCAACATTTTTTCTTGATTTTCAAAAAAAAAAAGAAAATAGTTATCAAACAAAGCATGGTTGATACATTTTTATGTTTCAATTTTTTAAAAGATAAGGATGTATGGTAGTTGACACAGCTTTTACTTCTAAAATTTTGAAAACTACTGGTGAAATCTTGAGAAAATTATTGTAAGGAAATTAAGAGAAAATAAACCTAATTTTCAAGAACTAAATTTAGAGAAATGAATATAAATCTTTTCATGAGAAAAGTTGAACACAATAAATTTAGAGACACAAAGACAAATTATTGTAGAGATATTAAGAAAAAAAACAAATATAATTTTCGAATCAAATTGTTATTGAATAGGTCTTTTCCAGTTTAAAACTTTTGAAACCATTTTTGAGAGTGAGTAAATTATATTTTAAAATACCAAAAAGAAAGAAAAATGTAAAAGTTAAGACCTCGTTTTCTAACCATTTCAATTTTAATTTTTGGTTTTTCCATTTCAAACCATATATGTTTTTTGTTTCCTATTTTTAAAAAAATAGGAAAACCAAATGGTTTTATGTTTTCTAAAAACAATGTTTTAGAGAGGAATATGTAAAGAGACGTTGAAACCAAAATTTAGAGATATGAATATATACGTTTTCAAAAGAAAAGTTAAACATAATAATTATTTAGAGCAATAGTAAAGTTGAGAGTAATATATATGTTAGAGAAATAATGTTAAATTAGAAAAATAAGGAAAAATTGGAGCAAGAACAGAAATTTAGAGAGATTTCTTTTTTCAAAAGAAGAGTTATGAAGAAATTTTTTAGAAATAGATCAATTTGAGAAAAATGAGTTTTGAAAGCAAATTTTAAGGAGCCAACATGTGTTTGGTTTGTGATTTGAATCCCTTCATCCTCACATTAAACTAACTTTTGTCAAAACCCTTTTTCCATTAAACTAACTTCCATTCTCCAACTTAAGGCATCTACATTGCTCTCATTTATGGGGAAAAAAATCAATTATAAATTAGCCACATTCGTATTAGGTTAGCACCATAAAATTACGGACTGAGAAAAGAAAGAGTTAAAATATAAACTTTACTCGAGGTGTCGGAATGAATAGTATGGCTGCAGGCTCCACCGTCATCTAAAATCCACTGTACTGTCCATTGTATACTTGAGAAACAAGGGATGATCCTCTTTCCTCCACCTTATAAATGTCATCTTCATCTCTCTAACCTCACAAAAAAAAAAAAAAAAGTAAAACTACCCAAAATAATAAACAGTAGGATTTCCTTAGAAGGTAGTATTATTCATTACCTATAGTCGCAAGGATGCAATGCCTCATGAATTACAGAACCTGCTAATGGCTTTTCGAACATGAGGGAATCTATCACCCCATCGACAATACCCTGCCATTCAAATTCCATCTCCTCATTATCCACATTCTTCTATGCCAGAGATACTACGTTTTTCTTTTTTCTTTTCTTTTTTTTTTTTTTTTTGAGAAAAAAAGATAATACGTTTTTTTCTATTAAGGAGCGTAAAAAAGTGGTTATAAAACAGATCCATTCTTTTAAAAGATGTGTTTTTGATGCAAGTTTGATAAGCTTTTGGTTTTTAGTTTTTGAAAATTCTAATTGTTTTCTCCCATTTTCTTTAAAGGGACCTTTGCATTGTTAGCCAGATTTTAAAAACAAAAGAACTTTTCAAAAACTGCCATTTTTAGTTTAAAAAACTTTGGCTTGATTTTTGAAAACATTGGTAAAAATTAGAAAACAAAACAAAAAAAATTCATGGATGGAACTAGTGTTAATAAGCTTAATTTCAAAAAACTAAATGGTTATTGAGCAAAATTGAAAATTTGTGAAGGTCTTTCAAGAGGTGAAATTCAAAATCAGACTGAACATTTCCAAGAACACAGTGACATACTCTATGTTAATTAAAGCTGTGTTCGAGTATGGACGAACCTGCAGTGACAATCTCGAGAAGATCCATCTGTGCCATTTCATCATCGTTCATGCTCTGCTGAGATCCAGAAATATTGAACAAAATGCAATCAGCTTTCAGGGCATCATTAAACTGTGGTTAAATTACAAAGTGTAGTACCTCAATTTTCAAATTCGTATCTAATAGATTTCTAAACTTTAATAGTGTCTAATAACATCCATGGGTTTTAGTTTCAAAATAGGCCATCTAGTTACAAATTGAAAGTTTAGAGACCTATTTAGACACTTTCTTTAAATTTTGGGATCTATTAATTTTTAAAAGTTAGTGACCCATTAGACAGAACTAACCTTGTAATTTAACCTTAAAATTCTCTCAAGCATGACAAGTAAATACAGGTAGAACATCGTTATTGTTTACCATACCTGATGAGACAAAGCGAAGATTCTTGAAAAGAGCCGGCATAACTTATTGAGAGATTTATCAGCAAAATTAGGATTGCTTAGAAGAGCATTCTCTGACGTGAAATCAAATATTAAGGCACAAATGCTGGCAGCCATCATGATAACAGATGGTTCATTGGCATCCTCTACAAACCAAGATGAACAATTTAAATTTAAAAAGCAATAATTTTTTTTACAAAGTGAGGTGATACACATTCGCAAGATATCTAAAAGAAAATAGGAACCAATTTTATAAGCATGTTAACTCTACCTCTATGCACAATCGGCTAACAGTTGTTCAACTGTATATTTTTTTTATACAAAAGTCATTCAACTATATTAGAATCAACATCTCCATATTTCGGATAAGCATTGAGAAGCGCATTACCATTAAACGGATTATAGCTCAGATGTTCAAATCCAAATGACATCTTGTAAGAATTTCTAACCTCTTGCCCAATCACGTAGAGGCACTGATAAACCATTTTCATATTAGTTGTAAGTTTTTTGCTAAACTATTAGGATCAAAGATTTTGTGTAAGAAATGAGTCCAATAAAGCAGGGACAAGAACGTATCTTTCAACATCAAGGCAATAATTAAAGATAGTGATCCAACATGTAGGTAAAAGCAATAATCAAAGAAAGATACCAGTCGAATTTGCAATTGCTTCCAAAAGGTGAACAAAAGATGATTCGCCACATACAACTCCAGCTAGCTCTTTCTAGAAAAAAATACAAGTACATTGTTATGAAATTGGATGGGCAGTAATAAATCAAGAAACAGAATTTGATACTCTTATAGATGAGTACCTTAAGAAGCACATTCAAGACTGTATCACAAGCCAAGAAGATGGATCCATCATCGTCAATCCAACCACCGTGCTTGTGAGTCAAATTTATAAGGCAATTCACAACCTGCGTGCAGACCCAAATGCTCAATGAAAAATGTAGAATGTTTCAGTGTATATTGAAGAGTTCACAAGGCCATTTACATAAACGAATTTGAGATTGCAATTACTTACAGCTGCAAGACCTCCAGAAGAAACCAAAGTTTTACATCCTTCAACATTCATTGTTATTTGACATAGCATGGGAAGCAAGAAGCATACAGAGTTGAAGGGGCTGTTGTTTGGAAATAGACAAACAAAATTCAGGTATTTCGGAAATGTTTAATATACACCATATTGTTGGTAACTGGGACTGGGAGCTGACAAACCTCTGTTCATCTTCGCCTTCAACAGATAGCATATACTCCAAGAGTTCCTTGACTTTTTCTGTCCATGCATCGGGGGTTTGGGCAAGATAGCTGGAATAAAAGAGAAAATAATGTTGACCAGAGGTAATCCAAGTGAAGATAGAAGTCCAGTGTAGTTTGGAGAGACCAAATCATAAACGATCTACTGGACCAAAAATCAGAGTACAGACCGACCACTATACGTGCATGAAGAAGCATGATTCATACACTTCACAGACACATTAAACTAACTAAATGAAGAAAATTCACACCCGATATATTTCGATAGTCTTTAGTAGTTGGTACCATTGCAAAGGAATATCGTTCTTTGGTATAAAGTTTGCACCTTGACACACTCTCTTCACTTATCAAGCAATGCCAAGACGAGCAATTATACAGCAGACATAGGAACATTGAAGATTTTGCTACATTCTTCTGAAGTTTATATCTAATATGCAACCTTAATATTAGCAGTTCAAATTTTCCATTTAAAAGTAACTTGCAAAATGGATATTCGTATGAGAATAAATATGGGGCGCTCTTCTGCATTTGAAAAGAAAATGATTTTAAGAATAGTTTAGTAGATTAATTCTTTCAAAACTGTTTATATTGTTTTTTGGCTAATAATGTTGGCTCTGCTCTCCCACAAAAGGATTTCAAACAAATATAGAATATCTTACCTCCCAATAACCCGTACAGATGCTAAAATGTCATCTCCTTTCCTTTGTCCATGCTCCTGTAAAATCATAAATCACAATCCTAAATAAGGAACAGTAACATCATGTCCTACCACTGCTATGAGATTCCCATAGTTTACCTTTGCATCTTGCAAATATTCTAGCACAACACCAGTAGTCTCATTAAGCCCTCTAATGACTTTCATCAGAGTGTTCTCATTAATAAGATCTCCTGCAAATAATTATCAATTTGTTTAAACCCCATAAGTAATCATCTAACTAAATATTTTATCACAGTTAATTAATTATCTAAGTGATTCCATCAAGTAGGCTGAATGGGGATAAACTCTTAACCCTACAATTAAAAATATAGTGTTCAATGCCAATAAATGAAATTCCAAACCTAGCAAATACTTGACATCAAATTAATTAGGCACCTTGATCTTCACCAACATTTGATATTAACTTAATTATCTTTTCCACCAAAGAGAAGGCAGTAGCCACATTCCGCTGCTTTAAGATAATACTGTCCTTCAAGGAGGAATTCGTGGAAGCTTCATATTTCATATAGGCCAGTTCATTCAGCATCACAGCAATCTCAACTCTTGACTGCTCTAAGACAAGTATTAGACATCTGAGATCAAAATGGAAAAGAAAAATGAAAAATAAATATGAGAAGTTGATAAGCAGCATTACTGGTAGCAATCACAGAGTACCTGTCAGATGGAATAGGATCTCGAACATCAGGTAATTCTATTTCGCCAATCAACCAAACTTCTCCTAGAATAGATACCATAGACTCAGCCAAACTAAGAGCCTGAAGCTTTTCAGCAGGTGCTGTACATTGGACAGCAAAGCAAAAGATTCAATAAGTTAGAACCTCAAACACCTGCTTGGGCTCTACAAGAATAGCCACATTAAAGAGAATATACTTAAAACATTTGCCTCCAATTTTTCACTTCTCCATTTCAAGAGCAACCCAAACATCTAAATCTCAATCAAAAGAAAAGAATATTTTACCTCATAAAGTTGAATATGTACAATTATCCAAATTAATCCAACCTAATCAGTTTTCTTTTAAAGAAAAAGGCGAGGCCTTCTAATATATACTGTATTCAGGCCTAACAAACACTTCATCTTCTCTTCACACCCAAAGGAAGCTAGAAGAGGGTCAAAGTGCAAGGATCCTTTCAACTATCTTTCACATCTGCTTAAATGTCATCTCGCAGACCAAGTTTCACCAATCTACTAACATAGAATTGCTGCAACTTTCATCCTCAATCACACCTTTCGTGTGCCTTCCACTCAAACAAACTTGTAGATCGTAAACACTAAAAATAATCAACACACACACATGCACAACACCCAGAAAATTGATTATATGTCAAACACATTATAATCAAGCAAAGTTGAAGATAAGTAATATGGCATTTTACATCAAATTGAATAATAGTAACATGGGGAAAAAAAATACAGCTACATGATTGCCAGAAAAGGGAAAAGAAAGAATCATGGTAGACATAAGAAAATGCAGCTCGTAATACCTATGCGGTTATGAAGAATAGCTGAAACTCCATCACGCATATGTTTTGACCAAACATTGGAGGGCACTAGACGAAGAGCATCATAAAGTGGTTTCTGAAAATGAAGTGTCATTTCCAAAACATATAACACATCAGTGAAACAATAACAATTTGTGATTATGACTAAACAAAGAACTAAGATGACTGAAAATTCTGTAAGTGATGAAAGATAATTTACACTAAAAAGAATGTCTAACCAGATAAATCAACCTACAAGTGATGAATTAGTTAAGGCTAGGCAATTCATGGTCTATTATAGGGGAAAACATATCCCAACACTCACAAGAAACAACTAAAGTATTATTTCCTATTGGCATTATTAATTGCATACCGAATTTGAGGATAGGATGGCAGAAAGCAGGTGAAGTGCTTCCAACTTCATAGCATCATGGGACACACCAAATTGCCTTGCAATAGCGACTACCTGGTTTGATATTGCATTTACTCAATTACGGGGAAAAGTAGAAAATGTGGTCTCCCTAAAAGATTATAGGATGGAAAAAGAATGAAAACAATTGAGTTGTCCTAACAGATAATGAATGAAACAGGCATATAAAATTTAAACTCACAATATCTGATAGTTCAGGCAAACAGTCGATGACGATATTGTCCAGAGAAATCTTACTTATGATCAATTGAACAAGTTGCATGGAAATCTTCATGAGATGAGAACCTACACACAAAAGCTTATACTGCTCAGACATCCTTTGACCTTCATAATTTGAAAAAACAGCATTATTTTCATCACTGACACATTTTCCTTCCTAAAAATGGTCCAAGAAATTAGATTGACAGTTTTGACGTGGACCAAATTAATTAAAAATTGCATTGGAGAGCCTTCCTAATTCTTCATAAGAAAATTTCGAGGGATATAGGGGCTGGAGACAATGATTCAAGTCAACACCCCACAAAAAAGGTTATCAGAGAAATTCAGAAAACAATAAGAAAGGTTACCATCTGAGAATGTTGACATCCAAGAAGCTAAAGTTTTCAGGCTTTCAGATTTATATAGAACCATGACTCCAACATCGGAAGTAGTTGATACCAGATATAGAAATTCAAAACACTCCTCCAAAACGGAAGATCCTGACCTTGCATAAATAACAAGAGAAACATCGATCAAAGAGCTTAGACCAGAAAAGAAAGCATAGTGTACATAGCTATCTGGAAAATCCAGTCCAGAATGTAAATCAATTATTTATTAATGGTAAGAACCTAAATCCCCAGAGCACAAGTAAATTCATGATTGATTTAGGATAATGAAGTAAATATCTGAATTGCAAATCTGAAGTCGTGTTTTATGATTAATCTAATTAGTTTCCTCAATAGAACGTCAATAATCAAAGGAATGAAAAAGATAACTCATAATTCTAGTTCTCATCAATAATCAATTGAATGGTGTACAAAGGTAACCAAGAAAAAGTTTACGGATAGCAGACGCACTGGTTGGATAGGGTTTCCAGTATCAGTGGAATCTTCGAGACCATCTCTTCTGAAGCAGCAATCTCACGAACATGACAGAATGCAGCAAGAATCCTAACTGACAGCTGCAAATATGCATCGCGATTCTCCTCTCCAGGTCCAGTAATAGTTCCTTTACCCATGCCTATAAGTATCAAACACGCTTTCAGAATATCCACATCAAAACTAAGCATATACGTCTCGTACTGATCTAGTACAACAAGTAAGTTTACAGTGATCACGAAGTGTTAAGGAACATACCAGTTCTCAGAAGCCGATCAAGAAACTTCGCTCCAACGGCATTGTAAACTCTAGTAAGCGAGGCATGATCGTCCACCTTGCAAATTTTAGTAACTAAGAAAAGGCCAGCGAGACGTTGCTCGTCCTTTTCTCCCTTCAAGAGCTTCAAGCAATCTTCTATGGATACCGACGGAGTTTGCTCCTGCTGTAACTCCTGAAAAACAGTAAAACAAGAAGAAATATGCGGACAGTGAGAATGCTAAGAAATGCAACACTGCGCTCGTGAAAAAAAGGAGAAAGATACTCGCCATGGAAGCGGAGAACTCGAGACTGGAGAAGGAATTTGAAAATTCGAATGGAGAAGATGATTTAGGCAGCTTCGATTCCCTTCGTCTTCGCTGCTTCTCTCTGATGTTGCTGCTTGTTGTTGAGGTTATGGCTTCTAAGCATTGTTTACAAGTGAGAAAACAAATGAAATTCGGCCATGGATGCTTCGAGAGGGCTCCCGCCTCCTATTTACGAAGCCCGGGAACTTGAACACTGTTTCAGGTCCCATTTATTTATAACTGGGCCGGCCCATTGTTTTCATGTTTTGGGCCGAACCTTCAAACGTGCGATCCAGTAACAATATGTCCTCGATAGTATATGTTAATTACCACCGAGCTTAGCTCGCTTTTACACGTCGATTGTTTGTTTTCAGTTGCTATTCGACTAATGTTATATAAAAAATAATTAAAAAAATTAATGAATATCTTACCTACATGAATAAGAGAAGATGTTGTAATGAATATCTTCAATTTCATAAAATTAAACGATATTCTAATTTCAAACTATTTTTTTATTTGTATTTTTGTCCATTAAATTATAACTATAATTTTTACGAACATCGTACGTGTTTCTTACTACTAAAAAAAAAGGTTTTTGCATCATCAGGTCTTGATGCTTTGTTGGGTGCATTCTACCCTGAGCATTCTCGATTTCTCTCTCGTAAAGTCACGTCATTAATCGGTCACCGAGATAGCATCCGCTTCAATGTTTGGGATGCCCTTGCTAAATGCTAAATAAAGTAATGAGAATATAAAGTAATGAGAATAATTGTTTGTAAATGCATTTGCTCCATAGCTTCATCTTTAATTCATCCCTTCAACCACCTTGATGTGATAATTTAGTCTTCTTCTATCATCTCTTTAATGATTATTGGCTCTTTCTTGGTTAGTTCCTCGCAAATTATTTGACTCTTATGATTTGGGATTGTTTTCAACTTTGGTTTATGTAGTGTATTAAAAAGTTATAACTTGGTTAGTGCAATTTTAACAGTAACAAATTGATATCTATAGTTTGATCAATTCTCACATATCTCCATCATTATTCTTTTATAGCGATTCAAACAAAGATATATGAATTTAAACCTATAAAAGTTATTCATGTCTACGTATTTTCTTCTTTTTTGTTCTTTAGTTTAATAATTGTAGGAGTGAGATGGTAATAAGTGTCTTACAAAACTTACATACAAGTGAAATGTCAATTCTCTCTTCCACAAGCAATAATTCGTAGTCATGAAAAGCTCTCTAAATAAACACTTTAACTTTTGTTGGTATTCATGATCCATTGTCGCTGTTTATTGATTTTTTTTACTTGAATTACATACACTTAGGTCTACTATAAATTTCTAATACTAAAAAGTGATTATTTGTCACATTCCAATATATTAAATTGGATTCACGAACCTTTCAAACATTAATTGATTGGTTTTCGTATTTAATAATTTGTTTGAATACTTTTACGATTAATTAAACAACTATTATCAAACTGTATATCTACTATCACTTTTGAATACAACTACGGATGGCTCAACTAACAGAAGTTGACTAAAGATTTTTATTCATATTAATGAGAAAAAAAAACTTTGACCACAACAACTCTATCATTTTGATTAGAATTTGGGAGTGGAGAGATTCAAACCTCTAACCTCATGGTCAAAGGTATATGTCAATTACTGTCGAGCTATGATCGCTTTGGCGGGAAAATAATACTTTTTAAAATAAGTTATTAAAAATCAATAAAATATCAAGCTACAATATTAACAACATACATATCAATGACCATCAAAATCAACCTTTTATTGAGTCCTAACATTTGTAGGTTAAATTATGAGTTCAAGGACCCACTAAACACAAAATTAAAAGTTCAATAACTTTTTAGACATTTTTTTTTCAATATTCAACGACCTATTAAACTCGAACATAAGAGTTCATGAATTGAACTTGTAATGTAGCACTTTTTTCTCCTATTATAGTATAATAGGAAAATGAGAACCAATTTCAAATTAAGTCATCTGACCACTCTTCTAATACACAACAATATACCGAACGAGAAGTTGAACTTCTAACACGACAGAGGAAGTAATATATAATAGATATGTTTCAATCACAAAATTATAATATATAGTCACATTGGCAGCCAATGTGAAATTCAAATATTGAAAAGCAAACATTTGTCATATTCGACTCATCGCAACTCTCGACAACGTATTAAAATAGATTCACGAACCTTTGTGACATTAATGCCATTACTATATACTATTACTATTTTCCAGCTAAGTGTAATTATTAATTAAGAAATATTATTTGTTAGTTGAGGAGCTGAAAGCTGAAGACATTAGTATTAGAGATAAGGCCTCGACCTCAAGTGGCCTATGAAGAAGTGAACCAAAAATGGTCGGCAGGTGGTGTTGGTCACGTGCGCTACAGGGAAAAAAATAAAAGAGACTTGAAAACAAAAGGGAGACACGTGTCGAGATCTGATTGGCTCAGCCTTTGAAATTGGTCGTTGGATTCTATGACGGGTGGCTGTGGCAGAGATCCCAACGGAAGAGACCATTGGAGGGCACATACATATATATTCAATGTCTAAAGTTAAATTAAAAGGAAAAAGAACAAAAGTTCAATTATAAAGTATTGTTTATTTCTCAAAAATCAATAAATATATATATAAAGTATTGTTGCTTTCTAAAAAAAAAATTATAAAGTATTGTTTTTTGGTCACAGATGCATTGTATTTGTATAGTTTTCAATAAAAATGCTTGTGACTTTGGCTCAATTGGGAGTTGTGTTGGCTGTGTTCATTGACACTGAATTGGCATTTTCCAAAGTGAATCGATCGTGCAAAATGTTTAGGGCATGTTTGGTAGGCAATTCGAATTATGTTTAATGTTTTCGGATTTACTGAATTCAGGGCGTTTAGCATATGTGTTTTTTAAAACTGTTTTTCGAATGATGTATTAAATATTCCTTAACTTGAATGAATAGATAAGAAGTTTTTAACTTTCAATTTTGTGTCTAACAAGTCCTTGAAATTTTGATTTTGCATCCAATAGAATCCTGACATATTGAATTTTTTGAAAAATGATTGATTTATGAAATATCAAAATTGACTTTTGTGTCTAGTAACACTCTAAACTTTCATTTTTGTATTTAGTAGGTATGTGGATTTTTAAAAATGTCAAATCGTTTGATGACTTGTTGGGATAGAAGGTCAAAAATTCAAGGATCTATTGGATATAAAATTACAAGTTGTAAGGACCTAATACACACTTTTTAAAGTTTAGAGTCAAATTGGACACAAAATCGAAAGTGTATGGACTTTTACTAGACACTTCTTAAAGTTTAGAGTTCAAATAAACGCATACATAAAAATTCATAAACTAAACTTATAATTGAACCAACTGAGAGTAATATAGTGTCTGACATGTATTGTAGCATAATATCATTATTAGATAAATGTTAGCTGGTTTGACATGTATTGTAATAAATAGATATGAAAAAAAAAGTAAACATTTAAACAAAATAGAGTAGCATGATCTATAAAAAGGAATTTTATACGTCGCACATATGTTATTTTATTTTGTCTAATTATTCACTTATTTTTTATCATCTACACGTTAGTTCATACTAAATTATCTTATGGTTAGTCAATAAACATGTCATGCAATAATTTTTAAAAAAGGATATACATAGGTACACAGAAAGAAGATAGAGTAAATTTATATGATGAAAAATGAACACAACACATGTCCACGCTTTTCTCACTCTTTCCAAAATCAGTGAACGACGTTAATAGACTACAATGAATCATAATCTTGTCAAGATAACAAAATCGAAAACTTTGAAAATTGAAAGACTAAATTGTAACGAAAAATGGAAGTTAGAGTTAACTAATGCAAACAAATGCTATGCATGTCACACGCTTTCCCCGCTCCTTCCGAACCCACTTTTGACAGCCAAACAGCCGCAAATGTCTCCTCTTAAGTCCCATCCATCTCTTTTTCTTCATTCATTCATTCTTCTTCTCCAAAATCTCTCTATATATAGTTCTTCCATTTCTCCCTTCACTTCATCACTTCTCAATCATTTTTCATCGATTTTCTCTCTGAAGAACACTTGGAAGTTTCAGAACAGCGATTTTCATCTTCAAAATGTTGAACGACTACAATCCTTTTTCATTCACTCACAAGCTCAAATCCTCCATCCGCTGTTTCCGCCCCGATCATGGCGATTTGACCGAAAACGAAGACGATTCTTCCCCGAGAACTCCTCGATCGCCTCTCAAATCAATGGCGGCAGAGTTCCCGGAGCTCCGCGGTATGTGCCGGAACCTCGTCGCTCGGATCGGCCGGAGCCGCCGCCGGTACCATCACTCCGCGGATTTCCGATACGATCCTTCGAGCTATGCTCTTAATTTCGAGGACGAACAGGTTCGCGATGATGATGAGTTTCCGGTTAGGAATTTTGCTTCGAGATTGCCGGCGTCGCCGCCGACTTCTCGGAGATTTTCGCCGGCGAAATGAGGAGTGGTGAATTGGTAACAATTGGCATTCGCCGCCGTCTGTAAATCTCCTGCGATTTTGAAGCGATGGGACTGGGAATCTCCAGTCTCTCTCGATTGATTGTAAACTGTATACGGTAATTTGATATGGTGTTCGTCGAGCTAAATGTATAAATATCTAAAGCTCGCTAATTATTCATTCTATTAATAAAAAGTTTTGCTGATTAATTAACTCGTCTCCTTTGATTTCGAATCGATAAACTGATATTTTGTCAGAATTAGGAATTGGATTTCGCTAAATTACTATTACGTCCATCTATTGATCATCAGTCATCAAAACAGCAAAAAAACATGAAAGCTTGGAAGGGAAAAAAAATATATTAAACCTTATTTGATAGGGCCGGTTGCAAGGATAGCAATATGGGCTAAAATAATTGCAAATCTAGCAACCCACAAAAAAAATTGCAAAAATGGCAAAATCTAATAGTTTGTGTGTTGCATTTACTAAAATACCCCTCCAGATTTTCTTTCACCGATAGAAAAAGATTTTCTATCGGTGATAGAAATTTTATTTCACTGATAGATTCTATCATATGATAGAAAATTTTTCTAGATAGATTCTATCGGCGATAGATATTTTTCTATCACTTGTTCGGTGTTCTATCAGTGTTTGGTTGTTGTTATTTGGTTTTCTATCGGTGTTTGGTTTTTGTTTTTCAGTGTTTGATTTCTATAATCGTTCGTTTTGCTTTATTTTTCAATGCTCGATTTCACCATGTATCACCATCGCTGATAGAAACAAAAGATCTTCTATTCTATCAGTGATAGAAACTTTCTATCACTGATAGAAAATTTTTCTACCACTGATAGAATCTATCATCATAGAAATATTAGTGATAGAAACTTTCTATCGTCGATAGAAAATTTTTCTACCACTGATAGAATCTATCAGTGATAGAAATATCACTGATAGAAACTTTATTCTATCAGTGATAGAAACTTTCTATCACTAATAGAAACTTTATTCTATCAGTGATAGAAACTTTTTCTACCACTGATAGAATCTATCAGTAATAAAAAGACTTTCTATCAGTAAAAAAAGAAAAAAAAATGGGCACACAGGGGCAATTTAGGAATATAAAAAAATAATTCAAAAATTTTGTCATATTTGCAAATATTTTTAAAAATTGCTATATTTGCAATTATTTACCTTCATGTTGCCACCCATTACAATTATTCTATTTGATAACCATTTAATTTTTTTTTTTTTTAAAAAAAAACCATTTAATTTTTTATTTTTGAAAATATAGTTTTCATATTTATTAATTAAAAATTTAGACGTAACAAAACATCAAGCAGGTTTATAAGCTTAACTTTCAAAAAAAACAAAAACAAAAAAAAAAAATCAGATTTTAAAATAAATGAAACCTTTTTAGTTGATTACCAAGTTGAACATGTCAATAAATGTTCTATTCAAACCATTTTTTTTTTCAAATTAATCATTATTAGTTATTTGTTATATAAACTAAAAATTTCTTCATTGATTTTTGATATGAAAACAATATAAACATAAAACCAAGTTTTTAATAGAAAATCGATATGAAATCATTTCTAGTTTGTTTCAAAAATTAAAAGTAGGACATTATAAAATCATATCCAAATTATTCAATAATGGTAAGACAAACGTTCATTAGTTTTTTTTTGAAATAAACAAACGTTCATTAGTTAATTCAAACCTTTCATATATAAAATCATATCCAAATTATTATTTGGCCCCATGATAATTGTCTTTTGCCCAACTTGGTTGTTACTTATCTCAACTTGAAAGTTGAGTTGATTTACTTGATAATATTTGTCTTACTTGACATGCTTTTCTTTTTGTATTAATTTTATAGTTATAAATTATTTCATTTAATAATAATGATCTTGTATAATTTGCTTACTACCCATCTTTTAACTTTATAGTTATGGATTTTTGTAAAGGTTGATTATATAAATATAATTGAATAAACATAAAATAAGTTATACATTTTAACTATCCATTAAATGTAATGATATAGAAGAGAATGCTTAGTAAATTACACAAACTTCAAACATGTTTAAAAGCACTTTTTGGTACACTATATATATATATATATATATATATATATATATATATATATATATATTTATTTATTTATTTATTTGGTACACCATTTTTTAAACTTAATGATAGCTCGCTGATAGAATTTGGTTAATCGAAATCTATCAATTATTATCATTGTTAGACTTCAGTGACTAATCAAAGTCTATCAGTGATAGTCACCGATAGATTTTGATTAATCGGAGTTTATCAGCGATAGATACTGATAGACTTTGGTAGACACGAATAGAATCCGACGACAACTTTTTGGTCTTGTACAATTAATTTTGCTACTGTACTATATTTGCTATTAATTTGGTTCAATTAGCGATCTATGCAACCACCAAAAAAAAAAAAAAAACCCTATAATCACCATGTATTTGTTAGGTATCTAATACCAATTTAATTGGTAAATAACATAAAAACAGACACCAATAATGCAGAGTAAACCAACACTATTCTATTGAGAGTTTTTCAATGAAGCGTGAGTTTATTCCGTCAATTGTACTAATAATCACAAGAAGGAAAGAACAAACACCACCTAGCTATTCGAGAGAGTTGGTTCTCTCCCATAGACACACTACTATCTAACCCGGTGGTAATTCTTATCCATCTTGAAATATGTATGAACGACTGTAAAGAACAATGCACAAATTATTAAAACTGTACAACCATATAACCCTTCACCTTTCTTATTCACATACATAAACAAGGTAAACAAAAATCATGACTCCAATCCATGTGGAGTATCCAATTCAACTAAATTAATATAATCCTAAATATCAACTTCTAATTCTATCATATAAAACCCTGGATCTTCTTCCTACTTTTTTGAAAAAGCCGAGTACCTTTTCGATCTTTACGCTTGCCCGCCACACAACATATTTCTCCGTCCCCATCCTCGTCCAGTTTTCCATCCATAACATATTGCTACGTTCGTTTTGGAAGCTTAAAATGAACATACGTCCAATGCTGATAAATAATTAGTATGAGGTTTATATGCTACAGCAAAGTGTTGAACAGGATTTTGTTGGCTGTTGAACCAAGTCATTTGAAATGGTCATTGCTGTTTTCACCTGCAGTACTTCTTTCAGATTAAGGTTCGTGCAAGTTCATATAAGTTATAAAGAAAAGGCTAAATTATAAAAAAATACCCGTGAACTATGGAGTTTGTTTCAAAAATGCCCCTGAACTTTAAAAAGTTTCAAAAATACCCTTGAACTTTACAAAACGTTTCAAAAATACCCTTGCAATTAATTTTTGGATGGGAACCGTTAAAACCGTCGAAAATACCATTACCGAAAATCTAGTCAAGCTCTTGAGATGATGTGTTGAAAGAGAAGAAAAGCTCCTAGTGTATGAATACATGAAAAATAGGTAAAGCTTCTCACTAATTTTCATGGAATAAGAATTTACGTTGAGAGAAGGAAAAAAAAAGCATTTTCTAATAAAGTTATTTTTTAAAATCTTTTGAAAGTTAAAGAATATTAATGAAACTGAAATTTTTAATGGTTTCCATCCAAAAGTTAACGACAAGGGTATTTTTGAAACTTTTTAAAGTTTAGGGACATTTTTGAAACAAAAGTTCAGGAGCATTTTTTATAATTTAGCGTAAAGACCTTTTATAATTTAGCGTAAAGAAAATCAGCACATAAATAGACATGTTTTTGAAGGAATTTATACCTTTTGCGTTTGCTTTTCAAGTTTGTAGAGCTTGAAGGATTGCTGTGCCAGTTTCGCTTCCTCTGGTTAATGAACCAATTGTTTATCTGTTTCAGTTGCAGACCAGTTTCTTGCACTAACCTTGCCTTGTCTTCCTCCTGATAAAGTCAGAAAAGAAACAAAATCAATTATGGATGATCCAAGCACAGATTAAAATTTCCACCAGCTTTTAAGTACTCATGAATAGAGAGGAATAAATTCCAAAAGTTATAACAATCCCAACATCTTGTGCTGAGATTACCTCATGCTTCATCTTTTTCAAAATCATAAATGATTACATTAATTAAGATAATGGTTACATTTTCCTCTCTAATGAGTTTTATTAGTACAAACGAATTGTACCTAAATATGATTATCTATCTCGATTTTTTCATTAGTGAATGGGAAAACTAATTCTAGCAATAACATGAGTAAATTTATTTTTAAATACTAGGATTTATGCTTTCAAAACAGTAATGTCTGAGTCTGGGTATATTTGCAATTTATTTATCCCAATATAAAAGCTAGAATTTGTGTGCATATCCCTTCTGTTTTTTCTTTTTCTTTTTTACTGCTGTTTTAGTTTAGCAATGTTAATGTTTCGTTTCTGGGTCTATTAGATATCAAATCAGTGATTAATTGAGATTGCCTGTAAATAATAGCATTAAGCCCAAATTCCCAACTTACTGTTGGATAAGGCCACTTTGAATGTGATTGCCACCATTGTTTGAGGACAGAGGTGGTATCACCAGGGAGTTTTCCAGCTCTCCTCTTTCTCAGAATCTCTTCCCTTATATCCACAATTTTCTCCTTGTAACTCTGTCAGGGAAAAAAAAAAGCTTCAGTAACAGAACATATCAATGAAACACAACATCAATCATCAATGTAATGTTACATCCATTACCGCTTTTAGTTCATGCTTCAGTTCTTGCCTGACCCTCTCCATCAAGGACCTCTCACTCTCTGTGAGAATAAGAGGGCCAAATCCCAAGGTGTCTGGACCCTCTGAACTCCCATCAAACAAATTTGCATCACTGTCGACCTGGTCCTCGTCGTCGTCCGACATTGTCGCTCCTGTACCTTCTCCAAGTGAAACTCCTGATATAGCAAAAGGAATACAAATTTGTTGTTTATATGATCACTTGCTACCCTACAGTAGAGGAAAATACTAAAGGATGAGGTTAAACCTCATCAAGAACTAATTTATAAGAAAAAGTGGTGGGTTTGAGAGCAACGTGAAGTTCATAAAAACTAGTAGTTGGAAGAATGATATGAGAGAGTTCAACATGTGGAGGTGGAGATTCAAACGTATGACTTCTTGTTTGAGGATATATTTGAACTATAAGTTGGCAGTTGAAAGGATTTTATAAGGACCATATGGTGCACCTAAAGTGTTTGATAAGGCAGATTTTTGGTGACTTATAACAAGACCAAATAAATTGATAAGTCAGGTATTCACGGCCTACCAAGCAAAACTTGTCGTTCTTCAGTCATGATTGGCTAGAGCTAAACTCCCATTGAAGAGTGTTTCATCGGAGGATTTTGATCATATAAGCATGTAATAACAGAACAAATCAGTCAGAAGTGAAGTACAAAAGGCTACAACAATACCTATTAAGCTTTGTAGAGACTGCTCAATGTCCCAACAAGCCATTACTGCTTCCATTGCATGGACCTGAACATGTTGTTGGAGTTGTTCTTTGAATGAACAAAGCAAAAGAACGTAATGCGTCTGCAACATGAGCATAGAAAGGATTAAGATTTGCATTCAAGCCATATCGAAAGAAAAATATATGAAAAGAAGATGCAGAGTGTTGAAGACAAATTAAGGACACATTCCACGAATAAAGAAACTAAAAGGAAGCCTGCAGGGGTCATGCAGCAAACTTTGCAACAGAATCCCAGTTGAACAGAGACTGATCAGATTACCACAAATTATTCCTCTTAGAGTGTGTTTAATGACTTTTGAGAGTCATACATTCCAGTGAAACACTTTTTCTATTATTACTTTTAAGAGATACAAAATAAAAGCACTATCTGTGTTTTAAGTGCTTATAGAATTTTCAAAATCACTTTTATATCCAAACACAAAACTCCCTCTTAAAGTCAAATCGAGGAACCACTCGAATGGTTTTATGCGGATGAAAACTACAGAAACAAACCATCACAAATGTAGAAGAAGACGTGTTTTTTACCTTTTTCAATAAGAGCCAGTTAAGCAAACATGACATCTACAGTACCCTTTGTCCCAACTCTCAGTTCTGATCTACAGTCACTCATTTAAGTGTCCAAATAAATGTTTATAAATCAGTAATAAGATGAACAGGTTGTTAGAAAAATCTATGCCCACTGTTTCATTCCACGAAAACTCAGAAACCAGACAGGGCAACCTTTTCTCAGCTGCACTGCAACAACATAAATTTTCTCGACCCCAAGCAGCAGAGAGTACGACTAAAAAAAAAATTGCCCAAGTGACAACCGACATATAAATAATTTCTGGTCGCTGCCTTAAAAACTTGTCCATACGTTGACAAAGCCTGGTAGCACAATTAAATGGAGATTCCAGTTATTTATTACCACATCTTTCTTACTAATTATGGCAGTACTCCAACTTGCAAGCAAATGCATAAAATGTCTATCCACAAGTGAAATGATAAACCACCATTACCATTTCCAACTCAAATCACCTAGAAACACACAGCAGTTCATCCAATTTCCTCTATAAATGACACTTCATTTCCCAAGTAATTGAAGCAAGCCAGAAAGTTAGAACAATTTCTGGTAAAAACCCAATGGATGATAGGAGAAAAGGCAAGCATTCATGTGCATAAACAGCAATAGCAATTCCAATTCAAGAAGACTTGTGAATAGAGTAAAGAGGAAGAAATTAGAAGGATTATGAGCGAATATTGTTGGAAGCGTGTGATGGACACTCACAAATTAGAATCAAATAAAAATATTTGAGAAGAAACAATTCACTTGTATTGAACAAAAAACTCTTAAAGAAAGCTACAAACTTGGTTCACACTTTTTCTCTCTAACTCTTTTGTGTTTTCTTCTCCACACACTTGCTTCAACACATTCTAAAACTATCCTATTTATAGGATTACATGGAAAAGTTTAGATCTAAAACTCCCATCCCATCTTAACTTCATGAACATAAAACTCCCTTCTAATATGAATGTTAAACTTAACCTCCAACAATTTAAACTTACAAAACTTACTTATTAATTTACTAATAACTTATATAACTTATGCACTTAATTAATTAGAACATGTTTAACTTACAACATCCCCCCTTAAACATGTTTTTCTCAAAACTCCGAGCAAAGTTCTTAACTTGCTAAACACATCGACCTTAAGTGGCTTTGTGAAAATATCTGCAATTTGATCTTCTGTCTTCACATATTCTACTTGAATCTCCTTTCTTGAAATGCAATCTCTGATAAAGTGAAATCTTGTATCAATGTGCTTACTACGATCATGAAACACTGGATTCTTGGCTAGAGCAATTGTTGACTTATTATCCACATTGATCACAGTTGCATCTTCTTGCAAAATTCCAACTGTCTTAAGCAAATTTCTCAACCAGACTGCATGACAGACACATGATGCTGCAGCAACATACTCTGCCTCACAAGTAGATAATGTTACGATAGGTTGCTTCTTAGAACTCCAAGTAAAAGATGTATTGCCAACAAAGAAAACATATCCACTTGTACTCTTCCGATCATTAAGATCTCCAGCCCAATCACTATCACAATAACCTTCAAGCTTGAATTCTTTAGACGATGAATAAAATAATCCATAGTCAAGCGTACCTTTGAGGTAACGAAGAATTCTCTTTGCCACTTTCAAATGAGTAGTTGTAGGAGATTCCATAAACCGACTCACCAATCCAACACTGAACAAAATATCTGGTCTTGTGCAAGTTAAATACCTCAAGCTTCCAATCAAACTTTTGAAATACGAAGGATCTACAACATCTCCATCTTCATATTTGGACAGTTTTGTCCCAGTTTCCATCGGAGTTGTGACAGGTTTAGAATTAAACATCTTAAATTTCTCAAGAATTTCTTTAGTATATCGTTCTTGAGAAATGAAAATACCTTCCTTCGACTGCTTCACTTCGATGCCAAGATAATATGACATGAGCCCAATATCTGTCATTTCAAATTCTTGAGTCATTGCCTTCTTGAGATCTTCAAACATACTTGGACAATTTCCTGTAAAAATTAAGTCATCCACATAGAGACAAACTAACAAAATATTTCCATGACCATTAGTCTTCATATAAAGAGAATGTTCATGAGGGCATCTCAAATACCCATTGTCAAGGAAATATTTGTTAATTCTGCTATTCCACATTCTTGGCGCCTGCTTCAATCCATACAAAGCCTTTTTTAACTTCAAGACTTTATCTTCATGACCTTTCACTGCATAACCAAGTGGTTGTTCCAAGTAGACTTCTTCTTCAAGATATCCGTTCAAGAATGCCGATTTGACATCCATTTGAAAAATCTTCCATCTATTCTGAGCAGCAAGTGCAATTAACAACCTTATGGTCTCCAAGCGAGCAACAGGAGCAAATACTTCATCGTAATCAATGCCTTTTCTTTGAGAATAGCCTTTTGCAACTAATCTCGCTTTGTGTCTCTCCACTTCTCCTTTTTCATTTCTTTTTATCTTGAACACCCATTTGACACCTACTGCTTTCTTTCCACTTGGAAGAGTAGAAAGCTCCCATGTATCATTCTTCTTTATGGCTTTTATCTCTTCATTCATAGCAGTCTTCCAATTTTCATCTTGTGAAGCTTCTTCAAAATTTAATGGTTCACTGTCACCAAAAAGACAAAAAAGAGTAAGATCACTAAAACTTTGACTTAACTCTTCTGTTTCATCATATATGTCTCGTAAACTTCTCATGCGATGAGGCCCTTCACATGAACTTGCTGTTGATGATGAAGGTGTAGTCTGTTCTGGATTGACCGGCGATGGAGGTGGTGTTGATGGAGAAACAACCACATCACCAGTTTCATCATCATCTTCAGGAAAAAGTAGGAACTTATAATCTTTGGGTTCATCATTCCAATTCCATGAAGCTTCCTCATCAAACACAACATCTCTACTTACCACCGTCTTTTCTATGGTTGGATTATAAAGCTTGTAGCCTTTTGAGCTTGCATCATAGCCAATGAAAATAAGTTTCTCACTTTTATCATCGAGCTTACTTCGCCTTTGATCTGGTACATGTGCATAAGCAATGCTCCCAAATACTCTCAAATGAGAAATAGATGGTCTTCTTCCAGTCCATGCTTGTTGAGGAGTTTTGTTCCACAGACTTCTAGTGGGGGAACGATTAGACAAATACACTGCACATTCAACCGCTTGTGCCCAAAACTCTTCTGGCATCTTCTTACTCTTCAACATGCTTCGAGCCATATTGAGTATAGTTCTATTCTTCCTCTCAACAACACCATTTTGTTGTGGAGTATATGGAACTGTCATAGGTCGACGAATTCCATTTTCTATGCAAAATTCTTTGAATTCATTTGAAGTGAATTCTCCTCCTCTGTCTGATCTCAATGCATTTATGTAATAACCACTTTCCTTTTCGACAAGAGCTTTAAATCTCTTGAACATGTCGAATACCTCTGATTTCTTCTTGACAAAATAAACCCAAGTTTTTCGACTGAAATCATCAATAAATAATAAGAAATAATTATTCTTACCGAAAGAACTTGGCTTTATTGGTCCACAAAGATCAGTGTGGACAAGCTCTAATGGTCTCCTTGCTCTTGAAGAAGATTCTTGTGGAAAACTCTTTCTTGATTGCTTGCCATAAAGACAACCTTCACAAAATTGATCCGGATGCTTGACATATGGCAATCCTTTCACCATGTTCTTCTTAGCTAATAATCTCAAGCCATCGAAGTTCAAATGCCCAAATCTCAAGTGCCAAATCCAAGACGGATCTTTCAAACACGACTTCAAACATTTTGCAACATCTGTTTGAATATTTAACAAAAACATTCTGTTCTTCGTCATTTGCACTCTAGCAATCATATTATCACGATGATCTCTTATTGAAAGACTATAATCCTTCATCAAAATATTATAGCCTTTCTCTAAGAGTTGTCCTAAACTCAAAATATTGTTCTTCATATCTGGCACATAGTAGACATTAGAGATAAACTCATGCTTCCCATTCTTCAAGTTTATCAAAATTTTACCTTTTCCTTTAACAGGAATTTTTGTATTATCACCAAATGTAATATTTCCGCCAACCGATTCATCAAGTTCCACGAACATTGATTTACTTCCACACATGTGATTGCTGGCACCGCTATCAAGATACCACAAATTGTTTTCACATGTCTCTTCACCTTTGCATGCTAGAAGCAAAGACGACTCACTGCTTTTAACGTCTTGTTCAGCATAGTTGGCATTTTCTTCAACTTTATGTCTACATTCCCAGGAATAATGACCAAATTTATGACAATTGTAACATTCAATTTGACTTTTATCATACCTCCGATCATTATTTGATCTTCCTCCATATGGCCTTGAATTATTTTGTCTTCCACGACCTCTTGATGAATTAGAGTATGAATTACTCTCATCAAATTTCCTTTGTCCGTCATTTCCTCGACCTCGACCACGTCCACGATTGTTACCACGTCCTCGACCTCGATTGCTCTTTTCTTGGCTATCTTCTTTATCTCTCAACTGCAACTTTGATTGAAAAAGTTGCTCAGTTGTTTGTTTACTTTTCTTGAGAAGCTTCTCTTCATGGGCTTGCAAAGTACCCGCAAGTTGATCAATGGACATTGTGCTCAAATCCTTCGATTCTTCAATAGCTACAACGATGAAATTGAATTTTTCATCCAATGAGCGAAGTATCTTTTCAACTACTTGCTCATCATTTAATGTCTCACCATACCTCTTCATTTCATTTACCACTGCAAGCAATCTAGAAGTATAATCTGAAATTGATTCAGACTCCTTCATATTTAATGCTTCATAGTCACCTCTTAATTTTTGGAGGCGAACCTTCTTGACTCGATCTACTCCTTTATAAGTATTCTCCAAAATTTGCCATGCTTGCCTCGCAGTAGTTGCTCCAGAAATTTTCTCAAAATTTGTATCATCAATTGCTTGATGAATAATGGTGAGAGCCTTTTGGTCTTTCTTTCTTGTATTTTGCAAAGCTTCTCGTTGGGCTTGATTCAAAGCCGCATCATTTTCTGGTTCTTCATAGCCTCTATCAACAATTTCCCACGCATCTTGTGAACCAAGTAGAGCTTTCATACGAATACACCAACTGCTAAAATTTTCCTTAGTAAGTCGAGGCACTTGGAAAGGAACCAAATTGTTGTTTGCCATTTGCAAAACAAATTTTCCTTTTCTCAAACTCAAGCTCTGATACCACTTTGTTGGAAGCGTGTGATGGACACTCACAAATTAGAATCAAATAAAAATATTTGAGAAGAAACAATTCACTTGTATTGAACAAAAAACTCTTAAAGAAAGCTACAAACTTGGTTCACACTTTTTCTCTCTAACTCTTTTGTGTTTTCTTCTCCACACACTTGCTTCAACACATTCTAAAACTATCCTATTTATAGGATTACATGGAAAAGTTTAGATCTAAAACTCCCATCCCATCTTAACTTCATGAACATAAAACTCCCTTCTAATATGAATGTTAAACTTAACCTCCAACAATTTAAACTTACAAAACTTACTTATTAATTTACTAATAACTTATATAACTTATGCACTTAATTAATTAGAACATGTTTAACTTACAACAAATATACCATGAACTGATCGAGCTCTCTGTCATCGCCAGCCATGGGCGGAGAAGTATGGCCCAAGGCCGAGTACTTAGCGACGACATTCTGAGACCGAGCAAGCTGAGCGTCAATCCTCGGCAACTGGTCGACGGGCGTTGCGATGCGAAGACAAGCCACATGAGCGGAAACAAGCTGTTCATAAATAGGATGAGCGAGAATCTCGCCCTTGTAACGAGCATGTTGCCAATTCAAAACCCCGTCTCCACCGCCGCCAGGTTCCATCGCCATACCCTCGCTCTTGTTCAACCCGTCGCCGCTGTTGGCGTCGTTCTTCAGGTCGCTGGAATCGTGAGAGGCGACGTCATCGATGACATCGCTATGGTTTCGATGGAGGATCAAGCGGGAGAACTGTTGGTTAGATGAGTGAGACACGGCGGAATCGGATGCAGCGGTTTGGAGGTTGAGGAAATTACCATTGGCATTATTCGCCGCCGGCGCAGCGGCAGCGGCGGTGTCGGTAGAGTAGTGAGAATGGGGGTTTTGGTTGCGAAGCAGTGCGTTGTTGAGCCAATTCGGGGCGGGCGTCTGCAGCGGATGGTGATGGTGGTGGGATTTGGGGTCCGGCGAGGAGTGGGCGGCGGCGAGCTGGTCCGGCAAAATGGTGCGGAAGGAGGTGTCGGAGAGAGGTTGATTGTGGTGGTGTTGTTGGTCGGAAAAGTGGAGGGGAAGGTCGTGAGAGAGGTGATTGTGATAGGCCATGGAAGGCGAGAGAGAAAAGGAAGGAATTGAGCTTAGAAAGCAATAAGCTAAGGCTGTGGAAATAAAGGGGAAGAGAGAGAAGATTCACAGTTGATTTTGTTGCAGTAATAACAAATAATAGAGAGAGAGAGAGAGAGAGAGAGAGAGAGAGAGAGAGAGAGAGAGAAGGGAGAAAGATTTTGTACGTATGTTTTACAATGGTTATTGGAGCAGCAAAATTGAATAGGAGAGAGAGAGAAGAGGATGTGAGAGATAATAGTTAAATAGTTTTCTAGTGAATACTTGGCGACATACCCTATACAATTGAGTTTTCAAAAGAATGTTGGATACTTCCACCTGTTGGGCACATAATTATCGTTGAACCTATTAGAAACAAAACGGAAAATTAATAACTTATGTCTTTGATAAGTTTTTTTTTTAATTAGGCTGATTCGATTTCTTTATCATAGCTTTCACTTTATCATAGCTTTCATATTTGTTAAGCACACATTTGAATTCTCATATTCTAAAAAGAAAATCAAAAATTTGAAAATTATGTCCTCGTTTGATAACCATTTAGTTTTTGAAAATTACGCTTGTTTTCTCCTAAATTCCCTACCATGACTTTCATCCTAGTTAAAGTTGCATTTGAATTCCTAGTCAAATTTTAAAAACAAAAACAAGTTTTTTATTTTTTTATTTTTTTCTAAAATTGGACTTGGTTTTTGAAAATAAGGTAGAAGATTGATACTGAAATCAGTAAACTTATAGGTGGATGTGTGTATAAGCTTAATTTTCAAAAACTAAAAACCAAAAACTGAATGGTTATCAAACAGGGTCTACTTTTTTGAGGAGGGTATATGACACAAAACAAACAAACATATGAGTGGTAATAGTGTCTATAGACTTAATTTTCAGAAAACATATGGTTATCAAACGAGGTCTTAGTAAACACTCATTAATATTCAATGACCAATTAAACACAATCATGAAAGTTCATGGATTTAACTTTTAAAAAAAAAAAAAAAATTACAATATAATAAAACAAAAGTGGGAGCGTTTCTCAAAAATAAAAATAAAATAAAATGATGTGGGAGCTAAGTTGAAGTTAGTTGTACAATTATTCTTGTAACATAACAAATATGCAAATAAGAATTTGAACTTCTTACAACAAATGAAGTAATAGATAATAAATATTCTAAACTGAACATAGTTCAACGTTAATTAACATGGTACTTTCAACCAAGAGGTTTAGGTTTTGAATCTCCACACCAAGTATTATTGAGCTAAATAATAAAAATAATAATAAAGATGTTTCAACCACTTAATTATATTATGACAATGAGTAAGAAATTCAGATATTGAAATGTGAACGTTTGTCATACTCTACTTATCACATCTCCATAACGTATTAAATTAGATTCAAGAACCTTTGAAACATTAATTTCATTTCTACCTACTATTGCTATTTTTCATAATATGTTACTGTTAAGTGTAATTAATTAAGAAATATATTTGTTAGGTGTGGAGCTAAAATGTGAAGAAATTGGTGCTAGAGATATTCATTTTTCCCACAAGGTCCACTCTGACGGGATGGAGAATCTCCGTTTATATGAGTGTTGATGTCAAAATTTGGCCAAGCAACTCACGTGACATCAATGGTAAATTTGTTGAAGGGGAAAGACGTGACCTGCAAAACAAGAGAAAACTATGCACTGGTGTGGTGCTTGCCACACCGACTCCGATGCTTAAGTCAGTTCGGAGAAGCAAGTAAAATAAAAGTATAGAGGGAGAAAATAGATATCAAGTTGCGTCCCCTTGACTTGGGGTGAACCTCTTCTATTTAAAACCCTCCTTTTAGGAGAGTGAGTAGCCCTAGAGAATGATTTAGGCCCATTGGGCCTCCGTGAGCTTGTTTTTCTGGCTTTCTTAGAGCTAAGTCCAAATCACTCATAACAATGAGAAACCACTCTAAGGGGATGTATTGGGGACGAGGACAAGAAATATCCATTCATTGCTCCTCGCCATGTTTACCTTTTAAATATATTTTTAATTTTATAATTATAATATTATTTTTTTAAAAAAAATAAATTTTGTAATTATATTATCGTTGTTGTTATATTGTTTAATTAATAACTTAGATATTTTGAGTTTAAACATTATGTTTGAACATTTGTATATGAATAATTAGACCATTTCTCTTTAAATTAGGATATTTTTCCGCAAAAAAGGAAATTAAACAGATACTCTCATAGAAAAATAGCTCATTACTAAAAAAAAAATATTTCAAAAAAAATCACTTGGAGATAATTTTTTGCAAGAATCTAGATTCCAAAAATTCTCCGCAAAGAATCTCTCCCCTAAACTCTGTAAATTTTACAAAGACGGAGAATAAAACAGGGACGGAGAAGGAGAAGTCATTCCACCCCGTGGACATCCCTACTCGAGATAAGGTTGAGGCCTCAAGTGGCCTATGAAGTGAGCCAAAAATGGTCGGCAGCTGGTGTTGGTCACGTGCGCTACAGGGAGAAAAATAAAAAAAGACTTAAAATTTAAAAACAAAAGGCGATTCTTTTCAAAGAAAAAAGAAAAACAAAAGGCGACACGTGTCGAGATATGATTGGCTGTGTCTTTGAAATTGGTCGTTGGGTTTTTATGGCGGGTGGCTGTGGCAGAGATCCCAACAGAAGAGACTATAGGAAGGCACATACATATATTCAATGTCTAAAGGTAAATTAAAAGAAGAAAAAGAAAAGTTCGATTATAAAGTATTGTTTTCGTGTCACGGATGCATTGTACTTGTATAGTTAATTTCCAATAAAAAAGCTTGTGGCATTGCTGAATTGGGAGTTGTGTTAGAGAAAATTTATAATAGTTCCATTTATTGCTTGTTACGTCAAAAATGATGTGAGGTCTACCAACATTAAATATATATTTACGAAGGTAAAATTATAACATGAGCAAAGGAAGTATGGTACTCTCTGAGTACTAAATTTTTTTCCAAGTTGTGTTGGCCATGTTAGTTGACATCGAATTGGTTTTTTTTTTTTTTTTAAGAAAAAAAAGTAGTTTCAGTCAATCGTGCTTGTCAACCTTCATCATCGCAACTTTGGCGACTCGACCGAGCAAATGTGGTGACGCAACTTGCGTAACGAGGGTTTTTTTTTTTTTTTTTTTTTTTGCAGTGGGACCTATCGACGTTCAATCTATGAAGTGGGACGTTCTCAATTCAAAGTGGATTTTAGGGTCAAAGCCTAGAGCCTAGACCCAAAGGTGTCTAAACAGCTTAGGGATACACATCGGGTAGAAAATCCTATCCTCAGCTAAACCAAGCCTCAGATGGTAGCCTGATCGAACAAGTTGAGCTTGTGCCCAGTAAAGAAGTCAAATTATAAGTTTGGTCGTTTGACTTTTAAGAGTCTATTTAGAATGATTTTCTAGGTGCAACACTTCTTCCCTACTTAAAAATATTTTAAAAATACTTAGAAAGTCATTCCAAACATACCTTTGGTCATTGAATATGCTTTTAATTATATGAAAATATCTATTAAGAGTGTAGAACCAAACATTAAGATGATTAGATGATAATCACTTCCAAACAAATTGATTATACTAAAATCACTCTTTCTAAAATTATTCCCAAACATGTCCTTAATTGTAAACTTTTTCAACCATAACGTTATGTAGTATTGATCCTTTAACTATATGGACAACACTTCTATCCAAAATAAAATTTGTCATACCACTAAGTTTTTGACAAAAAGAAATGCAAAAAGGAAAAGATAAAAGAGTGTGAAAGTTGGTAAGCAACAGTTAGTAAGTAAGAAGGGAAATGTTAGTGTTTTTCAAACCAGATGATGTTGCAATAAAATATAATTATTATATAAATGTTAGTTGTTTTGACATGTAATAAATAAATACGAGAAAGCCGTAAACATTTGGACAAAATAAAACACATAATCTATAAAAAGAATTTGATATGTTGTGCCATTCCCCACATATGTTAGGTCATGTCAAATTAACTTATGGATTTGTTCAATAGACATATCATGCAATTATTTATTAAGCGATATTAGTTGACTATACAAAACCAAGATATAAACTTTAAAGAATATTATTAGAAAATTTCAAAGCATATCGACTAAATTAAACACAAGACAAAAAATGCAGAAACTAATTCGTAAATCTACATACGTACATAAAAAAAGACAGAGTAAACTTATGTGATGAAAACGAACACAACATCTATCCACATTTCTCCCACTCTCTTCAAAATCAATAAACAACATCAACAAACTACAAAAAAATTATAATCCAAAGTCAAAAAACGGAATCGAAAACTTTGAAAATTGAAGGACTAAACCGTAACAAAATAGAAACGAAACATAATGAAGTTAAACAAATGCTACGCATGTCACACGCTTACCCCGCTCCTTCGGAACCCACTTTTGACAGCCAAACAGCCGCAAATATCTCCTCTTAAGTCTCATCCATCTCTTTATATATATGGTTCTTCCATTTCTCCCTTCACTTCATCACTTCTCAATCATTTTTTCATCTATTTTCTCTCTGAAGAACACTTGGAAGTTTCAGAACAGCGATTTTCATCTTCAAAATGTTGAACGACTACAATCCTTTTTCATTCACTCACAAGCTCAAATCCTCCATCCGCTGTTTCCGCCCCGATCATAGCGATTTGACCGAAAACGAAGACGATTCTCATTCTTCTCCAAGAACTCCTCGATCGCCTCTCAAATCAATGGCGGCAGAGTTCCCGGAGCTCCGCGGTATGTGCCGGAATCTCGTCGCTCGGATCGGCCGGAGTCACCGCCGGGACCATCACTCCGCCGATTTCAGATACGATCCTTCGAGCTATGCTCTTAATTTCGAGGACGAACAGGTTCGCGATGCTGATGAGTTTCCGGTTAGGGATTTTGCTTCGAGATTGCCGGCGTCGCCGCCGACTTCCCGGAGATTTTCGCCGGCGAAATGAGGAGTGGTAAAAATTGGTAACAATTGCCATTGCCGCCTCGGCCGCCGTCTGTAAATCTCATGCGATTTTGAAGCGATGGGATTGGGAATCTCCAGTTTCTCTCCATTGGTTGTAACTGTATACGGTAATCTGATACGGTGTTCGTCGAGCTAAATGTATAAATATCTAAAGCTCGCTAATTATTCTTTCAATTATATATTAAAAAAGTTTGCTGATTAACTTATCTCATTTGAATTCGATTAACTGATATTTTGTTCTTTAGAATTTGGAATTGAAAGAGTGGAAGGAAAAAAGAAATAGTTAATCAGTGCAGTATATAAACTAATGAAACCTCTTTAATTGATTATCAATTTGAAAATGTCCAAAAATATGTTCAAAGCAGTCCAACTTTATTGTGGATTATCAAATTAATCATTATTAATTACTTTGCTTTGAATTAAACATTGCCCAACACCAACATAGTTTAACTACCACAAAACTTGTATTAATGATGAAGAGGTCGTGGTTAGATACTCCCACCCACCCCACATATTGTCCAAATAAAAAACACTTTTTAGTCCAAAAAGAAAATACATAAGCTAAGATTTTATTAGGATATAGAATGAATTTGAAGTAGGATGTTATGAAATCTCAACGGGTAGAGTAGGAGATTCGAATCACAGACCTCTCAATCATTAGTACAAGCTAGTTGAACTATACACATGTTGGCTATTTCATTGGTAATCCCCTGGAACACCTACCGAATCCACCCGGAACACCTACCCGAACCCCCGAGTTTACTTCAAACCAATCATAAAATTATATTCTAATTCTTTTCAATACTTGGTCTACAAAAGACCATAAATGAATCTACAAAAGACCACCAAAAAAATAAAAAACATATTTGGTCCCATGACAATTGTCTTTTACCCAACCAACTTACCACCCGTTTTGGTTTTGTAGTTATGCCAAAATGAATATAGCTCAAATGAACTTATATTCTCGACCAAGAGGTCAGGAGTTCAAATCTCAAAAAAAAAAAAAAAAAAAAAAAAGAAGAAGAAGAAGAAGAAGTGTGATCAAGAATGATTTATAATACCAACCGCCCTATTTAACTTGCTTAATTATTTTCCGTCTTAACTTTACATTATAAATTATTTGAACAAATAATAATTATCTTGTTCAACCTCTTTACTTTTTTTAGTTCAAAAAGGAGGAATTCAAACCTCTTACCTTTTAGATCGAAATATTTGTTTTAATTTTAACCAATTAAACTACATTCATATTGACAAATTTTTATTTTATGTATCGAGATAAAATGTGATTGCATAAAAGGAGTTATGCGTGTCAACTCTCGAGCATGATATGTAAATTTCGCAAACTCCAAACGTGTGCAAAAGCACTTTTCGGTACACCATTTATAACTTCATGAGAGCTAGAAAAGTGTATATTTTGCAACTCAAGAAATTGAAACAGAATTTCACCATAACAATAAAAATATATAATCCTCCACTATGTAATATTTTTTTTTTAAAAAAAAGGAGCTATAGTCACATGTATTATACTGTAAGGAACAATGCACAGATTATTAAAACTGTACACCCCATATAACCCCTCACCTTTCTTATTCACATACATGAAGAAGGTAAACAAAAATCATAACTCCAATCCATGTGGAGTATCCAATTCATTTCCACTAATATACTCCTAAATATCAACTTCTAATCATATCATATAAAACCCTTGATCTTCTTCATACTTCTTTGAAAAAGTCGAGCACCTTTTCGATCTTTACGCTTGCCCGTCACACAGCATATATTTCTCCGTCCCCATCCCCATCCCGTTCTCCATCCCTAACTTCTTCGGTCGAAGCAATAACTATGTTTGTTTTGCAAGCTTAAAAATGAATATACCTCCAATGCTGGTAAATAATTAGTATGGGGTTTATATGCTGCAGCAAATTGTGTTGAACATGATTTTGTTGGCTGTTGAACCAAGTCATTTGAAACGGTCGCTGCTGTTTTCACCTGCACTACTTCTTTCAAATCAAGGTTGGTGCAAGTTCGTACAAGTTATAGAGAAAATCAGCACACGAACAGACATGTTTTTGAAGGAAAATTTATATATATTATACCTTTTGCGTTTGCTTTTCAAGTTTGTAGAACTTGAAGGATTGCTGTGCCAGTTTCGCTTCCGCTGGTTAATGAACCAATTGTTTATCTGTTTCAGTTGCAGACCAGTTTCTTGCACTAACCTTGCCTTGTCTTCCTCCTGATAAAGTCAGAAAAGAAATAAAAATCAATTATGGATGATCCAGGCACAGATTAAAACTTTCACCAGCTTTTATGTTTGTCATAAAGCACTTCAAGTCAACTGCTAGTACTCATGAATAGAGAAGAATAAAGTGTAAATTGTGCTCAGATTACTACCTCGTGCTTCTTTTTTTTTCAAATCATAAATGATTACATTTAAGATAATGTTACATTTTCCTCATCTAATAACGCTTTATTAGTATTAGCGAAATGATGATGTGGCAAAAGGAAAAGAGAAAGTAAAGAAGGAATAGTACCTAAATTTATTTTTAAAATTCTAGGATTTATGCTTTCAAAACAATAATGTTGAGGTATATTTGCAATTTATTTATCCCAATATAAAAGCTAGAATTTATGTGCATATCCCTTCTGTTTTTTCTTTTTCTTTTTTACTGCTGCTTTAGTTTAGCAATGTTAATCTTTCGTTTCTGGGTCTATTAGATATCAAATCAGTGATTAATTGAGATTCCCAGTAAATAATAGCATTAAGCCCAAATTCCCAACTTACTGTTGGATAAGGCCACTTTGAATGTGATTGCCACCATTGTTTGAGGACAGAGGTGGTATCACCAGGGAGTTTTCCAGCTCTCCTCTTTCTCAGAATCTCTTCCCTTATGTCCACAATTTTCTCCTTGTAACCCTGTCAGGGAAGGGGGAGAAAAAAAGCTTCAGTAACAGAACATATCAATGAAACACAACATCAATCATCAATGTAATGTTACATCCATTACCGCTTTTAGTTCATGCTTCAGTTCTTGCCTGACCCTCTCCATCAAGGACCTCTCACTCTCTGTGGGAATAAGAGGGCCAAATCCCATGGTGTCTGGACCCTCTAAACTCCCATCAAACAAATTTGCATCACTGTCGACCTGGTCGTCATCGTCGTCCGACATTGTTGCTCCTGTACCTTCACCGGGTGAAACTCCTGATATAGCAAAAAGAATATAACTTTGTTGTTAGAGGAAAATGCTGACAGACGAGCTTAAATCTCATTGAGAACCAATTTATAAGAAAAAGTGGCTGATTTAGAGCAACCAAGTAATGTTTGAGGAGATTCATAGAACATATAGTTGTTAAAAGGATCAGATGGTGCGCTGGAGGTGTATAAGGCAAATCATTGGTGATTTTGAACAAGCCAGATAAATTGATAGTTCGAACATTCTCAGACCAAGTGAAACCGGTGGTTTCTTGGTCGGGACTAGCTAAAGCTAAAGTCCCATTGGGGGATTACGATCATATAAGTATATAGTAACAGAACATAGTCAGAAGAGAAGTACAAAAGGCCACAACAGTACCTGTTAAGCTTTGTAGGGACTGCTCAATGTCCCAGCAAGCCATTACTGCTTCCATTGCATGGACCCGAACATGTTGTTGGAGTTGTTCTTTGAATGAACAAAGCAGAAGAACATAATGCGTCTGCACCACGAGCATAGAAAGGACTAAGATTTGCATTCGAGCCATCGAAAGAAAAATATATGAAAAGACGGATGCAGAGTGTTGAAGACACATTAAGGACACATTCCAATTGGGGAAACAAAGAAACTAAAAGGAACACTGCAGGGGTCATGCAGCGAAGTAAAGCAACAGAATTCCAGGCGAACAAAGACTGATCAGATTACCACAAATTATTCCTTTAGAGTATGTTCAATATGACTTTTCAGTCATACATTTCAGTGAAACACTTTTTCTAATCGCACTTTTAAGACAAATTATAAGCTCTCAAAACATTAAAATTTTCAAAATCATTTTTATAACCAACACAATAAAAATTTGGAAATTTCATCACTTTGATATAAGTCATACCAAACTCATCCTTAAAGTCGAATCGGCGAACAACTTAGAATGGTTTTAATATGATTGAAAACTACAGAAACAAGCATGACATCTACAGTACCCTTTGTCCCAATTCTTGGTTACTGATATTCAGTCACTTAAATGTCCAAATAAATGTTAATAAATCAGTAATAAGATGAACAGATTGTTAGAAAAATCTATACAGACTGTTTCATTCCACGAGAATTCAGAAACCAGACAGAGCAGCCTTTTTTCAGCTGCACTGCAACAAAATAAATTTTCTCGACCCCAAGCAGCAGAGAGTACGATTTAAAAAAAAAATTGACCAAGTGACAACCGACATAAAAATAAGTTCTGGTTACTGTCTTAAAAATTTGTCCATACGTTGTAAAAAGCCTGCTAGCACAATTAAATGGAGATTCTAGTTATTTATTACCACATCTTTCCATCTACAAGTATAATGATAAAAACATTTATTTAACAACCAAAGAATTACCCATTACCCATTACCATTTTCAACTCAAATTACCTAGAAACACACAGCAGTTCATCCAGTTTCCTCTATAAATGACACTTCATTTCCCAAGTAATTGAAGCAAGCAACCCAGAAAGTTAGAATAATTTCTGGTAAAAACCCAATGGATGATAGAAGATAAGGCAAGCATCCATGTAAATAAACAGCAATAGCAATGAAGTTTCAAGCTCAGCTCAGCTCCCTAAATAGCGATTCCAATTCAAGAAGATTTGTGAATAGAGTAAAGACGAAGAAATTAGAAGGATTGTGAGGGAATATACCATGAACTGATCGAGCTCTTTGTCATCGCCAACCATGGGCGGAGCAGTGTGGCCCAAGGCCGAGTACTTAGCGACAACATTCTGAGACTGAGCGAGCTGAGCGTCAATCCTCGGCAATTGGTCGACGGGCGTCGCGATGCGAAGACAAGCAACATGAGCGGAAAGAAGCTGTTCATAAAGAGGATGAGCGAGAATCTCGCCTTTGTAACGAGCATGTTGCCAATTCAAAACCCCGTCTCCACCGCCGCCAGGTTCCATCACCATACCCTCGCTCTTGTTCAACCCGTCGCCGCTATTGGCGTCGTTCTTCAGGTCGCCGGAATCATGAGAGAGCGCAGCGGTAGCGGCACCGATCATAGCGTCGCCAGCAGCGGCGGCGACATCGTCGATGACATCGCTGTGGTTTCGATGGAGGATCGGCCGGGAGAGCCATTGGTTAGATGAGTGAGACACGGCGGAATCGGATGCAGTGGTGTGAAGGTTGAGGAAATTAGTATTGGCGTTGTTCGCCGCCGCCGCCGCGGCAGCGGCGGCAGTGGTAGCGGTGTCGGTAGAGTAGTGAGAATGGGGGTTTTGGTTTCGAAGCAGTGCGTTGTTGAGCCAATTCGGGGCCGTCTGCAGCGGGTGGTGATGGTGGTGGGACTTGGGGTCCGGCGAGGAGTGGGCGCCGGCGAGCTGGTCCGGCAAAATGGTACGCAAGGAGCTGTCAGAGAGAGGCTGATTCTGGTGCTGTTGCTGGTCGGAAAAGTGGAGGGGAAGGTCGTGAGAGAGGTGATTGTGATAGGCCATGGAAGGCGAGAGAGAAAAGGAAGGAATTAAGCTTAGAGAAATGGGTCAGAGATTATGAAGCGGCCATGGCGGTCGATCCTGTAAGGAAAAAGGGACATCAAATTCGAGAAACCAACAAGCCTGTGGAAATAAAGGGGAAGAGAGAGAAGATTTACAGTTGATTTTGTTGCAGTAATAACAAATAATAGAGAGAGAGAATGGAGAAAGGTTTGTACGTATGTTTTACAATGGTTATTGGAACAGAAAGATTGAATAGGAGAGAGAGAAGATGATATGAGGTTATACTTGTAGTCTTCTACTATAAACATTGTAGGACATAGTTTTTTTTAGAGAGAGAAACTTGGAAATTCTCTTCTCTTTCTCTCTCATCGTATTCTTATGAGCAAATTGAAATATATTTGCCTAAGACTGACTATTCAACGTGGTTGTCACGTCATTTAGTTTAGCGTAATTGACATGTACCATCAATTAAGAAGTCAGAGATTTGAATCTTCTACTTTCAAATGTTGTTCTCCAACCTGATAAACAATGGTTTAAGGTTAATTTGTTTTTGTTAATTTATGAATACAACGATACTTGGTTGCACGTATGAGGGTAAGTATATTCCTACATATTATTGGACAAAAATACTTACTCATTGGTGTGTGAATTGAAGTGTTGTTTATTTGAATATAGGTCAATTGTTATATATGGTTGTCTTTTCTAAAGGTATAGGATATTCGAATCTCCACTCTCACAATTTGTTAAATTTAAAAACATGATTTGTTTGTTGCGTTGACTTTTTTTAGTTCGATGATGAGTTGAAGTGAAGATTCAAACATCTTATCTTTTTGTTGAATATATAATGTTCTAATTAGTTCAACTATGCTCAGAACGTCGATGACTTGGTAACTAGCGAATACATGTTCAGTGTATACTTACTTAGAGCATCGTTATCCAGGTAATATTTAACAACTAACAAGTTAATAAGAATCTAATAGACCTTATTTGATAGTCATTTGATTTTTTAAAATTAAACTTATAAAAACCACTTATAGGCTAATTTTTTAAAATTAAGCTTATAAAATTAAAATTAACTTTGTTTTTTTTTTTTGTTTTGGTATTCACTTTCTCCCCATGTTAAAAAAAAAAATTAAGTTTTGAAAACTAAGAAAAAATTAGTTTTTGAAAACTTTGTTTTGAAAAATTGACTAAGAATTTATATCTGATCTCCTTAACGATAAGAAAGTAATGGTAAAGAAACTCGGAGAAAAAATAAAGAATAATTAAAAACAAAAAACAAAAACAAAATAGTTATCAAGCGTAGCCTTTAGCAACCACCATCAAATTTTTTATTGATGAGAAAGATAAATAAAGAAATAGAGAAATGATGCATGTTTTTTAATAATGATCATATTTTCAGTGGTAATTAGCAAAAACATTCCTACTAATGGATTAAAGGAATCTCTTATTCAAACCCCTAAAAAAAAAAAAAAAAAAACCTCTTTTTAAGAGAATTAAACCTAAAAGGAAAAAGTATTATATTATGATATTGAGATGGAAAATCATTTTTTTTATACTAAATCAAATCATTAATCTTTGGGATTATCACAATTCACAACCATTGACTTCAAAATTCTAACTAATGAGTAATAAGAACCAACAAAACACAGATAATTAATTCCACAAAATCAAATAATAAAACAAATGAAAAAAAAAAAATCGGTTGACGTGGACCAATAAGAATCATGGGTTAATAGAGAAGAATCGGACGGCGGAAAATCGTCAACGTTGCACAAAACGCTTGAATTCAACGAACCGCAGAGAGAGTATCGAGCGCGTGGCTACAAGTCCTAGGCGCGTGAGAGTGCGCGTGGTATACGTCGCAATGTTCTGCCGTACAGATCGTTATGTTATCTCAGTCGGGAGAAGAAAACCGAATGGCTACGGAGAAAAGCGCGTGACACACTGTTCCTTTCGGTCACTTTTTTTAAATATTTAAAAAAAAAAAAACACTTTTCCCGGCTTCTCACTGCAACATCTGGTCGTTGCTCAAAACAATATTTTAATTATTATATTATATTTTTTTATGTGCTAAAAAAAGAAAAAAGTGGTTGAAAAAAAAATAGGGGATTTTTGGGGGGTGGATTTGATAATAGTTGTAAAATAATCGTGTGTGCTACGTGTTTTGAAGATACCCAACAGCCACCTATGGATTAATTAATTATTTTAAGTACATTGGAATCTTGGGGTTTTATTATTATTATTATTATTTTTCCAAATGGGTGCATCAACTTTTATTCTTACTTTGTTTGGGTTGGTCCTAAATTTTATTTAATTTGTATTACAAGATATTAATCTCCCCCATTTACTTGTCACGCCAATCAAATCTCATATTTATTCTTTTATTATTATTAGTTAATATTACACACCTTTGTTTCACTCTTTTATTTTATTTAATTTGTTTAGAGACTCATTGCACACTTTTGTTTGGGTTATTATTATTATTATTTAATAAAAAGTTGCATGATTATATATAAAAAAAAATTAAATGTTTGAGATAAAAAAGGTATGACTATATATTTGTAGAGGTTTTTTTATTTTTTTTATTTTTTATTAAGTTTATAGGTTCTCTTTAATATTTTTTTTTATCTTGCACATATTGGTGGTGGGTTTATTGCTTATATATAATGTATTTGGTACGAAACAAATTAGGTCGTCTATTTGGAAATCGTCTTTTGGGGGTTTAAAACTTTTCATATAGTATCTTTATGATTTCATGCTTCATCAAACAATTTCTTAAAATGAAAGTCACAGTAATATGTTACAACGTAGGGTAAATTACATAAATCGTCCTTAAATGATAGTTTTTTAAGTTCAATAACTATGAAAATGGGGGTCGAATTATTGACATTTGGGATGATAATAAATGTCTCATCCACTAAGCCATACTAAAATTGAGCTATTGTTAAAATTTTATCCATAATTTGTTTTTATCATAGAACCAAACCTCTTAAAGCTTACATATAATTGTAAAAATTGAATCACATCATTAATGCAATTAACACCTTATTGCGAGTGGGTGATGAGGATCAGTTATGCAAGAAGAAATGTGTTAACGCTTAAATGGAACGTTTCTATTCCTTCTTCTCCCTCACATTTTTTCCCTCGTCATTTCATTTATCGATACAATCATAAACTTCTTACCCAAGTTAACTTGCAACCCTTCCAACACACATGTCCACACACACGTGAGAACGGATGACATAGTCTAGTTTTTACTATCATTTAAAAAACCAACATGACCGATGAAAATGAAGAGATAATATTATATTATAACTGAGGAACCTCTCATTACAATTTGATTATATAATGATGGAAATCACATAACACGTGGGGAGGTTAAAAGCAATTGTGTTAAGGGAAAATCATGGCTTAAATATAAAGAATTAAGATTAAATGAAGTTAATAATGATTAAAAAAAGGGTTTAATAAAAGTAGTTCCCCTTCCAATAATAAAAAGTTGACAGTGTATCTAGAAGATGTAGTGGAAGTTCGTTAATGTCCCCCCAAGTCTTGGAGCGTGGTCTCCACGTCATCCACTCTGGCGTGAGTGACCGAACCAATGAATAAAAATAAATAAAAAATTAACGACCACGTACGCAAAAATATTATTCATTGACCTAATTTTACCTTACCAGTTACCAGTTACCAGTTACCCGTTCCACCTGCCACTGGTTGGGGCAGTGGGCAGTGGCCGGTTTTCGCGTTAGATAAAGTGACCGGTTGAGCCGGTGGCAGAGGAGAGGGGGGAAAAAAGAAAAGAGAAAAAAGGTGTAGGGGACCATTGATTACGTCGGTTCTCTCTCCGCCACTCGCGGGACAACGACCGGTCGACACGCGTCACGCTGTGGTCGTTTGGACCACATGTGGGGACCGCCAAAACAAGCACGCTTGAGATAAGCGAATGAGAGGCGGACACGTGGAGGAAGGAGAACTGGGGACCACGAAAGGGGGAATTCCTTGATCAATCTGACAGCCGCCGGCTGAAATGAATGGGAACCGTGGGGTGGTCCCCACTCCGGGTAGGTGGGGCCCATGCGTGAAGATTGGAGGCACAAACAATAGGTGGGGTCCACTAACCAGGGGCCCCTCTTAAATAAGAGTTTTTTTTTTAAATAAAAAATAAAAGAAAATGGTACTGTTTGGTTTTAATGGCGGTCTACGCGAGAAAACTATGGTCCCCCACAACGTTTATACCAACCTCACCCTCAATCTCGTCAAATATTATTAATTAAGATTTAAGATACAAATTTACTTATCTATTTATTTATTTTTAATTCAAACATATTTGATTTGAGGTGGTCAAAGTGAGCATAACAAAACAGTAATTGACTCGTACCATTAACCAAGAGGTCAAATATTTGAATCTTCCCATCCCAAATGTTGATGTTCTCCATAAAAGAAAATCTTAAAATTTTAAAACTACATCTCTTTGAATTGTGAAAAGTATTTAATAAATTTATAAACTTTCAATGTTTACCTTATGAATCCTCGAACTATTAATTTAGTATCTAATAGAATTTTTTAACTTCCAAAAGTGTTTGAAAATCAATGATTAATCTGACAAAACAAAGAAACGTTCAATGACTTATGAAGCAAAAATATAAGTTAAGGAATCTATTAATAATCTTTTAAAGTTCAATGATCTATCAAACACCATATTCAATGTTTAGAGACTCACTACACACCTTTTAAAATTCAAGACTAAACTTTATAATTGCCAAAGTGAACATACCTTAACAGAAAATTGACATATACTCCCTCCTTTAAAATTGGAGGTTCAAATTACCATGCGTCCATTCGTACTAAAAAAATACTAAACTTTTAATTTAAAAAAATTTGTTATTGTTTTTTTTTTTTTTATTTCAACAACACTTGAGGTCTTCCCACCTCTGATCTTTTAATCAAAGATGCATACCAAATTTTTATTTGTTTTAGTACGTCGACATATGGGAGTAGGAGGATTCAAACCTCTGACCTCATGATCAGAGTACATGGAAATTACCACTGAGCTAGGTTCCCTTTGACAAAATTACATGTCAATTACCGTTAAGTTATGCTCACTTTAGTTACATTCATAATATAAAATAAACAATTTCTTTATTTAGGCACTGAAGTTGGCCCAACTTCAGGGCACCCTAGAGAGAGAGAGAAATATGCTAAGTGGTCCATGAGTTGAATTTATTGTGTGGTAAATTTTGTTGTTTTAACCCAACCATCCGTCATTATTACCAGGCAATATAGATTCCACATTTAACCGTAGGGTTTGAAAATTTCAATGAAATTGAATTAAGAGGGCAAATTAATTAATATCATTGACGTTGAATTGTCCGCAAGGCTGAGAACAATTATGCCGGCAAGATTTTTATTGTGAATAAATATTAAATATTAATTTTTAAAGTCTTCGGGTGGGGAATATACAATTCTTTCTAATGTCTTTTCCTTTGGAAATTTGGGAGTTTTTAATAAAACCATATATAATATAATGCCAACAAGAGAGGAAGAAACTCTCTCTAACCCATATAAAATACGTCACCTTGGGATATTATATTTCCACGTGGATTTGGGATAAGGATAATTCAAAACTCAGCTAAATTATTTTACCACTTCAACCATTATAATAAAGAAAATAGTCTCTCCCTTAATTGAGGTTAATACATATTTGGTCCTCCTCGTAGAATCTTAAGTTTTTTAGATTTGTGGTTAATAGGTCAGTGTGCTTTCAATTTTGTATCTAACAAATTCTTGAAAGTTTTGAAAATTTTAAAACTTAACTATCTATTAGATATAAATTTGAATTTTATGTCTAATGAAATCCTAAGGAGGTGTTTGGTTCAAGAAGTTAGAATTATGAAATATGAAGTTTTGTGCTAAGAATTACTAAGTTTGTGAGACTCACAATAGAGTGTTATAACTTATTAATAAGTTTGTAGGTTGCACAATTGAGTGTTGGACCAAACAAGGAATTCGGTGGAGTTATTAACTCCACCCAACTCCTACCTCACAACTGACCGAACATCCCATCAAATTTCAATTTTGTGTCTGACGAGTTTTAAAATATTAAAAAAAAAAATCAAAGATTAAATTTTTAATTTTAAACATTTATTGACCAAATAGATACAAATTTAAAAATATGATGAACTAAATTTGTAATACAAACTAAAAAATATTAAAAGAAAAAGTTTTGAAAATTTAGAAGGAGAAAGAGTACAAAAAGGGAGGCAGACTGAGCAGAAGGGAGAGCAGAGTTGGAAGCTGGAATTTTGAAAATCTTAATGAAGAAAAAAAGAACAAAAAGAAAAAGAAAAAGAAAAAAAAAAAGGGCGATGGGACGTTGTTTTAGAGTTTCTGATACTCTTCGGGATTGGGATTGGGATTGGGGATTAATTTTTTTTTTCTTTAAATTTTTTCTGTCAATCTGTCAGTCCCTGTTTCTTTCCACGCCTTCGCTCTTCCTAAATCCCAATTTTCTAATTTTTTTATATGAAAAATTATTAATTTCATCATTTATAAATTTAAAACGATTATTATGTACTCATTAAGTTTTTGTTCAATTACACATTTTGTCTTTTAATTTTCAATTTTATATATAATAGGTTTCTGTATTGTATCTAATAAATTACTACTATATTCATTATTTTTTTTCTCTAAAAAAAATTAATGAATCTATTAAACATAGAATTCAATCACATGTCTATCAAAATATCAAACTTTCAATTTATTGTCCAATAGGTTTGTAAATTTTAAGAAAATGTTGAATAGATAAGAGATCTATTAGACATGAAATCCAAAGTTTAGAGATATTTAAACAATTTTTTTTTTTAAAGTTTAAAAACTTATTTAGATACAAAATTGAATGTTCAACCTGCAATTTAACCTAAAATTTTCGATCACCCAAGCATCGAAAAGAAAAAATGGGTGGATCGGATAGGGATATCCAACAAATAGAAGATTTTAGAGAAGCCTTGGATGATTGTAAGCTCAGGGATCTGGGCTTTTCTGGGGGAGTTTTTACATGGTGTAACCGCAGAAGTTCGGGCGATCAAGTAAGTCTGAGACTTGATCGTTTTGTTGCTAATCAAAATTTTTGCTCCCTTTTTGAGGATCTCCAAGTTGTTAATAAGGACCGGGCGAAATCAGATCACAAACCTATAGAGCTCAGTTTGCTGGGGAGTGGTATAGTTGCAAATAGGAGAAGGAAAAATTGGAATTTTAAATTTGAGGAGTGGTGGACTGGCCACGTGGAATGTCGTGATATTATCAGTCGGACTGGGAAATGGAGAGAGGGACCTAATGACAATCTGTCGCTGCAGCGGACGTTGGAACAATGTGCCATTGCCCTTAAAGGATGGGGGTTTAATCAGAATTTGAGGTTGAGAAATGAGATTAAGGAGATCAAGAGCAAAATTAAGGTCTCTTATGAGCGTCGTGGACCTATTGATTTTGATGAGATTCATGGTTTGGAGCGGCAACTTGACAATTTGTTGTTGGAGGAAGAGATGTACTGGAAACAGCGTTCAAGGGAGAATTGGCTTAAATGGGGAGACCGCAATACGAAGTGGTTCCATCAAAAGGCGACCATGAGACGACGTAAAAATTGGGTTCATGGAGTGGAGGATATCGATGGTACCTGGCAATCAGATCTATCTAAAATTCGGAAGTCTTTCGAGAATTATTTTTCAGCGTTATTCTCCTCAGCTCAGCCGGACCAAAATGATATACAGAGAGTACTCAGTCATATACCCCGAAAGGTAACTGATGAAATGAATCAGATGTTGTTGGCTCCTTATACCAGAGAGGAAATTATCACTGCAATGCGAAATTTTCATCCAACTAAGGCCCCGGGACCGGATGGGTTTCCAGCATTATTCTACCAGAAATATTGGGACATTGTAGGAGACAAAACGGTATCTGAGTGCTTGGCTATTCTCAATTCGGAGGTTTCGATAGAGGACTGGAATCATACCAATATAGTGCTTATCCCCAAAGGACGGCAGCCCAGGTTAGTATCAGATTATCGCCCAATTAGTCTATGCAATGTCTCTTATAAACTAATCACTAAGGTCATCGCTAATAGACTCAAGGGTGTGTTAAATGAGATAATCGATGAATGTCAATCCGCGTTCATCCCTGGTAGATCAATATCTGATAACATGATTTTAAGTCATGAGACGCTTCATTTTCTTAAAAAAAAAAGGAAAGGAAAAGTTGGTTATGCTGCACTAAAACTAGATATGAGCAAAGCCTATGATAGGGTGGAGTGGATATATTTGAGACAAATCATGGAGAAGTTGGGGTTTCATGATTGCTGGATCCGGTTAGTTATGAAATGTATTACAACCGCCTCTTTTTCTATCTTGTTAAATGGGGAAGCTTTTGGTTTCATTAGACCAACTCGTGGAATTCGTCAAGGCGATCCTTTATCACCTTATCTGTTTTTACTATGTTCCGAAGGCCTGTCGGCTTTGTTGGTGGATGCGAGGAATAATTCAATGGCGGGGGTGTCAATAGCGCGCCAGTGTCCAAAAATTTCGCATTTATTCTTTGCGGATGATAGTTTGGTTTTTTTGAAAGCAAAGGCGGAGGAATTTGGTTTTTTCAGATCTATTCTGTTCGATTATGAAAAGGCTTCAGGACAGTGTGTTAATTTTGAAAAATCAACGGTGTTCTTCTCGGGGAATATTCCATATGAGACCAAACAGTATCTTAGTCATATTTTGTCTATGAATATGTCTGAATCTTTGGGTTCCTACCTTGGATTGCCATCAACCTTCCATAGAGGGAAAACTCGTGATTTCCAGTTTATTTTGGATAGGGTCTGGACTGTGCTTCAAGGATGGAAAAGCCAATTTTTTTCACAAGGAGGGAAAGAGGTGCTGATAAAATCTATTATTCAAGCGATTCCAACCTATGCAATGGGGTGCTTTCGGATCCCAAAAGGTATTCTGACAAAGATTATGTCCTTATGCGCTAGATTCTGGTGGGGTTCTCAGGCAGAAAAGCGTAGTGTGCATTGGAAGAGATGGGAAGAGCTTTGCAAACCAAAAGAGGTGGGGGGGTTGAATTTCCGTGATTTGGTTAGTTTCAACCAGGCAATGCTTGCTAAACAAGTCTGGAGGGTGCTTACTAATCCTAATCTTACACTATCCAAAGTGTTATGCGGAAAGTACTTTCCTCGCATTTCAGTGTTACATGTCTCATATTCAACCTCGTCTTCCTTTTTTTGGAAAGGTTTTGTGTGGGGTATGAAACTATTAAAACAAGGAATTCGGAAAAATCTAGGAAACGGTCAAACTATTCTTATGTTCAAAGACCCTTGGCTTCCTCGGCCTTTTACTTTTAAGGTGTTGTCACAGGTTAATCCAAGTTTGACGAATATCAAGGTAGCGGAGTTTTTTAACCCAAGTGTGCAATGGGATGAGGCGAAGCTCCAACAATTTCTAATAAAGGAGGATGTGGAGATGATTAAAGGCTTACCTATTAGTCTAACTGCTCCAGACAGGTGGATTTGGCACTACAATAATACAGGAGAATATTCCGTTAAGAGTGGCTATAAATTAAGCATGTTGAGACCGATGGGACCATCAATGTCGGCTCGTGGATTGGATAGTAGGTGGTGGAAAAAGGTTTGGAAGTTGCGAATTCCCAATAGAGTTAAAATTTTTGTGTGGAAATCGTTCCATAACTCTATCCCGTCTATGTTTAATTTAAAAAGACATCATGTTCCAGTACATATGACTTGCCCTGTATGTCATGAGGAGTTAGAAACTACGGATCATGCTCTTTTCCGATGCACTAGAGCTCAAGAGATTTGGAGGATTTTTCAACCGAATATTTGGATGGATCAATGGGACATGCTAGAGATCAAGGATCGGTGGTTGAGTTTTGCTGCCCAACCGGATTCTATTTTAGCAAGTATTTGTGTTGGTGCTTGGGCGATTTGGAATGATAGAAATAGTATACTCTATAACCGTCCAATTCCAACGCCTATGTGTCGTTGTGAATGGATTCAAGACTATCTGACGGAATACTGGAAGGCAAACCCTTTGGGTGGATCTTTGGTTCAGTCAGAGGATGAGGTGATACAGATTCTTTCTGAAGGGGAGGAAGTCATCATGCATACTGATGCTACCTTTATTGATGCTACGACTAAATGTGGAATTGGCATTGTATTACGTACTAAGGGAGGCATTTTGAAGGCAGCGCAACATCACTCTATCTCTGGGTGTCATTCCCCATTGGGGGCTGAAGCAGTTGCCATTCTGACGGGACTTCAATTAGCAAAGGGCTTGAAGGTGAGACGTCTAACAGTTTTGTCAGATTGTTTGAATCTCATAAAGTCTATCAACGGTCATCTTCAAGGACAGTCAAGCATTTCTACGACCCTATGGGATATTGAAGCACTTCTGGCTGCTTTTGAGATTGTTAATTTCCATTTTGTTAATCGTCGTTATAATAGGTTTGCTCATAATATGGCCAGTGAAGGCTACTCGGCACCTCCATGCTTATGGTTAGGTGCTTTTCCTGAGTGGATGGAACGGATGACACTCATGGAAAGCCATTTGTATGTTCCTTTTATCTCTTCGTAGTAATACATGAGCTCTATTTTAATCAAAAAAAAAAAAAAAAACCTAAAATTTTCGATATTGTGTTCAATAAATATTCATCTTTTATTGCTCATGCCACTAGGTGCACGAATTACATTGTGTTGTATAAATGTTAAATTAATAGGATAAATAATACAGACTCATAAAACATAAAATTAAGAATTTAGATCTTTTAAAATATTTTTTACACAACAATTGAATTTCATTTGGTATTAATTTTTAATTGCGTGGATTAAATAGATGTGTTTTAAGTTTTAGAGAACAGAGTTAATTTAATATTTTTAAATATTACTTATTATATTGTTAGTTAATTCTGGCCACTAAGTAATTTTTTATGTGAAAAAAAATGTAACAACAAAATTTAATTTTTAAATCAACACTCAATCTCAACCCTCTACGAAGATCAGTAGCCATGGAGTTTGGTTTCAATTTTGTTTAATTTATTTTTCGAACATGTTAAATTCATAAATATTATACGGATTTTAAAGGGTTTGAAGAGGCGTGAGATAATCTACCATTGACAAGTTGAAATTCAAATTCTTAGTTTATGATTCTTTTTTAAAATAATAATTTGGTTCTGGTAGTTATTTATATTTCTATTTTTTGTTTAAATTATTAATTTTCATTTTCCTATAGTCATTTGGTTCTTGTTAAACCTTTTCATTCCTAAATTTTGTAACATAATAAATTTCATCATGGTTGTTATTTATTTTTATTAATAATATTAATCGAACTTTGGATCTACTATGAAACTCGAAACCTATATTCTGCTTATCATATAAATGATGATTGCGTTTTATTTTGGTCTTTGACTTCTTGATACTATCAACTTTTATTTATTTCAATATCTATATTTATAAAACCTTCATTTTTGCTTCTATACTCGCAAATTCTCCATTTTGGTCATAATAAAAACCCTATAATACAAAGTACAAACCCATGACAATAATTAAAAAAATATATATTCAATGTAGTGTTTGTGCTAAAACTGAGGTAGACAAAAATAAGATAAGAAATAAACTGAAGCATATATTTTGAGAAACAATAACAAAAAAAAATGGCCATAAACCAATGACAAAAATTGACAAAAACTATAAATGAATCATACTTCATAAATAATAAACCACATCGAATCCCTAACTAAATTATTAAAAAAAAAAAAAAAAAACACACACAAACACAACCATTCATTCATGCAAGCTAAACAAAACAAAAATAAAATACTTAAAAGAAAAAAAAAAAGTTAAAAATCAAGAAACCAAATATTCGCTTAAATTATAAAAAATACCCTTAACTATGAAGTTGGTTTCAATTATACCCTTAAACTTTCAAAAGTTTCATCTTAGCTCTTGAAGTTTGAAGTTCATTTCAAAACGACTATTGGAGACATTTTCCGTTACATTTATTGACAAAAAAAAAATGATGTGTTTGCATGTGTTTTTATTGTTCTTTCCACATATGTGTTCGTATCTATTCACCTAAGCAATAATAATACATATGCAAACACGTCATTTTCCGTCCATGAATTTAACGGAAAAACCTTCCAGGATCATTTTGAAAAAAAATCAAACTTCATGAACTAAAATTAAACTTTTGAAAGTTCAGGGATCGAAAATTCAGCCTCATAGTTTAGGGGTATTTTTGATGATTCAACCAATAAACATCCTACACATGAAGCCTGTAAAATTATTATTATTATTATTTTTAAATAGAGAGAATGACGTGTGAAAACAGAACACCAAAAAAAAAAAAAAAAAAAAAAAAAAGAGAAGAAAAGAAAAAAGAAATGGAGGGAAGGGTTTCGTGGGGCATCCGCCACCCCTTGGGCAGTGGTAAAAAAACCGACTGTGAGTCTTCCTCATTTTGTTTATGTCACCGTCCACCAATCACGCTCCGCCAACCATCGTCCCTTCCACGCCACTGTTGGCCCCACACGTTTCACACGAGCCTAAGCTACCAACAAAACAAATACAATACAAACCCATTTTCCTCTATTTTATTTAAATATTTAATTTAACTCCCCTTTCTTTTTTGTATGCTTTTCATTGTCTCACCAACAACAATTCAATCCCCTAATCTACAAACCATCTTGGCATTTTAGGGCTTATTCAATAATTTATTGCTCTCCCATCCCCCCACCACCCCTCTCCTCACTAACAAACCCCCTATATCTCACCCTTCTAAATTAATTAAAGGTCTTCTATAAGGTTCGTCCATATCTTCTGGCGTTCCTTTGACGTAATGGTGACTTGATGAATTATTAATGAGACGACTGTTCAAATGACATGCGAATATTGTAAAACAGGTGAGATTAGCGAGCATATTTTGAAGTGATTTTTCGGAGTGGACAACTTTGGTTTGATTTATGAATATGGGGGCACCCTCAACCGAAAGCATATCTCTATCCACGTCAACCCACTTGTACAAAAGGTGAGGGGAAAAAACAAATCATTATCGTATGGCACATGATATGAATTTTGTTGAGATGTACGTTTTTACGCCTTCAACTATAATTTGACGGAAGTGGGTGCGATGATTGAATTGTCTTTATTGCTTACCCCATTATTAATGGTATATTCGTGGTCTTTGGTGCACGACTTTAAATACACCGTAGGTGAAATAAAGCGTGGTAATCCTTCAATAATGATCAAAGATGATGTCTCTTAAGTAGATATAGGTTCAGTCAAAGATCATCTCAACCATGTTTGAAACTTGATAGAAATGACCCAAATTTGTAAGAGAATTTAATGACTTGGAAAAAAAATAGGTAAGGTAGAGAAAATATGCTTGTTATTAGGGTCACAAGCATGGATAAATATGAAAGAAGAACGTATAGATGTGGTTTTCCTATTTGTCATAATTTGGTTAGGACAAGAAGTGGGGTAGCATTCCTTTTGAAAGAGGCCTTTTCAAAAAAGGTCACCAAGGTAAGAAATGAAATGGAAGGCTCTCACTAATGCTTCAAACCACACTTGTTTGAATTCCCATCTCATCAAATCAACTTTGAATTATTGATAATATTTCTTCTTTTGAACTTTGACCAAAGCCAAAGGATTTCACTTGCTCTCCCAAGGTTTTCTCCTTTCTTCAACTCTCACTTCAAAAAACAACAATCTAAATCCAAATTCGGGAAAATCCCGCGAGTTTTAAGGATGATTGTTGTCTTTCAAAAAAAAGTGAAGATTCGAACCTATAGCCTGAAAAAGAAATTGGGCAATCACCAGTTTAAAAGGAATGAGAGGAGAGAGACAAAGGGTATGGCAATCAAAATCACTAGTTCGTTGAAATGAATGCGAGGGGAAGGAGTGTGTATTAGGTTGGTTGCAATTGCGCGTGAAAATGGTGTTGACCAGTACATACACCAGTGCCCCCACAAAGACAAAGCCATGGCCCTTATCCAAATATGATATAACGTTTATGTATAGAAAGGAAGACAGTACCCTTTTCGGTGTGGGACTGTTTAAAAATGCTTTTGAGGGCGCACTTGTCTCAGAAAATGGATTAGAAATTTAAATCAAAAGGCTACAGCCCTACCACTCTCTCTCTCTCTCTCCTAGAGAACCAAAGGAGAAAGGGCCAGTAGAGTACAACATTAGAAGGCTGTGTGTGCTGTGATTAGATGGGTGAAAATGTAAATGACAAGATGATGATGATGGTGAAATGGTGGGAATAGAGAGAGAGAGAGAAAGAGAGATGGTTAAGAAGAAGATTGACAAGATGGGAGAGTTAAAGGAAGTCATATCAATTGGTTTTCTGCATGTACTGTACTGTTCTGTTTTGGGGTTTTTCTTTGATGAGTTTGTCTTTATAGCCCACATCCATCCTATGTCTTCCACACATATGTTCCTTTGCGCTCCAAATTAGGCTTTTGCTCCATGGACCACTACATCACTTGCACAAAAGCCACCATTTTGCATGGACCACACAACCCACTTATCTATCAGTCTTTGTGATTCCTCCACCCCCTCCTCCACATTAAAAACAAAGATATTCAAACTTAGGAGAGGCAAAATCATGTCCTTGAGGAACTTCAACAGTGGTTTCATCTATTGCTAGTCAAATTACTAGATATTTAGCATGTACACTCTAAAACAAGATGAACTACCCTTTTTTTTTTTTTTTTTACTTTGTGGAAGTTAGCATCCAAGTATGCTAACTCAAAAGAAATTGAGAGAGACTAAAGGTTGATCCATGTGGCAAAGTATCATTAGCTAGTTTAAAGCACGCTTGGCTACTCTTTTTTCCCATTTGGTTCTTAAATGGTAAGAACCAGGAAGTCTTAGACTGGTCATTTTTCTTCAATCAAATGTTTAGTTTTGTAACATTTGATGCCAAAAACTGGTGTCATATAAGAAATGTGATGAGATGAAAAAGTGCAGTATGCAAATTAGTTTGTTCTTGAACAATTACCTATAACAAAAGTCTCCTTCAGCACAATTAATACTGTAGGTCTTCAGATAGTGAGAAAGACAACGTGACAACCATCTAATTTGACATGGAGAAAACAAGATTATGAACAAAACAGAACCTTGTTTGGATGTCGCTAAAAATTGCTGAACAAAAACCCAGATCCAAAGCTGGAAGAACTGTTAAAAGAAGAGAGGAAAAGAGGGCTAAAATGGGTAAAAAGTAGTCCATTCTTTCCCAGCAGCCCCACCATTTAATGTAGGTGATAAGATAGATGAGGAAAAAGGGCAATAAAGGACGTATGCTATGAACAAACATGGCCTTGATGTTGTGTTTTCATTGCTATTCTTGTGCGGTGTCAAACCATTCTACTCCCAAAAAAAAAAAAAAAAAAAAACCCCTTATTATTGGTGGGACCATCTTTAACATTTGAAATTAAGAATTTTATAAAGACAAACACTACAAGAAGAAGCATATTTCCCCTTTGCATGACATAGATTGCACTACACATGGAAAAAGAACTTAGAAGGATGTTGGCATCATTCTATGAAGCTTGGGCAGCAGCCTCCAAGGCCATACACTAAATTCACAACGGGACAGAACTGTTTAATAATTTAAGGCAATCAGAGAATATTGGTCTAAGTGTTTTTATTACTTTGCAAAGATTCAGTGTATAAATGTTTTGGGGCTTGTGAACAAGGTGAGATGAATAAGGAATTCTAGGATGGAGTGATGTAACCACTAACCAAAGGGCAGAATAAGAACACCCCATATATTTATTTATATTCATTGTTCCTCAAGTCTCAACAACAAAAGAAAGAAGATTTGACCATTAAAATCTTGATGAGGTTTAAAAAAAAAAAAGTGTTGATTGTGAAAGCACTTCACATCATTATACAGAGAAGCCCGTGTGCATGTACTGTAAGAAACCAAATATCAAAAGAGAATAAGGACCACTCTTTTGCATCCTCAAAATAGAGTGACTTAGAGAAGTTCTAAACAGGGGAAATAAGCTTTGTTTAATGCCTAATATCTTACTCTATTTCTTTTAACACTTCATTCATAGTCTGTTTGTAATCTTCAAGTAACTTGTAAAATCGGAGAGATGGAATACATAAAGCAATGTATTCTCCGTTTGGCTTGATTGAAGTCCCTTCTTAAGAGAAGTTTTTTTTTCGTGTATTCTTTCATTTTCATTAAAAAAAAAACATAAAACAATGTATTTTGAGATACTTGAAAACAAAGTATTTTAAAATGTAATAAAGTGAGTGTCTACAATCATTGTCACACAGATGTGTTGTGAGCCCTAACATTTGGCCACAATTTCATTCCAATTTCATTTTCAATACAGTGAATTGTTTCCATTTCTTCCATTCCTGACTCTGTAATCAGAGAGCGACTATGTCCCAAAGCTTTCCATCTACCTACTACTGTCATTACCCCACCACCAGCCATTATAACTCTACCCTCTTCTTTGTTTTCAAGAAACAGCCACTTGACTTCAAGCCAAATACACAGAGAAGAATAATAGGAGACAAAAAAGACTTAAGGAATTGGGAAAAACAATAAGAAATCATAATCATAAAACCTAGGCAATTCCTTATCATAGTCACATGCTGTCTACATACACTAAGGGATTGTTTCAGAATCAAATTTCTGCACCTAAAGAAATGAAAAACGGTCGACGAAATTAAATTATTGGTCGGAATAACAAAGAATCGTTTTCAAATGTCCCAATTTTCAAGCACCTAATTCTGAAATGCCTTCTTATCTCCGTTGATTGCTATCCCTAAAAAGGGCCCCAAAAGAAAATTCAATCCACCGACATGAGTCTCGAAGTACAATCAAGCAATAAACAGTGACAAATCGAGCATAAAGAAAGGGAAAAAAAAACTGTAAGATCAAAAGAGATGAAATGGGGCACATCAAGTGGTCAATTATTGATCGGATAAAGTTGAGTGTTTACAGCTTTTGGATAATTATGAAGAAATGCTTGCATTCTTCACCACTCAATTGGCGCACTTGGGAAAAGTAAAAGAATGTCAAAGCTTTTAGAAGAATATTTGGAGCATCTGGCGTACCTGGCAGAGCAGATTTCCAGAGCCATTGAGAGAAAATATCAGTGGAATCTGGGGATTTTTTTGAAGGGAATTTCGATTTTTCTACGTGAAAAAGATGAGTTTCCTCAACGATTTGGTGAAATTTGGAAATGGGATCTGTTTGGATGAAGAAGAAAAAAAAAGGCTCTGCTTTCCTTTTTGTTTGGCCCAATAAGACCAAGCCCATCAGTCATTGTCACTTTCCTTTCTAAATTAATTATAATTATTTGCATTTTTTTTTTCTATTGTTTCTCTTTAAAAATTATGATCAAATAGGGTTTGTTACATTTTTTTTTTTGAAGGGTTAGGGTGTGAGTTTGAGACGTCGGTTCGAGCATAGTTCAATAGATGAGTCACTGAGTATGATTTTAAAGGTCAATGGTTTGAATTATTGAACTAAAAAATGAGAGTGAGTTTGAGATGATTTTTGGAGAGCAGTACTTTTAAGTGAAATACATTTTAAGAACAAAAAAAATGTAGAAGTATTTTTAGAATTTTCAAAACCACTTTTGACCCTGCAACCAAACATCATGAAAATGTTGAAAGATGTCTTTGATTTTGATTGGCTAGAAACTTTAACAATCATGTCAAGCTTTAACTTTAGTGTCTTTTATGGTGAGGTAGTTTAAGAAGGCTAGTGTGTTGAGTTGAGTTTAAAGAAGAAGAATAATGTTTACTAACTATCTAATGGCGATAAAGTTATTGAAAGATGAGGAAGACAACCTATTTAAGATTAGTTTTATCTTATGATACCGTCTGATTATATTTTTACCTATCTTGAATGTTTGTTGTATGCACAAAAACTTCTAATTTTCCATCTTTCAACCGTTGAGTAGAGAGGATTGAGAAGTTTTGATTCATCTACTTGCTTCACTAGCTTAAACTCTTTGTATTGAATTTTACCTGTACTAGCTTAGTAATATACGCTTTATCGTAACAAAAGAAAAGGGAAAAGAAAACCCCTTTTGAGGGTGGACAAAAGGAGGAAACAATGAGGATGCATCTTTTAAAGTAATGAAAAGAAAGAAGAAATGGAAGTGGAGAAATCCAAAGAATGCAATTTGCAAGAACACAAGGATTCACTCAAATAATGATGTCCATTGGAATCAGCATCTTTTGGAGTTAAAAGGTTATGGGGTATCCCATCAGAAAAAGTACATACTTTCTCTAGGATGATAAAATGTCTTAGTCCCATTCTAGAGATGCACAAAAAGTTAAATAAAAATGAGAAGAATATTGCATTTATTTGATCTAATGTTTTTTTTTTTAAAGATAGATTAAAAAAATAGATGATAATTTCAATATATGAGATATTTTTTCGGTCTTGTATTCAAAATTTATTGAAGTGATAGTCGAATAATTCCTCTTTACTTCATTGCACTTTATGTCAATCTTGACATGCATGTAAAGGTTGTACAAACAAGTAAAAAGAATAATATCCAATTTTTTTTCTTTTTAAGTTCATATCCGATTGTTGGTTGGTTGGTTTTTTATTATTTTATTTTTTGACCTTAACAAAATATGAGAGGACAATTTAAATATTGTTATGAATTAAGCTACTCTTGAATCTTCACCTAAATGTTGTTGAACTCTATTGGTATTTAAGATGAAATATAATATAATAAGATTTTATTGCTTAATATCTATCTTAGATAAATTTTGCTGGTTGAGCTATCCATTGTGAATTTCTTTAGAGTAAGAGAATAGCATCCACCATTAACCTATTTATATGAAATACAATGGTTAAACTTGGTCAAATCAGTTACATACACCTGCTAAGATGATGGAATCAACAACCTGAATCAATGTTTGGACAACAAAAGAAGCCAGAAGGTGTCAAAATGAACAATATTAAAGCAGAATGACAACCCAATAGTTTCCTTTTGGAGATCCTCTCAATAACAACAATAAGTGAAACTTCTATGCAAGTGTGTGTAACTAAATCTCCAACCTATCCAACAACTCAAGAAGATTGGACAGGTTTTTTTTTCTCTCTTTTGCAGGGCACAAGGTAACAAACAGAAGAATGGAAAAGAATTATCGTGTACTCGTGCCTTACCGAACAAACGATTGGCTCCTGTACTTTGAGATGAATTCCCTCGAAAAACCGTTGCGCTGTAATGAGCTAACCAATAGATACAAATGAAAGAAGAAGAAACTCATGCAGTCCCGTTAATGCGAAGGTGGTATGGAGGTCCACAGCAGAAAATTGGTTCATCAGGTGAACTAGTTCTCGCCCGAGCTCTGAGAATGTCGGTAGCATCATCGATAATTGCGGCAGCTGACAGCGTATATTCCCCAGGAATAAGGAAATACAACGAGAAGGAATGTGTAATTTCTTCGAGGGGAGGCACTTCCAGGGTAATCCCACTTAACACACCTACCAGAAAAGTAACTATTAAACCTTAAAGAAGAGACATACAGAAGGAATTTTAACATTGTTAGACAGAATAGAGCCTGCAGAAGAGAAGCTTATGGCTAATACATTTTGTTTTCAGAAGATAAGATTGCATAAAGTATAGGTTAAATTACAAGTTTAGTCTTTTTTTTTTTTGTTTTTTTTTTTATTTTTTAAGAAACGACAAAAGGATATCATTCCAACCAAAAGAGGAAGACAGCCAAAGGGCCGGGTAAAGGAACCCCTAAACTAAACAACAAGAGCTTTCCAATCTTTAACAATCATCAAGAGACTGTAATTACAAAAGAATTTCTTATGTAAAGAATTTCTTACAAAAGAATTACAAGTTTAGTTCTCAACTTTCAAAAGTATTTGATAGGTACCTAAACTTTCAATTTTATGTCCAATAGGTTTCTAACCTTTAAGTGTCCAATAATAGAAATAAAATCTCATTTTATATCTAATACATCAGTTAATTTTAGAAAAATTAGAATATATCAAGGACCCATCAGATATAAAATTGAAAATTCAAAGACTAAAGTTTAGAGACTCATCAAACACATAATTAAAAGTTCAAAGATCATCATATTTTTTAAAGTTTAGAGATCTTTTAGACACAAACATGGAAGTTTAAAGACTAAACTCGTAATTTAACCAATATGATAAAACCTAAACGTACAGCTTTCAAAAAAAAAAAAAAAAAATGAAAGATGATGGGATGAGTAGCAAGTAACTTACCATTCCATAAGACAGTTGATTTTGCACACTCGACACAATTCTCACCGGCTACATCTCTGCATGTGATATTAAGACTCATCTTGATCATTTCCTTGGTATTGTTGCGAACAATAACTTCTAAAGGAGTCATTTCATGTGCTTCCAGAGAGCTCTGAGAAGGTCCGTTGTGAAGATTCTGATTTGATTCTTTACTTTCCGAACTATTGCTAACTGTCCTGAACCCAAAAGTCAATGGATCTGGCAACAATACATCCATCATTGATGATTGCAAGGCTGCCAGTATAGCATCCTTGATGTTTAATTCTCCAAAGCTATTTCTCCCTGATTGCCACTTGACCTTTATTCTAGATGTTAGATTCTTGACCGAAGCATTTAGTTCAGCTTTCGTAGTCTTTTCTGAGAAGCTTAAATTTCTGGCACTGGCCATTCCATCTGCTGGAACATCTTTTCCAAAGAATGAACCATCAAGAACAGGCAATTTGAAGTGTTCTAAGGGTATCAGCACTCTTGCAGAGAAATCTCTGTCTATTCTTGTTTTATGATAACTATATTCAGTAACGTCTTGGTCACGAGATGCATTTTCCTCATGGCATGAATTTTCAACCTGGACAGAAACACTGATTTCGAACAATACGTCAGTTGGATTAGACAACTCAAGTTCAAGAAACCGGAGACCCCAACTTCCTCTGAAAGGATCAATCTTCACCAATCTTTCAATCTTGCTAGGAGTGTCAATGGGTTCTTCTGTAGAGTTATTATCAATTTCAGCTGGTTTAGGAAGGTCTTCACCCACATGTGCTGGAATTTCCATTGAAAGCAATCGTGCTTTCACAAAAGACAACCCCTGCAAAACACAAATTTGCAGCGGAATAACCAGGCGTCGACCAGGGGGAATAGCAGAACCATCAGGGAGAAGATCTCCAGTATTTGTCATAGGCCCTAGAAAGCAAAATAATGATTGTAAATAGAAATACAGAGAACTTACATCATATTGAAACTATTCCAGAACATGGATCAGTAAATAAGGTTAAATGTTTTGACCATTCATTCTCGCACAACAGAAGAACGGGGAAAAAGCCAATCTTATTTATGAGTTTGAGCGTCAAGGAATTTATAAAACTCAATTTGATAATGTAACTAAAGGAATTAATTACAAATCAAGGGCATAAACCATGAGTATTTAATATACAGAGAGTGCAGTTTAAATGATCCTACCATGAATTAAATGCACAAAGAGTATCAGAAGTAAATACCTGCATAATGTATCAAGAAAGTAGGGCTGCTACCATCCTTGGAATGCCTTAACATGTTTACAGATGTACTCTTGCCACTAACTGTATCAGAATCAGCCACCCCAAGCTGCCAAGCTTTTAAGGTCACAGGTATGATCACTTCAGCACCAGGCTTCAAGGGAAGAGCAGATTTTAAAGTTTCAAAAGCAATCGAGATAACAGAATCCTGGTGTTTCCCAGATAATGATATGTGTGCCTGCTCAACTGGGATTGTACCTGCATTAGCCAGATGTATCCATATATCACGAATTTCACCTTCGTAGAGAATAATGGCACCATTACCACCAACAACGTGTGAAACTAGCAATGGCAATGGTGATATCACAGATATATTTGGAACTGATACATTCCTCAACTTCATGGATCCACAGCTCCGGAATGGGTCAGAAATGACTAGTCCTTGAGCTACTCCATTGAGTAGATTGTCTACATCTTTGAAAAGGTGTTCAGTTATTGCACCAAAGCAATGTACAATGCACCCAGGAATTCTCACTGGCCCAACTAAAGTTGGAATTCCAGATAAAGTAACCACCTTCGATGAATTGGGAGGAAGATTCACAGAAACTGGAAAAGCATCAAAATTTCCTGAATGCACAGAAAGGTATATACTATCAACCCTTAACTCAAAGCCGCATGGGTTGGCTAATTCCACCAGAACCTGCACTGGTTCTCCAACAACCCAAATCAATTCCTGCTTGCTGTTATTTGAAGTGTCTCCTTTGCTGAATGGAGTATAAATGAAAGGTCCAGACGGGGCAGATCCTGCCCACCAATCTTCCTTATCTGGATTGCGTTTAACAATATCCAATTGTGAAGGATGGAGAGGAAAAGAATGCAACCTAGAAAGACCAGTTAATCATTAATCAGTTCACAGAGATTACTATTCGGTACACTATGGGTGCCTGCTCAGGTAGTATCAATGAAAATAAATCTATTTATGAATTCCATAAGCATGTGTCAAATAGGCCGGATACAGTCTTATCCTATATATGTAGTTCGAATTTCCATTCAGTAAACAGACTAACATAAGATGGTTACATATCAAACTCTGTGTGTGTGTGTGTATGTGAATATTAAAATGATTAATTTGGAAAGGAAAGAACAGATAAGATGGTTATTAAGGTTATACAGTATAAACATTAAAATGGCTAATCACCTTATGAAAGGTAAGGCAGGATCAGCACAGCGAACACCTGATGGTAACCTCTGTGCTGAATTTGAAAGTGCACTTGCCAAGCCATTTTGGCCTGCTGGTGTTATTAAAGGATAATAAGATCTAAGTAGTCGTGCTGCAGCACTCCATGCAGCAAGAGGATCACCAGCACGAATAGCAGACAGTAGAATCTCCCTTAATACAACCATTTGCAAAGTACTCCATTGAGATTCAAATAGAGATACTAATGATTGATGGTGCATTTTTCCTGAATCAAAATTACTCAGGCCAACCTTATTCTTTAAAGAGAGAAAAGAAGAAAATTTCAGTTAGACTAATCAGGTCAGAATAAAACATCAGAAACAAAATGTAAGGAAAAAATACGTCTTATCTATACAAGGGAAAAAACTGGCAAGATCAATCAGCCCAATATGAAAACAGGACTTCAACCACAGAACACTGACTACGACTCGCTAGTAAAGTAAATTTTTTGTATACGACAAGTCCTAACGAGTGAATCAGAATAGAATTGGAGATAGAGAATATCAAGGTCATATCCATGGGAAAAAAAGGCCATTTATCATCATTTATAACCTTCGCGAGTCAAATAACCAGATTGCATTCGTACTAAATACATAACATTATTACAAAAAAGTATCCATACACAAATTATGAAGGTGCCCACAACCGGGACACCATGTCTTCTTCTCCTCTTTTTTTTTTTTTTTTTCCTTTTTTCTTTTAAATTAGGAAAGAAAGTTCCATTAAAAAAGTTGAAACACAAGGAAAAAGCCTACCTACAAAAGCCAAAGGAGTTACAATCTAGATCTTTGTCATCTAACTCTTGTAATACTCACATGGGAGAAACAATGGTCAGTATCAGATAATGACGATCTACTTTGAACACGATAAGCTTTTGTTGTCAGGGCCAAGACTTGCAAGGCACTAACAGCAGCATGTCTATTTTCTTGTTGCAAGTATAACTGGGCAACCTGCCTTGAAAAGAAAGCAGCTTTCCGCTGGTAACCAAGAGAACCAAATAAACGAGCTATTTCAACATATAATATTAATCTATCACTGGCATCAATCAAAGATTTAGCACCATCTGCTGCATTGGTTAATAACTCTGCAACCTCTTTAGCCAGCTCTCTCCTGTGAATCAAACGCCTCGAAAAAGTAAATAAAGTTATCTATTGCATAACCAAAAGTCAGAAATATGAAATAATATACATGTATTTATCACTGAACAAAAAAAAAAAAATTAGAAGTACATTAACATGCAAACTGAAAAAAAATTACTGTACTTTTATTTTGGTGGACTGACTTTCAAAACAGAGAGATGCATTTTCTGGAAGAGATTCACGCATATAGATTCACACAAATAATTTGATGACCAACATACTATTTGTAATCAGAGAACATGTTATCATGTCTCCTTCAGACCAACCACAAGGTCACCTATACATTGCATAATATATTAAGTATCCAAATACACAAATCATGAAATATACCTGCAAAGAAATCTAGCCAACTTCAAAGTAGCCTCAAGTTCAAAACTTAGTGGAGAAACCCTGGTGAAGAGAAAAAATGAAATAAATAACGTCAAAGTGGAAAATATAAGAAACAACATATCAGAGATTATTAAGATGAACAGCACATGAATGTGAGTCATATATGTTCATTGAGTCGCAAAAGGTGAATTCCGAACATGACCAAGAAAATATTTTTCCAAATAATCATAATCTCATATTGTCTGTCCCAACAAAAACATAATTTTTATCATGACAATTGACAATTAATCGCCTAAGAGATTTCTTATTTTAACATCCGTAAGTGTCTAGGCTAGCTTACACGCATCTAGACTAATCTCATGAGATAATCATATGAACTTACTATATTTGGTTGCAAAAGAAACTTTTAGGATTTTTCAAAATCCTAGGCAAATGACCACCATGCTAAAACCTCATTCTCTTTCAGTCCATTTTTTTTTCACTATCCCCAATACCAATAGGTCAACCCATGGACGGAGAATTTTTCTAACTTAAGAACTGGTTACATCAATGTTCAAATGTAATTGCAAAACACTGTACGAATAAATTATAAGAGACGATCATACTTTTTACCAATATCCAAGTATTTAACTCCTTAAAATGATTTGCCACAATATTTTTTTAAAGAAAAACCCAAACAACTACCTCTGGGTGTTGTCTTGTATAAATGACTTCCTGTAATGCAAAATAACACTGCTGTATCTGTATCTGACTTCTTCCTCCAGAGCTGAATCCTTTTGACCCATTCGATCAATCTGAAATCCCAAGTATAAAGCAAACAAATTCAACAAAAAAGGGCCAAAACATATGCAAAACAAAAGCATAGAAGTATCCCATGACTACAAACAGGTCTTAAAGACTCATATGTCAATTAGACTAATGTGTTCTCCATAAGAACAAGAAAATAAAGAAGTTGGTTAAATGTATAATTGATAGAAACTTTTTTAAAAAATCCGTTGACTCAATAATAACGTACAGTAGATGGGGGTATTAAAGAGACCCCTTACTCTCCCTCACTTAAATCAACAAACTTTAAGCTGCCTCTCTTATGTGTTATATCACATCTCATCCTTACTAACTATATTCCAACTTAGGTCATGTTCCAGTGTCAACACTCCACCGTAACAAACTTCCTTTATTCTAACTATTACAGAATGCTCCTATCATCTTCTTCCTCCATTGCAGTCGATTGGCAGAACTAATACCATAGTAATGTTTTTACATCAACAATAAGTGTATCCAATGATAATATCCCAATTATCAAAAGATCCATAGTACGATAGCGTCATGCACAATGCCTTGACATGGAATTCCTGTAAGAATCTCTCAAGTGTGATAGATGTAAATCCTTCCAAAATGTAATCTACTAATTTCAAACTAGTTATCCTAAATTCCCCACCTCATAATTGGAAGTTACAACTGTACTTTGCTCATAGAAAATAGAAATTTGAACTGTATGGACAGAACCAGAAATCACTACATAAACTTCATCTAATGAAATTTCTATGTACGCTGAATTCTCCACATTCTGGAAGCAGATTATTTTACTAAAGAAAATAACGTAACATTACATCTTTAGGGGGTGAAAAAAAAAGACAGAAATGCTAGTAAGAGTAAAGGTACCAGTAACGCGCAGACACTTCCTTCCAAAGCACCCGCATACCAAAAATAATCCCCAGTTAACCTAGCAAGATCTATTGCAGTAGAATAGTGAGCATTGGCATCGACTGGTGATCCTGCCAGTAGACAGTAGTCACCAATTGTCTTTTGAGCACGACCAAGCCTTCTCTTTTTTGCCTTAATAACCTGCATTTTCGTCAGGTAAAATGATTAAGTAGCAGCATTTAAAACAGCATTCTGCATGTACGTACAATTCCATTGAAAGATATAAGTTTTAGACTTTTAGAGCAACGATTATAATAAGAAAAAGAAATCAATTAATTAGGACACCTAAACATAAACCTCCTCTGAGCTGAGACTCGCTTGAGAATCTAAAGGCGTTTTCAAAATAGTTCCAGCAGACTCAGCTTGAAGGACCCATTTCTCAAATTCCATCAACAAAGAAGCTGCAATATCTTGCATCATTGTGTTTAGGTGAAATTCCTGAGTTTGCCGGTCAGCTGGAGGAAACAACCTCAGATTACCTCCTTTCTTGCTGCCTTCTTCCAGCTGCAACAAATTCCAAAAAAGAAAACAAAAATCAGGTCCTCAAAACTTTTAACTGATCATAAATAACTTTCAAATTTGCAACTCTTCCGAACGTAACCGACTTAACATTCACGAAGATCATAGTTACACATTCTGACGAGCAATGTTAAATCAAAGTTAACCCATAGTACAAAGCAACTCCCTACCTGAGAATCATCGGGGCAAAACGCGAAACATCGATCGACGAGCGACGAAGTGTAACCCTTACAGGCGGCACTGAACTGGTCGATAACAGAATCAAGATCGGGCGAGGAAGGACAGTGACAGATACCAATAACAGCAAGGATCTTACGGTTGGATTGGAAGTCTTCCCAAGGGCTAGGCGGATCTCCGCCGAGAATAAACTTGAAACGAAGACTTCCAGAGTCCCAGGGCTGATGAGCAAAAGGGGATTTCTGGTGCTCCGTGTAGAACGAACTTATGGCCGAAAGTGGAATCAATTGGTGCCGCAGCAGCATCGACAAGTAGTCCCGCAGTAGAGTCGGCGGAACAGCACCGATCGGCAGCACCGCCACTCTGATCATGGAGCTCGTTTCGATGCTCACATCGGGCTCCATTGTGGGATCTGGAAATGGCCGTGAAGGGCAATGCGACGAACGAAATTGAAAGAGACGAATTGAATCAGTTCAGAGCCATTGAAAACTGGAAATCGAAGAAGGAAGAAGTAGAAGATGAGAATTGAAAGAGTGTGAAGACGATCAAGATTTTGGTCTGATTGTTGGTTGAGCTTCGAGGACAGTGGAGAACTCTGTTTGGTTTCGACGTTATGCTGTTCCGTCCGAGTCTCGTAATTATCCTCTCCAAGTGTTCGTTATTATTATTCTTCAAGTAATTGAATTTGCTTCTTTTCAAAAAAAAAAAAAAAAAATGTAATTGAATTTGCTTGCCGTAAAAATATTTTATTATTTCAAAGTGTAATAAACGATGAAACTAACCGCAATTTACTTTTCAATTAAAACAAATCGCATTTTATTTTATTTTATTTTGAAAAACCGCATATTATTTTTTTTAGTTAAATTAGAAGTTTTGTATTTTGTTTAGTTAAAAATCATTTTTGGTCCCTAAACTTTCATGAAAAACTTTGATTTGTAACGATTTAGTCCTTGTACTTTAACTTTGTAACGATTTAGCTCCTGAACTTTAATAAGTAACAATTTAGCCCATATACTTTCAAATTTATAACAATTTAGTCTCTATACTTTCAGTTTTGTAACAATTTAATCTTTGTTGTCAAAAAAAAAAACAAAATTAAATGATGTTTTTTATTATTTAATGATTAAACTTTGTAGCTTATAAACATATTGGACCCCAAATTAGTTTATTTATCTATCTAGGTAAGAAATTTCATTAAATCTTGACATTAATTTTTCACGATAGGGACTAAATCGTTACAAACCAAAGTTCGGGGACTAAATTGTTACTATCATTAAAGTTTAGGGACCAAAAGTAATTTTTAACCTTTTTTTTAGTCCAACAAGTACAATCTTTGTTGTCAAAGCGAGCATAGTTCAGTGATAATTGACATATATCTTCGACCAAGAAATTAGAAAATCAAATCCTTCCATCTCCAAATGTTGTTGAACTTAGTGCAACCAAGATGGAGTATGGTTCAACTAACATATTAATTTTAACAAATAACAGTGCAAAAGTATTGGTAAATTTATTAATTTTAATAAAATAAGGTTTTCTATAGAGATAAGATTACAATTAATTGCTGAAAAACTTTGTCAAAATTCATAAATTAAAAAAATATATACAGACTCAAATGTCATTTTTCTCTATAATTTTATCAATTTCATATCGTACATATAGTTTATAATTTATTTAACACATAAGATAAAACTTTTTATAAAGATGTTGGGAGCAATGCCTTATTAGAGGATCAAGGTGGATTAGGTGAATTTAAAAGTGGTGAAAATTAATATAATTTGACAAGTTGATTTTTTTTTTTTTTTTTTTTTGAGAAGGAATTCCATTTCATTAAATCATAGTAGAAAGATCATTACAAGTGCAATGAGTAGAACCACTCATTGAAGAAATTTGTTGCGGAACATTTCCAATCCATAACATAGAATTTCGGTGATCCAGGGCATGTCTGGCCAGCAGATCAGCCCGTCCATTGCATTCTCTAGATACATGAATGAAAGATAACTCTTGAAACGTTGGACCCATTGCTCGAATTTGTTGAATCCAATGATAAACCTCAGTCATAATAGGAATATCTCCACGAATCATCCTTATTGCGTTTGAGGAATCGGAGTGGATATTAGCATGTGTAATGTCCATGCGTTGTAATAACCTCAAGCCCCAACGATTGCCTTAACTTCAGCTGCCAGGACCGAGAGTGAAGCTTCCTCAAAGAATTCCATTGCTGCTACAGTTTGCCCACAATTATCAAGGACATCAACACCCATACCTGCACCTTTCAACGATGGTCGAATCGCAGCATCTGTAAACAAAGAAACCATCGTATCCTGCACCCCAAATGATGCCCTATCACCCACCAGCGAAAAGGTTTGTCTCCACCTTCCACCTGCTGCCACAGTGTGTCAATACCAGACTGCTTTGGTTTGTATTCCAACCAATAATCATATATCCACTCACACCTTTTTGACCATTCCATAATAGGAACATTATGAACAAAATTATTTCTATCATTCCATAAAGTCCAAAAAGTAATACATGCTCGTTCAAAAGACTCCATCTGAAGGCCCTTAGCAAGACAAATGATACGATCCGCAAAAACATTACCAACCGGAATATGGGCATCTAATCGAGGAAACATGTTATCACATATTTGTTTGGACCTCCTGCATCCACATAAAGCATGGTCAACAGTCTCCCATTTGGCTTTACAACTTTGACATACATGATAGATGTCAATGTCACGTTTCCATAAATCATACCCAGTAGGTAAACAACCATGGAAAGCTTTCCAAATAAATATTTTGATTTTTTGTGGAATTTTTGCTTTCCATAAAACCTTCCACCACAATCTCTGATCATCAGTGCTAGATGATTCAAAACCAACTGACAATCTTCTAGCTAGCTTATATCCACTCTTTACACTATACATACCATTCGAACAGAAGTGTCAGATCCATTTATCTTCTTCATTTGTTGTGCTAATTGGGATTGCCTCGATAACAGCCACATCTTCCTGAACCACCACAGATTGTAATTTACATATATCCCATCCCATTGAAGGCGTAAAAAAATCAGAGACTAATGTAGACCTGTGTTGCAAAGTACCAGGAATCGAAATTGGTTTAAAAGTACTTCCTCTTGGAAACCATGGGTCTGTAAAAAACTGTGTAGATTGACCATTCCCAATTCGCTTCCGCAGACCTTGTGTCAAAAGATCACGTGCCCACACAAAACCCCTCCAAAAGACCGAACATTTGGCCTTAATTGGAGCATGCAAAAGGGACATCTGATTTGCATATCGCCCTTGAATAACCCTCGATGCTAGCAACGTTGGGTTTGAAAACATCCTCCACACTTGTTTTGCCAGGAGAGCTTTGTTGAATAGCTCCAAGTCTCGAAAATTTAAACCTCCCATCTCCTTCGGGAGACAAACTTGAGACCATTTCTTCCAATGGATCTTCCGTTTTGAATCTGTCGAACCCCACCAAAATCGGGCCATCATAGCATGTAAATCATCACATAATGTTTTAGGGAGACGAAAACAGCTCATCATGTACGAAGGAATAGCTTGGGCAATACTCTTGATTATAATTTCTTTACCACCCACCGAAAAGAATTGACCCTTCCAGCCCTGAAGAGTTTGCCAGACACGCTGCTAAATGTCTCTAAAATCATATCTCCGTCTTCTACTAAAGGTCGAAGGAACGCCCAAATATCTACCAAGATTTTCCACGATAGGCATACCCATTAAGTCAGCAAGTATTACACTAAATTTAGAGTTCACGTTTGGGGATAAAAATAAAGCAGATTTAGCCATATTAATCTTCTGCCCTGATGCCTTCTCATACATCGATATAAGATTTCGTAGTGCCCACACCTGTTCAATTGACGCTTTACAAAATATAAGGCTATCATCTGCAAAGAAAAGATGGGAGATCGCAAGACAAAATTTCCCTGGCTTAAATCCAGTTATATTTTGTCTAGACATGGCTCCTGTGATAAGAGATGACAGAATTTCTGAAACCATCAGGAAAAGATAAGGAGACAGAGGATTCCCTTGTCTTAACCCACGAGTCGGAGTAATCCTACTCGTTGGAACACCATTAATCATAATGGAAAAATTTGGAGTACTAACACATTCCATTATTAGGTGAACCCAACGGACATCAAACCCCAATTTTAACATCAATCTTTCCAAAAAAGGCCATTCGACCCGACCGTAGGCCTTACTCATATCTAATTTCATTGCTAACCAACCACAACGACCCTTTTTCCTGCCTTTAATTGCATGCAAGCATTCATGTCCCATAATCACATTATCAAAAATTGACCGTCCAGGAACAAAAGCAGACTGATTTTCGGATATAACATCTTGTAAAATCCACTTCATGCGATTTACTAGGAACAAAAGTTGATATTTTTTTCATAAAATTATAATGTTCGGTTGATTTTCATTTCGACTAAAATTCGAACGGAATTTGTAAATCCGGAGTGTGCATATAAATATTCGGACCGGGTAGATCCGCTCGGAGGGGATTCCTCTTGGCCCGACGAGGCGACCGAAATTCAAACACCTCTCCGCCGCGCCGGTGAAGAGACACGGCGGAGCAAAATTTGGAACCGCCAGTGGGCGAAAGACGATAGCCATTAACCAGCTCTGCTATCAGAATTCTGTATTGTGATCTCAAGGTTGCAGCAGCGGAAAGCCATCAATGGAGAAGGCCGATGATCACTGTCTATCTAAACTTCAACTCACCGAGCCTTCCGATGCTCGTCCTTCAGTGCTTCGGCTCCGTGAAATACTAGCGGCTTGCTCCAAGGTAAGACCTAGAAGTTCCACCGTACTTCGAAATCTCTCTGCTCAGACTTCATTTTTCCTTTTCCCTTGATTTGCTGGTTGTTTGCTACTCCATTTAACTCAGTGAAAATAGGGGCCTTAATTATTCGGTCAGGTATTGGAAGTGGATTCTTATAGAACTGTCACTTTGAAGATTTTATGTAATGAATTTCAAAGAAAATAAAACTTTCGGTGGTGGTTTTTACAAACAAGGACGGTGTGAATGTTTTCTGTGGTATTGTTTTCAGGGGCAAAGATTGTATATAATCTTTTTCTTTTTTTGTCAAATTAACACATGGTGAAGGTGAAGGAGCCCATGACTACTCTTGTTTTTTGTTAGTAACTTGACAATGGCCGGATTTTAACAGTCTGTTTGTCTACTTTCAAGTCGATTGAAAACGGAGACACCCATCAATCTGAAGCCTTGGTATCTGAGCTGGTGAATTACCTTGATTCTATTTCAGAGGCTGCTGAAACAGAATTGGACAATGGAGGTGCAGAGAGCGATGCCTTTGAAGTCCTCAATGAGATTTATCAATTTATATCTTCTCCTTTATTAGACCAGGTTGTTTTTTTGTTTGTTTTTTAAAAAAAGTTCAGTTTGATATCTTTGACATTCTATGTTGTATGGTTTTTGCTACCCTTTAGTTTTTTGTACAGCTGACACTTTTGTCCACAAATGTTGCAGGGAACTATTGACGTTTTTTCATTTGATCTCCCAAAGGCAGTTTCCAAGTTTGTAGGAGTAGGCAGATGTATGGAGATCGTTGATAATATTATTGATAGGTTCGTTAGTATGTGTAGTCCGCGGGATATGCTGTCGATTCTTTGCGAGGTACTTCAGTAATAACTTCCTCATAGACATAACTGGATAGTTTACTTGCTGTTACAGAATGATCAGGCATGCAGCATTTAGTTCTCAGGTTGAGGTCTATATCTGTATGATTTTTCTTATTTCCACCTACATATGAGATCGTGATATCTTTTCCAAAATGGTGTTTTCTTTCTTAAAATTAATGATCTATAGGATTTGATTATCGCAATTGCTTTTTCTAGTTCTTCAATAACAATTATTGCAATTGCTTCAGGCATTAGATTTCCAGATGACCAACGCAACCAATTACATTGCCCCTCTTTTAAGCGGGCTCTCAAAAGGTAATAACTAAATAATAAGTATCTTTGTGGGCAGGGTGGTTGGATTGCTTGGTTTGATAGTCATCACCATCCTTTGGTCATCTATTGTGGGCTCACTGGCACTAGGATCCTTGAATTCAGCCACATGATGTATTACTTAAAATAAAAGTCATCCTCCACCCTAGCATACTGTATGTAGTATTAAACTGAGGCATCTTTTGTCCATAGAGTTTGCTTATGAAGCCTTTTATTTTAAGATACATTTATCTTTCTCATGAAATTTTTTAATATTTATTTATGTGTAGCATCTTCTAAAAAAATTGGTATAGGCTTATTTGAATATTTCTGCATTATAAATTTGCATGTGTGACATGACGTTAAATAAATGCTAGCAGAGTCTTATTATCTCTTGGACCATAAACAGTTGTTTTGGGTTTTATCTTTTTTGGTTCCCAGTGATTCGTTCCATTCAGAGGCGTCATTTTGAGCAGATAAAAGTAGTACTTCCAGTTGTGCTCAATGCACTTAAAGCCGTGGATTTTGAAATGAGTGATGGGGATGTGAAATGTGACACTTTATATGGCAGAGCGATGGACATTGCCAGTTCCATCCAGTCAATTTGTGCAAAGTTGGTATGTGGTGCTTTAATGTGGTATAGTTCTTTCTTTCAAGGACTTGCCTAATGTTTTTGATATTATCAACCATTCCTGACTCCCAGGATCTTCTAATTTATGATACAGGATGATAAAGTGCACAAAAAGCTTCAATCTCTGCTTGGTCTTTATGTGTTGCAAATCATGGTATTTTATCCATTCAAATGAAATTTTGCAGACTTTGTTCTTAAAGTCACATCATGCTTTCTTACCTAGTTAGTGCCGATATGGTTCGTATCTCTCAAATGGCAAATACGCAATTGTATTGCAGGCTCTCTTTTCAGTGAGTATGAGTCATGAAATTTCAGGCTGTCTTCCTTTTGTCACAAAGTTGTCACGCTTTCTTCCATTCTGTGGTTTGTCATATGCTGGTCTTATCACTGGATCTGATATTGACAAAATTTCTAACGACATTATTGGAGGTAAGACCAGTTGCTTTTCCTAGTCAAGTTTGTATATTTTTTTTAATCCATTTATCATTCCTTGTTCATTTTTATACTTCAGAGGATGAAGATGATTATACTGCTTGTTTTTCCTACATCAAGCACGGTGCATGTCTTTCAGGTTTGTGTTCATTAGTTTTGAAGAAGTCCCTGCACACTTAGGCCCCATTTGATAACCATTTGGTTTTTGAAAATTAAGCTTAAAAACACTACATCCACCACTAAGTTTCTTGGTTTTGTTATATACCTTCTCCCATGTTTTCAAAAACCAAGTCAAGTTTTGAAAACTAAAAAAAGTAGTTTTCAAAAACTTGTTCTTGTTTTTGGAATTTGGCTAGAAATTCAAACGTGTCATTCACAAACATAAAAATCATGGTAAGGAAATTGATAGAAAACAAGCTTAATTTTCAAAAACCAAAAACCAAAAATCAAATGGTTATCAAACGGGACCTTAATTGATAGGTTTCAAATTGTTTCCTTCTTTTTTGTTTCCCATCCCTTTTCCATTTCTCTATTCATGCAGTTCTTTGGGGACATATTTCTGAAGAGGTTGCTCAGGCTGCAGAAGAAAAAATGAGCTCTCTTAAAGATGAACTGGCAACCAAACAAACTGAAAGATGGAAAGCTGTAGGCATGTTCAGGCACATACTCGCTTTTGCCGGTCTGTCTTGGAAATTAAAGAAACATGTTATTGACTTCTTGCTTACCATTAATGGCTCTGAAAGTTTTGATGACAAAGGAAGTGACTACATATCGTATATGCCTAGTTTATTCGCTGCTTTGCAGGTAGTAACTCGTGTTCTTCAGATCCCATATGGAGCACCTATCCTTTATATTTTTAATAGCTATTTGGGTTCTCAATATTGTCTAAACTCTTCTTTGTTGGTCAAGTTACATTTCAGGCTGTTCAGATAATTATCATGTATGCACCAGATACAATACTGAGAAAGAATGCGTTTGATTTATTTAAAAAGGTGAGTTTCTTATTTCTGCTGTCTCTCAAAGCAAAGTTCAATGATTTAATGTTTTTTACATGGTGCAATTTTTCTATGATGATATCAACTGATTTATGTCGACAACCATAACCAGTTACTTGCTGATATTCCGTATTCCCAAAGGCTCGACATGTTAAGAGCTCTGATTGTGAATAGTGACTCTCCCCCTATGGTAAACCTGATCAAGCCTCCCTTTTTGAATTAAATGTTAATACTTATGCAGGTTCTAACAACATCTCTGACCTTTTGGTTAAAACTTTAAATAGGTTGCACTCCTTTTAGATCTTGTCAAAGGAGAAATGCATGTGGAGCTTTGCCGAAGAAAAGTTGCGACTGACGATAAGGAAGCACATCCAAAACCATCATTTTGGACTGCAGGTATCCTAGAATTGGTGGAGCAGGTTTTGAGACCTCCAAAAGGGGGGCCTCCAGTGCTTCCAGAGCAGAGTGATGCGGTATTTAAACAACTATATGAAAACTTTCTTGCCCTCGAATAATATATTTGCTTTGACTTCCCCTGTTTTTCACTTTCTAATGCCATATCTCCCTGTCTCATTTTTATTAGTCTCGTCCCCGTTCATTAGTTCTTCCTATCTTCATGTACGCCCATATTGGATGTCTCTATCATTAATACAACTGTTGAATCTGATTTTTAATGGTTTGCGGTGTCCATGCTTAGTGATTACATAAAATTACAGGCAAGGCTTCTAAGGCAAGATAAATATGGAAAATACATGTACTTTTCAAGTATTTGAGTTCTGGACTAGATATTACAAACGAATAGTTTGGCTTTCTTCATCTTGGTTCTTTAATACATTTAATTAAGATTTTTTTTGTGTTTTACAGGTTCTTTCGGCCCTCAATCTATACAGATATGTGCTGATAACAGAGGCAACGGGTAAGACTGCTGATTGTTAAATATTCATGCCATTGGGTATACAGCGTACTAGATAATTTAGAGTTTGACCTTCGGCATGTTAATTTCATCTTACCTGAGGCATACAGATGGTTAGCCAAACTGAAACTGCTTCTCTTAAAGTTGAAATACTTTTGATGTGAATTATTACCAAAATCCATGGAACAGGAAACACAAACTTTACTGGAGTTTTGTTGAAGAGCAACTTGCATAAGTCCTATAACGAATGGCTTCTACCTCTCCGAACCCTTGTGACGGGCGTAATGTCGGAGAACAAGACGGACTTTGTTCAAATTGCAGTGGACATGGAGTGTGCCTTAAACCCAGTAGAGCTCGTTTTGTATCGCTGCATCGAGCTAGTTGAAGAGAAGTTAAGATGAATCTTGAAAACTGCTGGCCTTTTGGAGAGATGGTGACCAAAAAGCCTTCATTTCTGTTTCCTAGTCAAAACGAGATTGCCAAAAGTCTTCATTATGTGTACACAAGATGTTCCATATGGAGTCAAAATGAACACAAAGGGCAGTCACTAAGGAAGTCCATTTCCCAGTTTTGAAACATTATATATTTATTCAACCTTACCCACCTTCTTGAATTGATTTAAAACGAGACACTGAATCTGAGATGCTAGCTGTTAAGAATATATTAAAGTTAAAAGTATAATTTTACCTGATATAAAAATAAAATATACTAAATTCAAACTATACTGTGTCTCACATTAATATATCTAATCTAATACACACAATCTCATGCGCTTTAAGACTTATTCTAATCAAATTGTGCTGATCCTTTGCAATAAGGCACTTCTGTGTCGACATCATGAGTAAGAGTGCATTAAACAAAAGGGAGGCGCAGTAAAGTGGAAATGGCCAAAAAAAATTTATAACGAAGTCAAGACAAACAAATTCAGTGGCTATGTACCTATAAACGCTACAACGAATGAATCAAACCTACACCATATTCTAGAGGGATTCAACCATTGGTTTAACCCACAGGATTACAGGCTTCAAAGAAAAAAAAAATTTGTAGAACTTAGGAGTTAAGAAATGCCAATATAACAACAGTCTTTCTTGGGCCTTCTACAAAGACAGCAAACTTTTTTGCCATCACCAAATCGTAGAGTCATAGGGCTCATGACCTTACCCGTGACTGCCAGCTTTAATCCCAAATAATCCTTCAACTTCAACGATGTCATATTAGAGAGAAAGAGTGAGAATCAATGCATTTTTCACCTTAGTCAATCCTCTGAGGGTGTCATATTTAAATCTGGTAAGAAAAAGACACAATCTTCTTCGGTTGATTTGCTCTTCTTCTGTGATTGAGCCTCGAAAGAACCTGAAGCTGAAGCTGAAGCTGATCCTGTGGAAGGCAATGTTGGAGGGATTGTTTCAATGTTGGAGCTTTCCCTTTGATGGGTTAGAGTGGATGAAGATTCCTCTGGCATCATATTGGAGTTTGAACTGAATTTCTCTGTGTATTTCAAGCTGAAATCCACCTGCATAAAGTTAAAGGTTTTTTTTTTTTTTTAATCAGAAGTCTAGTAAGCAAATCGAGAATCTTTGTTGTGAAACGTCAACATCTTTGAAACCCTCTTCTATCAATCTTTTTGAAACTTTACAAAGGGAAAAAGACACTAGTTCAGGTGTTCATGGAAAAAGTAAGCAAGACATGTCGAAGATAAAGCCAGAATTACCTTCATTTTCTTCAAACTCTCATTCTTGGCTCTTTGCTCTTCGAAGGTTGCCCGTAGAGTGGCCAATTCCTGTTCAAAAAGTAAGTTAGGTCGTCAAAAACAAAGGAAGGTGCAAGAAAAGGCAATTGCCCCTAATTTGTCTTAGATTCAAAGACAGAATATATAAAAGAAATTATAAATTTAAAGTTCTACTTCCTGCTTCAATTTCTAGAATGAAAGAATTATATATATTTAAAATTCGATAAAAACATTTTAGCTCCACCCCTATAGAAAACAGTAATTGAAAGAGGAGAACAAAAGAAAATCATACCTTTTTTAGATGAAGTTTCTCCTTCAAAAGCATGCTCTCCTCTTCCTTAAGTTCAGCAAACGTCTGGAAAACAAACAAGAAGAGAATACGTCATTAAATGAAAGTAAAATAAGCTTCGTTACTGTCTTAGAAACACAACTGGTAGTTGAACCGTTCTTTCTTCAAAAACAATGCAAGCCAACAACTCATTTAAAGTCAGCAACAAACAAATGCTTGGCTTATACGGCCAGACCCCAACAAATCCACTCCCTAAAAAAACCATTTTTAAAAAATCACCTTCTTTCGTCTTAACCTCTTTGTAGCAGTACCAGCTGCCGACTCATTTGCAGCAGCACCCTGAAAAACCAAACCCCAAACATATTGATAAGAATCAATATTACAAACAACATAAAATCTAAAATATAAAATATAACTTCAAATATATTAAGAAGAATCAATATTACAATACATGCAACATAAAGTTTAAAGTCAACTCAAAACATATCAGTATCAGTATCACAAAACAACTAACATAAAGTTCAAATCAATTCCAAACCCATCAATAAGAATCAATATTATATAACAACCAACCTAAAGTATAAAGTCAACTCCAAACATATTAACAAGAATCACTAAAAAAAACCAACAAAGAGTTTAGATCAACTCCAACTTCCAAACCAATTAATTAGAATCAATATAACAAAACAATTGTTTTATAATATAGTTCAAATCAAACCCAAACACATCAACAAAGAATCAATGTTACAAAATTAAAAAGTAACACAAAGTTTGGAGCTAGCACTAGCACAAGGCAAAGAGATAAAACAGCAACAGGCTCATTTCCCACTCGCACACAAATATCACCCAAATTCGCATTTACCAGAATCGCACGCCACATCATGAATTCCACGTGGTCGCTTTAAGATTGCGACCACACCCACACCATCTCCTGTTTAGCTTTCCCACCTCGCGTGACTTGATCACGTGGATCTTCCTTTTCCTCTTCCCATCCTCTAATAACCCCAACAACTTCAACAACAATTCCATCATATATATTTTTGTTTCCTCCAACCATTTTCACGATGCCAATTCAAATCCATTCTCATATATTTTTATAATTCTACTTCTATCCATCAATCATAAACAATGGGTTTCCATTTTCACTTTGAAAAAAAATATTTCAGAAATCGAACACAGGAACCAACCGTGTGCCCTCACCGCACCCGATAATTACTCTTCTCAATAACAAGTCTGCATCGAACCTAACGCAGACCTATCTCTTGGGAACGCCTCTCCTCCTTCCCTGATCCGATTTGGGCCCTCACTTTGCAGCATCATCGACCGTCGGATCGGAGCTCCGGTTCGATCAGACCGGCTCGGAATTTTGTGTATGTGACCAGAATGCCCTCGCGGTTTGTGATGAATCTTTTACGCGTTCAGTGGCAGTACGGTCAAAAAGAGAGGGGAAAGGGAAGGGACCATGGCCGTAGGGAAGTTTCGAGGAGCTTACGATGCTCCCTGCGTAAACCGTCGGCGATGGAAGAGAGTTATATTGGAAAAATCTCGTGCGTGACGAAATAGCGACTCGGTGTACGATTTGAAAGGTTTTGGAATCTAGCGAGCGATTTGAAGGGCGTTTTGGTCAATTTGAAGAAATTTGAAGAGAGAAGGGATTTCGAGTCGACAGGCGAGCTGGAAAGAGGCGAGAAGAAAACGCGAAGTATTTTCAAGCAGCGTCCATCCGCTGACCTCTTCTTCACGTGAACGTGAAAGTTTTGGAGAATCTAGGGGTACATCGGGGATTCAGTCGAATTAGAGAGCAGTTTCTCGACGGTGATTCGTGAGGATTGTCCGCCATTGATGGAGCGAACACGAAACTGTTTGGATAAATACAGAGCGGTTACGGAATTGAGAGATTTGCAGTTGTGTGAGCTCTGAGAGAGGAATTTTGTTTCGCTAAGCTGTAGAAGAAAATGAGGAGGAAATCAGGAGAGATTTCGCGATACGGAATCAGATTCTTGGAAAAACAAATGGCGAAACGATGACGATTCAATATACGAGGCTTCTCCGAGATAAGAATGTCTCATCCGAGAATCCACGTCGCCACCGACCGCCAGAACTCCGCAGCCGACACCACCGCCGAGTAAAAAACGGAATTAAGAACGCCAGCGTTAAGATTTCAGAACTCGTGGCGAAAAAAAAAACCGAACAAAAACCGCAAAGATCGGAAAGCCAGAGCAGACACAGTCGAGATACGAGACGAAACTACAAAAATCCAAAACAGAAGACACAGAATCGTAAGAAAAGGCAGAAAGAGTCAAGAACCTTAAATCTGGAAGCAGCAGCGTGCGAGAGAGAAGCGGGACGGCTAGACTCCTCATAACCGTCAAGCGTAGCAGACGGAGAACCCCCGCCGCTCCAGGAAAGCGGCGTCGTAGGACTACATCTGGTAGAGTCAACATCCTTATTATTCCTGAACAAGACACCATCAGCGCATCTACCAACAACGGCCGACGCCGCGGTGGCCGTCCTGGACCTCGGCTGCCTAATCCCCCAAGTGAAGGGCACCGTCACCGGAAGAGGAGATTTGGAAGGCGAGGCAGCCTGCGACTGCTTCAAGCGCACCAACAACTCGACCACCACTCCGTCGTCGGCCATGGCGGCCGTAAGCCAGTCGTCCTTGACCATCATAAACAGCGAGAAAAAGGGAAAATGGGGAAGAAAAGGGAATCAAAGGAGATGGAAAGAAGAAGAAAATGGATTGAGAAATTGAGAGAGAAAGAGAGAGAGAGAGAGAGGGTGGCGGAGAGAGTAAAGGAGCGTATAAATATTGGGAAATAGGATAGAGAAAGAGAAGGGGAGTGGGGTTTGTATGTGGTGGTTGTTCAGGTTTCCCTTCTTCTTTGTTCCACTTCCTTGTCAGCTTCGGCGTGGGCCTCCCACTCTGACTCTTTTTTTTTTTCCTTTTTTTTTTAAATTTCTAATTTCTCACTTTTTTGTTTTTTTATTTTAATTTTAATTTTCAATTAAGCTCTTGGATATGTGGGCCCGTTAGACCTAAAAGTGACAGCTTCTATTTCTGTTTCGGGTTTTTCCGTAAACCCGGACCCTGATTTCCCTTTTCCCTTCCGCCTTTTCCTCTCCCTTGATTGCCTCGCCCTCCCACCCGTCGGTTATTCGGGTCGGGTCTTTTTTCATTTTAATATTAAATTAGTTAAATTATAAAAAATATCTCTAAATTATGAGATTTGTTTCAATTATACCTTTGAATTTTCAACAGTTTCGTTTTGGTTCGTGAAATTTGAAGTTTGTTTCAGAACGATCCTTGAAGACATTTTTGTTAATTTTATGGAAGAAAGACATGTGTTTTTATTGTTTTTTTCACGTATGTGTTCAAATGTGTTCACATAAGCAAAAATATATTTGCAAATATGTCATTTCTCGTTCATAATTTTTAGGGGAAAATGTCTCCTAGAGTTATTTTGAAACAAACCTCGAGAGCTAAAATGAAACTTTTTAAAGTTTATGAGTATGATTGAAACAAACCTTATAGTTCTGGGATATTTTGTAACCTATTAAATATCATATTATAAAGGATAGCTACTTTTTTTTTAAAGTTTAAATGCTCAAACCAAATGGACGAAACCAAACAAAAATTATCCTTTTTGAAGTGTCCACTTTTTTTTTTCTTTTCTTTTCTTTTTTAAAGTTCAACGATGGTGTGGTTATGCAATATTAATAAATCTTTAGGATGTTAATTAGTATCTCTTCTAAAAAAAAGTAATAAAATTATAAATATAGTTTAAATAGAGTAAATTTACTCGAGTTGATAGGTTTAGTCTTTCTTTATTTTTTTTAGTTTGTATTCTCATTAAGAGATGTTTCCTACCTTCATTTGTTCGCAAAATTAATGTCAAACTAACGTATCGATTTAAGAAAAAAAAAATGATCTCATTTTCAAAAAAAAAAAAATCTCAAAACTAAACCAATAAATCGGTGGAATTAACTGAAGTGACCAAACTGAAATCACTTAAACTAACTAAATTTGTCCATCAAAGGGACTATTTTCAATTTTATACTTAAAAAAAAAAAAAAAAAAAAAAAAAAAAAAAAAAAACTTAATAAACTAGTACAGTGATTAAAACCAACTAGCTAGATGGACTAAATTCATACTTTTAAAAATTGAACATATTAGTGTATATATATATTAAATTCAACAATATGATAAAGATTTTAATCTATGATTTTTTTTTTGTCGAATATATAATATTTTCATCAATCGCGTTGTTCACAAGTTGACACTGGTAAAAATAGTTAAATCCAACCAAATTATCTAACTTTATAATTTTAAAAATTAGAGTAGCTAGTAAAAATAGTTAAAACCGCCCAAATTGATTGAATTCATACTTCAAAAGATTTAGGGTGTGTTTGGTTTAACTTTTCAAGTGTTTAATTTTGAACAAAAAAAAAATCATTTTGAAAAAATTTATAGTGTTTGGCAACCACTAAAAATGACTTATTAGAAAATGAAATTGAAAAATAAATCATTTTGAGAGAAACACTTGAAACCAACTTTTTTCAAAAAGACTTTTAAGTATGCAATAACTTGTGTCTAAGAACACTTATGAGGAAATGTAACCAAACACATAAGTGTTTAAATTTTAAACAATTTTTATGCAAAATGTTTTTTAAAAAATGCATTCTTGAAAAACATTTAAATTAAAATGTATTCTAAACGGACCTTTAAACTATAGTCATTGAAATTGGATAAAAACAACATAAAATAAGTCATTAAACTTTATATTTTAGTTCTAATATGTTCTCGATGTATGCAAAACGAGTCCAATTCAAAATTTTATAAAATTATCAAATCCATCTGACATAAAATTGAATTCCATGTCTCATAGGACATTGAGCCTTAATTTTGTACAAAATGGATTCGTGAATTTTGAAGTTTGTTAAATAATTCAATGGCCTATTAAACATGAAATCGAAAACTTAAGAATTTATTCTACACGTTTTAAAGTTTAAAAACCTATTAAATATAAAATTGAAAGTTCGAACCTCTGTCAAACAATTTTTTAAAATTCAAGGATTAATTCTACAAAAATTTCAAAATCGAGGGACTAAACTCGTAATTTAGCTCATATAAAACCCCAATTCAATCAAGTCAATTGATAGATGGCCTATGTTTTGGTTTGGGTTGCATCCTTACCTTACTCCATCTAACCAACGTACGGTCCTTGTGTTGCACAAGTCTTCCAATAGCTGACTGCCACGTGTCGAGGTAGGAAGAAACGCACGTCAGCATGTCGTATTGAAAAAATCGTTAGCCCAATCGCCAGTTCCCCTTTTGGAAATCGGCCGTAACAATTGGGCAAAAGCCCCGAAGAAACTGCGTAATTTCAATTCTTTCCCCAAAATTCTCTCTAATTAATTTATTGTCAAATACGTCCACTTTTTGTACTGATTTGCAAAAGAGTCAATGAGTTGAATTTTGGGAAAAAGGAAATGAAAAAAAAAATACAAATAACGTTCCATTATAAGTTTTGTCCCTAAACTTTTAGTATTGTATTAATTTGGTTATTGAATTTTGAAAAGTGACGCATAGGTTCTTAAACCTATAATTTTGTGTTTAATTTTTGGGAAAAATGAAATGAAAAAAAAAATACAAATAACGTTCCATTACAAGTTTTGTCCCTAAACTTTTAGTATTGTATTAATTTGGTTCTTGAATTTTGAAAAGTGATGCATAGGTTCTTAAACCTATAATTTTGTGTTTTATAAGTTTTTGAATTTTAAAAAGTATTTGGTAAGTCCTTAAACTTTCAATTCTATGTCCAATAGGTCTCCAACTTTCAATTTCGTGTCTAATAAGTCTTTAACCTATTCGTCCATTTTTAAAATTCACAAACACACTAGATACAAATTTGAAAATTTGTGGTTTCAATAGACATAAAATTCAATTTTATATCTAACAGATTAGTTCATTTTAAAAAATCTCGAATATGTCAGGACCTACTAGACACAATGAAAAGTTATGGACCTATGTTAGACATTAATAAAGTTTTGAGACCAATTAGACACAAAATTGAAAGTTCAGGAATCTATTAAAAACTTTTTAAAGTTTAAAGACTTAATTGACACACCTGAAAGTTTACAAACTAATATTGTAATAAAACCAAAATAAAAAGTTTGAACCATTAAAATTTCACATTTGATACTATTTTTATATCTCCAAGATATTTTAAACTTTAGACTTTGTTATTTGTCTTTATTATATTTAGCCGCGACTAATTTTTTTCTTTTTTTTGGTCATTTGAATATTAGAGAGATTTTGGTCAATTGAGGTATACCGTTATTAATAAATCATGTATGGTTGAGAAAGAGAGAAAATTCAAATAATTTCTAAAATAAGAGAAAGGATATTATAGTAGTATGGATATTCATGTGTAGTGAGATTCACATGTGATAAATGATATGTGATATTCGGATGGGTAAGGTTGGAGATGTCTCTCTCGTCTCCGAGTTGTGGCCAGTTTTAACTCGTATTCACTTCATTTATCGATTTTGAAAATATGGAAATTAGATCATTTGGTTTCTTTTTTATGGGTAAAATTCTCTGTTCTAATTTTATTAATGTTGTTATTATTTTGAGTTCAATAATAACGTGGGGTGAAGATTCGTACCTCTATGGTACGTTATGGCCAAAGTTATATGCCTTAACTAGTTGTGGGAAAATTATTAGGTGTTTGGTGCAATGAGACCCTTTTTTTAAAACCGTCAGATGTAAATCTCTAAATTTGTTTGCTTCCTAATAACTCTTGGATACAAAATTATGGCTTTAAGTTATAAGATTTACATGTATAATATGGTATAAATATATGAACTAAATCGTTACAAACTATAACTCAAGTCGAAACTATACTGTTACTTCCATGAAAGTTGAACCTCAAAAGTGTTTTTTAATCTAAAACTTAAATCCAATGAAATTTTATTATTTCTTAAAAATATAGATTAAATGTTTATCATCATATCGAAAATCGTGTTTTAAGTTTAATCAATAGCAGTGAATTGTCTTGAACATTTTTTTTTTTTGAGTTGAACAATTTTGGGTTGAGAGATTGAACTATCTAACTTTTGAATGATAATTGGTGTCTTGTTTATCACTATATTGAGAAAAAAAACAAAAGAAAATTGTGAATGAATATTTAGTTTAACACTATTTAAAAAATAATAATAAATATATCCATAAAATATTTTATATTAGGGAAAAATCAATTTTGACCCCTGAACTTTGTAGGTTGTAGCAATTTTAACCGTAAACTTTCAATTTTAGTAAATTGAACCCCAAACTTAACAAATTGTATCAATTTGAACCTCCAACTTGCATAAATGTTGCAATGTAGACCTTTTGTCAACTTTTCATTTGAATTGCTATTAAAATATGTAATTGACAATTTCCTTTTATTTTTTTTTAATTCACATTACACCTGAGATAGTATTTTGTAAGAAATTGGTTGGAAAAACTCTTTAAGAAATCAAATATCTCAGACAATTCTTCTCATTATTATTAAAAAAAAAATCAGAGTTATTGGCAACAAGAAAAATCTAGCAAATATGAGAAATAAAAAACTCTAAATTTCTTTTTTTTTCCGTTTCCTAGATTTGTACATTCTTCTAATTAGCAAGAAAAAAAAAACATTAGAAGAAGGAAAAAAATCCCACAAAGTTCTTAGCAACAAGAAAAGACCAGCAAATATTTGAAGATAAAAACCTCCAAAATTTATTTGCTTTCGTAATCTTAAATAGCAGCAAAAAAAACTCTCATAAAATCCTCAACAACGAGAAAAAATCATCTAAAATAAAGTTTATTCAATATTTTATTTATAAGAAACCAATTCAGATGCAATGTGAATTAAGAAAAAAAAAATAAATAATCAATTACTTACGGTGGTTCAAAAAAAAAAGTTAACCAAAGGTATATTGTAACACTTTTGCAAGTTTAGAGTTAAAATCGATACGATTTGATAAGTTTGAGGTTCAATTTGATGAAAATAAAAGTTCAGGGTTAGAATTGATACAACTTGTTAAGTTTAGGATTCAATTTAATGAAATTGAAAGTTCAAGGTTAAAACTGATACAACTCGTAAAGTTTAGAGTTAAAAATGAATTTTTCCCTATATATTATTATTCGCTAAGTCTTGTCTCTCGTATTGCTGTATGCAATTTTGTTGGTCACGGGCATTGCACCAAAACATTTATGAGGATATCAATATTCGCACAATCGAATTGATTGCTCAATCAAAATTAGATAATACGATTTTAATGCATTTAAGTCTTTTTTGTTGGTTCTTAATCTAAAGTGAAAAAAAAAAAAATTAACAAATCACTATTTGTCCAAACATAAATATAAACGTTAAAAATAAAGCATATATTATACCTTTATTCACATTCTCAAAATGCATGTAACACACACTAGAGGAAAATCCATATTCAAATGAAGACAATTACAATAAAGGGGGGCCCAAAATAAAAAGTTAGCAATATACATTTTTTTTTTACAAAAAAAAAAAAAAAGAAGATGCTAAATGCTTTGTTGGATTTTGGGGAAACGAGTCATCGCTCACCTTGACCTCTCTATCTACAACAATTGTTAACCCGCATCAAGCAACGACGTTACTTGGTAGTAGCGAGGTGACAAAGGTCAGGACGTCAATGTAGAAAAATAACTTAGAACGATCAAATCCACTTCTTATATCGTATATTGATTTAAGATGTTGTTGAGGATCCCACATCGAAAAGATTGGTGGAGACCTCACAATATATAAGCTTCAAGGGTCACTCCTCCCATTGGCAATTGGTTTTTAGATGGAAGGACATATAATATAATATGGTATCAGAGCCCATTAAACCCAAACGGGTATTCCAATAAATTGGGCCCAAAGAGGCACCATGTTGAGGATCCCACATCGAAAATACCTAAATATTTGTAGAGAGTAATTACTATGATAACTTAGAAGGGAATAATAAGAAAGTTGGTCTAAATTCAAGTTATGTAGTATAATGCAAATTTTAAGAATATTTACATTTTTCTATATTTTTTTTAAAAAAGAATATTTATTTGATATATAAGGTTTTGTAAAATAATTTCAAATTATATTTAATTTTTTTTTAAGTTCTAGGAGATTTTTTCGTGTAGGTTATATGTCAATTACCACTAAGCTATGTTCACTCTGGCTAACTTTTTTCAATCATAGAAATATATCCCAAAATGACAAAAATAATATAAACTTTTAGTCATGTTACTCCATTTTATCACTACGAATTTTCTTTTAGGAACTAATATTTTATATCTGGCTAATTGTGTTAGTTGATCGTAGTGGATGTAATATGTAAAATTGATAAACTCAAATGAAATTTTCAAACTAGTGAAATACAATTTATGGATAACTAATGAAGTTTAACCAAATCATAGAGACAATTTTGAAATAATGTTCAAATCATAAGAACCAAATTGAAATTTGACTTAAATTACAAAAAAATCAATTGACATCCCTAGAATTTTAGGGTTTAAATTGAAACTATACACAAGGAATCAGGTCATGTACAAGAAGAATTAGATAGATTCATCTCATATTTTGAGAGAAATCAAAACCAAACTAGACAATTTTGATCCAATAGAAAACCATTACCAAGCGTCAAACTCCTCGGAAAACCATTCGAGTCACAACAGATGGAAGTTGCTGGAAATCAACCAGTGGAAGCTCAATACTAATGCACAACATGGTTTAAAGCTTCCAAGTCTGGTGGAGTGAACTGGATCATTCGTGACTCGACGAGTTCTTTGATAGGCACAAGTTGCAAAAAAATTCAGAGGAAGGAAGCAATTAAGATGTTAGAATCAAAAGTGATCATCGAAGTGGAATCGAACTTCGTCGAAATCGTCAAGCTCCTTAATCGAGAAGAGGAGGATTTATCGAAAATTTCTATACTAATCGAGGAAGTGGAGAAGTTGGTAACAATTGTAAATGTCATATTTTTCTCCAAAATGTCCGAGATCGAGCAACTTTTTGGTGCACAACCTTGTGCTAGTTGTACCTAATTTCTATTCCTCTTAATGAGCATTTATATTCATTAAAAAAGAAATAAAAGAAAAAACTATAAGCAGGAACAAATTGGTAATTGAACAATATTTTCTTTTTCTCCTTTGGGTGTGGACCGCTTTTTCATACTTGTCTTTATTTGTAGAGAATGTGAAATTGTGAGTATTTTTCTTTTCATTCTCATATTCCTTTATTTATTTGTCCATCGATTATTTTAGAATTATTTTATTTAAATAACGGAAAGAGAATTTCTTTGATTATGATTTATTCTCTTACTTTTATTTTGAATATTCATCTTATGATAAAACTTTTTTATTCTCTTTTATCCTCCATTCGGAATAAAAAGAAAAAGAAAATAATACTTCAAAAAAAAAAAAAAAAATCCACTCCCTTACAAGGCTATTAAATTACACTACTAAACTTTTTATTTGATCAGTCGAATAAAATTTATTATTGTATAACTTTTTTTAAGTTCAGTTCATCGTAAAACTTCATGAGTATCATACTATAAAATGCCCAAATGAGATTAACACAAATCAAACGCTTGAACTAAAAAAAAATCAAAATTTGAAACTATGAAAATTGTTAATAATTAAAACCTTGAACATGGTGATTTTCATAATTACACAAAAATATTCTTATCAAGGAATTTTGAAAGCTATGAAAATGTATATATATAAAAGTTATTTTGTTCATTTTTTTTTTCTTTCTTTTTTTTTTTTTTACCAAAGTGAACATCAAAGTATGATTGCGTTTTGTTATATGTAAAATACATTCAAAATTAGACCATCAAAATCCAAGATCAAATCAGAACCCGAGAGAAAAATTACAAGGAAGATAATAAAATATCAGTTTATCAATTTTCTTTAATACAATCATCAATTTCTTTTAGACAAAAACTACATCAATCTAAAATGCAAAAGAGAGAAGAAAAAGAAAAAGAAAAAAAAACTTTGGTCAAATTTTTTTCAAGAAAGTTGGAATAGGGAGAGCACTTGGCGGCGGTGAAGCGATGAACATCGAGGAGCCAGCATAGAATAATTCGAAGAACTTAGAGTGAATGAGATCAATTTCGATACTATCACTTGATTCGAAACTAGAGAGCAAGGGGTCATTCGAGTCATTTGAACCTACCGAATCCAAATCTTCTTGATTTTCTTTGTTGACAATGTCAGGGAATAATCGGTCCCTTATCAAACTCATTAGCTCTTCGTTGCGTTTTAGAATCTTAACCTTGCCAATGCCTAAATTGCAGGCGTTCGTAGATTTGGGGGCCACGACGTTCTTTGTACAACTCCGTCGAGATTGGTCCGTCCAATTGAGATTAGGGTATGGAATTAGGTAATGAGGAGGCGAAGAAATGGGCGTATTCAAAGAAGAGTATTTGAAGGAATGCTGATAATTGTGAACTCTCCAAGGCATCGTCGAATTGCAATGAAAATACCAAAAGGTTGAAGTTGAACTGAGAGTAATAGCTATGATTTCGAGGGGAAGAACAAGAAAATTGGATCAAATAACTGAAAGTTGGAGTGATATTTAAAAAGAAAAACAATCAGTTTTGTATAAGGAAACGGGAGATTGGAATTGGAATTGGGAATTAACTTTCGGGTTAGGTTGCAAAAAGTAACTAATTAATAACAATTTTATGTTTCGTTTATCAAAATAGTTGTAAAAAAAAAAGATTAAATTATTTTTTTTCTAGCAAATCTAATCGTAAAAGGATTATATTATGAGTTCGACAAAAGTAATTTTAAAATTCTCTCTATCATTACTGTTTTGCATACAATACACAAATCACTAAAATTATATAATCTTTTTTTAAAAAAAAAAAAAAAAACTCCCAATTCTAATTCTTCTCTTTATAATTCCAAATTTGCTTTATTTTTTACTTTCAAAATTTTAACTATTTTGTTTAAAAACTTAATTTCCCACCAGAAATAGAGTTTTAACTTTCCGATCTCCTTCAACAAATTGAAATCCAATTACAATTAATCTCCTGGTTTATTTAATTGATTTTGAAATGGGTTTTCACAATCATATTATTAAAGTCCCATGTTTTTGGTTTTTAAAACAAAAGTAATTATTATCCAAAGATAAAAATATCCCATGCATCAGGAATTCTATTATCCTTCCTAGAGATGAGACTTTTAAGACATTTGTTTCTTGAAAAATGAAGAGGAAAGAGAAAATCATTCATTACTTTTTAATTGATAATTGTTTTAAGTTATCACTTATTTATTATCTAATATAAATATTTTAATTAAATCCAATAATTGGAAACAAGAACAAAAAAGGAGAAACTAGTTTTAGTTGTTCCCAAAAGTTCTATACAAATTTTGGGAGTGTTTCTAAAAAATGAGAAGCAAGAAACATACATAGTTATTAAATGCTTAGATTTCTTAATAAAATTAGAAACAAGAAACAAGAAACGAGAACGTTATCAAACAGGCCCTTAATTTTTTCAATAAAAAGAAAAAAAAAAGTCTATAAATCAAATAGACATTTATCTTCTATATCCAAACATAGACATTAAACCGATTCTTCCTCTTCCTTAAAGCCACTCCTTCCTTCTCGACTATCAAACCAAACTATTCTCTTTCTAATCTATTGAACCATTCATTATTTGCTCAGATTTCTCCAAGCTGAAGAAGGTTCTAAGAAGACAGCCATACCATCAAATCATCACACAAAATGCAGTCTAGTTTAGAGGAAACAACCACCATATTGGACAAGATTAAGGTTCTAAAATGCAGTGGCTAGCTAACTAGTACGACGAATGAGCGGCTGTTCTACACTGGCACCTCATCATCCATCGCCTCGCCACAACCGAGTTCTCTACCTCTACCTACTTTCTTGACAAGAAAAAAACATCACTACAACTACAAGCAGAGATATATTATAGCTGCAAGTACAGTAAAGAAGGGTTATCTCACAAAGAATGCCTTTTTGTAGAACCTACAAGGCTATACCAGTGTATGATTATGAATGGTATATTTGTAGTCTCTGACTCTCTACGAGGGTAAGCTAGGTGGAATTCTGATTATCTTCCACTGTAAATGAAGGTCAATTATGAATTGTATATTTCAGCCACACATTTTTGTAAATTGGCTCATCCCAAACTAATCAGATTTCACCAGCATTTTGTAGATTTGTCCCCAGTCTACTAACCTCATACCAATTCCCCCATTGTATAAACAATGGTTGGATTAACAAAATCGATAAATAAAGGAGCATGATATTGGATTTCTATAGAAGTATTCTATATATTAGAAGAAACACATCAGATTTCTATCAATCGAAATGCTAGTCAGGGCCAGGTGATATTGTGTAAAAATTTCGATGGAAAATATGAACTACCAATGTTTCACGAATATAAACCTGAATACATAATGATTATAGCTTCTTTAAGAAGTGGAAAATGGTAATTTGTTAATTTAAATGGTGTCCACGAATCTCTTGACTTGATCAATTTTCTAAAGAATATCCATCGATCTCATTCGAATCATTGGAGAAAAGAAGCAAGTAAATGCCATAAAGGGTTGGAAAAACTGCTAATCCACTGTCATATCCATCGCTAGTAAATTCACTCAATCCCAAAGTACTTCAAACTTTGAGTGTAGAGATGATTCAACAAAAATATCACATGAACTAAATTTCAGTAGCACAAATAGAATAATAGGTCCTTAAGAAAATTCGTGTTCTCAATCTTAACAAATTCAAAGTAAGTGAACATTGAAGTTATAAATCGAAAGCACCTCAGAACCCTAGCTTGGTGCGACGCCAGTGCCTGCGCTTTGCGTTGTATCTGAAAAACGATCGAAAGTAGAACGTCAGAATGTAAGACTCAAAAATCGAAGCGAGACAGATTCAAAAGGAAAATATGCTGATTCAAACGGCGTAGCCTTAATATACCTGATCGTGTTGTCGGTTCTCAGGCGGATCCAGTGCGGGATTGGCCTGTTCTGCCTCATCTTCTTCGCGAGCTTCTTCTTGATTCTGAAAGTCTTGTGAGACGGCTGCGGATTGGAAGAGAATAGAAAATCGAATTACAAACTAGAACAGTTTCAATCATCCAACGGAGAACGAAGAGAACAGCACTAGGTTTAGGCGGAAAAAAAGTTCAGAGAGTCGCATAGCAATACGTACCATTTTCGAGTTCCGGTGATCGGCGGCGAGCTTCAAAGCAGATGGCGGTCTCAGAAAAAACCCTATCTGTAGCGAATAACTTTTATACGCTCCACTGAAAATGGTAATCGAGATTTGCCCGCGGGCAGCCGAGTCGGATGTTTACTCTCAGTAAATGGGCCTGAAATTAAGCCCAACTTTGACCACGCTCTTGAAAAGTCAATTGGGCCAACATGAAACTCATGGCCCAAAAGGTAGGGCTATGCCCATTAGTTATTTTATTTTATTTTTTGTTTTTTTTTTTAAGAAAGGTATTTCATTTTTAGGGAATAAACTAAAATATAACTTATTTAAAATGTACTAAAAGTTAAAATACTAAATAGAAAAAAAAAAATGTACTAAAGCTTCTAACAATATATAAACAAATCTTTTAAAAATGAAATTCAAAGAATATATAAACAAAATTTTTAACCAAAAAAAAAAGTTACAAAAACGAAATTCAAACAATATATAAAAAAAAATTTATTAAAAAAAAAAACAAAGGACATTCTATGTTGTTCTTATTTTAAAGAAAAAACATATATATATATATATATATATATAATCAAGGGTTGTGCCTCTATGGCTGCCTATCTAGCTATAGGAATATCCATACTCTAGAATTAGTCATCATTTTCTTTTTTTTAAAAAAAAATAGACTTAATTAGCCAACATGCTTATTGCTCAACTAGTTAAACATATATCTTCGATCAACAGGTCGGAAGTTCAGATTCCTACACCTCCCCATATTGTTTAACTAAGAAATTAAAAAATAAATAAACTTAAGTATATATTAATTTCACCCTTGAGTTAGATTTAAAACTTAATTGGATGAATTTGAGAGTTGAATAAATTAAGTATAAAATTAAAAATAAAATCAAATATTCCATTTTGTTTATACCCAACAACACTTTCACAAAGAAAGTTGCAATTTCCTTTTTTTTTAAAAAAAAAAAAAGAAGAAAAAAAATGAAAGATGCAACTTGATCCTAAGTTTGACAAGGTAAATGCATCTATTAATAAAAATATATAATCTTAAAGATCTCATAAATGTTCTTTTTAAAGCATTTAAATTCATATTGAACTATGTAAACTTCAACACATGGATCAAACATACCTATTTGTTAAAGTCCAAGGACTAAAAAGGTATTTTTCTCAAAATTAAATTATCTTTAATATTATTATTTCTTTTGATTTTCTTTTCAATTTTTAATTTTAAAAATTTTGTCGTGTTTGATAGGGAAAATACCAACTTGGATTTAAATCCAGCACAAGTTATTCTAACCCTTCTGATACGTTCTATGAATGAAAATACAGTGTTTTGCAATTGACACTTTGAAACAATGACATCTTTCTATATTGTACGAGCATATAATATTACAACTTAATTTCCAACACATTTTTTCTAATATAAATTTAATTATTCAACGAGACTGGCACGTGACTCGTGTGGGACCCCATGTACAAAAAACGTTGCTACTTGCACACAATTATATTAAAAGTCATGTCATTTTATTTGACCCGAAATGATATCGATCATTATTTATTATGGTAGATAAATAATTATTGATCTTTCATCTACTTTGATGGAAAATACTTACATGTGTATCACACTTTGTTGTTTTCCTTAATGGACATTTTCTCTAATCGTAAGTTTTATGCCGAAAATTCATATTAATTTATGATGGTATATATTAGATTAATTTCATATATTTCTTAAAAAATATAATTATTGAAAATGATTTACATGTGATTTCTGGATGATTCGTGCAAAATCAAGAGAAATACTTACCTCATGTCTGGACTAAACATATTACTTTGTAATATTTAAAATTGATCGTCATTCATTATTATTATTTTTTTTTAGTACATCAACATTTGGGGATGGGGGGATTTGAACCTCTGACCTCATGGTCGATGGTACATGCCAATTACCGCTGAGCTAAGCTCGCTTTGACGATCGTTATTCATTATAGTCTACCTACTTCATTAATATTAATAACTTTTTTTCTCTCCAAAGTTACAAGTTGCATCCCAATAATTGATATAAATAAGTTTGAAAATAATATTTTTAAATTCCAATAGATAATAAACTATTTATCATAATGTAAGTGGATTCTACCATTTTATGCAAGTTGAATCTTTTGAAAGGAAAACTTTTGGAAATGTATATGACATTATGAAAGAGAGTGAATTTCTTAACATCTAAATTATTGGCATCTAGAAAGGCAAAGTTTTTTTTTTTTTTTTTTTTTGGGAGAAAAGAAAGACAAAGTTTTATACATTAAAATAATGACTCATCAATATTACGCTACGACATAAAAAAAATATAGGTTAAAAATCACTTTTAGTCCCCAAACTTTCATGAAAGTAACATTTTAGTCCCTGAACTTTGATTTATAACGATTTAGACCCTATACTTTCAATTTTGTAACGATTTAGTCCTTGTACTTTCAATTTTGTAACAATTTAGTCCATGAACTTTAATAAGTAACAATTAGTCCATGTACTTTTCAAATTTGTAACGATTTGGTCCCTATCGTGAAAAATTAATGTAAAGATTTAATGAAATTTTTTACCAAGATAGATCAATAAACTAATTTGGGACTCAATATGTTAGTAAGCTACAAAGTTTAATCATTAAATAATAAAAATCGACATTTAATTTTGATGATTTTTTTTTTTTTTGCAACAAGGATTAAATTGTTACAAATTTGAAAGTATATGAACTAAATTGTTACAAATTTGAAAGTATGAGGACTAAATTGTTACTTATTAAAGTTTAGGGACTAAATTGTTATAAAGTTAAAAGTACGGGACTAAATCATAACAAATCAAAGTTTAGAGACCAAATTGTTACTTCATGAAAGTTTAGAGACCAAAAGTGATTTTTAACCAAAAATCTTTATTGAGAAAGAGAGAAAAAGAGAGCCTTTAAAACCTGTTTTTAACTTCCAAGTGGTATTTCAATGTCAAACTTTTAACTTGTTAGGATTTTGTATTTATAAAACGTAAATTACATTCGTTGAATGTTTCTACAAAATCATTCAAATCCAAAATCCTTTAAAAAGTAATAATAAACATAGAGAAAAGCAAAAGATTTTAATATTAAAAAAAAAAACAAACTTTGTATCAAGTTGGTTACATTTAGAACTGATATTTTACTCTCCTAAAAACTTGTACTGATATCATTTTCAAAAAAAAAAAAAAAAAAAAAAAAAAAAAAAAAAAAAAAAAAAAATCAACAAGCTTATTAGTACTCGTATCCACACAATAGATAGCTTCACATGGTAGAACCATGCCACCGGCTATAAATTTACTTCCAATTAGATTGGTTATTATAATTGATTTTTTTTTTTTTTTTGTTAAATCAAGTAACTTTTTAAATTGATTTAACACATGCAAAGACACTTGAGTCTAGCAAATAAGGTAATAACGATTCAAAGCCTACTAAAAATTGTAGTTACAGTAACACTCTAATCAATACAAAAGAAGTAAGAATCTTTCATGTGAAAAGACAACCATACAGAACAATGAGTTCAACACGCCATGCGTGAAGTTACATACGTTATCAAACAATTAAAACATGGAGCATGATTAAAATCATTATCATACATTCCAATCAAAAGATTTGAGACGTATGCTTGAATGAAAGTAATTGATTGAGTAAGAGATTTGATCAAAGATCTGAATAGTTGGATAAACGAATGATTAGACTCCAAATAGGACAATCTTCTCATGATATGAATGAATGAAAAGGAATGTTCAACATACATATATAGTTCCACAACAAACTATTCATATTTGCTAAAAGAAATTAGCCAAATTGATGAAAAAATATACATATTTATTACAAGTTCAAGACATGTGAACTGATTTTATTGGGTTTTTTTTTTTTTTTTTTTGGGTCAGTTTGAAACTTGAACTAACCTCTTGTTTGAGTAATGACCAAAGCCAAAAAAGAGGAGTTTTTAAAATGTTTAAACACACTCGTGAGACCCACTAGATATCAAATTGCTTGCCAGAAAGGCTTCACAAAAATGGCTCCGCGATTGCCGTCTTTGTCAGCAATGGTCAAATATAAAACGCCCATTCTTTTCTCTGCTCACAACTATCAATTTTCTGCTCTGTTTTTCTCTCAGGCATTTTCACAAACACCTTGTGTGCAAGACAAAGTTATGCCATGGCCAGGCCTCAAAGGCGATATCGCGGAGTGAGACAGAGGCATTGGGGCTCTTGGGTCTCTGAAATTCGTCATCCTCTGTTGTGGGTCTCTCTTTTTTTCTCGATTTGTTCTGTTTTTTTTTTTTTTTGAAGTAATCGTGTTGAATTTCGGGCTCTGTTCTTACAGGAAGACGAGGATTTGGCTGGGGACCTTCGAGACGGCGGAGGATGCAGCGAGGGCTTACGATGAAGCTGCGAGGTTGATGTGTGGCCCAAAGGCAAGAACGAATTTCCCGTACGATCCGAATGCGATTCGTTCGTCGAATTCTAGGATTTTGTCGGCAAATTTGACTGCGAAATTGCACAGGTGTTACATGGCTTCTCTGCAGATCAGTAACCAGGCTTCGCGGGAGTTTGAAAGAGGAATTCCGCCGCCGTTTCCGCCGGCGCCGGTTTTTGGTGGTGGGGCGAGTTCGGTGGTGGAGGAGATTAGACCGACGGCGGTGATGGCGGCGGAGCAAGCGCCGCGTGCGGCGGATTGGATGGTGAGAAGCGTGAAAATGGAAAGTGAATTTGGGGAACTGAAATTGTTGGAAGATGATCACATTGAGCAAATGATTGAGGAGCTTCTTTATTATGGATCCATGGAGTTTTGTTTGTGAGACTAATTGGAGATTTATTAATGAGTTAGCCACCATGGATTCTATGTAAATTAAAGGTTTCAATTTTACTTTTTTTTTTTTTCCTACTCTAAGATATGGGATAAATTAGATTAAAATTTTTGTTGAAAAAATATTTTGATCACGATAGTTTTAGGTCTATTTAAAAGTTTTAACTTTATAAAATGTATATTTCAATTATTAAAGCTTTTTATTTATTTATTTTTTTTTTGAGAAGAATTATTAAAGCTTTTAAAAAAATTACTATTTTTCATTTTATCTTTATTTTGTCTTTAATATTTGGATAACGTAACTTTGAGTGTGTGTAATATGTTGACGTGGATATATTGGAGCCACTTGGATTGATTTTGATAGGGGAAGAATATGATATAGACAAAATAAAATCAATTTTTTTAAAAAAAAAATTATTAACCAAAATGGTTTTTGGAGCGAGGGTCTAATTTTCGTAGGGATGAATCCCGAAATTAAAAATTAGGACCAGATCATAATGCAAAGTATTTTTTTTCTTTGGTGAATTCAACCATGTTTGGATAGAGGAGGTATATACTAATTATCATTGATTTATGCTCATTTTGACATGCAATAGGTAAGTGTAAATATATTTTTCTAAATCATTATAATTTTTGGTATCCAAAGTTAAAATTTTTAGGAAAAACAACATTAATTTTTTTTTTTTTTTAAAGAGAACAAAAATATGTTTTTTTTTTTTTTTTTTTTTTTTTGAAGATAGAGAACAAAAATATGTTGTTAACCGCTACACTGTTCTTTTGATTTTATTTTTCAATAAAGATGGTCAAATGATTAAACGATAATTTTTCATTTCATAGGGATGTTTATAATTTTTTTGGTTAAATTATCATAAATACCCTAAACAATGGGTTGGTTTCAGTTATACTATTGAACTTTCAAAACAACCTTCAAAGGTTTTTTTCGTTAAATTTATTGATAGAAAATGATGTGTTTACATGTTTTTATTATTATTATTTCGCATATATTTTCAAGTCTATTCACATATACAACAATACATATGCAAACATATCATTTTTCAGCCACGAATTTAACGAAAACAAGCCTTCAAAAGTCATTTTTTAAACTTCAAGGACTAAAATAAAACTTTTCTCTTTTTAGTTTATGATCAAGGCTTAAAAACATAATTCAACTAGTCCAATTATTATTATTATTTATTTTCATTAAGTTTTTTTTTTTTTTTTTTTAAGGCGTATAATTAAAAAGATATATGTCCGATTCCTGTGTTGGGCTGTGGAGCAACAGAAATTGAATGAATTTTAATGATTATATATAATTCATTTTGTTTTTCTCAAAAAAAAAAAAAAAAAAAAAAAAATCATTTTGTTCCCCGCAAGGCCACATCTATTAAAAAGTTCTAATGTTATTTGTTGTTTTTTATTATTATTATTTTTTTTAATATTTTGTTCTCATTATATTATCATACTTTACATTCCCCAGCAATGGTTGGATAAATCATGAGTTTACAATCATTAATAGTTTGAATTTTAATATCAAATAACGTGACACCTTTTTAGCTACATTAATCATTTCATCTGATTTTCGCTCACATGATCCTTATATACAAAATGGATCAATGTTTTTTATTTTCTCTTTTTATTATATTAAATAATTTGTATATGATTGGCTAATTTCAAATCTCTCCTATCCAAATCCATCCACATAAAAATTAAAATAAAATAAAACCACGTAAATATTATTCATATTTATTTAGTCTAGTTAAATAGAAATATTACATAGTTTATAAAACAATTGTGGATGACATATCAAACGTTCAAGATAACAATATTTGATTCGAATCTCGAACTTCTTGATCCATGTGATACATGTCAATTACCACTAAACTTGGTTCACATTACCAGCGTGACCTTTTTTGTTTTTTTGTTTTTTTGTTTTTTTTAAGAGAGCTTGATCTCTTTTGTTAACCACTAATAAAATGCAACATTAGCTTGGATATTATCAGATGTAACCCATAACGTGCATTGATGCACATAATAAATAATTATACTAGGCTTTGAAGAAAGTAAATCATATTAATTATCAATCTCAACATAACTAAATTGATTAAGACATTATAAATCTTCACATCCACATCTCATTTAACTAAAATAAAAATCATATTCACTAGAAAGTTTGATGTATTTTATTTTATTTCTTACATTTTTAATTACTTACCAAATTTATTATGTCAATAATATTTGATTTTAATTATGCTATATTCACAGTTATTGTTTTGTTTTTTGTTTTTTGTTTTTTTTTTTTGTTTTTCATCTAAATGAATTAGATTTGTATAATGGGCGGCCCATTAACCCCAGTATCCAGTAACATAAATCGGCCCGGCCCAACGACCGATTTTCATTTTATGTTTTTATTAAATATTTCATATTTTGGCGTTTGCAAATTGCCGTAGTAACAATAATTTATGCGAATATGAATTAATGAATTTTATGCGACATGACGTATGCATGTGATACATACACTTAAATATAACATCAGTTTTTTTTTTTTTTTTTTTTTTTTTTTTTTTTTTTTTTTTTTTGCTGCCAACAAGAGCATAGCTCAACTGGCATAAAGATGTACTGATAACCACGAGGTCAGTGGTTCGAATCCCCCACCCTACATTGTCAAAAAAACATCAGTTTTTTTTTTTCAAAAAATATATATATAACATTAGTTTTCCGTGTTGACGTGACACAAGTGGTGAACTATCATTTTTCAAAAAAAAAAAAAAAAAAAAGGTGAACTATCTATCCACCTTTTACAAAAGCAAATAATATATTTAAATATTAGATCTTTCTTTGTTTATCAATTTTAATCACTCAATTACAAAACTCATTTTTCCCCGATCACAAATTGTCACACTATTATTTTAAATTATTTATAAAATTGCATATTATTAATTAACATATATCTTAAAATTAAATTAAACAATTTTAAATTGAAAAATTAAATAATGACACATTCTATCTTATAGCCAATTTGAATTTAATCCAACCAAAATTGATTATGTCATAAATTAGTTTAATCGAAATTCAGCCATGTCAACATGATGAGACAAGTTAATCTAATCAAACTACGTTGTGTGTATCCGTTGCCATAAATTAACCAATAATATTGTGTAATGTGGTAGAAAGCTCAAATTAGAGAGGCCTAAAGCCCATCTATTTAAGCTCGAGGTCACCTCTCAATCAAGAGGATGGAAAATTCAAAGAATTCAAAAAGATTTTTGAGAAAACTAAAGACTATGAAGACCAACTAATGCCTATGAAAAATAAAAGACTTTGGGAATTCGATTAATTCTTCAAGATCATCAAGCTAGAGGTCTATCATTCAAGAAGATCAACAAGCACGAAGTAGATCCAAACAGATCAACAAGACAAATGGCAATTCAAGAAGATCGACGAACCCAAAGGGTCGATCATCCAAGCCGATAAACGAGCCCAAATATCAAAGTTTACAATTGTGAGAGAAAGAATTAGAGTATAAATATTAGAAATTTTACAAACCCTAAATTCAATAAAATTCAAGTTAAATCACACGCATCAAATTCTTTTTTTTTTCTCCTTTTAATTCGAAATATCGTGTGAACACTTAGGGTCTGTTTGGAATACATTTTAATTTTAATGTTTTTCAAGAATAAATTTTTTTAAAAACATTTTGTATAAAAATTGTTTAGAACTTAAATACTCATATGTTTGGTTACATTAATTTATAAAACATTGGTTCAAGAGGTTGAACTATTTGAAAATTGTTAACTATATACAATAATTAATAGAAGCCTTTTTGGTTGAAGTCAACCGCTTTTTTTTGGTCAAAGTCAATTTTGGGTACCAAAACGTGCAACTATTTATCCAATTGCTAGCATTTATTAGTGACCCAACTTTAATGACATGCAATTCCTAGCTTGTCCTATATATATATATTTTTTGAAAAATGCTTGTCCTATATTTAAGTCAATGTGACTTTATATTATATACCGACTTTGAATTTTCTTCCTCTTTCTAATACGTCATAATTTCATAACAATTTATTACCATAACTTTATATAAGATATATTTTCACCTTGTACGTATGATGTATATATCATCATAAAGAGTTGGAGAGTCATTTTATGTTCTTCAAAGTTCAAATGTGTTCGTGTGTTAATTATACATGACTTTTGTTAATTATGTATGATGGAAAATTTTGGTTAATAAATAGATCATAAATTTGGAGTATAAGGTTTATTTAGTCCCCGACCCATCATTTGACGTTGAATGAATTATACTTTTAGGATACATAGTTGATTAAACTAAAGTTAGATTCAACTAAAGAGTCAAGTGGATGGTCAAATTAAATTAAGGTTCAAAGGTTACCAATTTGAAAGACATAATTAAAAGTTTTTAGGGTTTGGAGATTAAAAAGATATATAGTACTCAAACTTTAAAAAATACAAACTAAATTTATAATTTAATGAATATGAGTTTAGCTTAGGGATTAAAGCATCTACCTTTCTCTACGATTCGAAGCTTAAATCTTCATCTTATAAAATTGAACAAAAACCTAATCCTCCATGCCCAATGGATTTTAGTAAACCTAATTCCAATTTCCAAATAAAAGTTGTTAAGAACTAATGGTTTTGTTTAGTGGCATTAGGCATGGAAGAAAAAAGTAAAGGAACTTTTTTGAAAATTGGTTCAAATTGATTTATAGTGGCAACCTAAGGGATATTAAGAATAGAACTAAGGGGAAAAAAAACTATGGAAAAATAAAATTTAATGAGTTTTTAAGAGAAATATTCATTGGAAAGTTTGAAAATGGAAAATTTTCATATACTTGGATAATATAGTTAGTTTTATTGTTTTCATTAATTGGTTGTATGTCAGCATCCTTTTAAAAATGATGTAGAATTCAATAACATTATAATTATTTTAAAATTAAAATTTATAAGGTGTGTTATAGGCAATTTTGGACCACTCGATGTACAAGGAGCTGATGAGGACAATTGGGAAGAAATTGGGCTGAGAGATTCGGCCCGCTCGCGCGGGCCGAGCCCGTCCGACTCCGTTTGGTCCCTACTGCCTCCGGCCGCCCTGGTTCCGCCTGGTTTGTCCCGAAACGCCTCCGAACTCTTAAAAACCCTAGGAGAATGAGCATGTATTTGTACCCATCTTCGCCATTGAAGAAGGGGACCCAAACTCTCTACTCTCTTCTCTTACTCCCTAGCCCTCCTACTCTCGTTTTTTGACTTAAGCATCGGAGTCGGTATGGCGGTGCGTAGGTTTTCCGTCTTGCAGGTCACGTCTTCCCCCGCTCTCAAACAAATTCACTGTCGATTATCACGTTGAGCGAAGGTAATTTACCTAGCGAAATTTGATCATCAACAATGTGAACGAAGAAAATATGTACTACTTGGTAGTAGAAACTTTCCCATTTTATAATTTAAGAATAAAAGAAAAAAAAGGAAAAAAAGAAAAAAAGAGGTTGTTACTTGTTGGTTTCTTTCTTGGCCCTTTCCTATAGGAATCGAGTTGAGTTTGTAAAGTAGAACTCCAATTTCTATTATTCTATGCTTTCTTTTTTTGCTTTTAATTTTATTGCTTTGACTTCTCTTCCATTTTCGTTCTCAACATGCTAAGGGTGTGTTTGGTTTTACTTTTCAAGTGTTTAATTTTAAAAATAAATCATTTTGAAAAAATTTATAGTGTTTGGCAACCACTAAAAATGATTTATTAGAAAATGAGATTGATAAATAAACCATTTTGAGAGAAACACTTTAAACCAACTTTTTAAAAAAGACTTCTTAGGTAAACAATAACTTGTGTATAAAAACATTTGTGAGGAAATACAACCAAACATAGAGTGTTTAAATTCTAAACAATTTTTATACAAAATGTTTTTTAAAAAATACATTCTTGAAAAACATTTAAATTAAAATGTATTCCAAACGGACCCTAAGCCAATCAAATAACATTTGTCTACATATACATAGACTTAAAAGTTAATAATAGCTAAATCACAAACTTGGTTCAATGATTTTATAAGTTGGATTTGATTTTTGTGGTTTCAAAACTTTCAAATTGGTTAGGTTTAGTCGAACTTCACAAATTGTGTCTAATGTTAACACATTGACACACTTTTTACTTCCCAATGAACTCATGATTTCTAACATTAACTAACTATAACAAGATTTATGATTGAGTAAAAAAAAAAAAAGATAAATTTTTAAAGTGGGTAAAAGATAGTTTATAAACAATGTGTGAAGTTTAACTAATCCAGAAACAAGACACTAAATGGAAACTAAACCTATCGACTGAATCGAAACGTTTAAAATTAAAAGAATCAAATCAAAACTAAGTAAAACTATAGAGATTAAATTGAAACTTCTGATATAATACAATTGAAATGAAATTAAATAGAAAGATGATCACTTGAAATGATAATTTTTAATTCATGAGAATCAAATTAAACCTAGGTTGGAATTTGGAAACTAAATTTATATATATATATTTAAACAACTAAATTTATATTTGCCAACAAGAGCATAGCTCAACTGGCATAACGTTGTACTTGTAACCACGAGGTCTGTGGTTCGAATCCCCACCCCCACATATTGTCAAAAAAAAAAAAAAAAAAAAAAAAAACTAAATTTATATTTCAATTCAACATATGATAAGAAAATAATAATAAAATAACAAAATTAAAAAAGTCCATCCAAGGCAATGGTCTAATAAGGCGAGTCACATTGGCAAGGTCTTCATTTCCAAATCTCTGCAATTTCCACTTCTCAACTTTCTTCCACCAATGTCCGCCGCCTTCTCTTCCTGCTTCCGCCCTACCTCCGACCACCGTCGCCGTCGCCGCCGCTCTCCGCCGCCAATTTCCGGCTGCCCCAATCTCACCACCTGCATTTACCACACCAATTTCGCTCTCTTCTCCCTCTCTTGGTCTCAATCCTTCTTCTCTCATTCCCTTCTCCTCCACTTCCACCAAAACCCTAATCCCTTCGATTCACCTCCGAATCCTCCTTCTTCTTCTCCAATTTCTTTTCGACTTCTCATCAAACCTCTAATTCCATGGAAGAAACACGGCTCTGAGAAGCTTTCCGACAGTATCCACGTCTTCTGGGACCTCCGCCGAGCCCGTTTCTCGTCCTCGCCGGAACCCCATGCCGGATTCTTCATCGCCGTCGTCGTCCACGGCGAAACGACTCTTCTCGTCGGCGATATGATCAAAGAAGCCAACGCGAAGATCAGAGCGGCGAAGCCCCAAATTTCTCAAACCCTAATTCTGAAAAGGGAACACGTGATCGCGCACAAAATCTACACCACGAAGGCGAAATTCGGCGGTCAAATCCGAGAAATCGAAATCGACTGCGGCTTCTTCGACGACGGCGACGACGAATCGGGGCTCTCGTTCAGCGTCGACGGGAAAAGGGTTCTGCAAATCAAGCGGCTGAAATGGAAATTCAGAGGAAACGAAAGAATCGAAGTGGCTGGAGTTCCGGTGGAGGTTTATTGGGACGTGTACAATTGGATCTTCGAATTGGAGAAAGAAAACAGAGGAAATGCAGTGTTCATGTTCAGATTCGAAGAGGAAGACGAAGAACAGACCAATTCATTAGCTCGACAGCAGAACTGGAACCTGGGATTGAACGAATTGGAATGGAGGAGGATGAAGAGCAGCTTATCCTCGTCGTCGGTGTCGGCTTCGGTATCGATGTCGTCGACATCGTCGGCCGGAGCCAGTTCGTCGGTGATGGAGTGGGCAAACAGTGAAGACAGCGATCTAATCGGAGCTCCAATGGGGTTTTCTTTACTGATTTACGCATGGAGAAGGTGAAATTTCACAGCCCATTTTCACATTGTAGGTAAAAGAATTACAAGAAATCCGCCATTTTCAATACAGCTGATTCATTGATTTCCAGCTCCCCTGTTACTCTTTTAGATAAATTTATCAGAAAAAAGTTTTGTTTGTTAATCTGTGATGATCTGGATGAGTTTAGCTTTGGATTCTGTTTAGTGATTAGCAAGTTTCTCCGACCAGATGACAAACTAGGTAATGGGTGTGTGTCGTTTTCCTGTTTGAATGGGGACAAGTAAAATGGGTAATGAAACTGAAACTGAAAGAAGATGAATGACGCCATTAAAGTTCCGTTGGGAACAGTGAAGAAGAAGAAGAAGAAGAAGAAGATGGGGAAATGGAGAATTTTTCGTTAAAAGAAGTCTCGTGAACTCAGAAAAAGAGGTGGAAAAAAGAAAAAGAAGAATTAGAATTTTGAGGCTTAAATTATAATTCCCTTCTGAACTTTTCTTTTATTCGGTTCCTTTTTCTTACTTAGGAATATAAAGTTGTTTTTTATGGCTAAATTATAAACTAAATTATGAGGTTTGTTTAAAAAATGTCTTGTACTTTGAAAAGTTTAAAAAATACTCCTAAACTTTGAAAAATGTTTCAAAAATACATTTGTCGTTAATTTTTGGATGAAAATTGTTAAAGTTTCAGTTTTAAAAAATACACTTGAACTTCTAAAAAAAATATCATTATTGAAATATGCTTCATTCTTTTTTTTCTCATCCCACCGTAAATTCTAACAGTTTCCATAAAAAAATAAACGACGAGAATATTTTTGAAACATTTTTCAAAGTTCAAGGATATTTTTGAAACTTTTCAAACTTCAGGAACATTTTTAAAACAAACCAGTTTAGGGGTATTTTTTATAATTTAGTTTTATTTATTTATTTATTTTCCTTCCTAAAGTTTTTTTTTCTTCAAAAAATAATTTTGATGTGATAACTGATAATTAAGAGGAATCTTTTTTTTTTTTTTTTCTTTGGAGAAAAATCCTGAACGATTGAAAGTATTTTCCTCCTGCTGCTTTTCATTTTTGTCAAAAAGTATAAAGTTTTTTTACCCTCACTTTTCATTAAAGCATCTGCTGGAACAAGGAATATGAGTGCCTGTTTTTATTTATTTTATATTTTAAATAAATGAATAGATTTTAACTTTTTTTTCCCTTTTAAAAATTCTACTGGTGTAAGCCACACTAAATCTTATTTTGATTTGCTTAACTAGTAAATGGTGGTCCATTATATTTCATAAATGTTAAATAATAAAAATAGCATTTCAACTAATTAATTCCAATGTTTACCTAAGCATTGATTTAGATAATCAAATTCCTTCCTCTTCAAAAATTCATATTTTATAATAGTATGGATACTAGTCTCATTTTATAATAGAGTCTAGCAGCACTAAATAATTATGTGCAAAAGAAAATTTATAGTGTAACCATAAGGAATAGGTACTATAAGAGTACGATAAATTCTCTCACATCCTCACATGTTAAAAGAGTCGGGTTCAATCAATTCGATAAGTAAAAAAAGTTGGTTTAAACATCTAGTTTGACAGCCAAAATCGACCCCAAACCAACCTATTTGCACCTCTAGAAAATTACCCTATTTATCATTACAACCTTAAATTCAATTCAATTATTGGATAGATTCATGGGAAAGACTTCAAATTTAGTTAGAGAATGTGGAGAATTTCTCAATTTCGTTGACATGAAAATATATATAATAATAATATAAAGCAGCTATGAAATTAAATATAATAAATTTTAAAGTCCCAAATTGTCTGTATCCTAAATGAACCAATGTACTATAAACTATAAAGAAGTAGATACGTTTCCCAAATGGATCCCACTAGTATTCAAAGAAAGTGCTTCCAATATTTGACTGTAGAATGAACCATTCAATGCAAGTTCTCACGTGTAGAAAAGTTAGGCCAAAATACCATTATTCTTCTTCTTCTACACTTACCTAACATCACATAATACCTTGACTCTTAGGTTAGATTTGAATAATCAACATCAAATCAAACGTTACGAAGTCAAATGCAATGAAAGCAATATTATTCTTCTACTTATAATCGTACCTAATATTGTATGATATACGAACCACCACAACTACAACTTCTAGTTAGGTTATAATATAATCACATGTTAAAACACTCTTCTTCTATTCTTACCTAATATTCCGTTACACTTAATATAACCAGATGTTAAAACATTCTTCTTCTACTACTCTTTGCCCAATATTCCGTTACACTTGAATGACCTTAATTGCAACTCTCAATTAGGTTAAGTTAAAATAATGAATAACTAAATCAAGAAAACAAAATCCTTCTACTTATCTCTCACCTAAAAATTAGGTAATATATACTAATGACAATGACTAGACCTCTTAAATGAATTATGTTTTAAAAGTCGAACTCTAATACATAAATTTACCCCCACAAACTACATAAGCTAAGGTCCAACATACTAACTTTTACCGGTATAAACTTATACACTGGAAACAAGCTACACCGCAACCCTTAAGCTTCACAAACCCCGACTTTCCGACTTGTTAAAACTACGAGCCAAACATTATCAGAGAGGCGAACTTTCAAACTAATCAAATGGGGAAAGGAAAGGAAAAGAAAAGGCTGTCATTTCAGTTCATTTTTGACCACCGACATTGAAAGATACATTTTGTAAGAGAAAACTTTGGGTCCATAAGGAAACATCAACAGTATATGAAAGTGAATGGAAGAGGATGGAGCCTCCACCAGCCACCCCCCACCATACCCACTTCCATTAATGCCATCTCCACTTGAGTTGACATTTTTTGATTCAATCCTTCTTCTAATCTATATATCATTTCTTCAACAACATATTATCACAAGCAATTCATAGTTGGTAATGTGATTCATTCAGCTGCACACAACACACATACACTGCATTTCCAACACAATTTTCTTTTCCTTTCTTTCTTTCTTTCTTTCATTTCCTTTTTTGGGATTAGTAGAAGCAGAAGACCAATAGAATGGCAAAATGATGAAAATTATACTATTTTGCCTGTCTTCTGTTGTTAATTAAACTCTTAAGTGTCCTATAAAAACCAATCATTGTTACAGCTTTAGAGTCAGGGTTGCAGGGGACGTAGAATGAATCACCGACGACGACGCCGGGATACATCGTTTTTGTCTACTTACTTTGACTGTTGAAGTTGGAGCATTGGAAGGTAAGGCTGGTGGAGTGTTAGAAGAAGATGTAGTATTATACCTATTTGGTTGGCTTTTCAGCTTCTTCTTTACACCTTCGTTGAGCCTTTCTCCCGATCTTACTTGCCGAACTTTCGCTTCGTTCAAACTCGCTGGAAGAACACAGTTGCAGAAAAGACCTGAAAAAACAAAAAGCATATTGAACCAACATCACTAATTGTTGCAAGTTTCAATCTCAGCAATGTGCAGAAGGTAAAGGGAACAAATTAACAAAGCGCTCGTAACAAATTAACGTCTCTCAAAAATTCGATACCAGAAGATTCAAATGAGTCATGTCTTAGCCTAAATTATGCAGGGGAAGCCAAAATTTTCATAAAATCAGGCATAGAAACACAATGGTTATGTTATGATGGGCAGTTTGTTTGTAAACTGGCGATTCTCCATTAAATTACAACTTTCACTTCTAGGTTTCTATGACACAGCAAACACAAGCAGGATGCTGGAAGCATAGAACAGAACATGATTGTGAAAAAGAAAACAGTCATGCTGGGAATACAATCATCGATCTTACCGAGTCGAGCAAGTCGATTGACCCAGCTAGGAATTGGTTTTCCTGCCAACCTTACGCATACATCGTTGCAAAAGTGGTTGCAATTTTTTGTTATAAGATGATAAGTGTTCCCAGAGTACTCTTCGGCTAGTTTCTCCATAAACGAGCGGACATCTTTCGGACCTAGATTCGTTCTTCCGATGCAAATCGATTTCCTAAACGTAAAACCAGGACATTCCCTTGGTTCTACCTCAAATATCCCTGAAGTTGCATGTTCATGTGCTCCAAATGCATATTCAACTCCATGAACTGCAAAAGGATCCACCCCAGTGAGATATATTTGAGTTTTGAAAAGCTTGTACTTGATAGAATAAATTAAACAATCCCAATCCATTGGAAAATCCTTAAGACTTTTAATCACAGAAAATATTGACTGCTTAAGTCATAAAAAAAAACACTGAAAAGGTCAAACAAAAATGATGCTGATTATGGTCAATAGAAAATTATGTAAACAATTACAAGCTAAGAAACAACAAGGAACTAAAAGTTTCCAAACGCATCATTCATCAACACCTCAGCCAAATCCAGCTAGCCACTACAGAATCATCTTTCCTTAAACCAAACATTAAACTCACAGAGATAAATACACAACCAAAACCAAAAAAAAATCACAACACAGCCACAAACCCCCGCTATGTTCCTCCAATTTCTCAAGTATCACAGATTTCAGCAAAACACAGAACGAATTCAACCGCAGATCTGAAGGAAAACTCAATGGAGAATCAAGAAAAAGGAAAACAACAATTCAAAAAGCCCTCAGGCCTCAGCCCATACGAAAAAGGGTTTAAAAGAAACCCAAATCCTCGTCGTTGCGCTTCATATCTCTGCTAACAACGAACAGAAAGAAGAAGAAGAAGAAGAAAACAAAACGCCATAAATTTTCTCACCTTGAACACCGGAATGGTAAACCCCAAGACCGAACCAATACGCATAGCCATTGATCGGCGTTAAATCATAAACATTCAAATAAACCGGCACTGTTCCACTCTTCTTCTTCTTCGACATCAAAGCAATTCTGCACAACATTTTTCCCGAACCCACCACTTCTTTTCTTCTTCTTCTTCTCTATCTCTCTGAAATCAAAAACCCACAACAAATAAGATTTAAACCAGAGAAATTTCGTCAAAGAGAACCAAAATTGAGAAACTCAAAAGGGAAAATTCGAAGAAAGTGCTTGAATTCCTTACCAACAAAACAGAACGAAATGGGAAACCAATCGTCAGTTAATTGAATTGAGAGAATCCAGAGAATTTTTCAGGAAGAAAAAAAGAAGGGTTTGGGCTTTGGGTCGAAGAATTATCGAGCAACGGGACTTGGATTTTATCGGCGGCCGAAAGAATTTTCTCACGCCGATCTTTCTGCTTCCACCATCCTCGTTCTTCTTCAATTTATTTTTGCCTCTTTTATATTACACATTCATGTTAAAAGAATTTAATTTATTGTTTTTTTTTATAAATTTCATCTCTTTTTTTTTTTTTGGGATTTGTGATTTCTATGTGGAGGATGGCTAGATGGCCCCCAACTAATAAATAACTGAAAAGAGAATAAATCCAAATATCTCAATTTTCGCCTGTCAATTAATTTGGAAAACTAATTATTAGAATTTTAAGATAATTTCACTTTTTTTGATATGTTTCACAAAAAAAGAAAAAAGAAAAATTTTTGCATTATCCATTTCGTTTTAAAAATCTAAATTTATGGTTTTTTTTTTTAAAAATGAGATTTTTTAGCCTAAATACATATTTTTCTAAAAATGATTGCAGATGTAAATTGTAGCTTTGTGTTAATTATTGAAATAATTTCAATAATTACCCTTTGATGATTGCTATTCATTTAGTCTCTTTATAATTTTTTTTTGTTAAATTATTAAAAATATTCGAAAAATGAAAAGTTTCATTACTCGTCAAATTTAAAGTTTGTTTGCCAACAAGAATAGTTTAACTCAGTTATACTGATGATCACAAGGTCTATGGTTCGAATCTCTCACTCGTTAAAAAAAACACACACATCATTACATAAACGAGGAGCCTCAAAATTCAAGGGTATTTTAAAGTAATTTAACATAATTTTTTTAATTATCATGTCACTTTCTCAAAATTCTAGTATACGTGCAATGTTTTTATATATATAAAAAAAGTGTAGCTATATTTTAAACTTTAGCATGCATAATGGACTAGCTAAAGAATATATAAAGATACATTTATAGATTTTCTTTTTTCTTTTTATAATTTTCTTCTTTTTTTTTTTTGTGACATTTGATTTGTTCTTTTTGTTATCAGTGCCTATTGGAATCCAAATTTGGTGATGGGAATAAAGTGGATAAACATTTTTAAAGTAGAATATATGAAGGTGTGTGGATGGAGCTACCAAAAAATTGCATCACTTTTTTCAAATTGTTATACTCTATTTATTTCTTTTTTATGATTCAAACTTTTGACGATTATTGATGCTTTAACGGTTAAAGTAAAGTATACTCTAAAGAATATTTTGCTTGTAGAAGTTAACCTATACGGAGGGAATTGAACAAAAAGAAAAGGATAGGTCAAAAAATGAAGAAAAAAAAAGTCAAATCTATTTTAACCTGTATGAGTTGGGTTGGACTATAAATTTGTTTTAGTTTGATTGAGTTCAAAATTTTTGAAATTTCACGAGTTGGATTTTGCTTTCTTTCCTTTTTGAGTTCAACCTCATGAGTTGGAGTTGGTTCATAGATTAGTTGGAACCGAATTGAACAAATCTAAACCTAATATCAATAAAAGGAAAATCTCTTTTACACACATTTTTGCTCTTCAACAATATTTTAGAATACAATTCTTCAAATCCCCGAACAACCATTATCAATTCAATTCTTCGATTCAAGTGAATAAACACTCAAAAAATTGAGTAAATAACTCAAATAATTTTAACTAATTCAACTTAAATTAAGGTGTGTTTGGTTTAACTTTTCAAGTGTTTAATTTTGAAAAAAAATTCTAGTGTTTGGCAACCACTAAAAATGACTTATTAGAAAATGAGATTGATAAATAAACATTTTTTTTAGAAACACTTGAAATAATTTTTTTAAAAAAGAGTCTTTATTATACAATAACTTGTGTATAAAAACACCTATGAAGAAATGCAACCAAACATATGAGTGCTTAAATTCTAAACATTTTTTACAAAATGTTTTTAAAAAAATGTATTCTTGAAAAACATTTAAATCAGAATGTATTCCAAACGGACCCTTAGACTGGTTCAAATGAGCCAATCATCTAATAAGAAAAATTTACAACTCTGCAACTAGTACAATTTGACTCAATTCAAAACTTTTTTTTAATCACAAATTCAACCCAATCAAATCGCGGAAAATAACCAATCTCAATTCAAACTTTGGAAATAAATAAATAGATATTAAAAAAGATAACCTGAACTAACTCAATTTAATGAAACTAGTCAATCATATGTCTAGAATCACTAAAACGGAACAACTTTACAACTTGGATGGACTGGGTCTAAAACTCAACCCAATCAAATCGCGGGAAATAACCAATCTCAATTCAAACTTTGAGAATAAATAAAACTAGTTCAAATGAGTCAATTATATGTCTACATTTACTAAAACGGAACAAATTTACAACTCGGTTGGACTGAGTCTAAAACTCAACCCAATCAAATTGTGGGAAATAACCAATCTCAATTTGAAATTTGAGAATAAAAAAATAGATAATAAAAAAGATAACCCGAACCAACTGATCAATTTAATCAAACTAGTTCAAACGAGTCAATCATATGTCTAGAATCACCAAACGTAACAAATTTACAACTCGATTGGACTGAGTCTAAAAGCTTTTCGTTGCAACCCTCAAACCAAACTCAACCCAATCAAATCACATATAAGACGTTGAATAAAATGCACAAAAGAAAAAGAAAAAGAAAAAGAAAAAGAAGATTAAAGTTGCCAACAGAGAAACGAATAAAATGGAAATTGTCTTGTGACATAAGTTTGAAGAAGAAAAAAACAGAGGGTTTTCTTTTAATAATGATTATTTAAAATTGCCCCTCAAATGGTGCAAAAAAGAGGTCAAAATTGCTTGTGAATGAGTTAGCAAATGGCCTTTTCTTGCGGGGCGTGGCCGTTTCATACCCTTCAATTTTGGCCCTTTTTTTTGCCCTCTTTCTATTTCTCCCACCCACTTCTTTTCTCTCTTTGTTTCTTCTCATGAAAATAAATAAATTAATAAATAAAGTTATAAAATTAATCTCCTAAACTTTTGGATTTTTCATTAATCTTTTAATTCAAAAATACATCAGGGTAAAGATTCGAACATCTAATTTTTTTATTTGAAATCCTTATGTTTTAGTCAATTGAGCTTCAGATTTGTGTCAAAGAGGACTTGAGATTTTAATTTTGTGTCTAATAGTGATATGGGTGTCCAATAAAGTGCATAAACTTTTAATTTAGTGTCTAATAGGTTTCTTAACTTCCAGTTTTGTGTTCAATAAATTCTTGACCAAACCATTTTTTTTAAAAAAAAATTACGGGTTTATTATATACTAGATTGCCAATTTTAGAGTTAGATGCAAAAATCAATTTTATGTCTAATAGATCAGTTAATTTTAAAAAGTGCAGAATATATCGAAAATGTATTAGACACGGAATTAAAAATTAATAATTTTTAGTAAAGAAATAAAATAACCTAACCATTTTTTTTATAACCGACCCACATTGCTTTGAGTCTCCTAGCCGTTTCCCTTTCATATTATTTAATTTTCTTATTCTTTTCTTTGAGGTAGTTTGTTTTTAAAGGAATCTTGGATCTTGTGTTTGAATTTTCCTTTGTTTTTGTGATAAATTTTTGGATCCTCATGTGTTTTGGATGGTTGGGATACCCTTGATGCTAGTGGATGGAGTAACTTGGATGCCCATGGGACGAGACGAGTTTTGTTGTCGTTGTCGTATGAGAATCCTCTTATTTTCTCGATGTTCACCTTACGTGCACTGTGTCTACTTAGTTCTTGATTTATACAAAAATTTAGCGAGGTTTCCAGAGTTTGAGTTATGCTTATCGTTAATCCATTTTGTTAATACCAGTGATAGAACATACGTGTGACATCTTATGAGATAAAATTTGTATAAGATGACATGTGACTTGATAACCAATGAATTACAAATCTTGATTAAGAAATATGTACTAACAAAATTATTTTATCGAAGTTTACTTTTGAATTTTGGTTTGATTTTAAAGTTTGTTTTATGTGCTTTGATGGAACATACATGTGACATCCTATTAGTTATAATTTGGATGAGATGACATGTGACTTGATAACCAATGAATTCCAATCCCGATGAAGAAGCACGTACTAACAAATTTACTTTATCGAAGTTTACTTTGAAATTTTGGTTAGATTATAAAGTTTGTTTTATGCCCTTTGAGCACTTCGTCACTTAGTCTTTTTTCATTTAGCTTATCTTTAACACCAATGAATCAGAATTTTAACGTGACATCATCCTATTAGATAGAGTTTGGATGGAATGATCTGATGTGATAGTCAATAAATTAAAAAAATTTTATGAAAAAACACAAACCAAAAAATTTACTTTATTCCTAATTTTGATAAAGGAGCATAATTTATTTATTCTCCTTGGTAGACCATGTCAGTTTGTTTTATTTAGATATCCATTCAATCTCTCATCCACCTCCACTTTGTGCAAAAATAAATTAGCCAACGTCAGACATTAGAGACATGTAATTAATTATTTGGACTATTATAAAGTTTTTTTTTTTTTTTGACAATATAGGGGTGGGGGATTCGAACCACAGAACTCGTGGTTATCAATACATCTTTATGCCAGTTGAGCTATGCTCTTGTTGGCACTATTATAAAGTTAATGGTTTAAACAAAACAATAATCAAATTTCATGACCGATTTTATAACTCAACCGTCTTTATTGTGTATTCATAATCATATTAATGATATTCTTATCTTGATTTCTAACCCACCTTGATATTTTCGATGTCTCTTCAACGATATAATGAAAGTATTAATCCATCTTTCATTTCAATATCCGACCTTTTTCTAGTGTACTAGTGCGTATGTGTATACATGTCGGGATTGTGAAGTTAAATTCGAACACGACATATCACATGGCATGGATGTTACTATGTCCATGCACCCATTTTCATACTTGGTTTTCATGCTTGGTTGTTGGGTAGCATGCACTATTCATATCCTCACACTTGAAATTGAAATCACTTTTTCACTCCTTATTTGTCTAACTTATTGTTATTCTTTAATAATGTTATTGAAAATAGGATGATAAAAACTAAATTATTTATTGAAATAATAATACAAAAATCACTTAATGCTGCTAATTAGCTTAGTGGACTGCATATTGCTAATATGGGCCGGCCCAAACCCAAAGTCAAATACAGGGCTTTGTGTATAACTAAAGGCCCACGGGCCCAGCTTAGACATGGGCAGTGAATTAAAGAGACTGCGTCCAGGACCAAATCAAAGTTTTTATTTATTTATTATTATTATTATCAAAGTTTTTATTTATTTATTTATTTATTTTTATTATTAATGTTTTTGAAAAGGGACCAAATCAAAGTTAAATATCGATCTTTATGGAAATGTCATAAAGATGTTAGTAAAATGTCGACCTAGATAAATAGATTTGAAAAAGGCATGTATATACAAATAGTATTTGAAAATGTTTAAACTAATAAATAAACATTTAAAATTTTTTGAATAAGTTATAAAGTCTTTACTATATTTAAAGATATTTTGTCGACATTTTTTTTTTTTAAAATATTTTGAATAAACGTATGAAATTACCGATATAAGTATCAAGGGGTATTTAGTATAGAATTTGCAAATTATCTTTTCGTTTTCAGATAAATTGAGTAAAAATTTTGTTTGGTATGTCTCCAAAAAAAAAAAAAAAAAAAAAATCTTGTTTGCTAAAGAATTTAAAAAAAATAAAAGGAAAAATTTTGAAAATACAAAAAAAATATTTAGCCCATTTCTTAAAAAATATATAGATAAAAAATTGCTCTCCTCTCAAATTTCTCCCTATTTTGACATGTAATGATTATTTTTAAGAGCGAGCTTAAATATAAAAGATAAAGTTCAATGAATCTTAAATTTCATAAATTAGTTGAAAATATTTAAAAAAAAAAATTTGAAAATTTTTAATCAAATAATTTTTAAATAATAATAATATATTTACTAACCAACACAATCTTTAATATTCCTCTAAAAAAAAATTTAAAAAAAAAAAATTCCTCTAAAAAAAAATTATTTTGTATTTATTCAAAACGCGCGGCCTATTCCTTAAACGACATCGTAAAAGGGGAGCTCACAGCAAAGGGACTAAACCCTCTTCCTTCACTTCTTTCCAATTCCGACCAAAAACTCAGAAACTGTAAACTTTTACCGCCGGAATCTCTATTCATGTCGGCCGTTTTCCGATTTGCTCACCGCCAGATTCGATCTTCTTACACCAAATTCTTTACTCGTCGATTATGGCGCCGCCATAGTTCTCCTTCACGAAGCACCATCATCTCAACTTCGCGCTTCACCAGGCCATTTGTTTCCGCCGCCAATCCAAAATCTCCCTTCGATGCAATCACTCTCAGAGTACTTCGCAACGAGATCGAGTACCAGTCCGATTACGCTCCTCCTCATCAGGTTCCTTTCAATCCATTTCATTGTCCTACATTTTGTAATGTGTTTCCCTAATTTGAGATTTCAGTTCTCGTTTGTAATGTTTGCTTTAATTGTTCTGCTGCGGAATTTTATAGCCTCCACCAAGGTTCAATTCATTTACGGTTGAAGACCGACCGGGGATGCAGTGGATTACACTGAAAGGGAAATTTGGGGACACTGAAGATATTAAAATTGAAGCGACGATGTTTGATGGCTGTGAATCTGTTCCCAGACTTGGAGACGATTGTGATGGTGAAGAAGACCTTCGTCTTCACATTAGCGTGCTTGTTGACATTTCGAAAGGGGATGGTTCTGAAGATTTGGAGTTTGTGTGCTCGGCATGGCCTGATTCTTTGGAGGTTCAGAAACTATATGTACTTAAACGAGATAGAACGCTTGCAAGACCCTATATGGGACCTGATTTCAGGTATTGCTTATCTCAGATTCTCGTCCTTTCTGTGAATTTGTTGTTGCTTCGGCTAATTATGTTGATTGATTGCAATTTACAAATCATTGCCCATTTTGGTTTGGATTTGGATGCACAATATGGGAAAAAATTATTCAAAGTGGCTGTCATAACCCAATGGAAGTTCAAAATCTATCTGCTCTTAATAATCGTCAGTAAATGTTTGAAATATAGTTTTTAAGTTCTCTTTGATACATCCATCGGTATTAAATTGTCAACTACATTGTTCTAGTCCCTCAAATAATGTCCCCGAATCTCCAATATTGGTTGCCTATTATCGCAATGCACAATTTAGTTAAAGGAAATTAAGGATCAAGCTTGTTGTGCTCTAACTCCTTTTTTCTACTAATGATCTTTTTGGTTTTTGTTGACTTCAGGAAATTGAGTGGCGAAATTCAGACGAAACTTCGGAAGTTCTTAGCAGAAAGGGGGATAGATAAGGAGCTCTCTGTATTTTTGCATGAATATATGATGAACAAAGACAGATGTGAACTTATTCGATGGTTGGGAACTGTCAAGTCTTTTGTAGAAAGATAATCATACGCTTCTTTGGCACCATCAAACGTAGTTGTTACCATTTTTTAAGGTATTCAAGATTATGTTTTCTTCCTTTTTATAATCAGTTTCAATAACCATAGTTCATGATCATGATTAACTTCAGCGTACATACAGTTGTTTTCTTTTCCTGGGGGGTCAGTGAAATTGAGTTAATAAAAAGAAGAGATACAAAAAGGTAAAGGAAAACGGTAGAGTGATTAGTAACAGGTAGAACTTAGTGCCTATGGAGATTACTGATTACAAGAGGCTCTCCACCAGTTGGTCGAGAACACCAAAAGAAAGGGGGAAAATCATAGTTACAACTTACAAAAAGCCTTGGAAATTGGTCGTAGTATAATCATTGAAATTGAAAGAAATGACTGCACTATTGATTCCCTAGACTGATATCGGTTATACCCATCTAAACCACCATGGATTGGCCTAATGGTCATTGAGGTCAATGAAAATGAGTAAAGGGCTTAGAGATAATAGATTCAAATCATGATAGCCACTTACCTAAGATATCATATTCTACGAGCTTTTTTGGCAACTAAATGTAGTAGGATCAAACAGTGGTTGTGTGAGATTAGTCGAGGTTCACATAAACTGGCTTAGATACTCACACACATATATAAAAGTACCGGTTATATCAATATGGTGTGAACTTATGTGATTGCTCTGCATGTGATGTTTGTTATCAATGTTGTTTGACTGTAATTGCTATACTGCAATTATTATCTTTTGGAAATACAAATCATGTCATGGATTTGGGATCAAGATTTTCTAAAGAATGTCAGTCACTTCGAAAACAGCTTTCTTAGTTGTGAAAACAGTTTAGATTTTGGGAATGGAAGCCATTAAAGGTTGTGGCCAATCTCTCTTGCTAGTGCCACTGATATCGTGGTCTCATAATAATGTCGAGTTAGAAAAAGGTGAGGGTTGTAGAAATCAGTTCTCAAGTCACAATTAGAGACAAAAGTGAATCTCCTGTTTCCTTTTTCTTTTGATCCACACGGCCCTCCTCATCCCTTGCCCTTTCATACATGCCAAGGGTGTTATATTCTCTGCTTTAGCATGCTTTTCAAAAGCTAAATGTTTATGATGAAGTGAAACTAAGTAAAATCATGCTTTTGATTTTGTTCACATTTGTAGCTTTGGCTTCTGTGTTGTTCCCCACATGTGGCAGCATAATTGATTAACCATGCCAATGTTTCTTTTCTTACTTTTATGATCTCTCTCTCATGTTCAACCTCAGTTCTCAAACTTGAATGTAAAATGCACATTGATTGTTTGTTTGTTTTTTCTTTTTAATCCTGAGTTCCTTCCTGCTGTCAAGTTGTAGAGATTGGAAAGAAGGCTTTTTTTAGATTTGTTGTTTCCATACTTGAGCTTATTATTATGATCATATACATTTCTGAGTTGACTTTTTTTCTTTTTTTTTTTTCTTTTTTTTGAATAAAACTCGAGCTTTCATTGAGAAAAAATGAAAGAAGTTTACTATTGTGTGTGTGAAACATCAAACTCAAAACTTTAACATTAATTTGTTGTCTTCTTGAATCAGGATTGAAAACTAAGGGTTTTTTTTTTTTTTTTTTTTTTTTTATAAATTTTTTTAATGGTTAATATTATATTTTATGAGTTTTTGTTTTCCTTCGACATCATATTTTATGAATTTTATAAAGTTAAAACAGGGTAAATTGTTAACAATTCTATGTCTTGAGGGTTTAATCAATCATAATCCCCCCCCCAAAAAAAAAACTTGTGCATTTTACATGATTTAAAACATTATTTAAGGACTTAATGGTAAAAGTTTGTATCTTTTATAGAATTTTGCAGAATGAATAGATGCAATGCCGGATGCACATTGAATATGTTGCTTTATACAAATCAACAAGAGCATTGCATAAAGTTTGTATTCTCGACCAAAAGGTCAGAAGTTCAAATCTCCAATCCCACGTGTTCTAAAAAAAATGTTGTTTTATAAGTCTAATCGTATTTGTATCCAAATTTAATCGACAAATTTGATTTAATTAAGTTATTAGAGAATTCTTGACAAACAAATTCGGGAGAAAATGTTGGAATGGAATAGATTTTGCATGTACATTTATTTCCTTCAATTAAAATTTAATTTCATGAAATAAAAGTTTGATACTCAAATCAAAATTGAAAAAGATTTCTACTTTTACAACAATAAATATGATCCAATAAAATTCGAAACATATTATATAGTTTTTGGTGACACATAAAGAGCATAATCGAGAATCAACTAAGTGAGTTTATTATATAAAAAATATAGAAAGCAAATCTTCCTTGGATTTTGTATCTCCAAATGAAAGTGACACATTACACGCTACCGCCACTGAATATGACGATTGTACCCTTTTAACTTCCAATTATTACCTTCTTCTCCAAATAATAATAATAATAATAATAATAATAAAATCCAATTATTACCTGAACCCTTTTGTCAAAGTAAGCATAACTTACGTGTATTCTCGATCAAAATGTTAAATGTTCGAATCTTCACTCTAAAATATTGTTAAACTTTAAAAGAGAAAAAGTTAAATAACCATTTTTAACTTTATTCTACAAACTTTTAGATCTCGAACTTCAAAAATGCTTAATAAATCTTTGAGCTAAGCATGTTTTGGCAAAAATATACCTATATTACCTATGTTAAATAAAAAACACAAAATGAATGGTATTCCATGATGACGACCTAACCTTACTTTATATATATAAATAGAAATTATAAATTGCAACTAAATGTGCAAAAGTGGCGTGCTTGCCTTCTCATTATATCTTATCGCCATTCTACAACCTTAATTAAAATAATTAAAATCTAAACATTTTCATTAGTATGGGCCATTTCTGTCTTGTCCATGCTAATTATGATAATCAAATCCATCAATCAATTAATCTAATTGGTTCAATACCGTCCAATCGACAAAGTCTAATTAATGAAAAAAAAATGTTGAAAGTTCAAATTTTTCCATCTCTAATTACTTTCATATATACAAATAAATGTATAGGTCTAATTTTATTTTTTTTCAACTTATTTTCTCTGTATTTAATGATTATAAAGTACACTAAAAAAACATATATAAAAGTAATAGGTGTATCTTGTAGATGGGGTTAAATAATTTTTCCTACCAACTCTTCACTTAATTTCAAATTTCATGGCTTGTTATAATTGAATGTTTACAAGTTTAGATTTCATATATTTATTCATTAAATGCTTTGACCTAAACAAAGTGAAACTAACAACATTTAAATGTAAATTGTAAAATAAAACAATGAACTAGAAAGATCTCAAGAGAGAGAGGAAAAAGAGAAAAAATAAATAAAAATAAAAACTTAACATATCATATTCTATATCTTATTTATTTACGCAACTGTGACACGTGCACATTTTTTAATTTTATTTTCTCTTTTGTACGAATTTTTCCATAATTGTGAAAATTTTGGTTTTTACTAAAGAGAAAAAGAAAAGTACTTGCAAAGGCCATATATTTTTAAATAGCTTAATAAATGCTCGAAATAATGCATGGCTTTTCAATGCTAGCTGTTTCAAACAAAGATATCAAATCTGAGAATACATGAAGAAAAAACAAAGGAAGTAATATCCATACTTAGATTAAATTAAATTATAATTTCAGTTCATGACTCCAAAAAGTTGTCCCTAATTAGCTCCTAAACCTTGAAGAAATTTCTAATAGACTTCCAAACTCTTATGATTATGTCTATTTAAATCTATGTACTTTGAAAAGTTTTGAATGAGTCATTGAACTTTCAATTCTATATTCTAAGAAGGCTCTACCAATAACCGTTCAAATACTAATGCTACAAAATCAACCTATTGTGTATTCATTAAATAACTCAAAATTAGCATGTACCTCGCTTAAACAAATTAACAATGGAAAAACATTGTTATTTAGTGTTTCAAAAAAAAAAAAAAAAACCTTGTTATTTAGACTAAATAGCTAAAAGATTTAAACACTATTTTGGTCTTTTTTTTTTTTTTTTTTTAAATACGATCCATGTACTTACAAAAACATTCATTTTTTGTCCATATACTTTTTAAAAGTGATCAATTTAGTCCCTATTTGCAAAATCAAACATAAATACACAATGAAAACCTTTCAATACAAAATTATTTCTATATTTCAAGAAATTTAGTATAGTGAAGTGTTGTGCTAAAATTATGTTTTAAAAAGAGGAAAAAATGAAAAATGAAAAGACCAAATTGGTTACTTTTTGAAAGTATAAAAACTAAAATAAACAAATTGAAAGTACAAGGACTAAAATCAACCAAATACAAAAGTACAACTAAAATAGATGTTTTAAAAGTATAATTACAAAAATAGACGTTTTGAAAATACAAGAACCAAAATAATAATTAAACCTTGATAAAATTATTCAATTTGCAAGTGGCTGCTAGATTGTGGTTATATTCAATAATATAAAATCTTAACCACATTGATAAATGGTTAGTCTTAATTTCCTTTTCTTATATTCAATCTGATATAAAATCATTAACCACATTGTTTCATTCACCTTATATAATTTTTCACTAAATCCAGACTAAATAGCAAAAAGATCATAAATCTATTAAAAAAAAAAAATAATACTTGATTGCATAACAACATGTAGATATATATACCTCTCTACATACCGGTATGCACTTAAAAAGAATTTGAATTACTACCCACAAACTAAATCGACACAATTCTAAAAATTAACGAGTAATTTAATAAGATAATAAAAATATAATAAGAAGAACAATTTGGATTTGCTTAGGGTTAGAGTTTGAGAGACAAGTCAAGGAAATTGGTCTGATTTTCCTGATCTTGTTTGGTCTGAGAACGAACAATATTAACATTACCACTACTACTTTCATTACCGGCGTTTGAGCCTCCAATCGCCGGCCACCCAGCCACGTCATCAAATCTCCCAAAACCCGGGCCACCAACCGCCGCCGTCAGCCGCCCCACCGCCGGCTGCTGTCCGAGAAACACCGGCCTCGCCCACAACTGAGAAGAAGAAGACCCACCAAAAAAACCCACAGGCTTCTGAATTTGCTGAGCGTGCGCGTGAATTCCCATCGACCGTCTATCAAACGCGCCGCCGTGAAGCGGCATCTCCGCCGTCGCCGCCGCCGCAGCCCAATCGAATCTCTGAACTCGTTTGGCCAAAGTCCGCTCTCTTTTATGAGCATTTTGATGGCCGCCCAAAGCTTGGGAGCTGAAGAATTTTCTCTGACAATAATTGCATGAGAAAATTCTGGGTTTCGTCGTACCATCCGAAGAATAATTCGTTGTTGAGAGGTGAAGATCCAGAAGCGTGCTCCGGTCGTCGGAAAGTTCGCCGGTTTCCTTGTCGCCGTCGTCGTCGGAAGGTGGGTTCCGGACGGATTCCGGTTCCATTTGGAAAAAGGAGAGATTTTTTTTTTTTTTTTTTTTGAGTTTGATTTGTTTTGTGTGAGAAAAGAGAGTGTTTAGTATTATAAATGGATATGGTTTGGATTTTGAAACTGTACATAAAAAGGCTGAAACTTTACTGTACATTTAAAAAAAAAAAAAAAAAATCATTTGAATTTGAGGTTTTTGTTCTTAATTTGATAAAAGCATCATCATCACGTTTTTGTTCGTTGGGATTTTATAATTTATATGACGTAGGCAGGTTTTGAATTTGGAATGAAGATCTATTGAGAAACAAAAAAGAAAAAAGGTCGAATATTGTGTGTTTGTTTTAGTCCATTTTCTCCATTTAGTTTGTATGTTTAAAATTTTCAATTTAGTTTCTTGCGATTTATTACTTTCCAATTGGATACGTTCAACGTATTTTTACGATAGTGTTATAGGTGATTCTGGACCATCTCGAAATCTAAGGAGCAAGCGGGAACAACACAACACGAATTCGAGGGTATGGCCGGGAAACGACCACGGGGGAGGGAAAGACCGAAGGAGTTGGGCTGGCCATGGGCCTCGGGTCGACCCCCGACCCACTTCGGTTGGTCGAGTCCCTTCCCCTTCGTTTGGCTTCTAGTGTCCCAGGTCAAAGTCCCAGGTGTTTGACCTGTTTCAGTCCTGAATCGTTTCCATGCTCCTAGAAACCCTAAGAAGTAAGGAGGTATATAAATCCTTCTTCAACCCTGAAGAGGGGATCCCGAACTCTACTCTCTGAACTCTATCCTCTTGCTCTTACTCTCTACTTGCTTCCCATCTTACTCTTGCTGACTTAAGCATCAAAGGCAGTGTGACAAACACCACATCGGTGTGTAGGTTTACCTTGTCTTGCGAGTTACGTCTTCCCCTCCTCAAACAAATTTACCATTGGTGGCATGGAAGGTCAAATGAGTTTTCGTTGTCCAGATTTGATCATCAGCAGATAGTATTTATATTGTCTGCTTAAGGCATAAGTGTTCATAAATTTGTTTTTAGTTAATTTTACCTAAAAAGTCTGGTATCAATGCATGTATTGGAGACACACTGAACAACTTTATACAGTTGGTGAAAGTTAAAATTTGCTGATAATAAAAGATAAAATTTGATGCTTGATTGATGGAAACTTAGAAGAGAAGAAATCTTCAAAATTCTCATCCAAATGTATAATATTGAATTTTAGAAGAAATATATAATTTCTTAATCAATTGCTTACCAAATATAAGCCATAATTATTCACTATAAGAAAAACCCATTAAAATCTAGAGCTTAGTTTTTAATAACATGTGCTAGAAAAAAACATTCAAACAAATCTATTCTTATGCGCCGATTTGAGCATAGTTAATTGAATAAAACACCAATTATCATGTCAAAGTTTGATGAGTCAATCTCTTCAATTATTAAACTAAAAAAAATCCATTTTTATGGAGTTAACACTATCCATTTCTTCTTTTAAGGTCGGAAGTTCATTGGATAAAACACCAATTAACCATGTCAAAAAGATTGATATTTCAATTCCCCACCCTAGTCATTATTGAACTAAAAAGATCTCATTTTTATGTCGTTAACACGGGAAAATTTTTAGTACTATAGTAGTAGGGAAAATTTTCCATACTAACTCCACTCATTCATTGCTACAATAATAGCATTGAAGAGCCAACAAGAGCATAGCTCAACCGACACAAAGTTGTACTGATAACCACAAAGTCTGTGGGTCGATTCCCCCACCCCACATATTGTCAAAAAAAAAAAAATAATAATAATAGCATTGAAGAATTATGTATATCTCAGGAAATAAATGAATACATCCTTTAGTGATGTATCAATTTATGAACAGGAGTATGTATTACAATAGTACTATAAATTCCTCCCGTTCAACAGTTAACACTATCTATTTCTTCTTTTAAGGTTGAAAATTCAAATTCTCACGTAACATCTATTGAACTCGAAGAAAAAAATAAGCCAAAGAGAGAGAGAGAAAAGATGTGTGTGAAAGAGAGGCATTGAGTGGAATGACCTAATTGTTCAGGTGAGTTTTATTGATAATTGATTATATGAGGAGACAATATGGGACGCTAGTCAAACAACTTTGCCCATGTACTTGCAAATCTCTCTGCCTATTAAGGGCACCCTGTCCTTTACTCTCTCTCTTTGTGGGTAGGGTACCCCTCAAACTTCAGATCTTTTTGTGGTTCATAATCCTTTCTTTTCACATTTCTTGTCAATGTCTATTATTTTCTTGTATGCCCTAAAAAGAGGCAACCTTTTTCACTTATGTGTATTGTCACCTTCTTCACTTTCTATTGTTTGTCCCTTCTTCAAACTTCAAAAAATAAAAAAAAAAGATCCATTTCTATAGTTTTAGATTTTTTGTCTCCTAAATTTTGGCGTTAAATTCCAAGCAAACCTAAGTAAAATTCAACTGGTTTAGTTATGTACTTTTAACTAATTAGGAGGTTGAGTGTTCGAATATTTACTTTTGCTTGTTGTTGAATTAAAAAAAAAAAAAAAGAAAACATATTAGTGAATTTTGAAAAAAAAATACTTTTAAATACTTTTAAAAAATGTATATTTTTCTATAATCGCTTTTGAAGAAGTACTACTAGTTTAGTGTTTCTTCTCATCTCAACTTAATTCAATTGAATAAGACATTTGTAACTATTTTTAACATGTTAGAAGTTGAAAATTTTCATCTCCACTTATTTTAAATTAAAAGAAAGATAATTTTTTTTCCCTATGAACACTAGTTTTTTTTTTTTTTTTTTTTTGGTAATTCATAAACATTTTTATTATCTAATTAAAGAAAATGAAAATATGAACTGGTAGTTTTTTTTTTTGGTAATTCACCTTAAATTGTACATGGTAATTTCTTGGTTTTAAAAGATGAAAATTTATCAGAATAAAAATAGTTTAGATTTACCTATCAATTATTCAAATATATTAACTACTAAAGATCAAGTTAAGAAAAGATGTTTTTGTAAATTACAAAAAAAAAAAAAAAAAAAAAAAAAGAGTAAAAAAAGATGTGGGTTGTTTCTCTCTGTCCATCATTTATGAGGGTATTTATTATTTTAAAAAGTTAGTTTGGTTGATTTTTATGAATTATATATTGGAAAAAAAATCTAGATATATAATAATAATAATAATAATAGAAAGAAAGAAAGGAGAAGAAAAAGTTGAAACTTTTGACATTGAACTCTCATGGTGTTATCCAAAGGGACACATCATGTGATTGCATGAATCATTTACTTTATTTATTATATTGAAACTAAATCTCTTTTTGAGATTTCTTTGTCTTTCTAACATTTGAGTATCCAAATTTTATTTTAAAAAAAAAACAAAAAACTCCACTAATTTCATATATTCTATTTAATACTAGACTTCCTCACTTTGACAATAAAATTTTCTCTCAATTTTTCCTACTCCTTCCTGGTTTTTATGAAAATAATAATAATAATAAATATTATTATCTGTATATATAAAGACTAATTGTTTTGCAATTGATATACAAATTGTTTTCATAAAGATTTTGTTTTTTTTTTTTTTAATTTTTCAACTTTTTAAGTATTAAAATGATTGAATCTCTTTCTTTGTTTAAAATTTGAACTCATACAATATATGAAAAATACTAAAATACTTGTTTGAATTTTTTATTAACCTGTTTGATTTGGAGATAGACAAGCAATACTATATAATAAATGAAGTCAAATAAGTACAAAATTTTTAGCCTATCATTTTGGTTTTTGCACAATAATTCACTGAACCATGCAAGTAAAAACATCATTTCAATGATGGTTGCAAAGATGTACCACTTTTTTTTTTTTTTTTTTAAAAAAAAATAAATAAGATTTAGAGGTGGAGAATTAAACCTCTAACCTCTGAGTCGATGATACATGCCGATTATCGTTGATTTATGCTCACTTTGGCGTACCACAACCATTTTTGTTTGTGACTTTCAGATTATATTAAAAAAACATAAAATAATAGCCTTGAAAAATATTTTCTCTTTTTTAGAAAAAAGATTGAAAATTGAACTAAACATAGAAACATAAAGTAATCTTTTGTTCTTAAGATAAAATTTAACTAAAGAAAGAAAATTTTATGTAATATGATTTTTTAAAAATAATTGCAAGATGAGGTAATAATAAAGTTTCTAAGACATTGAAATAGGGAAACTTTCACTCTCCTCAAAAAAAAAAAAAAAAAAAAAAAAAAAAAAAAAAAAAAAAAAAAACTTTCACATGTACCCTCTTCATGGTAGCATTTTTCTATATTGTCCCTTTAATCAAATTTATTTCACGATTGGCCACAGGCAGTATTGTGGGTCCAAAGTCCTTTGGTCGGCCCATAGTTATACAAGCCCTGACAATGTTCAATAAATAACAATTGGGCTTGGGCTTAACATTGGGCCTCGACATTGGATGTCAACCATATATATTTCTTTTTTTTAAAAAAAAAACAATTCTATTTTAATCTCGCCCCTAAATTTTCTAATATTTTATTTTAATCCTTCAACTTTTAGATATTTTATTTCATCAACAACTAAGGATCCGTTTGGAATACATTTGAATTTAAATGTTTCTTAAGAATGCATTTTAAAAAAAACATTTTGTATAAAAATTGTTTAGAATTTAAACACTCATATGTTTGGTTGCATTTTCTCACAAATGTTTTTCTACACGAGTTATTATTTACTTAAAAAGTCTTTTTTGAAAAATTGGTTTCAAGTGTTTCTCTCAAAATGGTTTATTTATCAATCTCATTTTCTAACAAGTCATTTTTAGGTCTTGCCAAACACTATAATTTTTTTCAAAATGATTTATTTTCAAAATTAAACACTTGAAAATGTAAACCAAACACACCCTAAATGGTGGTATGTTATAAATTATTTTAGTCTTTGCTATTAGTCATTTAACAATAAGTTGAATTCATTTTTAAGTTCAACTCCTAAACTATTGTAAGAGGCATCAAATACTTGATACACAAACGTCTACTCATTTGTCAAATAAAAGAAAAATATGTGTCATTTTTTAGATTTTTTAATAATTTTAAAAAAGATTAAAAAGTGGTTATTTTATAAAGTTCAATGATTAATATTGAAAATGTCAACTTGAACATAGTTTGACTAGTTAAACATATTATATATCTTCAACAAAAATGTTGGACGATCGAATCCCTACCTCACATATTGTACTAAAAAATAAATTGAATGTTTCAAATTTTGAGAATTAGAATAGAATAAACACACGAAATTTAAGGGAATGAAATAAATCTTAAATTTTATAAAAAGGATTAAATTGTAAATCTACTCAAATAACTATAATATTCTTAAAAAAAAAATACCTACCATAAATTTGTAACGTAATTACAAATACATATATAATATTTTGAGTTCAACAACATGTGAGAAAGTACGTGTGTATTTATATATATGTTTATTTATTAAATTCAATGTATATTGCATTAACCCATGTCAACTTCTTACACAACTTCAAAGAATCAAATTCATTAATAAATCAATCATGTACATATATATATTAAAATTAGATCAACTCATTTGAATAATGTTATTGGTCAGAGACAACAACTAACCTATTTTAGCACATGTCTAAGAACTAATTAATTAATTTGTATATACATAAAAAAGAAAATTATTGAGATTCAAATTCTCTCTCTTTGTAACAGATGCATGCATTTAAAAAAGTATAGGGCAAATAATGTAAGTGGGAAGGCACCAAAAATCTGAGGAAATATGGTTTTGGAAAAGAAGAAGGTGGGAGGAAGGTACTTGTGATATATACATATATTTATTTATTATAAGTTCTAACTATATTTCATTATAGGAGACAATATTAGCTAATCCCACACACCCTTTAATATTCTCTATATTCTTTCTCTCCATAAAATTGAAAATATTTGATTAGTTTCAGCTTAACTAATTGACAAATATTCGATCAAGAGATCAAAAGTTCGAATCTTTCCTTCCAATTGTTGAATTAAAAAAAAAAAAATCAACTTAATTATGTTTAGTAAAAAATATTTGGTAGAAGTTACACAATTAGTCCCTAATCTTTTATAATTCTCTAGTTTATCCTAATGTCTTAAAAATTATCAATCAGGTCATTAATTTGTTAAATTTTGTTAATTAAAAGTTGCTTAACCATTATCTTATTGCTTTATTAGCATATCTAAAGACGACACAACCACGACGCTCGAGTGCTATTTGACATATAGATCCAACTCATTCATGCTCGAAGTACAATCCATCTATTGAACAACCCTTTTTTTTTTCTTAGTGGTATATCTTTTTTTTTTTTTAGCTCAAATACAATTGTTGAGATTTAGAATTCGAACCTTTGATCATTTGGTCAAGAGTATATGCTAATTATACCATTAAACTATATTGTTCATTTTGACTCTAAGTGTGACATACCAATGTAGCATTTGCTCATGCTTTTAAATATGTTTATTTCAAATGTAGCATATGCTCATGTGTTTAAATATGTTGATGAAATAATAATTTAATGAGATAGAAACTCTTTGTTAACAATTTGAAAAAAAAAAATCGAAGGAACTTAATTGAGAATCTTCAATACAATAGGAGTAAAACTAAGAATTTTAAAAGATTAAGTACTAAATCTAGTATTTTTTGAGAGATTAAAAATCATTGGGTATATTTAGCAAAAATATACATGTAAAAAAAAAAAAACCTCTCTTTCTCTTCATAAATCCCCTCTCTATTTTGTAGTTAATAATATATTTTTTTAAACAGGCAATATCATTAAAAGCTAAAAAGAGTTCGGTACACCAGAATCCTCAGAAACAAAGGAGGACAACCAAGCGAGAATATCATCCCCATACAAAAGAATATCTCTTCCAGCGTTGAAGAGGGAGAGAACACAAAACGACCCACGTCGACAATGGACGTCGGGGAGAACAACAAACGTCGGGGAGCCCGACGGACGGCTGAACACGCGAGAGAATGCACGATTTTGTTGCATGCCCATGGACATTTAGAGAAAGCAACCACGCAAGCTAAAGTCGCGAGGTCTTCAATATCACATAGAATGACCTTCGAATCTGAGATGATTTCACAATCGTAGTTAATAATATTTATACATAATATATACACACACTCAATTGGTCAAACTTCAATGGAGCTTTTTGGATGACATATTTTGTTTAAGAAATTTTGATATTTTTTCATTTTATTTTTTGGTAGTACAATTTTTTTTTTCAAATTTATGATTGTGTTCTAGACTTAGCATAAAATTCTTAACTATGCACTCATTTTGCAATGTTAGGTATAATTGATATATATTAAATCACTTCTTATTAGTGCTATGCATATGGTTGATACTTTTTTCATTCAAAACCATTGTTGACTAGCTTAAAAATAATAGATAACTATGAGAATGACAACATGCTGAATCATCAAATGTTTTTTTTTTTTTTTGAAAAATAAAAAATTATTAAATTTTAAATATTATTTTTTTCAATTATTTTTTATACATTCCCTCTATACCCTATTTCATTGCACTAGAAGGGATCTAAAATTGAATCCAACCTTAGACTTTTTTGCAATCTTCATCAAAGAATGGCAAATAAATGTTCATTTTTATTCGGAAAACGCACATAAATATCAAATCACATGATGTAAGAAAGGAATAGAGATCGTACCAAACATACATCAATCTTGTCATTTAATTTTATTTTAGAATATATACTTCGTATATATGTCTTCATCATTAAAAAAAAAAAATAGTCAATAAACATATCTTACAAAATCAGATAACAATTAAAGTTCAAAACGGATAAACAAAACTCGAATTAATTTTACTATAAGGGTAAGAAAATATGTGAAATTGGGTTTGAGTAGGAGAATAGTAACTTTTAACTCCAAAAAATAAAAATAAAAATTAATGATAAGATAAGAATCTATGATATATAATATAATAAAGATCCTCTTCACACACACTAAATTTATGAAACACAAAGCACAAGAAAAAAGCATAGAGTATAAATATGTAACATCACCATATCTATGAATATCTATTTAGAAAATCTTTTAGCCACTATCCCCCATTAAACCAAACTCACCCACCCATCTCATCTAAGGCCAACCCTTTTGTCTTCTTCTAAAATTCCAAAAGCCTTTAGTCTTTGGTTAATAATCTCAAGTGAGAGAGAGAAAAAGAGTAAAAAAAAAGTATGAACCTTAAATAAGGTTAAAATATTATTTTGATCATTGTAATTTAAGTTTCATTCCATTTTTGTCTCTATACTTTCAAATGTCCAAATTTAATTCTTATATTTTCCATAAAACTTAAAATTGGTCATAGTTTATTGTTAACTTTTTTCTAAAAATAAAATTTAGTCTCTATTAATCTTCCATTTGTAAATTTGGAAAATATGTTCACTTGTTTTTTTTTTTTTCATGAAAATTATTATTATTATTATTTAATCAATTTCAATTAAAAATTATTTTTAAATTAATAGTAGGGATCAATTTTAAGTTTTATTAAAAGTATGGAAACTACTTTTTTTTTTTTTTTTTTTTGACAATATGTAGGAGTAGGGGATTGAACTTCTGACTTCTTAGTAGGATACAACATGAGGAATAGGGGATTGAACATCTTATTTCTTAGTCAGGATACAAGTAGAGATGTCCATTTGCCTTGCGGGACCGGAGCCCCGTGGGGACCCGCCCCTAATGGGGCGGGGAATCCCTATTTAAGGGGGGAATCCCCGTTCCCCGCTCTCCACCCCGTTTATTTTTTTTTATTATTATTAGTAGTATTATTATTATTCTAATTTTTTTTCTCTATATATATGTATATAAATTTAAAGTTTTATGGTTAATGATTTAGAAAATTGGATATGTTTGAATTATATGGTTTAACATTTGAATTATATGTATATATAATTAGATAGTTTGATATGAAATATTATTTTGTTTTTATTAGGAGATTTAAGAATTTGATCTTTAAAGTTTAAAAGGAGATTTTTTTTTAATGAAATTAACTATTTAAATAAAAAATTTATGTGAATAATTAACTGTCTAATTGAAAATTAATGAATATTTTTCATGTCAAGTTAACTATTTGAAAATTTATCAAAAGAATTATTTGATTTAAACAAGACAAAAAAGAAAAAAGAAAAAAACTAAATGGGGAATAATTCCCCGAGGGGAACCCGATCCCCACAAATTCCCCTCGGGGAATCCCCGCCCCATTCCCCACGAAATTTAATGAGGAATTTCGCGGGGATGGAGATTGAAATGGGAGGCGGGGATGGGGACGAGGAAGCCATCCCTGTCCCCGCCCCGCCCCGTGGACATCCCTAGATACAAGACTTATGTCAATTGAGTTATGCTTTTATTGACATATGGAGACTACATTTGAACATTAGAAAGTATAAGAATCCATCAGCGAGACGAGATATGAATAAAATTAGATAGGGAGGGATATTTAGGGAAAAAGAAAGATTCCAATCACATCAAGTAATGATTTAAAGTATTTATAGGGGGCATCCAAAATGAGCATGCTTTGGGGTGTAAGTGTTTGAGTTTTCCACCACAAACAAAAGTGCCCCATTTTGTTTTTAACCTCTTTTTTCATCATTTGTTTTTGCCTTTGGATTGAAACCTTCTCAATTTCCCTAATTTCTTTTTATCACCATGCAAATGCATTTGCAACTTTCCTTTCATTTCAAAACCTTTCTCTCTCTCTTTTTCTTTTTCTTTTTGTTTTTTTTGTTTTTTTGTTTTTTGTTTGGTTCTAGTCTCTTCCAATTGTGTGTTGAATTGCTTTTTTCTTTTAGTCCCCCATGAGCTTGGTGTCCACCTTGGTCTTCATACACTTTTTTTTTTTTTTTTTTTTTTAATGATAGTCCTTTTTTTTTTTGAACAAAATTTTAATGATAGTCATTTGTGCTTATTATTTTATATATATTAACTCATCTAAAGTATTTCCTATCTTTGTTGAGTTGTTAACAAAATTTTCTATAAGACATGTTTTTATGGAGGTAGATAGTTAATTGATATACAAGTGACGTGTCAATAAAATAAAAGAGAAATGAAAAAAATTAGGTGTTTGTGAGGGAGAAACACGCAAGAATTTACATGGAAAAGAAATACAAAAAGATAATTTATAACTAGTATTACTGTTAGAACACCAAAGCTTAAAATGTGTTTGTAACTGGAATGATTTGAAAACTATAAAACCATTGATTTCTTTTATAGTATTCGGAGCGTATCACTTCTTCGTACCTTTTAAATATGAACATTTTCCTAATATTTTGTCAAAAACTTACCTTCAATTGGAATGATTTGTGATCTAAAGGAGATTGACTTTAGGGATTTACTTTGTGTAAAACAAAAATAGTAAGTTACTCGATTTTGTGTAAAAGAAAGATGATAGTGACGCGTTTTACCAATTGTGTGCCTAAAGGGAGTGGTCTTTTCCGATTTTTTTTGGAGGTGATAGGTCGTAAATAGCCTCCATAACGCTTTCTTTCTTTCTTTTTTCTTTTTCAAAATCTCCCTTATCCCTAATATCAACTGTCCAAACTTGATTTAATTTTACCATCGAGGGGATGATCAATCCTATATATGATCTCATATTCTTATGCTATATATATATATTTAAATCACCCACAAAGTTTAAGAGCATCAACTTGGTTCGTATAGATCTAATCTTTCTAACATATTCTTACATTTGTGATTTTTTTTAATGGATTACATTATAAAACATTCAACTTTTAACACATTATGACATCATCCCCCTTTCTACCCATCCAATTAATGTTCACCTCAAAAAGCAACCCGATGAAACAAAACCTTCATTTTGCTTTTGGGAAGAACAGTAATTTGAAATGCAGAATATCCTAAATTCATATTTTAAAACTATTATTTCATCTAAGATGTGCAATTAAGTCAGCTTTTAACCTAAAGTAAAGGTTTGTACTGACACGTCATTTAAAAAAGGTGAAAATTAGTTCAAAAACCACACCGAACAAGCAAGTTAATATAAAATAATCGAAACCGATCCAACCAATCAAAACCCATTTTAAAAATAGTTAGGTTTTTTATTTGGGTTAAAGTTACATGGGATGGGACATGATTTCTTGGTCTTAGAGAGTCAAAATGCACACTTGAGTTGGGTTTTCCAAGAACCATTACCCCTTCAAAATTACTCAAACTTTCATCTCAAAAGCATCCCTTTCTCGCTTTATAAAAGATAAAGCTGTTAAAAGCTTAAGTTTTTTTTTAGGGTATTTTTTTTTTTGGTATTAATTAATTAATTGATTGTGGTTTTGTTTTCTAGTGAACTGCATCTACATCAACGGCAATGTGCCTTCACACGTGTCTTCCATATACAGGCTTGCTGTGCTCCCGACCGCACCGGATCAGAGCCTTGGGGAATCTTATACCTTATTGTTTGGAATCTGCAAATAAAACGGTTTTTGTTCCCACGGTTTTAGAAGGAATTGAATGAGATGCCTATTTGTAGGCTAATTGTTTGGCTCATGTTTTATTGTTAGTTTAAAATATGAAACTTTAAAGTCTTCAAACTTTAAATTAAAAATTTTATTTTGGTTTTGTAAAAGCTCATTTTATTTTAGTTTCAAAAAAAAAAAAAAAAAAAAAACTCATTTTATTTTGACTAGGAATATTTTGTTCTAGTATCTAAATTTTAGACTAACATGGTCCTAACTAGTATGAATATTTGATCTACCTTTTAAAAAATTTCTTATTTTATAGGTTTGTGTCCCTACAATGTGAATAATATTTGTTTTTTTTTTTGAATTTAATGATATACGGGTGAAAATCTCAACCTCTAATCTTTTTTTAGAACATAACTTCTAACTTTTTTGGTCGATGTTATAGTGTCTTGATTAATTGATCTATGTTCAAGTTTTTATTTACTTGGAGAGACTTCTACGAGTAAACCATTCGACTACAACAAACTATTTGACATTATTGTTGTTGGTTCTCAGGTTAAATATTTGATATTTTAAACAATTGAGCAATACGCAAATTGACAAAGTGTGTATAATTATCCTATGCAGTGAACTAGATATCTTATTTCAAAATTAAATTAAATTCATTAATGAAAATTTAGGGACAACGACAAAAATAATGTTTTATACCAAGTCTATCCACGGTAACTAAAAGAAATATATCAATAATTTAAATGAAAAAACCACTAAACTTACATAAAGAGAAATCAAGAGGTTCAAATCTCCACTCTATAAAGCTTGTATTCTGACCGAGGTTAGAAGTTTAATCTCTCACCCCTACATATTGTAAAATAAAAAAAAAATACGTATTCTAAAAGAAAAAATAAAAAATAAAAAATCAATGAAAAACAATATATAAGAATAAGAATACATTTAAAAAAAAAAACAATATATAAGAAATTAAGAATATAGAATACCGAAGTTTTGCGGTCAACCCCTAGTCGAAAAGCGCGTAAAAGACACGCGCCAGAATTCCAAATCGCAGAAAGGAAATTCCATTTCTTTTCGCATCCGCATTGAAAGCAGAGTGAGAGTGAGAGACAGGTTCCATTTTCAGCTAAGTCTACAGCGACTCCCCTCTTCTTCCACAGCTCTCTCTCTCTCTCTCTCTCTCTCGTCCCTGTCCGTAGATAATTTCAGATTCCAATTCCCATTTCTCTCTCTATTCCTTCGCAGAGACGAAAACTGAGCAGAACTTCGTTAATTGCACAATTTTCCATCCCCTTTCCCCCAATCCCATGTTTTAATCACACTCCCATCCCCCTTCTCCCCATTATTTCATCTTAATTTCATCTGGGTCTCGCCGAATCTCATCCAAAACTGCCCAAATCCAAGTTCTCGCCTCTTGGGACTTGAAACCATGACGGTTGAGCCGAGAGTCGACGACCCAAATGACCAATTTCCGGCTGGAATGCGTGTTCTTGCCGTTGACGACGATCCCACTTGTCTTTTGATCTTGGAGACTTTGCTTCGTCGATGCCAGTATCATGGTATGTCCTCCTCCTCTGTTTCTTGCCCTTCATTTTGTTCTTTGTTATTGGCTGTTTAATGTTTCCGGTTCGTGGATTCTGTTCTGTTTGTGAAGATTGTGCTTCTCCATTTTAGTTGTGAGATCTTTTCTCAGTTGTTTGGGTTGTCAAATCTATTTGATCCGTTGACTTGATTGAATGCAAGGGAATAAGGTTGATGTCGAACTTTAATTGGGAATTCTCGATTCCCTTCCTATTCCAATACACTTTTAATATAATATCCTATGGTTTGATTTTGTTTTGTGTGTTGACATGAAGTTAGTTCTTAAATTCTATATGCCTAATGATTTGGTCTCGTTGAGTTTAGTTACTTGAACACTATTTTAGGTTCTGGGATGTTCATGACTTGGTAGCATGTAGAATTTTACATGGTGCATATTCTTGGAAGCTTTTCTCACTCCAAATCAGACTAGTACATACCATTTCTGTAGATGGAATTGTATAGTTTCGGAATCGTGTTTTGGACCCAAGCAAATTGGTGCTGTTCATTCCATGCTCATCAAAATCTCATTTCTTCTGATCTACCATGCCTGCAATATTTCTGGATATTTTCCTTGGTTGGACTATAGGGTGAATGATTCATTTGAGATTTGAAGGCTTGAACAAATGTAAGTTAATTGTTTTCATTGGATGTTGCAGTCACTACAACAAATCAGGCTGTTATGGCACTCAAGTTGTTGAGAGAAAACAAGAACAAGTTTGATGTGGTTATCAGTGATGTTCACATGCCTGACATGGATGGATTTAAGCTGCTAGAGCTTGTTGGACTGGAGATGGATCTACCTGTTATTAGTAAGCCTTAAACTACACTACTGAACTTCATCTTGTTGTCTTTTATTATGCCTGGAAGCTTTTCAATGAAAATTTTGAAGGTCTATTTTGCAAACAAAAACAAATTTTGAAGGTCTATTTTGCAGACAAACAAGTTAATCGGAACTAAATTTTTAAGTTTGGCTACTGGATTTTTATTTACTTCTTTGCAGTTTTCTTACTAAAAAGTGGCCTACTTTTTCTCTTTTATCCTTTAGTTTCATGATCAAATTTAAGCTAAAACTGCAGAATATTAATCTGTTGTTTGTTTCAATTTGATCTGTCGATGTGTTCTTAGTGCTGTCTGCAAATGGAGATCCCAAACTTGTCATGAAAGGGATTACTCATGGAGCATGTGATTACTTGCTGAAACCTGTTCGCATCGAGGAGCTAAAAAACATTTGGCAGCATGTAATCAGGAGGAAGAAATTTGATCCAAAGGACCGGATGAATTCTGGCAATCAGGACAGGCCTGATTCTGAGAATGGTGAAGAAGCAGCAGATCCAAATGGGAAATTTAATAAAAAAAGGAAGGACCAGAATTATAGTGAAGATGATGACCAGGACTATAATGGGCAAGAGAATGATGACTCATCAACCCAGAAGAAGCCTCGTGTTGTTTGGTCTGTTGAGCTGCATAGGAAGTTTGTAAATGCTGTTAATCAGTTGGGCATAGACAGTGAGTTCTTCATCCTCTCTCTCTCTCTCTCTCACACACACACACACACACAATTTTGGGTAAAAAAGGGTTCTTCATCTGTAACAAAATGGTAACAGTTAAAAGAAATTTCTTGAGTCGACATTTCTAATTATTCTTTGAATGAATGGGATTACTGAATTTATCCTTTCCCTTATTTTTAGCTCAGTATATAGTATTGATAAGATTTAACCCATCATCTGGGTAGCCAATAGTTAACTTCAGAATTTGATTGACTGATTTCTTATTTAATCGTGTATCAATCTATATTTATGTGGATTTCTTTCTCTAATAGTTCTTTCTCTGTCCATCTTTTTTCGCAATACAGAGGCAGTGCCTAAAAAGATTTTGGACTTGATGAACGTTGAAAAGCTCACAAGAGAAAATGTAGCTAGCCATCTCCAGGTAAATAGTCCTGCTATTTGATTATTGTAGTCGATCATAACTTTTAGAAGTCTAATGTTAGTTCTATGGGTTTCAGAAATACAGGCTTTATCTCAAGAGAATCAGCTGTGTAGCAAACCAGCAAGCTAACATGGTGACTGCATTGAGCAGCGCAGATCCTTCCTATTTGAGAATTGGTTCTCTTAGTGGAATTGGGAATTTCCATTCCTTGACAGGACCTCCACAGTTCCCCAACACTGGTTATAGATCTATCCCAACTAGTGGGATGCTCGGTCGATTGAATACTCCTGCCTGTATGGGTATGCATGGCCTTTCTTCCCCAGGAACAGTTCAATTGGGTAATTTGAACAATTCAAGCAATGATCAGTCTACATTTCAGCCAATCATGCTTTCTGGAAACCGAAGTGGGAATATTTTCCGGGGGATGCCTGAGCCATCAGAACTTGATCAGCTACAACATGTTAAACATGGGACCCATGTGGACAATCTCTCTCCTGCTTTTGATGAGAGAACAGTATTTCCTGCTTCCATTGGCCTTCCAAATGCAAACATGTCTGCTGGTACTTTGAGTAATTCTCTTTTAGGATTAACGAACGATCCCTTGATTTCAGAAGTCCAGCATCATGAAGTGCATGGTGGTAGAAAATTTGGACCTCAATCTTCCATTTCTGTAGTATCTTCAAACTTGGAAAGTTCACGTCCTTCACTAGATAATGTTAGATGCACTGGTGACAATTGGTCGAAAGCTGCTCATTCATCTAGGATCCACTCGAATACTATTCCGTCTAGCAACCTTTCTAATATTGCTACTTCCTACCATAGCCAGTTGAGGGACAATACTACCAGTGCATTGCATATGGGAAATTGTCTTTCTGACATTTCTTCTATTACTTCAATATCTACTCAGTCCCATGATTCGAGGACAGATTCTCAACGTCAAGCAGCCACAACTAGCAACAGATTTGATCAAATAATCACAAAGGTTCCTCTTCAAGATTGGAATGATCATAAAGAGGATGCATATTACCACACAAATGTGGCCTGTAGCTCATCAAATTCTTTGATACCTGTGAATGGTTCTGCAGAGACATTACCCAAACATTTGGAAAATCAGAACACAATCTTCTCTGGAAGCAAGGATTTTAATGTGACTAGTCAAGCAAATGTTCTTGACCATGCAATGGTGGAACATGATCAATTCAAGAAATCAGCTATGGAGACATCACTCATGTTGAAACAAGGGTACCTGTATGATCATCAGCCAAAGATGCAAGCTAGATTTTCTTCAAGTAACTGTGGCTCCTTGGAAGACATAGCATGTGCAATGATGAAACAGGTAACATCTTTTCTTCTTGTCTTGTTTGTTTGTTTGTTTGTTTTTTTAATTTACAGGAAACAAGTCTTATTAGTGTTTTCACGTAGTGATTTTAGGCTTCAGTCACTAAACTTATCTTCAAGGCTTAGTATTACTGGTGCTGAAAGGGAGAAAAAGTGATATCTTTTCCCGCTTTTACTGTAATTTCTTTCACCTTTTGTGATTGTATCTAGTGAACTTTGAGTCCTTTCCCATTTGATATTATAACTCATCCAGTTTCTCAGATTTTACTTTGTTCTTTATTCATGTTTCTTTGAGAAAATTATACACAAGTTACAAGTGCTAGGAAATGATTTGTCGGTTGTATGCATTAATATTCTCTCTAACATAAGAAAAACAAAACTATTTCCCTTCATCCTAGAAATCTTTCAAATTATGCTATTTAGAGCAACAGACTTCTATAAACAATCTAATCTCCTCTAGTTTCCTATTTCTCATTCCAATGATCAAGTACAAAGAAAAGAAAGCCACAGATGAACAGTTGTTTCCATGTTTTTGGCTATTTTTTTAATCTATCACTTGAGGTCTTCCCCTATTTTATTTTCTTTACACAATCTGTTTACCAGTATACATGGTTCTGCCTCAACTCATTACTCAAACTCCAGATAGTGGGAGAAGATAAAACACGAAAAGTTCACATGAAACAAATAAGCCTCTGTTAAATTTTACATATTTAAGGAGGGATAGTTACGAAATTGTGAGTAGGGCGAGTTAGCGAGCAAGAGAATGTTCTGTTAAATAGGGAATGCTGGCCTCTGACATGGGGTCAAAATTGCATGATATTTGCAAGGGTACATTTCCATATTATTACTATTAAGAGCTTCATTTTTCCATTTTCATTGTCATTGTTATTTTCATCTGAGCTTCACTTATGTGAAATGTGGCCATTGCTTCTGTAACAATATAGTGAGCACAATTACAAACAGAATTTGATACTCTGCAGGAGGAAGATGATGGAAAATTATTGGAAGGAGACTTTGGATGTGATAATTATCCCATTGGAACGTGCATGTGAAACGAACCTACTCGAAGAAAGAGTCCTCGAAACGGACAGCCAGCGTTATCTAGTTTTGCCACTAAGCAGATTTTAATGTATTTAGTGCCTGCAGGTTTAGCTCTCTGACCATGTTCTCATTTAGCTTCCTACATAGTCTGTTTTCCTGTTTGACAGAGCCAGAAGTAGACAAGAAGTCTCTGTTTCATTTTGATTCCATGACTATTTATTGCTATTGATGTTGGTCAACAATTGTACATTGTAATTCATATGGGTAATGATTTTGCTTCACTACACTACACGTGGTCGGTTTCGTTTCTGTTGACTTTCGGAACAATATCTGTTTCAGATTAGATGGAAATTATTACAACAACCATCTGAATGTTGACACTGATTGGACCATAAATGTTTGCCCTCTCTCTTATTCTATGTAGAAACCACATTTTTCTCTTAGTACTATTTGACCATTTGTTCAGTAATGAACAAACCCTTATGCTATTAAAACTTTTATGACTCTGACCCACTAGAGGGATACCCTAAAACAAAGCAACCCCTGAAAAAGAAGAGAAACTTTGAAGCCTTACTGCATGCTGGCCAAGAAGTAGGAAGAGAAAGCATCAAGAGTATGTGAGAGCAAAGGGACCCGAACATCGATCGCCTGGCTATCTGTGGGGCTCTGCAGAAAGTAAGCAACCTCGAGGATCGGTGGCTTCAAAGGAGATGCATAGGCAGCTTCTCCATGTAAGAACTCAATCTTGTGGAATGGCATTCTGGTCCAATCTGATACAACAGTGAGCTCCTTGAGAGGAGGAAGTGAAGCCTGAGGCCCTTCAAGGCCTTGTTTGTATGCATTGATGTAGTCGTTGTCGACACGAGACTTGGCGTTTCGTATCATCTCGATTATTGTCTTGTAGCTTTCTTCCTGCAATTGTTTTGCAGTTAAGGCGACCGAAGCGAGCACAAAGGCGTTGCCGCTGAAGCCTTTAGGCAGAGGAGGAATCAGTTTGTTCCTGGCGTCCACTGCAAATTGTAAGCACACCATCTTTTCTTTGCTCACAGACAGAGCCTTGGTTCTTGCCTGTACAGACAGTAATGTGACTGAAACTAAGACAACCAAACACTTACTCTTTGGAAGAAAGTTCGTGAAGAATTAGAATATACTAGGAGGATAAAAATAGTTTTCTAGATCATTTAATCATTGTAAATATTAAATTTATTGTGTCTGTTTATAGCATTTTACTAAATATCCCTATGATACACATCAACTAATAAATAATTGGAAATCTTGTCAACAAAATACCTAAAATCCAATCATAAAATGACAAATTCAATTGCACAAAACACCCATGTTTTGCGGCAAAATCACAAAATAACGACAAAAATCAAAATACCAACAAAAAATAAAGAAACAAAAATAAATAAGTAAAAAATAAAAAGAAGCAAAAACAAAAAGCGACCAACAGGAAGTAATATTTTCACCATTTATTTACATGAATATGGGTTTAAAGTTTGATTTTTTTTTTTTTTTTTTTTTGAGAAGATTAAAGTTTGATTTGTTAAATCGTTAAAGATAAATTTGACTCATCACTCCAAAATATATATATATAAATTTTCACCAGGGATTTAAAAAAATATATCAAATTTCACCATAAATATTTATTTTATTCGAATTTAACCCTAGATTTAGGATAAATATATATTCCAAATTTTCCATTCTATTCAACTTTTGCTATTTTCACCAGCTAATTTTATCAAAAAGCAGTTTCTCCAATCTCACTAATTTCATAAAAAGTCAAATTTCATCAAAATTAAACTTAATCAATACACAATCAACCATTAACTAAATCTGCTGAATTTCACTTATATATTTAAAACAAAAATCTATGTAAATACCCATTCAAAACATTAAAAAGATGAGAGTTTCAAATCCTCTCTTTTTTAATTAATATTAATTAATTACCTTCCATAGATGAGCAGCAATAACATCAAATGAAGAACAAGCAAAGGCTCCATTTTCCCCCAAAGCTTTCTTCTTCAACCTCTCAATCATCCCTCTACTCACTCTAAATGTTGTACAAACATATTCCTTTTTCCCCATTTCCTCCTCATTCCCCATTGCCCTTTGCATTATCAACTGGTACAAATGACCGATCGCCACCGCCCCCGACACCGACACCGACGGTGACGCCACCGCCGCCCTCTTCCCCATCAAAAGGGTCCCTCTGTCATGCACTGGCCTGTGCAACTGAGCCCCATATTGGCCCTTGTTGTCCTTGAAAATGGCTGAGTTTGCTGCCCATGCACTTAGAAAGTCATATGCAGCTGGCCCATCAAATAATGAATGGCTTATTCCTGTTCCTATGGAGTATCCTCCACACCCAAATCTTGTCACCTGCTTTTCACCTCAAAACCATCATTTCATCTTTAATTTAATTTCAAAGTGTTATTGTGGATTATAAAGGAAAAAAGAAACAAGAATTTGAAGCTACCAATGTTCTTTTAATTAAAGGTTGAATCATAAGTTTGGTCTTTGATGTTTTGGGGTTGTTTTTGTTTAGTATATGTACCATGTTTTTGCTTTGTGTCTAATTATAAGCTTAATTCACTATATTATGTGATTTAGGGCGTAGGTTTGTTTTAACTTGTCAAGTATTTAATTTTAAAGGGAAAAAACAAACCATTTTGAAAAAAGATTCCAGTGTTTGACAACCACTGAGAAAATGACTTTATTAAAAAAATGAGATTGAGAAATAAACTACTTTGTGAGGGAAACATTTGAAAGCAAATTTTTTAAAAAGAGTTTTTAAGTATATGATAACTTATGTATAAAAACACTTATGAGAAAATGTAATCGGACATATAAGTATTTAAATTCTAAACAATTTTTATACAAAATGTTTAAAAGAAACTGCATTCTTGAAAAACACTTAAAATGAAAGGTATTTCAAATAAGCCTTTAAACTCTAACGCAGAAATCGATTTGTAATTCTTAAATAATAGATGACTTTAAAAGTTCAAAGAATTCATTAAAAGCTTCATATAATACAAATAGACAACCTTAAAAGTTGAGAGACTTATATGGAGATGAGAACCGAGTGAAGAGGAGAGAGACGAAAAAAGAAATGATTTTTCTAAAATAGACTCCTAAATTTTCAAAATTGAAAGATTATATATATATATATATATAAGGTTACGCAATAAAACGTTAATTTTGCTTTTTTTGTGAAAATTTCGAACTTCGAGATTAAATAAACACAATATTCAAGGATGGAATGTGTAATTAAACCTGGACAACATTAAGTTAATCTTGTTTTCTACAAGATCCAACAAGATTTGGATCATGATATATGAAGATCTTGAAGAAGGAACAAAAATAATTGCCTTTACAGACTGTGAAAATGTGTTCATTGTCTAATCCAAAGCTTGTCTCTTTGCCTTATAAAGCCTCGACATAGCCGCTGTCTTAAAACCAAAAGCTTTTTCTTAATCTTTTGTTTCTTTGTCTCAAACAAATAAAATCCCATCAAAAAAATCCTTTCTTTCTTCTCTTTTTCATGAAACTAAGAAATTTGTTCAACAACACAACATGTTTTTTAAGGTAAAATGACAACAAAGAATCAAACACACACAGATTTTGTTGATTTGATCATTCACTTTTTTCTTACAACAAAATCAAAAACTAACCCTTTTGTTTTTCTTCAATCATCTGTATATGTATATAAAAAGAGAATCTCTCACCTGAGCCACAACCAAAGGGAACTCAGAAAAATTGCCATTCAAAACAGGTTTATAAACCAACTTCTCAAAGAACTCATTGTAATTTGAGAGATCTCCAAGTTCTGAAACCTTGACATTTGTGATCGCTCGAACAAGAATCGCACCGCGGTTGTCGCACCGGAGATTCAGTTTACCGTCGGCGGGGCTCGGCTCCAACCGACCGGCCGCCGGGGACCAGATCGACAAGGTTTCTTCTAGACCTATCTTGAGTTTGGTGAACAGTGAATCAAATGATGAGTTTGTGGGAACAGAAGAAGGGTTGTAGAAGAAAATAAGGTACATGTGCAATGGACACTGCCTGTCTAAATTTGAGAGCTCCAAGAGTTTTGGAGGGTTTAAGGTTTTGGGAAAGACAGTGAGAGTTTTTGTAAGAGAAACTTGGGAATGGGATTCGTGGGAATTGGCCATAATGGTGTTGTTTTGTGAAGGAAGAGATTTCTTTTTGTGGTGTTTTGAGAAGAGAAGAGTTTGAGTAAATATAAGGACTTGGGGTTGGAGATTCCTAGCTAGGGTTCATCTCTAACTTGTATTTTGTGAATTGTTTTTGATTTAGTTAGGTCCCTACATTATGGTTGATAACAATTATAAATTCTTTTTCTTTTTGTTTTTTAGTAATAATGCTATACATATATACATATGCACCTCTTTCATAAATTTGTGAATAAATGTATATAGTATGTAAAAGTGGGTTACATATGTCAATGACTATTAATTCTAGGGTTTTTAAGCTTTAAAGATAGCAAATTTACCAATTATAGGCTAGGTGAACTATGGATCTTAAATTTTATGTATTTAACCTAATTTTCGTCGAAATAGAAACTTTTAACTTTTTTTTTTTTTTTTTGAGTTCAACAATATTTGGAGATGGAGGATTCAAACATCTGACCTCTTGGTCGAAGGTACATGCTAATTACCGCTGATTTGAACTTCTAACCTATTACCAAGTTTAGTAACGCGTTTATTATTGAGCTTCTATGATCGTGTACTTCGCTGATGAGCGTTAGTTTAATGAGGTATAAGTTATTTTAGCTAAAAATGTCTAATGGGAAGAATTGAGCTACAATAAGTTTGAAGTACGAAATCCTCTAATTCCCAAATATTTTTATAAGATTATGTTCAATATATTACGTTGTGTGACAAATATTAATCATTGATAACAACATATTGTATCCACAATAATGCAAGCCCCACATTTCCCTATATCCTTTGAAGCTTGAACAGATCACTTGTAACATCTTGAACAGCAATTTCTTTAGGATTGTTTTTAGGGCTGTCAAAAAAAAAAAAAAAAAAAAAAAAAAAAAAAAAAAAAAAAAAAGACATCTCATATTGAGATGGAATAACAAGATATATAAATTATAAAATTTACCCCTAAACCTTGAGCAACTAAGTTACAACCCTAAACTTTGGTTTATATAAGTATATTTAGTCTGTGAAAAATTATTAATGAACGTTGATGTAATAACGTGCTTACTATGTATATCAAGGATTGAACGAAAAAGGAATGAGATTAATTATCCTTTTGTCGGAAAATCCTAAATAATATATAAAACTTTGTAAGTTTCCTCTAATATGCTCCCTCTAAACTTTTAGAATCGAAAGACTATACATAAAAGGTGAGTAGGTAAAATTTTGCTCAGGGTTTGCGCTCCAGCTTTATATTTTATTATATCAACTAAATCAAAATTTATCAACTAGATGTGTTAATAAAGGTAAATAATAGGTGCTAAATAGAAACCCTAATTCAAAATTTAGGAAATTAATTGATATTAAAAGTTAACCATGCATAGTTAATGGAGTGAGAATGGCTAGCTAATGAGAACTGGCAAGGAAGATAAGAAAATGACCTTCCACCTGTTTTTGTTACTGAATCATTATCACCATTAATATATTCAATGGCTCAACATTTAGATGGACCTCTAAAAACTGTTGATCACCAATAGATTTTGTTTCTTTCAAACCCATCTCATGAACCTCTAAGTTTTTTCTGAAAAACCCTAGATTTGTTCTTCTGTTTCTGTGTTTTCAGAAAGCCACAGAAAAAAATATAACAACAATAACTTTTGACAACGCGTGGTGTGGGAAATTTGAACATAGATCTCTTACCTCCTGATCGAGAGTACAAGTTTTATACCATGTTCATGAACATATTCGTGACAAGTGATTTTTTTTTTAGTTCAACAAATGTAAAGTTGGATTTCGAACTTTCGATCGTTCGTCGTAGGAGAAGCTATAGATATGTCTTTAACTGTTGAGCTATACTAAGGTTCGGAAGTTAAAACTAAGAGGTCTTTACAATTTTCACATTCTGTTACTGGAAATTATTGTTGAATTGAAGTCATGAGAGAGGGCTTGGTGGTGAAGAAGGTACAAGCTTGCACTAGTTGTTGAAGAGGATGGAAGAGGCCCACAAGGCTGAGAATAAACACTTAACAAACTCACAGCCAAGACAAAAGGAGGTGGCAATAAAAGAAACCTAGGGTTTGATGTTTTTAGCATAAAAAATACATTGAGCCTGTGTACTTTCTAAAAAGAGGGCTTTAATTTCTTAACTTTATTGTGACGATATGTGGTCCGGTATCTTAAAATTTGTAACGATTTAATCTAAGAACATTAGTCCTAGAATGTAAAATTTAATTTTTTTTTTTGTTCCATTGATCTATGTGAAAAAATTCCTTTAATTAAGCTATGTGCGGGAACTTCTTATCTTGATGAATTTCATGGGACAATTATATTGTGATGTCTAAATCGTTATATGAAGATCGGTATTTTTTTTAATAATTTTGATGTCTAAATCGTTATATGCTAATTAATATACATAAATTCTTCATCTTGATGAGATTTTTTAAGTAGAGAGATAAACCCTTTTAACCTTTAAACTACAAAGACGAGATCTTATCATCATTTTCTCAACGGCAAGACTCCACTCTATTCTCAAACTCTCTATGTCAAGTTTCACCCACACCGTATTTCCTTTCGAAGGGCCAAAGAAATATTACCATCGTCACTCTTACATACTAAAGTTTACAAGTAACGTTAAACTACATATAAAAACTGACTCATTCATACTATAATTCAAGGACTAAATTGTTACCTTCCAACGACATAGAAGACTCAGAATATCAAGATCATCTGAGCTATATTTATTTAACGTAACCCTAACTCTATTCTTATATAATATATAGAAGAGAAGGAAAAGGGATTGAAGTTGTTGGAAAAACAGGTTGGCTTGGGTTTGGCTTGGATTGGCATATATATATATATATATGTATATATATATATATATAATGTAAATTGTTTTGAAAGAGAGAAAGAAAAAGAAAGTTTGGTGTTAATGTGTGTGTAGAAAAGCAAATGCAAGCGTGGATTTGAAGCACAGTGATGTCTGTTTCATGTCTCCAACTTTCCCAACATTTTGCCTAATATTCTGCTCTCTACTTTTTATTTATTTATTTATTTATTTATTTATTTATTTATTTATTTATTTTCCCCTCCATTCTTTTCCTATAATTCCACTCCTCAAATTAATTAATTTTTTTTTTTTTTTTTTTATTCTTCAAAAGAATCCTCCTTTTGGCACCGCCTGCAGTTTCTAAATTCCTTCCTTTTCTTTCATCTTCTCTTTCTCTTGCCAAATAATATTTTGCCTAAGATTCCACCACCACCCCTTTCCATTCACATATACATTTATACATACATATATACATACATGATGAATGTTGAATAAAGAATATTTGCATGTATAGTATGGTTGTTATTATATATATGAATCCATGCATGCAAATTAGAAGATATATGGTAAGTATATTATTGCTCAAATTAAAAAAGACAACTTTTTTTAGTTGAACGATAACGGATAAAGATTCGAACATTTAACCACTGAGAAGCCAGTGCATAATATTTTAATCAATTAAACTAGAGGTAAAAACGACAAGAACTTTGATGGTACATCCAATGGATACATAATGAAGATAATTTAATTAATTTATTACCATTATTTAAAAAGACAACAAGAAATTTATAATATATGGGTTGAAAGATACATAAAAAACTCACATTTACATACACCCACATGACAGAATGAAGATATATATAACTCATTAGTATTGTTTGAAAAGACAAGAACTTTATGGTATATGAGTTGAAATATACATAAAAATCTCATTTTTACACACACCCACATGACAGAAAATGAAGATATAACTCATTAGTATTGTTTGAAAAGACAAGAACTTTATAGTATATCAGTTGAAATATACATAAAAATTTAATTTTCACACACACCCACATGACAGAATGTAGTATTCTCTAAAAAGACAAGAACTTTAAGGTAAATCAATAGAAATATACATACAAATTTCTCTCTCTCTCTCTCTCTCTTTCAGCCAGCTCAAAGAATCAAATAATGTTCATGGAGGAGAAATGGCAGAGAATAGCCTATTCTGGCTTCATAATTGAAATTTTTGTTGAAATTAACTATTAATTGAGTGGTGGAAGAGCTTTAGAAAAGATAGATAAACATCTTTTGATTTTAGGGTTTGGAAATTGTGTAGGGCTAAGTGGAAGAGAAAGGAATTGCCTGCCTCCATTATTATTATAAGGCTAGTTGTTAAAAAAAATTAATGGCTACATATATCTACATATATACTGTGTGTCTTTTAATGAAGTAAAGGAAGAAAAGAACATATTGAAATAACTTAATTTGCTTTTGATTTAATTAAGAAATCTTATCTTTAAAAGTGAAGATAATGACGGCGGATAGAGCTAGTGGCAGTGGCATAGTGCTCAATAATTGAAACCGACACAGAAATAGATGACACAGTGATTTTATTAATTATAATTAGGCTTTGTAGTCAATACCACATATTGTGTCCATATCTATGTCACTGCTTTATGTTCATGTTTGTTTAGAATATTGAGAAAATTTTAAACTTAATTACAACCTTTTTAAAAAGTTATCTTTTTTTTTTTTTTTTTTTTTTTTTTGAGAACATGTGGAGATAGAGAAATTCGAACCACAAACCTCTCGATCATTGGTACAATCTTTATGTCAGTTGAGCTATACTCATATTGGCAAAAATTAACTGATTTATAAGATATATATATATTGAATTTTATGTTTAATAAGAAAATTTTATATATTGAATTTTATGTTTAATAGGATCCTAAACTTTCAATTTTGTGTCTAGTTGGTCATGAATTTTGAAAAACGTTGAATATGTCAAGGATCTATTAGATATAAAATTAAAAATTCAAACCTATTAAACATAAATTGCAAGTTTAATAACATGTTCTACACTTTTTAAATGGACAAACATATATGAAAGCTTAGATACTAAATTAGTAAGTTAACCAAAAAAATTAACTTGTTGTAAGTAATTGCAATTTTAAACTCAATATTATTTCAAATTAAATTAACATTTTAGCCTTAGAGTTTCACTATAATTTTAATTTAACTCCATAATTTTAAACTTTTCTTCGCAATGGAGTTGAAAGCTATCAAACGATCTCAACAATTTTCTTTTTTTTTTTTTTGAAAAAGATGTCAACAATTTTCATATAGGATGAAATTTCTTTAGATGCAACAATGAGTCAACAAACTATTTTTTACCGTTAAATTATGCTCGTTTTAGCATATAGACATAGGGAAAGTAAATATGCCACTATATCTTGAGTGATTATATAATATTCGAGTTGAATATAAAGTAGAAAATTAGAATAGATCTTCAAAACATCACTATTGGAAAATTTCCTTGCCGTTTGTTCACCACAGTCCACAGAGTGAATTATTAGATTTAAGATATTCTCCTTCATAAATGCTTCACACCCATTTCATATTAAATACTTTCAAAATTTTAAGATCTGGTGAATCCAGAGGGATCAAAAAAGAAAAAAAAAATCTATTTTTCTTTTCAACCCCAGAAGTTTTAGTCCATGAAAATTATCAAAATGGGTAGAAACTGCTGAAAACACAAATCAAAAACAAAAAATAACTATGTTCTCTAAAATAGCCAAATGGGAGTCCGTATTATTAATTGTAATTAATACTTTTCTTTCCTTTTACAATGTTATAATTCTTACATTGGGTGAGAAATCAAAAGATTAACTATTGGTGAATTGCTAGTAATCTCTAGTCATCTAGCACGATCACCCGCCGGCTACCTTCCTCGTCATGTTCTTCTGGTGCAGTGATGTCCCTGCTCGCTTGAACTTCCATTTCATCGACGCCACTATTCTCCAGTATAGTTGCGGAGTCTGGCTGATCAGGGCATGGATCATCAGAAGCTGGAACACACGATGGTTCGGGCTTTTCTTCCACGGGATCAAGGTCTATCTGCATCGACTTGTTGCTTTCTTTTTGAGGTTTGGATTCTGTTGCAGGATCTATCTCCATTTTTGTGACAGCAGCATCCTTTTTGCTGTCTGGATCTGCTAGTGATGATTTGAGGCCAACATCGTTGCTCGGTGATTCAACGCGCGCGGGTTGCTGATCAGATTCCGACGTTGGTTCCTCTTTAGTGGAGTTTGACTGTGGAGAAAGAATTCGGTCCACATCTTTGAAAATCTTCTCTAGAGGGAGGAGGTTATTTTTGAAGTCAGAAGCAGCATGGTGGCTACCAGAGGGCGCATGGACCAGCTCTCTGCAATTTTCATCCACAACCTTGCACATCTGCTAAGAAAATGGATGATATATGAAAAACTCGAAACCGGCATTCAGGAAGAAACATTCACAGCTCAACACCGTTGATCGTGTTACGAACAAAAAGGATTACCTCATTGTAAAGTCGGCTTAATTCCAACCTATCAGGATTGTCATCACAAGCAGTAGAAGTTTCTTCTGCAGCTGCACAGGCAAAATACAGTTTCACCATAACTCTGTTGCCAAAGAATCTTGGATTTTTTTTTTACAAGGGCGTTTGAAAGATTGTCTGTTTATAACAGTCCGGAGATTATTTCAACCATTGTCATTTCTACCCTAAAGTCTGTCACCCAAAGAATCTAGGATTCTAGCTAGAAACAGAAGCAGGACTGCTAGCACATCAAATGTGATGGATAAACTCAATGTATTCCTAAATAATTTTACAATAAGCAAAACGGACCCAAACAATAAAACAGCGCAATCTCCCAAAGCAGGGTGAGTTTCACACGACTTGGAATGCAGTATTTTTAGTGAATTGAAAGCACTTTTAGTGGTTACATAGGCAGAAGTGATTCGAACTTTTAAGAATTCTAAAAGCATAACAACTAGTTAATATTTCTTCTCAATGTGCCACAAAAAGTGCTCTAGTGAAAAATGTTATTCCAAAAGCACCAAGTACTGAACTACATAACGAAGTTCATGAATGCTAATCTTAAGCAACGGATTAGTTAAGAAAGAGGCTTACAAATTGGATCTACTTGAGGCAACTGATCCGCCTTTTGAGTATCAGTCTCCACAGAGCTAGGACCTGGCACATTTGAAACCTTGGATTCATTCTCAATATCTTCACTTGTAATTTCATTTGCCTTCGTGTCGCCCTAGGAGGACGGAGGAAAAAAGGAAAGAAATGAATCCAAAGGGAATTGAAGCTTTCACCATATAACAACTCAAAAGTACCAACTTATGTATAATGTATATACTAAACTATCCACTTCCATTCATAACTGCAATTTATAATGATCATAATAATAGAAATAGAACTTTGACATAATCAAAGAAATAGGAAACAGAAGATAGCTAGCAATCGGTGATTTTGATACAATGATGTTTAAAATCCAACAATTCAATAAAATGCTAAATCTAGATGAGAAAGGCAACCTAGCATGTAGCAAACAAAGCTACAGAAAGCCAATAAGAGCTCTTCAGTTTGAAATTTTCTTAGATGAACCACGAGAAATATCTTGACCTTTTAATGACTCAATTTAGGAACTTGGGTCCACAACTTTGAACTAGAATCTTCTTGTCCATAGTAAAGTGATTGTGGTGGCATTCAATGCGGTTCATGTTTTTCACTGTAAATATGAAACATAATTTTTACAACCTGTAACCACACTAATGCCTTGGAATTCAGAACTTACAAAGTATTCTTTCTGGTACTCTGCATTCAGCCCTTTTTCCAAGAGGAGCACCCTTTTCTTGACGAATTCAACCTGTCGTCTCTGCATATCTCTAAAATGATAATATATAGATGAATCTGGATATAACTGGGATTGGTTAGCAGTATCAGTTCCTCCTCCCTGCACATCAGAGGCAGCATCGTTTCCACCACCATTTTCCTTTTCCCTAGACTCGCTTCCAGCTACTTCAGTGTTTGATGTGTTTCCACCATTCTGAACAAGAGAGCCAGCTTGCCCAGGAACAGGTAGGTTTATGACGGGAAGATTCAACTCCAGACAAATCACCTCTTGAATCTTGAGGTCCTTGTCATCAATAATGGCTTGCCATCTACCATAGCCATGCCTTCAGATTTGAAGATTTGAAGATTAGTACTGGAAGATCAAAGCTTTAAAAAGGTAACAGAATCTACAATCAAGTCTCATGAATAGATATCTGCCCATCAAATAGATCATTCAATAATATTAGTCACTACTTGATATGCAAGAGAGTAAGAGGCACTGTCAGCATCTTCATCTATGACTAACATGCCCAGATGTCAAACTTATATTTACGTATTCGATCATCCCTATGCCAGACAAGAGGATTTAAATTGCGAGTATAAAGTTTATAAGACATTTGTGAAAACCTGGGTATTTATAGATAAACCATTTGTCACAGAGTAACACAATATCAAGTCGTCAATGCAAAGGGGGGGAAAACATATACAGTAAGAAGCAAGCTAGTGAAAATCCATACTTCAGAACAGCAAGCAGCAACAATCTATCGTGTTCTTCCTTCCAATGTTTTCCACCTTTGAGTCCTGGGTAACGAGATAAAATGTCATCTGTGAAAAGTGGAGCACTCGGATTTTCTGGGACAAATTTCGCCTATAATTCCACCAAAAAGAACAAGACATGATCACATAAGTAAACATGCATTGGCAAAAAAAAATGTGTGAAAAGATTACTACAAAATCAAAATAAAGGACCACTTAATGTAACAAAAACAATCATCTAACATGTCTCAAATTCTAAATAAACTTGTAATAGAGTTAAACTCCAAGGAACCATACAAGAACCCTCCCCAATTTGTGCTGATTACAGACAATGTATAATTGCTATACTCCGTCTCAAAAAGAGCCATGGAATTTGACTAATTCATTCAATCTCCCACCAATCTTTTTCCTTTCAAGTTAAAACTACGTTAATATTTTCCAGCCAAATAATCCTCCGAAGCGTTGATTTTATAGCTTTAATCTATAGTTTTTTCTTTTTTGCATTCCACATGAAAGAATGACTGCATAGCATTAAAGCGACAGTTCCATCCTTAGAAAAGCAAAAGCCCCAAAATAGTCCATAATTTGTAAAATAAAAACCCAAACCTTCAGGCTAAAAGACAAGGAATTACAACAGTAAAACAGGTAAGTAAACATAAATAAAACTTACTTTATCCCTTATCAAGAGTAAGACTGCAATTCTGATCAGCACATCTTGTATTCTAAGTCCTTCTTTAGGAACGCCATCTAAACAGGACATCATATAGAATATTAAAATATTAGCATTCTACAGTGAATTAAAAGGCAGAAACAGCAATACAAGGATGATGCATTAAGGATGACATAGATTTGAAGCCTTATGCATGTTACAACTTCATTTTCAGCCTGGATTACTATTGAGATTCCAAATATCACTCTTTTTTCCCCTTTTAACTAATAGCTGAGATGTTTTCGTGTAAAGCTTCCAAATATCACTCTTTTTCCCCCCCTTTAACGAATAGCTGAGATGTTTTCATGTAAAGCATCCAGATATAACTCTTTTTTGCCCCTTTTAACTAATAGCTGAGATGTTTTCATGTAAAGCATCCAGATATAACTCTTTTTTGCCCCTTTTAACTAATAGCTGAGATGTTTTCTTGTAAAGCTTTCATAAACCTCGAGCACTATTTAGGTTCTGATGACCCCTCTTTTTTGTGCAAACCTTCTCTGGTAGGTGTCTGGGAGGAGGGGAGGATTTCCTGCTTTTTGTGCAACCTTTAAGTATATTTTCCTCTATCTTGATGAAAATTTTGTTTTCTTACACACAACACAGACACGGCATTAAGGCTACAATACCTGAAAAGTTGGGGGAGTCAGTGATATCTTCAGCAATGTGAGATAAGAAAAGAGTCCCATATCTGAACAAAAAGTAGTGATTGTAAATCAACACATCAAACATCCATAAAAAGTATACTTTCTTAACTAAAGATGTGATTGATGTAAAAGAAATTTCAGCACCTCTGACAAAGATAACATACATCCAATATAAATTTGGTAACTTAAATTCTCACTCCCAGTATGAACGATCAGTGGATATTCACAAAATGAATGCAGGAACACCCAATAATTCATACATATATTACGATACAGAAAGAAGGAAAAAAAAAAAATCTACTTGCACTTAGTCTCTCTTTCCATTGCTTTTCTCCTACAGTAAAAATCCCTAAGTCTCATGAATAAGGACAACCTATCATTTCAATAACATTTATATTATTTTAGCAATATGAATTTACCAAATTGTTGCAGCAAAAAAAAAAAAAAAAAAAAAAAAAAAAAAAAAAAGTGAAGTTCATGGTTATCCGATGATAGGTAAAGTTCATCAGAGAGAGAGAGAGAGAGTGTATGGTGGTGTAAGTCATATTAATGCACATTTCCACCTTTTATGAGGAAAAGATGAAAAAAAATTCCTTGACATGGTAATAATTCAATTAACAGGTCCTTTCATGGATCAAAATCCACATCACTTACTCCTTTATTTCTTCATAAGTCTTCTGCTTCATACGAGAAGTAAACTCCTTCCAGTCAAAATCCCCAACCCCAAACCTGTATCAAATAAATCAACCGTTAACAGCATAGAAACACTGAAAATGCAAATATTTGTACAGCCTCACTTGCAGACACAAGAAAGTAAGGCAACAAACATAAACACTCACAGGTTAACGATAAAAAGGGAAGCAGGGACAGCAAAAATAAAAATAAAGCACAAAAGTTAGCAAGAACCTCATTAAAATTTGCACAAACGCAGCCCTTTGATTTTGGTTGAAACCAAGAACTCTGAATGATCTTCCTTCCCCTTCCATTAAGGGAAGTGGCTCAGTGCTATCCACTGGAAATCAAACCATGAAGAGTCAAGAACAATAAATTAAGAGATTATCAAATGATAAAACAGAGTAAAAGGGTGCAAATAGAAAAATATACCGCGGGATTTCTTTCGATAAGGCTTTCTTGCAGAAGGAATACCAGTTGAGTTTGCTTCACCGTCAGTCAAATCAGCTTCATAGTTATCATCCTCACCCTCGGAGCTTACATCTTCAAGTCCAGCAAGGTCATCTTCTTCAACAGATACCATCTAAATGGATTCCAAGGTTCAAATCAACCAAACTTCAATCAGTAATGACTCAAACACTATTTAAATAAACTGACAAAATTTTAAATGTCAATGAAGTTAAATGGAGCATAGTAGTTATGTTTTCACAACCGCACTTGTAGATTATAAAAAGTGATGAGAAGAACCGAATGGTAATCTCAAGTGAGGAGGAAAGAGTCCAGTTATGACCAAGTTCTCTTTTAAAGGATTTTTCTTTTACTGGAAGAGCCTAAGAGAAAATTATAGATATCAAATGAGCTCCAGAAACGGTAGTTAACACAAGAATAAGATAATTTAGAAAATCATTGGAATTACATAGCCACCAAGGAGAATTAACGACACTATGTTCAAGTCCTCATCTAGCTTAATGGTTTTCTAAATATTGAAAAAAAAATTGATGAAAAATGAAGCTTTCAAAATGTTGAAAGTAATTTTAGACATCTAGGAAAATCAAAATACTGAACAACTATAGAAAAACAAACACACTAATGAAGCAGAAGAAAGGAAACCGAAGATCTTTTCGACTGACAGACAGCCATAAGGAGACTTGAGAGAGAAAAAACAGCCATTTTACAACTTGAAGCATGTGGCACTATTTGTAGGATTGCATCAAATATGACTACATATATAAGTTTATAATAATGATGCCATTTCCGACTGACCTGCTTACGGCTCCTCTTTCCTTTACCCAAAGCGTTAAACTCTTCTATCTTATGCACTTCATATTTGTCCTTCAACAACTCTTCCCAATAGCTAGCTCTTTCCAAGTTGCTTGCAACAGGCTTACTTTCCATGGATGCCCTTTTGGCTGCCTCTTCTGCTGCAGCCTCCACCTCATCAATATATTCAAAATTTGCCACCTACAGCATATAATTAGGTCTGCATCACTCACAAAATGAAAATGAACATATGTTGCCTGGACAAGACAAAAGTAAAGCCAACGTTGTAAGCATTTGGTATGTAAAAACAATTCTCATGGAAATTTCAAGTCTTAAAAGTGGGTTGCCCTCAGATTGTTACAAATGTTTGTTTGGCATGCCTTTTAAAAAATATGTTTTAAGTGAAGCATTTATTATATAAGCACTTCTGAAACAAACTTAGTTGAATGTTCCTCTAAGAGCATTAAAAGTGTTTTTTTTTTACAAAATTTCTCAAAACTACTTTTGATTATCAAAAATTTTAAAAAGCACTTTTTACTACCCTTTAAAATTTTAACTAAACACTACCAAGTTTTTAAAAAAAAACACTTTCAGACATCCATAAACTTTAAAAGGCATGCCAAACATACATTAAATAAGAAATTAATCCAACAGGTGAATAAAAGGGTAGGAAAATGCCACGCTTCTCCTTCCCAATTTAAGTTATGGCATGCTTGCTCCATAAATTTCAAACAAATACTGTAATCTGAAGGGCAGTAATAGCAGAATGACAATACATCAACCTAAGAATAGTAAAACAAGTTTCCACCAAAAAAGGATCAAAGACAGTTTATGGTTTGGTAAAATGGCATGTACAGTAGAGGTCAAAGACCAGTCAATAGCAAGCAACAACAGCATAAACTATTAATAAATTCATAAAATTCATCCACCTACGCCTCTCTTCATCTTCTTATATATCATGTAATGAGAACGTTCTTCACTTCTTTGTTCAGTAATTCCCAGCCCCCATCCCATATTCCAAGAGAGAGTGTAAACTTCCACTCCATTGGATAGGGGGAAAACCATAAGGAGGAAGGGAGGGAGAGAGAGAAAGAGTAAGTTGGTGTACCATTGGTAATTGGATAGGGGAAAAACCATAGGGAGACGAAGACCTTCATATACAATTAAAAATAACGGAGAGAAAATACACCACAGTTGCTTCTTAAGACAGCATAAGAAAATAATTGGTGTAAATAAAAACCTTAAAGGCCTTCAGAAATTCATCATCCTCTTCATCATCCACAGTTGCTTCTTCGTCTCGAACTTGATCACGATCCAGCAATCTGTGTTAAATGGTAAGTATAAGATGAATAACATGTATATAAATAGTTATTGCTTCAATTAAAGGAGTTAAAAGTTACCTTTCTATCGCAGCATCATCATAATGAATTTGACGAGATTTTCCTGCCTCATCATTCTCATCAGCAAATAATTCCTTTGAGCCATACCTTATAATATCATCTAGCTCTTCCTGAATTGAAATGAGATAGGGAAAATGTTCGGTCAAATACTCATGGAGCAACGTAGAACTTCATAATTCCCTACGAAACTTTCTTATTGAGCTTTAGTCATAAAAACCATTGATTTTGAATAGTAATTTTATTGAACATATAGACATTTAACATCATCAAAATTGTTATAAAAAAAAAATGAAAACGATAACAGAAAATAGTTTCCCATATGGGCAGTAACTTAGCAAGAATATTGAATTGTTCTCATAAACAGCTTCCCCTGGTGGTTTAATAGAAAGGAAACATCATTCTAATACTTGTTTAGCCCCTAACTGGTATGTACGTACAACCACAGTCAATGGAAGATCAATCTCATCTTTTCCTTTGGTGTTTTTTAAGCTTTGGTGTTCGGCCAAGCTTTTTGGGTGGCTTGGGTGTGAACTGACGTTTCACAAAAGGATGATAAGCTGTCTTGCAGCTTCTTTTTCGCCAAAAGTATAGAGACGAGTCCTTCAAGAAATTTTGAGAATCATAGAAGAGGTGTTAAGGTGAACGTTAAAATTTTGAGAATGTTGGGAAGTCGGCTAAAATTTAGCTTCCATCAAAAGATTTTGTAGTTACCGTAATTTTTAATCATTCAACCTGGAATCTTTTTCTGTAATCTCCTATTGTTGTAAATATTCTCTCCTACAGTTGCTATGGAAATCCTTTTTTTACCTACTGTAACTTCAGTATTGGGAACTTTTCTCATGTCCACGTTCAAATTTGTTTATCCGTGATTGAGATTCAAGTTCACTTTTTAATAGCTAGCAATGCACCCAAGTATCAACTCAACATGGTTTGCATGCTACTAGAAAGTAAAACTACACATGATAGAGAATTTCTATACCTGATTGATGTTCTGAGCCTTCAGTCTTCCAACAACCAAATGCTCCAAGACCATCTTCTTCTTTGTCATTTGCATCATCCTTTCTTCAATGGTCCCTCGTGTTACTAACCTATAAATCATGACCTGCAACATCAAACCAAGCTCCCAAATAAAACAGTGAGCAGCTACTGTAAGTCACAAGACATTCCAAAAGAGAATATTCAAGACCTTGTTAGTTTGCCCAAGTCGGTGAGCCCTAGCCATAGCCTGTAGATCAGCATGGGGATTCCAATCACTACAGATGGACATTAGTAGAATGATGTCAATTAATAACACTGATGGAATGGAAAATTATAAGCTTTTTTTTTAAATGAAGTGTTGAACTTTCATCGAGAAAAAAATTAAAGAATACAGGGATATAGAAAAAACCAACCTCAAACAAAAGGAACCAAACTAAAACAAAAACAGGCACCAATCAAGCAAAATGAGACCTAACGGATAATTCCAAGAAGACCTAACAACCAAGGTCCAAAGAGACCTAATGGATAATTCCAAGAAGACCTAACAACCAAGGTCCAAAGAGAGACATAGAACCTAACAAGAGTCCACACATCCTCCTTGGTTCTCTCCGACCTTCTAAACACTTTGTTGTTCCTCTCCATTATAAGTTGGTTGAGTGATAACTCATTAAAAACCTTGAAAAGGCTTTTCACCGTTCCATAATAATCATATGCATTGTCATGTTAATCATCCCTTAATTAGCTTGAAATCGTCATCTATCAAGAATGACCAATCCAGAAATATTGGACCCAAGGCATTTTTTTTTTATTTAGTATTACAAGCTACTGATAAACTGTAGTACAGTACTGATCAGTGATTCTGGTGTGTAGCCAAGCACTTCAATTCATAAGCCTTCATCTCTGGTGAGACGCTAACATATTTGCCAGCAAATATAAAATGAGAATATTAACACACCTGTCATATATGATAACTGTGTCAGCAGTGGCAAGATTTATTCCCAGACCCCCAGCTCTAGTAGAAAGCAAAAAACAAAATCTGGTGGAATTCTTGGCATTAAATCGATCTATTCGAATTTGTCTCTCGGCTCCACCAACTTTTCCATCAATCCTTTCATACTGCCATTTCTGACCCAATAAAATAATTATATTAATCAGACTTTTACTCAAAAGCATCGCAGTTTCTGCCCTTTACTTCAATAAGAACAGCTACTGCTTTTTTTATAAGGCAGCTTTTGTTACGGTGAATAAAGATGTACCATACCTTGTAACTGCAATAATCTTCCAGCAAGTCCAACATGTGTTGAAACTGTGAATATATGAGAACTCTATGACCTTGTTCTTTGAGTCTCACCATCATCTTATCCAACAAGTGCAACTTCCCGGAAGTTTCCAAAAGCTGTCTGTCAAATTAAATACAGTATTATAAAATTAACCAATAGCAATTCAAATTCCATACATTACTAGCACTTGCTCCGACTCTCGGCTTGTTGTTTGTTAACATACCACAGTTCTACATATAGTATATATGTAAGTCATAAAAATTCTTCTGGAAACAAAACATGAAGCATTAAGATGAAGACGACTATGGCAAAAATCATAACTTTATACTTGCCAATCTAACTATTTAACATGGAAGGCTGAAGATCAAGGTAGAAAATTACTTATACGCTTCTTCAGCATCTTCTATATCTGGCTCAACTCCTTCTAACATGTAAGCATGACAACAGAGCTTCCGCAACTCCATAACAACGTTGATAAGAGAAATCTGATAGACAAGTTTTTAACTTCAACAACCTAAGGGTTTTTCGTTTCTCTTCTCAAAAAAAAACAACCTAAGGGTTCAAACAGAAAAGGAAAAAATTGTAGAGACAACGAATTAGTAACCTTACCTGTGCACCACCACGGCGAGTTAATATTTGATAGTTTCGGGTTAAAATGGCTTTGTAATATTCTTTCTGCTTACTACTTAGTTCGACACGCAAAATAAGTTCTTTTTTAGGCGGTAGGTCCTTCATGACATCTTTCTTAACCCCTGCAAGAAAATAATGATTGGAAAAAGACACTTCTAACACAATGATTTCAAACTAATGGAGACAAAAATATTCTGTTAACTCAAAAACTAAACTGCAAAACAGTTCTCAGCATTTTCATTGAATTAAGCCTTTTTTTTTTTATATCTGTGAGTGTCTATCTTCCCGAACTAGCTAGCACGCTCCTTGATTATTCTCAGGGACAACCATCTTAACCCTACTACATTTAGATGTCATCATTTTCATGGAGTTACACCTATTAACCACCTTTTAGAATTATTCATCCTAGAATATTTCAAAATGAAACCTACAAGGAAAGGAAGACTTACTTGCAAGTATCTAGAAACAATTACAAAGGAACCCTTAACTAAAGCAACAATATAAAATGCCAAAAGACTTGCTGATAAATGACGTAATTACAGTATGGCTGTAAATAGTGTTCTCCTAAACAAAGAAATGGAGCATAAAAACAATCAAAGTGTAAAACGAATATTGGCACTCAAAACAATCAAGTTAATCAATCAATCACTAGACAAAGTTTAAGAACCTTACTTCTTAGAAGATGAGGAGCCAACATTCTGTGAAGCCTCAAGATTTGCTCCTCTTGATTGATATCTTTGAACTCCTCTTGGAACTCCTCAAGACTTCCAAACTGAAAGAATATAAGCATCCAAATAAATTCATTGATCATGTTCGTATGATTTATCACCAACATATGTATTATATTTGATTTGATTGGAGTGTCCAACTAACCTTCCCCGCATCAAGAAAGTGCATGAGCATGAAAAGTTCATCAAGATTATTCTGAAATGCAAACACGAGCAACAGTGAGAAAACAGGCACTTACCCTCTTCACAAATTTGGCCAAATGCATATATTTATTTTAATGAGAAACCAAGCTTTCACCGCCAAAAGTGAAAGAATACACGAATACACAAGCATACCAAAAAAAAAAAAATCCCACAAAAAGAGAACCAAACTATATGAAGGCCGAAGGGGCTCCAAATGCAATTACATATGAACAGCCCACATTGAGAGATGGGAACGTCAAACAGATGTATGGCTTAACTCAACATCATTTTGTACCTTAAAATGAGCGGAGCAGCTAATTTTAGAATGAAAAGATAAATATCATCTTTTCTTTTTTTTTTTTTTTTTTTTGATAGGAAACGATAAGAGATATGTATTAATAACCCACAAAAAGAAGACAGCCTAGGGGCCGAGGGAGGAGATCGCCCTCGCCCAAGAACTAATACAAAAGAGCTTGCCAATCTTTAATAATCGATAGCAAACTATAATTACAAAAAGATAAATATCATCTTTTAAAATTACAAGCAACCTTAACCCAAAAATACTTCAAATTAGATCAAAACAATATGCCATTTTTTTCAACATGTTGAAATGTTGCAAATACCAATGGCACCATCGTATTTAGATGAACAAATTCAGTATCAATAGAATGAAAAATCAGATAGTTAGCTACATCTTCCGTTTTATTTTCCAAGCACCGAACTAAGAACAGAAATTAGTCCTATAAAAAGAAGAAAAAACGGTTATCCACTATACTGATAAGTTATGCTATACAATAGCAATGAAAAATCCAAAATCAAATAAATTACATGACTGAAAGTCAAAACCATCAGTGACCTATGATCTTTAATGCATTAATATAAGTTGAAACAAACCTGAAGAGGAGTTCCAGTCAAGAGTACACGATGGCTACTTGAAAACTGTTTCAATGAAGAAAATAATTTTGAATCCTTATTTTTAAGCCGATGGCCTTCATCAACAATCTAATAGAGAAATCAACAAAAAGAGAAAAGAAACGATAAGTTAGCAATTATGATACCTCAAATTTTAACAGTTTGCAACAAATGAACATCATAGTCAGCAAAGATGTTAGCAGAACATATTATCTCACCAAGGATTGCCATTTTATAGGCTTCAGTGTTGCCACATCAAAGTTAATCATCTCATAGGATGTTAGCAGAACATCAAACTTGATTCTATCTTGCTTACTTTCGCTAACAATTTGGCCAGATTTCTTTTTCTTCACCTTCTTATGATTCTTTGGAAAGTAAAATTCATATTCCCTTATAACTGCACGAGCTTGAGCAGCGCCCACATACATAACCTACAACAGGTAACATATTAACATAATGCAAGTCAACAAACATTATGATAAATCAATAACCTATAGATACATACAACGTTCATATGAGGAGCCCATGTAGCAAATTCACGTTCCCAATTTCGAAGTGTCGACAGTGGAGCAACCACCAAGTGGGGAGATAGATTCTCTTCATAAAGGGATGCTAAAAAGGCAATACTCTGTATGGTTTTTCCTGCAACCAATTAGACAAGGATTTTTTCAAGTTAAAGATCAAATGGAGCCTCCTTTTACACTCTTTTTACCGAGAGGACCAATAACTCACCAAGCCCCATCTCATCAGCAAGTATCACGTGAGTTTGCTTGGACCAAGAAAAACGTAAGAAATTTAACCCTTCAAGCTGATATGGATGTAATGTTCCTTCATTTGAAGCAAAAAGACAGCTTATCACATCATCACGAGAAAAATATAATATACAACACTAGAAAGTATAAAACAAAATTATGTACCTCCAGAAAGAAACTGAGGACTACTATCATATTGTTGGAATTCTTTTTGTTTTTTCTTTACTTCACCAATATCACCATGGTTGCTTTTGTTCTTATTAGAAGACTGTTTGCGGGATCTAGACTGAATTTTATGGAACTTATCAATTTCGGGCTGAAAGGCAGAGATGTCTGATTCAAATTCCCAATAACATTCATCATAAGGAAGTTCTTTATATTTCACAAAATATTCTTTTTCTTCATCATTTGCCCTACATCATTGAAAAATAGCATCCACGTCAATCAGTTTCACCGCACCATTCTGATTCAAATACACTGTAATATATGACAAGAATATATTACATGTGATTTAAAACGTCAAAGAAATGTACAACCATACTGAGAAACCATATGACTGCCAACTTACATTTATTTGAAACAAAAGGACATTAACATTGGCAATAGTGGTATGTCAAATTTTTCTTTTTTTGATAAGAGACAATAACGGCTGCATTCAACAAAAAATCATAACAGCCTAAGGGCAGGGGATGAGAGAGCCCCCTCCCATATGCCTAGGTATTAGAAAATATTGCAAAAAAGAATGGTCTAAATGATTTAAGGAAAATTTTAGATGCAGTCAATATTCAACATTTGAGAAACAACATAAAAGATGTTTGTTCACAATCAGAACCATCATATTAGTAAGTAGATCCAACTTCATGGTCTCTTTCCAACTTCATGGTCTCTTTACAACCCATACAAGTATAGGGTGGGTGGGTTATGGGAATGTGACAGTTGAATGCTTTAGATCATTTCATTGAAAAAGTAATATATATTTATATATCTATATATGTATGTATGTATGCATGTATAATTTAAAATATACAAAATAAAATATTAATATTAATATTAAAAAAAACAAACAAACAAACAAGCAAAAGGTCAAAGGATTCTGCAAAATATTGATTTGAATTGGCACAGACAGGTGAAAGATTGTAGTTACAAAGGAACCTATGCAGAGAACTCCAAGAAAAGAATAAACCTGCAAGCAAGAATCCGGTCCACTGTTGTCCATTCAGGTCGAATAGCAACATAATCTTCCTCGGCGTTGTTGTTTGATGACATTTGCTTATGAAAATTGTTCACTTTAGTCTTCAAGCGAGGATGTGTTTTAAAAGCTTTAATAAATTCTTTCTCAGGCACCCTGAGAGTTAAAAATAAAGGGAACAGAATAAAAGATATGACAAAAATCAGGGAAGCATGTAGGCAAAACTACTACTAAAAGGTAGATAAATATCCACCAAACAAAAAAAAAATCCATGAAACAAGTCAACAGCTCCAAAAAGATTGCTGTAACAAAGCACAAGCACTAAGAAGAAATCAAAATAAGTTACCATGTGCAGTGTAGATAAGATAACCCCTTCCACTTTACGAGATATTGTTTTACAAAAATTTGCTTTGACCCAAGCTTTGACGCATCACTGTCTCCAGCAAGAGTAGGGCGCATTTCACAGTCCAATATCTTATCAATATCACTTAGAGGGCTCACCTGTGAGATGTAAGTAGATGGGAGAAAAAAATGGATGACAAAAATCGCTACTAAGTCTACATAGAAAACAACTCAAGGTTCAGAAAAAGGAATCATACACATTCAGGGCACCTCCAGTTGCTAGGGAGAGGAGCTTTCAAGGGTGGAACTAGACATTTAGGATGGTAAGCATATGTACAGGTTTCACAGGAGAGAAGATTCTCACTTTCTCCACAAGCTTGACAAGCATCTTCTTTCTGCCAACGGAAGTGGAAGGACAATAGAAATTAAACAGACATAAAATAAGTAGACTATAAAATAGTTAGGAAATATATCGATCGACATAACAGAATAACACCATCACTTCCTCTTATGGTAGCTGTAAATGATATGGGAAAGCATGAGAACCCTTCCAAAAGAGGATTCTACTAAATTATGTTTCCATTTGATAGCTTCCAATTAACGTTCAAACTTTCCAGAATAACCCTTTGATAAGTATTTTAAATAAACTTACCATTATTCTAAGTTCCTTCTCATTCGAATAAAAAACTTTTTTTTCTCATTACACAGGTTTTCTAACAAAGTACTTGCTAATTAGGGGAAGCTTAAGAGATTTATAAGAATGGGCTTAACGTATTTGATATTTTTTTTCTTTTGTACAATATTAAAAGATTTGCGTCCCTCCATGTAAATTTTCACCATCTACACAGAAAATGTGACTCGGTATGGGGTTGGTATGCTAGTGAATGAAAGACAAATGGTTTCTAAGACCAGTCACAATTTCATCAGGCTCACGAGTAGTTGTATTGAAATTAAGAGGGACCTTTAAAAATTAGTTTAGACAAAAATAATAAGCAGGAAAAACTATTTATTTAACTATCCGATGAAATATGACAAAAAAAAAAAAAAGGACTGATGAGCCCTGAATTAAAAAATAAGAAAAGTAAACAAACCTTGTCATCCCTCTCTAATCTTTCAAATGTCTCTTGCGTTGAGCCGGGTTTTTTATGCTTATAATCAAATTCATCATCTGACTCATCGAGATTATACACTGGCCTTCGTTCTGATCTAACACGAAGCCTCTCAACCAGGCTACTCATATTCTGCACCAAGAAATCATTACGTTAGTAACTTAACATACAATAATAAACAGTAATAACACGATAAAACTTAGAACAATTGGAAAAAAAATAAAGGAAAGAATTATAACAACTGCAATAAGAAGACAGTGGCGCGAACAGTATGAATAGTTGCAGAAGAAAAATCTTTAGCTGAAAATATACAACTGTGGTCCAAAATGGTAAAAGAGTTCTCAATTCTAGGGTTCGCTCTAGTATGCAACAAACTTACGAACCATGTGAAACGCCTAACATGGAAGGAACCTTGGAATAAAATCCTACGTCCACAGTTGCACATATGCAAACACATTACCATAAAAAGATCAAAACAAACACGAAAGTATTAAATTTCCAACACGCTACGCGATGAACATTTCTCGAACACATATACGTAACGTTGAACAATAAAACCCAGAAAATAAACAAATAACTAAACGAAACAAAGACTTTCACATGAGCTGAAAAGAAATGCAGCCGAGCACGTTCAATCCCAACAAATACGAAAAAAAATGAACGCATGACCACCAAATATCCCGGCCATAACGACGACGAATTCTCAAAAAAGAAATAAAATCAAGCATTTCGTCACCACCCAGAAAACCTAACACACGTTCTTCAAAGCGATAACACAACCCAGAAGCAAAATCATCAATTTAAAACGAACCCATCAACAACATTCAAAGAAGAGACACAAAAGATCATCCCCCACTCCATAAAACCAGCTGAAGAAAGAACTAGACGAACTCCACTTATGATATAAATGTGGCGGGAGAGGGAACAAACGCGAGAATTACCGAAGAGCACCGGATCTTGGGGCAGATATATTATCGGGAATCTGCCGGAAACCCACCACTGGAGTTGAGAGAGAGAGTAAAACACGGTCTGAAGAAAGAGAAAGAAAAGGGGCCGCTAATCTCAGAAGAGAGTGGGATTTTGGATGTGAGAGGTTTCCTGTAGGAAGATTAACGGAAAAAGCGGTAAATGGGAAGTGAAGAAGGAGAATTTTACTCAGATCAGCAGGTGGGCTAATCAAATTCCATCATCTCATCTTGATTCTCAACAGAGAAGAGTCGAAGACGATCTTAAATTCTTACATTACTCATCTGTAAACAGTAATGGTTGCTTTTCGATATGGAGAATTTGGAGAAGAGGGCCGAAGCGGAAGAAGCCCTTAGCAAAGCAAAAGCAAAGTATGTGCCGCTGTTGACCTGGTCAAATGGGCCTTTGACTGTTTTGGGCTTTTTTTTTTTTCTTTCCTTTTTAAATCTTAGAGTCTAATAGGTTCTTTTGAGTGTTGAAATTGGTAATATCATTGGATGTTTTGGATTTTGTTCATGATTTTTGGTAGAGATATATGGAAGTAATCTATATATAGTAGTTGATTGTAAATAATTGATCGTGTTTGTTCTCGGGTTAAGAGATGTTATGGACCGACTTCCTTAATCGATTCGTAGATTTATCGAGATTGTGTGTTTTTTTATCTTAGGTTGGTGCATTAATAGTTGGTTATAAATAAATGGTTGTGTCCGTTGTTGGGGCAAGAGATGTTTTGGATTGGTTTAGTTGTCCAACTCATAAATTTGTCGGATCTCGTGTTTTGTGAGCGCTTGTGAATCAGTGGATGCACTAAGCTAACTTGGTTATTTAATACAATTAGTTGGACTAGATTGACTTGTTAGGGTTGTGAATTTAATTTTATACCAAAAAGTTGTAGACATAATTGTTGATGGTCAAAATTGGTCAGATGAACTCACCTGACCTTCAAGTGCCACCAACGATAAAATTTGTAGGAGAGGGGGAAAATGTGGTCTGTAAGACAGTAAACTTGCACACCAGTGTGGTGCTCGCCACACCGGCTCCGATGCTAAGTAAGAGCAAGAGGAGAGAGTAGAGGATATAGAATGAGTTTCGGGATTAGAGTTTGAGTCCCCTTCTTCAGTGGCGAAAAGGATATAAAAACATGTTCATCCTCCTAGGGTTTTTAAGGATTTGGAGGCGTTTTAGGTCAAATCAGACGGAACCGGGGCAGACGGAGGCAGTAGGGACCGATAGGAGGCTAACGAGCTCGGTCCGCGTAAGCGGGCCGACCATATGGGTCGGCCCCAATTGGCCCGACCCATTTGGTCTGGTATTGGCCTCTGGGTCGATTCCTGGTTCTGCCTCCGCCCGGTTGTCCTCGTCAGCTCCTTGTGTATCATGGTGGTCCAAAATTACCTATAACAATAATAGTATTTTAGCTGTTTGCATGCATTTAATTCAACAGGTGATTCAACATTTTCGTTGTTGTCATCTTTTTTTTAATAATTTATTTTTAACCAACTCGAGCATAGTTCAATTGGTTAACATATATTATTATCGAACAATAGGTCAAATTTCAAATTTCTCACTCTGCATCTCACGTTGAACTAACAAAAAAGGAACTTTGTTTTTTTTTGTAAATTAAACATCCAAACCAAATTCTAAAACTAGTTATTTGAGTAAGTTGTACGTAGCGAAATAATTGCAGTGCTAGCGACTTTTTTTTTTTTTTTTTTTAAATAATAAAACGTATCAATCAATATACTAATAACTTTTTTTTTGTTATGTCTATGTATGGATCTTTATGTCTCGGCCTAATTATAATACTGTCAAAGTGAGCATAGATCAATATTAATTGACGTGTATCTCCAAACAAAATATCATATGTTTGAATCCCCTACACGAAATACTAGAGACCATACACTTCTGACTCCACTGTTGGCAACACTAAAAATGCATATTGAATATTGTAAATATTTTTTTTAGACACGACCTAGTTTTTATCATCTATATAATGCATTTCTAAAAGAGCACTTCCACCTCTAAGTATGTATTCTAATTTTATCTAAGAAGAATATGTAATTTTTTATTTTTTTTATTTTTTGAAAATAAAAGTGTATGTAATTTCAAGTATTGTCGTGCGTTAAAAATAAAAACGATAGTTTTACTTTAAATGACCATTACAATAATGTTTGATAATAAAAAGAGCTTCATACAGTGGATGATAAAATTAAAGATTAAAAGTCAACAAGAGCTTAGCTCGATTGGCATAAAGTTGTACCTGTAACTACAAGGTTTGTGGTTCGAATCTCATTTTTCACATATTGTAAAAAATAAAAAATTCAAAGATTAAAATATATCTCGAAGATCAAAAAGAGATTAGTAGATCCGTATTTGTAAATCATCAGATGTCAACACATGTAGTTGGTTTTAGATGGATTTGAGTAAATATTTTGGTTTGAGTATGCAATGAATTCCAATTTCTCCAACTTCATGCAATTTTGACAAAACAAGGAGCAATGTTGCAAGCTTGCAATCCAAACATATGATAACTTAATTGATTGAAGTATACTTAAAGTTGATTTATTATACGTAATATATGTACGCAATGCGTCGGTATGTGTAAACACATACAAAAAGAAAAAAAAAAGTTGGAGTTAAATTACCGATATCATGTTCATGGGATGAACTTAATTTAAATTTATCACAATAGTCAAAATAAAAAAAGTTTCAAATTGGTCTTTATGATCTAGTTCAGTTTCAATTTGACGAGTATGAATTGAACAGCTAAAATCACTTTTGTCAGGTTCAAAATCATCCCGAAACATATTTTTAATTATTCAAAATCAATTTCATGTTTGATTTTACACTTTTAAATGTGATTTTCATACCGTTAAAATTGATTTTAAATTATTAAAGACATGTTTCTAGTGATTTTGAATATGTGAAAAGTGATTTTAACATTTTTAAAAGCACTCCCAAACATGAGTGCATGTTTGAAAGTGATTTTAAGATGGTTAAAATGTTTTTTTGTCATATTCAAATCACTCTGAAAACATGTCTTTAACAATTAAAGATAATTTTTTATGATATTAAAATCTCGTTTAAAACGGTAAAATAAAACATGAAATTGATTTTGAATAACTAAAAGTATGTTTTGAAGTGATTTTGAACCCAACAAAAATGATTTTAGCTATTTCAAAATCACTCTCAAACATACACTAAACTTTACAAATCATCAAATTATTTTGTAATCACAAAAATTATGGCTCACTGAGCTTGTGGTGTTTATTAAACCTGACTCAAATTAAATTACAACTTTTAAGATTATATAGATATAGACTAGAATAAAAGCAATTTTTTTTTTTTTGTTTTTTTTAAAAAGACTTAAATAAAAGCAAGCTCAGATTACATAAATCAAATCAAATCAAAACTTTTAAAACCAGAGGCTCGAACTAAAAATTGAATCTGTAATCCAAAATGAAATTTAAACTTCGTGTTATTGTCCTAATTAACGAGTCCACGTCAGCATCGACCAAAGCACCTTTCCGGAGACCGGAGAGAAGACTCTGTTTTATCCAATAAAAGTGGTCCACGTCATTCAGATGCCACGTGTAGAGTTCCAATTCGTTGGGACACAGTCTTCTTACGTGTCACTCAAACCACGCCGAAACCCCAATTTACTCTAATTTCGGATGACTTCAGAAACAAAAGAATTTGGATTAAATCTTTAAATCCAATTCTCAGTTCCACCGATCAAAATCCAAATCGCAAAAATTTTCCATTTGTTTCTTGTTTCACGTCGTCGGTTTTGGCCAGTTCTTCCGATCAACCGTGGCTTCTTCAGGGTCCTCTGGTCTGTCTCGGAGAAAACCTTCGGCTTCCGCTTCTCCTCCGCCGTCAGCGCCGACGAGGATCGTCTACAGGGAGAGAGTTCCGCCGTCGCATTCCGATTTGCCTTTCTGGCAGCGTAACTGGTTCATCGCCTTGCTTTTCGTTATGGCCATCGGTTTCTTCGCTCTTGCGCTCTTTCTCTTCCTCGGTCTCGATCTCGACCATGGCTCCCCGTCGGCTGCCTCTGCTGCGTCCTCCTCCGAGGGCGTTGAGGTTTGAATCTGTTGACCTTGTTATGTGCTTTGTTCGTGTTTGCTTTGATTCTTTCGCGCTGGATTTATGATTTAGATATTTAGGTCATTAGATTAGTATGTCGATGCTTGGCGAAGAAACGATCTAATGAAATGAATTAGGGAATGTAATGGTTAATGAGTGAGGAAAACGACAATGTCGATTTGATTTGCACTTAGGAAGCATGAAAGATGAAAGAAATTCACTTAAACGCAGACAGATGATATATTGAAAATCAATCGAATAGTTCAACATCGTTGTTCGTTTACTGAAACATACACGTGAAGCCATCTGTTAAGAAGATTTGAATTTTCTTTCTGGAAGAAATCCCCTGCTTGGCTTAGAATTAACGTGTGATGAAAACGGCAATGTAGATTCAAATTGAACTTATAAGCACGAAACAGAAGAAATCTGGTCAACCGCAGATAGATGATGCGTTGGAAATCGCTTAAACTTTTCAACCTTGTCCTTTGTTTACTGAAACGATGCACATGAATCCATCTCAAGCTGATTTGGATTTGCTTTCCTGTAATTTCATAATCTTACAGCATTTAAACATAGCTTAAATTGAGTAACTGGGCCCTATACTTGGAGTTGTTATATTGATTGGTGTGTTTGTTCGACAGGTTACTTATGGAACAGTTCTAAAGCTAATGCACGAGAAAACTAAATTCCGTTTGCATTCCCATGACGTGCCTTATGGTTCTGGCAGTGGGCAACAGTCAGTCACCGGCTTTCCAAGTGTTGACGATTCCAATAGCTACTGGGTAAATCTCTCCCCCCTTCCGTCCTTACTCTTTAGTCTTTCCACATTTCTGTGTGGAACAAAAACTGTTATCGGTTTTTCCCACCTAGAATTTTGGTCTTGGTTTGCAATTGTAATGAGTTTATCATTTGCAGATTGTAAGACCTCAGCCTGGGACATCTGCAAAACAGGGAGACACCATTAAAAGTGGGACAATTATCAGATTGCAACACATGAGGACAAGGAAATGGCTGCACAGCCACTTACATGCATCCCCAATATCAGGAAATCTAGAGGTTATTGAATTTTGACATTCGCATTTAACAATTTTTTTTGACAGTATAATCTCATAATCAAGAGGTAATTTCTTTGTACTGTGTGCTCGCTGCTTTGATGTTCCTCTCGTATTGAATTTCGTTGGTTGCTCGTGTCTTTACTTCATGAATCATGATGATTGAATTCATAAGGAATCCATTCTTTAAGTGCCTTCTTTGAACCCAAAATTGTTTGTGTATAGTGAAGGTTGAAATTTAATCTGTTTGCCATGCATGCTGAACTTGGTCATATTCTTGAGAATTCAGTTATTTGGTTCTAATGGAAACCGTAATGGACCATACATGCTTGATATTTTAGAACTAATATGTGCTTTCTCCATCATCTGTTCGGAGAATGTTCAGCTCAACTAAATTTCTGCCATTTACAAACTCCAAAGATTGTTGGTTGAGTATTTGTGTTCTGCTGTTACAAATGTTTGCCCTGCGCCAGATTCTGTTGTTGAATTTCCCGAAGAAACTAAGTCGAGGTTGATCGCTGCAATATTTTAAATAACAAATGTATTTCAAAATTTAATTTATAGTTATTATTATTGTTTGACACCTCTTTTCCTACGTTTTTTAAAACCACTTCCTTTCGTCTTACAAGATGCCGGTTCATGTATGCCTATCATAATAACAAGTTTTAGTTCGTGAATTTTCATGTATGTCTCTTTTCCACCGACCAGTACTAAATAACTTTCTCTATTTTGACTGATATCTAAGTTTGACTTGTTTGACTTGTTTTGGCAACTGGCTTTGTTCCATATGTCTCTCATTTTATGGCCACGGGATATGAGGATTTTGGTTCCAAATTCTGTTCATGGTTCCCAATTCTCCATGCCAATTGATATACTTCATCATATGTGCTTGCTAATGGTTCTATTCTAAACTGCTTGGTGCAGGTTAGTTGCTTTGGTAGCGATGCAGATTCCGACACTGGCGATTACTGGAGGTGAGACTTATTTTCTTTGAAAAAATGTATATTACTTATCTTGATACGTATGAGTGGTTCCTTACCTGCAAAGTTCTATAGGCTTATGATTGAAGGGAGTGGGAAGACATGGAAGCAAGAACAGAAAATTCGACTTCAGCACGTCGATACCGGTGGCTACCTACACAGTCACGACAAGAAGTACAGCCGCATAGCTGGGGGGCAGCAGGAGGTGAGAACAACGAACATGCTTCTACGATAGTTATTTAAGAGTGACAATTCCTAACCATTTTCTTTGCATTCACAGGTCTGTGGCGTCCGAGAAAAGCGAGCTGACAATATCTGGTTGGCCGCGGAAGGCGTTTACCTCCCTATTACTGAGACAAAGTAGAAACATTGTGGTGAGATAACACCATGTATTAACTTCCAAAATTAGGCTGCTAGGATTTTGAAATATTGAGAGATTGTTACCTGTTTTTTTACATGAAGTTGAGCTGATTACTGATCCATTGATAGTATATTACATTACAAGTATATCCTGTATTTTGGGTAATGGTTCAACAAAGGGGAGAATGAAAATGAATGAAAATGATCTTCCATTTTCAAACAGCTCTCTGAATCCTTGGCTATTTGTTTCAGTGACAGATGGGCCCTTGGAATATGTGTTTGTGTTTCTTATTTTCAGTTTTGAGTTTGTTTCAGATGGAAACAAAGTCTGTTTTCTTGTTTTCAGCGTTAGTTTTTCAAAAGATAAAAGTGCATTCATGTTTTATTGTTCTTACAATAAATACATTTTTTTTTTTTAAAAAAAGTTAATATATCATAGTATTATATTTTAGACAATCTTTTGATAATCATTCGGTTTTTTGTTTTTGAAAATTATGCTTGTTTTTTTTTTCAAATTTTCTATTATGGAGTTCATGTTTGTTAAAAATCTTTTTGGAATTTGGCTAGATACATACTAAACACAAAGAAACTTTGGTTTTTGAAAATTAGGCGGCCTAATTTTCAAAAACCAAACAGTTATCGGTATCTTAGTTATTTACTTAAAATTTTAAGGGAAAATTACCCTTTTAGTCCCTGAGGTTTGAGTTAGGTTTCATTTTGGTCCCTGAGTTTTCAAATTCAACAATTTAGTCCATGAGGTTTGGTTTTAGTTTCATTTTAGTCCCTCTATCTATTTTTGGCATTATTTTTTTATTAAAAAAATTATTTTTGAATTTTTAAAATATAAATATATTAAAATAATCAAAATATTATTATTTTATAATACTTTTATTATTTGTTTCCTCCCTCTCTTCTCCTTCTTCTTCACCACCAACACCACCATCCCATCTCTGCTATTGTCACCGGCAGCCGTCACTCTCCGGCGGCCGGCCGTCGCCGGCGACAACAAAAAAAATCTTCTCTTCTTCTCTTTCTTTCTTTTCTTCTTTTACTTCTCTTTTCTCTTCATCAAAATACTTTTTACCTTCTTCATCTTCCTCCTTTCTCATTCACCTCTACAACGCCGACGACATCAAAACCCTTTAGGTCGAGATCTGAAACCCTCGTCGTCAAGTCCGTCAAGTTCAACGTCGAAGTCCGTCGAGATCTGAAACCCACGGTGCTCCTCAAGTTCGTCAAGTTCAGCGTGCCGTCCGTCGAGATCTGAAACCCACGTCCGTTTATCGCCACCGTCTGTCGAGATCTGAAACCCACGCCCTTGTTCGTCAAGTTTAGCGTCAAGTCTGTCGAGATCTACTTAAGAATCTGAAACCCACGCCCAATGGTCGATTCCTCGCGAGTTTTCGAAGCTGAAGAACCTACTGGTTCCAGTTCTAGGCTTGAAAAATTCATGGGTTTCGTTCTAGATATGAGTTTCAAGCTGGATCGACGCAACGCGACTTCAGGCAAACGAATGCTTTAGACTCGGCGCAGCTTCAGGCGAACGACGGCAAAGGTAATGCTCTGCTTCAGGTTCGGGTGCGTGACCAAGAGAGAGAGAAAGTACTGCTCTACACTCCGGCGGCGAATGTACTATTTTTTGTGACCAAGAGAGAGAAAGAGAAGAAAAGAATAAGAAAGAAAGAACAAGAAAAAGCAAAAAAAAAAAAAAATGTTGCCGACGGCGACGACCGATCGCCAGCGAGAGGCAGTTACCGGCGACCGATCGCCGACGAGAGGCGGTTACCGACGACCGATCGGTTGGTGATGGGTGTTGAAGAAGGAGGAGGTTGGTGGTAGATATGTTGAAGAAGGAGGAGGTTGGTGGTGGATATGTTGAAGAAGAATATGAAAAAAGAAATAAAAATACATTAAAAATTAATTTTTTTTATTATTTTAATATAATTTATATTTAAAAAAATCAAAAATAGTTTTTTTTTTAATAAAAAAATAGTGCCACGTCAACAAACCGTTAGTTTTTAACGGAAAAATAGATGGGGGGACTAAAATGAAGCTAATACCAAACCTCAGGGACTAAATTGTTGAGTTTGAAAACTCAGGACCAAAATAAAATCAAACCTCAGAGACTTGTATTTTTCCCAAATTTTAATTTTCATAACATTCAATAGAAATATATAGAGAAAAATAAAATAAAATATATTCTGTTTTTATCAGAAAGAGGAAACGAACAAACAAAAAATGAGAATGAGAATGCTTCCTTTGACCAAACCCAAAAGAAGCTTTAGCGAACAATTCTGAAATTGCAGATAATGGTGCGTTTGTCCGATAAAGATAAAGATTGGTAGGAGGTCAAAGGTCAAAGTTCAAAACGATGTAAATGAAAGTTGATAAATCCATGACCCAATTGATTTGGAAGCCCACTTAGCCCAAAATCCTCCACAAAGACGATCATTCAAGATCCATGGGGACTTGGAAGGAATTCCCCTGGGGAGAGATCAGTTTGTCCACTCCACTTTAGTTTGATTCCAATTCCACAAGTTCTATCAATTCCACAAGTTCTTTTGCAGAAGGCTTACTGAAAGTTATGCAAACACCCATTCCGAATATCTCATACCGATTGGAAATTTATTTTGAATCTTCTAGATAGATAAGACGACTCTTGCTTGTTCTTATCAGTTGATGACTAGAATTTCAAAATCTCATCTCTTATCCAAACTAGGAACTAGTTTCTAAGATCCATCTAAAGGACATATTTGAAAGTGATTTTAAAATTGTCAAAATAACTTTTGTCATGTGCAAAGATAACTAAGTTCATATCATTGCATAAGGGTTCAACCCAACTTTTTTTCTATCTCAAACTCTTCTCGTACTTCTAATTCTATATTAAGTATTCATTTGATTATTAAATGACCTCATTTTCGTATCATTACCATGATTTTTCCATCATTCAAATGTTACTTAATCTTTTTGTGATTTGAACTCCATTGAACTATCCTTACAAACAATCATTAATAGTTGAAAGTGCCCGTTAAGGGCTCCTCTGCATACCCTGGGGCGATCGTTACCACCTGCACCTCATATCTCGACAAAGTGGAATGTTTAACCTGCCTGCTATCTCATTCAACTACATAAATGATGAAAAAATGGTGAATTCATATTTTCAATAATTAAATGAATAATCATCATATAATATAAATAAAGAAAATAAATTCAAGAATTAATCAAAAGACACATTTTCAGTGACCAATAAAAAAGAATCCTAACAAGAAACTAAAACAATGGCCTAATGGAGGAAAACATGAGATGAATACATGTGACTAGGACCAAAGAAGAAAGCACAAAAGGGAAACAAGAACATTACCATGCCCCACGTTGACAATGGCCAGTCTTTTTGCAAATCTCAATTATTCCCTCAATAATTCCATCTTCCTGCCTCCAAAATTTATAGCTTGAATTGACAACAATTATCAAAACATTAACATAATTCTCACCAGAAAGTAAAGCTGACACAAACATAATGACACAAAGAAACATCCTTAATTTTTCACAAATTTTACATCCCCACGCAATCCCTGTCGGACTACACAAATCTACAAGAAACCATTAATTCTTCTAAGCAAATAACCACAGATTTTTAAAGCCCAATATGCAGCAGCTGCTAGATTATTGGTAAGATAAAAGATGATAGGAAAATTAAATTAAATCTAATGTTCAAACCTCTAGCTATGGTTTGTAAGACTGAAAGTGCCAGTCCACATGTTAAGGAGGATTTTCATTTCGTTTTCACTGCCCCAGATAAGACAATCATAAAGAATTCAACTACCAACCATAAAATTCATAAGTTCACAGATGAAATTCACAATCAAAAGAATGAGACACATGAGTTATCTTCAGCCAAAAACGAGTCCAATACAAGAAGCAATATGGAATATTGTATAAATACACACACACACACATGCTTGTAAACATCAGGAGTTATTGTTGCTATGCAACTAGCAACAGTGTCATTTTCGGATAATTCTCGAACATACTTATTGCCTACACTATACCTTTCCAAATGAATTATTGCAAGCCCCAGCTACTTTTGGCTTAACACCAAAAACTTGCTTTGTGTGAATTGCAGCTCATTTTAATAAATATACCAAATCTTTTGGAAAAGTTGGTACTTGATTTTGTGCTGAAGACCTATAGTATAGCTAGTCCCAAATTGAGAGACCTAAAAGTTAAAAGGAAAATAAAGGATGAAGCTTGTTGCAGATCAACTTTAAATAGGTTGCAGCAAAATCCATAAAGAGCACTTCATTACATTAAAAGAAGCACTGTTATAATATTACATTTGCAGTATACACGTTCTCTCTCCACCCCACATAATAATTTACAAAGAAAGCTGTATCTTATTTGAAGAGATTTTTTTTAAGTTCGATCATTGCCTCAATGGAGAATTGAGCTATCAAACTTTGAGATATTAATGTCTGCTTGGATTGGATGTGGATTTAATATAGTTTCAATTTAGTTCCTATGGTTTTAACTTAGTCTCTACCATTTGTGTTTAACTTTAATTATAGTTTCAAAAGTTTTGATATAGTACTTTTTTTTTAAAAAAAACTAGTTTCGATGTAGTACTTATAACTTAAACAAACCTCATAAATCATCTATGTTGTTATCCTATTAACACATGCAAGTTGATATTTTTTTTTTATTTGAATAACTGTATTATAGTTTAAGACCGAGTAAAAAATAGAAGGAAATAGTTGATTTTGAAATGACCCAAATCATAACTAAAATGAAAATTTTAAATCATGGACAATTGAAATCATGCTCAACCAAATTCATTTATACTTGCCAACAACAACATAGCTCAACTGACATAAATCTTGTACCTAATGACCAAAATGTATGTGGTTCAAATCTCCCTATCCCTCACATGTTTGTAAAAAAAAACCAAATTTATGCTTTAATCTCAAGTATAATATAAATAAAGTAATAAAAGTAGACTATATGAGAATACAAGAAAGACTTCATTTAGAGGTGAGTAGGAAAAATTTGTTGACAATTTACTGTGATATAAGATAAATCGAAGGCTTCTTTTCAAAAAAAAAAAAAAAGAGAGATAAATCAAAGGCCAAGACACTGTGTCACCAGCCCATTGGTTAGATTGAAAGCGACAAAGACGTTGACAAAGAATATGGGGTACTTATTTCAAAAAGAAAAGAAAGAAAAGAAATGGAATATGGGGTATATTTTAAAGAGGGATGTGACCAATATTTACAGATACTGAATGCGAAAAACGAAAAGAAAAGAAAAGAAAAGAAAGGAAGAAAGATTAGTCAAAAGAAAGCATTAAAAGCACTATAGGAAAGAGAGAGAAAGGGCATTGAATTATATAATACATGACAGTCGGCAGTGAAATAAACTTAGTGCTATAAATGCATTCATCTACCTCGTGCAGTGCAGATGTGTGCTCAGGTATTTCTTTCTCCTTTCTTTTTTATCCTTTTCACCAGCTCCACACTCCAAAGTCCAAAACTTGTGGGATAGCTAGATCTACAAACAGGACAAAAGAAAATTGCTTAGCAAGAACATCCATTTGTATTAGTAGTAGTTTCTTGATTCAAATCAACAACTGTGCAGAAAGAAATTAAAATATAACCCACACATATATGGAGTTAAAAGTACAAACTTCAGTCCTGAACTTTGAAAGTAAGTTGTGTTTAGGTCTTTGAATGTAAGTGTCTAGGCTTCTAAATTTGTGTTTCTAACGGATCCAATCTATTAGACATTATATACAGTAATAGGACTCCTATCTTTCAATTTTGCATTAAAAAATGTCTACAAAGTTGAAGGTTCAATGTTTAATCTATTAAACACAAAATGAAGAGTTAAATACCTGTTAATAGCTAAGTTTAGAGACTAATAATTTAATCATATATTTAAATATAAACAGAACAGAGGTAGACAGATCCATCTTGATGCAGTTAAACACAAGAAGTAAACTCTATCCAGTTCAAATTTACAGATCCAAAGATACAGAATAAAATATTAGAGACCCACATGTATGAAATCAAAAGGTAAAAGCTTCGGAGACAAGAAGAGGCAGTGAGCAGTACCTGTTTCAACGACACCTTCCAAATTCAAGGAAAATAAATAAATAACATTTTCAGGTTTCTTCTTTCTAGGAGAAAAAAAAATGACCGACACTGTTTGAAAGAGAAATATGTGCTGCTAATATTAAATCTAGGGGGGCCACTAGGGAGACAAAGGATACCAGTAATTTAATTGAGAATACAGAATACATGGATCTCAAAAAATCTAAGAGCCTTAGACTATGTTCCATCACTAAATCATCCACAGATGTTTGCAGATCCTATATGGTACTAACTACTGGTGATTGGACCATAGAGTTTCAAAACTTGAACCCAGCTATTTTGGCCATTAAATTCTATTCTTCATTTAGATTTTGGATTTGGTGTGGATTTGATTTCGTATACCTAAACTTGGGATCATAAGATGAGCAATTTAATTCTTGTTGTAAATTGTAATAAAAATATGTTTTATTCCTTAGGATATTTTTTCAATTTAGTCCCTTCGGATGTTAAAATTGGCTAATATATAAAGTTCACCTGATATAGTAGTTAGTGAGTTTGCATAAATTTAGAGGAGAAATTAAGCTATCAAAGAGAGGAAACATTTTAATCCTTCCTCTAAAATTCTAAGAAGTTGGGGAAACATTGATTTTTTTCCAGCAGTTTAATTTCTCCTCTAATTTATATTCACTAAATACCATACCAAGTTTATATCATTAGCCAATTTTAATATTCTACAACAAAAAAAGATATGGTTGAAAAATATTAAGATGTAAGGAACCAAATTGAAACTTTTTAAGCAATAGAGATTAAATTGCAAAAACACTTAATGGAACTAAAACATATATTTAACCTAACTTATAAACAAATCTTTAATATATTTGTAACATTTTAACTTTATGATAAACAATAAAGACTAATCAACCAACCCCCACAAGAAGAAAAATGATATCAAACTACACAAGATAGAGGGATTGATAAATTATAAAGAGAGACTAACTTATGAATCTTCAATAATACCACGCGACTCCCGGTAGTTAGGCATTCAAAACGGCAAGCTTTTTGAAGTGGAGCTTAATGTGAGCGACTTGAAATGTTCAGAAGGCACAAAATCCTGAGGCAAATTTGCTCTCTTCACAATTCTCCTCATGTTGTTTTGCAGACTCTGCCTCACCAATTGTTTCACAGCTTTCTTCTCTTCACTCACCATATCATCCAATCCTTCCAAACCTTCTGCAGTACCTAGAATTGGGTTCGTAAAAGAAGATGAACCACAAATTAGAGCAGAAGAATTTTCACCAAAGTGATCCGAGATCTGTTTTCCTTTATCAACCCTCAAACTCTCCAAAATCCTCGAGGCCCTCTTTTGAGCCAATGTACTGCCCAGAAGGGTTAGTTCCAGCAAAGCTGATGAAATCCCAGCCTCAATCATTGCCTGTCTATCACTATAAGATTTGTGCGCCATTACCATTAAAATGTACGAGGCCTTTTCTTGGCACCCTGGTGAATCAGCCCAATTCAAGATATCAATCAGTATTGCAAACGAATCTGGAAAAGTGCTTATGGCCTTTCGTCCTTCTGAGGTCGATACCACGTTGCTTAGAATAGAGAGGGCTCTTTCACTAACTTCCATGTCTCCCAACGTGTTTAGAAGAAATGGGATCAACTTAGTTTCTAAGATAAATGGGATATTAGATGGGAAAATAGAGAGGTTATATAGTGCACGTAGAGCGTCTTGTTTGACTTGTGAACTGCTTTTTCTATCTGGGTCGTATAAGTTCTTCACCAGGAATGGAATTGCACCCGATGACCCAATTACCAGTTTGTTGGTATCTAGTGCGCTCAAGCCGAGGAAATTCGCAACTATGGCTTCTGAAACAAATGGATTTGTGGGATTATCAGATTCGATCAGCTTAAGCATTTTGTGAACAGTACCTGCTTTAACAATGGCCGCCTTGTTCCTGCAAAGGGGGCGAAAAATTAACCAAAATCCAAAGAACTAATAATTTTGAGAATAAAGTTGTCAATCTATGTATGTAAATTAGATTAAAAAACAAAAAATTATCATGTGGCAGGGAAGTATGATAAGGCTATGATGGATATATGGAAGCAGTCAGTACAAGATACGGAGTTGTTAATAAGAAAAGAAATAACAGAACAAAGATGTAGAAGAAAAATAAATATATTAAATGAGACCTGCCTCAAATAATAAATGGATGCACCTTCGAAATTTGTATATGCATCTTACTGTTCATTGAATTTAATTTTTTTTGTAATGTATCTCTTATACATCTAAGGGTGTAAAATAATTTTTTGCAGTGAAAGGAAACAAAATAGTGAGTAAATAAAAGAGGATCCAAGTACCTAATGCCTCCACGACATTTCATGTAATTTCACTATCCTTTTTTTTTTTTTCTTTTTCTCACGTCTCGATATTCGAGAGGAAAGGGGGAATAGCGATGTAGGGAGATGAAGACAAAACAAGGACATAAACATATCAATCACTGGAAAAAAAAAAAACACAATGGAATTAGAAGTTAATAGAACTTGGAATAGAAAAGCATCGATGAAACAAAAAAAATGCTGAAACATATTAGAGAGAATACTGAAAGTGACTAATCAGTGCCATTTTCCCCTAAAAAAAGAGAGATGGAAGGAAGAATCACAAATCTAACGAAGAGTGAAGAACAAAAGAAGATCCCGAAAAAGAAGAAGAAGAAGTAATCGATTCCTAAAACGCGCGTTAAGTAAACCAAGTGAAAATCAGAGGATTCGATTGAAAAAGAACCTACATATCGTTTCCAATTCCAAGATTGAGTAATGCATAAAGCGAGGCGATCTTAGATTCATCGTCTTCCAAATCAAGCATTCCAACCAACGGCGGAATGGCTCCGAGCATTGCCAGCGTCACTCTCGCTTCCGCATCTTCTTTTGCGAGCAACCTAACTCGACTCGCAGCCGCTCTCCTCTTCGCCAAATCCCCATCCTGTAATTTCTTCACCGCGCATTTGAACTCCTCCAGCACCTCCTCCTTCTTCCTCGTCACCGTCTCCGATTCCGGCGACGACTCCAACCTCAGAAGATCCAACAGCTTCTCCGACTTCGCATTGGACCGTCTCGGCCTCACCTCCTGCCTTTCCTTCACAATATCGGACACCGACCTAATCGCCGACACAACAGTACCATCGCCGACATCGCCGTCGTGGTGATAGCGATAACGAGAACTTCCGCCACAACTTACAGCGTCAAAAATCTTCTTACGGAATGAAGCGGCGGAGAAGGAAGTACAGAGGCGGAAATGGCCGGCGGCGGCAGTGGAAGTGGAGACTCGGTCAAAAACTACAGATCCGACGTCGTTTCTTTGACACTTGGCCATATCGGAAACCGGAAAACTGCTTCTGGAAGCTAAATTGCAGGGAAAAGAACAGCGAGAGGAAGAAGAAGAAGAAAATGGAGATGCATTATTGGTTCGATCTTGCTCTGTTCTTCAATCTCTTTGAAAAAAATTTCGTTGGGTTTTTACAGAGCTTCACACTGAGAACTCAAAAGCAAAGAAGTGTTTTCAAGTTTAGCGGCAAAAATGATGGAGTACTTTGTACTCTTTCTTTTAGGACCCTTCTATATATTAAATTATTGTTATTGTTCTTATTATTCAATTCTTTTTTTTTTTTTTTGAAAAGTCTTATTATTCAATTTTTTTTTTTCACACACATGTATTTTAAAAATTCGATTTCATTTAAAATTTTATTATTATTTTTTTAAGGTGTGGGGCCAAAGCGAACTTAGCTCAGCGGTAATTGAAAAAAAACATGTAGGTGTGGGGATTTAAAACTTGACCATTTTTTGTTTTTGGTTTTTGAAAATTAGCCTTGTTTTCTTTAAATTTCCTCACCATTGTTTTCCTTTTTTTTTTTTTTGAGGAAATTCTGGTTGGACATTAATATTAGCCTTCATTAAACTGTTGAGATAATGAGCCGTTTTCCATTGTTTTCATTTTTGTTAAAGACACACTTGAATTCCTGATCAAATTCTAAAAACAAAAACAAGTTTTTGAAAACTACTTTTTTTAGTTTTAAAAAATTAGTTTGGTTTTTGAAAACACGAGAAGAAGTTAGGTGAAAAGTCAAAGAAACTTAGAGTTGGAAATAGTGTTTAATAGCTTAAAAACCAAATATCAAAACCAAAAACCAAATGGTTATCAAACGGGGCCTTGGTTTTTTGTTTTTGGTTTTTTGTTTTTACGCTTATAAACACCACTCCCAACTCTAGGTTTATTGGTTTTTCACCTACCTTCTTCCTATGTTTTAAAAAACCAAGCCAATTTTTAAAAACTAAAAAAAATAGTTTTCAAAAACTTGTTTTTGTTTTTAGAATTTGGTTAGGAATTCAATTGTGTTTTTAACAAAAATGAAAACCAGGGTGAGGAAATTTAAAGAAAACAAGCCTAATTTTCAAAAACCAAAAACCAAATGGTTATCAAACGGGACTTAATTTATTGATTTAAATATTTTGTTATGAATTTTATATTTATAGAATATTTTTCAAAAATATTCATCCGACATTTTTCATATTTTTGTAAAATTGAGATAGGCTTCCTTTAGTTCAAATTATTTATAGTTGCTCGAAGAATACTTGTTATGCTTCAAAATGGGATTAACGCAGGCTCTAACTATGTATTTTTCAACTTAAAAAAAAAAAAAATAATAAATTGGGCTAATATTCATATTTTTAAACTAATTCAATCAATCAAAATTAAAATTACAAATTTGGTTCATCAATGTTTAGATTTGTATATAACTTTCAAACACAAATTTGCAAATTTCAACTAAACTTGTAACCTAACCTTTAACAATTTGCAAATCTATCCATATTGTTAAATAACTGTTATGGTGAAGTATTTATTTATTTTTGTTGACGACTTAGGGCCAAAAATTGTTCTTACTAGAATGTCACCAATGGTAATGAAATTATCAATATAATTGTTAAAAATATGGAACTAGAAAAATTATATAATTTAGTTTTTTTTTTTAATAGATAACCTGATTTAATTACTTTTCTTTTGTTCGTCGAATTAAAAATATTGAGTTATTATTATTATTATTATTTACGAGAGTATAAAATATTGAGATAGAAACTTAAAATGTGAATATAATTGAGTGGGTTTTATTTTTGGTATGTTGTGTCGTTTTCCATTTTTAAAATATGATCAAGCCAAAATATTAATTTGTTGGATACTACTTTTTCATTCATCATTCATCAAGAGCATAGTTCAACTGGCATAACCTTGTACTGATAACCACAAGGTCTGTGGTTCGAATCTCCTATCCTACAAATTGTCAAAAAAGAAAATAAAAAAATTCATCAGTTGATTGTAATTTATACGTTTATTTTTTTTAGAAAGATTGTACGTTCCTTTTGACTTTTAACACTGATTGCAAATGAATATAATAAACATTAAACATTATGGAAATAGCCTTTTTAAAAATATACTTATAAATTTAAATAAGTTACCAGATAATTACTAAAATCATCGCTTCCATTAGTAAACAAATTATTACTCAATAAAAATAGATTATACTAATAACTAAGTTTATACTAATAATTACTATAATCATCACTTACCTTAGTAAACCCTCATTTGTAGCAATATGTCCATGAACTCTCAATTTTATGTTTAATAAGTTTCCAAACTTTGCCAACATGAACATAACTCAACTGACATGAGACTTGTACTAATAATTGACGTCTCGTTTGATAACCATTTGGTTTTTTGTTTTTGAAAATTATGCTTATTTTCATCTATTTTCCTTACAATGGTTTCATCCTTGTTAAAGACACACTTGAGTTTCTAGCCAAATTTAAAAAACAAAAACAAGTTTTTTAAAACCGTTTTTTCTAGTTTTCAAAATTTGACTTGGTTTTTGAAAACATGGGAATGAGGTAGATAACAAAACAAAGAAACTTGTAATGCTTTTAAACTTAATTTTCAAAAACCAAAATTATCGAACGAGACCTAAGAGATTTATGGTTTGAATCTCCCACTCTCATGTTAGATTAGAAAATTATATTCACCACTCCACACAACAACCACTTTCTTTTTGTCCAAAAAAAAAAAAAAAAAAACCACTTTCTTTGAAAAATACATTTATAAGAGAGAGCCCATTGATTTTTTTTTTTTTTTTCAAAAAAGGATTAAATAAAATTCTAGGCCCCCACTAGAATGGGAGTCCCATTCCTTGTCTTCTTCAACCATAATCTGCTTTGCTGTGGAATGTGACAATAGCCATTACTATTCTTCTAATTCCCCTTTCCATTTTAAATTTATCTTTCCATTTTGGTATCTTTCCATATATATATATATATATATATATTTTCTTAACATGTCCAACTAATATTAATATAGTATTCATGAGAGCGACTATAATAATGTCGTTGCAACCATATATTTATTGTTAGAAATGAGAAAAGTTATTTTCAAGTTTGATATTCTTCTATAAATGAAAATTAGTCAATTAATTATAGAGCTCAACCTTAAACAAAAATCAAGGAAAGATATTAGTTGTTAAAAGAATAATTTGCTCAAATCAAAGGACTTTCTTTTTAACTTATTTAAAATTATATAAGATTTTTCCAAATAAATTCTTGTCGTTTCAATTTCCTAGAATTTTTAAATTGAAAAAAAATGCTTAAACACTTAAAAAATCATTCCAAACACATTCTAAATCTCTCTTCCCTTCCAATTGTCTGCAAAAAGAAAGCAAACATTCCCTAACCTGGGCGTGATACTCGATTTGATTCTCCCAATTTTTCGGCCCAATCGAGAACCAAACCGAACTTATCGGTTTGGTTATGAAAATTGAACCAATGCCCAATCAAGGAAATGTGAAAGCCATGTCATAACTAGTGTTTAGGTTGAGCTATTAGATGCATAAAATTCTAAAAATTACCAAAATAAGTAAAATACTCTCTCTGAGAACCAAAATATAAAAAAAAAGATATAAAAAGTGTTTTTCAAGAATGGATTTTCTTTAGAGGCTAAATTATAAAAAATACCCCTAAACTATGGGGTTTGTTTCAAAAATGCCCATAAACTTTAAAAAGTTTCAAAAATACCCCCGAACTTTACAAAACGTTTCAAAAATACCCTTGTAGTTAATTTTTGGATGGAAACCGTTAAAACCGTTAAAAATGTTTCGAAAATACCATTGTCGAAAATCTAGTCAAGCTCTTGGAATGTGTTGAACGAGAAGAAAAGCTCATAATGTATGAATACATGAAAAATAGGTAAAGCTTCTCATTAATTTTTATGGAAGAAGAATTTATGGTGGAATAAGGAAAAAAAGAAGCATTTTTAAAAATCTTTTAAGAGTATTAATGAAGCTCAATGGTTTCCATAAAAAAAAAATAACGAAAAGGGTATTTTTGAAACATTTTTTAAAGTCCAAGGGTATTTTTGAAACTTTTTAAAGTTCATGGACATTTTTTAAACAAACTCCATAACTCAGAGACATTTTTTATAATTTAGCCTTTTTTTAAAACATTTTGTATAAAAGTTGTTTAGAGTTTAAACATTTTGTAATAATTTGTTGAATCTAAATGAGATGATGATACGATGACACCAAATATAAGGAAAAAAGTTTAGGTGGGGGCTGGGCATTAATTCTTTTGGTCATGTGGGATGTCTTCGAACCCAAGGTTACCTTGGGGTATTCAAATCTCGTCAAAATAACCTAACAACTAACCAATCTAAATATGTCAAAACGAACATACCTTAGCGGTAATTGACACATACCCTTCGACCAGCTTCGAATTCCCCACTCCTAAATGTTCTTGAACTAAAAAAGAGGCATCACCAACCTAAATATGTATGACCAAATCGAATACCAAGCACTAGTGCAACGATTATACATTATGGTATGATTCGTAGCAGTGACCAACAAGAAAATTATTAATCAAATTAAAGGAAATTGAAAATGACATTACTGGTTTTTTCAACATCTAGTGAGACTGTCAGTCATGAGGTCGCTGAGAAATTTTGTTTATGACATATGAAGGGAATTAATTCCAATGACACTGAGTCTATCAATAAATTTTATTTTATTCATATCCTTTTCTCCAAACAAGAACTTTTCAGAAGAAAGCCATTCTCTCATCTTCTTCTTTGATGTAAAACTATTTTTTCTGGTAGACAAGAATTGTTTAAGGAGAATTCCCTAGCTCTCTCAGACTTTTTTTTTTGAGTTCAACAACATTTGGAAGTAGGGAGATTCGAGTTCATGACCTCTTGGTCATGAGTACATACTTTATGCCATTTGAGGTATGGTCTTGTTGGCTCTCCTAACTCTCTAACAATTGAGGTGTTTTGCATTGTTGCTTGCTTAGAGGGTTAAATTGCAACATTTATCTAAGTTTGATGATGAAAATGAAAGTCTACAGTGAAAATTGATACAACTTGACAAATTTAGGAGTCGAGATTTCCCAAAAAATTACAAGGGTTGAAAGGAAATGTCAAAGGCACGTCATAACTAGTGTTGGACACCGATTGGATTGGTCAATTCACCTACCTAAACGAACCAAGTGGAACATCCAATCCAACCCTTAATGTTTAGGTTGGGTAGATGTATAAAATTCTAAAAATTACCTAACTTGTACCATTTAAAATCAACCCATAATAACTAAAATAATCTCTCTTAGAACGAAAAGATAAAAAAATATATATATATAAATTTACTTCTCACATGAATATGATTGGGTTGGGTGAATGGATAAAAAACAGAGATGAAAAAGTACTTGAATAGAAGAAGGAGATGAAAACTAAGACCTAAGTGGTGTAAAATCTACCGAGTCATGTCTAGCTTGATAAGGTAAAACTTCAACTTGTAATCATGTAATTGACTCAATGAAACCATTTTAACTTAAAAATTAAGCTTGAGTAAGAGGTAAAATCTATACCTTAACTAGTTGGTTTATGGAGTGTATTCTTCATAGTTGGGGTGTTTGGACATTCTTTAATTTGAGTTATTGTTGGTTTAATTTTGTGGTTAAGGTTGGTTTAAGGAGCAATAAATCTGATGTCCAAGAGGAATTCGTTTAGCTTACACGATCTTTGACGGCAACAAATGGTCTGATGGTCAGGAACTCAACTGTTCTGTGTAGAGCAAATGAAAACAGATTTTTGATGAAGAAATGATGATAATGTTGCAAGAGAGGAAGAAAAATTGTTCTGATTCACTCAGAAGATCATTATTGCAATTAGATTACAGTTTTCTGAAAGCTGCACTGAAACAGTTTTGGCTTAACTTCTTTCCTACCGCCCAACAAAATTTATGTACTCTATAAGCAGACTGACTTACACCTATAGTTGAAATTTTTGTGAACTTCTTTCAATATTATTTCAAAATTTCTACTGTGAACACAACTGGAAGCCAAAAAAAAAAAAGTATCAAGGAATCGACAAAAGATAAACTACTTACCACACTACACAATCCTACATGTAATCAGTCGTTGGCAACCATAGCCTCCGGGGTGGAACTGCTATCTATTTTCTTGATGCGCAATCTTTTCTGGGGCGGTAGGTCTTTGGCAGATGAAGATGTATCGACATCGACAATGATCGTGTCATCTTCTTGAAAATCACCTCTAAGAACCTGCATTGCTATCTCATTTTCTACTAGCTGTTGTATTACTCTCTTAACTGGCCTTGCTCCATAATTGGGGTCAAAACCCAACGTCCCTAGAAGCTCAAGTGCTTCTTTGGTGTAATGAAGATGGATGTTCTTCTGTTTAAGCCTATCACGTAATCGTTGGATCTGAAACACAGAAAAAATATGTCAAAACTAAATCGACTTTACAACTACATAATAAAGTTCAAAGCACTGCCTACAAGTGGTAAATTTCAATAAGTTAGCAACATATGGTTACCTGTATCTCAACAATCTTGCAAATTTGGGTGGCGTCCAATGGCTGAAAGACGATATATTCATCGATTCGATTCATAAACTCTGGCCGAAAAGTTTGCCGCGCCAATCCAACAACTTGTTTTTTCATCAGCTCATAAACTGCATCTTTACTATCTTTTGTGTTGCTCAGAGTTTCGAGGATGTAATGGGAACCGATATTCGACGTCATTATCATGACGCAATTTGTAAAACTAACGGTTCTACCCTGAGAATCAGTTATCCTCCCATCATCCAATAGTTGTAGCAAAATGTTGAAGACGTCATGGTGTGCCTTCTCTATCTCATCAAAAAGTACCACGGAATAAGGTCTTCGACGAACCACTTCAGTAAGCTGGCCACCTTCTTCATAACCAACATAACCAGGTGGTGCTCCAACCAAACGAGATACTGCATGTTTCTCCATGTATTCACTCATATCAATCCTAACTAGAGCATTTTCAGTGTTAAAAAGATACCCGGCCAATGCTTTTGCAAGCTCAGTTTTTCCGACTCCAGTTGGACCCATAAACATGAAGCTGGCTATGGGTCGATTTGGATCTGAGAGTCCTGCTCTTGAACGTCGAATAGCATCTGCAACTGATTTTACTGCAATATCTTGACCAACCACCCTTTGATGGAGAACTTGTTCTAGTAAAACTAGCTTATCTCTCTCAGATTGTTGGAGGTTGGACAAAGGTATGCCAGTCCATTTGCTTACAATCTCGGCAATATCAAGATCTGTGACCTCTTCACGAAGCAAGGAAATTCCAGACTTACGAAAATCCTGAAGATTCTTTTCGGCCTCTTCTAATTGGCGATTAAGGGATATTAGAGTTCCATATTTGAGCTCAGCAGCACGATTCAAATCAAACTCTCTTTCGGCAGCTTCCATCTCAAGGTTAACTCTATCAATCTACCAATGATGAAACAAAAGACAAAGTTGGGAACGACTATCATTTTCAACCTTAAAAACAATAAGATCTTTGAAACTTGGTAGAGATTAGAAAAGAATGTGATATAGAGAAGCACGTCAAATTTAAGTAATTTAAAACTACCTCTTCCTTGATAGATCGTATACGGGTCATGAAAGACTTTTCACGATCCCATTGTTCAGTCAATTCTTTCTGTTTTTGTTTAAGTGAACTCAAATCTTGCTCTAATTTGCTCAACCTTTCTTTACTAGCTTTATCTGTATCATTTTTTAAAGAGAGCTTCTCCATCTCCAACTTCAAAACCGCTCTATCAATCTCATCCAACTCAGTAGGCTTAGAGGTAATCTCCATCTTCAACTTTGCAGCAGCTTCATCGACAAGATCAATGGCTGCAAAGAGAAATGACCTTCATAAACTAAAGGGGCAGCACAATAATTTTTACTATTTTCTAGTATATCGTACATCTTGCTTTTAAAAATAATCAAACCATCCATAAAATATGAAGGCATCAATTGGCTATTCCACAAGAGAAAGAAAGGAGCATGAGAAAATTCCAAGATGTTAAGCATGAACTATATAGTACCTTTGTCAGGCAAAAATCGTTCCGTAATGTATCTGCCTGCTAAAACCGCTGCCGAAACAAGTGCACTGTCGGATATCTTTACACCATGATGTAGCTCATAACGCTCTCGTAACCCACGAAGAATAGAGATTGTATCTTCAACAGATGGTTGGCCACAAAACACTTGTTGGAATCTACGTTCAAGAGCAGGATCTTTCTCGATGTATTTTCTATACTCCTTCAATGTAGTTGCACCAATACATCGTAGTTCACCTCGACCCAACATGGGTTTCAAGAGGTTTCCAGCATCCATGGCACCACCAGTAGCCCCTGCATGAAAATCATTAGCCAATTATGCAAACTCCAGATCCAACCATCAACATCATGATGACAGCTTGGTAAACATACTAATGAAATGAATACAGGACAATGATAACTAGATTCGTAAAATGAGTCAGAAAACCAATGCTTAAATTAAATAGAAACAAGACTAAACCTGCACCAACAACTGTATGAATCTCATCTATGAACAAGATAATTTGCCCGTTTGAAGCAGTAACTTCCTTTAGCACAGCCTTCAATCTTTCCTCGAAATCTCCACGGTATTTCGCACCAGCAACCAACGAACCCATGTCGAGAGATATCAACTGCAAATGCAACCATAAGTGATGTTTTATGAAACTGAAAACAGTTAATAAGAAGGTAAAAGAAGTAGATGTGAGTTGAGAGGAAAGTTTGGCAAACAATAGGTACAGTGGCTAAACAATGGTGCCAAAACATGCAGGACAAATAACAGGTTTGAATTTTTTTTAAGGAAAAAGAATTAAGGTTTGTGCATTTTGTAAGAAAAATATGTAAAGCCAAAATGTTAGTTTTATTTATTTTTTGTTTTTCTAAAATGAAAAGGCTAATAAAAACATGTTAACTTAAGAGTTGCTTGGAGATTTCAAGTGAATTTCGCCCAATCACAGCATATAAAACAGCTCTCAAATTTATTGTGAAAAACAAACTGTCAAACAGTCTATTAATTTCTTCTAAATGTAAAATAAGAAAAACAGAAAAGAAAATAATACTACTACTACAAGCTAACATTTTACATATATCGATTATTCTAACATTCAAGAACAAGTGGCCTCAAGAGGACTTCAAGTGAAGATGACGATACACCGAGCACAAAGTTTATAGAAAATAAATACTGACAAAACCTTTCCATAAAAATAGGAAAGAGGACCAAAGCAATTCTCCAGATCTTTTTGCAAAATTGAATTATGTTCTTTGACTGTTCGGTTGTAACTAATCACCAGTATAAGATTTACAATACCGTCCATTGACCTTTATTTTAAAATTATGGAGGACATTTTTCATGCAAAAAAAATATATATAAAAATGATAGATATATGCTTATAATTAACAAATGAAAATTTTGACTTATATAATAGTTTCGCATCGCAATGAATATAAATAAACAAAACTTCTAATCTTGGTTAAATGAGTAAACAACCTTTCTATTCAACAATGGTTCTGGAACATCCCCACGTACAATTCGTTGAGCTAATCTGCCAGAAAAAGAATCCGACAACAATATCAATAAAAGAAAATACCAACTCAAAGCACAAATTTCTTGAGATGCAAGAAAATGAAAACACACATTTAATATGGAACAGGAAATTCACTAGACAATAATGCAAAATAAATCTAGCAAGGCAGTAACATACCCTTCAGCAATAGCAGTTTTCCCAACACCTGGCTCACCAATGATCACAGGATTGTTTTTTGTTCTCCTTGATAGAATTTGGATGCATCGTCGTATTTCATCATCTCTTCCTATGACAGGATCAAGCTTACCACGTCTAGCAAATTCAGTCAAGTCAGTCCCATACTTGTCAAGAGCCTCATATTTTCCTTCAGGATCTTTGTCCAAAACAAAAGATAAAAATACGATCAATCGGAAAGAATGAACAAATAAATAGAATACAAGAATACTTGACAAATGAAGTTCAATTTGAATTTTTACTTTGATCAGTCACTCTTTGATTTCCACGAACAGCCTGAACAGCGTCCTTCAAATCCTTTTCACTAAGTTGCAAGTTCTTAAATAGTTGCTGCCCAAATCTCTTATCGGAATGGAAGGCTAGCACAAAATGTTCTACAGATAGAAAATCGTCCCCCATTTCTTTTTTATGTTTTCGAGCATTGTCCAAAATCAAATTTAGATGTGTGCCTATTATCGGACCACTAGTTTCACCCGTTACCTGTCATAAGATATACGATTATTTATTGTTTTGGATAAAAAAAGAAATAAATATAACTATATTATCTAGATGTACCTTTGGTTGTTGAGATATGAAATCAACTGTAGCCTGCAAAACTGATGAATTGTCAAGTCCGGCCTTAGAAAATATTCTCCTTGCTAAACCATCTTTCTGTTCAAGGAGTGCTTTCATTAAATGTTCACTCTCCACGACTTGTTGTTTATTCACCCGTGCAGTATCTACTGCACCAACTATGCCTTCCCATGCCATCTCAGTGAAATCCGTCTGGTTTATCTGCTGAAAAGGGAACCATTGATCAAATTATCTTTGGCATACAACAAATATTGACATTTTCCAATCAATCATGAAAATGGATGGAACAAAATCCCCTACTAGATTTCAACTATCACTAGCGGATGGATTTAAGAAGCACGGACACTTTCGTTTGGCTCGCGTGACCGTGTCCGACACCTGTCGGACACTTGGACACTCTGACACTTGTTGGACACTTGTTAGCATAATAGATATGTGACAAACACTAGTTGTACAATGTCAATATGGATCTATATAAAATCCTTGTTAAATTTTAAGAGTGAAATACGTTAAATTCATTATTTTAAGGATATAAATGCATAAACTTATTGAGTTTGAATTTCCTTCTAGTATAAAAATGATATATATTTTGAAAAATGTATATTTTACTAAACGTGTCCGGGTCCTAGATTTTAAAAAAAATGACGTGTCTCTGTGTTCGTGTCGTGTCGTATCTGTGTCTCGTGTCGTATCCGTGCTTCTTAGGTAAAGTCTAATTGATACCATCGGTGGATGCAACAAAACAGAAACAACTATCATTTTGAATTACTCAAACCTTATTTGAAAATTATTCGTTTTTTTTTTTTATAATTTTTGAAAACTGTGCTGGTTTTCCCACAATTTGAATTCTTAACCAAATTCCAAAAACAAAAACAAATTTTACTTTTTTTAGTTTTCAAAAATTAACTTTTGATTTTGAAAACATTAATAACAAATTAAAGGAACTCACGTAGGAGTATATTTATAAGCTTAATTTTCAAAAACCAAAAACTGAATAGCCCTAGTCTCTCCAAGAACCACTTCATTAAACATTAACAATGTTTTTCAATCAATTTATGAAGCTACGCCATCAATTAATTCTGTAATGGATAACTTCTAAAGCAGTTCTATCAGATTCCCTCTGTATGTATATAATTTTCCAGTCAATTCCACTCTTCAATACTTTCAGCACCAGAAAAGCTAAAGCCAAAACAAACTTCGAATAAACAGAAATTGCACAGCAGATCAAAAACCCGATGGATGGATGATAATCAATCAATTCGTTATTTCTCTCCTTTCAATCAAAGCCCAAAGCAAAGTTAAACAATAAGCAATACGACTTCAAACAGTGGCAAAATCAAACCTGAGAAGAAGCCGTAGCAGAGTAGCGAGAGGGAGGAGTCGAGTGGAAATTCCGAGTGAAAATGGTAGCCAAATACTTGGCCGAAGCCATAGCGCCACCATTAACGGGTTTTGAGTAAAAAATCTTGCGCGCAGAAAAGGGACCGATGGAATTACCGAGAGAAGAAGATGAAGAACGAGAAAGTACAGGCGAACGAGAGAGTATAGAGCGAGAGTGAGAAAGCTTGGGGGCGTCAATGGCGGCCAAAGCGGACCTGGTGAGCTTCGAAGCTCTTCTGGACGCCATTTCTCCGATGAAAGAGAAGCAGCTACAAGGAGACAGGGATGAAGATGATAAACAGCTTGGCGATGAAGCAAATGGAAGCTTGTAGAATGTTCGTGGTTCTTCATATGGCTTCTTTGTGGGCGATAAAGTTAACAAAAATTGAAAATTTTCGGGAAATTGTCATTTTTAACCCCTTTAAGTTTTTGGCTTTAAAAAATAACCTCCTTTTGAAAAACTTGTTTTTTTAACCTAGCTGATAAAATCCATTAGTGTAAAATTACGGAATTGTCCTCGAATCTAAAAGGTAAAAAAAAAACAATCGGTAAAACCCTCTTTCTCTCATGCGTTTCCTTCTCTGTTCGTCTTCCGTTTGCTTCTTCTTCTCCGTTCGCTTCTTCTTCTTCTCCGTTCGTCATCCTCTTCGTCTTCAAATCCTTGCGACGGCTCCGGCGACTTCTTCAGGCGGTGTGAGTCCCGCTTCTTCATTTCGGCATCTTCTTCATTTAGTTTTTTTCATAGAAGGAGAGGAGTTTTCATAGGCAGTCGAGAAATTGACCGGAAAAAACCAACAATCATCTTGGTTCTTCATTGTTAGAGTATTCAAACAAGATGCATTTTGGTTTGGAAAAAAATAGATTTTTTTTATTTCAAAACAATTTTGAGAAAAATGGGTTTTTTTCCCCAAAAAATTTTGAAAAAAAATGAGGATTTTTAATAATGGGTTGAAGTTTCTCTATCCATTAAAATGTCTCAAGTATTGATTTCTATAAAAGAATTCAAACTTAAAAGAAACCAAAAGTAAACCCAGAAGAAAAAGGAAGAAGGAAGGAAGAAAGTAAGGGAGGAAGAAGAAGGAAGAAAGTAAGAAAAGAAAAAAATAATAAAAAAATAAGAAGAAGAGCTTTCTGCCTTTTGTCCCGGTCACGATTCTGGCCGGGCAGCTGACCGGGACATAAGGCAGCTTGCTGCCATGTTTTTTTTTTTTTTTTTTTAATTAATTAATTTTATAAATAAATAAATTAGTTAGATTTATTTTTAATTTCCATTTCTTTCCTATTAGTTCATAAAAAAATTACAAAAATTTTGTGTTAAAAATTTCTTAACTAAATTTGGATCGAAAATTCTTGATAAAAAAAATTATGTCCAATGTAAGAAATTTCTTGATAAAAAAATTGTGTCCAATATTTACAATATTATTTTTAACTAATTGTGTCTAAAAATTGTGCCAAATTCATATAGACACTAAATAATGGAAAATTTTATGTTTGTGTTTGGACAATTAGAGAAATGTAGAGGAGAATAGTGAGAACTTTGTGATTAATTTACAAAAAAAGATTTTCTTAAAACAAATTTATGAAGAAGAATTTAAGTGGGAAAGAGGAGTTTGATAATTTACTAGTGAAGAAGAAGAAGAAAAAAAAAAAAAAAAAAAAAACCTTCTGGAAAATTTCTTGGTCAGAATTTCTTGGTCGGTTTCCTGACCAAGAAATCCCGGTCGGGATTCATAATTTCCCGGCCGGGATTCATAATTTCCCGGTCGGGATTCATACTTTTTTTTCCAGATTTTTGTAAAAATATCTTATACAAACTCTTTGTTATCTAAAACATGTAAAATCATCCTCAATTGTATTTCAAAAAAAACGTTGACAATATGAAAATTTTGGAGTGTGTGTTTGATTTCACGTGTTTGATTTTATTTTTTAAAAATACTTTGTGGGTCAAATGGTGTGTTGATGTTTGAAATTAATTAGTTGGGTTGGTTGGTTGAAAATTTTAATTTCTATCATTAATGAAAATTGGGGAAGGACAAAAATGACTTTTCACATTGTGGGTCCCACTAAAAAGTACCTAGTTTTATATAAAATAGGTTAAAAAAACAAGTTTTTAGAAACTAGGTCAATTTTGAAAACTCAAAACTCATATGGGTTAATTTTGACAATTTCCCAAAATTTTCTGTAATATTTTATATAATACTTTTAAATTTTCCATTTTTTTGTTTAAATCCTATTTTGCTCTTTAAGTTTTTTGGATTATTCTATTTTGATCCTTCGACTTTCGAAAGGTTCGTTTTGGTCCTTAAACTTTTAAGTTTGTTTCATAATGGTCCATAAACTTTTAAAATGTCTATTCATAACTTTTGTTATAGGTGATGTATAGCGTAGCACCGAAAGCATGACAAAGAAGTGGATCCCAAATTAACATAATAACAAACATGTTTGTTTAAGAGAGAGAAAAAATACTTCAATGCTTTCATTGAGAGTCGAACTCAATACCTCCCGCTTACTAAACGGGTGCTCTAACCAACTGAGCTATGAAAGCTTATTAATCTTTATTGAAATAGTACTATGGATTCTATCGATTACTATAATCTTTCAAATATCGCTTTAACGGTTCAAACTTTTTAATGAGGAATTTTAATAATATTATTCATGCAGTTTTTTCTTCATTTTTTAGTACAGTATTTTCTTTATTTGGTTCATCATTTATACGTTATTTTCTAAAATGTCACACATGTATATATTTATATAAATAAATTGTATTTGAAATTAATGTTGTCTTTTTTATTTGAAAAAAAAAACACATAATATACTTATATTGAAAAATAATCTTACCCGTAAATTTGTAGATGAGGGGGGAAGACGTGGCCTGCAAGACAGTAAACCTGCACACCGGTGTGGTGCTCGCCACACCGGCTCCGATGCTTAAGTCAGCAAACAGAACGGTAGGGAGTGGAAAAGTAAGAGCAAGAGGAAAGAGTAGAGAATGTAGAATAGTGTTTTGGGATAGAATTCGGGTCCCCTTCTTCAGTGGCGAAGAGGGATATAAATATCTGCTCATCCTCCTAGGGTTTTTAGGGATTCGGAGGCGTTTTAGGTCAAACCAGGCGAAACTGAGGCGGTCAAAGGCGGTGGGGACCAAACGGCATCGAACGGACTCGACTCGCGCGAGCGGGCCGAGGGTCGGCCCCGGCCCGTGGCCGAGGCCGACCATATGCTCGGCCTCGGCCATGGGCCGAGGCTGAGCATGGGGTCGGGCCTAAAACCCGACCTCTTCGGTCTTGGCCCGTCCCACTTGCCGGTTTTGCCTCCTTGGTCCATCTTTCAGCCCGATTCCTCCCCGGTTGTCCTCGTCAGCTCCTTGTATATCAAGGTGGTCCAAAATTGTCTATAACAAAACTAAAAGTTTGGATTATAAACTCTTCCAAATTTTTTCTATTTGGTTGCTGTACTTTTTACCATAGATGTCAAATTTATTCATGATTATTGGTTATCTATACTTTAAAAAACTTTATAATATATTCTCAAACTTTGAAATTTGTGTCAATAGGTCATTTTTTAATTTAGCGCTTTTAATTAGAACAATGTTACGTGTCCAACAATTGAAATGTACCAAGAAGTTAGGTTAGATCAACTTATGAATGACTTTGTTATGCGCTTGAACTAGGTTTTAGGTTATGTTCATTTTAATTAAGTTAACCCATTTGGTTTATCTCATATATTTCACCTTTGTATCTTATATATGTATTTTTTAAGAAATTTATATTAAACCAAAGTGGAAAAATTGATTTTTTTTTTTTCCTTTTAATTCGGATGAGAAGATTCGAACCTCTAACCTCTCAATTAAGGATACATACTAGGTTTTTTTTTTTTTTTAAGAAATGATACATACTAATTAGCATTGAATTATGTTGTTGAAATTAACACACATATACAAAGAAAGTTACTGATACCTTACCCAATCAAATTATGTTTTTTTTTTTTTCTGATAAAAAAAAAAAAAAAGATTGAGCTTTTTTTCATATGGATTTAATCAGTAATGAAAAATTCAATGAAACTTTTTTTTTTTTTTTGGGTACTAGAATAAAATAGATGTGCTCAATTTAGACCTAAAGTCCATATATTAAATTGACAAAACATTTTCATCACTCCACCTCATTTTTTTTTTAAATCAAAAAAAGAAAAACGAGTTATTGAATCCATTCGACACATTAAAGTCGAAATTAATGGTCCATTAGAAAATATCCGTCTTTAATATCCCTTGTGATTCTAACTTATTTTTGTCTTGTTTAAAAATATTTGTCCACTCTATCCATTTTTCTATTTCTGTGAGTTATTCTACCTTATTTTTTTAATTACACAAAATGATTTTTTTTTTGTCCATATTTAATAACACGTGGAGGTGGAAATTTTGGACCGGTAACATTTTTTTTTTTTAAAAGAAAAACTATAGGTCACTAACATAAGCAATCACAATATATCTTACATTTGCAGTGAGATGAAGATCCCACTGATGATAACCATATAGGAAAATCCGATAGCCATAACATGGATTTAGCATGAGCTAAAGCATCCTTGGCTGATCTTCTCAAAAAAAAAAAAAAAAAAAAAAAAAAAAAAAAAAAAAAAAACTCATCCTTGGCTGATAAGTTAGCTTTCCTATTTCTATGCCTAGGAATATAGAAGAAATTTAAGCGAGAAAACTGAGAACTAATGTCACGAATTTGGATGATCCAATGAAAAACTTCGGAAGAAGGATATAGATCCCCATTGATCATGTTTATCGTATTTGAAGAGTCTGAAAAAACTTGAGCCTCCATATATTGCATACGCGCAACAATCGTAGACCGTGTAAGATAGCTTGAATTTCAGTTGCAAGTGGTGAAAGAGAGAGCGAATCTACCATCTCCATAGCCACAACCATTTTGCCAGAAGGTCCCAAGACTACCATACCGTAACCCGCCCCACTAAACTGTGGATTAATCGCTGCACCAGTTAATAGTTTATACCCTTCAATTGGAGCAACTGGATCCCCCGTATACTGGAGATAAACATTCTTCAGGCATCATGGTTTTGGTATTGTTTCCTTCCAATATTCATATATCCAATCGTATCACTGCTCCATTCCATAACCGCCATGTTCCTGGACCAACTATTCATGTCGTTCCAAATAGCCCAAAAGGCTATACACGCCTTTTCAAATTCCTCTTCAGCTAAATGTTTGGCCAAACAAATCACTCTATAGCAAAATTATTCTCAATCCGAACATGGTGAATATTTTATTACATATTAATTTTTCCCGTCTACAACCACTTTTGATAGTCAATATTTGACATAAAACTTGTTTTTTTTTGTTTTTTTTTTTTTTTTGAAAAAACATAAAACTTGTATTAACCATAAGAAAATTATGGTTTGAATCCCCACCTACCACATGTTGTAAAAAAAAAAAACTTATCGATCAATAATATATGTTTTAATTAGTCAAGCTATACTCAGATTAACGGGAATTTAAACTTGTAATATACCAAGAAAGTTACTAATTCCTCACCAAATAAAATTATACCTAGATTCATTTTTCATATACCCAATCTAAACCAATTTTTATATTTTCCTATAACAACTATTTCTTTTGTACCATAGGACAATAGGCATGCCAAATTTAGATATCAAACTCAAACATTAAATTCATATAACATTTTCATTAATACATTTTTTTTATAATACAAAACGAGTTATTGAATCAATCTGGCACATTAAAGTTGAAATTAACGGACCATTAAGAAATATATAAATCTTTAATACACTCGACGATTATAACTTAATCTTCTCCTTTTCAGAAATATTCGTCCACTCTAACTCGTATTTCATTTCGTTCACTTCCATTACAGCTCATAATCACAATTTCTTGAACTTGACCAACGAAGCCTCAAATTCTACGAATGGAATTTCCTCCATTTGGATTTGTACACGATCTGGAGTTTGTTGCTATTGCTTAACGCACTAACCCCAAAACCAACGTGCACAGCAAAAAGTTGTCCAACGCCCAGTCTGGAAACCGTCCTCGATCGTTGAGTTGTTGCAGTTGCAATTGGAAATTGGATTTTCCGATTCGGGACTCCATTAATCACCGCTCGCGATCTCTGGTAATGGTACAATTTTGATTCCAGTAGTGTTTTTGATCCTAGCGAGAGAGAGAGAATCGATTTGGATCCCAATCTCGTCCTCATGCATCACACACCCATTCTCGTTGGGTGTTTTATCTTATTATGTTTGATTGTTTGTTGCTATGCGGATGCTGGATCTGGTTGTTCTAAAACCAGTCTTCTTGTTGATTTCGAGTCCGAATTTGAAATGGTACAACACCAACTTAGAGGTTCGTTTAGGATAATCGATGATTGCTCTTTTAGGGTTTCGAATTTTGATATGCTTTCTGGTACCGATGTGCATTGGTGGGGTGCGATCGCTCCTGATTTTACTAATTTCACGGCCGGGTTTGTTGTGTCTGATCAAAAGCTTAATCAGACGTACAAAAACGCTTCATTCATTGTGCATTTGAAGAAGAATGTTAAATGGGATCAGATCCAAGTCATCGCCGCCTGGGACCTTCCGGCGGCGTCGGATTTTGGGCATGTTATCCTCCGAAGACCGAATAATGGATCGGCGGGTAGTCCCAACGTGGCTCCGTCTCCGTCTCCGTCGGAAGGTGGGAATTCAGGGGAAGAGATGGGTTCGATGTTTATTCAGCCCACCACATTCGAGAATTGCAAAGTTTTGGCTGATAACTACAGGGTTAGGTGGACATTGAATACTAAGTATAAGTTGATCGACATCGGGCTGGAGGCGGCGATCCCGATGACGAACTACATGGCATTTGGGTGGGCAAACCAGAATGAGAGTTCTAATCTCATGTTTGGGGCGGATGTTGCTGTGATGGGGTTCAAGGAGGATGGAGTGCCGCTTGTAGATGATTTCTACATCACAAAGCTCAGCGAATGTATGATAAATAAGGATGGTACAGTGCATGGTGTTTGTCCAGATACAATTTTCGAAGGTTCAGACCCTGTTGGTTTGGTTAACAATACTAAGTTGATTTATGGGCATAGAAGAGATGGGGTGTCGTTCGGTCGGTATCAAAGGCCACTGGTTACAATTGATAAGAAATATGATATGCCAATCAATCATACTGAAAATATGACTGTCATTTGGGCCCTGGGACCGATGAAGCCGCCTGATGCAATTCGGCCGTTCTATCTTCCTCAAAATCACGGTGGGACTTATGGGCATCTGGTTCTCAATGTCTCAGAGCATGTGAATGATTGTTTGGGTCCGCTTGATGCAGAAGACAAGGAGGATCAAGATGTTGTAATAGCAGATGCAAATGCTCCTCTTGTTGTAACTAGTGGTCCGGCTTTGCATTATCCGAATCCTCCTAACCCTGCAAAAGTTCTGTACATCAACAAGAAGGAGGCTCCTTTACTGAGAGTTGAGAGAGGAGTGCCAGTGAAGTTCTCAATACAAGCCGGGCATGATGTTGCACTCTACATTACTTCTGACCTGCTTGGCGGAAATGCAACACTGAGGAACATGTCTGAGACTATTTATGCTGGAGGACCAGAAGCTGAAGGAGTACAAGCCAGCCCCATGGAATTAACTTGGGCACCTGATAGGAATACTCCAGACCAAGTATTTTACCAGTCAATTTACCAACCAAAAATGGGTTGGAGAGTGCAGGTTGTTGATGGTGGTTTGTCAGACATGTATAATAACAGTGTTCTTTTGGATGATCAGCAAGTTACATTCTTTTGGACGCTGTCTGAAGATTCGATAACTATTGCAGCTCGTGGTGAGAAAAAGAGCGGTTATCTTGCTATTGGATTTGGAAGTGGAATGATTAATAGCTATGCTTATGTGGGTTGGATGGATGAAACTGGTAAAGGTAGAGTCAGTACCTACTGGATTGATGGAAAGGAAGCTTTAAATGTACATCCGACAAAAGAGAATTTGACTTTTGTGAGGTGCAAGTCAGAAAGTGGTATCATTACTCTGGAGTTCACCCGTCCCTTGAAACCATCATGTACTCAAGGCCATGGACCAGAGTGTAAAAATGTAATTGATCCCACCACTCCACTTAAGGTTGTATGGGCAATGGGTGCTAAATGGGTGGATGAACATTTAAGCGACAGAAATATGCATTCTTCTCGAAGCAGTAGGCCTATGCGGGTGCTGCTTATGCGTGGTTCTGCAGAGGCCGAACAGGATTTACAACCAGTTTTAGCGGTTCATGGGTTTATGATGTTCCTTGCTTGGGGTATTTTATTACCTGGCGGGATATTGGCTGCCAGATACTTGAAACATGTGAAAGGTGATGGTTGGTATCAGATTCATGTTTACTTGCAGTACTCAGGTTTGTCAATTGTCCTACTTGGCCTCCTTTTTGCTGTTGCCGAGCTTCGGGGTTTTTATGTCAGCTCGGTTCATGTTAAGTTTGGGATTGCTGCAATACTTTTGGCATGTATGCAGCCATTAAATGCATATTTCAGACCGAAAAGACCAGCCAATGGGGAAGCGGTTTCCCCCAAAAGAATTTTATGGGAGTATTCACATGCAATTGTAGGCAGATGTGCAATTGGTATTGGTATCGCTGCACAATTCACTGGAATGAAGCATCTAGGCGATCGATATGACAGTGAAAATGTCCATGGCCTTATCTGGGCTCTAATTATATGGTTTATGATCATTGCATTGATTACTATTTATTTGGAATACCAGGAGAGGCAGCGGAGGAGGGACAGACTAATTGGAAGAAGTAGTTGGGTGCTTGGTAATGATGACGATTCTGCTGATCTTCTGGGGCCGACTATTTCAATTGAAGGAAAAGAATCTCAACCTTCTGGAACTATGGAAGTTCAGTTAGAACCATTAAGAAGATAGATTTTTCTTCTCTAAACCTATTCTTTTTGATATGGAGTTGGTCCATTCACCAGCTTTGATTTTTCACAGAACGGAGGTAGCTGCTTTGGGTTTTGTTCTTGAAGCTTTCACCGAGAACATGAAGTGGTTTGTGACTTGCCCAGGCATTGTCCCATTTACTCTGCCGAAGATCATCTTCCCCTTACTTATTATGGAATACAACAGGACACATCTACACAATTGAAAGAGATCATTTCTACTGTTTGTTTTTTTGTCAGAAAGGATAATAACGCTGCAAATTTTGTCATGTTTCAGCTACATAGTTAGAAGGTTTATAGGTGTGTCCACTATGGACATGAGAAGCAAGAAATTTCATTAAACGAAATGAAAGCGATATATGTTGTATATATGAGACTCTCACTGATATTCTTGCTTTGCAGTGAAGATATTTGCAATTGACGTTTGTCAAATCCAGCGTAGCCCCTTATTGTTTACTATTTTTACGTTTAATTCCCCCATAAGCATGATATTTAGAATAATGATTTTTGAGGGTTTTTTTTTCCCTAAAAATTTTTAAACTATTTTTGGCCAACAGAAAGCACGTTTCAAAATTTTCATACTGATAGCCTCCATATCAAAGAGAACTCTCCGAAATTTCGAAAATACTTGAAAACGCTTGTTTCTTTAAGTTCTTAATTCTTCTTTTTCCAATTATGTTTGGTATGAAAAGTGTCCAATTGAAAAATATTACTCCGAAAAGTATTCTGAAGTTTTAGTATTGAAGTATGTTGTGATGGATGTGCTAAAGAATTTATTAATAGTGCGTGATTGATTCATTTCTTAATGATTTGAGTAAACTCAAGTTGAATCATTAGATGATTCTCGTTTAAGCTCTAATCTACAATGCATGCTGTCCTAAGCTTCTCAAGCTAGCTTAGCCTAAGTGGCAAGTTCTGAGAATTGTCGAGCACATTTGATAACATTCTCTGTCTTCAATACTTCTCCCAAGTGTTATTCCTCAGACTTTGCGAACTTCAAATTGACAGAAATCAAGTGGAAACTTTATTTAATAGAATCTTCGTTTGAAAAAAGGTTCTCGTGTTTCCTTTGACACTTGACACTGTTACTTTTGGTGGGAGAGCTGATATTATTCTGCTATATATGACCATGGTTATATTTTATATGATGTTTATAGCCATTTATTTCATGTCAATTTAACTTATGTTGCACTTACGTTTCCCTTGATGGAAGAAGATGCATGTCAGGCTTGTGGAGAAAGTGCGAATGTTCTCTCCTGAGATGTATGATTACTTATCAACCTTGAGTTTGTGTGTCTGTGTGTAGATTTTGTAGTGATGACTGATGTTTGTTGTTGAATTTCTTTTTTCATCCTTCTGCGTTTTACAGGCTGGCCTCCTAAGTGCTTCTGATAAGATATTGGACTGTGAATGTGCTGTACTCGTGCTGAAGGGATGATCTTATCTGCACTGCAAAGTGAAATTTGGCATTGGAAAAGTCAAAACCTTTCTTTAGCCAAACTGATATGTGGAAAAGATCAACTGGTTTGCAGCGTAGCTGGTAAGTGAGATCCGAGTGTTTCTCTTTTAGCATTAGAAAAACAAGACAAAAATCTACAGTTATGATGGTTTTGTTTTGATTTTTCAAATGCATGCATGTTTTTTAACAAATTCTCGAAATGGTATTTCTCGTAATCTTTAACATTTGGCTAGTTCTTGGGATCAGATTTCCTTGCCCTTTACAGTACAGCCCCCAACTAATAGTGTCACCTGTTTCAAACGAGGGATCACTTCACAATAAAGCTCCTCACTAAAGGAATCCTCTACCTGTACACAGGGGTTCTTCTGAATTCTGTCTTTGGCTGTTTAGACTCGTCGATCAGAGGTAAGAACTTATCCTTTGTGGTTATCTTTCCTCTCCATTTAAGGTTAATCAACCATCTCTCGAACTTGTTAGCAGTGGCATTTATTGAAAGAGAGCTGATTGACAAGAGAATGTACCCAATCTTTAAACTATCCTAACCAAATAGTCATTATTTCGATTAAGGGTCACACACTTGACTTTCGTTGTTAAGTTAGATACATATTTGTGGAGTGTGAAGTGTTATAAACGTCACGTGTATGAGTTGTGAAAATCTTATTCTAGATTTATTCTAGAAGTCTTAGAATCTATGAAGGCACTTCCTATTAAAAAAAAAAAAAATCTATGAAGGCATTTATATCATGACCTAGGTTGTTCCCGCTTTTCTTCTTTGGCAAGTTTCTCTGTGGCAGTGTTCACTTTCCCTGATAACCAACTGTCTGAGCATCTATTCCTTTCTTGGCCCATAAAATTGTGCTGTTTCTTTTTTCATTTGTTTCCTGTCTTCTACTCAACTGTCCCTGCTAAATTCCCATTGATAGAACCCTTCAAATGGCATTTCCTTGCATCCTGGGGCAGTCATCAACCAGGCGACTTGCTTAAAAAAAAAAGGAACTCAAGTCATTATCAACAGAGTAAAGGTGCATTATTTTTTGTTTGTTTAGAAAGTATGTCCGGACAATGGCATTACTCATACTGATTTGAAAGAAATTAAGGACTACTATATGAAGGACTTAAAACTGATAAGCCTCTGTTTCATAGCCTTTAAAAAAACTTTTTTTTTGTTGGGGGGGGGGGGGGGTGTGGGTTAGCTCGATCTTAGACTTTAGGCCCCTCACCAATGTATGGATGATTGGTTTAAAAAAAACAGGAGGAAGAGACGTGCTCAGGCTTAGACAATGCTTATTTTATTGGTCACTTTCTTTAGATTTCATAGAAAACTGAATTACTCAAATAGATCCGTGACTATTTTTCTGTTGTGTTCTCGGGTTTTCATTGTAGGCGAGGCCAAATGGTAAGTCCAGAGAAAAAGAGTTTCTGAGATAAGGAGAGCCTCCTTTTCTTTTCTTAATTCTGTTAGTTGCTGATATCCGAAGCAGGATGCTGGACAGCACCTTGCCATGCTGGTTGCTTGAAGGATTTTACATAGGAAGAGATAAAGTTCTACTTAGTGATTTATAATTCATTGATGATGCAACATTCATAAGTAATTTTTTTTATGCCCTTTGGAAAAAGCATGCTAGCCGGGAGGTGTCTGAAATTGTTTCAAAGTCGGATGTCAAGTACTCGGGACTAGCTTGGGTGCTGTCCACAGCTATTTCGAGTTTTGGTTGGTGAACGGACAAATTTTCTATTAAAACTCACCTAATGGAGAAGTGCTCTTATATCTAGAGGTGGACATTTAACTCTTTGTCATGTGTAGTAATGCCATCCAAACATTCCTCTACTTATACTTTTCCTTTCTGCTTGACCTGTTGCTATGAATCTATGATTGTGAAATTCACAAGAAACTTGTATTATCCAATCTTGTACAGCAAATATAATGAGCCCACAGGGCGATTTATGATTAGGTAAGCAGTAAATTGGCCTAGGTGCGGGAAGGTAAAAGGGTAGCAAAAGTCACCTTTGTTGGCTGCAATTTGGAGCATGGTCGAGTCTTCTCTTGAAATGATTCGTCCACTAATTTGTTTGTCGAGAAAATTTTACAGGGAGAAGTGCCGTGTGTGCTACGTTTATGAACAATGGTTAAAGCAAAGGAACCAAAAGAAAAATCCTTTCGAGGGAAAGAAGAGAAGTGCACCGAAAGTTTTCGACATTATAAAATGGAGGTGGAAGAGAAGGTACAGATTCATTGCTCTCTTCCTGTTCTTTCGTTGTTTTTTATATTTCAGATATGAAGTTGAATTTTGATTCATTAGCGTGGCAATCTTTTCTGCTTTTGATGGAAATCATATGAATGATTGTTTCTCATTGGACCTTTTTGAATTATGATGAGTTTTTTTATGACTTTTGGTACAATAAAAAGAAAAAGTACTTTTAGGACTTTTAAGAAATTTCAGGGGATTGGTTATGTAATCAAAAGTAATTCTGAAAAGCCCGATGCTTCTAATGGAATTGCTTAATTAAGAAGCACTTTTTATCACGCTCATTTTTAGGCTGTGTGTTTTGAAAAAGCTTGAACACTTTAAAGGGCTTAAGGACTTTGTAAGAAAGCATTTATGGAGTATTTGCTTAGCAGTTAGCTCTAAATGCTTGACTCGATATTATTTCAGATAATGTGAAGTGTTTAGAATTCAAATATGGTATAGACTAAACCGCATAGAAAGGAAAAGGGCTAGCTTGGATGGAGGTACATTATTTGGGCTTGAGCCCACAAAAATATTGTCCAAAGGAGAGCAAAAAATGGTTTAGTAATTGGCAGGAAAAAAAAGTCAGTTTTAATTATTTATTGATTAGTATTTCTTTTAATAGATATTTTGGTCGGGATTCGTTGACTTTGAATGTTTGTACTAAATTGACATTGAAATGCCCCCACGATTTGCTAAAGAAATAGCACAACAACTATTGCTTTTATTAGTTGTGGTGGTGTCTTTAGAATTTGCTGTCCTTATTGCTCCACTAAACATTGTGACCATTTATTTCATTAAAAAGGTTTTAGTTGGTTGGTTAGTGTAGTTTATCTGATTATTATTTTCTTTCTTTTTATTTTTGTTGTCAAATTTTGAGTGACTAGGAATCCCTTTGATCTAAACCTTTTTCAGACATATGGCCCCCCCTAATTTTTGGTGGTCCAACTTTGATTTTATAGGGTGCAATTGTGATAATAAGATGATGTTAAAGGGCATTTAGGAAAGTTTTTCTTCAAAGTTCATGTCTAGGATGTAGTTAGCTTAAATTTAAACTTCTAACTTTTTTCGGATTGAATCCTAAACTTGGATGGGTAGGAAAAGAAATTGTCCAAGAACCAACTAATCACGTCCCTACTGAATTCATTCATTAAAAACATTCAAAATTAAGTTATAGAAATCTTCAAATTCAACCCTACAACAAAATTAAGTAGTTAAAATGGCTTATAAATCCAACAACCAAAGTATCTAGACCTAGCTAAAAACCACCTAACATAAAGTCACAAGATTATCTATAACTAACCTCTTGTTAGAGTCACAAGAATGTCTATTAACTCACCACAAGTATTCATATTCATAAAAATGGAAACTTAACTAATTGAAAGTATTCAAGAAACAAAAAGGAATTTCTCTCCACAATTTTCTAATTAAAGTGTGACCATGTTTAAGAAAATGCAACCACCATTCAATGGAGATGCAATGATCCATTTTGCCTCAACCAAAAGATTATAAGTAAGATGTGGAAAGCAGCTTTAATACTTAAAATAGGACACCCCACAATCCTTAGTGCTACAAATTCTTTGCTCCCCACTTGAATTCAAAGTTCAAAGTACTTGTTTGGAGACCATGTGGTTGTCTTTGTGCCTTTCAATTTAAGATTCCCTCATCACTTAAAAAAAAAAAAAAAAAAAAAAAAAAAAACCCAACTTTTTATTACCATTTTGGTTTAGTATGCTTTTGTCATGTATTAACTTAAACTTTGCTTAATTAAACACTAACTATAGTTGACATGACATAGTGTGAAAATCAAAATATGATGTAGTGCTCTATCAGTCTCTTCATTATACTCTTCAAAGAAATACTTGATGTCTAATAAGAATAACAAACTAAATAAAGAGACTATAAAGTTATAATTTGATAAAAAAATTTATAAATATATTTATTTTGTTGCAGTTGACAGGTTTAGTCAAAGGTTGCTGCAAGGTGCAAGTTGATGTCACATATCATTAAGAGAGAGAGAGAGAGAGAGAGAGAGAGAAAGAGAAAGAGGAGCTGTGAAAGATAGGGTTTGGGAAGAAGGTAAAAAAGTGGTTGCTGAGTTGATTGATTAAACCCTTTTTTTGGAGTTTGGCACTGTACTTTTTTGGGCTGTGGAAATGAGATATATGGGCATATTATATCATAACACCATCATGCATGTACAATCTACAATACATTGTACATTTTTGTTTTCCTATCTACATCAGGGCATAAACATTGACCACTCCCACATGATGTGAATCAAATAATCTTTTTTCATGTATGCATGTGTTTGTTTGGTATTAAATCTTTGGTTAAATATATGTTTATTTTTGGGGTGTGGGTTGTTTTTTCAATTTAAAGAGTTTCAATCTCGTCTCTTATGTTTTAACATTTTGCAATTTTTAGTTTCTTATGAGATTTTGAGTGTTAAAACTGGCTGACGATAAACTTATGTTGCATAATACTTAGAGGAAGAAAGATGTCATCTAAGAGAGAAGTTCCTAATTTCTTTTTAAATTTTCTTCTTTTTATATCATCGTTTTTTGTTTCTCTTATAAAATTTCACTAATTCACTTAGAATTGTGTCATGTAAGTTTATCATCAACCAACTTTAACATTCATCAATAGTGAGGGACTAAATTGAACAAAGTTCATGTCCAGAGATTGAATTGAAATGTTTTTAACAACATGGACTAAAAAAAAACTTAAACATCAAGGCTAAATAAACAAATATATATATATATATATATTCAAACATTTAGCTTAAATTTTTTAATTTGGTTAGTTTGGAGATAATAAACTTAGATTTGGTTGTCTGGTTGGTTACCAAAAGTTTAAGCTATATGATTTGTAAGGTGAATTCGGAAGTGCTTTTTTAACTAATGTTCTTAGCCATAGAATTTAAATTATAAACACTATTCAACAAATAACTTTCATTTTAATTCTTTTAAAGTGTTCTTTTTGAAGTTTTTTCTGATGTAAGTGCTTTCTCACACAGCACTTTTTATAGCAAGTGCTTTTGACTTTCTAAGAGTAATTTTATATTATTTTCAAGCATGACGAATTTGATGGAAACGTGCTAGTTTGGTCATACTTAAAAGCACTTGGATGTATGATTTGTTGAAGTGATTATGTCAAAATTTCAATTAGTTTACTTTGATTTTTCCTTTCAATAGATCTTATAGTATATTATTCCATTTATTTTCTTTGTAAGGTTGTAAGTGGAGTGGGACAATTTGAACCATAGATAAAATTCTAAATTAAACAATTTTTATTAATGGAGAGATTACCACTTGCTATTTCAATGTACAGATGATTTTATGCTGATCTTAATTTTTTCTTGGAGAAAAGATATCTGGTCTAAAATTCAGTTTAATTTAGTGATTTTTATCTTTTTTCAAAGTCAATATGGTCTAAATAAGTTTGTTTAATGATTATTTTGTTATGTATATGCTTTTTTCCAACACATTTATTTGATACCTTTTTCCATTATTTTGAAAACAATACCTTAATAATACCTTACTATTTATGTTTATAAATCAATTTTCCTATATATGTGCCGGTAAAATCTATCAATAAACATTAAATGATATTTTTATTAGAATGGCTAGTAGTCACTATGGTAGCTGACAATTTTAATGAATATATTTTCCATACAGCAACAATTCATTTCGCATATTCTAAACAAAAGATATGTCAGCCACGAGCCAAACCATTGGAAATTTCCGTGATATTTTAATATTGACCTATGAAAAGGAAAAATATTCAAGTGTTACTCGGATCCAAATATTGCTAGCTAGTGTACTTGTTTCTTAGAAATGATGTTTCTATATTAATATGGATTTATATAAAACAAATTTTTCTAAGTTTGGTGTTTGAAAAATGGTAAAGATTTCATATGGAATGGTGCAAAAGAAAATCCTTAAAGATTCCAAAGAAAAGAGCAAGAAATATATATATAAATATATATATATATATTTATAATGTTAAGGTTTATGGTTTTGGGGGCATCCGACACATTTTCACATGGGGTTTGCCGATCCAATTAATCTATCTTCCCACTTGTGAAGATTCCTAGACAGAGGATCCCATGGCCATGGAGGGCACAAAATATAATTAAAAACTCAAATCCTTTTTATAAATAAACAAAAAGGAAAAAGGAAAAAAAAAAAAAACTTGGCTAATTTGATTTGCTTAATTGTCTAGTCATGCCACAACACAAATTTCACTATTACTTTTACTTTATTTTCTTTTAATTTTTGATCTCCAAAACCTTAAACTTTACTAAAAAGGTATTCCTTTATTGTGGGAGTTTTTTTTTTTTTTTGTTTTTTTTTTTTGAGTTCGGAACGTTGATGTTTAATAGTTGGAATTATAACGCAAATGCACATGATCTCTTAGAAAAATAGAGATGTTTTAACTAATGGACGTGAGAGGATTTGAACCTATGGCCTCTTGGTTGAAGGTACATACTAATTACTGTTAAGTTATGCTCACTTTTGCATTTATAACTTACTGGTTATTGATATTATATATAAATGTTTCTTTTTATTAATCTCTTTTCATACATAGACATAGACATACCTGGTATTTAACTAGTAGGTATGAAAATTTGAATGTTGAATGAATTAAGATATGTCTAATTAACCATTTATTCCTAGTGATTTTTGAAGTATTATGTTAAATGTATAAAATTGTCACCCTACAAGCACATAAATTTGGATGACTTTTCCTTGTGTGATGTTGTATTTGATATTGAAATCATTCTCCAAACAAACTCAATAATAATTATAAAATAAAATCCTTAAGGGAGGGGAACTAACCTTTCTATTTTTGCTTTAAATGGACTATTAATTAGATATCATATATTTTCAGCACTACTAAACGAATGGTTTCATACTACTTCTTGAGTAGCCAAAGCGTAGTTCAGCGGTGATTGACATGTATCATCGACTAAGAGGTCAGAGGTTCAAATCCCCCTACCCTCAACCGTTGATGTACTTTGTGAATATAACTTATTGGTTAAAGCATCTATTTCGTACTAAAAAAAAAATTACTTTGTGAATATAACTTATTGGTTAAAACATCTATTTCGTCTCATGAGATTAGAAGGAATTTGATGAAAAAAGAGTTTGAGAATATGTCAAAAAAAAAAAAAAAATCATACCATTTAATTTCCATTAATTTTTAGTTGTATTGCACTAACAATTACAAATTGTGAAATCCACCTCATAAAACAATAAAATAGACAGCGATAAGACTAAACATGAATGAGATTAGTAAGAAACTATTCTACGCTATATCTTAACATTATAGCTTTCCTTCGCTATCATGTGATTTTGATTATAATATTTTTTTTTCGTCAGCGCCAAATCCACACGCGACACTTGAAGAGAGAGAGAGTTTTAGAGGAATGAATATAGTTTGGTGGTGCATAAATTGAATTGAGTTATTAAAGGAGTGGTCCATGCAATGGCAACCAAACACTAGAATGGGCATTAATAAGGGTGGGTCTGCCCTTTTTTTTTTCTATACTCATTTGAACATAATATAATGTTATAATTTGTTCCTAGGATTTTTCCTTTTTATTTATAACAAGGCAAAGGCTAAGGTTTCCCTTGGAGTAACCTTTAAAGGTTGGAAAGGGTAAGAGAAGATTGGGAGAGAGTTTCCCTTAGCCATATAGATATTTAGCCATTACCAAACACATCCAACCTCTCTCCCCTCTTCTCTTCTCTTTTTCATTTCTTTATTCATCATAACAAAAGTGGCCTTGCTTTTAACCTTACCAAAACAAAGATTGGTCCCCATTCTCCACTATTTATTTTTTGGTTTTATTACAAATTTAGTCCCTGGACTTTCAGGATTGTATCAATTAGGTCCCTGAACTTTCAATTTTGCTTCTAATAGATTCCTAAACTTTTAATTTTGTGTCTAATAAGTCCCTTATGTATTTGACATTTTTAAAAATTAACCAATCTACCCTATATAAAATTGAATTTTATGTTTATTGAGACCCTAAACTTTCAATTTTGTATCTAGTAGGCTTGTGAATTTTAAAAAATGTTGAATAGGTCAAGAACTTATTAGACACAAAATTAAAAGTTGGGAGATATATTGGACACAAAAGTACTGAAAGTTTAAGGACCTTTTGAATACTTTTTAAAGTTCAGAAACCTATTGGAAACAAAATTGAAAGTTTGAAGACTTATTTGAAACTCTTAAAGTTCATGGACTAAATTGACACAATTTTGAAAGTCCATGTTAGTAATTTAACATTTTTTTTTCCTTACCCTTTCCTATGGACAAATTATTCAATGAAAACCGACACAACGTAGCTGCTTCCTTAAAACCGTCCAATGTAGATCTTAAGATACTTTTTACAATTTCTCTGGTACATTTAGCGATATAAAACTATGAGACTCATTGTGGTGATCTCCACGAGTAATTTCCTCTCCCTCTCTCGATCCATCTCTCTCTATCCTTAACTCTCAAATCTTCTCTCTCTTTCTCCTTCCTTACAATTCTCTCTCTCTCTCTGGCTGTCTGTGAATGGAGGGAGGCAATGAGCATCACAATTTCTTGTCAGGAAAATGAAAGTTGAGCAACTCATTTCATCCACACACAAAATATAACCAAAACAAAAGGATAAAATTAACAAAAAAATAAAATAGAATAAAATCCCAAAAATAAATAAATAAAATAAATAAAATAAAATAAATAAATAAATAAAGAAACTGTCTCCTCTCTTGACGCAGTCCCATCAAGCCCAATTTCCAACAAGACATAAAAACTCACTAAGGTACAACCCATCCCCCTCCCTTTCCTCCATATCCAACGGCAGGGATTCCTCCTCCATTTCCTCCCTCCCATCTACGGCTCTCATTCATCCATCTCTCTCACCACCTCTCCACCACGTGCCTCCAAATCAAATCAAAATTATTAAAACACACATGTCCTTCTACTACATACTTTCCCATTTACACTACTCATTTTACCTTATAAAATAATTATTTGATGTTCTTCCACTCCACATCATTCTTAAATGATAATAATATAACAACACTAAATAGGATTATTACAAACCGTGTCAACATGAATATAGCTGACATAAAACTTATACTAATGACTAAAAGGTTTGTGTTCGAATATCCCACCTTCCATATGTTGTTAAAAAAAACCATATTAAACCCTTGATAAGTCGGGGGCTCAAACCTAAGAGAGGAGGAATTATAGTATTTTGTATTTTGTCTTATTGTTCGTATTTTTCTCCCGACAAGTGGTACAAAAGTTCTTGCTTCAAAGTCATAGAGAGTCAGAACCGACGAGTTTCGAGGGAGTATAACTTCATTGAATAAAGTATTACTAATTAACATCTAAAAAATCAACGATTCAATCCTTTTCTTCAATTATTATTTAACAAAAAAAAGTAATTTATCAAATTATAACGAAGTCCCGATGAAAAAGAGAGATTTCTTTCTTTTACGAAAGATAAATAGTTATCAAATTTTTAATGGTGGTGGGTAGGGAATCTTTAGACATACAAGGTTTTTCCCCCTTGAATGCATGATCCAACCACAACTTTCTCTCTCCTCTCTCCTCTATGTACTGATTTAAAGCTTTGAAGAACATCATGGGAAGGAAGAAAGCAAGAAAGAGAGTGAGAATAATTAAGTCTTTGGTGTCTGTCTTCTTCTTCTTCTTCTTCTTCTTATCTTCTATTAAGAAGAAAAAAAAGAAACCCAACACATCAAAAACACAGTGTGATTGATAAGATGGCCAAAGGCCAAAGCTTTTCTCAAAATGAAGAAGCTATCTATCATCATCATCTTCTCTTAAAAACCACAAATTTTAGTCTTTTTTTTTTTTTTTCCTTCCCTTTCCACTGTACTTTTATCTCAATCTTTAAAAAAAAAAAAAAAAAAAAAAAACTTTCCTTTTTTGGGTCATTTCTCTATTTGTTGTTCTTCTGCTTCTGTTTCTGTTTTTGTTTTTGTTTCTGTTAATGTTTCTGTGTTCTGTTGTTCCAATGACCGTCGCCACTGTTTTATCTGTTCGATCATCAGAACGAAGCAAAAGTAAGTAAGTGTTTATGTTTGTGACCGACACATTATTATACTCTGCATGTTAGAGAGAGAAAAAGATAAGAACTTTGATTAATGAAGACAGAGAAAACCCACCAAAAAAAATTAAAAACTTTGCCTTTTTGGTTCTTTTTCTTTCTCTCTTTTCTTTACCCTAAACCCTAATTAATTAAAAACTCTCATATGGGTCTGTGGAATTATGAGATTTTTTGCTTTTTTGGCATTTTTCCTCATATGGGTTTCCAGATTTTTCTGATTTTATTTGACCCATTTTCTCAAAATCTTTTTTTTTTTTAAAAAAAAAAAAAAATTATGTTCTTGTTGTTGAATGGCGATGGTGTTTGTAAAATTTGAAGTTGACAGAAGAGAGTGAGCACACAGAGGCTTTTGGTATAATTATATGCCATTGCTCTTGTGTGCTCACTTCTCTTTCTGTCAGCTTCCATCGCCAATTCCTTCTTCTTTTTTTTCCCCTAAATTCTCAATTTTTTTTAAAAAAATTATGTTATTTTAATGTTATATTTGTGTAATTGAATTGAGATGTTCATATATTGTTTCTAATTAAAGTGTTGCTTTTGATGATTTTGTTTGTGTAATTTATCACTTTGTGGAATCGATGGGCTCTCCAATTTTACTTCAATTTTTATCTCTTCTCTTCCAGGTTCTTCTCTCTCTCTCTCTCTCTTACTTTTTTTTTTTAAAAAAAAAAAATTCCACTTCAAATCTTTTGGTTCATGGGAGAACTGAGATGGGTTTTCACATCTTGAGCTGTAAATCCCATTTTTAGGTTCAATGATTTTCATTCAATTGGGTTTTGGTCTCATAATTGAAACATCAATCCATTAGAAATGTTTTTTTTTTTTAATTATTATTATTATTTTCTGGATATTATTAAATGGGTGTTTTGAAAATTCTTGTAATTTCCATTATTACCATTGCTTCATTAATTGAATGTGTGATTCTGTTGAGATTTGACAGATAAATTTCTCTTTTTTCTTCTTCTTCTTCTTCCACTTTTTTCCATGGTTCTTTTTGAGCTCTAGAACAGTTGTTAATGGAGGTGGATCTACAAAGAAAAGCTCAAGATGTTTCATTTGCAGGATTTTTCAACAAGGAAACTGGTAAATTTCTTTTTTTTTTTTTTTTTTTTTGAATTTTTTAACTTAATTTTGTTTTGAAGATTATCTTGTCCTACATTTTAAGACAGTCGTACGTGAAATTGCAGTGACAAAAGTTAATTGGAACTTTTTTTCTATTTACTTAATTTTGGAAGTCAATTATTACTTCATTGACTTGTTAAATATCTTTTTGTTTTAGTGGTAATTACTTTAAACTGAATGCATATAATTATAAGTTAATTAGATATTGCCTTCTTGATGTGTATATCCATCTTTCTTGGTTTAACTGTTTATAGTTGTTTGATTGGTTCACTTAAATTCATTCTTGTTATCATTGTCATTTCACTTTGATATAATTGGATATTGACTCGACTCGCAGACCGATCGAGCTCGAATAGAGCCATTTGTTATCTAATACTATAGATTACGTTAGCCTTTAAATTAGAACGATCGCTTGGGGAGCATAATTGGGAATAATGTATAGCTACGAGAGATTTTTGTTTGTGATATAGACTACTCTTAGTTACCGTCTTTGAGCTTGTGCGAGCTCGGTGTGTGTGATGAGTCTTTTCTATTAACTTAACGTTGAACGAGGTTATTTTTTCTTCTTTGAGTTCAACAAATATGGGTGAGAGGGATCAAAACTTCCAACCTTATGAAAGACGTAATAGTTCTTTTTCGATAATAAGTTAAGTGAGTGTTTCGTCTTAAGAATGTTACGTTCAAGCAAAAATGTCAAGTCCAAGAATACGTAACATTATGTTTGTTTCGGTATTTTGATTTTCGACATCACATTCCAGATTTTTTTTTTTTTTTCCCATTCACTCTTCTACTACTTCTTGATGGTCTTATATGGTTTTAAAAAATGGATTCTCAAATCTTCTTTATTAGCTTTTGTGAGCAGTTAATGCCTTTGAATGGGACAAATATATTCCTTGAAGAAATCTTGGTTTGTTTTATAATCTATAGAAGTACTTCTTTAAAGCTTTAATCAGTTGTCTTAGATAATAATCTATATAACAGATTTAAGTATTAAACATTTCTTGAGCTATTGAGATTTAACAATGCTTATTTCATATTCTTTCATCACAAGGAAAATCAATAATAGAAAGAAGATCTTGTGTGAAAGTTGGTTCAGTTGGTAGGTGATTTTGTAGCTATGTTGTTCATTTCAAGATACTAATTTTTCTAATATATATGTATATGTCAATGAACCATATGATACTAATTTCTTGTAAACTTTTATTTATGTATCATATAACACCTGTTTGCTTTCCTTTCAAGCGGTGTCGATGCTTATATCTCGGATTATGAATAATGCTCATTTGATTTTTAGTTGATACGTCGATGTTAAAAAGAATATTCATTATTTATTCTTTTTTCATCCTCTACCTTCTGCATTCTTTGTTTGTATGTTCATGTGACCAAATGGTGAAGTTGGGGGCTTTTTCAAAATGGCTTATGGTTTTATTTGTTGGCCTTCAAAGAAAGTGATTGAAGAGCTAAAAGCTTTCTTGAGTGAGTTTTAATCCCCCATTGAAAAATAAAAAGACTTGTTTCTTATCAGAATATGGAGATCTTCACATGGTTATATATCTAGTGATTCAGTTCAATTATTTGACTTGTTGTAGCTTTCCAAGCAGTCGAGTTGTCTGCCGCAAAATAGTTTGTCGAAAAACTTTGCAAATTTTGGTTTCTAGCACACAAATTTACAAATATATGATCTAACAATGATTCACATCTCTGATTACTTTTTCTTGATTCAAGCTTATATGCTACTTTTTCTTGATTCAAGCTTATATGCTAGATGAGCGAGGAGAATGAAGTTTCCCTCACTGAGCAATGGATGGAGCTTGGCTCGAAGCCGTCCCCATGCCAATGAGGCTGGAAGCAAAGGGGACAGGAAGTGCGTCGAACGGTAGAATCATACCCATGAACACATTCTACGAATAAAAATTCTGAAAGGGTTGGACGAAACAATGTCTGTACTCGTCTGATCCAGGCGTTCGATTGAGTATTCAATAATAAAGATGGGCTTTAGGTAAGGAAAAAGTTGCTGGTTGATGCTGAAGATGGGTTTAGATTGGACTTTTACTCTTAACTTCAAAAGGATATGGTTTTTTGACTTCCACACAGATAAGTAGTAGTTGGTAGGCTTGGTAATGCAATTTTTTAATATACATTGCTGTACTTTTCATACTCTATTTAGGCCTCTTGGTATATATTTTGAGGGAAATAAAAGGTTTTACTTTGAGATATAGGTAGCAGAAATAGATCATAAAAAGTAAGTATACAAAGTTCCTTGGCCTGTTGCATTAATAATTATAAAAAATGAAATCCATTAGTATCTGACTTGGATAATGTCAAAATACTTGCAACACCCCAAAACAGATCACTTCTCATCTAAAAACAATCATTCCAATCAAATATTGCTTCATTCTAAAAATTTGGTATGATTTTGTTTTTCAGTACATGGGATTTTCTTCATAAAAGTGGAGTTACACATATCTGTAACTGACTGTTGTTTGAATCACTTGCAGAGACAGAAGGGTGTGAGCTGCAACCAGCCAAGGAAGGAACCAATCACCGAAAAGACAAAAGAAGAACATATAATCTCATCGGTTCGCGTTAAACTAATCAGTTGTTAGAAGCAGAAATGAAACTTCTGTATAAACAACCAATGAAAGCAAAGTTTGAAGAGCTCCAAAAAAGAGATTAAGCTGTGTAAACATATGATATAATGAGAAATGACCTATAAGTATAGAGTAGGGCATCCAAAAACTGTGCAAAAAGAATGGAAAGCTGCACATTATCTGTTAGGGCCAAGGCTTTGCTTGTTTAATGCTTTGAAGAAGTGGGGGGAAAAGTACAGCAAGCTTTATACTTTTTACTTCAGTACTTTAGCACTAAATGTGCACTGCCATCTCCAACCCTGATAAACAGTTTAACATGAAAATCATTTCTTAGTTTGCCTCTACCAAGTCAGAATCTACTGTTCTTGATGAGCTTCCAAGTATATTTTTCCTCCTTTTCATAAATTACAAATGAAGAATAAGACTGAAAAAAACACAGTACAATTTGAAACTGAAATGGCAGAAGTAAAAAAGATGCCTTTAATTCAGGTATAATTGTACTACTTTATCAGCCTGTGCACTGCCCTGAAGAACAGTGAAAGTTTGGCACTTTTTTATCTGTACTTTTTTTCTTGTCTTTTTTTGATGCACTTGCTTATCTTGCTTTCACAATACCCAAATGAACAAACAGTTCATATCCTTTCACACTTTGCCTAATCTCAAACTTCTTTTTTGCTGCAAAATCTCTCATCTTTATTCTCTTTTACAATACAATCATTTGAGGTGAGGTGAGGTGAGGGCCTGCAAGTACTGAGTCATTTCACTCCAGAATTTCGAATGAACAGAATGATTCTTGCATGGATAAGATAACGTCAAGACTTTCTTTTGCACAAAAAGTTTGCTGGAAATGATAGAGCCTATTAAACAGCCAATAAATGAACATTACAAAGGGATTTTATCAGGATAATTTAATTAAACATGATTACAAAAGATTGGAAGAGTGTCAAGCAGTTGATGCACTTTTGGAGAGAGCCCCAGCTGCGAATAAGAGATTCCTCCGAGAGAACTAGAACAGAAAGAAAATGAAATCATTAAGTTTAGAAAGCTGTTATGGCAAGAAATAAGATTAAAACTAAACTAGTTTGGTCTGTCTGTACCCGCAAACTGTAAACCGGAGTCGACTTGGTTGGTAGAGTTTTCAAGGATCTAAGTCTATTGGCAGTTCCACTTTTGCTGATAATGAGAACAGAAACGTTTACTTTGTGAATGTCAAAATTTAACTGAATCATCTTAAACTATCTTAGGGAGAACTCACTTTTCATCTGTTCTTGGTGCCTTTGTGCTTGATGTTACGTCCCATAATTTCACTGTGCAATCGGCAGAGCCAGAGGCAAGGAGAGAGCCCTCGCAACTGAAATGGAAAGCAACAAATATTGGAGGATTATTTATGTCAACATCTAAACTCAAAAGCAGCCAGAGATGTGGGGTGGGGGGGAATTTTTCTTTTATCCACCTGAAAGCAAGGGTCCAAACGCATGATGTGTGTCCAATCAAAGGTGTAACACAGCGACCAGTTGATAGGTCCCACATCATGATCGTACCATCTTCATCACCAGATGCCATGAACCGACCATCAGGTGACATTGCCAACGACAGAATCATGCTCCTGTGACCAATGAAAATTCGAACGCATTCCCCACTCTGGACATCCCACAATCTAACAGTTTTGTCACTCGAGCCCGTTGCAATGTAGTTGCAGTTGGCATGCCATTGAACACACTGAAGATGTAGTGAGATTCGTTATGGATCATATTATACCAGAAATACTAGGATCAAGAAACAAAAAAGAAAAATAATCAAGCAAAAGCTTAATATTTTTTTTCTTGAAGATAAGGGTTTAAACTTCGGAAATCAGCGTAACAACTTCCATCGTTAAAGGGGAGAGGGAATGCTACTGCAAAAGTCTAGTTACAATAAGAAAACGATTCATGCAGGGAGAGGGAATTATGCTTCTATTTGAGGGGAAAAGGACAACCAGGTAGGAAGAAGAACGGCACTACTATCTGCTTGAAAATACTAATTATAAAAATAGATCTGTTTTTAGGGATATTTGGAAGCTGCATGCGGGCCACATTAGCAATAAAATAACAGAGAAGGAATAAAGAATGAACTGCTCACATCCACATCAGATAGATGTCCTGCCATGATCCTTAAAGGTTGAATTCTGTCCATAGACCAGATCCTTGCAGTTCGATCGTGTGAGCAACTAGCAAAATAATGTCCAACCGGACTAAACTGCACCAGGAAATCAAGTATAACGAAGAGATCAAACACTGCACAATATATCTAGAAGTCATAAATAAAAGAGAAAAGTTCAAATACTGCATGCAGATTAAAATGAAGTATGAACAGAGAAGCCTATTAAAGCTTGCGAAAAAAAGAGAAAGTTGAGCTACCTCTCTACCGATAAGGAACTAATAAACCTTGAAAACAAATAACATATGCAAGAAGTAACGACATTAGAAATACAGGCACAATACCTTGAACAGACAGGAACGTTTGGAGGATTAAGGAACAAGATAAAATTCTTTTAAGTCACGGTGTTCATCCCAGTAATAAACTATGTACTAACCAACCAAGTAAAGTAATTGCTATTCAAGATCGCAATATCAAACCATTAATCAGCTTCTTAGTCTCCATTAACTCATATATATTAGAAATATATAAATATAATGAACACATCCTTGCTCCCATCCATGTCTTAGAAATTTAGAAAAATGATGTGCCACTGTGTCTTGCCTGCGTCTGTTTCTTTGCTTGTGACTTTTCAACTAATAAAGTAGTTGGAGAGTGTATACTAAAACTCAATCTCTCAAATAAAATCCCTTGTGCCCTTCCTTTTTATCTAAAAGAGTTGTGGGGAGTTATGCTTAGAGAAAAATAAGTTGTTGGAATCCAAGTACGAAGTTATGGGAATATGTTAAAAGAGAAGGAAGCATTGTTTTAGGACCCCAGCTCAAATTCAAGAACACGTGAGATATTATTGCTAGACATAACTACTTCTACTTTATTTATTTATTTATTTTTTATGGGGGATGGGGACAGTGAGGGTGAGGGTGAGACACCTTGCACTGTATTATCTGCATAGGGCCTTTATTTAGTCAGATATCTTATCCAATCTTCATGATTTCACCTCTTTTACGAATGGCTTAAATTCATTTTTTTCTCTTTCTCGTTTCTCTTCTCTTCTCTCTCTCTCTCATAGGCTAAGATACTTTGTTTCAGATCATCAACTAAACAGTTGAGATATTCTACATCAAAAGATGGTCAGGATGATTAAATAATTACAGGTTTGAGTAGGATCATGAACATATGATGCCACTACAAATGTTGCATAATGAGTTAAGACCAAAAGTGGTGGAACCAAATGGTGAAAGAGCACCAGATATTGTCGGCCTACCTCACTGTTGCTCCCCTCTATTTATAACACTCTAACTAAAGCTAACAACCTCCTCACTCGATAGTTGGCACTTTAACAAACTCTAACTGATACAAGGTAACCTACATACTAGTTAACCCACGTAGCAGCCATAGATATCCGATAAGATTTTTACCTGAACATCCCATACTGGGTAATTGTGACCTTTGTAGCAAACAAGATTGGCATTTAGTTTTGTGCTCCACAATCGAACTGCAACAAGATAACAGAATATTCATAAACCTACAAAATAAAACTAGAACCAAGCTTTAAAGAAAACAGAAATGCCAGTATAATCATACTAGTTGTGTCTGCAGAGGAGGAAAGAACAAAGTCCCCAATGGGACTGAAAGTGGCAGCGTGAACAGGTCCAGAATGACCTTGAAATAATGTATATGACTTCTTCCCACTTGTATGCCCTGTCATTTGATCACTAGTAGACATGTCGTTTTCATCCTGTAAAACAGCTGACAGAGGTGATTCTGAAGGTCAAATTCCATTCTGAAAATATCTGAGTAAAATAATCTTTTTAGAAAAACTCATGATGATGAATGATGATTAGTGTGACAGCAATTCAAAGCAAACTTTTCTTATTGATAATGAAATCTGGAAAAAAGGAGTGGTATGGTAAATAGTTGGTGACTTAAATCAACATAGGTAAATGGAGAAGATGAATCAATTCTTCAAGGATTAAGGAAGATGGCAGAGGGGAAATCAGATGCACTAAAAAATTTTTAACGACTTCAGTTCATCAAAATTATCAAAAACCAGAAAAATCTCTACTGGTATCTCTTTACATAAAGAGTACACACAAATTATCAATAACAATATGTTAAACAGTATGCTATCTATAGCTAAAGTAATGCATATAAACTTGACATTAGAGCATGAGTTTAAATTCATAAATCTACACTAATTTGCTAGGATAAACACAAAGTCCTTGAAATAACAAAACTAATCTGTGTTCCAGAGCCCTGGCTATTGTTATATCACATGAATATTGAAATGAGCGATAACATACATGAAAAGGTTTTAATATATAATTTTTCTTAAAAGCATAATATATTATCAGTTTAACATTACAAACTAAAAGCCAGAAACAGAAACAGAAAAAGAAAGGAAGAAAGAAACAGAAAAAAAAAACCCAAGGTAGCATAACTTGTTTAACAGACTTACTATTGCCAGCTTGTTGTCCCAGCTTTGCCATGTCCCATACCTGAGAAGATACCCACCAAGATTTTGGAGATGAGCAACCAATAATTAGGCTGTTTTAAGTAACTTTAAAAGAAGACTTACCTTCAAAGAAGAGTCTGAAAATCCACCAGCAACTAAAGCTCCATCATGTGATATTGACGAACAGTTTAAACTACACAGAATCGATGATATCAACAGCATGCACATTGAGACTGAATAAACTGTTAAGCGTTAACAGAGACAGAAAGGAAACTAGATAGATACCCGTTGTGTGTATTAATGAAGGTATAAAAGCTGACTGATGGCAGAGCAACAGAACTCAACTGCACACGATTTCTCAAGTCTTCAAGAATAGATTGTTCCACCTCCGTTGAACTGAAAGCAATCAACACGACAAATCAATAGCAAGAAGAATTAATACTGTTACTGTTTATTCATCTTCATCAAAGAACTAGTCCTACATCTTATCCTCTGACATCACAAATGCTTCAATCCTAAACAACTTAGTTCATCTCAACCTTTATATAATGTGGCAACCACAAACAGATCATAAATTAGTCCTATAAAATCTAATAAAAGCTAATATTCAGTACATAATTCTCCTGGATGATTGCGTCCACTAACCCCATACAAGGAGGAGCAGTGTGGCTGTAGTAGTACAGCAATCACTTAGCTAAGGTGTATATATTATCAATGTAGCAGCAAAATAGCATTATACAGGATTCAAGATAATACATTATAGGTAAAGCAAGCTCTGGCTTCACTCGTGGTGCCATAGATGCAGAATTAGCTTCAGCCCTCAGAGTTTTCCCAGTTGCACCAGCAGTCTTGTCCTTCTTGACCTTTTTAATTGAAGCACCTTGCTTTCCTCCCTCAGTTGTTCTTTTCTAAACAAGCAAATCGGGGCATGTAACTCATGAGACTGGACAATAAACAATAATACAATGCAGATTTATAAAATGGTAACAATGTAATGATAACAAGTTATCGATAAAGGAGAGTATCTCCGTTAAAGATCAGAAGCACTGGATCAGCACAGGTACCTTATTCTCATCTACATCACCATCCTTTGTTTCTCCCTCAGCCTTTTCAGAATCTGAGAGCAAACCAGCAGCTTTCTCCAAGCGTTCTTCTAAAGAATCTTCAAGTAACTATTACCAGCATAATTTTAAATATAACGGTCAAGGACTTTGAAATTGAAGAGGATATCAAATCAGCAAGAATTCAAATGAAAGAAAGGAAGAAGAAGGGATACAAGAAAACCCACAAACAACACATAGAGAACGTTGCTCTTATTTGCATTTTGCAAAATTTTTTCATCTTTTAGAGAAAATTGAAGAATATCTTTCTATGTTTCAAATCAATAAAAAGAGCAAAGATATCACAGCCTATCAAATCAACAAAATAATAATAGAAAAGGCAACAACCAAGCAATATAATAATCATCCAGAAAGATAGAACTTATAGGCTAAGTAAGTTGGTAGCTTTGCCAACACACCCCCCATTGGACTTCTTTTTGATTTATCTGATTCGCAGTGTCCTGGGTGTTTCCCGTGAGTGTCACAAGTTCAGCATCATCAGATATTGAGCTAGGCTGACCAGGGAAAACTACAAAACCAGATGAAGATTATAATAGAGATTAAAAGATAAAACACCTAGAGCTTGCATAAAAACAAAACAATGTGAAGCAAGTGTGAAAAAGCAAGAGACCTTGGAAGTTGATGCGTTCGTTGATAATCCCAAGTATCACTGTGGTTTGGGTCTTATGAAGATATTGAAGTAGCATCTCATAGGAGTACTAAACAACATAATTGAAAATAAAACCTTTCAGAAAATATAGTTAGATTTGTTCTGTTCATGAGATCCAAAATGACCAATCAATAACTCGAGCAAACGCATGATAATCATGAACGTGTTATTAAATAATAACCTAGGAATTACCTGGCATATTTTTATGTTGACTTTGCTCTGCCTAAGAGAATGAGCAAATTCCATCTCCTAGAATATATTAACACCATAATGTCAAAACCAGTACTGTCTTCACTAAACAATGACAGGAACATAAGAAAGTCATTACTGGTTAACAACAAACCTCCAAATGAGAGGGCGATAGTACACCTTCCAACTTTTGCAGATCTCGAAGGTGCATCATTTCATGGTCTTCACGGAACCTATTGAAAAAGGTTCGAGCTGGCAGATATCAAGCAAAATAATATTAATTTTATCATATTTACCTTCATTACATGAGGCTGTCAAGAAAGATATTAGCTTGCAAACCTTCTTGAATATGTCCTTTAGCCACGAGATCCATGAAACAATGGATAAATACAGGATAAAGCACACGAAGCAACTCATGCTGAAAATGCAAGAATAAATGTTGTCATTATAGGGGGAAAAAAAAACTTAAAAATGAATCATAAGTTGAAGGAAAGAATTAAACAACTATTTACCTTGTACAAATCTAGTGAGTTGTAAGCCCAGGACCTAAGCTTACTGTATCCTTCAAGGTATCTAGCTGGAATATTCTCTGCTCTGGAAAAAAAAGACATTAAAGAGCAAAAAATTAAAAAAAAAACTCTATAACTCTACTTCTGTTCAATAAAATGCAATATGTTAATGAAAGAAGCAAATACAAAAAGATTGAGGATGACAAGCATGGCATCATTGCCATCCTCCCAAACCCAAAAGCCAAGAGAGATCACAAAGAGAATTTCTAATTTTTACATACATGAGTGCATGCGTAATGAGAGTGTGTATGTGTATGCATAGAGATTATTTGCTAAAAAAGAGGGTCAACTCATAATTGTTAGATGAGAGACAGACAAAGAGTACTATCCCTTTAAGAAGGAAGAAACGAATAAGTTCTTAGAAGTGCTCAATTTGATCCATAATGCTAGTCCGGTCATCCAAAGTGAAAGAAGGCGGGGCCTTGAAGCTTTGGATACATTTTATTATAAATTCTCATTTTCACTTTTGACAGCCACTCATAGTAGTTCCAACGCCAATCTGACCAATGCTATAAAACTAAGACTCTGAAGAAGGTGAAAGTATTAGTTTGGGCTATGCTTCAGGAAGATTTGAATACAGCAGAAAGAACTCAAAAAGGGTTTTCCTATTGGAGCTCTCTCCTGAGATGGTGTAGTGTATCTTCTGTGCAGGAGTGGAGAAGAGAAATCAAGCCCAACTATAATTTCATTGTTCCTTCAACAAGATTTTCTGGAACACTCTTTTCAACAAAGTTGAAATTGGAACGGGCCTTTCAAATTCCTCTGTATTATGGACTAATGCTATAAAAGTTGTCCACTGGAACATTTAGCAGGAAAGAAACTAAAGGACCTTCAATGAAAGAAGTTGAGACTGGGAAAGATTTGAGCACTGGCTAAATACCAGGCACCATCATGGAGCTCTAGTCTCTCAAAATTGTTATGTAACAATGATCTTTTTGCAATTGCTTCTAAATGAGGAGGTTTCTCGTAAGCTCCTACTAGGCCTCCGCCAAAGTACATGTCAAATGAGAATACGCTACCACAACATTTGGTCAGCATTTTCGTGTAGTAGCTCTCAAGGGATTTACATGAACTGGGGTACTAGTCTAGTCGTTCTAAGCAAAAGCATTTAAAATCAAGTAATCCTACAAGAAACCCACTAGCTCAATTTCTCTAAGCCATCGTCCGCAACACCCAAACAAAAATTTCTAGCTTGCAACCAATCTCCACGACAAAAAAAAAAAAACATTTTGAACTCTAAATTCTCAACAGATAAAAATAGGAAACATAATGGTTTGACTGATTCAAAAGTTCGAATCTCCCTTGAATTACTCAAATGCAATGGATTGGAAGGGAAGAAGAGATAGTACTCAGAGAAGGCGAGCAAGTTCTTGGAGAAGTCGAGGTCAATGGAAGAGGATGAAGAGGAAGAATTAGTCTTGTTCTGACGAAGCTCCTCCTGAAAAGCTTGTTCCGTTTCCTTGAAACCCTTCTTCTTCAAGTACGCTGACACAAAATTCGCTATCTGTTCTTCGTCCATTCTGCAACCTTCTGCAATTCGCCTTCAACCTCCACAAATTTCGAGCTCTCACTTTCTGTTCCCGCACTTTTCCACTGCTCGAACTTGCTCTCTTCTCTTTCTCTCTCAAAGGGTCCTGGGAGAGAAGGGAACTGTAACTGGGCTGGCTCCGGGCTACGTGTTTGATTAATGGGCCTGAAAATAAACATTTGAATCGAAGCCCAATAGGCTTGTCTCGTGAGCGGCCCATTTTATGGGCCTGGAGTCGAATTTTCGTTGGGCCCAATTAAGCCCATCGGTTTATTTATGACCATATTGAAATATTTCAAACATACATATATATATATATTAGGATAATTGTAATGGGTGGCAACATGAAGGTAAATAATTACAAATATAGCAATTTTTAAAAATATTTGCAAATATGGCCAAATAAATTTTTATATTCCTAAATTGCCCCTGTGTGCCCATCTTCTTCTTCCTCATCATTTTTTTTTTTTTACTGATAGAAAGTCTTTTTATTACTGATAGATTCTACCAGTGGTAGAAAAATTTTCTATCAGTGATAGAAAGTTTCTATCACTGATAGAATAAAGTTTCTATCAGTAGATTCTATCAGTGGTAGAAAAATTTTCTATCGGCGATAGAAAGTTTCTATCACTAATATTTCTATGACTGATAGATTCTATCAGTGGTAGAAAAATTTTCTATCAGTGATAGAAAGTTTCTATCACCGATAGAATATAAGATTTCTATCACTAATAGAAACTTTTTCTATCAGTAATAAAAGATTTCTATCACTGATAGATTCTATCAGTGATAAAAAAAACTTTTTATAGAAAATCATAAAAAACTTTTGATAAAAAATCTTTCAATCCCTGATCACCCATAAAAATCTTTCTATCTCCGATAGAAATCTTTATATCACCGATATAATCTATAAGTGATAGAAAAACTTTCTATCACCGATAGAAAAGCTTTCTATCAGTGATAAAAGATTTCTATCACTGATAGAAATTTTTACTATTCTATTAGAAAGATATTCTATCAATGATAGAAAACTCTTCATAGAAAATCTTTCTAGAACCTATCAGTGATAGAAATCTTCTATCACTTATAGAAATTTTTTCTATGAGTGATAGAAAAAATTTCAATCATTCATAGAAAATCTTTCTATGAGTGATAGAAAATCTTTCTAGAGACTGATAGAAAAACTTTTCGTGAGTTATAGAAAATCTTTCTATCACTGATACTTTTCTATCAGTGATAGAAGATCTTTTGTTTCTATCAGCGATGGTGATACATGGTGAAATCGAGCATTGAAAAATAAAGCAAAAACGAACGATTATAGAAATCAAACACTGAAAAGCAAAAACCAAACACTGATAGAAAACCAAATAACAACAACCAAACACTGATAGAACACCGAACAAGTGATAGAAAAATATCTATCGCCGATAGAATCTATCAGTAGTAGAAAAATTTTCTATCACTGATAGAATCTATCAGTGATAGAAAAAACAGTGAAAGAAAATCTGGAGGGGTATTTTAGTAAATGCAACACACAAACTATTAGATTTTGCCATTTTTGCAATTTTTTTTGTGGGTTGCTAGATTTGCAATTATTTTGGCCCATATTGCTATCCTTGCAACCGGCCCTATATATTATATAGTACAACAATATTTGGGTATTTTAAAAAATATATATATTTGGGAGCGAGGATTTATTGACCTCTTGGTCGAATATTCATGTCAATTGTTGAATTATTCTCACTTTGACTGAAATATTTCAAATATTGAAAATTAGTAAATTAGTATTTTCTTGATTATTCTTAAGATGAATAACTCACTTCATTGTTTTCTTGAATAAAAGACTTCATTGCGTCAAAAGAAAAATAAATAAATAAATAACATCATTTTCCAATGTTTTTTTTTAGAATATTCGGTCAAAAGTGAAATGGTAGGGGTTTGAATTTGCAATTTGCACAAAATAAAGGTTAAATTAAAAGTTTAATCAATGAATATTCATAATTTTTCTAATGGCTTTCAAACATTAAAAAAGAACTGTCTAATAAGTATTGAAACTTTCAATTTTATTTCTAATACGTCTCCAAACTATCTTACTTTTAGACATTTTTTAAAATTCATGAACCTAAGTTCCTTGACTTTTCAATTTTATGTCTAAGACATGAGTTTTAAAAAATGTATAGATGTATGTTTAAAAAAAAAAAATGTATAGATGTATATTAGTCACAAAAATTAAAGTTTAGAGACTTATTAAATACATTTAAAGTTCAATAACTTATCAGACACAATTCTATTGATCAAACAATTTTGAAACTTCACATATTTCCTAAACACAAACTTGAAAGCTTAGGTCCGTTTGATAACCATTTTGTTTTTTAAAATTAAGCTTATACACACATACTTCCACTTATAAGTTTCTGGGTTTTAGTATTAATCTTCTACTTTGTTTTCAAAAACCAGGTTCAATTTTGAAAAAAAAAAAAAATTAGTTTTCAAAAACTTGTTTTCATTTTTAAAATTTAGCTAGGAATTCAAATGCAACCTTAACTAGAATGATCAAAAGTCATGGTATAGAATTTAGGAGAAAACTAGCATAATTTTAAAAAATAAAAAACAAAAAACCAAATGGTTATCAAACGGGACCTTAAAAACCTATTAAATACTTTAAAATTACACGCAACCTTGAATTTTACGAGTTTTGTAATTTAACCCTAAAAACAAAATTCGATATCTATATCACAAAAAGTATGTTTCAAGAACATAAATTATTTTTAACTTATAGCAATAAATGTATAACATTGAAAGAAACAAGTCATACATATCAAACATGAACTCAAATTCAACATAATTCGCAATCTAGACATACCTACAAAATTTTCTATCGACCATTGGATGGACAGCATGACAATATGTGGGTCAAAAGCAACGAAAAAAGATGTCGTTGTAACTTAAAGACGAATTATTATCGGTAGTGATGGTGGTGGTGATAGTGATAGAAGTCGTGTGAACGTGGCATTCGAGTCACTTTGCCCATGAAAATTTTGGCCAATAGGATTTCAATTTGGTGCCACGTTTAACTAAAACAAAAATTATAGGTCCATATATTTCCAAAAAAAAAAAAAAATTATAGGTCCATACGTGGTTTGCCAAATATTAAAAATTATAATTTATAATCTATGTTGATTATTATTTCTATATTTCCCTTGGGAAAAAAAAAAATCCAAATAATAGCTTATCTCATATCGTTTTCCCTTGCTGTTTGTGGAGCCACGAACATGCGTGGTTTAGCACTCAATACTAATTATAATTTTATTTGATAGTGATTTAAAAATAATAATAATAATAAATAGATGTAAGAATTTATGTGCTTTTTTTTATTATTATTTTGAATTTGTTTGAAGTGTGCTTATTGAAATTATAGCCAAACTTAGTTTTTTTTAAAAAAAAAAAAAAAAAAAAAAGAAGAAATTATAGCCAAATTTTAAAAACTGCAAAAACTAGTTTTCGTGATTTGTTTGTTTCTTTAAATTATTTGATTGAGATTGCAAAATCAGGAATTAAATGAATAAATAATTAGTAAACTAACCCATTAGAAAATAGAAAAACAAATTTGGTATCAAATAAGACGTAAATAACACAAATGTATGTATTCGAGTCCTCGAAAAAAATTATATAAAAAAAATTAAAATGCAATCATAAAATCTGTTTTTTTTTTTTTTTTTTTTTGAGGAAATAAAATCTGAATATATGAGTATACATATAAGATGTAATTAATTTAGCATTGTATAAAAAAAATCTTTAATATAATGAACTTTTATATGGATTATATGGAATGTTGGACTTAACAGTAACACATAATTACAATCTTAATATATATATATATATATATATATATTTCTTTGAACACATGAATAGTGAATTGTACCTTAATGATAACAACATATAATACCTATTTTTTTAGTTCAACAACATGGAGAGATGGAGATTCAAACATCTAATCTTTTAATTAATGAATAAACATAGTAATCAATTGAACTATGCTCAAATTAGCCAAACTATTTTATACTTATAAATTATTTTAATTAAATATTAGTTGTGTTACTGTTGATTAGTAGTTGAGTATTAATTGTTATTTACTGCCTGTAAGTAAACTTTGTAGTCGTGATAAAGTTGTTCAATGCCGCTAATGTACAAAAGTCTACAAATTTCATTATAAGTTGTAACATGTGACATGTGAATGGATCAATTTCTTCCACGACTATCTTTTTCATCTTCTTCTATTTTAGATAGGGACGACAACTCAACAAAGCGAGATTCGGTTAGGGAGGCCTTCTCCATTTCCAATTAACCAATTGACGTTTGAGGATTCACTTTCTGATAGTGAATTTTCCTATAAAAGTTATCGCTTTCTTTTTGTAGTTAAAATTTAAAGAAAATCAGTCTTCCTAAATTATTTACCATTTCGAATAACAAATTTAACATAAATATTCAATAAATACTTTTACTTTATAAACACTAAAAAAAATTAATAAAAGGGTCGAGGATGGAAATAAAGATGAATACATCCTTCATCCGAGGACCTATTTGCAGAGAAAATTAACGTCTCTAATTTTTAAAATATATTATTTTTTAGAATCTTATATTTTTTTTAAAACTATTTATTCTATATTAAGAAGGTTGGAGTTGTGCTACGTGGCTTGAAACAAATGGAAGTTTCTCACCAACCATTAAAAAGCAAAAATGAGTCGTGGAGCAAAAATATTGGGCAATGGGCAGAAGGTCGTTGCCTTGCATTGCGCGTTGGGTTGCGTGGCTAGGTTCTTATGGCCAACCAAAAAGATCAATATTTATGGGACCCTCTTAAACTTTAAAAAAAAAAAATAATAATTATAATTATTTTTTGAAAATAGCCTTCCTAAACTTCAAATAGCTAATTATTGAGATTGATTTGAAATGATGGATAAATAGTTTAAATAAACTAAATTATCAAATTCCTTTAACCTTGATGTGTCCAATTAAGTAGTTGAGTTGGAAAGATTTTGAGAATTCCACCATTTTTATTTTTTATTTTTTGGAAATTAAGTGTTTTTTTTTTTAAAAAAAGTAGGTTGCAAACACATTGTTCATATTCTGTATTTTTCATAGCTTTTAAAATTATGAAAAATATTTATATATATATGACTATTTTATCGTTATAAATTAGTGGGTCTACTATTTCGTCCTCTTATATATCATACATATCAAGTCGTTTGATCAGTCAAGTATAGTGTACGTTGGAGAAGTTTCTATAGTTATCAAAATTTCTAGTCCATTATTGTAGCCTCGGAGCAAAAAGGTAGTTTATTGACTCTAAAAGATGATTGATGTTGATGGAGAGATTCCTGTTGACTTGTTATAGTCGTAGAGCCAATTTAGATGACCAAGACAATTAGATAAGCAACTTCTTCAACTTATTGAATGTGACATATTTACTGTAAGAAAACAAAAGAGAGAGAAACACATAAAGATAATGACTTGAAGAACTTTCGTGCTACCTAATGAAAACTAGAGTATTAAGAGTTCTACGAGATATTATAGTGGTAATAAAATACAAATAGTACAATAACCACATCTATAAAAATTTAAAAATTGCACAGTTTAACTAAGAGACGACGTCTCATAGGTTGATATGTCAGATTTGATTTTGACACCTAAGTTTATCTTCTTCCTTTCTAATAGGTATTTAGAGATATAGTCTAGTATTATATCCATATGATTTATCTCAAATATGTACGATCAGATATATCCATCGACTCGACACTATTGTTCAAACCATGTAACACTCTAATTATAATATTGTAGCTCATGGCCGCCGGCGGAGTTAGGGTAGAGTCCGACCAAAGGTTAGAGCTAGCATACAAATTATTTATAATTTAAATACAAAAATATATCATATAATAGCCCTAGCTGCCTTCCACCAATAAAGGCATAGATTCCTCGCGATAAGATTTTTTTTTTTTTTTTTTTTTTTTTTTGAGAAATGATAAGATATCTTTTGGCATAAAATAACCAATCAAAGTTGCACATGATGGAGTACCGTTGCGAACAACTCAATTTTAAATGGTATTTACTATTTATTTTTATTATTTTCAGTATAATAAAATGTTACTTCACCCATTAAAAAAGAAAAAAGAAAAAAAAGAAAAAAAATGATGGGCGCACCCTGTGGGACCCGATTTCTTTATTTATTTTATTCCAAATGTGCCCCTTCGAGGCAATGGGGCGCTTTGCTTTGTCTTCTTTCCCCAAATTAGGGGAAAATAACAAAAGAAAAAGAAAAAATAAAACGAAGTTATTAAATTTTAAATGAGATTTAAACATACTTATAAAGAAAAATATGGTTATATCTTCGATCAAGAAATTAGAAGTTCAAATCTTTACGGTTAAATAGAAAAAGAGAGAATAATTTTTTAATACATCAACATTTGGGAGTGGAGAGATTCAAACCTCTGACCTCATGATCGAGGGTACATGTCAATTACCACTGAACTAAGCTCGTTTTGACAAAAGAGAGAATAATTAATGTTATAAAACATTGAATAATGTTCAAATGCATAGATAATATAAATGGCAGTAGTCTATGAACTTGTGAAAGTTCTTACTTGAAGTTAGAGATGATCTGTTGTCAGCTCAAGGAAGCAACAAATATTGTGAGGGAAGTCCTTGCAGAGATGTTTTCGTATGGTTAAGTACATATTTTGTCATTTTGTTTGTTTTTCCTTTTTAGTTTTTTAAAAAAATAATAAAATGTATGAAAAATAATAAGTTACGGGTTATAATTACATCACCAAACTTTAAAATTAAAGGCCCGTTGGATAAACATTTGAGTCCAATTTGATAATCATTTGGTATTTTGTTTTTGGTTTTTGAAAATTATGCTTGTTTTCATCTAATTTCCTTTCAATGGTTTTCATCCCTTGTTAAAGACACACTTGAGATATTTCAAAAAAAAAAAAAAAAAAAAAGACACACTTGAGTTTCTAGCCAAATTCCAAAAACAAAACACAAGTTTTTGAAAACTATTTTTTTCTAGTTTTCAAATTTTGACTTGATTTTTGAAAACATGAAAATGAGGTAGATAGCAAAATGAAGAAACTTGTAGGTGCATGTAGTGTTTTTAAGCTTAATTTTCAAAAACCAAAAACCAAATTGTTATCAAACGGGGCCTTGATTTTTTGTTTTTTAAAATTAAGCTTGTTTTCTCTCAATTTTCTAAAAATAGTTTTCGTCTTTGTTGAGGTTACATTTACATTCCTAGTCAAAATTCAAAAACAAAAACAAGTTTTTGAAAACTACTTTTTTTATGGCCCGTTTGGTAACGTTCTCGTTTCTCGTTTCTTGTTTCTAATTTTATTAAGAAATCTAAGCATTTAATAACTATGTATGTTTCTGGTTTCTCATTTTTTAGAAACACTCCCAAAATTTGTATAGAACTTTTGGGAACAACTAAAACTAGTTTCTCATTTTTTGTTCTTGTTTCCAATTTTTTTCCAAACATAAATAAGAATTTAGGTTTATTATTATTGAATGTATAGGTGTTAGGGTCATGAAATTCTATTTTTCTTTATTAAAAATGAAGAAACGGAAACAAGAAACGAGAACGTTACCAAACGGGCTCTTAGTTTTCAAAACTTGGTTTTTGCAAACGTGGGAAGAAGATATATAAAAACATAGAGAAACTTATGGGTGAAAATAATGTTCGTAGGCTTAATTTTAAAAAAACAAAATAGTTATCAAACGGGACCTAAATAATAAATTTCTTGAATGGTTGAATACACATGAGGTGGAGGGTTATAATTCAAATTTAAAAATTTTCACTTATTTTTATTATTATTATTTTTGACAATTAACCTCTTATACAAGCTTTATGACAACCAAACTATGTTTTTATTGGCCAAAATTTTCAGTTATTTTTATTTATATTCAATGTATAATTTCAATTTTCTAATAGCCAACAAGAACCTAACTAAAGTAAATAGATAATAGAGGAAAATTTTAAAATATATTTCAATTTTATTAGTCAGATTCATTATATTTCTTAATTTTTTTTGTTATAGATAATCAAATCTTCACCCTAGTCATGAAGAAAAAATAAATAAATAAAAAGATTCTGATGAAATCTTTGAGTTGTCTGCTTAGTTTTGGACTACTTATTTTCTTGGTTGGGTTATATTTATTCGTTTTGTTAAAAAAAAAAAAAATGTTTTTAGAAAAATCAAAATTTGTGAAAGAAAAAACGCGTTATTAATCAAAAGTCCGAAGACGAAGAGGAGTGTTAAATAATCACCGTCGGCAACGCCCCAAGCTCCGGTCACTATCATCGCCGTTGGTTTCCAGCCAATGCTTGACTTTCTGCATTGCTCTTTGACTTTTAGGTGGGGTCCATCACAACTAAATTCAAAAACAAAATTGTAATATAAAAACAAACAAATAAAATTCCACATTATTCTTTAGTAGCATTTATTCATCTTTCATCATTAAAAATAAAATAAAATAAAGAGAAAAATACACTTTTGATCCACGAGCTTTGAGTTAAGTTACATGGTCATGAGTTTTAAAACTCAACAAAATTACCCTAAGGTTTGGATTTTTGGTCCCTCCGTCACCATTTGCTTATGTGGCATTATTATTTTAATTAAAAAAAACCATTTTTAATTGTTATAAATAAAAATATATTAAAATAATATAAACATTATTATTTTATTATTTTTTTAATTCTCTCTCATCGGTACTTATTCTTCATCTTCTTCTCTTCAACTTTTTCTTCTCAACCTCTTCATTCTTCTTCTTCTTCTGTTAGTGTATTAATCTTGTATTAATTAGTATTATCTTAGCTGCCTTAGTTATTTCTGCATTTGGTCCTGGGGTTTCTTTTTGTCCCTTTTCTTTTATTCCCTTTTTCTGTTATTTTGTTCTCCCGTTATGTATTGACACGTGGTGTCCTTCTCCTATTTAATTCAACGTTTGTCCTCAGCTTTTCTCAGGCTGAAATTATTACCAATTCAGTGAAATACCTACTGTCATATGGTATCAGAGCTTTGGCTCTATCTTCCATAAATTTTTTTTTTATGGCGTCTTCATCCAGCTCCCCATCTCTCATCTCTGAATCTCTACCTCCTATCAGCTCTTCATCTACTAATCCTGTCGTCACCCCTATTTCATCACAGAGACAACATCCTACTATTTCTACTCCTATTTCCACAGCAAACACTCGGCCTCTCAATCCCAATGTACCTCCCTTTTCTACTGGCTTTAACCCTAATTTTCTTCAACATCCCAACCTCACTGCTTCTCCTTCATTGGCAGCACCGACTGGTTTTCCATATCCCCCACCTCCTACTTCTGCTCTCCCGTTTTTTCCATCATCTTCGCCCTTTCCCCAAATGCCGCCACATTCGTCTACATATCCCTCTTTAACTCCTCCATTAAATATCAAATTATCAGACTCCAACTATCTCCTTTGGAAGAACCAATTACTTAACCACATCATCGCCTTTGACATGGAGGGGTTCATCAACGGTTCGCCCGCTCCGCCGCGTTTTCTGGATGTAGCTCAATCCCAGGTAAATCCTCAATTCTCTGTGTGGCAAAAGTATAATAGAATTCTCATGAGCTGGATATATTCCTCTTTAAATGAGGATAAAATTGGTGAAATCATTGGCTGCTCTTCTGCTTTCGAAATTTGGGAACATCTTCGTTCCGTTTATGAGTCTTCTTCCACGGCTCGAATCATGGGGTTACGGTCTCAGCTGCAAAAGATCAAGAAAGATGGACTTACGGTCTCTAAGTACATTTCCCAAATCAAGGATATCGCAGACAAATTCTCCGCTATTGGAGAACCATTGTCATATCGTGATCATCTTGCTTATATCCTTGAAGGTCTTGGCCCCGAGTACAACCCCTTCGTCACTTCTATTCAGAATCGAACTGACAGACCATCACTGGCAGATGTCCGCAGTCTCCTCTTGGCTTACGAAGCTCGGATTGAAAAACAGACCTCCATAGATAGCCTCAACCTAGTTCAAGCCAACTTGGCCAATTTGTCTTTACCATCTAACTCTCGCCAACCTTCCTCTAATTCTCCTCGCCCTCAACAATTCTCGAAGTCCAACTTCTCTCCTCGTCCTGCTATATTTCCGTTTCCCTCTGGCTTTTCAAATCCCCAAAATAACCCGAGTCTTTTAGGTCGACCACAAGCCGTCTCAAATTTCTCTACTCGTCCTCAGAATCAAAATCGTAACCGTGTTCAGTGCCAGATTTGTGGCAAACTTGGGCACTCTGCACTAGTTTGCTACAACCGACACAATCCTATTTATCAAGCTCCTATATCAACTTCTTCTCCTCAGGCCTTATTTAACCAATTTCCTTCCCACCAGACTCAAACCCCTGTTACTCCTCTTCCCACTTCAGACCAATCTTCTATATCTTCCGTTGCACATCCTGATGAAGCATGGTTTTTGGATTCTGGTGCAACCCATCACATGACACCAGACCTTTCTACCCTGCAGCACTCCATTCCCTATCATGGTGGTGAGCAAGTCGTTGTTGGAAATGGTAAGTCTCTTCCTGTCTGTCATATTGGCTCTACTGTTTTACAATCTTCTAGTGTCTCCCCTGTTAAACTTCATTCTGTGTTACATGCTCCCAAAATAACTCATAAACTTATTAGTATAGCAAAGTTGTGTGCTGATAATAATGTTTTCGTTGAGTTTCATGCCACTCATTTCTTTGTGAAGGATCTTCAATCCAAGACCACACTTCTTTGGGGTCTTCTTGATGGTGGCCTCTACAAATTGTCAAACTCACCTTTGCATCCCAGTCTTCAACCTACGGCTCTAGTCTCCAGTCTTCAGGACTTGTCCTTATGGCACCGTCGCTTGGGTCACCCTTCCTTACCTATTGTTAAGCGTGTCTTTGTTGATTGTAATTTTTCTTTTAAACCTTCTTCAGATCAATTTTGTACAGCTTGTCAAATGGCCAAGAGCCACAAGCTTCCCTTTAGTCGATCTGAATCTCGGTCCTCATTTCCCTTTGAATTAGTTTATTCGGATGTTTGGGGACCTTCCCCTATTCCTTCTATAAATGGAGCAAAATATTTTTTGTTATTTGTTGATGATTACTCTAAATATACATGGCTTTATCTCTTACGTACTAAACATGATGTGGCCTCTATTTTTTGTAACTTTAAAGCCATGGTTGAGACTCAATTTGACACAAAAATTAAGGCCTTACAAACTGATGGTGGTTCTGAATTTCGTGTCTTATCTCCTCTTCTTGTATCTAGTGGCATTATTCATCGTATTTCCTGTCCATATACTCCCCAACAAAATGGGAGTGTTGAGCGTAAAAATAGACATATTGTAGAAGTGGGTTTATCTCTTCTAGCTCATTCTTCTATGCCTCAAAAATTCTGGTCATATGCTTTTCAAACTGCTGTCTTTCTCATAAATCGGTTGCCCAGCTCTGTGTTAAATTTTTCTTCTCCTTATTATGCCTTGTTCAATCATCTTCCTAACTATACCTTGCTAAAATCCTTTGGGTGCTCATGCTTTCCCCTTTTGCGGCCTTATAACGATCACAAGTTACAATTCCGATCTCGTGAGTGTGTTTTTCTTGGGTATAGTATGTCTCATAAAGGGTATCTTTGTTTAGACTTGTCCTCAGGTCGTTTATATGTGTCTCGTCACGTTGTTTTTAATGAATATTCTTTTCCTTTCAAGTCCTTTAGCTTTCCTATTGTCTCATCAGTCAAGTCTCATTATCCTGATTACTTTTATCCTCTTGGCCCCCTTCTTTCTTCAGTCGCTGCCCATGTTTCAACACCTTCCTCTGTTGTTCCCCCTATCATTCCTTGTCCATCATCTACCATTCCAGACACAACCGCTCACTCTCCTTGTAATCAGTCCCCTGCTGCTATATCTTCTTCTCTTAGTCCAATCCTATCTTCAGCTCCATCTAATCCCTTGCCCTTACCGAGTCCCTTAGCCCCGTCATCATCTTTCTCACCTGATTCATCTTTTTCTTCCCCCTTGCTGCCACCTTCTCCTTCTCCTTCTCCTTCGGTTCCTCCTTCCTCTGGTCCCTCTCAAACAAATATCCACCCTATGATAACTAGATCCAAAGATGGTATATTCAAACCAAAGGCCTGGTTGGTTTCTTCTCAGGTTGTGGCTATGGAACCTAAAAATTATAAAGTTGCTTTAGAGGATAAAAACTGGAAGGCTGCTATGCAAGCTGAGTTTGATGCCCTCCTTAGAAATAAGACTTGGTCTTTGGTTCCCTTGCCTGCTGATCGGAAAATTACAGGCTGCAAGTGGGTGTTCCGATTGAAACTAAAACCGAATGGTGATATTGATCGGTACAAAGCACGTCTAGTGGCTCAAGGGTACACTCAAGCATATGGAATAGATTATTTTGAGACCGTTAGTCCGGTCGTTAAACCAGCAACTATTCGTGTTGTATTGTCTATAGCTGTCTCTAGTGGATGGTCTATTAGACAACTTGACGTCCATAACGCCTTCCTCCATGGTGACCTCCAAGAGGAAGTTTTTATGAGACAGCCAGCTGGTTTCGTTGATTCTGCTTGTCCTGATCATGTTCTGAAGCTTCATAAGGCCTTATATGGATTAAAGCAAAGCCCCCGCGCATGGTTTTCGAAACTCAGCTCCTGTTTACTGTCTTGGGGTTTTGTTGCATCCAAAGCTGATACATCTATGTTCGTTTACAGCAATGGTTCTCAGAAGGTGATTTTTCTTGTGTACGTCGATGATATTTTAGTAACCGGTACTGATATGTCTTTAATTCAGCACTACATCTCTGACTTAAATGTTCGTTTTGCTCTAAAGGATATGGGTGATTTGTCTTTTTTTTTCTGGGTGTTCAAGTTGTTAGAAACCAGCATGGTCTTCATTTTTCTCAACAGAGGTATGTTTCTGACATTGTCTCTCGTGCTCACTTGGAGTCTTGCAAATCTGCCTCTACTCCCATGGCCCAAGGTACTTCTTTGTCTATTCATGACGGTGAATTACTTGAAAATCCATCTGAATACAGGAGCTTAGTTGGTGCTCTCCAATATTGCACTATAACTCGTCCGGATATCAGCTACACGGTAAATAAACTTTGTCAGTTTCTCCACGCCCCAACATCATCACACATGAAGGCTGTCAAAAGACTAATTCGGTATCTCAAGGGTTCTTCACACCTTGGCCTTTCCATTAGTCTGTCTTCATTCTCCATTACAGGTTACACTGATGCTGATTGGGCCAGTTGTCCGGATGATCGTCGAAGCACCAGCGGTTTTTGCATTTTCCTTGGTTCGAATTTGGTCTCCTGGAACTCGTCAAAGCAGAAAGTTGTATCTCGGTCTAGTGCTGAGTCAGAATATCGTGGAATGTCCAATGCCGCTGCTGAAATTGCTTGGCTTCAGTCGCTACTTGGTGAAATTAATGTTGTATCTTCAGTTCCGTTGCTTCTGTGTGACAATATGAGCGCAACGTATCTTGCTGCCAACCCAATTATGCACAATAGAACCAAGCACATCGAGTTGGATCATCATTTTATCAGGGAAAGAGTGGCTCGTAAACAGCTAGTAGTGAGGTTTGTTCCTTCTGAAGATCAGCTCGCAGACATCATGACAAAAGGCCTTCACTCTCCTCGGTTTATCAGCTTAAGAACCAAGCTCACTGTGGTTTCTAAACCGTGCTCTCTTGGGGGGGATGTTAGTGTATTAATCTTGTATTAATTAGTATTATCTTAGCTGCCTTAGTTATTTCTGCATTTGGTCCTGGGGTTTCTTTTTGTCCCTTTTCTTTTATTCCCTTTTTCTGTTATTTTGTTCTCCCGTTATGTATTGACACGTGGTGTCCTTCTCCTATTTAATTCAACGTTTGTCCTCAGCTTTTCTCAGGCTGAAATTATTACCAATTCAGTGAAATACCTACTGTCATATCTTCAAATCTTCGACGATCGGCGACCACCGCTTGCCGCCGTCGAAGACTTTTTTTTTTTTTGGAAGAATAAGAACGAAGAGGTTGAGAAGAACGATGTTGAAAATGGCTATTGGCAAAAACATGATCAAAGTTTTTTATTTTCTATTTTTGAAAATTAGGTTGCTTCTTAATAGCTTATTTGTTTTATTTGTCTGTTTTTTAAATATATATTTCAAATCTTATCAAAAAAAAAAAAAACAAAAAACAAAAAACAAAACAAAACAAAAAAAGTCTTTTGGTTTTTCCACCACTTTCCGGCTTTTTAAATTTTACCACAATCTTGAAAACCCTCTTTAGAAAATGTGTAATTACAAAACTAAGAAATTAATTGTAAACAAGCTTAATATTTAAAAAAATCGTAAATAAAAGTAAAATAATTACCTAGCAAATCCTTAATAACACGAAAAATTATAAATTCAACAGTTTCACAATAATTATATTTCACTAAACATTTCTTTCCTACAATTTGCTATTCAATATCTTCAATTGTGGTCCTGAAATTAACAACAAGGTTTTCTAGGATCTCAAATAAGCTCTACGTTTCTTTTTAGATTTGGCACCAAATCAATCTGATGCTTAATACAATCTCAAACATTTTAAAAATATTAATTGGTCACAATCAGCCAATTTTTTTAATAAAAATATATGAGATGAGAATTAAAATCAATAGACTGTTGATGATTAAACAAAGGAATACTACAAAGAATTTGACATCATCAAGTAGTGTATTTTATTTATAAATTTATTGGTTGATGGTTGTTAGACACCATTGCTAGTAGCCAAACTTTAGGGGTTGATGAAACCAAACTCCACTAAAATATATATATATATTAAAAAAAAAACTTATATTTTAGGAGCTTGAATTAAAAAAAAAAAAAAAAGTAGGACAGAAAATACCTAGTGGGCAAAGATATTTGATGGGTTATAGTTATAAATTTATTTGTGTGAAAGTGATGGCTTTCATTGCCATCTTGCATTCTACCTTAATTTTGTAGGGCTTCTTATTTTTAATTAATTTTTATTTAAAAAAAAAGGTTTTGGTTGATGGCAAAATATGAACAGGAGGAACTCACCTTACCTTCACGTGCCACCAACGGTAAATTTGTATGAGAGGGGAGAAGACGCCTGCAAGACAGAAAAATATGCACACTGGTGTGGTGCTTACCACACCGCCTCCGATGCTTAAGTCAGGAAGCGAAAGGAGGAGAGCAAGAGAACAATAGGAGAGAGTAGAGAACAGAGTTCGAGATCATTTCTTCAGTGATGAAGAATGGTTTAAATACATGTTCCTGCTCTATGGTTTCCAGCGTTCGAAGGCGATTCAGGCTGAACAATGTGGAACCGGGACTGTCGGGGCATCATGGACTGAACGGAGGCAGAAGAGCTCTATGGGTCGGGCCAAGGCCCGATCCCTCCGACCTTGGTCCGACCCTCTGGCCTATTCTTCCTCTAGTGTCGGCTTCCTGGTTGTCTCTTTCGACTGGTATCGCATTGTCCTTCTCAGCTTCTTGCATATCGGAGTGGTCCGAAATTACCTATAACAATTCTTGTTGACTTAATGAAAAATGTATGGCTACATAGGTTAGGAGAGTGAGCATAGTTCAACGGTATTTGAAATGTATCATCGACCAAAATGTTAGATATTCTTTAAATCCTCTCACCCCTATATATATACTATTCTAATAGGGTTGAGCATTTACCATGAAAAGGTAACAAAAAGGCAGGTACATCATAATTTGTAAGAAAATGAAAAGGAATTCTGCCCAAACAGGCAAGACAAATGATGAGTTTTTTCTTAAATAGGTTGTCCAATTAACGAAAATTTTTATCTTCTGATGGCAAAAGCAAATACAAAAACAGAATCAATTACATGATTGTCGTGAATAAACTCAACGACATATTATGGATAAGATTAAATCCAAACCTTGTCCCATTTACAACCAACACCGTGTGAACAAGATGGTAAGACACCGTGTTACTACTTTTAGATGTATGATACCGAATTGAAATCAGTTGTTTAAAATCGGTTACAAAAATTTTATATTCAGAGATATTCGAAGGTAAGAATAGACATATCTTAATCATATAGATATATTCAAAGTGGCAAGAGTCACTATAATTTTTTAATTCCAATATGAGAGTGAGAAATGAATGGTTATTAAATAAGTTTCTATTTTCTTGAATAATAAACAGTAAAAAAAAGTATTTAGTCCATTAACAATAAGATTAAAATAAGAATTGAGCACATCACATACATTACAATAAGACCTTAATTTCTCTTCTCAAAATAAATAAATAAATAAAATAATACCTTGATTTCTGGCAGTTATGGCTACTTTGTCCACAACAACTTGTCATATTCATTCCAAGATGGGGTTGACTAAATTCGAAGGATTGCAATTTTTAACTCCTAAAGATTTTTTTTTTCGGCGCAAAAAAAAAAAAAAAAAAATTGTCATAAGATCAAATTAACATATTAAAATTACAAGGACAAAATTAAAATTATTTGTTCAAAGAAATGTCCGTATGTACGTATATTGATTTTTTGACTATAATATATGTTGATGGTTTGGTTGGAAGGAACTCACCTGACCTTCACATGCCACCAACGGTAAATTTGTATGAAAGGGAGAAGACGTGGCCTGCAAGATAGAAAACATGCACACCGATATGGTGTTTGCCACACCGCCTCGCCGATGCTTAAGTCGGAAAACAGAAGGAGAAGAGCAATAGAGCAAAAGGAGAGAGTAGAGAATAGAGTTCAAGATCTCATTTTCAGTGATGAAGTGGGATTTAAATACCTGCTCATGTTCCTAGGTTTTTTAGAAATTCGGAGGCGTTTCGAGATGAACCAGTGGAACCGGGGCAACCAGAGGCAGTAGGGACCGAACGGAGGCAGACGAACTCAGCTCGCGCAAGCTGACCGAGGGTCGGCCTCAGCCCGTGGTCGACGGGCCGAGGCCGAGTAAGGGGTCGGGCCAAAAGCCCATTTTGCCTTCAGGGTCCATCCTCCGGTTCTATTTCTAGGTTCATGTTGGATTGTCCTCGTCAGCTCCTTGTACATCATAGTGAGTTAAGAGAGCCCATTAATCTTGTATTAAAGTCTGCTTTTATTTACCATTGTGAGCAACTGATTGAGTCTGTTAAATCAGTTTATATTTTCAGTTGTATCTTGTTTATTCTGTTTACAGATGGTCTATATAAAGACATCTGTTTTGGCCTTTTATGATTATCAATAATACAGTCTATTTCTGGCCATTTCTTCCCGTGCATTTTGTCTGAGTGGTCCAAAATTACCTATAACAAAATATATATAAATATATATATATATATATATATATATTTCAACTACTATAAAATATATATTTAAACGATGATCGAGGTTTAATATTTTTTTACTTCAATTTGGTTGTTATGGTTTTAAAATTTTCAAATTTGATTAGTGCAGTTCGGCGAAAACTTCACCTGCCATCTTTAAATTGTTTTTTGGGAAAAATACACTTTTGGTCCCTAAACTTTCAAACTCAACAAAAATACCCCTGAGGTTTGAGATAAGTAGCACTTTGGTCCCTACCGTTAATTTTTCCGTTAAATTCTAACAGCTACTGACATGGCACTAATATTTTAATAAAAAAATTATTTTTTATTTTTTAAATAAAAACATATTAAAATAATAAAATTTTATTATTTTATTATTTTTTTAAAAAATATTTTCTCTAATATATTTTTATTTTTTTGTTCATCTTCTTCAACCTCCATCACCAACCTCTTCCTTCTCCAAACTCCCATCACCAACCTACCGCCGGCAACCGGCCGTCGCCGGCGGTAACATTTTTTTTTCTTTTTTTTTTGTTTCTTCTCATTTTTTTCGATGTCGTTCCACCCATTTTTAGTCTTTCGCCGCCCGTTCGTAGTCCTTCACCCACTCCTGTCTTTGCTCATGCTCACAGCTCATCCACACTGCTCAGATCTGGAAGTTCGTCGCTCACAGCTCGCCCACACCCGTCTTCGCTCAGATCTGGGCAAAGAAGAAGGAGGGAGTGGCTGGCGTTCGATCTGGGCAAAGAGGAAGAAGAAGGGCGTTCGATCTGGGTGTGGGTTCGTGGAACGAAACCGACCTACCACCGGCGTTTGATCTGGAACGAAACCGAACGTTGGTTCTTGGGTTCGATCTGGACGAAACAGAATGTTCGATCTGGGCGACTGAAGACGGGTGTGGGCGACTGAAGACGATCTGGGCGAAACAACACGTTCAATCTGGGCAACTGAAAACGATCTGGGCGAAACAGCATCGTGGGAATGAAACCGAACGTTGGTTTGTGGGTTGGGCGAAGGAAGAAAGTGAAGAAGAAGAAAAGAAAAAAAAAACCGCCAGCGCCAGCGAGCGACGGCCGACGACGGTAGGGTTGGGGAAGAAGAAGAGAAGGTTGGAGAAGAAGAAGGGGAGGATAAGAAATAATAATAAAAATATATATTTTTAATTAATTTATAATTATTTTATTTTAAAAAATAAGAAAATAAAATTTTTAATAAAAAAATAAATGATACGTCAACAAAACGTTAAAAGTTAACGAAAAAGTGGATGGAGGGACCAAAACGAAACAAAATTCAAACCTGAGGAACTAAATTGTTGAGTTTGAAAACTCAGGGACCAAAGTGTTACTTAACCAAAACTTCAGGGACCAAAAGTGTATTTTTCCCTTGTTTTTTTTTTTCCACTTTAGAACACACTCGTTTTTTTTTAACATGACACTCATTTTTCTTCATTTCATACTCAACTTAAATCCTAATACAGTCAACCAACACAATCAGTCAAATGAAAACACATCAACCTATTAATACCAAATTAGAAAACGAATCACGTTGGCGATAACATTGTTTCGATTAGTGAAATTCAACAAAATCATCCTGACCAAATTAGAACTTTCTAAATCACAAAAACCAAATTGAAAATTTTAAACTACAAAGGACCAAGTTAAAAGTAGTTGACATTTTCAAAAAAATTTAAATTAATCGATCTATCAGATATAAAATTGAATTTTATGTTTAATAGGATCATAAACTTTCAATCTTTTGTCGGGTAGGTTTGTGAATTTAAATTAATGTTGAATAGGTCAACGGACATATTAAACATAAAATTGAAAATTGAAAAAGCCATGAGACATAAAATTGAAAGTGTAAGAATTTAGCCAACGCTTTTTTTTTCCATAGACTTATCAGACATAAAATTGAAAGTTCAAGGATCTATTTATTAAAAACTTGGGTTTCTTCGCTCGATTGTGTGGTGTTTAGGCACTGTGGTAGGGAAGCAAATGCAATAGCCCACAACATGCGGTTTCTTCTTGTTGGAATCGTTCTTCTTTTGATTTGTACCAAAGGCGTTCCTCTTCGTGGAGAAAATTTCTAGTACTACGCTAATTTTCTATACTAACTTCATTCATTGTTTGTCATGTAAGGGGTATTTAAGAATGGTGTGGAATCCATAGAATAAAATATTATATCATTAAATGCTCATTAAATGACATGTAAAATGCGGAATGGAATGAGTAGGTACTAAGTTAGTATTAGAAAATTTCCCCTCTTCGTGGGAACTAGGCGATATTTTTTAGGTTGGGCGATATTTGTTGGGCCTCTGGATTTCCTCATTGGATTCTCCCTCTATTAAACGAGGGTAGTGTTTTTAATGAATATCAGTTTTTTTTAATGAGGGTAGTGGTAGTTTTGGTTAGTGTTTTTAATGAATTTCAGTTTAAAAAAAAAAACACAAACTTGTAATTTAACTGCAAAGAAATCTTCGAATGTAATTGAATGTAATAATAAATGTTTTTTTCTTATGGGTGTCGTGGTTATCCGTACATCTTTATGCCTTCAAGAAAAAAAAGTCATGAAAATTTGGACATTAGACTTTTTAGTCGAGATATATGCCTTGATTAGTTGGAATTGATTAAAATGAAATTAATAATGGAAACTTCATTTTCTAAAAAAATAAATGAACCTACCTTTTAAAAAAAAAAAATGGAAATTACCATTATAGGCTTGCAACATCGCATCATTCACTGAATCCACACACCAAAACCTTGAATAAAATTTACAGGAAAGGAATTGTGAGTGTAGTGAGTAAAGTGGTGGGTGCGAATAGCAGCTTTCCATGTTTTCTGACCCTACTGGGTCTTCTTCTTCATATAAAACCAATGGTAACGGATCCTTTCTGTGTGCTCCTGAAAAGTACCAACAATCGCGGCGGCTCCTTGTTTTCATCTATTTCTCTTCTTCAGTCCAACTATTTCTCCCATTATCAAGCCTCGATTCCTATAATTTCACACACCATCTCCAAATCTCACTGATGGAATCCATCGGAATCAGCATCTCCGCAGTTCTTTCCTGGATTCCGTTGCAGTATTCGTCCACGACTGTAAGTGAATTTCTTGTCTAGTGTCCGATTGGATTTGCTTGGGAACTTGTGTTTTGTGTGTGTTTGTTTGGGGGATTCTGTGTTGCAATGGAGGAGAGGCATGTTCTGTTTGGTAAATATGAGATTGGGAGGTTGCTTGGGAAGGGGACTTTTGCGAAGGTGTATTATGGAAAGGAATTGGAGTCTGGTGAAAGTGTGGCGATTAAGGTTTTAAATAAGGATCAGGTCAAGAAGGAAGGGATGATGGAGCAGATCAAGCGCGAGATCTCCGTTATGCGTCTTGTTCGTCATCCGAACATCGTTGAGTTGAAGGAAGTAATGGCGACGAAGACGAAGATCTTCTTCGTTATGGATTATGTTCGCGGCGGTGAGCTTTTTGCCAAGGTTGCTAGAGGAAAACTCAAGGAAGATGTGGCTCGGAAGTATTTCCAGCAGTTAATCAGCGCCGTCGATTACTGTCACAGTCGTGGAGTTTCTCACCGCGATTTGAAGCCGGAGAATCTGTTGCTGGATGAGAACGAAGATCTCAAGATCTCCGACTTTGGACTCTCCGCCTTACCGGAACAGCTTCGGAACGACGGCCTTCTCCACACGCAGTGCGGTACTCCGGCTTATGTCGCACCGGAAGTACTGAGAAGAAAGGGCTACGATGGGGCAAAAGCCGATATCTGGTCTTGCGGCGTGATTTTATATGTTCTGTTAGCAGGATTCCTTCCATTTCAGGATGAGAACATCATGACGATGTACAAGAAGGTTTTCAAGGCCGAGTTCGAATGTCCGCCATGGTTCTCCGCCGAATCGAAGCGTCTAATTTCAAAAATCCTGGTCGTAGATCCAGGAAGACGAATCACAATCGGAGCAATCACGCGAGTTCCTTGGTTCCGTAAAGATTTCTCGAGATCGCTCTCGTTCACGATGAAAGAAATAATCGCCGCGAAAACAGAGGATTCCGATTCCGAGAGTCCGAAACTATCGACGCCAAAATTCTTCAACGCGTTCGAGTTGATATCGTCGATGTCGTCCGGATTCGATCTATCGAGCTTATTCGAAAACAAAAGGAAGACAGGATCCATGTTCACATCGAGATGCTCGGTGTCGACGATCATGGAGAAGATCGAGACGGTGGCGAAGAAACTGAGCTTCAAGGTATCGGAAGTGAAAGACTTCAAGCTCCGGCTGCAAGGTGCGGCGGAAGGGCGAAAAGGAAAGCTGTCAGTGACGGCGGAGGTATTCGAGATAGCGCCGGAAGTTGCCATAGTCGAATTTTCAAAGTCGTCCGGCGATACTCTGGAATATTCCAAGTTCTGTGAAGAAGACGTTCGGCCAGCGCTGAAAGACATTGTTTGGACGTGGCAAGGCGATTGTGTCCCTAACGGTGACGGACGTAACGGCCAATTTGACGGTGACGGATTTTTCTGAAAAAAGAGAAGAAACGGGGATGACAGCCTGTGAAAATTGGTTTCTGTTTTAAGCTTGCCTTTAACTGGTTTTTTTTTTTCCTTAAAAAAAAAAAGATAAATTGCCTTTTGGAGGGAAAATAGTGCTTTTTTTTGCTGTGAGTTTTTGTAAATAATAACTTTACTAAACAAGTAAACATATTGAATTTTCACTGGACAATACTTTTTTCTTTTTTGGAAAACTATGAGACAATACCAATTATATAAAATTATATATATATATATATATATATATATAATTATCATTTAAAAATGATATATGGAAGGTTTTCAATAAAATATAAAATTATTTCAAAAAAATTGGTTTACAAATAAGGGCGGAATCTTCTCTCGTGATTGACAAATGGAAAATAATTGAATGACAAAATAATTTCTATCTCACTCTTTATATATATAACCCCGGGATATATATCTTCAAATAATATTTTTATTATTTTTTAAGATGGTTGTTTTAAAGCTTGGAGTTTTCGAAAGAAAGTAATGGTTGGTTTGATTGGTGTTTAAAAATACGCGTTTTTTAGTATATTTAGAAACCAGATCTAAATTTAAACAATTATTCAAAATTATTTGATAATATATTTATAAACCATAAAAATAATTGTAGTTTTTTTTTCATTTAAAAAATGAAAAAAATAATTGTAGTTATCATCTAGAATATGTTTTATGTTAATTTTGTATTTTGACATTTTAAATTCAAGGCAACTCTAGGACATTTTAGTGTTTTTGAATACCATGAAGGCATTACTAATGTGAGGGTAGGGGATTTGAACATTTGACTTCTTCGTTGAGAGTATAATCAATTACTGTTGAGCTATGCTCACTTTGACTCTCACTTGTACAATTACAATAACGTATTCTATCTACAAAAGATAAATGAAAGTGTAGAATCGAATCATCTAAGATGGTCAAAGTGAACATAACCCAACCATAAATGATATGTACTATCGACCAACAGGTCAGAGGTTCGAATTCCCCTCCAATTGTTGTGAATTAAAATTATAAACTAACCTTCCCTTTTTTTACCAAAAAGTAGAAATTTATTGAGATGATGTGAGTTATTGAACCTATGAATGATTGGGAAGGAGCCACCATTTAAGGCAAGTAGGACAAGTCTACAAGAAAGAAAAAGGAAATATTGTAAAGCAAGCACCAATTCTAGGTTGGTGTAACAGCTTGGATTCCTTGCCCAACTCCTGCCTACTTGGAATTGAATGGTCTCTATCTTTCCTTCTTAATGCTTCTTGTTCAACTACCTAGATTCAAATTTTAGTTTCTCGAGACTAACAATTTATCCATGGATTCCTGAAAAAAATTCCATTAAGTCGATTTGTCAATAAATTTATGTTGTAAATAGATAATAGAGATCACCAAAACATTAAACGTTTAAAAAACCGAGCCAATTTTTGAAAACTAATAAAAGTAGTTTTAAAAAACTTGTTTTTGTTTTTGGAATTTGGGTAGGAATTTAAATGTGTCATCAACCAAGATGCAAACCATTGTAAGGGAATTGGGATAAAACAAACTTAATTTTAAAAAACTGAATGGTTATCAAACGGGGCCAAAATGAATTCAATCTAACATTCAAACGTCTTGTTCTTACTGGAATTGAAAAACATGAGGATTGAGGTCCACCCAATGTAATGTTGATTCAACTAATGGTTTATTCTTATGCTTTGGGCTTAACGAACTTTAAGACTGGTTCACCTCAAACACAGAAAGACTATAGTTGAAGAAGAGAAGACTAATTGTGTGTCTTTTGCCGTTGGGTTCGCAATTTTCTCCCTTGTTCCCTTACCGTACCATATTGGTTGGTAAACACAAGTTGAAGCTGGTATTATCCCTCAATTTCTGATTCATCAGTTTTCCTTTTCGTCTTTCTTCTTTAGGTACCAAGTCAAGATCCCTAGTTCCTCCCACTGATCGATCATTTTTGCTTTCTCTCCTTATCCAGCTTCCTGATTACTTTATATGTAAATAATATTTATTTACAAATTGGCACACGATTCTCGACAACATCGATCCATGACTCCAAAAAATTGAAAAGGAAAAATTATATCTTTCTTGACTAATCTCCCATCCAGAGTCTTAAGGTATTTAAAAGATTTCTCTCAATACTTTGTGCTTCTTTTTCTTCTACTTTTCTTTCAATTTTTTGAGATCTTCTTTCTTTGGTATATACCCTAACTCAAAAGGTGGCTCTCTGGACATGAATTGGCTCAACAATTCTTTTAAATTAAAAAAAAAATGCAAATACAATACTCATCCACCTCGAAACTGTATAAAAAAAAATATGTTAACGACGTTTGTCTGTAGCCGTATATACTAGGGGTAGAAATGTCAAAAAAAAAATCTGGAAAATGATTCCTGAAAAATGCGGTAGCCAGCCCTACAAATTCTAAACCCCCGTAGCCAAAAAAACAACTTTTTTTCCTAACTATTTAGCACAATTTCCCATGTACATAAATAGCCCAATTTTAATTTGTTTGAGGGCCCATTTATTGGTCAGGCTTAGAACCCCAAAACTAGGTTCTATGTTTTTATTTTATTTTATTTTTTATTTTTTATTTATTTTATTTTTTGATTTCAAAAAGAAAGTATTTTTCTCTCTCTCTTTCTCTTTGCAAAGGTATGGATTATTTCATAGAACAAAACTCCCCAGCATACCGGTATTTAGGGATCTCCCTACATACCCCATCAAAATCTTGACAACTAAGAAAGAGGAAGGGAGAAAATGAGAAAAAAAAAATTATATCTCCTTGTTGTCAACATTTTAATGGTGGTATGTAGGGAGATCAGGAAAGTTTTTTCCTTCTAAATATTTACAAAAAAAAATATATATATATTTTCACGGTTAGTTTAAGCGATTCTAACGGGTGATGTTAGCTTAAAAAAGAAGTTTTAGAGATTGGAAGAGATAAAAGTAAAAGGAATAAATAAATAAATAAATAAATAAATAAAAATAAAAAAAATGAATATCTAAATAATGAACAAAATATAATCCATACTTTGCAATTTTGTAGGTTAGAAATTAATTAAAACTAATTTCATACACTTACAAACTTAACTCTCATTTATAAACAATCTTTTTTTTTTTTTTTTTTTTACAATATGGGGTGGAGGGATTTAAACCACTGATATCGTGGTTATCAATACAACTTTATGTCAATTGAGTTATGCTCTCGTTGGCTCTCATTTATAAACAATCTATATACTTTTTTTTTTTTTTTTAACAATATGGGGTGGAGGGATTTGAATCACTGATCTCGTGGTTATCAGTACAACTTTATGTCAATTGAGCTATGCTCTCCTTTTTAGTTGTCAACATTTTAATGGAGTATGTAGAGAGATCTCTACATACCGGTATGCAGGAAAATTTTGTTCTATTTAGAAACGTTGGTATATATATGTAAATATCTCTCGGACGTGGTAGTGTCCAAATGAAATTCAAATATCTCAAATATGACTGTCCAAATCCTGAATAGTAGATCTTGTCGACTTCTTTTTCATTTTTATCCCTTAGTTATTTCAAACAATGTACTAAATATTCGATCTTAAACTTTGAAAACAAATATTCCTACATTCTTTTTGTTGAAAATTTAAAGAAGAAAAATTAATTTTTATTTTTACTTCAAACGATTTACTAGATATTCCACCTTTAGTTTTCAAAACAAATATTCTTACATTTTATTAGTTTTTTCCCCTCTAAATCTTTATTTAATTTTGAATTTAATTACTTTAATTATCATATTTTAGGTCTGATTTTCAAATTTTGATATCCCGACCTGACTTTTTTCTGTTTTTACTTGCATATTTACATGGTTATATTTTCTAATTCCATCATTTATTGAACTATATTTAGGTTGATAATTGAATGTTCACTTAGTAATATGCTATTGTCTATCATTTATGTGCAACGATATAGTATACTCCGTATTTATTTCATTATAAAACAACTACTACACACAACTTTACGTGGATTTTATCTTTAAAAAACAAACATTATATGGATTCCAATTTAAAAAATCTTTAGAAATATTATTATATGAATAATATTTTTATTTTCTTCTTTTTAAACATTAATGTGACATTTCTAAAAAAAAAAAAAAAAATCACACTATTACAGTATTACTAGATGAAAGTTATTGTCGAAAGATTTTAGAGGTCTCTCTTCCTATCTATCTAATTGACAACAGGAAGAGAGCAACCATGTAATTCGTTTCTTACCTTGTTTAGCTTACGAGCTTGAACAGGCAGAAGTTGTTACCTGTATCATTAGGCTTTGAAAATGAAATGACGAACATACTCATATTGATGAAAGATAGAGATGTATTTACTATTATGACATTTCAAGTTAAAAAAAAAATCAAATTGTTTGTTTAACTTTAATCTATTCAATTTATTTTTCATTTGTAGTAAAAAGGTTCAGCTCCCCAATTTAAAATAAGTCATCATTCTTTTCAAATTAGAATTTTCTTTTAGATTATCAACATTTGGGGTAGAGAAATTCTAACTTCGATTTTTTTGGTCGATGGTACATGTCAATTACCGTCGAGCTAGGCTCACTTTTACAATTCGATTATTAGATACTATGTTAAAGTAAATGGATAGTTTCTCTAAATATTACCTTGTAAATAGGAATTGGTTAGTGAGAAATTAAGTAGAGGGTATTCTTATGGTGCAAAAATTGTTAGATATATCATCAAATTGGTCACCATGACCATAATTGCAATATCTAAAACTTATGGGCCAATTTAACAAAAATAGCTTGTTTGCAATTGCTATTCATGCCGTTACCATTTTTGTTTTCAATTTTATTATTGGAGTTTTTTTTTTTCTATTATTAAAAAAAATTTATAAGTTTCTTATGTTTTAAAATTTTTTAATTATACATTTATGATAGTAAATAAATATTGAAATCGACAAATGATAATTTTACATGGTATGATATTTAGCAAGTGAATAAAAATTTAAAAAATTAATCAAGTCACCTAAAAGAACGATATTTGAGATTTCAGCCAATTTTTTTAGATATTTAGATATTATCGTCGTTTAGGTGACATAATTTTCTTTCTAAAAGCAAAAATTATGTAAACTTTGTTGTTATAGGCAATTTTGGACCACCCCGATGTACAAGGAGCTAACGAGGACAACCGGGGAGAAATCGGGCTGGAAGATGGACCCAAGAGGCGAAACCGGCAAGTGGGACGGGCCAAGACCGAAGGGGTCGGGCCTTGGCCCACTCCCCTGCTCATGCGGGCCGAGCCCGTCCGACTCCGTTTGGTCCCTACCTCCTCTAGCCGCCCCAGTTTCGTCTGGTTTGTCCCGAAACGCCTCCGAATTCCTAAAAACCCTGGGAGCATGAGCAGGTATTTATACCCCTCTTCGCTACTGAAGAAGGGGACTCGAACTCTAATCCCGAAACCCATTCTATATTTTCTACTCTCTCTTCTCGCTCTTACTTTTTCCACTCCCCACCGTTCTGCTTGCTGACTTAAGCATCGGAGTCGGTGTGGCAAGCACCACACTGGTGTGCAGGTTTACTGTCTTGCAGGCCACGTCTTCCCTCTCTTCTACAAATTTTGCTGTTGGTGGCACGTGAAGGTCAGGTGAGTTCCTCTGACCAAAATCGACCATCAACATTTGTGAATATTATGTTAGGTAAATTTATCATTGATCGGTAGAGGTAGTAGAAATTGTAGAATTGAAACATGTTAAAAATGTAAATGGTTAAGTTGAAATTATTTAATCAATATATAAAAACTACCCGAATGTTAGGCAGCAAGTTCCACATATATTCTCCCAATATTTATAATAACTGATTTTGAAATTAAAAATATACTTTTAATAAAGTTTTGGATAGCAACATTATCCTTTTTTTCCTTCTTTTTGTCACAGAAAGTAACATTCTTTTAATTATTGCATGCCAGCACATTAATAGTTTATTACAAAATAAATTTTGATACATTGTTAGAATATGATTCTTTTTAAGAAAACATTAGTGAACCGGAATATTAAAACTGATGACGTGTGAGTGAATATTTTTGGAAAAAAAGTATTTTCAGAATACCTGATTTCATTAATTTTATATGGATAATAATATTTTGAGTTTAGTTTTTTCCCCCATTCGACCATTTTTACCCATTTTACTATTTCAATGGATTGGATTTAGAGGGCGAAAAAAAAATCATATGATTTTTTTTTTTCCAGTTTTTATTGGAAAAAAATCTAAACTTTAGGTTGTATCAATTTATACCTCTTATTATTATTTTTTTAAAATGATTAATACAACATTCTCATGTAGTGCATAGATTAACGAAATAGTAGAGAGAAATGTTGAAATCAAAAGAATAGTGGCAGAATTTATTAGTATGAGTATTTTTTTTCTCTCTTTTTTCTCTAATTTTTCTCTACTTATTTAGGGAAAATTAAGTGATACTTTTTCTTGCTACTTCGGTAAGATTTCTGAGAAAAGTATAATTTTGTTTAGATGACTTTGAGTTGATTTTAAATGAAATACTGAAAATAGTTATAAATCAACAATGGACCGGTCGAGATGGATTCACTCATAAAAGTTTAGAGTTTAAATTGATACAATGGAAACATATTATCGAAGTTTTTTTTTTTTTAAAAAAAGATTTTTTACAACGATTTATACTCTATACTTAACATGATGTATCGATTTATATCCTAAGTCTTTGATTTCATTCATTTGGAACCTTAGATTTAAATAGATGTTTTCAATTTTTACTCATTATTATTAATTTTTCACTAAATTCACCCATTTTTTCTTCTAAAAGTAAAAATCCTTCAAAACTAACTAGGACAAAAAAAAAATGATCTTCATTAATACACAAACTCGATCATTAAACAAATCTCTCAAAATTCACAATTTGAACCCTAGACTACAAATATTTCAATTTTTATCCATGGTTCAATTTTGCTTAATTCACCCACTATTTCTTGAACAAAGTAAAATTATTTCAAAACTAACGAATGTCAACAAAATAACATTACACAAAATTCAACTCGATTAATCGCAATTTCAATTATCGAATAAACCTCTCCAAACTCACAAATTTCAACAAAAATCTAACTTTCGTCTCGTATTTCTTTGAAGTTCCATTAATTTCATATTTGATATATCTTTTATAATAAATCAAACACACTTGAGAATTTTTGAACAAAAATCTATTATAACATAAAAATTGCAATACTAATTAATTTTAAGATAAATATCGCAACACTTATGGATAAAATTTAAGGTGCAATTGGATGGAGTGAATCGATTCATTACATCAAATGCCCATGGTCCCAAACAAAGCTTTAAAAAAAGTAGATGATCTAGAACTGAATTTATCACAGTTTTCTTAACAGACTATTTTTTGAAAAATTCCAAAGCATTAGAATTTAGAATATATGCAATCACCATTTTCTAAATAATAAAATCTTCAATTTTAAAACCTTCAAAAAAAAAAAAAAAAAAGAATCTCTTCAATTTTAATGTTACGTACTTTTAATATTATCTTCAATTTTTAATTTAAATTATTGTAAATATTTTAATTTTTTAACGAAAAAACGGATTAAATATTTCAATTTCAAGTTTAATTTATTTGTAGTGTAAACGTTTACCAAACTAATTTAAGTTTAAAAATGATTTTGCTGATTTTTCTTAATAAGTGAAATTAATTTATTACATCAAATGCCTATGGGGCCCCCAAAAGAAACTTTAAAAAAGTAGATCTAAGAACTGAATTTATCACAGTTTTCCAAACTGATTGTTTAAAGCCAAATTCAAAAGTACCAGAATCTAGAATATGTGCAATCACAGTTTTCTAAATAATAAAATATTTATCTTACTGGTTTCATAAAATTTTAAAAAAATAGATATATTAAAATATATCTGAAAGGAAAAGAAAAATGATGAGAGAGAATTGAAAAGAATGTGAATTAAATATCAAATCGAAGTTTTACTAGTCTAAATAGAAAAAAGAAAAAAGAAAAAAGAAAAAGCATATGATTCGAATTAAGAAGAAAAAAAATGTAATAAAAACAAAAACGATAAGATAGAATCGAAAAGAATATGAACTAAATATCAAATCGTCATTCTTACTAAGTTTGACTAAAAAAAAAAGAGGAGAGAGAAATTTAGTATAAACTCAAACTCCTGAAGAAAATTTTATTTACGCCATTTCAATTTTTGCTGCTGCAATTTATTTTTTTTCCAGAGTTTTTTTCTTTTCAAATTTAAAAGCAGCAGCAGATGTAACTATCAAAACCAGCGGTGGTTTTTAATTATTTTTTTTAAAGAAAAATTCAGAAGAGCATTTTCCATATATTTTATGAGTTTAAATTTCTAGTCCTCATATTAAAAAGATATATTTTTCAATATGAGCATAGTTCAACTCGCATAAAGCTCGTACCAACGATCAAGAGGTCTGTGGTTCGATTTCCCCCACCCCACATGTTGTCAAATATATATGTATGTATATATATATGAGCTAAAGCTCGTACCAACAATCAAGAGGTCTGTGGTTTGATTCTCCCCACCCACATGCATATATATATGTATATGTTAAAAAAATATTTAAAATCAAATTTCACTCTTTCTTTTTTTTTTTATTTGTAAATATTAACCAAAATTTACTTGATTAATCTTCTAGAATAATCACCAATCCTTCAATATTAAAATCAATTTGATAACCAATTCACCATTTTGTTTTCTAGTTTTTGCTTAGGAAAATTATGCTTACAAACTTATTTCCACGGATGTGTTTATGTGTTTTGTTATCTACTTTTTTTACAAACGTTTCAAAATCTAAACCATATATCTAGATAATTAAAAATTAAATTAGTTTTTAAAGTTCGATTAAAATCCAAACATATTTTTAAGAAATATGAAACCAAAGCAAAAAAATAGTGAGAAAGCAAGGAGAGACAGATTCATTGCCCCGAGCTTATACAATGTATTTTAGAGGTGACAAACTATTTTATAAAAAAAAAATTAACTTTTTTTTACAACACGTGGGGTGGAGATTCGAACCATTAACCTTTTGCCTCTAAATAAAGTAGTTATAAATTTAGCCTAATAAAATAAAATATTGAAAAAAATAATTAAAAATATAGTAATTAAATATCAAAATATGTAAATTAGTGAGATTATTGTTATGTCTGTGATTAATTTTTTGCCTCTAAATAAAGTTTGAATTGGTTAAGATATTAATTAATCTAAAGTAATAATTTTAAATCTCACCCCACCACTTGAAATGGCTCAAACTAAAATGATACTAATTATAATTATGTAAATTAATAAATGATTTATAAGCTTACAAATTATATTTTAATTAATTTGTTAAAAACAATATATTTATAATGCTAGAAAAACATATTAATAAATATCTTAAAAATAAACAAGGGCCGGTTGCAAGGATAACAATATGGGCCAAAATAATTGCAAATCTAGCAACCCACCAAAAAAAATTGCAAAAATGGCAAAATCTAATAGTTTGTGTGTTGCATTTACTAAAATACCCCTCCAGATTTTCTTTCACTGATAGAAAGTTTTTCTATCACTGATAGATTCTATCAGTGATAGAAAGATTTTCTATCAGTGATAGAAATTTTCTTTCACTGATAATATTCTATCATATGATAGAAAATTTTTCTACTACTGATAGATTCTATCGGCGATAGATATTTTTCTATCACTTGTTCGGTGTTCTATCAGTGTTTGGTTGTTGTTATTTGGTTTTCTATCAGTGTTTGGTTTTTGCTTTTCAGTGTTTGATTTCTATAATCGTTCGTTTTTGCTTTATTTTTCAATGCTCGATTTCACCATGTATCACCATCGCTGATAGAAACAAAAGATCTTCTATCACTGATAGAAAAGTATCAGTGATAGAAAGATTTTCTATAACTCACGAAAAGTTTTTCTATCAGTCTCAGTGATAGAGATAGAAAGTTTTTCTATGAGTGATAGAAAAATTTCTATAAGTGATAGAAGATTTCTATCACTGATAGGTTCTATCAGGGATTGAAAGATTTTCTATCCAGAGTTTTCTATCATTGATAGAATATCTTTCTATCACTGATAGAATAGTAAAAATTTCTATCAGAAATCTTTTATCACTGATAGAAAGCTTTTCTATCGGTGATAGAAAGCTTTTCTATCACTTATAGATTATATCGGTGATAGAAAGATTTCTATCGGAGATAGAAAGATTTTTATGGGTGATCAGGGATTGAAAGATTTTTTATCAAAAGTTTTTCTATGATTTTCTATAAAAAGTTTTTTTATCACTGATAGAACCTATCAGTGATAGAAATCTTTTATCACTGATAGAAAAATTTTCTATCAGTGATAGAAAGTTTCTATCACTAATAGAAACTTTTTCTACCACTGATAGAATCTATCAGTCATAGAAATATTAGTGATAGAAACTTTCTATCGCCGATAGAAAATTTTTCTACCACTGATAGAATCTATCAGTGATAGAAATATCACTGATAGAAACTTTATTCTATCAGTGATAGAAACTTTCTATCACTGATAGAAATTTTTTCTACCACTGATAGAATCTATCAGTAATAAAAAGACTTTCTATCAGTAGTAAAAAAAAAAACGAGGAAGAAGAAGATAGGCACACAGGGGCAATTTAGGAATATAACAAATTAATTCAAAAATTTTGCCATATTTGCAAATATTTTTAAAAATTGCTATATTTGTAATTATTTACCTTCATGTTGCCACCCATTACAATTATCCAATAAACAAACCCATTTAATTTTTTAAAAAAAAAAAGTTTTAAAAAATTACACATTTACATATTTTAAAATCCAAGCAAAATTCATAACTATCCCCTAAATATACATGTAAAACTTTTTTAAAAACTTGGGAAGCATAACATATATCCATGTAAAAAAAAGAAAATTTTAACAATTTGGGGGGCCCAATCTTAGTGTAACTCCGCTGTCAGCCACTAGAAAAAGCATAATTTTGACGAACGGAAAACTAAAATCCAAATCGTTATCAAATATAGCTTTAGTCATCAAGAAAATCTCGTAAGATTTTAATATATTCTGATCTCTAAAAGAAGTAAAGATGCCTTAAGTATTTAACCACTAAATTAAGATTGGCATCATTACGGAATTTGAATTATATAACTCGAAAGTTACTTTGCATTTCTTTTATTTGTCCGAACAAAGATTAAACCAAAATTTTCTCTCTATAATTTATCTTTTCGGAAAAAAATTCTCTCTAAAGTTCGTTAAGATAGGTTTGAACATAAAATAATTAGGAAGCATATATACATATATAGATTGAAAAGCAATTCAATGTGACGTAAAAGTTTCTAAGTATCAAAATTCAGTCTTCATATTTCCCAAAAATTAAAAAAAAAAAAAAAAAAAAAAAAAAAAAAAAAATCAGTCTTCAAGACTCTGTAGGAACAAAACAAACAATGTTGTGTAGGGAAAAAAAAGAACAGTCTTGTTTTGAAAGAATCAAATCTGTCACATAATGAAAATTAAGATTATTATTTGCTAAACACTATTATATTTATATTCACGTGATTAATGTTTTGTTAATTGTCGTCATTTATTCTTGACCATTTTAGAAATTATGTTTTCTTTGAATTATTTAAACCAACTGTATAAATGACGGTAAATATGAATATGGCTACGTAAAATATTTTATCCTCGATCCAGAGGTTAGACATTCGAACTATTCATGCATCCACAAGGGAGTTAATTTAAAATTTTACTACCATAGAAGGGAAGATTTCAAAGTGTAAATTATAAATAATTAAATCCAATATTTAAGGTTTATAAATGTGGAAGTAAAGATTTGAATTTTGTACATCTCAAACAATTTATCGACGTTTTAAAATATGTTAGGTTGACACATGTTAATTTTTTATAAATTGATTTTATTTTCCATTTTGATGCAATATAATTTCAAGTTAAATTCGAATGAATGTGAGAGTGGGAGATTATTGAACCATTTTTTATGCAATATTTGATTTATGGATAGTTTTTCTTCCCGCTATTAATCTTTTTTTACAATATTTTATTTAATAATCCTAACTTTTATATATATATATAACCAATATGAGAGTGAAAGATTATAAACCTTTGTTATAGAACGAATAGGTGCCTTAATCACTAAGTTACATTTTTTGTAACTTTTTTGAGTTATAAACTCACAAAAACCATCTAATTTGAATGACATAGCTCAATTATCCAAGGTAATTTGTTAATATTCTCCCCTAGCTAAAAGAGATTCAAATAGCACACCTTGCTAGTGCTATATATATATTTATGTTTTAATTTATATATATTTTTTTAATTCAACAAAACGTGAGAGGCTGATTGAATCGTTGTTAGAGAAGGAAACCTGTGTCTTAACCACTAACTTATGCTTTGATTAATTTTTTTAACTTACAAACTCATAAACTTACTAATTTGAATGACATTGAATCAAGTTAATTTAATTTGTTAACCGGTCAAAGAGATTCAAATCTCCCACCTTGATAGTGTTATATTTTTTAAGAAAAAAAAACTCATAAATCATATACAAATTATACCAAATTTATATGGAAAATACTTGACTGCATACTAGTATGTAGGAATCTCCTTGCATACCACCATTAGAATGTTGATAACTATGAAAGATAAAAAAAAAGTTTTCTCATTTTTTCTCTTTCTCTTTCTTAGTTGTCAAGATTTTAATGGAGTATGTAGGAAGATCCCTAGATACCGGTATACAACAAAGTATTGTTCAATTTATATTTGAATATAATTCACAAATCTAAAGAATAAGGGTCAGTTTGGAATACCTTTTAATTTAAATGTTTTTCAAAAATGCATTTAAAAAAAAACATTTTGTATAAAAATTGTTTAAAATTTAAACACTGATACGTTTGGTTGCATTTACTCACAAATGTTTTTATACACAAGTTATTGTTTACTTAAGAAGATTTTTTTTTTAAAAAGTTGGTTTCAAATGTTTCTCTCAGAGTGATTTATTTATCGATCTCATTTTCTAATAAGTCATTTTTAGTGGTTGTCAAACACTAGAAATTTTTTAAAAATGAATTATTTTCAAAATTAAACACTTGAAAAGGTAAACCAAACACACCCTAAATTGTCAATATTAATACAACTCAACTGATTAAGACGTTAAACACTCGATTAAAATATCGGAAGTTTGAATTCTTTTATATTGGTGAACTCGAAAAAGAAAAAAAAAAAAAGATGGATAACACAAACTTAGGTTATTGTTAACTCACATGCAAATATTATCCTTATATTATCTTTTTGAAACTATAATTAAATTCGTGCATTTTAGAAAGTTATTCGTTTTACCCTTGGAGTTAACTTTTCTAACTTTTCTTTCAGCACCAACAAGAGAAAGTTAAGATGTGACAAAAGTGGTATTGAATTTAAAAGTAAAGGTATCATAAATTTTTGAAATTTATCTTTAATTTCTTCATTACCACGCCAATGGTATACATATATTAAAAGAAAAAAAAAGAAAAAAAAAAAGAAAGAAGATAACATCAAGGGTAAAACGTATAATTGTTTGGGTCTAAAATATTTCAACAAATCAATTCATACGAACTTTTTATGAATTAATTTAAAAAAGTAAGACTATTTTGCATGAACTTATCTTTTGAAAAAAAACAAAAGTGTCCAATTAATGAAATCAATATATGGTCCATAGCGAACCACGAACTAACAATAGTGCTTTTATATGTACAGTCCCAAATGAGAAGAATCGGATTTGAAATTAAATTACAACTTTGGCCTTCATTCTCTAAACTTTCAATGTTGTATTTGATACATCTTCTGCATTATATATGTGTGTGTATATATAATGTGTCGTACTGTACCACATACCTAAACTTTTAATTTCATGTCCAATGAATTTTTTAACTTAAAAAAATATTTCTCATATGTTAGATATATATTTATTAGACGTTCCGAGACTTATTTAAGACAAAATCAAAAGTAGATCTATAAAGATTAGTTGAGAAAGTTGTCTGCCTATGAAAGTCGAGTAAGATATGATTTCAAGTCTCTCCATTCAAATCAGCATCCTTTGGTCCTCTAAATCTGGTTGAAATTTCCACAACTCAATATGGACTTGAAGTTGGTGTTCATACAAAACTTCTAGGGACAGCCTATTTGTGCTTCAAATATTCCACACAAGTTTTACTATAAACCCCATCAAATATGAATTCATTAGACATTTTTTAAAGTTCACGAAACTTATTAAACATAACACCAAAAGTTTACGAACCTATTTTCAAGAAGTTAGTAGACACAATACTAAAAATTTGAGGAAAAGCTTCTAATTTAGGGGCTTTGTGACCCAACATGAATAAAAACCAAATGGTCAAATAATAAAATATTTTGCAAAAATTGCACAAATATAAAAATATCAATCTATACATTAATAGTATACTTTATATTATATATCAATAACATTTTTTTTTCAATATGTATAAAAAAAAGGTACATTAGTGATATACAATAAAAAAGCATCATATTTAAAATTTATTTATTTTTAACATAAAAAAATGAAATTTCATCGCTCATTATAATTTCTCAATATTCTAACTCCCTAAAAAATAGTATGAAAAAAAAATTGACTGCATACTGATATATAAAAATCTTCTTACATACCACTATTGAAATGTGTTGACAATTATGAGAGATAAAAAAAAAAGTTTTTTTTTAATTTCCTAATTTCTCTTTTACCGTTGTCAAAATTTTGATGAGATATGAAAGGTGATCTCGATATGCAATCAAGTATTATTAAAAAAAAAAAAAAAAAAAATCAAACTTCTCTCATTCCCATTCAAAACATAATGAGCAAAAAAGTCATTTCATTTTCAAAAGCGCGTGGGACCCCAACACACCCCAAGTCAACCATTCCACTCCACTTTCAAAGTCAACATAACCACAAAACAAAAATTAAATAGCAAAGCAAAAAAAAAATAAAAATAAAAAAAAGGTGATGTTTTATGAATGAATATAATGAAGGCTGGACTCAGAAAAGAATTCCAAAACCGACTTCCAGAAGAATGGGACCCAACACACAGACAAAGACATAGACTCTTTATATGCAATTTTTGCTTTTTGCCTCTTTTTATTTTATTTTATTTTTATTTTCTCTCTATATATAAGTTTCTTTCTTTAGTCACTTAATTTTCTGCAAAGTCCTTCTTCTTCTTCTCCAAAAACCCCCATTTTCTTTTTTCTTCTTAATTTTCAATAATCTTAATCTTTTATTTTTTTTAATCTTTCTGATCTTCAATAATGGATATTTTCTTGGACCTTAATGTGGATCCTACTTCTTCTTATGCCAATCCAGCCATGGATGAGGGTCTTGATTCTTCTGTAAGTTCAATTTTGTTTTTTTTTAATATTTTTCTTTCAAAATCAAAGCTTTTAATTTGAAGAAATTTGGCTTCTTTTTGTTTGTGTGTATGTGTTTTTTGGTTGTTTTGATTTCATGGTGAATTTTGATATATAATAGGATATGATTGTTTAATTAACTTTTTTTTTTTTTTAAAGCAGAAGAGAGAGTTTGAAGCTGGAGAAATCTATTGGGATAAAGAAAAACTCTCACTAAGCTTGGCAAATAAGGTGAATCCCATGAGTATCATGTTTAATTTCTTTTTTTTTTCTTAAATTAAAAAAAAATGTTTTGAACCTAATTTTATTATGTAATAGTCTTTGACTTGTATGTTGGAAGTGAGTGAGAGTGTTTGAGAAGGTATAAACAACAAAACCCACCATAAATAATTAACTCCACAATAAATTTGAACTTCATTGGGCTAGTTTTTTTACCAAATTCATAACAATAAACATTACAATACTCAAAAAAACATCAACAAAAATGGAAATCAGGTGGACGGGTTGATGTGGTTTTTCGAATTTACGTTTTTTTAATAGTAAGGAGCTTCAAATTCGAATCATAGACTCACATAACTCACCTCTCTAATAGTCGAAGAATCAAATTCTCACCTCTTATTTGTTAAACTCAAAGAAGACAAAAGAAAGTGTTCTCAACATATGTCGGGCTTTACCCTAATCTTAATAGCGTGGTTCTAACGGTGTAATTTTCACTGATCCAAATTATATCTCGTTTGTTAAAAACAGGGAAGTGATTCGAACACGACGTTGGAGGAAGAGTTGGATAGAAAAATCCAAGAGAATGGAAAGCTAAGTCAGATGCTAAGAGTAATGTATGAGAAATACATGAATCTTCAAAAACAAGTGATGTATTTGCTAAGCCAACAAAAGCAGAACTCAGAAATGGAAGCAGTTTCAAGGAAGAGAAAGGCAGAAGGAGAAGAAGACTATGAGAATTTGGAAGGAATTTGCAGCAGCTCAAGAGATGAAGATTTCAACAGGTGGCTTAAGAGGCCAAGACTAAATGGAAACTCTAAGGTTTCTAAGGTTTTTGTGCAGAAAGATGCATCAGATCCAAGCTTGGTATAAATATTTTTCTAACCCTAGCTAGCTAGTTTTAATTTGCATGTTTCAACAAATTAAAAACCCTAGCTAAGTTTTAGAGATTACCAATAAGGTTTTTCGGGTTCAGATCCGATCAAAATTTTGTTTTTGGTTTTCTGTTTTCGATATGTGAGATTGTTTATCCTTTAGTTTCTTCGCTTTTGCATTTTTTGAATTTTAGACAAATTTCAAAAAAGGGGAGAAAAAAAAAAACAGTTGACTTTGTAAAGCTTGGATTTAGTAGTTTGTTTGGTTGAATTTGGGGAAGGTGACTTGTAAAGATTTGAGATTGGTATGTGGTTTCTTAAACCCCACTCCCCAATTACTAATCCTATTTATATCATTTGAAGTTTTTAAAAGTTAGGTAAGAGTTTTAAAGCTTGTAATTAACCTAGAAAACAAAAGAGAATGTTATATAATCCTAGATTAATTAATGTTACCCGTAATTGACATGTACCTTCGTCTAAGAGATTTAAGATTCAAATCTCCCACCAGATTAATTAAGGATTAACTTGACTGATTGATTACATCGTTTATTAATTAACGATCTACATTAATTTTATTGAGAAATAACTTTTTGCTTATATAAAGCCAGCAGTGAGCTTAATGAGGCTTTTGATTGATAAACCCTAATTGGGATAAATGATATTTATGAAATAGGTGGTGAAAGATGGGTATCAATGGAGGAAGTATGGGCAAAAAGTGACAAGAGACAATCCTTCTCCAAGAGCTTACTTCAAATGCTCCTCTGCACCAAATTGTCCTGTCAAAAAGAAGGTGAGCCTTCAAAAACTTTGTACCCAAATAAAATTTCGTTTTAAAAAAAATGCCAGGACTCGTTTGATAATGTTTTCGTTTTTTGATTCCTTATGTTTTCGCTTGCTTTGTGTTCATTCAAGAAATGAAAACAAAATTAATCTTTGGTGTAGTTTCTTATTGATTGTTTTTTTTTTAAAAAAAATTACAAATCATGTGAAATAGTTATTTTGGCCTTTTGTTTTCTTAAATTATAATTAAAATATAAATATTTTACATGAAATTTAGTTTTTATAAATACTATATTCAAACTTATTGTGTTATATTACTTTTTCAATATTTATTATATATTTTATAGTAAAAAATGATTCAACATTACTTTTTCAATTTATACTCATGAAAAAATTAAAATTAAGATATTGAACCAAACAAACATAGTTAAGTGGATAATCCACCCAATAATAATGGTCTTATAAGATCAAATTTTCACAATTTTTAGGTTGAAAAAAGAAGAGACAAGAAATTAAACTAAAATTTATTGTTGTCTAAATTAATTTGTATATATAATATCGAGAATTAGAAACAAGAAACGAGAAATAGTTATCAAAAGGTTGATTTCTCGTTAAAGCATTGTGATTTTACTTTGTTTAGGTGCAAAGAAGTTTGGAAGATCCCACAATTTTGGTGGCTACTTACGAAGGAGAACACAGCCATGCCAGCCATTTTCAAACTGAGCTATCTTTAAGGTCCATCAATGGCGGCAAAGGCAGTGCAGTCCCAGTCTTAGCCACCATCAAGCCGTCGTGCGCCACCGTGACGCTCGATTTGATTCACGAGGATGGGAGGTTCAAGAGTCCGAAAGATTACGCATCGTCGGAGTCGGTGGTGTCGACGGAGGCAGCGGTTTGGCAGGAGTTTTTGGTACAACAAATGGCCTCCTCTTTGAAGAAGGATCCTGAATTTGCTGGCATTGTTGCAGGTGCCATTTCAGGCAAGGTTTTGGGAAACCAAACAAACAGAGAATAAAACCCTAAACCCTAAAAACCCTAAAGGCTTTGTGCTTTGTATTTGCTTTCTTTTAAGTAAAGCCTTTTGTGAATATGTGTTTGTTTGGATATGGCACAACTTGGCTAGGTTACAATCATGATAAGAGCTCTACTCACTTTTGTAAACTATTTCGGGATTGGTTGTCTCGAAATGATGGTTGAATAGGCGAAGATTTTGAGGACAGGTCAATTAATAAAAGATTAATTAGATTAAAATACTTGTTGTATTTAAATTTTCTCGATGTTGATTTTTTATGTTCTTCGTCGAGAAGAAAGAAGTTGTTGAATCTCTCAGGCCTCGTTTGAAAATCATTAGGTTTTTGGTTTTTAAACATTAAACTTGTTTTAATTTCTCACCATTTTCTTATGGTAGTTTTCATATATTTGTTAAGAGCACATTTGAATTCCTAACCAAATTCCAAAAACAAAAACAAGTTTTTGAAAAAAAATACTTTTTTTAGGTTTTCAAAACTTGACTTGATTTTTGAAAACATGGGAAAGAGACAGATATATAACAAAACCAAGAAACTTATTGGTGGGAGTAAGTTTAATTTTCAAAAACCAAAAACTAATTAAATAGTTATCAAACGAGGTCTTAATTATTGATCATAGTGTCCAATGAACCATATAAGCTCTAGGGTTATTTTCTTATGTATTTTGTTCCTTTCATTGGTTGATTAATAAAAGATTTAATTTTGAAGACATTGGGAAAGTGAGTGCATGCAAGAGTGTCATTTTTTTTTTTTTTTTTTTTTTGAGAAGCAAAATTTGTTCTTATCTTAACAAATAAGCAAAACTCGCCAATGTTTATATATTAAATTTTGAATTAAGATAAGTACTACACATAGTAGTAGAAATTCCTATACTTTATCTATAGAGTTAAAGTAGTACTTTTATTTTATAGCTTGTTTCAAATATTAAAAAAAACGAATAAAAATTAGTCAAGATGCAAAATGAGAACCCATTCTAATAAATGTGAGCCACTCTCCTATAAAATAGGGTGAGACTTTGGGATACAACTTTAGGTAAAAAGCACTTTTTCTATAACCATTTTTTTTTTTTTTTTTTTTTTGGAAAGAAACACTATTCAGCGCTTTTCTAAATATTTCTTAATGTAATTTTTACCATTTTGAAAAACACTTTTCATCATCTAATTACATACTCTCTGGAAATATCGAAAAGTGACTAATTATTCTAAAACTCATCATAAATTTACTTTAATAAACTCGATTTCTATTTCATTATGAATAGTAGAAGTCTAACCAATACTCACAACCAGAGGATGCACACAAAATACGTATACTTAATCTCTTCCTTCCCCAAATTTAGGTTATTGAACAAGGAACCAAGAAGAAGAGTGTTTGGTTCGCACAAGACGTACGGTTTAAGAAACTAAACTTTGAAATTTGAAATTCTAAATTTGTATAGCTTGCGTTGAAATTGAATAGCGGAATGATTAATTTTAAAAACCTAAAGTTTATGTGGCGTATGTTTATTTAGAAAAAAATTATCCAAATCAAGACCACGTAGATTCAAAATTCATCATGTAAGGACCCCTCAATCTAATTCAAAGCCTATATGGGCTCGAAGCAGTTTAGCTAAAGAAATGCAGCGAGTGGACGTCCCAACCCTTTTTTATAACTCTGTGTAGTTTTTATGTGTTCCCTTCTCAAAAAAAAAAAAAATCTAATTCAAAGCCCTTCACATAAAATATCCTAAACAATAAATGCTCCAAATTCTTTTAGCTTCTTCCAAAAATATTCAAAGAAAATGACTCCATAATTTCTTTTCTTTTCTTTTTTTTCTTTTTTTTCTTTTTTTTTTTTAGTACAATGACTCCATAATTTCGAGATATATGAAAAAGAACCGTTGAATAATTATAACTTTTTTTTTTTAATTTCCATCTCAAAGTCTCTCTTCCATCCATAAAATAGAATTCAAACAATCTGGTCGTTATCAAGAAAACTATTAATTCAAACATTATATGAAATTTAATTAAACACAGTTTAAAAATTCAAAACCATGAAATTATTAACCTACAAGGAAATGAGATTCAAAACCAAGTTTCACATTGTCTGTGATATGTTCTTAAGTCAATGTTTTGAATATATATATATATATATATATTTGAAAAGGTTTTGAAAAAATCAATTATAGCCAAAGAAACCAGGATGAAAAACTGAATTTATATAGGTTTGGAATAATCATGTTTTGTACTTGTTCAACTATATGCTCATGTTGACAACAAAATTTTAAATAATTACCAATTTGGTTTCCAGTCAATTTGACATCTAGAATTTTAAAAGTTTCAATTTGATCCATATAATTTTAGAAATTTTAATTTAATCTCTGTGGTTTACTTAAATCTCGTAAATCATCCATGTCCTTGTCATACTAAATACGTAGCATTTTTTCTAATTTACATGACAATAAGCTAATGTTTTTCTTTCGATTAAATGTATTGGTTGACTTCATTAATATTATAACTACGGGAAAAAATTAATTCCAATAAGTATAGGTCAACTGGTCAAGACATATACCTTTAATCAAAAGGTTAACAAATGTGTATTTTTCAATGAGTTGGAAACTTCTAGTGTATACCTTTGATCAAAAGGTTAACGAGTGCATTTTCCAATGAGTAAGAAACTTTTGTGTATGGAATGACATATATGGTTGGAAAAAAAACGACCGCTACTTCAACGATTCCCAAAAAGATCAGAGCAGCATTTGAGAGAACATTGTAGTCTCGGCTTTAACATATATGGTCTTCAAAAGTCTATTCTCTTTGTTGACCACTCTTCTTCGTGCATTTCTCATAATTGAACATCTTTCTTTCCCCGTAACTTTTGTTGTATATTTCTTACATACATACCTAATATAAATCTGTCTGCTTTTTTCTCAATACCCCAAATACGAAGGTGAGAATTTGAACGTACAAAGAAAAGAGTAAATGTCTTAATGACCGAACAAATTCAATCACAAATCTACGTGAGATGAATTATAGATACATGGAATAAGGAAAAATGAAGAAAACCAACAAAACACAAATGGGAACAAAAGCGTCCGCAAAGGTTGACTGAAGAGACAAAGGTTGAAGATACACTTACTCTTAACTTGTCGTACGTGAAAAGGAGTGAGTTGTTGATGAAGAAGTTGAATTAATAATTGTTTGAATTCCAATTCCAAATCCCATTGACTTCCAATTTCCACTCACCTTTGTTCTTTTCCCATGGTCGTCTAATAACTCTCTTAACGCCCACCATTTTTTCTATCTACAAACACACACAACATAACAAAATTTCCCTATCATTCATTCATTTATTCATGTATGAGCTTTTATAATGCCAAGATATTCCAAGTCAACTATTTGTATTGAGTGTGATGTGTCTATTAGTTGCATTTTTAGACTTTGAATGAATTACATTTTTATTTTTGGATGGACATGGTTGAAATTGATTAGAAAGATCGACCCCGCTTGGTCAAAATTGAATTTTACCTGTTTATGAAAAGAATGTGATCTTGGGTATGAAGGTTTTGATGTTAGTTATGAATCACATTTGCATTCATACTTGATGTTAATGAAAAACTACTTATTTGAATATGTAGATGTTTCGTTTAATTGTTTAGAAATGTGAGGTTGGTTATGAATCACATTTACATTCCTACTCCATGTAAAGGAAAAGGTAATTTGAACCTATTGATGAAAAAGACTTGAGACTTTAATAACCGAAATAACCGTTTCATCTCATTTTTAAGAAATGTCAAAACAATGTTAATGACAAACTAATTTGAACCTACCGATGAAAAAGATTCAAAATTTTGAAAATTCAACCACTAAAATAGACCCTCCATCTAAATTATTTCATTTGAAATGAAATGTGAAGCACAATTGAATTCCTAATCAAGGTTAATGACAAAGAATAAAGATAAACATAATTCAAACAGAAGTAATTAAAGCTTTTTAAATTATAAAATTAGAAACACTGTTCAATGTACAAGGACGAAATATATAATTTAACTACCTTATAGTTTAGATGATTAGATCTCTAATTTCTTGAGAAATTTGATCATAGCGATCATATTCACATAACATTAGAATCATTATATAGCTTGACTATTTTATTTAATAAGAAAGAAAGAAAGAAGTTGAGATTTCTTTTTTTTAGTACATCAACATTTGAGGTGAGGAGATTTGAACCTCTGACCTCTTGGTTAAGAGTATATGCCAATTACGGTTGAGCTAAGCTCGCTTTGGCAAAGAAGTTAGAGACTTGAAAGAATTGCAGGGTAAAGAATATATTATATTATATAGAACATGAACAAACTACTATTACATTATCATTATGATATATTTTACAGCAAAATTCTGATCTAACCAAGTCCCATTTGAGTGCTTCTTCCTCAAACAAGACTTCCTTAAACTTCATCATCTGCGTTCCAAAATCTAACACTCTACTAGTTACTCAGTTACACAAACAGGACAGCAACAATGGCTGCCTATGATTTCTTCTTTTGTTAAGAAATAATACAAGTTTGGTAGAAGACTTGCAGCTTTTTAATATCATCCGAACCCCGGCTACTAATTATTCTACATCCCATGCCTCTGAAACTTTCTTCTATCCAAGATAGCAACATCGATGAAGTTGGCGTTATTCGATCATGCACGACGGGTTATAGGCTACGTTGGTCACAGCGTATGGAGAATAACTTAGAATGTTGCAGAAATGTTTGTTAGAACACTCCGGATCGTTTGATGTCGCCTATGCTAGGTTGGAGTCTGCATCAAGAATCCTGACTCCTTATTTGGGGTATTGACCTTCAACTTCTCCTTTTCTGCTGCTTCCTTCTGTGCTTTCTTTTTTTCATATTCAAGCTGCTTACAGTTTTCTTCATGCGCTCGCACGAACATCCGCACGAAATTGAACAGTGTAGAAACAACTGGTTCCAAACAAATGCCTTGGATTTCAGTACCAAATATGTGCATCATAGCAGTAATATTCATTGCAATTCTAAGTTGTTCAAGAAGTGGTGCAATTCGATCCTTCGCCGTTGGAGGCAAAGGAAGGGATATAGCTCAGAGGCAGTAGCAAACATACCTTGCTCAAAAGGGCAGCGTGCTGGATCCTCGCCGAAATAAAGAGCCAGTGCATCAGCATTTCTACCCTGAAAATCCCCATAGTTCAGAGAATTTATAATGCTGTTTTCGCAATGTATATCGAAGTCAAAGAAAAGAGCATCATACATACCACATTAGAATAAAGAGAGGCAAGAGACCTCACTTCGGCCTCAGCATGAGAGAGGAAGCCTTTTAAAGTCTGAATGTAATCCAAGTAAACAATGAGATCAGTAACTGACATAACTTGAGAGACACCACGTTTTTACAAGACACGGTGCAACTAAAACTCATAATTTGAAGCCATTCTTAGACAAGGAAATCGACGAGTGAAAGCCAAAAATGATGATCCAACCAGTTAATAATACTGGAACTCAACATCAGTCACAGACTAATGATGATCCGACCATGTCTTAAGCAAACGACATTAGAATTTAAAAAAAAAAACAAAACAAAACAAAACTATCGTTCATTAACTTTAAATAGTACCCCGCAAAAAATTTCGGAAATGGGCCCATCATTTTCTGAATTAGCCAATTCCTGAACAACCTTCTCAAGCCCTTTGCTTATGGCTTGCATTTCCTCTGCCAAATATTTAAGTTGTATCTGCATGATAACCAAACGGTTAGCTACCTACAAAACAACACTGGATATTGGTTACAACCGCACAGGAATGAAAGAAATGAAGAAACAATACCTTCGTAGAACCTTCCAAACTCACAAGGTCCTTTGGAAAATCTAAAAGTTCTGGCAGCTTTTCAGCAAGCACCTGCGATTAATCAGGTAGATATCTTACAAATTAAAATATACATGTATGAAAGATGGCGGAGAGAAGTTCAATTCTCATCAACATATACTTAAAAGTGGCTTTAACAGAATGAAAACTTCAATTTTATTCTTCCCTGCGTCTTTTATTTTCCATTTTCATCCGAGCGTGCAACAAAGAAAAAGGGGTATTAGTAAGTCCACTCTACCAGCCATCTAGAATCTTGTGTGTGCGTGTTAAATGCTATCTTTATAAAGATCTGACAGTCAAATAGTTCTTTATCAGAAAATGGTTTATGGTTCGTGCACAGGGAAGTGTTCGTTCATTGTCACTTTTAGTATTTATTCATGATTTATGTTGAAACTAACTCGCTCGGCAGAATCAGCTAGAAGAAAACCATGTATGCGCATTACAAAAATACCATTGACATGAAAACTATAGCAAACCATTTGTACTAAATGCAGGTTGTAGAGAAGTGTACTTCACAGGAAGAGAAAGGTTTTTGCTGAAATACAATACAAAGAAGACTGCTATACATTGGGGAAGCCTGTAAAAAGATTTTTTGGTTTTTAATAGGAAACTGAGATATATATTTCATACAGACAAAAAAGACAACCTAAGGGCAAGGGTAGCGAGAACCCCTTCCCAAACAAATGAACCAACACAAAGAAGGCCTTCCAATTTCTAATAATCATGGCAAGGCTGTAAAATTATTTGACTAGCAGAATGAATAATGTATTGAACAGAACAGGAGAAGTCTACCTTACATAGATAATGCATGAGAGTCATCTTATTGTTTCTGGCTCGTGTATCAGTGAGTTTGAGGAGACTATCAAGCCGAAATCCAATAGCAGAACCTTCATGATAACAAGACGTCATAAGATCAGAAAACTTGAAGCCTTGTTGATACCATTTAAAAGTTTTAATAATAAAGCAGAAACTGAAGACATTACAGCATAAATAAAAACTTTGACAGCGTACACAATTGTATAGGAGAAATGAGTCAGAACTAGTAAACACTAACACTCGTTAAAATTATATATATCAGTTTCATTTTGTCATCACAAATGGTGTTTTCTTAAATCTCATGCTTAATTCTTAAAGATGCATGACATTTAAAAGAGCTAAATATATGTTTAAATATGATTCTATAATAAATACTTATTGTAATTAGTTTTAACCTTCCCTTTTGAAAGTGAGGCATTTTATATTAGTTCAGAGATTTACCGCAAGTGTCGAGGCAAAAATTTTCAAAATAATGTTTCTCCACCGTCCATACATAGTGTAGATGACAAAAACTGTGATGCATATTTGAAAGGAAAAAGACTCTCTCACCTCTAGCCGTTCCGTGGTTCAAAGCATTACCCAACGAAAGGATAGTTTGCATTACCCTTTTCAACTTTACCGATCCTCTGATCTGACTAGCACATAGAGAAAGGGTTCAAAATGAGAAAAAGTCCAAATGAAGCACCTAGATTAAGGAAATTCAAAAGAATATCACTTGCCTCTTCAGATGCCGAATTGATAGTATTCAGACTATTTCTAAGGTCAGAGACCTAGAAAGTGAAAATAGTGAAATTGATGACAACTGACAAGTAATATAAAAAGAAAAGAGAAAAGGAACAAATTATTAAATAGGTCGTCCCCTCACCTGCGAACGGAATTGTATCTTGAAAGAAAAAACCCTTAGCTTGGACTCTACTCGTGGGACTTTCATCAATTCCAAGAAGAACTGTTGGGGAAAAAGACAGAAGCAGGTTAATTTTTTGTAGGAAATAAATTATCAATAAATAACATGAAAACCAAAACATAAAAAAGAAGGCACTCAGATGCTAAAATAGGATTTTCTCAGGCCATGGTTCAAATAATGATATGGGACATATGGCAAGGGTTGAATTGCATGATAAGTTGGCTATAAAATTAAAACAAAAATAAAAACAAAACAAACAAAAGCTGGATGGGGGGAGAGAAAGAGAGTAACGCATTAACATACTTGTTCGCATTTTCCCAAGTTGTCCTTATCCCCACTGTAACCCTGAACATAAAAACAGAAATTTCAATGTCAGAAAGGAGCAGGGAAGTTTTCAACAAAAATATGGCAGAGATCAAAACAGACCACAAAGAATTAGTACAAACTGAAGGAACTAATATGATTCAGACCACTGAATGTAGGCACTTGCACAGAAGGAAATGAGTACCTTAAGTAATTCTATTTCTTCCTTCGTTGGACAAAACTTGATTAGGTTCTCAACCTGATCCACATCTAATGCCAAGTCATCCAATGCAAGGACTGAACACTGACAATGATAATACCAAAACAAATAATCAGAAACTATGAATGCATTACGATTTCCACATCCCAATTAAGATGTTTAGTATCTTGTTCATATCTTGTTCAAAACCCTCTCTTTGGCTTCAAGAAAGATGCAAATTAATAACTTACCATCATATCAGGCAAAGGAATCTTAACTTTAGAGAGCATAATTTCGCAATTATAGGCCCGTCGAAGTTCAATCTGCCAGAACAAGTAGATAAATGAAACATAAATTGCCTTCAACGAAAATATATAACAATATATCAAGCTCACAGTGTGTTAGCCACAATTTTTATATTTTAACACATATGAAAGGTAGTCATTATTCGATAAGAAACTACTTAATACAAAACTCGGGATCTAAAAAGTAATTCCAAGTTTAAGAATTATAAGTTCAACTGTTACATATTGCAACAAATAAACTAACTACTTAAAACTTTCCAGTATCAATGAGATATTCAATGACATGAAGATAATTATATTGGTATAAACTTAGAGTCAATCTACAAAGTTTAGCAAACAACTCAAATCTTTTGCAATAATTGCATGGCTTCTAATCCATATAAAAAAGAATGTATGGGATGCACTAGTCGACACCTAAATGTAGGATGGTTCACAAATTAAGAAAACTATTTTTTGCACTAACAGAATCCAATCAATGGGATTGAGCTTCTTTAACGGCTAAAATTATGTCAAAACTGGCTTGAATCTTCTGTCAAAGAAATAAATGTGATAATAAGTTTATTTCTTTGATTACCAAATGAACTTTATCTGATTTCGGCCCTGAGGCTCGGCGATTTGAACTTCCACCAGAACCTCCAGAGTCTGAATTTGGTGCAGCTGCAGAGAAAAGACTTTCAAGTTCCGACATGTCAAACTCCGGAGCTCTATCACAAATAGATTAACTAAATTAACAGAAGGAAACTTATTACAAGAGAAAACTAAAATATATGTCACATACTTGGAAGCTTCATCAGTCTTTTGTGTCTCTGCCCATAAGCTTCCTTGCATGGCCCTTGTTAATTTTAACCAGTGGTAAGGCTTCAAATTGGACCTTTTAGGTTGAGACTGGTTTTTGGAGTTCAAACGTCCAAGGCCTCGTCCCTTTGCATTGAATAGAGCACTGGAAGGTGGTCCAGGAATAGAAGGTATGTTGCTGTTATTAATACCAACTTGAGACTGTGAGGAAGTACCATTGACATTTGAAAGTGTATTACCGCAGAGACCTGGAGGAGGGGGTGCAGGTGGAGCATGTGTTGCAGAACCATTCATTGAAAAACCTGGAGGAGGTGGAGCAGGTGGAGTTGATGTTACAACACCTGGACATAAGGTGGATTCGGAATTTGCAAAAGGTGGAGGAGGAGGAGGAGGGGGGCCAGAGACATGCGTTGTTGGAGAAACATCTGGAGCAAGATTAGAAGGGGGTGGTGGCGGCGGCGGCGGCACTATACTAGGACCTAAGGAAGAACTAAGAGGAGGTGGAGGTGGGGGAGGCGGAGGGCCTGGTTCAACCGTCAAGTTCCTAATTATCGTGGTAGAATCCTGTGGTGACAGACTAGGAGGAGGTGGTGGCGGTGGTGGTGGCCCTAAAGACGTGAAACCAGAACCACAAGTAGATGTTGGACTCAAAGAAGATGGGGGCAAGGGTGGGGCTGGAGGTGGAGGTGGGGGATCATGCATGACAGTGATTATAGAGTCCTTCCATGAAGGAGGTGGAGGTGGAGGTGGGGGTGGGGGCACCGATGTTGGCGAGACAACACTAGTGCCCAAGTTAGGGCTAGAACACGATGGAGGAGGGGGAGGGGGAGGGGGAGGGGGTGGGATAATCTTCAAGTTCTTTTTAGGTGACTGAGAAGAAACTAGATGATCACTGGACAAAGAAGATTGAGGAACAATTGGAATTGATGTCTTTGTAGAGGATAATAGTAGTGTTGTAGACGAAGGTTGTGGTGGAGATGGGGAAATTGAACTGTTCGTCCTACTACAAGATGGAGATGTTACTACAAATGAAGGTGAATCAAGATGAGAGAGGGGAGGAGTGGGAATGGAAAATGATTCCTTAGTACAGGAAGATGGGGATGATCTTAATAAAGGAGAAGAAGAGGCTATCGAAGGTAAGCTCTCGTTAAAAGAGGGTGGGGACTTCCCAGGAATAAAGGTGGGTGTTGGTTGTAATGAAGCTGGTGATAATTGACTTCTCCCCCGTGGTGTGGTTTGAGACAGTTGAGAAATCGATGATTTAATAGGTTTCAAAGAAAGTTGGTGAAGTGACAACGGATCAGGAATGGTTGAAGTTGACTTGGTGGTGGAAGAATTTTCTAATGTAGAACTTGGCTCTAATGGCAGCGAGAGAGGCAAAATAGGAAGGTTACTGGGTTGAATATCTTTAGGTGAATCTGGAACACTTCTAGTCAAGCGAGCAGATGATGGTGAAGATATTGTCACTGGATGTATGACTTCGTTACTACTTGATTTGGAATGATCGTGTAATAAAGCTGTAATGCCAAGAGCTGAGGGTGCACTATGATATCTTAATATTGGGCGAGGTGAACCTTGCACAGAACTACGGAAGGAAACTGGTGTAGACAAGGAAGGTTGGGGTATTCGTTGGGTAATGATTTTAGTCTGAGGGGATAGTTGGAGAGCAACCTGTAATTCTGGGGGTTCAACCTCTGATCTCACTGAACTTGCAGCATGATATAGTTCGGAAGAAGTCTGAGATTGATTTGTTTGTATCTTCAATGGGGGACTTCCAATGATGTCTTCAGATGTCTCTGATTCCGAGATTAGTTTTTCAAAAGATAAGTCAAGCAACTGGTTTTTCTCTAAAGAACCGGAACTAACCAGTTTCTCTTGAAGTAAATTCGAAGCTGTTATTTTCTGAAGCACATTAAGAGCTGCATCTGCCTTTGGGCTTAGCCAGTCCACATTGCTAAAGATCTCTTGAACTCTAGCAAATGCTTCAATCGGAAGACCATCTTTTTCCTCAATATTTGGCAATTCAATTGAAATAAGTGATGCGTTAGCATCCATCTCTGAGAAAAGAACCTTCATCCAAACACGACTTATTTAGTCTTGGGAAGATAAACACAGGAAAGAAATAGTAATAATAGAAGAAGAAAGAAGGAAAACCGAGAAACATATTTACCATACAGAGGGAGAAGGGGGATGAAACAAAATTAGTAATTGAACATACCTCTGCTCTGAAATCCTTTGGAAATTGATCCTTTGCATGCCATAGGATATCAATGTCATCACGGTTAAGCATCAAAATATTTGACCTTATAAATGCCGTATTAAACATAACTCGAAACACCATCTCCTCCCTTTCCAGATCATTATCCAAACTTATACATTCAAGAACAACATCACCTTGAATATGGCAATGGATATCAATTTTAACTAGTTCACAATCTACCTGTAACAAAATATGAAAGAATTACAAAACAGCCAGCACCTACAAACGGGCAACAATACACATCCAAAAATAGTGCAGACTTCCCACCACAGATAAAAAACCAGGAAAGTTTCCTTGCGAAGTAAAATACAAATTTGTCTTCTTTTACCCAATAGGCACTTACTCCAATGAAAGACTAGTTATATGATCCCAGCCACATTAAAACTATTAAGACGTTTTAAATAAAAGAGAACAGGACAATTTTCAAAAAAAAAAAGAAAAAAAGAGAGAACAGGACAAAAAAGCAGAATCTAATTGTTCAAAATTTTACCACCTACCACAGGTCTATATGGATGAACGTGTAACCTAGAACTAAACAGAAAAACATTTAAAGAAAGAAATGTCGATCAACAGAAATTAGTAAGTCCTGGCATTGAAAAGACACGATGAACGGACAAAACAACTCCCAAAAGAAAGAAACTTTTCGATAAATAAAGACAGAGAAAATTTTCAATAAATATAGACAAGAAATAAGTGGGCAATATACTCTCAACCCTCTGTTTAAAGGGAAAAAAGTAGTCACCTGCTTATACTGACGAACAAGTTTACTCTTTTTGGGGGTTGAGAACAATACTTTGGAAGTTCGATCAGCAGCCATAAAAGGATCCTGTCCATATATCCTAAATATTGGTCGGCAACCACCTTCCCCATCCATATTAGGAATAAATCTAATAATTATGCAGTCTAGAGTAAGCGCCCTGTCAAGCGGAGGCCATTCTGATGCCACATTTCTTCTTGACACATATTGAAGATACCTCAATTGTGAAGGCAATGGATTAAGAGGTGCCATCAACTGCAAAAGCTCCCGAGGTGCTTGCTTGTAAATCATGTCCAAAGTTTTCTGCTCCCCAGCATACTGCTTCCTGTAAATCAGAAGAGCAGCCAACATGAACGCCAAGACTGGCCACCCCCCTCGTTCACAGTGCATCAAAAGTACATTCTGTTGCCCAAGTGAGAGCCAGCTTTCACTTGATCTTAAGAAGTGGTGGACCATCTCCATAGTGAGTAGAGGGCAGCCTTCATATTGTCGAGGATAGTCCATGACAGTCATATCATACACAGATAATATATTTGTAATCAGGCTTTGACCCTCCCCCTCTCGGAAATTGAACACCATGAATGAAGCGTCGGTGAGACTATCGCGAAGTTGTCCCACAATGCCTCCAATATAGACTTTATAATCCTCTTCTTCCAAAACCTCCGTTGTAAAGCAGCAGTCGAAAACTGCACATACATTCACTGGTTTTACCCACTTCCCAATCATCTATAATCAATCAAGACTACACATGTATTCACAAGTTCGAGAGGAAAAGATTAAAAACTTTGAAATATCCATTCAATACTCACAGTTTAATGCACAGAGAGTTTTGGGGTGGTAAGGGATGTGAAGTTAAGGCACTGAATTTGCAGTATCTTTAAGGGGAAAAAAAGTGGAACGTACACAATCCCAGCAAACCAAATGCAGATACAATAACAAAGTTAAAACATGAGAACAACTGTAACTTAAAAGGAAGGAGGAGGATAATTTGTAGTCTACACAACAGCGAGCTCCAAGAAATTATAGCCGAGGGGTTGCATCTTATAACTCGAAAGAACAACTTTCAAATGGGGACAACTCAATGATTATAAAGGCCCACAAATCCAGCAGCTATAGTAACTTTTAGTGATAAATCATCATGTAAAATACCAGAACTAATAACCCCTTCACTATGCAGAATATGAAATGAAAGATAATGTTAAATTCTTGTGAAAATCCACAGTCCCATTTACTTTCGAACCAAAAATACCAAACTTCAATCAACAGTTAACCTAAGTAGGACATACCATAAACCCTTTCGGATATCTCCAAAAGCCCGTCCGGTGGCTTCCGATAAAAGAACTTGCGAAATAAGGCCATTGTGAAATTCGGCTCGAGATCCAAATAAGAAGAAAAACAAAGCTCCTAAAAATGAAATCCCCAATTTGAACCCGCATTACGAAGACACATTGCAGCTAATTTCGCCCTCACGGATCACCAAATTCTCTGAGAGAACGCCATGATTGTGTATGGCAGAGAGTGTAAATTCCGGAACCAAAATGGAAATGGATTTTTGATTGGCCTTGAAGGGAACACTTTCTCTCTCGGTGAGGGCCGTTGTTGCCGTCACGTTCACACTTGATGCCCCATGGTGAAAAGAAAAAAGGGAATTGACTTAGCTTTCAATCAATTCAAGCTCCTCCCATGTCCGAGAGAACAAAACAGAAAGAACCAGAAGAAATTGAAGAACAAAAAGAGAACAAATATGAAATTGTAGTTTGGGGTTTAGAGAGAGAAAGTGGCGGAATATTCCAGCAAAATTGGTTAACGAAACAAAGAAGAATTGACAAGAAAAATACTGTAATCAAAGAAGAATTGGATATGGCGGTTGTTAATGGAGGATCTCAGGTTTGTCTCTATCTATCTTCTCTTTGTCGCGCTCTCTGTAATTTTTTTCTTTTTCTTTTTCTTCTTGTGATTCTATAAATTAATCAATGTTAATTATGATGATAATGATGATTATGTTTTTGGATTTTTTGGATTTTTTTTTACTTTTTTTTCCCTTTTTGTTCTTTGCGTAAAATACTGAAACAAAATGATCTAAGTTAGATGAGATCTGTACTTGTTCGGCTTTTGACACGTGCGTTCCTCATGCACATTAAAATATGCGCTGTATTAGATAAAAACATATGTCGGTTTTTTCAAAAAAAAAACATATGTCCGTTAAAATACCATTTTAGTTTTATCTCAAAAAATAATAATAATAATAAAATATCATTTTAGTTTTTTTTGGGTTTTATCTCATTTTAATCTGTATTTTAAATAAAATTTGTCCTTCAAAACTCCAAGAGAGTAGGGATCAATTGACATAGTGCATGTGCTTATGGCCGAGAGGTATTGGTATGAATCTCCCGATCTTATATTATATAATTCAAAAAAATAGTCCTTCAAAAAAAAATTATCAAAATCCAACAAAAACCCACGAAGTTTGTGGTTTGAATCCTCCACCTTATATATTGTCAAAAAAAAATTATCAAAATATTGATTAAATCATGCTAGTAATTTCTAATGCAATCAAGATTTTATGTGAATTTTTCAAAATTTATAAAGATAAAATTAAATATTATCGTTCAAATGTAATGTAAATTGATTGTTGAGACTAATTTTAAAATTTTATAAAAGTACACGGACTAAAATTGAATATATATTTAAATAATGTTTTAACCCACTTTGTTTTACTGATTTAAATATAATATTTCATCGATTTTAGCATAATTCACGAGTTAAAGAGATTTAATTTGTACTTTAAAAAAATACATGTAATTTTTTGTTTGGTGGTTAAATTCCTTGCCTTACGTTTATTAAAGATAAATTACAACATATTGATGCCATGTTTATGGTTTCTTTCTCATAGAAATACAAATATATATAAAAAAAAAAATTATACAACGGTCATAACTTTTTTTTAGTTCAATAACATTTGATGTGGATAATTTCGAACTTATAACTTCTCAGTCGTAGATATATGTCAATTACTCATCAACTATGCTCACTTTAGCTATATTCTAATTTTTTTTTTTTTTGTTCTATATTTTCAAAATTATACTTATACACCAGCTTTGTTTTAATTTATTTATAAACCCATTTTAAATTACAGCCAAAAGATTATTAAAATTTTGAAATAAGCATTTTTAACTTTTTTTTTAGCAGACATATTTAAGAATAATAAAACATAGACACACACGAAATGAAAACTTATTGTTCAAAAACATCCAACAAAAATAAAGTCGTTGTTTTTTTTTTTTTTTTTTGACACAATAATAGGCATAAACACCTAAAGAATATGATTCAAAGCTAAGCAAACAGTCCACTAATCTCCACTCAACGTAGCTAGATGTCAAACCGCTATCAACTTCTTCCAACATGGGCACTGGTTTCACTCCAAGCTGGCTCATCATCACCACCAAAACGTCACAAGCTCATAGACTCAGACCTCTCCAGTACTTGACCAAACACGACAAAAACGAAACCATGCTGCACTCATCTTGCCACCACACCAAACAAATATAAAGTCGTTGTAAAAGACTTAATTATGTAACAAAAAAAATATATTTTTTTCATGAAAAGTCTGTTTTATTTTAATAAAATATGTAAAAAAAAAAAGTGATATATATATTGGTTTAAAAACAAAATTAAAAGAGGAGAAAGAAAAAAGTAAAGAGAAGAGATGTTTGGTGATGAGAAGTCAAGAATATTCTTCAAATCACATGGGTAGGGAATTAGGCAATGACGGAATAACAGGGATTGTTATATAGCAAAGAAAAAAGAAAGGTGGAGTTTGATGTGCCCCAAGTCCCACCACTCAATGATTATATGCATACCAACTGTTTGTTTAAAGTACCCAAATGGCCAAATCAGTCAAATTTCATATGATATTTTCTTTAGTTCAACGATCGCAGATGTAAGGATCGAACCATTGACCTTCGAGATTGTAATTGATGTCTTATCTAATGAGTTATGCTCGGGCCATTGACATTTGGCTTTGCTCTATCTTTATTTCAAGCCTGGAACTTTATAAGTGTTGAAAGTCAATTAAAACCACAAACTAACCAATGAAAGCATTGAACTTTGCAATTTGAGTCAATGAAAACCAACGAATGAATAATTATCACCTAAAACTTTAAATTTGTCTCAACTTATACCATTCATTAAATCTTGTTACAAGACTTCGAGTGTACAAGTGCGAGGACTCGAGATTGTCATTTTATATTGTATATGTTACTAACGAATGGAAAAATATAGTCAAATGCATTATGTTTTAGCTCGTTTGTATCTAGATCAACATTTAAAAAAAATGTTCAAAGAATACTCGTAAAATATAACTACAGCTAGGGGAGTAACAAGATCTTTGTACATAATTTAACTGGTTTTTTTTTCTTTTCTTTTTTTTTTTTTTTTGAGAAATCAACTTACAAAAGTGAAAAATAGTTAGGTCAAATGGTGACTACAAATAGTTAGGTCAAGCATGTCATATAATCTACATATGTCATTGCATTTGTTTATGTTGGTGTTTCAAATTCTTTATTAAAAAAAATGCTGGTATTTCAAATTTTAGTAACGTGGAGGTGGTGATTCGCCAAAGCAAGCATAGCTCAACGGTAATTAGTATGTACCTTCGACCAAGAGGTTAGATGCTCGAATCTCACCTCCTTATTAACAGCAATTTGTAGAATGTATGATATTAATTATAATCAATACTTTTCCTCACTTAAAAGTTAAATCCATGTATACGTACATGGAAATATTAAACAATTATTCTAAATTTACAAATAAGTTGACAAATATATTGGGGAAAAAAATTATCTCGTTTTACTTTATACAATAAATATTAAATCCATTCATTGAACCTTTTCTTTACTGCTTGGTTTAAAACGTTTCATTTACTAACTGCTATACGAGAACGACTGCACCACCACCCATTTAATGCTCTGTTGATATTTTCGATCGGTTTCGAATACATTTTGATTTAACTGTTTTTCAAGAATACATTTTTTAAAAACCATTTTGTATAAAAATTGTTTAAAATTTAAACACTCATATGTTTGGTTACACTTCCTCATAAATGTTTTTATACACACGTTATTGTTTACTTAAAAGGTCTTTTTTAAAAAAGTTAGTTTTAAGCGTGTCGAGAATCTCACATTGAAAAGATTGGTGGAGATCTCACAATATATAAGCTATAATGGTCACTCCACTCATTGCCAATTGGTTTTGAGATGAAAGCCCATGTAATATAATATGGTATCAAAGTTCATTAAACCCAAACGGGTATTCGGTCCATTAAAAAGAAATCCATTGGTGGGCGTTTCTCTCAAAATTGTTTATTTATCAATCTCATTTTCTAATAATTCATTTTTAGTGGTTTCCCAACACTAGAATTTTTTTCAAAATGATTTATTTTCAAAATTAAACACTTGAAAAGTTAAACCAAACACACCATCTTTTTTTTACATTAAAGTTAATTATATGTCTAATAAAGTTTACAAATTAATAAATTTAGATTTTGTCCATAAAAAGAAAAAAAAAACAATAAACTAGTGTGTGTATATAAGAAATAAAAATTAATATATATATACGAACAAAAACAAAAAATTACTCTCAAATACTTTGAATCCAAATTTGTTTGAGATCGAATTAAAGATGGATATAAGAACTATAAATTTGACAAAGTCGAAGTAAATAATAAAGAACACATGATCCTCGTTGACATGAATTCAAAACAGAGTCCAACCACGGATCTCCACCATGACTATTAAAACTACAAATAGTATGATATTGTCCACTTTATAACAATGAAGATACTAATGTCCACTTTGGACATAAGTCCTCATGACTTTGTTTTTGGTTCACCCCAAAATGTCTCATACCAATGAAGATACTTGTCCTCCCTTATAAACTCACAATGTGGGACTTTGGTCGCACTCCCAACAATTGACTACTTAGGCTCATATAACTTATTTGTTCGGTACTTGAGGATTGATGGGAGTGCGAACACATCATTTTTCGTGCATAAATTTAACAAAAAAATGTCTCAATGGGTCTTTTTTAAACAAACTTCAAACTTTAAGACTTAACTGAAATCTTTACATGTCAATTACCTTATGTTCACTGAGACAATTTAACAATTTAACCAAAATAATATTTATATACGCCGAATAATCATTTTTTATATCTTGAGTACAAAATCAAGACCTCAATATTTTAATGGAAAATTTGGGAAGCAAAATAAAGGAAATGCACGAAATGACATATTTGGTAAATAAAAAAACAAAAAAAGAAACATTTTTCTAAAAGCAATTGGAATTGGAGGGAATTTTAAAATGTAATAATAATTCGAGCACACAGAAATTAAATCATTGAGTCCAATCCAATTTCATTATCAGTCATCGACATCAGATTGAAAATCATAAATACCTTCAAATTATTGAGCCACAATTCTCCATTATCAAAGACGACGAAGTTATTGAAGTTTTTAATCAACATGGAGAAATCTCGTGAATTGCAGAACCAATCCAACACGCCATTAATATTCTCACTCCATTTTTCTTCTCTGCAATCGAAAAGCCTTTCAGTTTCTTCTCTGTCACTTCGTTTTCGAATTTAATATCCTCCCTGATCCTTTATCCATTCGAAGTATTCACATTCTCTCATGAATCCACTCTTTAAATCCCACGAATTTTCTGAATCCTCCAACTCGACGGGCCGTCTCTTGCGTGTGGTAGATATTCTTCGGGAAGAAGACGGCTGCGGCGGCGGATTTGCCGGAGATTCTGGTATGTCTGATACCGGAGAGCGCCTGCCGGAGGAGTCTGCGACTGTTCATTGTTTGTCGCCCCGGCGGATTGTTGCGAGGTGGGTGGCTTCGTTCCGGCGACCGAAGCGGAGGAGAGCGGTGGAGGAGGTTAAGGGAGAGAAAGAGGGCGGAGATTCTGATGATCGGTTGAGATGTAGTAGGTGCTTGAGGAATGGAGTTGACGGCGGCGCTTCGTCGTCTTCACCGACGGAGATTGTAGGGTCTGGTGAGTGAGTATGATTTGAATTGATCTGTGCTTGCGTTTTTAAGCGATTGAATGATGTTCTCTATATCGAGACCATTTCGAATTGGCAAAGCTATTGTATTTATCGATGTCTGATTGCATTGATTGAAATTATAATCGAAACGATTAGGCACTGAAGAAATGGTAATGTTGTTATGCTGAATGGATTGTGCCAAGCTATCACTGGCAATTCGTGTAACAATCTAAAACGGAATAGTTCATAGAGTTCATAAGATATCAAATATTTGATTGAAATTATTTCAAACGCACTTATTTCATTTGATGAATTATGCCCAGGGGAAGTGATTTCTCATTTAGAAAAGGGTTCATAATGGTTTGAGCTTTCTACATCTCTATTTTGTAGTTGTATTCTCTTATGTTTCGAATTTTCTTGTGTAAATTCACAGGACTGAGTAGGAAAGAAGACACATCATTCAACTTGGGAGTTGGGTGTAGTTTGTTGTATCTTGTACTTGCGAGTAAAAATGAACTTTCGAAAATGGTAGATTTGCGGAGACAAATGGAACTTTTTCTTCAAGATATCAAAGAGGAGCTTGGAAGAAAAAACAATCCATTTGAGCCATTCCGCTTGAATACAGATGTGGCGTGTTCCTCTACAGATTGCCACGAAGGTCCTTGCTCTACCAGCCAGCTTTCATATCAGCAAGATTTTTCATCTCAAATTGTATCTGATGCACAATCAACTGTACCAAATCATTCCCGGAAGTCATGTCTGCACGAACAAGGAGAATGTCAGGAACGGATCGACGAACTGCAATCTGAGTTTGAGGCCGAGTTAGAACGTTTGCAGCTCCACTTGGAAGTTGAAAGTTCTTCTGGACGCATAGAAGAGCTAAGAATTAAGGTATATCAGAACAGACTCAAATTTCTAAGTTACTTTCTTTTTCCAGGTTGATTTGATGGGTCTGGTTGGTTTGGTAATGCTCACTCTTAAAGTTATTGCAGTCTTCACAAGATTGTGAATAATATCAGTAATGATTTTCCCATGTGTTAGTTGATCTCATAACTTTTTTGGAGATTTTGACCAACAACTACTCACTAGGTTGGACTTTTTGCTATAACACTTGAGTTGGTACTGCTCCAGTTCTGAGAATAATGTAGATGATAACATGATTCTTTTTAGATCAATAACAAGTGGGAGTTGGAGGACTTAAATATTTGATCTCTTGATTGAGGATATGTACATTATTCAGTTGATGCTCCGGTTGGCTAGATGATAACATGATTTGAGGAATAGTGCTCAAATATGTGAACAATGAAGCTTCATTTGGATAAGTAATATCTTTGTGATAGGATGTCATAGATCTATGGTAGTTCATGATTGCTCATCCTACTCAAAGTTAAAAACTGGTGGATGGATTTATAAACCAACATCACCACATTGGTTCTTTAATTTCATGGAGTAAAATAGTTCCTTATGATTTATCAGATCTGAGGGGATGAATATCTTATATTATTGACATACTATAATGGTAATGCTGTGTTCTGTTGTATATTCAATTCTTGACTGCAAGTTCTGAAACTCTGTTATGTGAAATGACAGACTGCAAACAACACCAACTCTACAAGAAGCTGCTGTCTGAGTTCTGATGAAGTCGTTGATCTCCAAGAAGATGGCACTGAGAGGCAATGTGGAGTTGCTCCTATTGAACTCGAAAGAAAGTTGCACGAACTGCTCGAAGCTAGACAGGAAGAACGAATAAAAGAACTCGAAGGCGCTTTAGAATGTGCCAAGCAGGAAGTTATTGATAAAGAATCTGAGGTTTCTTGGTGGAAAGAAACTGCTAAAGTTATTTCTAAGCACATTCCAGCTCATTCACGTCTTAAACTTGCTTCTCAACATGGTCAGCTTCAGCTACTTCGGTAAGCATCGTTCTACAATTTACAAAAGGCTTTTAGAGAGACTAATGTTATCAAGATGATAAGGGATGGCGAATCGAGTCTTTGTGTCGTAGCTTGTAAGGGGGAAATTTTTGGTACGGCGGGAGTACCTACTCTTTTTTTTTTCCTTGTTATTAATTTTAAATCCATGAGTGTTTGGATTAGTTTGCACACACCTAAACTATTATCACAAGACAACTGTCTGATACTAGTGTTTTGGTTGTTGAGATAACTCGTAAGATATTAAATCTTAGATAGGTGACCTCACCATAGCTTAAACTTATTCTCTACTCTTTTTGTCTTTACGAGTAATATTTAATTTTAGTGGACTTCACGTCATTTCTTGAATTATAATGACGTGACAAACAATTAATGTAAGGAACATCCATACTCTTCAGCTAGAAAATAACTTTTAGACAATGTTTTTTTTCTCCACTCCCTCTCTCTCTATTGTCAAAGTCTACATTCCACGTATGGAAAGGAGTGTTATTCCAATGCATATTTACTTTAATTTGAGTAACGTGTTTGTGACCAACCTTTGTCGAACACCGTAATACTTGTGTAAATTGAATACAAGTCTGAGCCTTGTTCGTGTCCTAGATTTCTATAAAATAACATGTCACAATATTTGTGTCCATATCCATGTGCTTGTCTATACTCTAATAAACCGTTCGCAAATTTGATTACTAGTGGGACTCAACCCAAATCTACTAAAGTCAAGATGAAATTTGAAATAAGATCTATTAGATTGTCACATTCATGCACCTTTGAATTATGTTCATTTAACCAGAAAGGTGATGTTCCTTCCAACTTCCAATCATGATGAAAAGGATTTGAAACATGCCGAAAGCAGCCCTGTGGTTTACTTTATTCTGAAGATGCGCACCAAAGATGAACAGAGTGAAAGAATAGTCAATTCAAAAATCACAACAGACAACAAAATCAGATTCCTTCTTATCTTAATTTGGTAGTGTCCCATTGCAAATTCTCTTGCTAATTGTCTGAAATATTTGGAATTTTGTTCAAATTTGAATGCTTCTAGGGATGCGAAAATTCGAGTCTTGGGTCCTGAAAATGCAAGAATTTGTGCTTAGTTTTTGGTTAAATTACCTTTTAAAACTTTATTATACTTCTTCTCTAGATTCGATTTGATCCTTTTAAAGTTTGGTAATTGTCATTGTCTTTTGACTAAAATTTTACTAAATGTCTCTGTCGTTGGTGAGAATTAAAGAAATTTTAATATATATATATATTTATTGTGGTTGCTCTTTGGAAGGAGCCATAAAAATCTAATGAACATCATTGGTTTCACTTCCGCCTTCCTCATTTCTTTCTTTCTTTGTTCTTTTTTCTTTTTTTTTTTTCAATTACAAGTTTGGTCTCTAACTTTTAGGTTGTTCGATTTGGTCTTCAAATATTAAAAAATTTCAAATAAGTTCTTAAACTTTCAATTTTGTATATAATAGGTCTCTGTACTTAAAAAAGTATTGAGATGGTTCTTAAACTTTCACTTTTGTGTCCAATAAGTCTCTTAACTTTCAATTTTATGTATAATAAGCTATTGACTTACTTGACATTTTTCAAAATTTAAATACAAAATTGAAAGTTTAGGGTTCCAATAACCATAAAATTCAGCTAAAGCGAGCTCCGCGGGACATGTACTCTCGACCACAGAAGTTTGAATTCCCCCACTACTAAAAAATACCATAAAATTCAATTTTATATATAGTAGATTGGTTAATTTTTAAAAATCTCAAATACATGATGATTTATTAGACACACAATTGAAAGTTCATAACCTATTAGATACAAAATAAAAAATTCAAAGATCTATTACTATTAGACAGCTTTAAAGTCTGAGGACTGAATTGACACGACCTTGATCGTTCAAATAATAAATTTGTAATTTAACTTTTTATTTATTTATTTGAATGATGTTGTACAAATTTATCCAAAATATGTTATTTGAAATTGTGTGGTTTGACTGATGGGTACATTCAATTAAAATGTAACATCACATAACCCATTTGTTGGATCTTCAAATAACTTGTAAACTTATAATTTTTTATACTTTTTCGATTTAGAAAAATATCATGGATTATTAAATTGAACACGGATTAAACTTTAGAGCAAGATTGACGTGTGTATTAATTAAAATATAAAGTTGGCAATGAAAATTTTAAAGGCCACCCAATAAAGAAAAATCAAATTTAAAAAAAAAAAAAAAATCAAAATTACTACCGTCCATCCAATCACATTAGAAACTATTAAGTGATTAAATAGTTCTTTAAAATGGGCCTTTTGAATGATTTTGTCAATTTTTTTGCAATATTAAAAAGAAAAATGTCGGTAGTCCCATTTATTATTATTCTTTTTTTCTTTCGCTGGTTAATGGTATGACTTGAAGAGAGGCTGACGTCCACAAATTAAACTTCTCTCTCTATAGTATCTTTTGATAAATATATTATATAAAGAGAAAAAGGCATTGAAAAGTATTATATCATTTAAAAATTTCGTTAGAAAAATATATATTGATAAGAGATAAGAGTTCGCATTTTTTCATGAGAATGAGATTCTTTTTCAATTACTAAAAGAATAATTGTTTGGTATATTTTATTTATGGGAAGATAAGATCACAATGCATGTATGGTAATTATAATAGGAAAAGAATTCAGACTCACAAAATGAGAAGAAACTCAAGGAAGTGTACAAAAAAGGATTGAGATAAACTTAATAAAGTGATTTCTTTGAATGGTCAAATATTTAAAGAGGAATAGTTGAGGTATAAATTTAAAATCGATATTTCAAACCTTGTTTATTCTATGATGAAATATTAGACACCTTTTGATCATTGTTTTGATTTATTTTATGTTTTAAAAATTAAACTTATTAACATTGTTATAGGTGATTTTGGACACACAGATGGACAAGGAGCTGATGAGGACAATCGGACAGAGGTAGGACCAAAAGACCGACCCAGATGAAGACTGGACCAACGGGTCAGGCCAAAATGGCCCGACCCATATGGTCGGCCTCGGCAAAAGGCCGAGGCCGACCATTCGGCCCGTTTGCGCGGGCCGAGCCCGGTGACCTCTTTTTGGTCCCTGATGCCCCGAATCGTCCCGGTTTCGCCTGGTTCGTCCCGAAACACCACAGAATTCCTAAAAACCCTAGGAGGGCAAACATGTATAAAACCCCCTCTTCACCACGGAAGAAGGGTTCCGAAACTCGATTCTTGACTCTCCCCTTTACTATCTGTAGCTTCTCCTCGGTTTTCTGACTTAGACATCGGAGGCGGTGTGGCCTACACCACGCCGGTGTGCAGCGGTTTTTGCTGGTCTTGCAGGTCACGTCTTCCCCAGTTTCTACAAATTCACTGTTGGTGTCACATGAAGGTCAGGTGAGTCTTCTGTCCGGATTTTGGCATCAACAAACATTACTTTTACTTATATTTTTATTGATTTATTGGGATCTTTCTGAACATATTTTAAAACACGAGCCAAAATTTGAAAACTAAAAAAATGTAGTTTTAAAATATGTAGTTAGCCATATTTTGAAAAGCTTTATATCAAAAAATGGTGAGAAAACAAAGAAAATTCTAAAAAATATATAGCAAAAAACAGACACAATTATCAAATGGTGCTTAAAAATTTCACTTATATTTTGAATGGTATGATATTGACATTAAGTTAATAGAAGACAAATGCTTGATATTTATTTATTTATTTTAGAAGATAAACAAAAGACGAATGCTTGATTAAATGGGCCAATCTACAACAGTTAAGTTAAAAAATCGATATTTAAAAAACAAAATAAAATAAAATTTCGACCAGGTGACATAATTTGGTAGTGAATTGGACCATCACAAATTTTGATAGAGTAAAACCAACCAAACCATACACCAAAATATATTTGCATATAAATATCAATCAATAATCTATATTAATTTGACTATCAAACATGTGTCGCTTAATTTAACTGTTATTTGACTAAACAATGGAGACTAAATTAAAGGTTGATTCAAACACACATACACGATAATTAGGATCTCTACAATTCTTAAAACAAATAATAGTAAACACGATGTTTAAAATTTAAAAAAAAAAAAATTACTACTTTTCTAAAAAAAAATAATAATATCTAAAAGTGATTCAAATTTATGATATGTTAGTTGAAAATATAAGAAGTTAACGGTTAAAATATGCGTAGAGTCTTTGATGTTACTCTAAAACATCATCCGACCGTTAAAATATAAATGAAACGATGGTTAGGCTCTAGAGATTATCATATTTCAAAACTTCAAGCGAAGTGATAGGCAATGTGACATTAATAATAATAATAATATTAAGAAAAGAAAAAGTGATAGGTAATTTGACAGATAAGGCAGCATCAAAATAAAATATATATCCAAAAAGATAATCGAGAGAATCTAGACCGTCAAAAGGTACATTAGATAAAGCGACGGTGGAGATGGTTTTGTGACCTGAAAAAGGGGGGAAAATAGAATATCAACATTGTTTAGGGGGCTCGCGTCAGAAACCCTAATTGGCACATACGTGTCCGGTTGAAACGTGATGCTATAAATTGGTCTCGTCCTCTTGACTCGTACTCTCCTCCTTCCTCCCGTTTTCCTTCCGCTTCCACCGAAATCCCACTGTAGAACACAGAAGAAGAAGAAGAAGAAGAAGAAGAAGCCCGGTAGCTGTAGAAGAAAGAAATCTTCAGCCATGTCGGACGAGGAGCACCACTTCGAATCCAAGGCCGACGCCGGAGCCTCCAAGACCTACCCGCAACAGGCCGGAACCATCCGGAAGAACGGCTACATCGTCATCAAGAACCGTCCATGCAAGGTGATTTCGTGCTTTTCTATCTCGATTTGTTGTGTTCGTTGCGATGATTTGATTTTCTCGTTGTGTTGATAGTCGGATGCTTTTTTTAATTATTTTGTTTTGGTGGTGTTTAGGTTTGGGTTTTGGATCGGGCGTTTTAGATCTTTCGTTGATTTGAGATTTTTGTTTTGTCTGATTACTGATTGTAATCGTTTTTGTGCGCTTTATTGCATATGATTTGGCGGACGTGGACGGTGAAAAAATTATTCTGTTTTTGAGGGTTGTATTAGGAGAAATTGATGAATCTGATGTTGAAATTTCATTATTGATTATACCGATCGATATTTGTTGAGAGTTTTGAGGTTTTGTCATTATGGTTTAGAAGAGTCTCTTGATGGTTGAGTTTTGTTCGGTCAACGATTAATTTTCAGTGTACTATTTTTCTCATCCACCCTCTATGGGAGGACGCTGGCGTGTACTATGTAGCTGTAGTTGAATCCTGATTTTGTCCCGAAGAGATAGGTGTCTCGGTGTCATACATATCCCATATTTGGTATTTCCATGTCATAAGCCCACATGAGGCGTCTGTGTTTATTGAGATTATTATTGCTACCTTTCATTATTGTCAAATAATCAGTGAAAAAGTCTAACTCTGGCTCATAGAAGGTTATATCGAATAATACTGCTAAGTTATATTTATGGGCATTGAAGTAGACAAGTGAAAAAGTCTTCCTTATTGGAATCGTACTTTCTAGGCAAATTTTCTGTGTTTTTAATCCCATTGTTTTAATTTTGTTCTCTGGTTCGCATGTTAATGCAGGTGGTTGAGGTTTCAACTTCTAAGACTGGCAAGCACGGGCATGCTAAGTGTCACTTTGTGGGAATTGACATCTTCACTGCCAAGAAGCTCGAAGATATTGTTCCATCATCTCACAATTGTGATGTAAGGAGTCTATTATCTAGCTTGTGAATCATTTGGCTATATTTGATTTACATGTTTCACTGATGGTTCTATTTCATGCTTTGTAGGTGCCTCATGTTAATCGTACTGATTATCAGCTGATTGATATCTCTGAGGATGGATTTGTGAGTAATTTGGTTATATGAATTTGTTTGAATTAAATTGGTCTTTCAGATTTCTACAAACTCATTTGTAATGTTAAATATGTTTGTTTAGATATCTAGATTTCTTTGGAAATCTTTGCATGTTTCAATGTGTTTTTATTTTTATAATCAATTCTAGAAGTGAATCTCGTTTTTTTGGTGTCTCTACTTGCATTCGTCTGAATGGGAAGGAGTCTTGCAATTGGTTGTAGTCACATGTTATCTTTAGGAGGGGAACTTTGAATTTTTTTTGGTAAGAGACCGAACTTTGATTGAACAAATGAAAAAATATAAGGAAATTCAAAAGAACAAGATCAAGATCATAATTACAAAAGGCCTAGTGACCGATGCCCACAAGGAAGTATTAAGCCCGACAACCTCCTAAACTTCCTCACCCGTCTATCCAACTCCCTAAAGATCTATTATTCCTCCAAAGCCAAACACTCAACAACACAGGAAAAAAAAAAAGTCAGCCAGTACATTATGCCTCTCTCCCTGAAGGAAGGATGCTAAAGTACGTCCTTCAACAGTCCTTGCCCATCTTTGTTACATGGTCCACTAACACTGAATGAACTCGTATGATCCTAAAGATAGTTAGCAAACTGGCATTCTCACAGTAAATGATACAAATCCTCCTCATGCCTTGGAAATAAATGATCAAATATTTGTGTGAAGGATCCAAAAGCAAGCGTAGAAGGAAGCAATGAATTGTTCACATATGCTGCGGCATGTAAAGCCTATTTCATCACTTGATTGACGTTTTTCTTTTGCTGCAGGTGAGTCTTTTAACTGACAATGGTAACACCAAGGATGATTTGAGGCTTCCAACTGATGATAGCCTGCTCACTCAGGTAAACACATATGGACCTTATTAGGGCTAGTAAGATTCTCCATGCACTTGACGTAGTTGTGTTGTGTATTTACAAAATTGATGTTATTCCGAGCTGGCATCATTCTCGATTTTCTTATATTATTATTTAGCTCATTTTTCAATCTTTTTTGTTAGAGGGAACCTGATTCCATATGTTTTCCATGTTTAATATTCTGTTCTTGAGATATTGTGAAGATATGGCCATATGGGTTTTTATTCTCAACATTCTGTTTTTGTGATGACTGATGATCTCTTTTTAATATAATAGAAACTGAATCTTTGGTTTGTATCCACAGATTAAGGATGGGTTTGCTGAAGGAAAGGACCTTGTCGTGTCGGTGATGTCTGCCATGGGAGAGGAACAAATTTGTGCCCTGAAGGATATCGGCCCGAAGAACTAGCTTGCTTTTAAACAAAGTTAAGTTGTGGTCATCAACTGCTCGTCGCCGAATCCCTCGATTGAATCTTTAAATGAATGGTATAATTAATTAGCAGAGACTTTGTATCTGTTAACGCTTCACTCTTCTCCCCTTCCTCTCACCTTCTTCTGGCCCAGGATGTATGATTGGTTCGTGCATCATTACTGTGTTTTATGTTGTGTTATTTTATGATATTGGGTGTAATGTTATTGGGTTTTTGGATGCTTACTTTGATAATCGAAGTGAATAATTTTTGCGAATGCAGTTGCCTCTATAATGTTTTGATTTATTTTGAAATTAACAAACTTATTTTTTTAATATTGAATACTTGAAATTAACAAGCCTCAGCTTTGAAAATTGCATTCAAAGATGTTCTTCAGGGCACAAGTCTGTTCTTTTGGTTTGGTGGCATTTGAAAACTATATTTTAGGACGGTTTTCTTTATTTGATTAATTTCAGGCTATGAAGTTAAAAGGAGCCTAAGTACTTTTTTCTTCAGTCTTTGGATTTTATTGCCCAGAGATTTAGAGATTTTCCTTTGCCTAATATGGGTTTCGGCCTAAGAAATTCATTTTAGTTATTCTAATTTTGTATTTACTTTTTTTTTTTTTTGAAAAATTGTATTTACTATTTCTTATTTTTGAATAAATATGGCTCTACTAATTATATATTGTATTTACTATTTTCTGAAATGATAATTTTCTATGTATGTATCTACTAAAATTTTGGGTACAATATATATATGTATGTATTTTGGTGAGTTCAATAACGTACTCTCTTTGACAATTTTCAAATTCATTTTTGTCAAAACGTTGGGTCAGCATCTTATATCTCTCTTTGACATTGACTTTATACAGTGAGGGTGTTTACTTTGTTTATGAGTTCATTTTTTTTTCTTGCAAAATTTGAAAATTTGTTTCTACTTTTTAACGGGCTCAAAGATTTCGGCTGTTGAACTTGTTCTTTTTAGATTTAAAACTGAATATTCTTTGTTGAAAAAAATGGCTCTACTATTTCTTTTTCTAAATTGTCTTACAATTTCCACAAACAATTAATTCACTCTCTCTTAAGTCCCTAACCCGTAGGTACATGATAACTGATCTCAAAATTTTCTTCTACTTTAAATAAATATTTTCAGACAATAAAGAGAGTAAACGCGTGTCTAATTCTTGATCTTTTAGACAGGTTCAAAGATTTCAGTTGAACTTTCTCTTTTTATTAGGTTTAAAAGCTATTTGGGGTTGAAAAATGACCCTACTATCTCCTTTTTGGTTAAATTATAAAAAATACTCTTGATTTACAAGATAGATTTCATTTACACTCATGAACTTTTAAAAGTTTTATTTTAGTCTTTGAAGTCTTATAAGACATTTTCTCATAAAATTTATGAAGGAAAATAGCGTGTTTGCATATATATTGTCGGTACACTTGAAAACACATCATTTTTTTGCACGTAAGTTTAATAGAAATGATCTTTAAGGGTTGGTTTGAAACAAACTTCAAACTTGGGTTAAAATGAAAATTTTGAAAGTTCAGGGGTATAATTGAAACTAATCCCACCGTTCAAAGGCACCTTCGATAATTTAACCTTTCTTTTTTAAATCTGTTTTAAAGAAAGTAAAATAATTCTTAAAATTATATCATCCTTTCTTTGTTATTTTTACGGTTTAAAGAATGTTGAGCTTCTTATGTATGTGGAGGCCACTGAATTGGGGAAATTTCAAAGCTTTCTCCACTAAATCAAACTTACTTACGACCTTTTCAGTCAATAGCGATCCTAATTAAAATCAAAGACATCATATTAACTTTTAGAATATTAGTTGCATTTTTTTTTTGTGTTAAATTATAACTTTAACTATTTAATTTTTAAATTTGTGTCTAATAGCTCATTTAACTTGAAGTGTGTATCTAAAAAGAATTAAGAGTGTGTAATGAATAACGAGCCGGTCTCTAAATCTTCAATTCTCTATCTACTAGGGTCCTTTAACCTTTGATATATATATATTTTAAAATAATAGATCAATCAAACACAACCTAAAATTCTATAAATTTTGAAAAAACTTGATTGAGCTAGGGATCTATTACGTATGAAATTGAAAATGAGGGATCAATTAGATTCAAAGTTGAAAGTTTAGAATTTATTAGGCAATTTTTGAAGTTAAGAACTTGTTAAGGATCCGTTTGGAATATATCTTAATTTAAATGTTTTTCAAAAATGCATTTTTTTTAAAACATTTTGTATAAAATTGTTTAGAATTTAAACACTCACGTGTTGGTTACATTTCCTTGTAAGTGTTTTTATACAAAAGTTATTATGATCTTAGAAGCTATTTTTAAAAAATTTGCTTTCAATTGTTTCTCTCAAAATTGTTTATTTCTCCGTCTCATTTTTTAATAAGTCATTTTTAGTGGTTGGCAAACACTAGAATGTTTTTCAAAATCAAACATTTGAAAAGTTAAACCAACCACCCCATAAATACAATATCCAAAATTCAAAAATTTGAATACCTATTAAATGTGAACTCAAAAGGAACAAAAAGAAAAAAAAAACCTATTAGATTCTAACTTAAGATTTAATGACTTAAATTTATAATTTAACTTTTTTTTAGTACAAATTTAGTCCCTCAACTCTAACACCGGTAAATTTGTAGATGAGGGGGGAAGACATGGCCTGCAAGACAGTAAACCTGCACACTGGTGTGGTGCTCGCCACAACGGTAGGGAGTGGAAAAGTAAGAGCAAGAGGGGAGAGTAGAGAATATAGAATAGTGTTTAGGGATAGAATTCAGGTCCCTTCTTCAGTGGTGAAGAGGGGTATAAATACTTGTTCATCCTCCGAGTGTTTTTAGGGATTCGGAGGCGTTTTAGGTCAAACCAGGCGAAATCAAGTCAGCCAAAGGCGGTGGGGACCAAACGACATCGAACGGACTCGGCCCGCGCGAGCGGGCCGAGCAGGGGGTCGGGCCAAAAACCCGACCCCTTCGGTCTTGGCCCATCCCACTTGCCGGTTTTGCCTTCTTGGTCCATCTTTCAGCCCGATTTCTCCCCGGTTGTCCAGCTCCTTGTATATTGGGGTGGTCCAAAATTACCTATAACAATTTCTTTCCTATTTTTTTTAATAAATTTTATATCTAATAGATCCCGATTTTAAAAATGTCAGAGGAAGAACTAGACCTGCAATTTAACACATTTTTCTTTCTTTAGTTACAATTCCTCTCTTTATTCCTTCTCCCGCCTGCCACCAAAAAGCCCTAAGCAATTAATACGTAGTACGTACAACATGTCGGGTTGACTAAATAGAAAGTCATTAAAGAATTAAGAACCAATAATAGAGGCAAGAAAAAATAAGAAAAAAAATAAAGAACAGAAAAATTCCCTTCCACTCAACGGTACAAATCTAAAAAATTCCTTAAGCAAAGTCCAGCCAATCACGCCGCGCCAAATCATCCCACCGCCGGCCACGGCGGCAACGACGGCGGCCGATTCCCGACCATCATCGCCACCATCCACTTCTCTTCTTCCTTAGGTTTAAAGCCATTTCCCCTTTCGCTTTACCAATAATTCACCGTCTCAGAGCTTTTCCCGTGCGTTTCATCTTGCTTCAGCGCAATTTCGGCTCTTCTCCACCATAGCCACAAGTTTTCGAGCGCTGACATTTATCGTAATCCTCTCGTATTTCAAGTCAAAGAAGAAATTAGCGACAGAGTTGAGTTGAATCGTGCAGAGGTCAGCCCTCTTTATTATAATCGATTTCGATTTCAATTTCCATGCCGTCTTTTTCTCTCTTTTCAAAGCCATTTGTGAACGCCCTCTATTTTGAGGCGTGGACTTTCCTTGTTTACTCATTGGCTCTTAATGATATTTTGAGATTTCAACTGCTTTTTTTGGTAGTATTTATGGTACCCGTTTCGTTTCGTTGTATTTGTAATCTTGCCTTTTCGTTTTTTCATCATTGAGGCTGACAATTTTGTCTTCACCATGTTGTTTCTTGGCTTGTTTCTTTTGGTACTGGCTAAAGAAGCCATGGCGGATGTTAACTGTAACCCTAATTCGGCTTCGGATACATTGACACTTGATGAGATTAGAGACTCTTTGATTAGGCAGGAGGATACTATTGTTTTTAGTCTTATTGAGAGAGCTAGATTCCCTCTTAATCGGAAGATGTACGATCATAATCAGGCTATTCGTGGATGTAATGGTTCTTTGGTTGAGTTCATTGTGAGAGAAACCGAGGCCATTCAAGCTAAGGTAAGTTGATTTTGTTCCTTGAGTTATATGCTTGCTTAGTCATTGTTTATCTCTCTGTTTTGAAGCCTACAACATGGTTTCTAAAACCTTTCCAATACTTTTTTGAAACGTTTTCTAGAATCGTTTTCCGAGAACGTGGGTGGAGGTTGCGAGATATGCCCGTTGTGCTGTTGGTAATGCCACACAATCGTCCTGTGAACCTCGTTCGAACACGACCGCGTTCTTTATCAGAGATGATCTGATAAAGAACACGCCGTGTAATTCTTAGCTTGTAGGGGAGGCTAGATCATGCTTTTGAATGATGAAACACATATGAAATGCCATTTGGCTGTTGTCTTTTTCATCATATGCTGTTTAGAAACTTTGAATTTGAAGTCTCTGCAGCAGATTTTGATTATCTCCTGATCTTAATGGGAAGAATTCCAAATGTTTAGTTGGTTAAATATAGATATAATTCCACAAGAAAAGAGGGATTGGTTTTTCGTTTTGGTTCTTTTGTTATTTCTTATCAGTTGGATTTGAGATTATCTGTTTGGATTTTTGTAAACAGGCTGGTAGATATGAGAATCCTGAAGAAAATCCATTCTTCCCAGAACATTTACCTCGCCCTTTGGTGCACCCTCACAAGTATCCAAAGGTGAGAGATTGTTCAATAAGTTTTTAAGTTCACCTTTTTCTGTTTGAATAACTTGAATACAGAGCCAATTTGTTGCAGGTTTTGCATCCTTCAGGCGCTTCAATTAATATGAACAAAGCCATATGGGACTTCTACTTCAACAAATTCTTGCCGTTGTTGGTTGTCGATGGCGACGATGGAAATTATGCAGCCACTGCTGCTAGTGATCTTGCTTGTTTGCAGGTAAAAACACTTGGTAAACTAGTACTCGTTTTAAGTTCTTCATGGTAATGCAACCATGCCAGATTTCTTGTACAAAATGTCTTCTTAACTACAACAACTGACATTGTTTGTACAACGTTCGACCAAATCTCAGGCACTTTCAAGGAGGATTCATTGTGGAAAATATGTAGCTGAGGTGAAATTTAGGGAATCCCCCAAAGAGTATGAGCCTCCCATTCGCTCCCAGGTATCGTAATTTCATTATGTATCTGTATGATTGTCAAATTGTCATTGTTTTCTTGGTGAAAAAATGATGAAGAAAGAAGCTGAGGCCTGCTAAAAGTGGTCTGTTTGAATAGTCATTGACATTTGAGATAGTAGAAGAGGAAGTGCTTTTGTAAAAACCAAGTTCATTTACTGTTATCTCAGGAAAGAGATACTTTGATGAAGCTATTGACATTTGAAGCAGTGGAAGAGATGGTGAAGAAGAGAGTGGAGAAGAAGGCTATGGTGTTTGGGCAAGAAGTGACCCTCAACAACACAAATGGAGGAGGAAAGTATAAGATCAATCCATCACTTGCATCTCGACTTTACGACGAATGGGTAATGCCACTCACAAAGGAAGTCGAAGTCGAATACCTTCTACGTCGCCTCGCATGAATCTATATGAAAAATCGTATGTAAGGACAAACCAAAACCAACCGACCGCCGTTTTCTGAAAATTTATGGTTGTAATCTGATCATTTGTATAATTTCTTCCAAAAGCTCTACATCGTCGAGCTTTCGAAATGACGATGGAAGCAATCAACTTGGAGATTTGATGCTTGAACTTATGCACAAGTTCAGCTAGTTCAGCTAAGTTAGCTATTTCTCTTGGTTGTATCACCTCATTTTCAAATGCTTATTTACAAGTAACATGGTAAATAGGTAATCTCTTTCCAAAACTCCTTCAAGAATTGCTGGTGTTTTTTTTTTACGCAAATGGAATGTTTTATTTATTTTTTTTGGTTCAGCAAGTTGAAAAGGACTCAAACCTCCGACCCCTTGATCGATGGTCTTTGTCTTAACTAGATGAATTATTTTCAAATTAACATTTGAAGAGAGATCAGAACTTCATTATTCGGTTATGTTTTGCTTTTATAAATCCTTGTGGATGAGAGATTGTTAACTTGATGCAACATTCATTATATATCTTTGGGAATCGGATTATTATCTAATTGCCTATGGAAGCTTGATATGCATTTTTAGTTTCACATTGACATCTCAAATTAGTCAACAAACAAAATAAATCACTTTCACTCATTATTGGTTCGAAACCTATTTAAAACTAATGAAACATTGTATAATCCGAACCAATCACGTATGACCATTTGTGTTGAGGTTTGAATGAGAAAATGGGATAGGGCTTAAAATAAAGCATTCGAGAACTTCATTTACATGAATTAAATTTGAAGATTGACTGATTAAATTAAGAATATTAACATGCAATAGTAATTTTTTTTTTATATATTTGGGATTTTTTTTTTACAATATATGGGGTAGGGGGATTTGAGCCACAAATTTCTCGATCATTAATACAATTTTATATGCAATTGAGATATGCTTTTGCCGACTATTTGGAAATAAATGTTGAGATTTAAACATACCATTTCATGAAAATAACCATGGAAGACATTTTTTTTTTCATTAAACTCGTGTATAGAAAATGATGTGTTTGCATATGAATTGTTGCTCATGTGAACGCATATGTGGAAAAAACAATAAATACACATGCAAACATATCATTTTTTTGTCCATAAATCTAATGAAAAATGTCTCAATTATTTTGAAACAAATGTCAAACTAGGGGAATGTTTGGGACAAGGAGTTGGAATTATGAAATTTGGAGTTGTTTTGTTCCATGAGTTGGAATAGGAGTTAATAAGTTTGCGAGACCCACCGTAAGTATTAGAATATGAATTAATAAGTTTGTGGGGCCACGATAGAGTGATGTAATTGGTTAATAAATTTGTGGGTTCCACAATGTTGTATATATATATTGACAATATGTGTGGAGGAAGATTTGAATCACAGACCTTGTAGTTATTAGTACCATTTTATGCTAGTTAAGCCAAGCTCTTATTCCCAATGTTGTATATCTTGGACCAAATAGAGTTGGGTCCATCTAACTCCCCCTAATGGATTAAAATAAAACTTTTGAAAATTTAGAAATATAATAAGAACCCAACACTACGCTGAGGTAATTTTAATAATTTAACAACAAATTAATGGGAGAGAAAAGAGGAGAAATCACAGCTTTGGAGAATTGTAAATTTACAGCTAGCCCCTCATACTCCTTCATATTTACCATTCATACCTCAAGTCTCCCAGCTTCATTTTCCCTCGCACCGTTCTCGAAGGATGCATGCGTCTTTTTCGTATCCCCTCGCCGTACTTTCATTATTCAAAGGTCTCACTCTCTCTCTTTCTCTCTCTCTCTCTCGCTCTCACTCCTCAGTTCTCTTCGTGAATGCCAAATTCACAGTACGATTTCATCTCATCGACATCGTTAATTCAGTCCACTTTCTTGCAGCTTCTAGCTTACGCACCAGAGAGAGATCGTCTCCTCTCTGAAACTGGCGTCTGACTCGAGCGAGGACCGACGGCATTGCGTGGATGCTCCATTCTGATCTCTCTCGAAGCGGATAAAGCTGGTGGAGTCGTCGGAGGAAGTGGCCTAGGGTTTAATCTCAAAGGTATTTGAATTTGTGATCGCGTGGTTGTCACTTTGATTAGTTACGAGAGTTCCGGCTTTTTGCTGTTTTCGTTTAGGTATAGTGGAGTTTTGAGTGTGTATTTTGAGCATCGTAGCGTGAAATTTCTTTTTCGTTTGCGAAGTTCGGAGTTCAGTGAGTGTAGCATATGTGTGGACTGGTACTGGTTAGTAGTTCAGCTTTTACTTCGGGGGTTTTACCTTGTGAGAAATGAATAATGATCGTTCTATGGCTTGGAAATGGAGCGGAAAGAATAGGCTAGTTGAAATCCCCGAATCTTCTTGTGGTATTACTTTATTCAGAGCGGGAGTTGCCGAGGATACTTCTCCAAATTATATTCGTACTTCTCGATGCTTACTTCTCAGGGATGTACACATGTAAAAGTATCGATTAACCTTTATCCGCGAGCAACGTTGTAAATTCGCTGATTGTTTGATAGATGCTTCTGTTCATTCTGCCTGTTTTATCTAGAAAATTCATCAGACTCTGATATTATTTGTTTGTGAAATTTTAGTATATTATCTGCTTCTTAAGTATGTCTGTATTTGTTATAGACCTTGAACCTAATGGGGACATCGGGCGGAAAGGACGATGTAGAGATGAATAGTGAGCCGGAAGACTTATCACCTGGAACTGATATGGATACTGACGATGACGATTATTCTGAGCCAGTCAACATACATGATCTGGGGGAAGCATTTTTAAAGGATTTCTGTAAGAAGTCATCAATGTCATTTTTTAATGAGTATGGCCTTATCAGTCACCAAATTAACTCATACAATGACTTCATAAAAAGTGGTCTTCAGAAGGCCTTCGATTACTTTGGTGAGATTGTAGTTCAGCCAGGATATGATCCCTCTAAGAAAGGAGATGGGGAATGGAGATATGCTTCAGTGAAGTTTGGTAAGGTAACCCTCGATAAACCAAAGTTCTGGGGTGGTGCAGCAAGTGGAAAAGAGTACAACATGCTTCCTAGGCATGCTCGACTTCAGAACATGACTTATTCATCAAGGATGAAAATGAATATTAATGTGGAGGTGACTGAAATTTCTGTGTAATTTTTACTCTCTTCTTGCCTTTTCTCATCCTTTGTACCTAATAAATTGCTAATATATTTTTTATGACTTGTGACCCTGAGTTCATTGAATAAATACCTAATGAGGTGTTGGATACTTGTAATGTAACAGGTGTATACTCAAAAGTTAGTCAGCAGTGACAAATTTAAAACTGGAAAAGATCAATATGTTGACAAGGACCTTGTAAGTCAAGATAACAGGGATGTATTTATAGGCAGGCTACCTGTGATGGTGAATTCTGACCTTTGCTGGATGAAGGAAGAGCAGAGACATGACTGTGAATTTGACCATGGAGGTTATTTTTTAATCAAAGGTGCAGAAAAAGTGAGTGCATTTCCCTCCGCCAGTTGTCCCCTTTATAGTTACGTATTATCTGGAAATGAAATTAGTTGCTTATTTTGAAAATCAGAATATGGTACTTCCCATGAAATAGTTGTCCTGGAAGAGGTAGTTGTTAGGCTTGATTATTTGATCAATGTTCAGGCATGTGATCTGCCTCGTGATGGGGCATAAAATTTAGTCAAGAAATTTTAGTTCTACAAAAGTTTATTTCACTACTAACTATATTTTGTAAAAATGATTAATTGATACCATCTACTTTTCCGTGTTGTAATTTTTTTGTAGATATTTCTTTCTTATTCTGTATGTATATTAATCCAAGTGGTTAACTTTTGTTCTTGTCTAACCACTATAATATTGTTTTCATGTTCATTCCAGATATTTATTGCTCAAGAGCAAATTTGTTTGAGAAGACTCTGGATTTCTAATATTCAAGGTTGGACTGTGGCATACAGATCAGAAGTTAAGAGAAATAGACTAATTATTAGACTAGTTGAAAATTCCAAGTCTGAAGAACTAAAAAGCAAGGAGAAAGTCCTCAATGTATATTTCTTGTCTACAGAAATTCCTGTGTGGATTTTATTCTTTGCACTTGGTGTTTCATCTGACAGAGAAATAGTAGATTTAATCGATTATGGCAGAGATGATCCAACTGTTCTGAATATTCTTTTTGCCTCCGTTCGTGAAGTTGATAATGATGATAAGTGGAAAGATTTTCGAAGAGATAAAAGAGCTCTGAATTTTCTGGACAATGAGATTAAAAAGACCAGCTTCCCACCTGCCGAAAAAATTGAAGATTGCCTGAATCTTTATCTTTTTGCTAGCTTGAAAAGCTTAAAGCAGAAGTGTCGTTTCCTTGGTTATATGGTTAAATGTCTCCTGCAAGCCTATACTGGCCGTAGGAAATGTGATAACAGGGATGATTTCCGCAATAAGAGGTTTGAGTTGGCTGGAGAATTGCTTGAAAGAGAGATTAAAGTACATATTGCACATGCACGTAGGCGCATGGAAAAGGCTTTGCAAAGGGACCTCTATGGAGATCGTGATGTGCGTCCAATAGAACACTATTTGGATGCTTCCATAATCACTAATGGTCTATCCCGAGCATTCTCTACTGGAGCATGGGCACATTCATTCAAGAGGATGGAAAGGATCTCAGGTGTGGTGGCAACACTTGGTCGTGCTAATCCCCTGCAGACAATGGCTGAATTGAGGAGAACACGTCAACAGGTTGCATACACTGGGAAAGTTGGTGATGCAAGATACCCGTGAGTTATCTGAACTTATTAGTTTGCATATTTACTTTATAATTATTGGCTCTTATGTCGATGCATAAACGTGTGACTATATGTTTTCTTTTCTTTGAGCTCTGATTCCTAGGACACCTCTGCCTTGTCTGTAATGCTCATTTCATAGGTTGTACTAAGTGCTACCAAACATAATTTTTTAAAAACTTTATGGGGTTCCTCTCTCTCTGCCTTGTCTGTAATTATCAGTTTAGAGGTGGTACTTGCAACAATTTTTCAAACTTCACAGGGTTCCTTTCTCTCTCTGTCGTCTATAAGAAACAATGGGTCCTTTCTTTTACAAAGTGTGCAAATGTGAATGGGTCCATGAGATTGTGAATACCTTCCCTTGACATTTTGCTTAGAAGTTGATCTCAGCCTGGGATCCATGAATGATGGAGAGGAAGATGTAAATTGAATTATAATCTGTTCATATAGTTTCTGAAAATGTCTAATTTATTTTTTTCTGGACAGGCATCCTTCTCACTGGGGAAGGGTTTGCTATATCTCCACCCCGGATGGAGAAAATTGTGGGCTTATTAAAAATTTGTCCATCACAGGACTTGTAAGCTTAAACACATTGAAGCCCATAGTTCCCACACTGTTTCGTTGTGGGATGGAGAATTTGGTGGAAGATACATCTACTTCTCTCAGTGGGAAGCACAAAATTTTTCTCAATGGGGAATGGGTTGGAGTTTGTGAAGATTCCCTTTCATTTGTAACGAAACTGAGACGCAAGCGACGAAGGAATCCGTTACTGCATCAGGTTTTTCTCTAAATAATAATTTTTTTTATGGCTTTATATAACCTATTTCTTAAGGCACCTAGATGCAGTCGATTGTCATTGTTTTCTGGATTATTTCAGTACTGATGTTACATATGTTTTGGTCTACTTGGCTTAGGAAATTGTTTTGAACATGTATATTGGTGTGTTTGCAAGAATTTGCCTCCTTACAAAAAAAATCATTCCATTTAGAGTTGATATTTTATCCTATTAGATTACCATGCACCTCGTTGGGCATTTTGTTGCATCCAATGTGCATCTCTGTTGTTCTTCCCCTTCTCCTGTTTTGTTGTCAGGTGGCAGATAACTTTAGGGACTTCAGCAGACGTGTTTTTTTAATTATTTGCAACATATGCTCTGATCCTCTTATGTTAGCTTTGATATATCTATCTCTTTTTAATTTCTCCATGTACTGTAGGTAGAAGTCAAAAGAGATGAACCACTTAAAGAAGTACGAATATTTTCTGACGCGGGAAGGATATTACGTCCTCTCTTAGTTGTAGAGAACTTAAACAGGATTGATAAGTCTAAGGGGGAAAACTACACTTTTCAATCCCTTTTGGACAAGGGAATAATTGAACTTATTGGAACTGAAGAAGAAGAAGACTGTCGTACAGCTTGGAGTATTAAGCATCTTACGGATGATGAAGGGACTGTGAAATATTCCCATTGTGAACTTGATTTGTCATTTTTATTAGGTTTAAGCTGCGGACTTGTCCCGTTTGCAAATCATGACCATGCTAGGAGGGCTCTGTTTCAATCACAGAAACACTCTAATCAAGCTATTGGATTTTCAACAACCAATTCCAATTTCCGTGTGGATACATTATCTCACCAGTTACACTATCCACAAAGGCCACTTTTTCGTACAATGACTGCTGATTGCCTTGGGACACCTGGATACCTGTCATCTCACACTGGGATATTACCAAAACCTGAATTCTACAATGGTCAGAATGCTATTGTGTCAGTCAATGTTCACCAGGGTTACAACCAAGAAGATTCGTTAGTAATGAACCGGGCCTCATTAGAGCGTGGTATGTTTCGGTCTGAGCATATCCGGAGTTACAAGGCTGAGGTAGATAATAAAGAATCTTCTGAAAAGAGGAGGAAATCCGATGATGCAATAAATTTTGGGAAGACTCAAAGTAAAATTGGAAGAGTCGACAGCTTAGACGATGATGGCTTCCCTTACATCGGTGCAAACTTGCAGAGTGGAGACATTGTCATTGGTAGGTGTGCAGAATCTGGGGCTGATCACAGTATCAAACTGAAGCATACTGAGAAGGGCATGGTTCAGAAAGTTGTGCTCTCTTCTAATGACGACGGGAAGAATTATGCTGTTGTATGCCTGAGACAGGTATGCAGATCTGATTTTAGATGGCCTGCATAATATATTGCATAGCTAGAATAACTCTATCATTGGTGCTTCCTAGGAAATCATATTAGATCTGGAAATTGTTGTCCAATCTCGTGTATTTTCTTTCTATCAATTAACTATCCAGTATAGTTTCTTGATTCTCAGATGCATTATCTCTTTTGCCAGGTTCGTTCTCCATGTCTTGGAGACAAGTTTTCTAGTATGCATGGACAAAAGGGAGTTCTGGGATTTTTGGAGTCTCAAGAGAATTTCCCCTTCACCATCCAGGGGATAGTTCCAGATATTGTTATAAATCCGCATGCATTTCCTTCGCGACAAACTCCTGGTCAACTATTGGAAGCTGCTCTCGGGAAAGGGATTGCTTCTGGCGGTTCGATAAAATATGCAACTCCTTACTCCACTCCTTCCATTGATGACATTAAAGACCAGCTTCACAGGTAACTGTTGTTACTTCAAATATAGCCTTTACGCAACGAGTCTTTGGCTGTCCCAGGTAAGTAGGATTCCAATAAAATTCGTTTATCATAAATTCGGGATAGAGATTCATTTTTAAATTGGTAAATTGGTAGATCTCCAAGTTTAGTTACTTGCACTTATCTCTGTTTATAAATATGTTTGCATCCTTTTTTCCCTTTGAACTTCTATGTTCATTTTATTTGATCCTTTGAATTTAAAACTCCTATTTTTGTTCTTGAGATAGGCCTTAAAAACCGTTGTTGTCATTACCATTAGTTTTTGTAAATTATTTAATTGGAAACTCGAGATAGATACATACCTTTTGTTCACGAGTAAATGCTTAGCGGAACAAATATTTGAAATGTTTGAAGCTATATCTAGTGGTTAAAAAAGTAACACGATAGAAATAGAATAAATGTGAAAGTTTAGGACTAGAGGCTTTTAAAGCATTAAAATTTGGATTCTGAAACCAGACTGATGTTTTTGATATTGAATTTGTGAGCAGGGCAGGGTTTGCGAGATGTGGGAGTGAGAGGGTGTACAATGGCCGAACTGGTGAAATGATGCGGTCACTCATATTCATGGGTCCAACATTCTACCAGCGCTTAATCCACATGGCTGAAGACAAAGTGAAATTTCGCAACACCGGCCCCGTCCACCCTCTCACACGCCAACCAGTCGCTGACCGAAAGCGTTTTGGCGGGATCAAGTTCGGGGAGATGGAACGTGACTGTCTTATAGCTCACGGTGCCTCGGCCAACTTGCACGAACGCTTGTTTACCCTCAGTGACTCTTCCCAGATGCACGTTTGCCAGAAATGCAAAAATGTAGCAAGTGTGATCCAACGGTCAGTGGCCGGTGGTCGTAAGATAAGGGGTCCATACTGTCGGGTTTGCGAGTCGGTCGATGAGATCGTGAGGGTTAATGTACCCTATGGAGCGAAGTTGTTGTGCCAGGAGCTCTTCAGCATGGGCATCAATCTCAAGTTCGAAACACAACTCTGCTGATCATGATCGCCAGAGGGAATAAATTGGGCTTCCTTTTCGTAATCTTTTGATTGACTCAGCAGATGATTTTTGGGCATCGTGTGCTGTAATGTTGAAAGGAAAATATTTCAGACAGACGTTATTGGCTTGGTAGGAAGGTAATGTGGTGATGACGTGGAGGTCTCTTATCTGCTTCTATTAAATGTTTCTGTTTATTGCTAAAATGAAGGGGTTTTAGTGGCGGCCGGGCCAGGGCAGCTGAATGGCAATAAAACTAGGCGGCGTGCTACAGATTTCGGTGAGTTTAGGGTTTTAACTTGGTAAAATGTAATTTTATAGTCCATTAAAAATACTATTTAGAATTGAATTAAAGTGTTTAGTTAGATAATTAAAAGTAATTTTGAAAATTTTAACACAAACAAAATTAAGGTACTTGAAAAATGTTCAAAGAAAAAAAAAGGTACTTGAAAAATGGCGGCACTTAGTAAGTACTGTGCCTAAAGAAAAGAATATTTGATAAAATACATTTCTAGAGCCTTAGGGTCTATTTGGAATACATTTTAATTTAATTTTTTTTTCAAGAATGCATTTTTTAAAAAACATTTTGTATAAAAATTGTTTAGAATAAACACATATATTTGGTTGCATTTTTTCATAGGTGTTTTTATGCACAAGTTATTGTATATTTAAAGACTTTTAAAAAGTTGATTTCAAGTGTTTATCTCAAAATAGTTTAGTTATCAATTTCATTTTTTAATGAGTCATTTTTAGTAATGGCCAAACACCAAAAATTTTTTCAAAATTAAACACTTGGAAAATTAAACCAAATGCACAAGGGTGTGGATTCACAAACCTTAAACAGCCCGCTGTAAGCTTATGCTTCAAAATCAAAAGATTGATTAGATTATCTATTAGATTTTGAAATTTGAAGTCTTTTCAAGTTGTTAAACTTACGTCTAAGTTCTTTAACTAGGAAATATACACTTCAAATTTATGTTGAATTAAAAATTGTCAAATGGTAAAAAGAAAAGTTGTCAAAGACCCCTATATATTTTAAAATTCATGGATTCGTTAATCCACAAAAGTTGTCAAGTTGTCAAATATCAAATATATTAAACTCAACTAAAAATTTAGAAATTAAACACACCTTTTGAGCATATGCAGGAATTGGCATCGGTCAGGAAAGGAGCAATCGATAGGACGAAATGCTAAAAAATCCGTATAATTGGCTGATTAAAAAAAGACCTAAAACATTAGATTGAGGGGGAAAAAAAAGGACCTACAAAAATGGTCATTAAAGACGAAATTCCTCATCTAAATAGGAAATAACAATTATGTCGTACAGAAGAGTGGGGAATATTACCCAGCGGCAAACGTCCGGTGTATTGTTTGCTTCTTTACTGTGAATTTGTAAATTCTCTTTACAACCTCAAACGAACGGTTCTCGCAGAGCTGTGGGCAGCTCTAGTTCGGGTAATTCACTTGGCTGTGAAAAATAGCAGTCCACCATGTCTTTACTCACATCGTCTACATTGGGAGGATTCCACTGCAGGTTTTGGGATCAAATTATTAATTTATTTACCTCAAACATTTCATAAAATACATCATTTTAATTCTTAGGCTAAATTATAAAAAAATACCCCTTAGGGTTTGTTTCAAAAATGCCCTTGAACTTTAAAAAATTTCAAAAATACCCATGAACTTTACAAAACATTTCAAAAAATACACTTGCAGTTAATTTTTGGATGGGAACCGTTAAAAATGTTTCGAAAATACCATTGTCGAAAATGTAGTCAAGCTCTTGGGATGATGTGTTAAAAGAGAAGAAAAGCTCCTAGTGTATGAATACATGAAAAATAGGTAAAGTTTCTCATTAATTTTCATGGAAGAAGAATTTCCAGTGGGATAAGGAAAAAAGAAACATTTTCTAATAAGGTTATTTTTTAAAATCTTTTGAAAGTTTTAATGAAACTGAAGTTTTTAATGGTTTCATCCAAAAATTAACGACAAGGTATTTTTGAAACATTTTTTAAAGTTCAAGAGTATTTTTTTAACTTTTTAAACTCCAGGGTCATTTTTTAAACAAACCCCCATAGTTCATGGGCATTTTTAATAATTTAGCCTAATTCTTCCCATATTGGATTTTAAGTTTATTCCATTCTGTCTCAAATTTTCAAAATCTCTATTATCGTTGAACTTAAAAAGAAGTATTATTTTGTTAAAAAAAGTTATTTTCTTTAGACAGGATGGAAATAAACTTGAAATTTTAAAAATTTAAACGTGATTTAAAACCGAAAATTTAGTAAAGTATGGGTTTGGAACCTTAGGAGCGAAGTCTTTGTCCACCAGCCGTGCTCGAACACCCTATCAATGCATGGGAATAAGACGTCAGATGACATATTTGAACTGTCCAAATGAGTTAAGAAAGAGCTAATTACCTCATAGAAGTCAGGAGATGCCTGCCTCAAAATTCCGTTGAGGGATATTCTGTATTCACGAGCAAGACATTGGTCGAGACTTTGAAACCTACCTTCGCGGATCTATACGTATAATGGGAAAGGAATAAGGTTGGGGAGTATAGTTAGGCATTCCCATGGGAGTAATAAGACGTGTTAAAAAGCGCGAAAACTCACAGATCTTAAAGTAACTTTCAGGCTCAATGGTGAGGCTTCTTTAAGCAACTTCAAGGTTGTAGTATACCATTCATCATAAGAGTTTGCAGCCACTTTTTCCTGAACGAGTGGATTACACAAACAATACTTAAGCAAAATCACCATTGCGATCTCTAGAATGGAGAAACTGTTTCTGTTCTGAGGAGCATCAGTCCAATTAATTCCCGCAAGTTGGAGAACTAAAAAGAAAGATGAAATATAATCATCTTCGTTTGTTTAGAACTTTACTTAGACTACGCCCCCCATGAGGTTTTGATTCTTAGTAGAGGTCAGCTAGCTATGCACTTAGTCTATGAATTCAACAAGCTGAAGTGTCCAACATTATAAAGGTTTAGAAACAGAATACATCGCTTACCAAGGCTTCCATAATTTCCTCAATAGTGTCATGGCCAAAACATCTATCAATTGCATCGAGCCTGTGGAACAGGAAGGGTTTGGAATTGATTAGGATATAGAAGAAAAGAAAGAACATTTAAATCGTCAATGTCCAATAATAAACCAATGATCGTGTGTGTATGTGTGTGTAGGAGACATGAGAACTGTCCACTAAATCAACCATGGGCTAATTGAAAAATGAATTATATCCTATACCCCCACTGCTAATTGATGATTTACGACGGAGTTCACTGTTTAACTCGGTCGACAGTTCTGGTAGCATAATAGCACTTTTAATACTGTTTCAGTAAGTACAAATTCTCAAAAGTAAAATAAACTTCCAGCAGTTGCTTTGTATTAGATTTAACATCTGCAGCCGCTAGGACTTACTGATAATCTAAACAAAGAGGAAAGGTGTAAAAGAAAGAACAATACTTGGAAAGAACACTCCTCCTATCAGGATAGACAAGATCACCGTATGCAGCAAGAGATGATTCTATGACAGAAGGGTCATCTGTTATCATTTTACCAAGGCGTTCTTCAATCCCACCAAGTCTCTGCCAGAGTCATATATGGATCATTACAAGCCATGAATGAATGAGAATGATAAATCAAAAGGGATGAAGGAAAAGAAAACAAACTGCATTGAGTGAATAGTGTGTAGCAAGGCCACAGACAATCATTTCCACACCATTGAGTTTATCACCAGTTAGAGCCAAGTACTCCCCTGCAAGAAAGAAAATTATCTAAGAAAAATTACTGTTTTTCAGACCAAACAAGCTTAAAGCGGTTAAATTTAGGGACTATCATATATGAATCAATTAAATTTAGGGTATCATATATGAATCAATTAAGGGGTAGTGGAAAATCTGTGCAAATATGTTGCTCTTGGATGTATTACTTGATCGAATATACAATCATTGCTATCTGATCCTAACAGAAGAACTTTCACTTAAATAAATAGCTTTACCACATTGATGATGTTAACTTTCCTTCATACTTTTTGGTATTCTTTAACTCTTCAAGGAAAGCCAGCCATGAGAAATCTTCATCGGTACACCAATTTTGGGATCTTATATCTCTAGGTTTTATCCGGTTCTTGAAGATTGGATTTGCAAGCCCACCAAAGGAATTTACTTTGGAATTAATTTTATAAGTTCTATAATTGAACTAATTTGAGGCATCCAACTTAAAATGGAATCCAAAAGTTTTGCCATGCCCTCAACTTAAGTCAATTATTACTGTATACTGATCAGGTTTTATAAGTTTGAAGGGAAAAAAAAGTCAAATTGAAAATGCTACACAACTTGAATAATACATACATTACCTAAGTAGCCAGGAAGACGAGAAAGATAGAAGGAAGCTCCAGCATCAGGATGGAAACCCATTCGAACCTCAGGATGAGAAAAGACCTGTAGTAATTACACGTAAGACAAAGAAGAAGAAATGTAGAGACTCAACTCATTGCTTTTGCTAATTGGAATTGAAGGGTGATATAAAATGAGTCAATTTCCGATGACTTCAAACAAATGGAGGAGTTTGAAGAAGGTGATTATTCTTTCTTGAGATAACTGTGCTTCTACTACATAAGAATATTCAAAATATCATTTGAAAGAAAAAACCTAATCTCATTCCCAACTGTGTGGTCCAATAGAATTCCAAAATAATGATATCTGTGCAGAAAGGCTATTGCTATCTATCTGATTCAGAAAGATATTATGCACTCAGATAACTCGTTCATAGGATATGCAACTTTTAGTATTAAATCATACCTTTCATTTCTCTCCCTTTGGAAGATTGTTTCCTCAAACAATTTTTGTATTTTTGTTTCATCAATCAATGAAAAGTTCATTTCTTGTTTATATATATACATATTAATCATATCTGACTCAAGTTTTAGCTATCAAACATTTGTTGACATTCATTTAGTTCTATTAAATTTCTCCAAATACTTGAATTCATTTATTCTAATATCATGTTTTAAGCATGTATAATGATTAATGAGCATTTCAAATAAGAATCATCTGAGATATCTAGATAGAAAAACATTAAAGAAAAAAAGGTGATTGCACTTATGCACCTGTATTCACTTACAGTTCTATCAGTCACCACTTTGAACATTCCTGGAAGGGAAATCCCAGCCCCACCTCCCATCATGATACCATCCAACAGGGCCACCTAATAAAAATAATAATTACAGGCTATAAAGTTTTAAAGGCAGCATAAAGTTCATACATAAATACATATGCAAACGGAATGAAGAGAGAAAAAAAACATAAAGTGCATAATGAAAGACCAGCAAATCCACTTAACTAACTCTCTTTAACCTCAACAGTAACCCTAGGCCTAGAGAAAAAATCATAAAGGACTGATGAGCTCTCTTTAGTCAATCACAATACGGAACATCTCAACAGAGGACATGAAGAGTTGTTACTCACATGTGGCTTCAAGTAAGTTCCTTGAAGATACACAAATTTGTATAATGTGTCAAAGAACTTCTTGCAGTCTTCAATATTCCCTGTGCCCAAAAGGAAAAAGGATTGACTTAAGGTTATAACTTAATTGCATGAGATAATGAATCCCCGTTTACAGCACCATCCAGTAAGATGATAGAAAACCTGAGGTTTTTTTTCTTTTTTCTTTCTTTCTAAAGTTCAGTTACAAGCATGAAAACAACAATAGGAAAGATTTCCATAGTGTGATACTGTCTAATTCACTAGTTTAAAAACATTCTGTCAAAGTTTTGTCTACTTCATCTAACCAAACTGATCCAGAACATTAAACCATTACTTCTCTTCTTTATCTAAATATGTCTTAGCCTCATGGCTAAGACATAATGGGAAAAAGTAAATGTGATAGCAATGCCTTCCAAATCCAAAGTATTAAGATCATCAGGAAATATTAATTTAATTCCAGCTCCACTTAATTCCTTTAAATTACTTGAATAACCCTTAGCACTCAAAAGTGTGTGACATGAAATTGTCAGGGAAGAGATTAAAGACTTATTGTGAGGTTGCTTACAATAAAAAGGGATAAAACAGAGAAGGTTTGGGAATGAGAGATCTTTTTGCGTCAATTTAGGTCTTCAACCCCAAACATTGTTTATAATAGCCTCCTTTCTTACTTTTGGCCAGTTGAAGAATGCTTTCATGATTTCCCTAATACGGTTTTGTTTTTGAGTTTCAGTCATCTCTCATCTTGATTTGTAGCTTTTATCCTTTTCAATACTAATACAGTTGTTTCTTATTAACATAAATTTTCTGGAATGACAATCATATAATTTTCCCCAAGAAACTGTTAATAATTGCCATTCATAATGAGAATAGTTAGGTACGAACACAAAATTATTATTATACAAGCAATGTTAAAGTCTATTCATGCCTTCAAGGATTCTCAATGCTTAGAACCTAAACTGAATCCTATAAAATTACATGATTGTATGAACGCCTTAACCAATGCCAACGATTAGCTAAACCGAATCCTATAAAATTACATCGAAAGACATTTCACCTTCATTTGATAAATGATAAAGTGCGACAACATCTGCACCGGAACAAAAGGCCCTGCCACTACCCTTCAAAAGAATAAAATGACGCTCCTCAGGTACGGAGGTAGAACAAGTTCGAATGATTAAACGCAAGCTAAACTTTCAATAGCTTCCAGACAAGTTAAGAGGTTTCTAACACTGTAAATATAAAAATTAAATCGGAGAAAATGTTCTAAGCTGAATATCCGCGAATGTATACATAAATCAGTCCACACCTTCATCAAGACAAATCCGATATCAGAATTTTCCTCCCACGACTCATAAAGCCTGTTTAACCGGGCTACCTACAACAAATAGAGCTCTTAGTGGAACATTTTTCAACAAGGAGGCAATTATAAACCAAACAAGACAGCAAGCAAAACTCACGAAACAGAAAGGAAGCAAAGAATCAAAAATAGAAAAAGAACCATGGAAGTAGTGAGCGCATTAAGAGCTGACGGTCTATTGAGAATAGCTGCTCTTGATTTCGGTCTTCCTTCCACTAGAACCTAAACATCACACAAACACCTCGTCAGAACAAAACTGATACCTGCTCAGTAAGCTCCTCCTCCAAAAATGAATCGAGTTTATGAGAGGAAAGCAGATAGTGAGAGGCGCATTTCCGCATTTGATTACTTGCTAACAAACTAAAGTATAACTCCGAACACGAACCTGGTCCGAAAGATCATCAGTTTGAGCATAATTTGGAAGAGCAGAAAAGCCTCTCCTCAGGTTGGAAAACGAACTAAAACGCTGAAATGAAGATCTCACTGCCTCCAGAGCCTTCAATCTCTGCATCTCTCCCTATCTTTCTGGAAATCGGAGAGAATTATTCTAGATTTCACAATCTTTGTTCTGCTTCGAAGCTAAGAACACACTTTCAAGTTTCAAGCGAAGTTCCAAAGCGCATACAACATTTGAGTGCTCGATAAATTTTGCTGTGTTGCGGCTACGAGAGAGAGAGAGAGAGAGACCGTTCTTGAATCAGAGATTTTGCGACTATCTGGTGTTTAGTTGGAGGGAAACTAGCCCATTTCATTCGGCGCTGTTTCCAGATAAATGGGCCGAAGGCTCCTTTGTGATGAGGCCCAGGCCCAACAATCTGGGAACCCGGTCCAGTTTATGGCCCATGTGGATTTTATACAATTTTAAGCATTTTCTAAATATTAATATCAGGTTATTTATTTAGCAAACTAATATGCAAGGATAGCAATATGGGCCAAAATAATTGCAAATCTAGTAACCCACAAAAAAAAATTGCAAAAATGGCAAAATCTGATAGTCTGCATGTTGCATTTACTAAAATTCCTCTCCATATTTTCTATCAGTGATAGAAAGATTTTCTATATAGAAAAGATTTCTATCAATGATAGGTATTTTTCTATCAATGATAGAAAAGTTTTATACCACTGATAGAAGATTTCTATATATTTTTCTATCAATGATAGAAAGATTTTCTATCACTTCTATCAGTAATAGAAATCTTCTATCCATGATAGAAAAGTTTGTATCACTAACAGAAAAACTTTCTATAACTGATAGAAAGTTTTCTATCACTGATAGAAAAATCCAACATAAAGAACTAGCTTCTATCAGTGATAGAAAAATCATGATAGAACACAACAACTACAAAAACATATAGAATGACAACAATAACCATACAACTAACAAAACAATATGATATCAAAACACCAACACTTATAGAAACTTTCTATCACTAATAGAACATTTTATATCACTGATAGATTCTATCAGTAATAGAAAGAAATTCTATCGGTGATAGAAAGATGAGCATAATAAACCAAATAAAGAAATTTACTTAAACAAGGTTTTCAATCATGTTGTTTAGTTTTCAATCTTCCATCAGTAACAAGTGATAGTAAGATGAACTTTACGAACTGAAAAAAAAAATACTTGAACAAGGTTTTCAATCGTGTTGTTTGGTTTTTGGTAGAAAAGTTTCAATAGTGACAGAATATTTCTATCACTGATAGAAAGTTTTTCTACCACTGATAGAATCTATCAGTGAAAGAAAGATTTATATCCGTGATAGAAAAACTATCTATCACAGTAGAAAGTTTTTCTACCACTGATAGAATCTATAAGTTTCTATCAGTATATATATAAAAAAACAAAAAACAAAAAAACAGACGAGATGAAAAAGATGCGCTCCAGGGACAATTTGGAAATATAAAAAATTCATTCAAAAAATTTGCCATATTTACAATTATTTTAAAATTTTGCTAAATTTGCCATTATTTACCCTAATTTTGCCACTCATTACAATTATCCTAAAATTTAGTATTAACTATTTATGACACATACATGGAAAACTAGAAGGAACAAATTCAATTTTTCTCGTGATTGAACAAAAAAATGATAGCTTTGTTTAAATCTCATTTTGGTATCTCAACTTTCAAAATGTTTGTCATGGTCTTTAAACTTTTAAATTTGTTTTGTTTTGGTTACTAAATTTTTAAGAGGTAAATTTTAATCTTTGAACCTTCAAAACATAACCATTTTGATCCTTATATTTATTTTGTTTTAAATAAATCCATGACATAGTAAGATTTCAAGCCATATAGGTTAGATACAAGCATTTGGCAAATTGATATTAGTTGAAAAAACCAATATAGTATAGCAATGATCAAATGTTTTTTTTTTTTTAAGTTCAAAGACAAATAAACATTTGAAAGCACAGAGACCAAAATGGAACAAGCTTAAAAGTCCATGGACCAAAATAGACATATTGAAAGTTTTGAAGGATCAAAATGAAAAAACTTGAAAGCTTAAGGACTTGTCTTTGTCCATAAATCAAGGTCTAAGGTTTTTAAATATTTTAAAAGACCTACATCTTCAACCCCAACAAGAGCATAACTCAATTTACATAGAGCATGTAACATATATATATATATATATATATTTTGCACAGGCAAATTTTTATATTCTAACTCTATATATAAATAATCTTTCAGATTCTAAAAAAATGAAATGAGACAAAATAGAAAACTTAAATCTAAAACAAGCCGATGGCCAATTGGCTCAACCCTAATCACTTATTTTCAAAAGTCTGACTTTTACAAGATTCGAATAACCTTAAAGTGCTTTCAACTCTATTTTTAGTTACCAGAAACACTGGCAATATATTATCCTTCAACACAACACATCTAAATTGAATCTATAACACTAACACATCAAGTGAAGAGCTGTACTAAATGGGGCACATGACTTGCAGCTTGTTCCTTGCAGTTCAATCAAACCTTCATATTCAAGTTCAAATCAGCTGGAAAATGTAGGGCCATCCTGTATTGCTTTAACAGGAACAGTATAAGGAGAATTCCAGTCAGCGTCGAACACTTCTTGAACTTGCCTAACAATAGCTGGATTGTATGTTCCAAAGCTGACACCAGAGGTTACATAAAAGTAATCCCAACCAAGATTGCTTGTTCCTATGTGTGCTCTAACGTCACTAACTGCAAACTTGCCATGTTGAACTCTGGTGAAACTGGGATATACGTTTTTCGTTCTCGTTCTGTTCGGATAAAGAGCTGGTCCCGTTTCGTTGTAACCGGGAACCACATAGTACTTGATCTCAACTTTGCCAAAACAATCATTGTATTTTGAGGAGTTGCAGAGGATGTTCGAGTAGAGGAGAGACTTGAGGTATGGATCCGTGTTCTCGACGAAATGTGTCCAGTATGATACCAACAACTTGACAGTTGCATTTTTCGAATAGACGACCTATAATAGTAAATGGTTTTGTCAAGATTCAAAATCTAGAATGCAAGTCGTTTTCTACAAGATTGTACAAGATAACCTCAGCATTGAAAATCTTGTGGTCAGGATGTAGAGGATACCAGACAGTTTGTTAAATGTTGGGTTAAAATATCATTTTGGTCCATATACTTTGAGATTCATTTCATTTTAGTTCATATACTTTCAAATATCCAATTTTAGTCATTGTACTTTCAAGAAATCTTCAAATTAATCCCCCCACTAGTTTGAAGTTATTTTTTATCCAACTTTACAAAATAATAATAATAATTACCATTCAAGAAAATGTACAATTTGAATATGTGTTTCCAAAATTTATACGGAGAATGTTGAAGGAGATTTATTATATCTTGGAAAATTAACCATAAATTAACGATAGGGACTAATTTTAAGATTTATTGAAAGTTTAGGGACTAATTTGAACATTTGAAAGTATAGAGACTAAAATAGAATCACTCTCAGAATACAAGGACCCAAAATAGTATTTTAACCTCCTTTTTTTTTTTTTTGAAAATTAGTATTTTAACCTAAATGTTCTAGTAAGATCAACAACCTCAGAAAAAATTGTCTCTAAAGATAAATCTAATAAAGATTTGAACCGTAATATGTTTCCTACACCCATTTTCTAATAATAAAAACGGCAGTACATTATATCATTAACCACAGCAGCAGGCAGGTGAAGTCACGCTGAAACTTACCTCTGATATTGCAGAAGACAAGGACGACCAATAAATTGTTGGTGTGGTAAATTCAGACTGACCTAGCCAGTCCATGGTGCTAATCCTAACAGTTGCTCCACTGCTTACAGATTTAATTGTGTCTGACCATGCCTGTTCATCAGCTTGGTACCTGCCAAACAATAGCTGTGGACTGCAAATGATTTCAAAGTGGAGGAAGGATGAAATTAGGCATACTATCTGAAAGCTAAATGTAAATGGAGCTCTGTTATTTGCTCTCCCACCGAAGCAATCGATACAAGTATCGTCACCTTCCGAAAACTATATCATCTTTCAGCCCATACAGCAAACAATGTATACTAAGCAAGAATACAGAATGTCAAGGCATGTGGACATGCATTTCCACTTCTCCTCTAAACCGGATTCTTTTGTATTAGTTCCTTCTAAACCCTTCGAGTTGGTTTCTAACTTTGTGGGAGTCTCAATATATTTCACATTTGTTTTATGGGTATGTCTAATTTTACACCTCCATCCTAGGACCTCTTCTTATCCCACCACTTTCCTATACCTAAAGGGAAGCATGGGTTTCTAGGATGCCTGATATACTGGCCTCCAAATCTGACAAATGTCCTTCAGTAGATAAACATTTTCGTTGAAATTAAGTTAACCAACAAAACAATAATAATTCACTTCAGTAATGTTCGTAGCTAGAGTTAAATCTTAAATTAATATTTCATAGAAACAATTTAACATCGAATTCACTTCACTACTTTTCAAGCTCTATATCAGATTACTTTTAATTTAGGATGATCAATTTGGTACATCTTTAAATACTATATCTCTTAATTTCCACGTGTCATGCTCTATAATATTGAGTATATAACATACTAGTTACTAATTTTTTATAGCATGCCTCACCTCGCAAGGTTTTCTGATTCTTTTTCTTCACACCTCACGCTTATTAAAACCATTAGCCTTTAGACTTTATATTGCAAGAGAGAAATAAAGAGCTGAAACACAAAAAGGTGACAGACTAGTCAAATACCTCTGGAGGAGCGAAAGAAAGATAGCAAGAGTGAGGCAGCAAAGTCGAAAAGCTGCTTCCAGGAGTCTGGATAGATAATTTGAACGTGTAAGGATCTGATATGGATGGATATCCTAATATATGGGGAAACTTCATATATAGAGGAAGCGGTGACCTGAAATGGAATAATGTTAACAGTGAACACAATCATCACAAGGAAATGCCAGATGTCACGCTGATGGATGGTTGTACCATGAAAATTTCAAGAAAGACAAAGTAACTGTCAGTAATACAAAAATATTGATATGTCTGATGTGTGTGTATGCTCCTCTCTCTCTCTCTCTCTTCTAAAAAGAAACAAGTATATTAGATGAAGAAAGAAGAAGAAAACAGGAGGAAGAAAGAACCTCTCACCTAATCTCTGCACCAGTAAAGTTAACAGATAAAATATCACAAATCTAACTTTACCCCCACAAGTTTCATTTACACCAATTTCATTGTGTTTCTCTTTCAAAATTACAGTCTTACTGAATAGGTCAATTGGTATGGGAGTAATAAACACAACCAGAGTCAAAATGCAAACCAGATATCTTACAAGATGCATGCATTGATTGATTATAATTATTATAAGAAACATGCATCATTCTTGACAAGTGCCTCTTGATGTAAACATTTCTTCAGGGGCCAGAAAAAGAGATCCTCAGAAGTTAGATCTTTTCTCAGTTCCCCAAACCTAATCAATGCTAAAAAGAAAGAAAAAAGAATCTACAGACAATATTGAATAAATAAATAAATAATGCATTCTTCTGTAAGAAGAAAGAAACAATAATTGTTAGACTTGCCTGCATCTAGACTCAGGATCAATAAAATATGACCAGCAAGGAACTTTTCTACTTGTCTGCCACTGTTGGTCAAATACTGTTCGTGTGTAATCCGTACTATTAAGAAATGAGAGTTTCAATAGATTGTCAAAATAGACCTTGACATGAGCTGCTATTCTTGGGCAGCCAGTAAGATATATTCCGAGTTCCTTCACCTAGAAGCATCAAATGATTGGGGACATAAAAAATACCGCTGTGATCAAATCAAATGCTAGAGAAAACTGAAGAATTCAACAAAAATTGTTCAACAATGGTTCCCCAAAAATTAGTATTTGGAGTTCTATTTATTTTGTTCTCTTGTGCTTTACTTTCTTCTGAATGCTTCTATTATCAGCTTACCTGTGAGAGAGATTTCCAATCCTGGTTTGCAGACCCTATATACACATCTCTATCATCAGATATCCAAACTTTGGAATGGACTATGCCTGATCCATACCAATCTCCGAGTAATAAAGTTATATTCTGCACGTTTGGCCTGCCAGAAGCTAAGTCAGCTGGTTCTTCTGTATAGTGAGGATATACCCCCGAGTGAGATACAAGCCTACACAATGAACAGTTCTGAAATGAATTAACATAACGAACAAGTTCAAAATTATATACTTAACGGGTAAAATCCGAAACTGCCAACATCTTTAAGAGATCGAAATATTACTGATTCAAGGAGTAAAGTAGACAAAGAATAATGCAATTAAAAATCCTCGAACTTGCATATTGATATTATCATCTTCCAGGAGTAAAGTAGACAAAGAATAATTGAATAATGCAAGCCAATCTGAGCATAGCTCGTAAATAACTTCGATCAACAGGTTGGAGGTTTGAATTTTCATTTACACACGTGTTGTTGAACTAAAAAAATAAAAATAAAAAAATAGTTCAAGTTTGTGAGGCTAAGGTCAACGCCAAGGCAGCTCACTATTTGGATTTGAACCACTTCCATTTCTGAACCCTATATTATTTGCCAAAGCATCACCAAACCCAAATTCAATCTACCTGACATTGACATTGCGATCGGCAGCTTTCTCTATGGCTGAATAAACATCATAACCTTGAGAAGCCCCAAATTTCTTCAAATCCTCATCCGAATACCCATAGTCCCCCGAGCGAGAATCATCAGGACCAGCTAGTAATTCCCAGTACTGAGCAATGATATCCAGACGCCGCGTCGAGTTCCCAGCTAACCATACAAATACATCCCCTGATAATCCAAACAAACCGAGAACTGAAAATCAGGTCACAGTTTCTACGAATCTAAATCTAAATCTAAAAATTAACCAAAAGAATCAAACGAACTAGAGAGGCAACTGGGCGAAATGACTGAGATTTACGAGTAGAGAGGACGCCTTGAACCCGCTGAAGCTGCGGCATATCGGTGGGAATTGATTGTACAAGCCACGCCTTGCATTGTGGCCGAGACAAGGAGAGAACAGGCGGGAATTGGCTGAGGAAGAAGAAGAGAGCAATGAAGATGGTAGTTACAGTTACAGTCTGCGCTTTCATCTTCCCTTCTTCTGGGAGAACGTTGATCTTTGAAAAAATTTGAGCAAATTATATTTATTCTAAATATTTAGGACTTCTAACCCTGGTTTTGACTACAAAGCCCCCATTGATTTATAAAAAAAAAAAAAAAAAATCAATGGGGGGGGGGGATTGTAGTCAAAACCAGGGTTAGAAGTCCTAAATATTTAGAAAAATTAAGATTTAATCTCATTTTCGTTCCTAAAAATTAAGTTTTTTCTTCTTCTTCTTTTTTTTGAAAAAAAAATAAGGTTTAATCTTTAAACTTTCAAACTATCCATTTTTTTTAGACATATCCATTTTAGTTTTGAAATATATAATTTGTTTGATCATCATCTTTCAAAATACCTATTTTAATGGTTGGAGTTTAGAAATATAATTATGTTAATGATAAAAAGATATATAATTATTTTGGTTCTTATTTTTTTTATAAAAAAAAAAAAAAATCTCTTTTTTCTTTTAGTACATCAATATTTGGGGGTGGGGGATTCGAACCTCTGACCTTATGATCGAGGGTACATGCCAATTACCACTAAACTAGGCTCGCTTTGGCTCTTTTTTCTTTTAACAATTTGAAAATTCGACTTTAAACATGTATATTAATATAGTAATGTTGGCATGTATTCAAACCATATGGATTGAGGTGAGTAAATATTAAGTGGCAAAATAATTATTTGGTTTATTTTTGTTGCGTTTTGAATATTTCTATTCAATTTCATTGTTTAATGATATATATATATATTTTTTTTTTGAGAAGTTGTTTAATTATTTATATTTTGCAGGCATGACTACTGACATTTTAGGGAACTGTTTACCGGATAATTATAAACAGTTTTACGGAAGCAAATATATAACATTATAGAAAAAAAAATGATTAAAAATATAATATATTAGAACTAATTATCATTAATTAACGGTACTCTAAAAGAAAAAACCCTTTAATAATAGATTATTTTTATTTTTTTAAATTTAAATTTTTGATAAATAACCCAAATATTAATTAATTAGTTAACCTAAATTTTGTTTAAATATAATCCTATTGACCATTGGTTTACTCTTTTTTTTTTTTCCCTCTTTCTAATTCTTGCTGTATATATGTAATTGAATTTTTAACTATTACTTTCGTAATAACTTATCTACTTGGATTTGCCTTTGAATATTTTGTTGCTCCAATTTTGAGTGATTTATTGGTTGATATTTTACTTCATTGCGCCGAGTATTAACTATTAAGATTTTAAGATTAACCTCATCCACTCATTAAAATGATGAAATAAATAATTTCTCCCAAAACTTTGTTTTATGCTCATTATAACATTGCATATAAATCCATTATGATAACAACAATAGAAGCTCCAACTTCCAAATTATTTATGCAAAATGAAGAAGCGAGACTATGATAAGTTCACCCTTCACAGTTCAAACAATAAATGAAAGTCAAGCGACTGAAGTAGCAAAAATTTCAAGTTCCATTACATGAAAAACTTAAGCTTCCCAAGAAGAGTACAGAAAAAATTTCCATCAACTGAAAGCAAAATCAAAGAGAATAGAAAAAAAAAAAAAAGAAGAAAAACTATCCTAATCAAATTTCACAGAGGAATAGATAACTTTAGTGAACCAAAAGCATGCAAAGAAACCAATGGTACCTGTTAGCACAAAGAAAGCATATGAAGCAACTAACATGTATCCTATGTACAATAACACAGAGACAAGCTTTGTGATTTCCAGGGACTGGGAGAAGTACGACATCGAATAGAGGAAGATGTAAAGAGCAACCGAACCCGATGCTATGTACGAACGCCACCACCAGCGATAATCCTCCCTGCATAACTGTAAATAACAAAGCATGATGGATATTTCAGCACAAGTGACAGAAAGGATGATGAAGACCAGCAAGTGGAAGCCAAAGAACCAATAAAATTGGTTTAGCCAAGTTGCTGTAAGGCTGAAGGACAACTCGATGAAGACGGTCGAAAAAGGGAGTATCCCTCCGATCAAAACGATGGAGATCGGATTCATGTACCAAGACTGTCGTGGAATTTGCCTGTGAAGTGAGTTGATCTTCACAGGTTTTTCAATTGCTTCCTTCTTGAATCCAACATAACTTCCCACAAAGACAAGTGGGGCAGAGATTCCCACCCATAGAAAGACCAGAACAAACATTGCCCAAGATGGCACCACTGCAGATGATTTCTGGCCCCATAAGAGAGCATTTAATATGAAGAAGATCGTATAGATGACAGTGGGGAACGTGAAGGCTGTCTTAAGGGCGATTTTCTTCCAATCTGTACCGTTAAACATCTTGTAAAGACGGGCTGACACGTAACCAGCAGAGAGGCTCAAGAAGATCCAGAGCAAGAGCATGGTTGTAATAAGATCGCCCCTACTACAAGGGGAGAGGAGTCCCAGTATGGCCAAAAGCATAGTGCCAAGAATCATTCCAAGAATCTGAACTCCAGTTCCAACATGGACGCAAAGGAGATCTGAATGGCTTGGTGGCCTGAAAACATCCCCATGGATGAGCTTCCATCCCGTCTCTTTTTGGGCTCTATCTTGGGTCTCGAGATCATTGTAATTTAAAATATCACGGTATATCCGCCATACAATTACTGCCAATATGCTAGAGATCACAAGAATAGACTCTAAGCCATTCATTATTGAAAACCAATGTGTTTGGTCATCCCTCGTGGCAAGATAGGCATCCCATCTCGATGGCCAATCCACATCGCTCTCCTTAAATTTAGGAACAAACAAACATGTTATAAACGACACACTTTATCAGCGAAAAGCAAATAACAGTGTAATGGTATTTGACAATAAGCAATACAGAAGCAAAGCAATAAAATGCAAGGAAACTAGCACAAAGATTCATTCTTGGGATACTACTCATGCTTCAGTAACAACTAACGACTGAAAAATATTTGGATGTAAAATGCAATCATGCAGTTCTAATTAACTACTGAAACGTACTTGATAGTCAACGTCGTAAGTAAAAATGATTTCCTTTCCTTCTTCAACCACTTGAGGACGGTCAGAGTTAAAAACTGCAACTTTTGAGATTGGGTCACAAGTTGATAGGCGAGTACTCATTTCTTTCCATTTCCCTTCATATTCATGCTTGATACTGCTTCGCACAAAAAACAAATATAGAGAAGAGGTCATGTAACATCATGAACATATAAGAACTCTACCACCAAGCATGGATGTCGGAAGTAAGCTTTGGCCGATGTCTAAGAAGATTTAAAATTGACCAAATGGGAGAGAAAGAGATAGGGAAGAGGCGGGAAAACCTGAATGGTTTAACCAGAAATCCCACAATTCTAGTAGAATTTGTTCGTGTATCTTGATAATAATTTATAGTAAATGACAAGTGGTTGAAGATGAAGTATATTCCAGCATTTCCCTGGGCATATAGAAAAAAACGTGAGCATTTTCAAATATAAGTGAACTAATAATAATAATAATAATACTAATGAAAGTCCATATAAAAAATGACAAAACTTGCCTCAGGAGAAAACTCTTTATGCCCCATATGAAATCCAAGCTGATAAGTAAAGGGAGATTCGCGTTCAAAAAGTCTAATCGGATGAACCAGAGGAAGGTTATCGAGAATCCTATCAAATGAATGGAAAATTCATTAAAAAAAATGCACATGACAATATCAAAGAGTCTAATCTAGATATCAGAAGGATTTCCATACATGTGAACCATATACTCATCCTCAATCTTCTCCTTCAACTCTTTAGCTCCTTCGTCATCGAGTTTAATTCGGCATATAATATTGCACAGTTGAGGCTCCAACATTTTGGCCTGCAAACACAATGCCAAAAACTTGAAAACGCCACAAATTTTAAGAATTGAATAAGCCATTTGCCGTCATTTTCTTTGGGACTCTTTTGTGATTGTGATTGATAATGACAATACAAACAGAAAAAAACATATCAAAACTGAAATAGTCTCTGTATAGTCCTAAAAAGCTACCACATAAGGAGAATTTTCACTTCGATCACCGAGTAAAATTTCTCCAAGATTCTCCGCACCGTCCTCTATCTTTTCGGGACGACAAAACGGAAGTGAATAATACGAAATTGGAAGCTGGGTCTTCGTAGAAGTCAATCTTTTCACCTTCACTTTCAAGTCATCCCCCTGCCACCCAAAAAACACAACGATAATCAGTACACATTCTCTCAGGCAATTTATCAAACACCTTGGCGGCATAAAACTTCAACCATCATAAATACCCCCGTTTCAACATATTTTACTATATTTCGAACTCTAATCCTATAAAAACATTCGAATCTAATGAATCCATCAGATACATTGATGAAATTTGAATTGACCTTCTTGAAATTCACTGGACGAATGCCGAAGAAGTTGAAACAATGGACAGAGTGGACCAGAAGCAGAAAGGTCAGAGAGATCGTCAATGTCGGGACTGGGAGAGAGCTCCGAGACGCCATTGGTGAGCGCGAAGAGTACTACAGAAGACAAACTATAGTCAACGAGATGCAATCTTGCTATTTTCTTCTTCATCTTCCCCGCCACACGGAATCTCATGCACTTGCAGTTGGTCAACGTCCGCCCGATGGATTATAAAAAGAAGTACGGTCGGCTGAAAGAAAAGGTAAAATAACGGTCTAATATCTTCAGACAAATCAATTTGGGATAAATACACTTTTGGTCCTTGAAGTTTGATTTAGGTTTCGTTTTGGTCCCTGAGGTTTCAAACTCAACATTTTAGTCCCTGAGGTTTGCATTTAGTAGCATTTTGGTCCCTCCATCCATATTTCCGTTAAAAACTAACGGTTTGCTGATGGGGCACCTATTTTTTTTTTAATTAAAATTTTATTTTTAAAATTTTAAAAATAAAATAATAAATAAAGTATATTTTTTTTAACTTTTCATTTTCCCTCCTCTTTTTCCCTCCTTTCTTCTCTCTTCTCCCTCCAACCATCTTCTCCCTCCACCTTCTCCTTCTCCAACACCTTCAGCCATGGTCGGCGGTCGGCGGGCGACAATGACTTTTTTTTTTTCTTTCTTTCTCCTTCTCCTTCTCTTCTCTCCAGTTTTTTCTTAAAAAAAAAGGGAGGGAAACGGGGAAGGAGTCCTCTGTTTTCACCGGAAAACGCTCCCTCCCTCCTCCGTTTTCCGGCGAGCGTTGTCCTCCCTCTTTTCTTTTCTTTTTTTTTTTTTTTATAAGAAAAATCTGAAGAAAAGAGAAGGATAAAGAAAGAAAAAAAAAAAAAAAAAAAGTCGCCGGCCGGCTATTGTTGAAGGTGTTGGAGAAGAAGATGTTGGAGGAAGAAGAGAGGAAAGAAAGAGGGGAAAAAGAGAAGGGAAAATGAAAAGTTTAAAAAATATATATTTTTAATTATTTTATTTTAAAATTTAAAAAATAAATTTTTAATAAAAAAAATAGATGCCACGTCAGCAAGCCGTTAGTTTTTAATGCAAATATGGATGGAGGGACCAAAATGCTACTAAATGCAAACCTCAGGGACTAAAATGTTGAGTTTGAAACCTCAGGGACCAAAACGAAACCTAAACCAAACCTCAGGGACCAAAAATGTATTTTTCCCAATCAATTTAATGGGAAATTTATTCCCAATTTTATTTAAATTAGAAAAGAAAATCAATTTTTATCTCTAAAATTTGAAATATTATTCCATGACACGACCCGAGACTACTACATCGTGGCTGCTTTTCAATGACCGTGAAATGAAGATTCGAAAATTTACATGCTCTTTACATAGTATACATTTTTATCATAAAGTTTCAATTTCATTAAATTACATCTTTTTTTTTTTTTTTTTTGAGGGCCATTAAATTGCATCTTAAACTTTAATAAATGTCGTAATTTTAACATTCACTTTACAAAGAGGTGCAATTTTAAACCTATAATAAGTTATCATTCTAAGAATTGATAAAAAGAGTTTTGAAAATGAGATTAAAAGAAATAATAAAAAAAAAAAAAGCCACCCAAGGAAAAAATAAATAAATAAACCATTGGCTGCTTACTAGTTAGAAGTCGTTAGTATTACTCTTTTTTTTTTAAACAAGAAAAGTAGTTGTTAATATTACTATTTTTTAAGATTGTGGAATTTTTCCCCATTTGTTTTTGTTATGTGTCAATAATTAAATATTAGATAAACAGTGTTCTGTCTCAAAACCAATCAACAACAAGAGATTTAAAAAATAAATAAATAAATAAATAAAATAAAATGCCGGGTTCTCCACCACAAACGACTGAACTAGCAAAAATTTCAAGTTCGACTACATGAAACTTCAGCTTCCCAAGTTTGGTACAGAAAAAATGTCCTTCAACTGAAAGGAAAAGAGAAAAAAAAGGGGGCTGGGAAAGAAAAACCATGCTAATCAAATTTCACAGAGGAATAGATAACTCTAGTGAACCAAAAGCATGCAAAGAATCCAATGGTACCTGTTAGTACAAAGAATACATATGAAGCAACTAGCATGTATCCTATGTACAATAACACAGAGACAAGCTCTGTCGTCTCCAGAAACTTGAAGAAGTACAACATCGAGTAGAGGAAGAAGTAAAGAGCAACCGAACCCGATGTTATGTACGATCGCCACCACCAGCGATAATCCTCCCTGCATAACTGTAAATAACAAAGCATGATGGATATTTCAGCACAAGTGGCAGCAAGGATGAAGAAAACCAGAAAGTGGTAGCCAAAGAACCAAAAAAATTGGTTTAGCCAAGTTGCGGTAAGGCTGAAGAACAACTCAATGAAGACGGTTGAAAAAGGGAGTATCCCTCCGATCAAAACGATGGAGATCGGATTCATGTACCAAGACTGTCGTGGGATTTGCCTGTGAAGTGAACTGGTCTTCACAGGTTTTCCAATGGCTTCCTTCTTGAATCCAACATAACTTCCCACAAAGACAAGTGGGGCAGAGATTCCCACCCATAGAAAGACCAGAACAAACATTGCCCAAGATGGCACTACTGCAGATGATTTCTGACCCCATAAGATAGCATTTAACATGAGGAAGATTATAGAGATGACAGCAGGGAATGTGAAGGCCGTCTTAAGAGCAATTTTCTTCCAATCTGTACCACTAAGCATCTTGTAAAGACGGGCAGACACGTAACCAGCACAAAGGCTCATGAAGATCCAGAGCAAGAGCATGGTCGTAACAAGATCGCCCCTATTACAAGGGGAGAGGAGTCCCAGGATGGCAAAAAGCATAGTGCCAATAGTCATTCCAAGAATCTGAACTCCAGTTCCAACATGGACGCAAAGGAGATCTGAACTACATGGTGCTCTGAAAACATCCCCATGGATGAGTTTCCATCCAGTCTCTTTTTGGGCTCTATCTTGGGCATCAAGATCGTTGTAATTAAAAATATCACGAAAAACCCGCCACATTATTACTGCCAACATGCCAGAGATCACAAGAATAGACGTTAAACCCGTCATTATTGAGAACCGATGTGTTTGGTCATCCCTCGTGGCAAGATAGACATCCCATCTAGATGCCCAATCCACATCACTCTCCTTAAATTTAGGAAGAAACACACACAATAAGAATAAAACGCTTCACCAGTGAGAAGCAAATAATCATGCAATGGTATCCAACAACAGGCAACACAGCAGCAAAGAAATAAAATGCAAGAAAACTAGCATAAAGAAATTCATCCTTAGAATATACTACTTATAGTAACAACTAACAATTAAAAATTTGGTTTTTCAAAAAAATAAAATAAAATAAAATAAAAATTTGGATATAAAATGCAATTTTGCAGGTCTAATTAACTATTGAGACGTACTTGATATTCGATGTCGTAAGTAAAAATGATTTCCTTTCCCTCCTCAACCAATTGAGGGCCATCAGAGTTAAGAGCCGTGACTTTTGAGATTGGGTCACAAGTTGATAGACCGATGTTCCTTTCTTCCCATTGCCCTTTATAGTCATGTTTCATACTAGTTTGCATTAAAAGGAAAAATTGTAGGTAAGAGGTCATGTAACATCATAAACATATAGAACTCTACTAGAAAGCATGGATGGGAGATGGTTGACTCTAAGAAGATTAGAACTTGAATAAATGGGAGAGAAAAGAGCTGGAGAAGGGGGAAAAACCTGAATGGTTTAACTTCGAATCCCACGATTCTTGTAGAATTTGTTCGTGTAACTTGATTATACTTGATAGTAAATGTCAAATGGTTGAAGATAAGGTATGTTTCAGCTTTTTCCTGTGCGTAGAGAAAAAAAAACGTGAGCATTTTCAAATATGAGTGAACTAAATATATAATTATACTAATGAAAGTCCATCCATACACAATGACCAAACTTGCCTTAGGATAATAACCTATAACCCCCATGTGAAATCCACGCTGATAATAAGTAATCGAAGATTCAGGTTCAAAAATCCTAATCGATCGAACCAGAGGAAGGTTATCGAGGATCCTATCAAATGAATGGAAAATTCATTAATGCACATGACAACATCAAGGAGTCTAGTCTGGCTAGATGAAGGATTGGCATACATGTGAACCATATACTCATTCTTAATCTTCTCTTTCAACTCTTTAGCTCCTTCTTTGTCAAGTTTAATCCGGCATAAAATATTGCACAGCTGATTCTCCAACATTTTGGCCTGCAAACACAATGCCGAAAACTTGAAAACGCCACAAGTTTTAAGAATTGAATAAGTCATTTGCCGTCATTTTCTATGGAACTTTTTTGTGATTGTGATTGATAATGACAAACAATACAAACAAAACAAACATATCAAAACTGAAATAGTCACTATATAGTCCTAAAAATAGATATAAAAGCTACCACATAAGGGGAATTTTCAATTCGATCACCAAGTAAAATTTCTCCGAGATTCTCCGTATTGTCCTCTATCTTTTCAGGACGACAAAACGGAAGTGAGTAATACGAAATCGGAAGCTGGGTCTTTGTAGAAGTCAATCCTTTCACCTTCACTTTCAAGTCATCCCCCTGCCACCCAAAAAACACGATGATAATCGGTACACAATCTCTCAGGCAATTTATCAAACACCTTGGCGGCATAAAACTTCAACAATTATAAAAACTCCCTTTTCAACATATTTCACTACATTTCGAACTCTAATTCAGTAAGCAAATGAAAATCTAGTGAATCCATCAGATGTATTGATCAAGTTTGAATAGACCTTCTTGAAATTCACTGGGCGAGTGCCGATGAAGTTGAAACAGTGGACGGAGTGGACCAGAAGCAGAAAGCTCAGAGATATCGTCAATGTCGGGACTGGGAGAGAGCTCCGAGACGCCATTGGTGAGTGCGAACTGCGAAGAGTACTACAGAAGACGAACTATAGTCAACGAGATGCAATCTTGTTATTTTCTTCTTCATCTTTCCCACCACGCGGAATCTCATGCAATTGCACTTGGTCAACGCCAGCCTGATGAACTATGAAAACGAAGAACTGTCGGCTGAGAGAAAAGGAAAAATAACGGTAATATCCGACGAATTTATTTAATGGCAAAATCCTTCGACTACGCCCCATAATTTATATGGTTTTATTATTTTTTTTTTTTACAATATGTTTGGAGGGGGATTTGAAACACATACTTTGTGGTTAACGGTACAACTTTATGTCAGTTTTTTTTATAACACGGGGAGAGGGGGATTCAAACCATATCTTGTGATTATCAGTACAACTTTATGCCAGTTGAATTAAACTCTTGTTAGCCAACTTTATGCCAGTTGAGCTAAGTTCTTGTTGGCATTTATATTGACTCTTATTCACCCTTGGACAACTCAAAATAATATTATTCTCTTTTGACCATTAAAATTTTTACATCTATTATAATCTTTAACTTTCAAATTTGTTTGTTTTTGTTTTTGTTTTTTTTTTTTTTTTTGAATTACCTAAAGTTTTAGGTTTGTGATTGGAACCAAAAATAATAATAATAACAATAAAATAATTTTAAAAAAACCACGGATGGTGACAACCAAAACATAACTCAACTAGTTAAAATATGTATCATTGATTAAAAGTTTAGATGTTTTTTCACCTTCACATATGAATGAACTAAAAAAAATCATGTTTGATCTATCTTAATCCTTAAATATTTAAGTTTGCAAATAAGACAATAATGTTAAGTTATAAATTTAACTCGCTTTGGCATGAATTTAAAGTGTTTGATGAGTCTTTAACTTCCAATTTAATTAGACATATAAAAAAAGAAATGTAGACCCATTAAACAAAATATTTGATAGTCTAGAATCCTATTGGACATTTTTTTTTTGGTCTAACTTGTCCATTATTATTGGTATAAAAAAGTTCAAATATTATAAGGAACTATTGTATCCACAGTCGAAAGTTCAAGAACTTATGTTTAAGAAATTTATTAGACACTTACAATGTTGAGGATCCCACGTTGAAAAAATTAGTGAAGACCTCACAATATATAAGCTACAAGGGTCATCCACACATTGTTTTGAGATGGAAGTCCATGTTATTTGATATGGTATCAGTAGGGGTGAGCATCGGTCGGTCGGGGTCGGTTTTGACCCCAAACCGACGCCGAACCGACCATATCGGTTTCCAGATTACTTGAAACCGGTTTTTTTTTTTTACTTCATTTTCGTCGACCGGCTGATCGACTGGTCGGTCGGTCAGTTTAGTCGGTTTAAACCGATAATTTACTTTTTTTTCTGTGTAAGACTTAGAAAATCGAGTGACTTGAAATCGAAAGTGGGAACGACAGGCGACGAAGCTTAATCACGACGAGATTGAAGGCTAAAGTGGAGATGGCGGAGATGTTGGCACGACGGAGAGACAGAAACACAAAATCAAACCAAAGGGAGAAAGAAATTCAACGGAGATGGCAGCGGCGCGACACGACGTTGTTCCAGCGAACTCATGAGGGAGAAGAAGGGGAGGGCGGTGCAAGAAGAAGATGAAGGAAAATATGAAGAACTGAAGAAGAAATAAAGAAAATAAGAAGAAAAAATAAAGAAAATAAAAAGATGAAAGAGAGATTGAAACAAGGGAAGGGGAGAAACTGGAAAAAAAACAAACAAAAAGAAAAAGGTTTTTTTTTTTAATAATGATTTCTCCTTGGGAAGACCATCAACCGATGGTCTTTCGAAGGGCTGCATGCAAGCAGCCCATAAATGCTGCGGCAGCATCAACGAAGCGCTTTTTGATTTTTTTTTTTTTTACATATATAGAAAAGTCGATCGGTTCGGTCGATTTTCCTTATTTTGGATGAACCAACCGACCAACAGGTCGATTTTACTATGTGTAAAACCGACCCCGACCGACCGACGTCGGTTCGGTCGGTTTCGGTCGGTCGGCTCGGTTTTTCGGCTTTATTTGCTCACCCCTAAGTATCAGAGCCTATTAAACCCAAATGTGTATTTGGTCTAGTAAAAAAAAAATTGGGATCCGATCACGAAATTGAAAATTCAAAGACCCGTTAAACTTTTTAAATGTTTAGAGGTCAAAATTAAATAAAGCTACAATTCTTTTTGCTAAAATATAAGATTTAAACAAAAAATAATTTAGTAACCTTAATCAAAGTGTGGATGCCCCAAGTTCTTCCATCTCTAAAATAAAATGCTCACAAAGTTCACTTGCCATATAATTGTGCATCTAGTCAGCCCCATCAAAACACAAGAATGATGGTGAATCTCTTGAAAGGATACAAAGTAGATTGAAACTCTTAATCAAGGCAAGAGTACAAAAAGTTTAGTGTTGTGTTAAAGGATGGGATCAAAATGAGCTTATAGTTTAATGGATGAAATTGAAATTTTAGTTTAATAAACAGAATAAAAATAACAATAACTATCTTGAGTTTGATAAAACAATATTAATTTTCAATTTAGGAAAATTTACAAAACTTATATCTTCAACTCTAAATATCTAATAATTGGGCATTTGGTCTAGTGGTATGATTCTCGCTTAGGGTGTGAGAGGTCCCGAGTTCAATTCTCGGAATGCCCCTTTCTCAAAGTAAAATAAAATGTAATCTTCAATTTTTTCTCAAAAAAAAAAAAGTTTTTGAAAATTAAGCTTGATTTTTCCCAATTTCCTTATAATAGTTTTCATATTTGTTAAGGACACATTTACCTTCTTAGTCAAATTCCAAAAACAAAAACAAGTTTTTGAAAACTATGACCCCGTTTGATAACCATTTAGTTTTTGAAAAGTAAGCTTATAAATACTACTTCCACCTCCATGTTTCTTTGTTTTTTAATACATTCTTCCCATGTTTTAAAAAACTAAGCCAATTTTTGTTTTTGAAAACTAAAAAAAAATAGTTTTCAAAAACTTGTTTTTGTTTTTTGGAATTTGGCTAGGAACTCAAATGTGTCATTGACAAAGATGAAAACCAAGGTAAGGAAATTGAGAGGAAACAAACATAATTTTCAAAACAAAAAACCAAATGATTATCAAACAGGTTAGTTTTCAAAATTTGAGTTGGTTTTTGAAAACATGGAAAGAAGATAGATAGCAATACAAAGAAACTTAGAAGAGGAAGTAGTGTTTGTAGGCTTAATTTTCAAAAACAAAAAAGCAAATGGTTATCAAACGGGACCTAAACAATCACTTATCAAGATTGTCATCCAAGGCATCCCTAGTCAAGCTATATGATTGCCAATCAAAACATAGCTCAACTCGCATAAAGTGTGTACTCATGACTAAAAAGTCAAAAGTTCGAATCTCCCACCCACCTATGGTCCCAAAAAAAAAAAGCTATACGATCCTAGGCAGGAAAAGGTAAAGCAAAAGGGTCGATCGAAATCACCTTGAGCTACCAATCAAACAAACTATAATTTATCCAACGTTAATTCTAACCCTAATATTTTTAAATTTCAATTATAACTTTTTCTTAACCTGTAATCTTTAAAATTATGCATAACACTGAAGAAACAAGATCAGTGACAAGTTCAACCAAGTGAATGTAAAAGCATCAAGTGGCAGCTAAGCTTCTCCAACACATGCGACTGAACTGGCAGAAAATTTCAAGTTCAACCAAATGAAACTTCACCTTCACAAATTCAGCACAGAAAAAAATAACCAGCAACTGAAAGGAGAATTAAAGAGAAAAGGAAAAGGAAAAGGGCTAGGGGAGAAAAGCCTTGCAAATCAAATTTCACAGAGTAATAGACAATTCTTGTGAACCAAACGCACGCAAAGAATCCAATGGTACCAGTTACCACAAAGAAAGAGTATGAAACAGTTATCCTATGTACAATAACACAGAGACAAGCTTGGTGATCCTGAGATTCATAAAGAAGTAGGGCATCAGATAGAGAAAGAGGTAAAGGACGGCCGAACCAGATGTTACGTAAGATCGCCACCACCAATGATGATCCTCCCTGCATAACTATAAATAATAAAGCATGAGGGATATTTCAGCACAAGTGATAGTGAAAATGATGAAAACCAGCAAGTAGAGCCCAAAGAACTAGTAAAAGAAAAGGGGAACATCCCTCTGAACAAAACGATAGAGATCGAATTCACGTACCAGGACGGTTGTGGGATTTGTCTGTAAAGTGAGGTGTTTTTCACAGGATACCTCAAACTGCTGCTACTTGAATCCAACATAAGTTTCCACAAAAAGAGCAGGGCAAACACTGCATATGACTTATGACCCCATAAGAGAGCATTTAACATGAAGAAGGTCGCATAGATGACCATAGGGAATGTAAAGGCCATCATCTTAAGGGAAATTTTCTTCCAAAATGTACTGTTGAACATCTTGTAACAACGGGCGGACACATAACCAACACAGAGGCTCGTGAAGATCCAAAGACGGAGCATGGCTGTAGATTTGAAACTGAACTCCAGTTTCGACATGGACTGAACTCCAGATCTGCATTACTTAGTGGCCTCAAACAATAAACTCCAAACCATTCATTATTGAGAACCAACGAGTCTCGTTGTCCCTCGTGGCAAGATAGGCATCCCATCTAAATGCCAGTCCACATCACTCTCCTTAAATTCAGGAAGAAACGCACATGATGAGAATGATAACTTAATTGGTAAGAAGCAAGTAATTATGTTATGGTATTTGACAATATGCAATACAGCAACAGATAAATAAAATGCAAGGAAAATTAGCATAAATAAGTTCATCCTTGGGGTACTACTCTTGCTTTGGTAATAACTGAGCAATATTTTCTATTGAGATGTACTTAATACTAGACACCACAAGTAAATACAAATTTGTTTCCCTCCTCGACCACTTAAGGAACGTTAGAGTTAAAAGACCAGGACTTTTGAGATTGGGTCACAAGTTGATATATAAGCATTCCTTTCTTCCCATCGCCATCCATGTTCATGATTGACACAGCTTTGCACAAAGAATTATGGAGAAGAGGTCATGCAACATAATTCATAAACATTTAAGAACTCTATGGTGAAGCATGAAAAGCACAATGGCATTTCAAAGAGATTTGTGAACTACAAATAACAATGGTAAATTGTTTAAGAAAAAAAAGGGTAAGGTTTAAGTCATATTCTAGTCTTTGAACTTTTATGTTTATTTTATTCGGGTTCCTAAAACATTTTATTTTAGTTCCTACACTTTATATTAAACATCATTTTACTTGTCACTAGATTTTAATAAATTATGCAATGAGAATTTATCAGACACTTTTTTTTTGTTCGTTTACTTGATCAATAAACGTTTGCATGTACAAGAATTTAAAGTCATGTGTAGGAGGTCACATTCAAAGTTTTCAAATGTCTTTAAATTTAAGTTAAATGATTAATAAACAATTGGCAATAAAGATTAAAATAGTCTAATCATATATTCAGTTTAGGGACCATGAACATTTGAAAGGAGACCTAAGGTGGATATATCAAAACAAGATTTAAAACTAATAATAAACATCAATATAAAATGATAGGACTTACATAATAATTATATTATATCCTTTAAAACACATTCGGAATCCAGGCTAATAAGCACGGTGAGATTCATGCTAAGAAATTCTAATCGTATATACCAGAGGAAGATTCATTAAAAAATGCTGATGGCAATATCAAGGAGTCTAATCTCTCAGTGAAAGATTGCCGTACATGTAGACCATAATACATCCTCAATCTTCTCCCTCAACTCTTTGGCTCCTTTGTCATCAAGTTCAATCCGGCAGATATTATTTCAAAACTTATTCTCCATCACTTTGGCCTGCAAACAATGGCACACACTTGAAAACGCCACAAACTTGGAAGAATTGAACAAGTCTTTTGCTGTCAATTGATAGTGACATATATATACAAACCGAAATAGTCTCTGTGAAGTCTTCAAAAGAATGGAAAAATTACCATATTAGGGGAATTTTCCCTTTAGTCACCAAGTAAAGTTTCTCCAATATCCACTGCATCGTCCTCTCTCTTTTCGAGTGAGTAATATGAAATCGGAAGCTGGGTCTTCGTAGAAGTCAATCCTTTCACCTTCACTTTCAAGTCATCCCCCTGCCACCAACAAAGCACAATGATAATCGAGACAACTCCTCTCAGGCAATTTCACAAACACGTTAGGGACATACAACTTTAATCATTTTTGAAACTCCCTTCTTCAACATACTTCAACATTTCGAACTCTGATTCTATAAACAAATCAAAATCTAATGAATCCATCAAAAGCTTATAAAGTTTTCATATCCATTTGATGAAATCTGGATTCATCTTCTCAGAATCCACAGGATGAACACCGAAGAAGTTGAAACAGAGGGCCGCGTGAACCAGAAGCAGAAAGTTGAGAGAAATTGTCAATGTCCAGACCTGGAAAGAACTTCGAGACGCCATTGGTGAGCGTGAAGAGTGCAGAACACGAACTAAAGTCAACCAGGTGGAAATGCAACCTTGTTCTTTTCTTCTCCATCTTCCCCTCCCCGAGAATCGTGCAGACGATGAAATTCAAACCCGAGGAATTAAAGAACGAATTATAATAAAAAGAGTTGCTATTTATCTTCCGACAAATTAGGGTAAAAATCAGTGTGTCGGTGGAGAAAAATAAAATGAAAAATAATATACATTTTTTTAAGATAAATAATAATATACATATGAGTTGTATGGTAGATCGATTTTTGTTTTTTTTGACAATTTTTTTCTTTTTTTTTAGTATCATCGAGTTAATATATATATATATATACATATGAGTTGTATGGTAGATCGATTTTTGTTTTTTTTGACAATTTTTTTCTTTTTTTTTAGTATCATCGAGTTAATATATATATATATATATATATATATATATATATATATATATATTAACAACAAAACTCAAATTTGAAGTGATATGAACCAGAGAATAACTTGATTGACATAACTTGTGTACTTGTGACTAAGAGGTCGTAGGTTCGAATCCTCTACTACCAAATGCTGTTAAACTAAAAAAAAAATAGAACGGTCGATAATTTTATATCTACATACAACAAATCATACTAAAACATATTTAATTTATTTTATAAATCACACTATTGTTTAAAATGTGTTTAATAATATATTTATAAGTCATAAACCATTCGTAGTTATCAACTAAATATTAAGCTGAATATAAACCATTATTAATTAATTTATAAACATGCCATGTGATATAAATTTGTATAATTGTTATTTTACAATATCATATAACTTATAATACATTATATTATACAAATTTTAATTTCACACAAATGATATATTTTGGTCAAGGTTACAAGTTTATTTTTGTTGACGTCCACGTCGCTGTGTTAATACATACATTTAAGGACATTATGTTCTACTCTAGAACCAAAATTATTTTTTAAGCCATTCAAGGACTAAAAATATAAATATATTTAAAATCAAACGATCAAAATGATTCATATCTAAAAGGTTATGACTAAATCAAAACAAACATATTTCAATAGCAATCGACATGTACCAATAGGTTAGATGTTCAAATTTCCTCACCCAAATGTTGTTGAACTAAAAAAAGTTAACATTTATATGTGTATGTATAAAAGTCATTTCAAAAGTTTGACTATCTAAATAAAAACATTCAAAAATTTCAAGACACTAATCAAATGGAAGACCTAAAAACTAAAGATGAAAATCAACATGAAAATTTTCAAAATTTGAAACTAATATATATGCTTAAAGCCAAAAATAAAAGTGTAATTCCAAAGGTTTATGCACATGTTTGCTAAATTTATTTACTTATTTTAACATACATACATATATATTTTAATGAAGTGTTTGATAGGTCATTAGCTGTAGAAAATCAGAAGCAAATTAAGCAAGCTCCAAACCGAAAATTCAATGCATTTAAATCCCTACCAATTTCCATCAATTTTATTTTTTCAAAAAAACGTGCGGACCAGATTGACTCAACACGATGACGTGGCAAGATCAGGGACGTGCTGGTAAAACGTCACCGTAACAATCACGAAAGGGTGGGAGGTAATAATCAGGTGCAGTGCCACTATCTGATCGTTTTTGCACTCATTTTTCTTCCTTCCCATTTCCCCCATATGTACAGACACAAACAACAAGCGAAAGAAATTAAATCCTCCCCTCTCGGATCTATAGCGCCTTCCATTCCTCCTCTCTCCCTTCTCTCTTCCCTCTCCCTTTCTTCTCTCCTTCGCCATGGCGAATCCGAGATCTCCATCGATTCGGAACTTCTTCATCGCTGCTGTTCTCTTGCTTCTGATTCATGGAGTCAACTGTTTCTACCTTCCCGGTGTTGCCCCCGAGGACTTCGAGAAGGTTAGTTGTCCCGAATACGCTTGTTTCAGACTCGTTTGTGTTGATTGTTTGCATTGTTGTGGATTTTTTGGGTTTGAGCGTGTAATTACTGCTTGATCCGTGTTGTATTGTTGGATCTGCGATTGATGCTGGGAGCTGCTGGAATTACGTTGGTTGTTTGTGTGTGGAATGGGACGAGTGTGGGGGAATCTAGATCTGGAAATCTTGTTTGTTTTTTTTTGTTATCTGTGGTTTTTGAATCGCTGTGGATCATGTTATTCTTAAGCGGGGACTGTTTGTTTGGATTGCGTTGTGTGGAAGTTTTTGGTGCATCGTATCAAATTTCATGTAATGTGGAATATTTGTGTTATGGATTAGAGGACGTTTACTTCTAGATTCAATTCCTGTTTTGAATAATGGTATGAATCGTGGGGAATACGCACATTTCAAGGCGCGAGTCATCTCTTTGTTTATATCAAGTGTGGTGTGGGGAATGGTGAGGAGTTGGTGTAAGTCAGCTGGAACTATTGATTCTAGATGTGCTTTAAATGGATAAAGACAACGCGTTTTCACTTTCATTGTGTATGTCGTATAAAATGTATTACATACTGTGTTGGATTTGCTATTGTTTACTTGAGTTATGGAATGTCTCAAAACATGTTGAATGTTGTTCGATCTTTCAGTGAGAATAGAATCTCGCGCGTATGTGTGTGGCATAATGCCCTCCAGTATAATGGGTCCAGTGCGTTTCAGATCTAAGAGATTATTTTGGTACTTTTCACTTTTGTATGCAGGGAGATGAATTAAAAGTGAAAGTAAACAAATTGACATCGACAAAGACTCAGCTTCCTTACTCGTATTATTCACTCCCATTTTGTCGTCCAGAAAAGATATTGGACAGCGCAGAGAATCTGGGTGAAGTTCTTCGAGGTGACAGAATTGAAAATTCCCCCTACGTGGTGAGTTAAAGATTTACTTGAACATAGGAAACTTCCTTTCTGTTTTGGTACAGTTAAGTTCTTAACCCCATTGGAACTTTTTGCAGTTTAAAATGCGGGAACCTCAGATGTGTGGTATTGTTGGCCGAATTAAACTTGATGCTAAAGACGCAAAGGAGTTCAAAGAGAAGATCAATGATGAGTATCGGGTCAACATGTACGACATTTTTCTTAGGGGAAGAAAAGCATATTATTGTTTACTGTTGTTTATTTGACATTTCTTTGGGGTTTCACATTTTAAATCTGCCATTTATGTGACAGGATCCTGGATAACCTTCCCCTGGTCTTTCCCATTCAAAGGCAGGACCAGGAATCACCTGTTGTTTACCAGATGGGTTACCACGTTGGGCTCAGAGGCCAATATACTGCGGCAAGTTCTTTATTTTTTCATCAGCAGCAAATTGATGTCTATATTTGCAAAAATCTGAAGTTCAATTTTTTTTTCTCTTCTGATTTCTTACAGAGCAAAGACGAGAAGTTCTTTATCCACAATCACCTAGCATTTACCGTCAGGTACCATAAAGATGTGCAAACTGATTCTGCGAGAATCGTGGGATTTGAGGTCAAACCATTCAGGTTATTACCCCACTTATTCTATTCGATCAAGCTCTTCATTTTCCAGGTTTAATATTAATTGGCAATGCAATTTGCTTACGGTGTTATGTTGCATTCAGCGTCAAGCATGAATACGAAGGGAACTGGAATGATAAGAATACTCGTCTTACAACCTGCGACCCGCATGCCAAACACACTGTCGTTAATTCCAACTCGCCGCAGGAGGTTGATGAGGGAAAGGAAATCGTATTTACTTATGATGTTGAATTTCAGGTGCGCTCGCAGATCTACTAGTACTATAATCTTTATTAACAGCTTTCTATCGCTAGGTACACGTAATTCATTTTAGAGGGCCCACCACCTATTGAATTAGATTTTTATTCTCTCATTTTGTCATCCTTTGCTCATTTATAGAATATAGAGTATATGTAGGCTAAATTTACTTGGCCATGAACTCGTGCCTTTCTTTACGGACCACTTTTTGTTTCCTCCAGGAGAGTGAAGTGAAGTGGGCTTCTAGATGGGATGCCTATCTTTTGATGAGCGATGATCAAATCCATTGGTTCTCAATCGTCAATTCATTGATGATTGTTCTTTTCCTCTCCGGCATGGTTGCAATGATTATGCTCCGTACACTATACCGTGATATTTCCAAGTACAACGAACTTGAAACCCTGGAAGAAGCCCAGGAAGAGACAGGGTGGAAGCTTGTCCACGGGGATGTTTTTAGGCCTCCTAAGAATTCAGACCTACTCTGCGTGTACGTTGGAACGGGAGTTCAGTTCTTGGGAATGGTTGTTGTAACAATGATGTTCGCCATCCTTGGATTCCTCTCCCCTTCAAACAGAGGTGGACTTATGACGGCCATGCTCTTGCTCTGGGTCTTCATGGGTCTTTTTGCTGGTTTTGCCTCGGCCCGTCTGTACAAAATGTTCAAGGGTACAGAGTGGAAGAGGATTGCCCTGAACACCGCGGTCACGTTCCCTGCCACCATATTCGCACTATTCTTCGTTTTGAATGCCCTGATCTGGGGACAGAAATCATCCGGAGCTGTGCCTTTTGGAACAATGTTTGCTCTAGTCTTCTTATGGTTTGGAATCTCAGTCCCCCTTGTCTTTGTGGGTAGCTATGTTGGGTTCAAGAAGCCAGCAATTGAAGATCCAGTGAAGACAAACAAAATCCCCAGGCAGATCCCTGAGCAAGCTTGGTACATGCACCCAGCCTTCTCAGTTCTTATCGGAGGAATCCTCCCCTTCGGAGCCGTTTTCATTGAACTCTTCTTCATCCTTACCTCAATTTGGCTGAACCAGTTCTACTACATTTTCGGCTTCCTCTTCTTGGTCTTTGTCATCCTCCTCATCACCTGCGCCGAAATCACGATCGTGCTCTGCTACTTCCAGTTGTGCAGCGAAGATTACCTGTGGTGGTGGAGATCTTATCTAACTTCAGGCTCATCCGCCCTCTACCTCTTCCTCTATTCCACCTTCTACTTCTTCACAAAGCTTGAAATCACGAAGCTGGTATCTGGAGTATTGTACTTTGGATATATGCTGATCGTCTCATACGCATTCTTTGTGCTCACGGGTACCATTGGCTTCTATGCATGCTTTTGGTTCACGAGGCTCATCTACTCATCAGTGAAAATCGATTAATGAACTCGAAGCAGATCGTCGTCGACCATCATTTTGCTCCATTTACTTTTGCAGGATGCCGAAAATTATATTCTTGTAAGATTTTGAAATTGAAGTATTACTATGATGCTTTCAGATGTAACCTGTTGTACTCAATTTTGAATGATGACAATTCTGTTGCCATAGCCAGATTATTTGTTCTCAGGGCTTCTGTTATCTACCTTCATATTGACAAAGGATTCTCAATCTTTTGAAAGAAAACGCATGTAGATCCATTTTCTTTTTCTTTTTTGTTCTCTTTTCTTATTCAGATTCTTCTATAGAATGAATAAATGTTATCAACATAACCTCTTTTTCTTTTTCTATGAAAGGCATTTCTCTATTGCTTTTGCTTGCACATGTTGCATTAAGTTTGTAAACTAAGAAAACAGGTGGATGATCTGATCCAAATGACAAGATGAAAAAAGAAGGCTTCATTAAAGAAGAAGCACACCCATACCCCAGCAATGGAGCCTACTTCCTGGGCTTGGTGTCTTCAGGTTCTGCGACGTTCGTAGCGACCTTGGCGACGTCTTTCGCAGAGGCTTCGGGCTTTTTCAAGGAATATAAGGTGAGATATCCAATTGCTCCGACGACGAAGAGGCCGGCGATTGTCATGGTAGTGAAGCTGTAGGGGAGGCTCCGCCGCTGGTGTAGGATTGTGCCTGGGTGGTGCCCTGGAGGCCTCTTGGAGGCTTCCACTCCTGCTGCTTTTACATCCTCGGGCTTCATTTTGTGCGTATCTGCATTTCTTCTCCATTCCTCATTGCTTCCCATCTCTCTCCCTCTCTTAGCTGCAGTCGAAGAGTTGTTCGTTCTAAATTCTGAGCTCCGTGAGAGTTGGGATTTGAACTGTTCTGTGTTGGGTAAAGGAGACTCATGGATAGTTGGAATTTGAACACGTATACAGCTACATGGCAAATGTGGTGGGACAGGTGTTGTATTTATCGCTACCCCACGTTTTCAAAGTTCAATATTAGGTTCAGACTCCCGTTTGGCCTTTCGTTTTCATATAATTCACAAAAGTGGGAAGTTGTTTCTCTCTATTTTGAATAAAGCAAAAAAAAAAAAAAACAGAAGAGAATATAAAACCAATTACCCAATCTTTTTCGTCAAATTCATCTCTTGGTCGGAATAATATTGGTTATAATATACAAAAGGAACAAATTATCCAATATAAAGTGTTATCATGTCAGTTTAGTTGGAGATTATGTCTTTTTCCGACTTATTTTGTTCCAAGAGAAACAAAAATCTTTGCCAAAATCAATATTTATGGGGTTTTAAGGGTTTACTAGTCCGTTATGTTATTTTTTTTCCCTCCTCCCTTCTTCTCTTCTAATTGGTAGCTCTCTTTGGAAAAGACTGGAAGGTGGAAGCTGCAATACTTCTCAAACATAGGACCAACACCATATTGCTCCTTAACAGCGTTGAGCTTCAGCTTGTACTTCAAAATGGGGCGGAGAGCCATTGTGAGCAGTACAAGAAACAGAGATACGGGTATTTCTCCAGCCCCATCTCCGGTAAAGTCCCTGCTCCGATACCGGTGGCTCCGCTGGTTTGCAGCGCGCTGTAGTTCTAATAAGGTGGTGGGTCAATGGTTGCTTGATAGTTGATTAAAACAAGAAACTTAACAGAGCCCATAAGAAAAACAAAACAAGATTCTTGGAGGTGGTTTATCACAAAGAACATACTATTATTAATTTATGGCAAAAGACTAATCCACATGACAAGATGATGACTGATATACAGACCCCAAAAAAACTAGAAAGTCAGCTACCAAAGTAGGCTACTTTACATGTAAAAAGCACGGACTCCTTTTATCAAGATCATGTCTTGTTCATATAATCACACTAGTTCTAAAAAATTGGGGAGGGAGCAACCAGGAAGATCAGCCAGTGAGAAAGAGTAGAATGCCAAAATCCCAACCAGGTCCTGTCCTAATAGAAACTTATGATGGGACTGAAACTCCCAATGCATATATATGAAGACTTTTAATAAAGTAAAGAGAAAACGACTTAATGTTGTAGGGAAAAACTAGGAGAAGGAAAGAAAAAGAAAACCGACGATCCTCTCCAACTTCAAAATGGACCAATTCTTCAGGAGTTGGGTTATTAAGGGCACAGGTGAATCTGGTTTTCATATTCCTGAAAGATGTAAAGTGAGAAAGTGTCAAAACATAATTGAATACACGCACGCACACACGTTTATATGAAGGGAAGTGTTATATTTACATGGAGTAAACAAAAAACCATTCAAGTTTACTTGGCCTTCAGTTTGGTGAGGGAAGGGAAACAGTTCCAATTGAAGAAAAACTATATCATTGCAGTAACTTTGCTGCAATAATGCATAAGGGCCTTGGCTTGACAATGTCAACATAACATGATATACATATCATAATGTAAAAACACATCAAAGAGGTCCAGAAACAGACTACATTCTGTATTTAAAACTCACAATCCATACGCTAAGCTAAGCTAAGCAAGCTAACTACAAGCAGTAGCACAAGAATGAGCAATAGAACTAAAATGGAAAATTTATTAAGAAAATCAAATCTTATTCTAGCATCAATCAATGGAAAAACTAGCATTTATTGAAAGAAAAGGACGCTCAAATTAGAAATAAATGTGATAAACAGGTACCAAGTGAAATCCGGATTCAATCCTCCTGCAGGTCATCATCATCTGAAGCGTCCCCACATAATGGTCCCTGCAAACCCCCATTACTGTCACCAAGAAGCTCACGCGCTGCTTTCTCAAGAAACTCCTTAGCAGCAATTTGAACAGATTGTTTTTCTGAAGACTGATACTTCCTCTTCTTTTGAACGTTCCTCTCTAGTTGCTTCACACTTGGTCCCTTTCCCCTACTAATATCCCTCATACTCTGCTTTTGATCTGAAAATATCGAAATAATTCCTTGATCAAAGGGAATCAAGCACACAAACCCCCCTCCCCAGAACAAAAAAGCAAACAAATTAACCAACCTTGGGTGAGATCAGGCAGAGAATGTTCAATAAAGCGAGTAGCAGCTTGATAGTTCAAGGTAGTAGATCGCTTCAATGATGCTACATGAACAAATTTAAATGCAAAATTATCAATCTACTGTGAAAGGAAGCAGCAACAATAAAGAAACAGACGATGCTGATATAAACTAAAAATCAAAACTCAAACATACCTTTACTCAAGCCTATGAACCGTTCTAGTTTGTCTTGATACAAACTTAATCTCTCCTACATGCATAAGAAAGAATAAGAATGATTCTTTTCAAAAGCAATGGGAGAATAACATTACTACCCATATGAGCAAATTTCAGTTTTAATCACCAGATACAAGGTATGAGAATAATTACAAGCTCTGACTTGATAGGATGATCATCAGGGTGAACTCCGCTACACCTCAACTTTACTAAAATTCACCAAAACAAACAAAAATTTCGCCTCCATAATCCAAAAAACAAGAGAAACAAATTCAGTATAATGACAAGTAATCAAAAAAATTTACATGCGAAGAGAGTGGTAGTGGCTCTAGCAAGCAAAAGCATAGACTGAGCCCGTTGGAGAGGCTGCATTTGAGCAAGAACATCAGGCTCGGCGATAGATAGGAAGGAAATAAGGTGAGTTTGGACTTGTTCTACATTGTCCAATGTCTTCTTCACTGAATCCATCACTTTCTCGGGCACCACAGCGGATTCTCGAACACCTCCCTCCATATTTGCCCCAAATTTTGAACTCCGTCTATTTCACGGGCTCACACAGAAACCGAAGATGTAAAATTCAAATCCTTAGAAGGAGATGATTTGCGATGGCGATGGCGATGGCGATGGCGACGGCGACGGCGACGGCGAAGGGGAGCTTGGACCGCCGTCGTTGTTAATTTGCAGAGGGGAAAGGGCACGGGTAGGGCTTTTGGGTTCGAACTGGAAGAGGTTTATGGCGGCAGTTTGGCCGGATACGCTTCCGATCTCAGTGTCTTGAGATTTTTTCTTCGTTCATTATTTGGAAAAAGTTGAATTATACAAAAATGCCCTTTCCAATTCCAACTTAGCCTAGATTTCAATTTTATTTTTATTATTGTTTTTATCTGATATTTCAACCTCTAATCTTTAGATGGAGAATTTTAAGTTGTTTTGTGACGATTGAACTATGTTTTTTTTTTTTGGTAATTTCAATTTTTTCTATGATATTTCAAAAGTTTTATTTTTTTACTTTTAGATTTTAAATTTATTTCAAAATGATGAAAATATGATGTGCAAAATTATTTTTTATATCTTATCTTTTGGAATTGTTTCAAAACAATCTGTGCAATAGTCTTTCTTTAAATGAAAATGAAAATGTGACATCGTGGTGAGCTATAAAGATTGAAGAGTTTCAGTTACATTTGAGACGAAAAGTCATATAATTTGAGAGTGAGGAACCAAATTTAGGAATGAGGACAAATGTTGTTTTCTTCCTATGGGAGAAAAACAACCTCTATTAGAGGTAAGTATCCCACAAATGATGGACAAAATTTGGGGTCTCTATCCTATGATCAATTAATAAAAATTAAGATCAAGGCATGAACGGAGAGGAGAAAGAGATAGATAAAGAAACCTAAGAAAACTAAACCTAAAGGCTATAATTGCTCGATAAATTTCTTACATTTGAGAATGAAAAACTAGTTTTACTTATCAATCAATTATTTTCTTTGTAGTTCCTCTAGGTTCCACAAACTCATGTCTTCTTCCCACCCTACTGTATCGTACTATGTTACAACTACAAGTCCTTGCTACATCACATCTTCATCTCCATTTTAACTGAACTTTTGAAAGTTTAGAGACATAATTTTTACTCAACATAAAGTTAAGGAACATTTGGTATAATTTAGACCCCGTTTGATAACCATTTGGTTTTTGAAAATTATGTTTGTTTTCTCCTGAATTCTCTACCATGGTTTTTATCCTAGTTAAGGTTGCATTTGAATTCCTAGCCAAATTTTAAAAACAAAAACTACTTTTTGAAAACTTTTTTTTTTCCAAAATTGGACTTGATTTTTGGAAACACGGTAGAAGATTGATACTAAAACCAAGAAACTTATAGGTGGAAGTATGTTTGTATAAGCTTAATTTTCAAAAACAAAAAACCAAATGATTTTCAAACGAGGCCTTAACATTTTTTTTTAGTTCAACAACATTTGGGGGTGGGGGATTCAAATCTCTAACCTATTGGTCGAGAGTACATGTCAATTAGCACTAAGCTATGTTTGATTTGACAATATAATTTAACGTTTATATAAAAAAAGAAATCAATGTTAGTAAATAATACGTTAATGACAATTATGCAGAAAAAAATGAATTATGTATCTATGATTTTAAATTTTCATTCATATTATTGCATACTATCATATCGAGTCGTTTAATTGATAAAACAACAATAATTAATAGAGCCAACAAGAGTATAACTCAATTGACATAAAGATGTACTGATAACTACGAAGTTTGTGGTTCGAATCTCCCACTCTCTATATTGTAAAAAAAAAAAAAAAATAATAATAGAATGTTTTTTTTAAAAAAAAAAAAAACCTAAACATAGTTCACAAGCATATATATCCTCAAAGAATAGACGTTCACATCTTCATTTCATTTGTTTTTCAATAGGTTAAATTATAAAAAATACTTTTGAACTATGAGTTTAGTTTCAATTATAAACCTAAATTTTCAAAATTTTCATTTTAACCTTTGAAGTTTGAAGTTTGTTTCAAAAAGACTCTCAAATATATTTTTTTTTAATTAAATTCACAGACGAAAAATGATGTGTTTGCATATATATTATTACTTATGTGTATAGATTTAAACACATATGTGGAACAAACGATAAAAACACATATAAACACATCAATTTTTATATTTTTTTTTTTTGTCAAAAATGTCTTTTGGGGTCATTTTAAAACAAACTTAAAATTTCAAGAACTAAAATGAAACTTTTAAAAGTTTAAGGGTACAATTGAAACCGGGATATTTTTTATAATTCAACCATTTTGGACTCGAAAAAGAAAGTGAAAATTGAGATTTTTTTTTTTTTTGACATAGAAAATTGAGAATTTAAGTAGATAATTCACTTATAAATTTATATTTATAAATTACCTAATATATCTCAAAATATCTTGAGTCTCTCTCTCTCTCAGCATTTCATCCGTTCCCGAAGAAAAGAAAAACCATGGCCATAGGCTTCGTACCAATACAAAATATCCAAAAGCGCCAAACCGCAGAGGATATACAAATCCCAGACGGCCATGGACGCTTCGAGCTCCAACTTTTATCTGAATTCTATCGGAACTCAGCTCCTCTCCGGCCGGAAAATCCTATTCTGAAGTCTTCAAGGTAATGTAAATGTAATTTACTTGGTTAACTTTAAAATAGTGAGATTCATCGACCAGCAATCATTCACGGACGAATTCAAATTGCGAAATGGTGAACTTCATCATTCATGTTGTTGATTAAAATGTTCTGATGTCACTTGTAATCGTTAGCTCTTTGAGTATGCTCAGCACTAGTTGCAATGGTGCTTTTAGTGACTGTCAGATATATGCTTTAAGCTGTAATGGATCACCGAGAGGGTTGATATGGGAAAATTTGGGGGATTTTCAAACTGCGAATTTTTCTATGGCGAATTGGAAGAAGCACAGGAAGAAGCGGAAGGGATTCTGCCGGCTTGCGTTGCAAAATCCGGAGCAAGTGATGGCGGTAAACGGGAAGGCGAAAGTTCCAGTGTCGGAAGATGAAGTTCTTCGGGTTTTGAAATCGATGACGGATCCTACGCGTGCTCTTTCTTACTTTTACTCTGTATCTGAATTTCCTAGTGTTCTGCATACCACTGAGACGTGCAATTTCATGCTTGAATTCTTAAGAGTGCATGAGAAGGTGGAGGATATGGCTGCTGTCTTTGAATTGATGCAGAAGAAAATTATCAGGAGGGATTTGAGCACTTATTTGACTATTTTTAAAGCTCTTTCCATCAGAGGTGGGCTTCGGCAGGTGACGATTGCGCTAAAGAAGATGAGAAGAGCTGGATTTGTCTTGAATGCATATTCATACAATGGATTGATCCATTTGCTGATCCAATCAGGATTGTGTAGCGAGGCATTGGAAGTCTATAGAAGAATGGTTTCAGAAGGGCTTAAGCCTAGCCTGAAGACGTATTCGGCACTTATGGTTGCGTTGGGAAAGAAGAGGGACTCGGAAACTGTAATGGTTCTATTGAAAGAGATGGAAAGTTTGGGATTGAGGCCAAATGTTTACACATTTACAATATGCATTAGAGTTCTAGGGAGAGCAGGGAAAATTGATGAGGCATATGAGATATTTAGGCGAATGGATGATGAAGGTTGTGGACCTGACCTTGTTACTTATACAGTCCTCATTGACGCTCTTTGTAATGCAGGACAGTTGGAAAATGCCAAGGAGTTATTTTTGAAGATGAAAGCCAATGGTCACAAACCTGATCAAGTAATCTACATTACTTTGTTGGACAAGTTCAATGATTTTGGAGACTTGGACACTGTCAAAGAATTTTGGAGTCAGATGGAAGCTGATGGGTATATGCCTGATGTAGTTACCTTCACTATTCTTGTTGATGCGTTGTGCAAAGTTGGAGACTTCGATGAGGCATTTGCTACTTTTGATGTCATGAAAAAGCAAGGCATCTTGCCAAATCTTCATACTTATAACACACTTATTTGTGGACTTCTGAGGGCAGGTAGAATTGATGATGCATTAGAACTTTTAGAGACCATGGAGTCTCTTGGTGTTCAACCTACTGCTTATACATATATTATTTTTATTGACTATTTTGGCAAGACCGGAGATACTGGCAAAGCTGTTGAGACCTTTGAGAAGATGAAAGCCAGAGGAATTGTTCCAAATATTGTAGCGTGCAATGCATCTTTGTACAGCCTTGCTGAAATGGGCAGGTTGAGAGAAGCAAAAAACATGTTCAATGGGCTCAGGGAGAATGGTCTTGCTCCAGATTCAGTGACCTATAACATGATGATGAAGTGCTATAGCAAAGTAGGTCAAGTAGATGAGGCCGTGAAGTTACTTTCTGAGATGATAGAAAATGGATGTGAACCTGATGTGATTGTGGTTAACTCTTTGATCGATTCACTTTACAAGGCTGGACGAGCTGATGAAGCGTGGCAAATGTTTGACAGAATGAAGGACATGAAGCTTTCTCCAACAGTTGTGACCTTTAACACGTTACTCTCTGGATTAGGGAAAGAAGGTCGAGTCCGAAAAGCCATTGAATTATTTGAAAGTATGATTAAGCACAGGTGTTCTCCAAACACGATATCTTTTAACACGCTCTTGGATTGCTTTTGCAAAAATGACGAGGTTGAATTGGCTTTGAAAGTGTTCTCTAAAATGACTGTAATGGACTGCAAACCTGATGTTTTGACCTACAACACTGTTATTTATGGCCTGATCAAAGAAAACAGAGTAAATTATGCTTTCTGGTTCTTCCACCAGTTGAAGAAATCAATGTACCCTGATCATGTCACAATATGTACCCTCCTTCCCGGTGTTGTGAAGCACGGGCGGATACAGGATGCTGTAAAGATTGCAAAAGATTTTACGTATCAGGTCAGATTTCATGTAAATAGATCTTTTTGGGAAGATTTAATGGGTGGTACTTTAGTTGAAGCTGAGATGGATAAAGCCATTATATTTGCAGAACAATTGGTATTGAATGGGATTTGCAAGGAGGACTCTTTCTTGATACCTCTGGTTAGAGTTTTGTGCAAGCATAAGAGAGCACTTTATGCTTATCAAATATTCGAGAAATTTACGAACTGCCTCGGAATCAATCCAACGCTAGCATTATATAATTGTTTGATTGGCGAGCTTCTTGAAGTCCATTACACAGAAAAGGCCTGGGATCTTTTTCAGGATATGAAGAATGCCGCCTGTGCTCCTGATGTTTTTACTTACAACATGTTACTTGATGTTCATGGAAAGTCTGGGAAGATCACTGAACTTTTTGAACTGTACAAAGAGATGATTTCAAGGAGATGCAAGCCAAACGCCATAACTCACAACATTGTCATCTCCAGTCTTGCAAAATCTAATAACTTGGACAAGGCCTTAGATTTTTACTATGATCTTGTTAGTAGCGATTTCCGCCCCACTCCTTGTACATATGGCCCTCTAATGGATGGACTAGCGAAAGTAGGGCGCTTAGAGGAAGCAATGCAGCTCTTTGAAGAGATGCCAGACTATGGATGCAAGCCAAACTGTGCAATATTCAACATTCTGATTAATGGATATGGGAAAACAGGTGACACAGAAATTGCTTGTCAGTTGTTTAAAAGGATGGTGAAGGAGGGTATAAGGCCAGACTTGAAGTCATACACCATTCTGGTGGATTGCCTCTGCCTTGCTGGAAGAGTTGATGAAGCTTTATACTATTTCGAGGAACTGAAATCAACTGGTCTTGATCCCGACTTCATCGCTTATAATCGTATAATAAGTGGTCTTGGAAAAACGCAGAGGATGGAGGAAGCTCTCGCTCTATACAGTGAAATGCGAAACAGAGGCATCGTTCCCGACCTGTACACTTATAATTCATTGATGCTTAATCTTGGGCTTGCTGGAATGGTGGAACAAGCCAAGAGGATGTATGAAGAGCTTCAACTTGCAGGTCTAGAACCTGATGTCTTCACTTATAATGCTCTCATTCGAGGGTACAGCATGTCGGGGAACCCCGAGCATGCTTATACAGTCTACAAGAACATGATGGTCGATGGATGCAACCCCAACGTCGGTACGTATGCCCAGCTCCCTAATCAATCTTGAAGTATCAAGCATACTATTCGGAGTACAAGTTGTAGATATTTAAAGAGAATCTTTTAGATTCAGGAATACAAGTCATTGCACTTACCTGTTTTCTTGCCCATTTTGGTTGCTGCAAAGTCTGGCTTTTTAGAGCAGACCAAATGATCAGTGACTATTGAGGACATTAGAGCTGACATAAGCTTATAGCATATATAGGAACATCATATGTACAAATTGTAGGATTTTTAACGATTGTATTCGTTTATACTAATGTTCCCTCACAAAACTAAAAGAAGGGAAGATGAAAATGTTTAAGTGGAGGAAATCAATCATGAAGCAATGATCCTCAAGCGAGGAAAAAAAGTTTGATAAACACAACTAATTATTAGACTTCCATTTGATAACGATTTATAGTTTTCTGTTTTAGAAAATTGTGTTTGTTTTTTTTTCTTTTTTTCTTTTTCATAATTTTTTACTATTGTTTTCACCTATTCTCAAGAAATATTTGATGGCATAATTTTTTAAAACACTTTTTAGTAAATAACTAAACAAAGAAACTCATGTGGTGAAAGTAGTGTTTATAAGCTTAATTTCAAAAACCAAAAGTAAAAAACCAAATGATTACCTAATGGAATCTAAAAGATCCATGAAATCTCTAGTTTAACGCTACAAGTCTTCACCATTTATACTTTAATGCCAATTAAATAACGAATGCACGAATATTAAACCAAGGAAGAAATTAGAATGTGAAAATTCATTCTAATGGAGGATTTTATGTTCAAGATTCTTAGAGATCTAGCTGGTTTTACAGAAAACTGTACAGATATAAAGTAGATGAAGCCATTGTACACTCATCTAAAAAAAGCACTAGAAGGGGAAAAAAGGAATGTTTTGGTATCTGATCTGTTGGATCTCAACTAAGATATCTATGGTTACAAATCCCAGAATCCATATTTCCAGCAAACGTGCAGAAGCATGTGTACTCCCCTCAAAAAGAAGAAAGAAGTCACAACAGAGAAAACCATATGTGAGAGGTCGAAGAAGCAACTAGTTTGATTCGGTACTGTCTGGTTCGGTCGCGGTGGTAGCGGGTGAGGCTTGCTCATCAATGGAGGAGTTTGATTGGATATCTTTCTTAAGCTGCACCAAAATCATGGTCATGTTATCACAGCCCTCACCACCAGCTGTGGAAGGTGCCAAACACCTATCAAGTACTCTCTCAACAACCACAGAGAGTTTACTTTCCTGCATGATTTATTGCATTTATCAAATATCAGCAGAAGGCAGAGAGACATGGAGGATAAAATATTCATCATCTTTACTTCTATGATCCATGAAAATAGGCTGCCAGTATTTTCAGGAGGTTTAAAGAATTCCCTCAGTGTTTAATCCAAAAGATGCTATGCCAATGAATGAAGGTTGTGGTTTGAAATACATATCAAAAAAGATAATTCCAAGAAGTGGAAATATCTCAAGGTCTTAGTTCAAGCTTCTAGGCCAAAAACTCGAAAACTTAAAACTTTTCTTGTCTATCAGACTTCGCTTTGGAGCGGTCGAAGTCTTCTCGAGACTTAGTGGGGTGGGTCAAGAGCACAATTATAAGGAAGAGACCTAATACCCAATTACTAGAAAAATATCAATACAGCTAAAAAGCAACAAAACCTGCTCTTCATTGTTGAACATTAGAACATTTTACTTACTGTTTTTAGCTGTTCATGTATAAAATCTACCAGATGCTGGTTAGACATGCAATCCCTGAAAGAAATTCATCAGAACAGATATCAGCAAATATTTCAAGATTACTTCAATAAAACCAAATTTAAATGATAATATGACAAATACTTGATGCTCTATTGAGTAAATCTTCAGTTTTACACTCTTTAAGAATATACTTTTAAGTATACTGTTCAAACTGAGTAGTACGTTAAGCTAAACCAATTGAAATACCAATACTCACTCAACCCTTCATCCTTGATTAATGAAAATACTAAGGGCAAATGATATGAATGAAAATGTAGTAAAAAATAAAAAGTAAGAACCAATCTAAGGAGGAACCATAAATACATACCATATCCCATCACATGCTATCACAATAAACTCGTCATCGTCACAGAGCTCAACCTAGTTAAAAAATTGATCAAAAAATGAAAAAGAATGTCATTAAAATAAGAGATCTAATCCATTAATTTAGTACGATGAAAATTGGAAGATATATTTTAGCCATTCTTTTAGAAATTTGAAAAGGAAAAAGATATTCATGGGTGAGAAAGAGAGAGAGGATGTGCATGAGATTTGGACTGACGTTCTCTTTCATTTCTCTTACCAAAGCATTTTGTAAGACATATATCATGGTTAAATGGAGAGAAATTTTGTAAACTCCTAGACTAGTGGGTTAAATGACTCCCTTGTTTCTTCTGAACCCCTATCTCCCCTCTTTTTTATGTAAATAATCTTATTTACCAAAAATTGGAAAAAAACCATGTAGGATCATCCAAATTAAAATACGTTAATTCACAAATAAAAATACCCACAATTTATTTGCCTGTTGTAAAAGGAGTAGATAGCGATGTTTACATAGGCATAGAAATTTGATTTGTAAATTACAGCAGGTGCATACGTACAGTGGTTACATCAGGATTTGCAGTGATTATTTGCTTTTCAGCAGGTAAAAATTTATTCTGCTTAAATTCCATGTCACCTGCAGTAGTTGAAAGGTGAGATTAGATCATTAGACTACGGAATTATAGATATAGGTCGAGTGAAATTTTAACTACACAAATTTGTAAGTTGCTAAAGTTTATTTTTTATGTTTTTTCTTTCAATTAATTGCTTCGCAGTCCGAGAGACAATGAGAGAAGAGCATTGGTTTTCACCCTTTTTCACGTCTAACAGTATTTCATTGGGGTGGATCCAATTAAAAGCTTCTATCTTCCGCTTGCATTTGTCGACGAGAAAAGAGCTTTTTTTATGTCCACATTTTCTTTTTTCATGTGAAACCATACTTGCACGGAGTAAAAATGAAGGAACACAAGGGCATACAAAAAGACATCCAAAGAAGCCAAACTATAGAAAAAGAGGCTTCAAGCTAACAAACTAAGACCTAGGATAATTACAGAATTCCTTAACTACCAATTTCCAAAGAAAAACATGAAACCTCTCAAGGACCCAAACCTCTAAAGAGCTATTGACCCCTCTAAAATTTCCATCGATTCTTTCGACAAAGGCCCCACAAAATTACTAGCTTTAAGTCCAAATTACTGGATGACGGTCTACTTATTCATCAAACACCAGGGAGAAAAGTAAGTTGTACTAATCCAACAGATTCTAGGAACTATAACAAAGTTGATGAGGAAGTAAATAGTATAATAGTTGAAAACCCATGATATTGGACATAAAACAAATTATATTAAAGGAACTAGCAATCTCCAATAAAATTTATTTAAAAAAAAAAAAAAACTACACAGTTAGCCAGATCAGAGAGAAATTTGCGGAGTAGATTTTCATATACCAATAGCTCTGGCAAGGTTCAAGCTACCATTGACTCGTCCAGCATGAATAAAACCACCAGCTTTCAGAATTCTGTCCTTCTCAACCTCAAGATCAGGCTTGTGATCTCTAGAGAGACTGTGAGCCTGAACAAGAGTAACCACGATAGGACTCGTTAGTACTGTGTCAATAATTATAAAGCATGCAAGCCGTTTCACCGAACTTCTCAACTGTATGTATATATCTATGTGCAACATGTCTTTTCCATGAGTACTTGTTTACTTTAAACTACTGAACATCTGTAGTTAAGCATAATCTATTGAATTCCAATTACTACGATGCTCTTGGTTGCTTTATCTAAAAAATGTTTTGTATAATGATTTCTTAAAATTGTTTAAGATTGCCGTTTAGTTCAAGATCTGTTTGGAAAGAAATTTTATGTTCCTATACATTCATTTACTCAATCTGTATATTAATTTAAAAAGATTTAAACATTTAAATCAAACTTAAAATAACAACTAATAGTTACATACGAACAATTAGTTTAGAAAATACCAAGAAAATCCATGAGAACTGAAAGTTTGAAATCTTGTTTCTGTTTTTTGCTGATTCTGTTCTGAAAACTGTTTCTAAAAGAATATGGTGAAAACTGAAGAGTGTTCTACATCGAAAAACCATTCCTTATTTTAATACATATATCTGTACTTTTGAGCAATAGTGCTAAAAAGAACCATGCTCAACACTTTCAAGCTAAATAATACCTGGCCCTTTCTTGATATCACACAACGAGAATCACCAGCATTTGCAACAACAAGTTTGTTATTTCTAATAATTGCAACACAAGCTGTACACCCCGAAGTTGGGCCAGAAAAATCAGAGTGCGGACCCTGCCAACAATAACATTATTAAGTTTGAATTTAGAATACTTAATTTACTCTAGAACTTATACTGATAGAAGTCAATTGATATTAGGGCCAACAAGAGCTTAGCTCAACTGGCATAAAATTGTAGTGATAACCACAAGTTGTGGTTTGAATCCCCCTCCCCACTATTGTCAAAAAAAAAAAAAAAAAAAAAAAAAAAATCAATTGATATTAGGAAGCAGCAGTAGGGAGAAAAATATTTCAGCTAAAATGATCTATTCATATTCTAATCAGGTGGAACCAAACTGCATCCAAAAACTACGAACTGTATTTTACAAATAAATATTTGTCATATTTTACAGTTTAAATGGAATTGCAAGTCGTGACACCTTCACTCATGACAGAGACCAGGACAAACAGAAATTGAGGGCAAGAGGGTTTCACTTTAAGGCAATATTAGTATTTTAATAATCGTGGTTTGCATGTGCATAAAGAATTCTATAAGTTTTTAACATTATGTTCTTTAGATTTCATTTGATTCTTAATTTTCAATTATGATCTCTGAAATGTGTTAACATAAATATATAAAAGAACATCATCATGCCTTAATTTTTCAAAGAACATCCTCTCATCACTAAGTGTTGAGACAACGAACACTATATTGTACAGATGACCCCCCCCCCCCCCCCAAAAAAAAAAAAAAAAAATCTTCCACCCAAAACAACCCAAAAAGTAGCCATTATACCAATCGAAATGACCTTCATTGCAACTCATATAGATAATATCTCTGTTCCAGGTTTTCAATGTCTCTGATGGAAAATGCCCAATTAGGGGATAGAATAGTAATCAGAATCATCTTCTAAATAATTTTGAGAGTTGATTTACCTATGAATGAGTGACCAAATAATAACTTCAATTTGCATATTTATGAGGCAATCAGAATCATTTAGTAACAAAAGAAGTATTCGGTTTATGAGAATAAAAAGCATCTTAACATAAGACAAACATATTAGTTATAATTTTTATGAATATGAATTAATGTATCATGCAGTTTGGAAAAGCAATATTACTCTTCCTAATTCACAATTTCATTGATAATGTAAGCTAAATTAAAGAGTAAATTAAATTTCTATTTCCTACCTCCTCAAAAGCCCAATCATCAGACTGGTCATTTGCATCACTACTTCTTGGTGACCAGATTAACCCTTCTATCATGCCAGTGAACTTGTTCAATCTATCACCCAAAACAGCTAATTCTCTCCAACCTCTTTGTCCACGCATCATTTCATCCATTCTGGAGGACCAAAGTTAGTTATAGGTCAGAAACTCAAAAAGGTGAGACAATAAGGCAGTGAATGGTAATAGAATCACAGACCACTGTTTCGGATAATTAAATATCCCTTTCCTAAATTATTATATTTTTTCAACACCCGTGTCTCACAGTTAGCACTATCTCGTAAAAAGCCATGGATCACTGGAAGATTTTGTGTAATCTAATTCCATAAACTCCACCAAGAAAATTTGGTTTTCCATCCTTGCAACAAAACCTCATAAATGGTCTCAATGAAAGGTTGATTTTCTATAAAAGATAATAAAGAAAAGAGCAAGCATGGAACAATCAAATGATCATAAGAACTACTGAACTACTAATCTCCTTCCATTCCCTTTGAAAAACCACCTATTTCTTTCAATCTGGAGGAACCGGCATAAATAGGGTACAGCATCTATTTGACAGCCCAAACACCCAACAATTTGAGAATTAGAAATAAACACCGATTCTGACTCATAGTCCAATAGTGGGAAATAACCTTAAGTATGCTTTCTGCACAGACGTTCCTATATCTCCAGCTGCATAAGCTTCATTTTTCTTCACTTGCTGATGTAGATACTTGGCACAGAACTTTGCAACCACCTTACCTGAATAGTTGAACATCTTGTATAAGCAACCATATTGAAGTTGAAATTATTCAGACACGTTCTGGAAAGAAAGGGGGGAAGTTTTTGCACAAAAACAAATTACCAAGTATTTGTAGATATTTAAAGCGTTCTCAGTTCAGTAATGAAAAGAATTCATGCTTATGTTCCAAACTGGGCCTCATACTTTCTTAATTCTGAATGTCATGAGTTTTAAAGTGTTTAATAAAATCACATTTGCTGCTTTTCTTCTAAATTGGATTTCTTTTGAATAGTCCCTTCCATATAGCTATATTTCCAGTAGATCTGTCAATATAAATCTCAATCCCAAAATGCTACAAATTAAAAAAGAAGTTAGATTCCCTCAATGTTAAAAAGTTACTATTACCGTATACTTCAAGCATTATTTTCATTTTTTTATGTCAAATACTCCATGGAGTTCTTAAACAAAACAATAACCACGGCAGACTATTTTCTCCAGTTATATTACTCAAAATCGTAGCATAAGAATCGAACTAGCCACATCCAAAACAGAAGAAATTTATACTCCACATATTAAAAAGGAACCATCACAAAGAAGCACATGACAGAAACAAGCATTTGTACCTCCATGGCCATCATAAACACCAAAGAAGGAAGTGCAAGCATCCAGATCAGGAATTGCAGCATGCTACAAAGTAGCGAACATAAGCATATCATTGCAACAGAAATTGCAAAACTTCTGAAAGAAGAAATTTAATAGAGCTTTTGTCAACCAGATAGAGTAACACAATTTGATTGATTACTTACAGCATCTTCCATTGTGGCACGCCATCCTTGCATGGATGATAGTCCATATCTAAGCCGTCTATTCTCACCATCTTCAGAGGACTTCTCAGTTTTAGGATTGCTGAGGTAAATACCCATTTCAATCTGACATCAAATAGAACGTATATAAACCTTTTACCCTCTCCTCTATAAGGGGAAAAGAAGTCAATAATGATTATCACGCTTAGAATCCACTCAGGAAGGAAGGAACATGTGACACATAACATTTGACTAATACACTAACTCTACAACTAAAAAAGAACAATGCTGTGTACTATCAGATTTCAAAGAATGCAGAGGAAGAGAAGAGACAAAATTCTAAACCAATAATAAAAAAGAAAATTGCAATTCTATGTGCTCAATTTCCTGATCAAACTAACAGACGCATTTGCCAGTATATAACAAAGAAAATATTATTTGTTATGTAACACTCAAAAATATTTATTAAAGAAAAAAAATATCGTGAGAGAAGACCTCCTATCAACTTCTGTTCATCCACTTGCAGGGTCATACACTAAGAGCCTATGGTCAATCCATTAATATATATCAGCATTAAACATAAAACCAGGGAGCGAGACATCTTCCTAGTTAGATATAAAGTACTCATCAAATTTCCTAATCAAAATTCAAAACTACCCAACAGTACATGAAAAGGTGTGAAATGGAATAGAAGAACATCTAAAATCTCGAGGATCCCACAATTCAGTTGCATATATTGCAGTCAAATGAGATCCAAATTTCAATAGAAACTTCGATCAACAAGAGAAAAGGGGAATTCCGAAATCACTACATACCCAGTAATCCTGACAGTTCAATGCCTAGAATTAAGACTAAGACACAGATTAGTCCAGATATGAAAACCAGAATCGCGATCAAATAGAAATAAGATTCTCAACACGGGAAAAGTGAAAAATCAGTCTGCAATCCCAATACGGCAGTACGTACTATTCAAAGTAGTAAATATTCCAAATTCCAGGCAAGCGAGAAAAGTGATTTGAAAGCAAGCTTTTCTCAGAAATCCATGAAAATCCCCGTGAAATCTCGAAAAAAAAGTCAGCAATAGAATGAGGAAACGGAACAAACCACGAGAGAAATCAATCGCACAAGATATTGCTAGAACCACACAGCGATTAAGTACAATCTTCTGAAATCGAACCCGAAATCGAAAAGAGTAGGCTCCACTGCAGCAATTGTATAAATACAGTCGTTGTCTAGTCTTCGCCTTAGTCTTTTGCGATTCTTGGTAAAATCGTTTCACAAATTTTCACTTTCTTGTTCAACGTGGACGCTATGGTCAATCTCAATCGGTCATTTTCGCTCTCGTTTTCCAACCTTTCTCATTCCTTCTCGTGGGCAGTACACAACTAGAGTAAGAGAACCACCATGAACAAGCAGTCGATTAACTGTAGCCCATGGTTGCAACTGTAAGGATGGCTTGGCTATGCGCGCCGACCAGAGCTCATAAGCGCGGGCATTTCATGATTTACCTCGCCATTGATTAGTTAGTGGTTAATAAAGTTTTTTTTTTTTTTTTAAATATGAATAGTGGTTTTTTTTAAAAAAAAAAGATGAATAGTGATTAATAAAAGTTCAAATTGAAGTCTAGATGTTTTAATGATGTATTAAAAGAAAGTTTAGTTGTTAATTTTTTTTTAATCAAATTGATCTTACTAAACGTGTCTCTCATTTCAAGGTTAAAATGTGAATGTAGGTGTTTTAAATTTTATGAAAATATAAATAATGATAAAATGTGAATGTAAATCGATATTTATAAAAAAAATATTTAAAACCAAAAAATTCGAAAAAAATATATTTTTTTTACATTTTTAAAATGTGTTAAAACACTTATTATCGATATTATTTTTGTATTAGCTACATTTTCTTTTTACTATTTTATTTATATTTTATCGAATTTTTTCAATATGATGAAAATGTTGATTCACCCCTGTGTTGAATGTTTGGACACGTGGAAATCTCGAAATATGGAAATTTAATACATTCATCCAAGAAGTTAAAACTTGAATTAATTGTCTCAATTCCAATTTAAACCTTATAATGGGAAGAAAAAAGAATATTTGGAATACTTGATTTAACTTAATTTCAAGTGAAATTATACCAAATATTCCTCATTTTTTGATAAGTTTCAAGTTTGCTACTATGTTTGAAAATTTTTCATTTTATTCCTTTAACTTTAAAATTGTTTTGAGAAGAAATCATGTTTTTTTTTTTTTTTTGGTAAACCTGACAAACAAATTTTTTTTTTTTTTGAAATACCGACAAACAAAATTGACATGGTAGCTAATGTGTAAAAAATGTAAGAGACACATGACATCATTTACACCATTGAGGTTGTAAATAATGTTGTCCCCTTCTAAGTTTTAACTATCACATTAATTTTTATCCATTATTTTAATGGAAAAAACTCTCCAAATATTTTTTTTTAGAATAACATCAAAGTTCAAAAGTTAAAATAAAACATTTCAAAGTCTAGAAACCAACCCCAAAGTTTAAGGTTATTTAGTGTAATTTAACTTATTTCCTATTTTGTTTTAATGGGTTGGTCAAATATCAAACAACATGAACTCTTCAATGTTTTTTTGTTTCGTTGAGTTTATTAGTTTGATTGTAGTAAATTTTATGAATTTTCTTTGGGGAATTGTGACAGATGGTTAAAAAAAACTCGTTTTGATTTTTGGTTAAATTGGTTTGGAAATTTAAACCCTAACTTGTAAATTTATATTATTTTGTTTAATATTTTATTATTTTAATATCTAACCCTATCGCTTAGAGAATATTTTCATGATATAAGGGCGACAAGTCAAATAATTCAAGTGTGTTTCTATTAAAAAAAAAATTATGGAACGTGTGTGCATCCATTTGATTTTTTTTAATTTGAATTTAGAACGTCAAGGCAACTAATTTGTAATAAATCTACAAATTGATTGGAAGAAAAATATTTTAGAAGATTATTGTATTATTTCTTTTTTATTATTGCACTAAGATTTAAGAGATTGGCAGATCTGCACTTAAGTAATTGACGAGCAAATCTGCTGTATCATATTATTATTTTTATTTTTTTGAGACAGTGTATCATATTATTATATGTTAAAGAATTATACCTTTTATTTTAATTGATTTTCAGCAGATTTTTTTTTCTCTTTTTTTGAAACTATTTTCACCAGAAATTTTAACAGTATTGGTATATATTGGGCTAATTAAAAGCACTTTTTAGATTTTTCCGTAAAGTTTGACTATGCCATCAAATGTAATTTTGGAAACTTTAAAAACAATAAAAGTGTTTACCTATTATTTCTAGAAAGAATTTTAGGGAAAAAGATAGTTTCGCTAATAAATATCACAACCCAAAAGTTATCTTGAATAAATCTCTAATAAGATTGACAATATCTTACTTTTTGGCATTGACAAACTAAGATATTCTCGTAGACTATATGTTCAAATTTCTTCCCAATATTTATTATGTATTAACAAAATAATAATAATGATAATAATCTCACTTTTTGGTAGACTGCCACAATTGAATTAAATACTCACCCTTCTTCAAAATAAATAAATAATAAATACTCACCCAATTTTACTTCTTTCACTTTAAAGTTATAAAACATTTACTCTATTTATTTAATCTTAAAATTTTTATTTTAAAAGTTCTAATTTAGTCTCCATAATTTGGTCTCAATTTCAATTTAGAAAAAAAAAATCACAAATGATTGTAGAACCATCTTTTACTCGTTAAAAAATTAACTTATTTTTTACTAGATACTAATCTCCATACAACCAAATAATATACACTATAAGACTATTCATGAGAGTTAAGAAAATCATGGAGATTAAATTGAAACCTAAAAAAAGAAAAATTGAAATTATGTTCAAATTATAAGATCTAAATTTATTTTTATTTTTTTGGAAAAAAAAAAAGTTCCAAAATATCCAAAAGAGGCTAAGTCACACTCTTTTAATAGAGCATCGCTATAAAGTATTTAATGGTTAAAGGTGTAAAAGGGAGGTCAGTGGCATAGAATTGACCAATTCAATGAATGAATCAATGGGTTACGTCTAATCAACCCTTATGATGTCTTTATGAGAAAGCAATAGATACATATCCAAAAGCCTAACAAAATGCTATTTTAACCAAAAAAAAAAAAAAAAAAAAAAAAAAAAAAAAAAAAAAAAAAAAAAGCTACCAATTCAGTGGGCTGATTGCTGAACAAAATTGACTCCAATGCCACATAATAACAAAACAAAACCATGTACTAGAAACTATTTTGAAAAATAATTATGTTTTTTTTTTCCTTTTTTATAAACCTTTGGACCATATTTGCGTGCTGATAGAAATAAAATCCTAATATCGATCACTTCCCTATATTCAAGAAAAAACAGATAAAGAGACATTTTAAAAGCCAAAGCGAATTTAACTCGGTGATAGTTGACATGAGATCAAGCCTAACTTAGTGATAGTTGACATGAGGTCAGAGGTTCGAATCCCCCATCCCAGATGTTGTACTAAAAAAAACCTTTTAAAACATTTACCAAAATAGAGATTATCAATTTCAACGTGATTAAAACATATATCATCAACTCAATGAAGTTTAAATCCTCACCTCAAAAAAAACCATAACAGATACTAAATTATAATTTTTAGGGACCAAATTAAAATCTAAAATATAGAGACAAATGATATAATTCAACAAACTTAAACAAACCAATATCCAAACCAAGCCTGCCATCCAATGATCCAGCTTTCATGTAGTATTCAATAGGCAAAGGTTTCCATTTGACAAAAGATGAAAAGGAAATTGCTAGCAGAGATGATGAAATCTCAAGCAAAGATAAATGGGTTTGGGGAAGACAAGAGCAGACATTATTGAGAGGGAAAACTCAGGGGCCACATAGGGGCTAAAGTACAACAAGCAATGTATTTGATACATCATATAAATTCAAAATCTAATGTAACAACTGGACCATCATGAATTCCTGTTGTTCTCAAGCCACCCGAGACGAGTTCGATGGGCGGACGAGAGAAACCCAAGAAACTTTTGCTCCTAATTACTCAACAAAGTTGATGGAACCCAAAAAAAAAAATATACAACTCAATATAAATGATCAGTTATTTGTCTTTCGCGATGGGAACTTAAACTTGGAACGAAAATTTTTTTGATCAAAAACGTAATGGGAAATCAAATCCCACATGACTCAATTCACGCAAGTAAATCCTCACATGCCTGGATCTCAACACTTTGAGTTGCCAGAATTCCTTCTCCAGAAGGGCTAGAGTTGAGGCTCTTCATAGCACCACCAAAAATGGATTTCTGGAAGTAGTCATCTTCCAGCTTGGTAAGAATCTCCATCACGACCGTGAAATCGAGACCCCCGATCAAAATCAACTTCCCGAGAATCTCACCAAAATTGTTTGGTGCTTTTGGTAGATCGATGCCGATATCATCCATCATTGATCCGTATAGAAGGCATCCAGTACCTATATCCTTTGCAGTCAAGACATTCTTGTGAAGCAAGTGCTCAAGAAGCTTAACAACTGGGTCTACACATGGAGGAATCTTTTCAAGTGCTATGATAAGAGATTCTTTAACAACCTCAGGGTGATAAGCTGGGGATTTCAGCTCCTCTACACACTGTAGAGCTTCATCGAGAATCCGTACACTGAAGTATTCCTCGAGCAGCGAAACGGTTTTCTTGTGAAGATCAGCAGAATGGGATACTACAGCAGGAGCTGTTGGCTTCGGAGGGGAGGATACAGCTGGTGCAACTGGAGCAACCGGTCTAGGGTTGTGAGCAACAGGCTGAGTTCCTTGGATGGAACTTGGTCGGGCAGGAGATGCAGCACTACCCTGTAGCAAGGCACTTGTTTTACCAGTTATTACACCACCACTCCCCTGAGGTAGATATTTTGAATTAATCGAAGGTGTTTTGCTGATTAATGGTGACTGGACACGTGCGGAAGCCTGAGTATGACCTCCGCTTTCGCCCCTTGGCATTGATCGGGATCTAGGAACCTCCCAATTGTCTGAATCCAGTCCAGGCATACCAGGCATTTTCCTGGTTCCAGGCATTCCGGGCATCATACCCCCAAAACCAGGTCGGGCAACAGGAAAACCACCAGGACTTAATCCCCCAAGTGCCTCGGCATTACGGCCATTTCTCATCATTGCAATTGAACCCGGACGAAGCCCTAGATTCTTCTCAGCCTCTGTATGAATTTCAGTGATGGTTTTTGCTTTCACCTGCACCCCAACAAAAAACCATCAGATTTGCAGGTTCACAGGCATGACAAAAATTAAGTTAGGAGGAAAAAAAATCTCTAGAGAAGCCCCAGAACAAGGAAAATTAGCCACTCAATTATCACTAAATAAAGAAACAGACTATGGCGGCTTTCTTGCCATACCACACAACCACATTTTCGTTCCTTCATAAACTAGATCTCCAAGAATGAATAAAATGGAATCTTTCACGACTAGAAGTTATCAGAAACAAGGAAAAAGGACGGAAAGATATAAGTGTCAGCAACTTTGTCCGCATGAGATTTTGGTCTAGAAAAGCATTGAATTTCTCTGATACATAATATATCATCAAAATGTAGCCACTCATATTATATCATCGCCGACAGGGATGAGAAACTGCAGAAAGGTATACCATAAGAGCAGAATATAAAGTAACTCAAACAAAGAAATTGGAAAAAGAAATTCACCTCTTCACGTCTGGGAACCCAGTTGTTGGCCCGTAAATCAAGAACATCACGGACCATAAATCTCAACCTAGGAGCTAGTTGGGAGTTTGTAGTGAGGTCCTTCAACCGGCTGAAATATAAATCATTGACCCGTCGTGATTTTGGGCTCTCATCCAGCTGCTTACCAATTGTGTTAAAAAACTGACTAATAGCCTCAACATTCTCCTCAGCAGGGCATGCTTTAGTGTCAGGCCCCAACAGCTCCTGGAATTATTAAAATAATCAAATAACAACACAGGCCATACAGAATGAAGAATATAAAAAAATATAGGGATAGGGATGAAAATAAATTAAGTAAGTGGATGAGTACTGATAATTACCAGAACAATATGGTGAACGATCTTTTCAGGCACCATCTTCTGTTTTAGAAGCTCACCTATCAGGCGAATGTTACCTAGAGTTCGAAGCTTGACCATTCTTTCTTTGTCTCTTCTTTCAATGTCATGCTCAGGATTAGTCATCTGCCTGATTTCTGCCCTCAGATTATCAGCACCTTCAAATGCTTCTTGGCAAATATTTAAGAGAACTCGTTTAAAAGTGATATCTTTCCCTCCAGGCTCATCAGATGAAAATGAAGGAAGCTTCTCGTTAAGGTCAGAGCACAACAGTGCATACATAGGGCAAAATGTGGGCTCAAACACGGCCTTCTCAAATATAAGAGATATAACATCCTATATTCCATACCTTCAATCATGTTAGTCCATTATCAAACAAGTGTCTCAAAGCACAGAAATAAACACACTAGATGCAATAGTAGGAACCTTCAAAATATCAGCGGATGTAATTCCAGAGTCAATCAATTGACCTTTGAGTACGTCAAACTTTTCTGGAGTCAATTTATTAAGTATACTGCAAAAACGGGAAAGGGAATACTATATTTATTTCCAATGTTGAATGACATGTGAAATAAAAACTCAGGGGAATAATGGTTACCCTTTTACTGTCTTCAAAACACGTTCCTTTTCTGAGATATTACCTCTTCTAACTGACCAAGGAACTTCAGCCTTGATAAGGGCAGTTGCAGTACCGACCTGTTTGCACAGAAAAAATAAGAACAATGCCAGAACCAGCAGATATATCAATGGAGAAAGGGGCTCATTTAAAAACTGATGTCAAATGTAAAACTTCCGTGAATGGAATAGATGGAGGATCCCATAATACACCTTCACATTTAATATTCAAAAAGAGATAAACCATAACAAGACAACAATGGGTATAATATAGTAACAAATTGATCTCTCTCGTTCTTCTGAAATGAAAGAAAAAAAATTGAATCCATAAGATTTCAATGATGAAGCCTTGGATAGATTAAGTAATCTGATGGGAAATTATTACCCCTTGGTTACCAGAAACTTGGCTCCTATTATTTGAATCTTGGAATCTCGACTCAGATTGTCCTGATAAATCCTTGTTCTCGCGACTTGCCTCCCAAAATCCTTCCTCCGTGGACGCAGGTAACTGTCCAGATCGACCACGCCAATCTCGATTGTCTGGCTCAAAGTAACGGCCTTGAGATTGTGATTGCTGCTGAAGAAAAGAGGAACATGTGTGTAATTAAAGTTCAAGCAAGGTTGTAAGAGTGTGTGCGTGTTGAAAATAAGATATAAAGGAATGATCCAAGGATGATTGTGATTTCAGCTTACGCTTAATAACTTCATGTTGAGTCATGAATTGGTCCATACCAACGGCACAGAAAAGGAAAAAATCTATTTATGTACGAAAATGAATGTTATGGATTACAAAATCATTACTTACATTGCTTTCAGCACGAGCCCATGTTTGATCCTCCCCAACAATCTCAGTCTCAACTTCTAGTTTGACCTTCAAGATATCCTCAGGGACTGTTGCAACCTGAGAAGAAATACATGTTAATAGACAATCTATACATGTAATCAATTCCACAGACTGAACTCAATATGACATTAAAATATTTTTTTCTCTCCACACACAAAAAAATCAGCCAATCAACCTAAATCAGGGTTGGGAACAGATAAATGAACAAGTACCTCCCTGAGCTGCAGAAGCTGGTCTCGAGTGTACTGGATTCGTTCACGACCTTCAAACCGTAGATCTCCAGTCTAAAACAAGTTTACAGCATATAATAATTAGAAAAGGTATATAATAACCCACAACATAAATATTGTCACAATTGATCTGGAATAAGAGATTGCTTATATCTATAACACAAAAAAACTACGAGACATTTGTAAAGGAAAATAGAGAATTTATCATGCCTGAATTTCATTTATAATCACAAGTGCCTACACCAGCCTATGCACCCGCCCGGATTAATCTGAACAAAGACCTGACTATATAACATTTGGCCATGAACCATAATTATAAAAACTCATAAAATGGTTTGTCTGAATGCATGACCTCAAAGGCACCTATAGATATAACTTTCCTATTTGATTACCTAGCCAAGCCAACCCATGGCAGTTTCTATGTCTAGATTTGGAACATATTTTTTACTTCTTTTCAAAATGAGATGATGCAGTGCTAAATTAAATATCTTTTACTCATAAATCATTCAGTCAAATATTCTAAGCATTTCAACAAATACAGATAACAATGCATACATACATATGCAATCACACTCCATATACACTGGATAATCGGGCTTCTGATCTACTTGATCAATATAAGCAACTTTTCCTGATTGAAATCGATGCTTTGTATCCTTAGTCCCGCTGCAATTACCAATCTCTATAAGTTTTGTAAATCTATATGTAATGTAGGTTCTTTATGGGCATCGTTAACTCAAGCTATGCCCACCTAAAATCCTACATAATATTCTATGTCCATATTTACATCAGGTACACGTACTTGAGTGTCCTGACAAGAATTAGGACAATATCACTTTACAGAAGAAATCAGTGAAAACAGGATTAACATGATTTCTAGAAGCTATAATCTGTTAACAACTAAAAATCGTAAACATTCAAAATACAAAACAACATCAACCAATAACCTAGCCCAACCAAACATTCATCTAATTTAACAATACCACGTTGATTCAATTGACACGCCAAGGAAGAAGAACAGCGGGAAGATAAGACCCACAGTAAAAGTAACATCAAAACGGGAAAAAGAAAACACTTTGATACATTCCAGATCTAGAGAAACAAATCCACACATCCATATCAATAAACAAAACACAAATACACCACGAAAGCCTCAAAAATCATTCATACGCAAAAACAAATATCGCGCAAACCACATCCCTAACGCTATTTACAAACAAAAAACAGATACGAAATTCGACCTTGAGGATTTGCGAAACGCCGCCATGAGGACGAAGCGACGAAGAATCGGCGGAGGAGGAATCGAAGCGAGGGGTAACAAATCTGCTTCCACGAAGGCCACCGCCGCCACCTGGTCTCAAACTTATCCCCGTCTGATCTGCCTGCATAACTCCACCGATGAAATTCGTTGTTGAACGTAACAGAGAGAGATTAGGAGAGAGATGATGAGAGAGAATGAATCGTTGAAGGCGGAGAAAAAAGAGAGGATTGAGATGGAAGATGTTGGATTTTGGAGATTATTTTCGACAGATAGAGACAGAGTGGGATTCTATCTCTACCTGCGTCTGTCTCTCTGTATCTCTTCGCAGCTGCAAAGAGAAAATGGGGTGAGTGAGGAGAAACGCGAGCTCCAAAGAAACCCTTATTGTTGCCGTTATTCCCTTTTCTAATTAATCAATTTCTTTTTATTAACCAAAAATTCTTTCCATTTTTTTTCTTTCTTTTTTTTTTTTTTTTTTGTGATTAATTTTATAATAATTAGTTTTAAAATCTGTTCTATTTTAGGATTTCCATCTCTTTCATTGTTGTTCTGAGAATGCGGATTCCAAATTCAATTAAATACTTGAGAAATAAAATACAGTAATTATTTGTGCGCTGAATCTAGAAAGCATTGTGTGGGCCCCTGGCCCAATCGATATTTTCAGAAATGGGCCTGGCCCATAATTTCTTGCGTTTTACCTATATCTATAGAATTAATTTTGGGGAATTGTGCTAAATGGCTAAAAAAAAAAAAAGCATTCTTGATTTTTGGCTACGGAAGTTTGGATTTTGCAGGCATGGCTACCGACATTTTAGGGAACTGTTTACTGGATTATTTTGGACATTTTTACCCTTGTATTTACGGTTATTTACAGACGTCGTTTACGTCATTTTCGAGGACAGAGATGTGTTTTGGATGGTCAACGAATTTCAAAACGGTACATACAGGGGGTGTTGTGTAGTCGTTGACATCCCGAGTGTCAATACTGGTATACACCCCGTGAGGACAGTTTCAAAGGGAGTAAACTAATCCCTAAAATTTCGGGATTTTAGTATCTGTTTGTTGCAAATATAAGGGGAGGGAAACCAAACCGTTACCTATTTCAATTTTTTTTGGTACAGTCGTCGTGTAGGGGGAGAAACGACCGAGCATGCAAGAGATGGTTGTCGACGCGGCGGATGAAGGTCGTTGGCACGGCGGAGATGGTTCGTCGGCGTGGTATGAGAGGTAGGTAGTGTTATTCACTTTGTTTGGCGGTGGGAAATGGTGTGGAATGGAGGGTTCGGGGGTGTGGAATGCTCTCAAATGGTATGGAATGCTCTCAAGGGTTTCTACTTTTGGAGGAAGAAGATGGACGGGTGGGCTGCTGCATGAAGGTTATTCTGGTGGTGAGGGTGGGTGGTGACATGACGTTTTTACCCCTTGTATTTACGATTATTTACAGACTCCGTTTACGTCATTTCCGAGGACAGAGATGTGTTTTGCAGTATTTAATTACAATTATTCATTCTGGTGGTGAGGGTGGGCGGTATTTTCTTTTTAGCTTATTCATTTTTGGGGGAAAATTAGTATGTCTTCCGGGTTGCTGGTGTTCTTATTTTTTTGGGTTTTTAATTGTTGATGTTCTTGGGTGCAGGTAGTATGTCTTCGGATTGAGAGGACATTTTTTCCAATCAATGCATCCTGAAGGTATTTCTCTCTACTGAGGGAGGTTGAACTTTGTTATCCTTCCCCAATAAAGGTATTGACTCTTTTTTTCCGGGTAGCAACCTTTTCTGGGGTGCAAATTTTTTCAGTAGTAACACCTACTACTAGTTTTGTTTTTCAAACTAGTTTTGTTTCTTGGATTTTTTATTTTTCAAACTTCCTAAAATGTCTCTAACTTTTTTTAGGGGTATATTTTATCTCTCCTAAACTCTGGTTTTGATTTTAAACGTTAAGAATACGTTAGACAGTTTGTTGGGGGCATATTTGTCTTTTACAAATATGGATTTATTGATCATTAAATCGTTTAACCATCTATTTAATTTTTAAACGTTTGTAGCTATATTTCAAGCCACCTATTTATTTTTAGACATATTTCTTGTTGCCCCTAGAATTTTATGTTGTGGTCCATTTGTTTTGTTTTGGCCCATTGTCTTTTTTTGAGCAAAAGTCCCCACAAAGTTCTCAATCCAATTTGAAGAATCTTTGTTTATTTTTTGGGACGAATATGGAGTTCATAACAAATGTTCTTCTAACTATTTTCCGGGGATTGATATACATTCTCCACCCCAACCCTTATTTTTTATTTATTTTTTTATTTTTTGACAATATTGGGTGGGGGATTTGAACCACTCCGTGCAACTTTATGTCGGTTGAACTATGTTCTTGGCCTCCACAGGTCTTTAGTCCGTTGAAACTCGATTATAATTAGTTAACTGATTATATTTTATTAACATCTATATTAAATAAAATATAAATATTAAATATTTTAAGTTTCAAAAAATATATATTAAATATTTAAATATTTAAATAAATAGATACTAATATGACCAATTGTAACCTAAAAGTATATATAGTATTAATATATCTATAGTTTTTAATTAAAAATAAAATAAGACAGTTTTTTTTTTCCACAAAATCTAATCCCAAAGAATTCTCTTACTTGTTCCCAGTGCAAAATTGGGTAAAAGGGGATGGAGGGTGCATACCAGTTCTGTCGTGCCTCCCCACATCTCACTTTTGGGATGTAAAAATAAACTAAATTGACAGTTAAAATGACAAAAAGTGTTAGTTTTTTAAATTTATAAACTAATTTAAATCATAAAGACCAAATTTAGTTTGAAAGATGATATTAGTTTGTTTAAAACAATTTGAATCATATTTAAGAGCAAACCATTAGGTCAAAAAGTATTTTATCGAGGAGGAGAAATTTTGGAGACTGGCCTCCCTAAATTCGGCACTACCACTCACACATATTTTCAAAATTCAAAGTTAGGTTGCTGAAATTAAAGACATAAGGTCATAAATGAATTTTCTATATTTTTAGTTCAATTAACTGAATTTAACTTTCAACTATGTTTTAATACATAACTATTAGCCCCTCGACCAAAAGGCGCATCTTGGTCATGCTTACAAGCACCAACACAACACCAACACAAACCAATTGATGTAATTCATATAGTAATTTGTCAACAAGATGAATGGCCCACCACAACCTGAATCGTTTTGTTTGATAATAATTAAAAGAAAACAAAATGATAAGTTGTGTAATCTCAACCTTGAACTTGTAAAGATGTATAAAATTTTACCCTAAACTTGTTAAATTGTATAATTTTTTATCATAAACTTTCAATTGTATGTTCCAAACTTAGATAAGTCTTGCCATCTCAACAACTTAAAAAAGACCAACAATCCTTACCCCTCCAATAAGTTTTTATCTAAAAAATTGATTAAAAAAATTGGTACACAACTACAAAATTGACAACATTTTATAACCAAAAATGACAATAGGGATAAATTTTGGTTAAAAATTGTTAATTTTGGCACTGTTATTAAATCGTCACTTTGTGTAGTAAACCAACTTAAATATGTACACAAATTTATATTACTATTATTATTATTTTGATCACAACAAAACTTCATATTATCAGGATTACAAAGATTTTCACTTTTTTTTTGGGTTAAAACTAATGGGTGAATTATCAAGAATTGAACTTAAATAAAATTTGTTACATTTATCTAATCTAAGATCCAATTTGATAAAATTAAATGTTTAAAGAAAAAGCTGGTACAAGATTATTTATTTATTTTTTTTGTAGGATTGGTACAAGATTAAAGTTCATGGGGAAGGTGATTGTTACCAAATGCCCATGTTATGTTAGGACGATTTAGTTCAAAGTTATTAAATGGTTAATTTGTATATGGGTTAAAAACTTATTCTTGTACCAAGCTTTATTTTATTGAAATTAATGATTGTAGGAAGATTTGCACATGTTTCTTTTTGTTAAATGTGTGGGTGAATCAATGAAAGTTGAATCAAAGTTTAAAATTACCATATTTATTCAAATTTAAAGTTGATTTTGACAAAATCGAGTTTAAGGTCCAAATTGATACAACACGTAACAAGTTTAGAGCAAATTTGATTTTTTTATTTTTTAACAATACTTGTAGCTACCTCCTTACCTACCACCATTAAATTGTTTACAATAATTTTGTTTTTTTTAAAAAAATCTCATTTTATTTTTTTCTTTCTAGTAATAAATAGTGAACCTTTTGTTTAATAATAATAATAATTAAAATTAGTTAGAAAACAACACGTGTAACGACATCTTCCACATTAATATCCTTCATTTGCTCTATTAGGAACTTAGAAAAATGTGCCATTCACACAGTTAGTCGCAATCTGCTTCTTCTTCAAAACGCTCTGTTACTCTCCGACCAAATTCCCATCCTCCAATTCCCAATCCCAATCCACAGAGCTTCCATGTCTTTCTCCGCCACTTTCTCCGCTCCTTTCAATGTCTGTTCGCCAACCAGAACGAGTTTCTGCTGTTCCCTTGCTTCCTGGCCTTCCACGGCGGCGGCTTCCTTGATTCCCTCCGTCAAAACCTCGCTCGGCGCTTCGAAATCGCCTTTTCTCAGCCGGAATTTGCCTCTCCGGTCGTCGATTTCTCGCAGTGCTTTCTCCAAAGCTCAGTTTTCCGGCGTCTCCGCCAGAGCGGCTACGGAGAAGAGTATTTACGATTTCACTGTTAAGGTGCTTTTCTGTTTACTCTGTTTTCCTTTTTTCGTCTGACTGAACAATTCTTCAATATTGTTCATCGATTATGGTTCATCTACTGGTTGTTTGTCTGTGCATATTTTCGAATTTTTGTGAATTTTGTTTGAAGAATATGATTTCACTGTGTGACATTCACTTCAGCAAGAGTTGATGCTGAATTGTAGTTAGTTCCGAAACTTGCAAGTAATTTCTGTCTATTTAGTTTCATGTCAAAAGGATAAAGAAGCTTTGGTGCGTGGAATAATGTCAAGGAATCTATATGTATATAAAATATTAAATATATCTTGCTCAAGCTCTTGAGCCAAGGTATTAGAGATTTAAATTCTTGTAAGGTAACTTCACGGGACGGACTTCCTAAATGACCTATCCGCTTAAACTTTTGGATTTAGTGGTGATTTAGCAAACGAACATGAGTATCCCTCGTGGAAAGCTTTGATTCTGAGTGTGTTGCGAGACTGAATAGAAAATTTTTTAATGGATTTCTTTAGGATGCTCGCGACATGTAAGGAGTTTTTTTTTTTTTTTTTCCTGGTGCAGGACATTGATGGCAAAGATGTTTCTCTGAACAAGTTCAAAGGGAAGGTTCTCCTGATAGTTAACGTTGCTTCTAGATGGTAATCAACTCTAGCTAACTTTGGTTAACCAAGATGCTTGGCTTTAAATTATGCAATTGGATTTCTGGAAAAGCTTATTATGAATTTGTATGTTGTTGTGATTTAATTGAAGATTTCCTTTGTTGATGGCAGTGGCTTGACGACTGCAAATTACTCAGAACTGTCACACTTGTATGAGAAGTACAAAGCTCAAGGTATGTTTTGGTAGGGGTTGCATTTTAAATTGGCACTCCAAAGAACACCTAACAAAAAATCTGTACCACCTAATGTGATAAGTTTTTTGTCCATCAATGATTGTGTGGCTTTCTTTTGCTTATTCGGTTGCTGCGACCGATCCTTCCCCGACAAGATTGCTTCTCCTAGTTTTGGGTTAATATGCCTGAATAAGTTGTTACACCATCCTAGCCTACCTCTACATCAGATATCCATTTCGAACTTACTTAGGCATTTCTTAAATGAAAAATGATATCGACCCTGCTAGGCTGGACATATCCCTAGCAAATATATGATTTCTTTTTGAAACATGTATTATTCGAAGAACTTGCAAGAACACATAAAAATAGCATCCATGTAGATTACATAATTCGGAGCTCTAAGTCTAATGATACCTGGCTAGTTTGCAGTGTATTTAGAAGGAATCCTCATAGATATACAGTTATTGACTGTTGACATCTAGTTAAGAGAATTGGATGATGGGTAACCCTAGTTGCTTATGATTCTCTTTACTACTTGGTGTATACTGCATATATTTGTACATGCTCAGCAAAAAAATCATTTGGTTAGTATAGGACATGTGGGCTGTGCATGATTTAACTCAGTGAATTTCTGGATATGGCTGATATGGGTTCAGGAAACATATTGGCTTGATTGATACATATGTTATCTGGTTAACTGTCACTTATATTTGAGCTGTATCGGTTGAATCCCATGAGAATATATGAGGTTCAGCCGATTGAACAGAGAGATCGTGTTTGGTTTGCGTTCGGGAAAGAACTGTTGATTTCTCTGAAAAGTACTTATTATCAGTCTTGTGTGTGTGTTTGTTTGGGGAAGCAGGATTGGAGATTTTGGCTTTTCCTTGCAACCAATTTGGAGGCCAAGAACCTGGGTCCAACCCAGAAATCAAGCAGTTTGCCTGCTCAAGGTTCAAAGCAGAGTTCCCAATTTTTGACAAGGTACACCAACTGCACACATTGTCATGGAACGCTGTTTAATGTGAACTTAGTAAAAGAGTAATCAAATTGCTGCAAATCAGGTTGATGTCAATGGTCCAAATACTGCCCCAGTATATCAGTTTCTCAAATCAAATGCTGGAGGGTTTTTAGGCGACCTTATCAAGTGGAACTTTGAGAAATTTTTGGTGGACAAAAATGGTAAAGTTGTAGAGAGATACCCACCAACGACATCACCTTTTCAGATTGAGGTATGGCTGATTTTTTCCCCCTCTTTTTGGGTGAACCATTCTGAATTTTGTTGCATTATCTTATTTTTGCAAGCTTTGGATGTTTTAGCTATTAAATTCTGTTCAACATCTCTCTCTCCAATTTAACTTTTTCAAAGCATATGTATCAAGTCATTGATAATTCATAACTACCAATCCACCCTACACTCATAATTTGCTTTCACATCGTTACTTCGACTTCATGGTCAAGACAATCAAGTCATGTACTTCATTGAATACATGAGAAATTTCCCCCAACTCTAAGGGAATCCCTAAACATGTGATGAAAACCTAATGTTGAAAGAAGGTATGTAATGATCATGGAAACTTGTATATACTCCTAAGTAGACTGGAACTTTTCATGTTATTGGGAATTTTTGCAGGTGGGTAAATCTGACAAGTTAACTGTGTTTTCATTTCTTGTTAGTCGTGACATGAGCCATGAATCGCCAGCCAACCAAGCTGACAATTCATGAAAAAGAAGTGCTTTTCAGTCGTAAACACTTCCCTTCAACTTTTGCTATTCTGATTACGTTTTCTGTTTTTCAGAAGGATATCCAAAAGCTTGTTGCCGCCTAAAATCTAGAGCTGATGAAGAAGTTTGCAGCAGCTAAATCATCAGAGAAAGAAAAGAAATGAAGAAATGTACATACGTTTACATATGTTTACCGTCATAGAGGCTCATCGAATTGTCTTGGTACTGTGTATGAGTGAAACTTGTATTTACTTCATCTCTTTTCCTGTATTTTAAGAAAATCATATTTATCATTATAGAGATGTAGTTTGAGAATCAAATTACGTGTTATTGTGGGATTTACCCTGGCAAGATCTGCAGCATCATAGCACTGGTTTAAAGAGTTATGGATGAGAGCACAACTCTCAAGTAAAACAGAAGTCTCACATGAGGAATTTTATGCCTCCATTTTTTTCTTTTTTGGAAAGATTCAAAACAAACTGAACTGTTTTAATGAACAATTTCTAAGTAACTTGGCAAAGAAAATCGTATGTTTCTTCGGTTGTCAGCAAATTTGACTACTAACCTCGAAGTTTCCATTCACTTTTTATATTTATCTTGACCACTAGAAAATCCTGCAAACCTGTGGGTTAAAGTTAAACTACGATAATTCTGAAACCAATCTCTTAGCTAATAAAGAAAAAGAATATATATAACACAAAAAAAAAGGGTACTGGAGATGGGCGAAACCTTTTTCCATTTTAATACTCCATCATGTATACAGTTAGAACAAATATTTTAGGTAAATTTTAACTTTAATCACCTGTATCAATCTGCCAATGAGAGATGGATAAAAGCAGACCATACTATGTGAAATTACAAACATTCCTCTTTTCTACTCTGTAAACTTACTAGGAAGTTTGCAAAATACTTACTAGTTAGTAGTTACTATAAAGGGGATTCTTGATACCTGTCAATGCTTCTATTGCGAACGAAGCTTTCTTAGTAACCACTTCTTTCGCAGGGTTGCATCCAAAGCCAAAAATGTTTTTGCCTTCCTTTCATCTTCTAAGAGGTCACAAGCATCTAACATAAGTTCATCATCGATGTCTGGTATAGCCTGAAGCGCATCAATGGCACCTTCAACTGCTTTGTAGTTGTTATGGTTCTGCTTCATGTTCACCAATCTAGTGACAACACCTGCCATCTCGGAGAGAGCTTTCTGCACGTCATTCTCGGTTCTATGCACTTTCTTGGTGAGCCCTGTGTCCAATAATATCATCTCTCCAGGACGCTTTCTCTGTTGAGAAATTTGAATATCTTTTGATGTTAGTAGTAGATGTTCATTTCCGTCCATCTTTATCTCCACGTTCTCGATATCAGTTTCACCCGTACACTGACCATTGACTCCTCTATCTAATACGTTTCCAAAAATCTTGCACAAATCAGTATAGTAGCCTAGGAATTTGTCTTTGTACAAGAGGGCATCTGGATGTTCCTGCAAAATGTTGTTCATAAGATCATGTCTTATTTAAAGGCAACAATGTCGAACTTCTTACCTAATTATGCATAAAAAACACAAGAGGCAAAACTGTCTCGTTTAATGCAACTTAGAAACGAAATTAAAACACAAATTCTGTTCTCTGAGTAAAGCCTCTTAATCTGCGGATCTACAAGCACAATTCAGGGGATTTCTGTGGAAGTGTAATGAAGATATCTTCTATATTTAAATATTGGTAAATGAATTCACCTTTCCATAAGCTTCCCAGATATCATCCTCAGCAGTAACCAATTGTTGAGATTCATTCCACACAAACCCACTATGATTGAGAAGATTGTAGATATCGCTGTACTGTTTCATCCACCAGAAATAACGGTCTTCTAGAACATATCTGTCACATTGAAGTGCGAAACTCTCATTGAATGATATGATCATGTGAGTCCATGCTTGCTCACTAAATGCTTGGCCAAAGGTATTTCCTTCTTGCAATTGCTCAAGCATAAGATCAATAAAAAAGCGATCCATCTGTGGCGTCCAATCCATCATGGGCAAAAGTCCGGAAGGGACTTGATCCTTTTTTCTTTCATCTACAAAATACAAAAACATAAAACACCAAAGCAGCATATTTCTGAGTCTCCAAGCAACAGAACTCACAATTCAGATGATATCACCAATTATACATACCAGTCATCAGAACAGGTACTTCATTACTTGGATCAGCATCATGGGCCAAACGGCTATACCTTCTGTCTAAACTTTCTTCACCAAATATAATACACAACTTATGATAGCTCGGTACAGTTTTAACTCTATATGATCGGGCATCAGGGTGTTCCTACACATTTAATACATAAGCACAAGCAAAAAGGGTGCAAAAAAAAAAAAAAAAACTATTCAGTGAGAACAGTGAAAACCTTGGTATAAGCATCCCAAATATGGTCGTCAGCAGTAACAATTTCCCGATTTTCATCCCATGAAAATCCTTTCTGTTCAAGAAGAATCTTTATTTCATTATACAACCGTCTCAAATGTTTGTATCGGTTTTTCAGCACATCCTTGTCATGATGAGCTCTGAATTGGGCATTGAAAGCAGTAACCATGTCAATCCAAGCATGACTTACAAATGTCTGACCTATTTTATTGCCCCTATGGACCTGTTCTAGTAACAAGTCTATGAGGTAGCGATCCATCGGGGGTGTCCAATATGTTCTTGTACGATCACCGACAGTTGGCATTTGATTCTCATTTGATTCTCCTGCAGGTGCATAACACTTTTATTATGTTTACAAAGTGAATGAATGAAAATAATTTACTCATTACACACAAAACAGAAGGGGAAAAAAAACTTCAGCACCAGCCTCTAAAACTACAAGCAAAACTAAAATGTTTATCTACCTAGTTTAATGAAGAAAGCAAAAAGATAAATGACTCCTTTTGAATTATACATGTTCTAGGTTGCAAAGTGTGGATGAGCATCGGTTAGGTTCATTTTCCCTCGGTATTCTCCAACGCAAGGTTTCAATTGGTTCTGAAAAGCTTTGTAAAGAGATCAAGATGTTTATAAAGAACTTGTGACTCACCACCCTTTACCTCTGATATGTCGTCTTGAAGGTTTTTATCTAGAGGCAAATGATTCTGATTCTCATTATCAATTACATTCCCATAAATGAGAACCAAGTCATAGTAGTTTGGCAAGGCTTTCATTCTATAACTTCGTGCAAATGGGTGTGTCTGCATTCAATGAATTCCATCACAATACTAGAAGAAAAATAATAAGCATGGAAAGAAAAATAATGTTATATTAACGACAAATGAAGAGATACCTTGACATAAGCATCCCAAATATCATCATCAGCAACAACCATTTGTTGTACTTCATCCCAGCAAAATCCCTTGTTTTGAAGCAGATTCATGATATCACTGTAGTATTTCCATAATTTCTTGAATCGATGTCTTAACACCCTTTTACCATGTTGAGGACCAAATTTAGTATTGAACATCGCAAGCATGTCAGTCCATGCTTGCTTATTGAATGTATTAGACGTCTTATTCCCTCTTCCTACTTGATCTAGCATAAGCTCAATGAAATACTGGTCCATTTCTAGCGTCCAGTCTGTCCTCGGGCGATCAGGAGGTGCAGGGCAACAAATGCCATCACCTGAAAATTGAGGGAAAGTCCCATATTATTTGATAGTTGACTCTGTCCACTACTGGAGTAGATTCTACTGAAGAGACAGGGAAGAAAGAGCCATTACTCATGTTATGTATTTCACAAGGATTTCACACAAGTCCATAACAGAAAACATTTTTACCGGTATTTACAGCTTGGACTTCGTCATCAAAGTCTATATCATGACTTGATCGACTGTATCTTCCATCAGCAATAGTATATCCGTATATCAGGCATAGATCACTAAAATTCAGCACTGCTTTAGTTTTATAGGATCGTGCATCTGGATGGGCCTGCAAATTATGCCGTCATTTAGAATCACAACAAGTCACTATCACACATCAGATTGATTCTTCATAAATATTATGTTTCACCTTGATGTAAATGTCCCATACATATTCATCAGCTACTACCATTTGTCGACTTTCGTCCCAGGAAAAACCACTATGACCTAATAGATTCTTTACATCATTGAATTGCTTCCACAAATTTGTATAACGACTCTTCAAAACATCTTTATCATACTGAGATCCAAATTTTGTATTAAACATCATAAGCATGTCCGTCCATGCCTGCTTGTTGAAAGTGTGCCCACTCCTGTTTCCTCTGTGAAGCTGCTCCAACATAAGATCAATAAAGTAACGTTCCATTACTGGTGTCCAATATGTTCTGGAGCGTTCAATGCTTGGAATAGTTTGGCTACCCATTCCTTCTTCTAGAAATCATTAACAGTCTTAGATTACTCATCTTGCAAAAACTTATAATACAAGGATAAAAAACTATACAAGGTGCAAGTTAGATTGTTGGACTGGCCTTTGCAAAGACGTTTACCTAGGGCATTAAATGGAACTTAAAATGCTTGACTTCAGAGGAAGACAGAAACATGATACGAATAACTCCACTTCTAAGTTTTAACTATGCTCGAGAGTAAGGATACGACAGAAGTAAAACATTCCAAATTCAAAACAATTCATTGAATTCCCAGAAAAAGGAAAGAACTCTAATTAGTCAAGTCTATGGACTCCATGTTGATCTCTTAGAAGATTTAAAAGGATCTTCACAATCACGTTCAAAGCAAATTGATCGTTATTGTGCAATTGCTAATATTTATAGATACAATGAACCGCTAAAGGTCATCAAAACAGCTGCCAGAGCAGCCACCATTAGATAACCAACCGCAGACTAACATGCAAGACGATGCAATGGAGGATCACAAAATAGCTGCATGCATTAAGAATCAAAGAACGTATACGTCATAATCAAACAGGTGAAATCCAAAGTAAAAATTATGCACTCATTGCCACAAGGAACATCAACATCATCTCCACGCAACCCTGCCTACTCAAAATCTCTTCAAAATTCTTCAGAATTAAGTCCGTTTCGGAGTTCAAAATCCATGAAGAACGAAAATATCACAGATATCCAAGTCCTCTACAACAGAACACAACTTCATGTGATCATTGACAAATTCAACTTCTATATTGCTACAGTAAACAGTTTTGAAGATTTCGATCAGATGCAATACAATGCCTGAACATTTCCATATTAACAAAACACTCAAAACTTACAGTCTAGAAACGGCATTGTCCGACGGCGAAGAGAGAACGGAGAGAAGAGATGCAAGAGGAGATTTCAAAGGAGAGATTTAAGCGACGAGTGAAATGGCGAGTTGCTTTTACCTGTCCGTTATAGCTCTTACAGAGAAGTGGGAATTGCAAGAAGTTTCAGTTGGCGCCTAAGAAAATCTGTTAGTCGGAAGAGTTAACCCTAATCCGGGATAAGGGCAAAAAACTCCAGAGCTGTTTGGTCACGGAGGCAACCTGTGCCTATTGCCATACAGGGCTCTTTATATTCGTAATCGTCTTAGGGCTTCAAATTGAGTGGGCCAGGCCCATTCAAACATAATTCTGTAACGCCCCTCTTTTTTATTGGGAAAAACGTAACGCCCCGTTTTTTAAGTTAAATTTATCGGAGGTCCTCATTTTTTAAGTTTTTTTTTTTTTTTTTTTTTTTTTTTTTTTTTTTTTTTTTTTTCAAAATTCTCAATTCACCTCTAAAGTGTTTTAAGTTTTCGATTAGGTCCATTCTTAAAAAAAAAAAAAAAAAAAGTTGAGAAAATTAATATTAATTATTGTTTTATTGATATATTTGAACATATGGGATTGCCACTTGGCCATGTGATTGAAAAGGAAGGAATTTTCTTAATATTTTTTCTTTTTTGAGAAAAAAGGAATTTTCTTAATATGTCTATCAATATCAATTGATGGATTGATTGAGTTTAATGATTCAAGTATATTGACGAAATAATAATTTAGCATACAACTTTTTGTTAACAAATTTGAATATTTTCTTTTTATGGAATGACATGATTGAGAATAAATTGATAATTTCTAATTAAGTTTGCATTTTGTTTTTTTAGGAAGTTTTGTATTTTATTTAAACAAGAAAAAATAATAATAATAAAAGATTATCATCATCTTATATAATTTAGTTTTTTTAAAATAAAATTAAAAAAGAAAACATGCATACTAACGTGAACATATCTCAACTGACGTTATACTAATGACGGCGAGATTTGTGATTCAAATCTCCTAACCTCACATGTTGTAAAAAAAAAAAAAAAAAAAAAAAAAAAAAAAAAAAAAAAAAAACTAGAAAAAGTATCACTGTAGCAATATTGTGTTCCTAAAAGAAATTATTATAAAAATAGTAAAAAAATGTCAATTTAAACTTAACTTAGTGGATGAGACATTTAAGAGGTTCGATTCGGAGCTATTATATGTCCAAGGTCTAATATTGAAAGAATTTTAGAGGATTTCCTTGACTTTGTCTGTGTCAACAAACAATTTGAAATGCCTCGAATTTTTTAGAACAAGTCCGAGTCAAATAGTAATGATTCGAATCACCTTTTTTTTACACTATTTTAGAAACTCAAGGACTCAATTGTATGGATATATAAAATTCAGGATTTCTAGATTACCTTCGTCACATGGTTTCATCTCTCACCCCACAATTGTTGAAATTAGAAAATAAATATAAACAACTAAATAGACGTAAGTTAAAAAAAATACAATTAATAAATATTACTATATTTAATTATTGATTTCTCGATCTAAAGTTTCAGTGATGTCCCTTATTAATTGTCAATTTTTTACTATGGAAAACCAATCAAATTCAGAAGCCGACCATTAATCCACTGGTTCATCTAAACATATGCAAACTGAAGTTACTAAACCAGTAATAACTTAATCTTTTTCTTAAAAATAAACAAATAACATTTCCACCAAACCAAAAACACACCCTAAAAAGCACTGTTTCCAATTGAGCTTGATGTCTGCATTGAACAATTCTCTTCATTGATCCAAGAGGAAATCTAATGAATCAAGAGAACAAAAGAAAGAATCTTGAACTGTGAAGAAACTGGAGCTTCTCTTGATGAGCAGGGCCTTTAAACTTATTACAGTTTTCAAGTGATTAACTTTTGAATTCCTTACACTTTTGGCTTTCTTATTAAAAGAAGAGAAAAAAGCCTTGTGTGGCTCACCATCAATGCTTTTACAAATCACATTTGCACGTGAAATTGACATCACACAAGAACATTTTGCAGTAGGCATCTTCATCTTTGTAGGTAGATACTGCAAATCGATGACGTTTTCGATATCGCATCATCCCGTTGGCCGAGGCTCAACAACGCACTTAAGATCACGTTGTTCGATTCATTTCCCAAGTGTAAATGCTTCAAACTTGGTAGTTAAATTCTGGCATTTCAATAGAGGCACAACAGCAGAACATTCAAGGTTACAATTTCTTGAAGAGAACGTGTCGATCTCGAGCAAAGTCATCTTGTGGAGGTTCATCTGATCTTTCATTCGGATGCTTAGTCGGCCTTGAATGTATGATGCATAATCTGGAAACCTTCGGCGAATCCCGCTATTAACAGCAACCAGCAATTTGTTGGAATGCATCATTGCGTGGAGAAATAGGAAGGCAGCTTACATCCTCGTTTGATTTGTAGTTGGCCATTTTCTGTAGATAAAACATCATGTAGCACTGAGAATTTCTCACCATTTCTTCATCGACTTCTGTAATCCAGGCATCGTCGCATTTATACCATCGATTTCTCAAACGCAAGTACGTCACGTAATGGCCAGACTCAAGCGTCCCCGAATGAGAAACCACAGCGAAAATCTCAAACTTCGATGAAGCATCTAATTCATCCCCCTCAGAAGCAAAAATCCTATTCCCATATCTGTTTCTGATAATAGAAGACGACAGATATGGAATCATGTCCAGGGAAAATGGAAACTGCAAATACCGATCGATTTTTCTCGATGTTCGCCTGACAAAAGAGTGCTCAAATCGTTTGATATGCAGACACAAGACCAATGGCAGCTTTCTGATAGACATTTGTTTCACTGAATTTCTCATTTCTTGACAATTTTGGCAGAAAAGTTTCTGGTCCGATCCCAACTTTTCCGGTCTCGTGAATAGATCCAAACAACCAGATAGCGTAGACTTACTGCTGAAATCTGCTGGCTTTGCCGACTGCGACTTGCCAGCAATATTTCTAGAAGAGAAATCCTGGGTGTCCAAGTCAAGTGAAATGTCCACACATGGATCATAAGTTGTTGAAGTGAATCCACAGGTCATACAAGTGACATCTGATCTCAACTGTCCAGAGAAGGCCTTGTGAGCAATGCATTTGCAGTCTCCATTCTCTGTTAAAAAAGAAAAAAAAAAAATAGTTCCCTTGTGAGCAATAATAGAATAATCCAGAAATCACCCGACTCAACTATTCTCACAAGACAATCACCCGACCCTACTACATCTAGTTGTCGAAGTAACTCATAGAATATTAAATCCTCGATAGGTGGCCAACCTCAAATTATCTTTACAGTCTGTTCTAACACCTTTTTACCTCATCTAAGTTGGAGTAAACACTATTCGCAATGAAGTGTGTTTGCATTCCTAGTCTGTTCTAGTACCTTTTTGTCTCAATTAAGTTCAACTAAACTCCGTTCCAACAAACGATGAACGATTACTTCTATTCATCACAATAAAGTAACAAGATCAACTTAAGATGGTGCTGGCATAATTACAAAATACATGCCTTTACTTATTTCAAATGCATGAATGTGTTCTTCACAGATAATCTTTAACCCCCCAAAATTTATAGCATACAAAATACTCAGAAGCAGCCAAAGTAGATGCCACAGTCAGTCATAGGATAAGGCTCCAACAAAGGACCAGAGAAAGAAGTGGCCTCCTTAAACATTAAACAGGAAAAAGAAAAAAAGAAAAGTAAAATATCACCTTTATCTTGGCTCCTAGATTTCCATTCTCGCTCATGGATTCTGTCTAAAACTGAGATGAAGAACTCGTGGGCATCCTGCTGCTCATAACAGGCTAAATTTGCAGAGTGCTGCCACCAACTTAGAGATGAAAACAAGATTTGAAAAGTTTAGAAAATACCCAAACGATCTAATCGATCACATTTGAAAGCAGATAAATCACGCCAAAGAATTACAAAAGTTGATTCAACAAACAACATATCTTTTCGCCAAAACATTCGTTTCTCAAAGAATGATAATATGTTCAGTTCAACAACCACGGGGTCGTGGAGATGAGTAGATTCGAACTTCAAATCTCTTGGTTGTTGATATATGCTTTAACCAATTGAGTTATGATCAGGTTGGTCAAAAAACGATAATATTAAACGGACGAAACTCAAAAGTTCAAACAAGGGTGACAATTCTCTCACAAGTAAACTAAAAAATTAACGCAAGATCCAATCAATGACATTGCAAAAGTTCGATGTACAATCCCCTACTTAACTCAAAAGTTTAAGCTAATAGATTACGATTTAAATGGCCTCTTATATATACATAATTCAGAACCATTCACTGATTATTCTAATACAGACGATGAATAGCCATCACAGACCAAGAGGCACAGATCAGTAAACTCTGACAAGAACTTCAAAGTAGAAAAAAACCAAAAACCCAACAGAGAAAATGAAGAAATTGGGACAGATCATACAATGGCAGACCTGTAGAGAAATTGAGCTGGACTATAAGGCAAATGATCACCAGAAAACACAGCAGAAAAAATACAATCAATGTCACAAGGCAAACACAGCTGGCCAATGGATCTTTTGCTGCAAGTTTCACGGTTGTGCTGATCATTCAAGAAGTAATTACTCAAAGGAGGAGTGTGAAGAAACACTTGAAGAACAGAGTTCATAAAGCAAGTATTGCCCAAGTTATTCAATCCCCTCAATCCCAAAGGATAACACGATTTCGACCGCTGATCTTTAACAGAAACCAATGGTTTCAATTTCTTCAAATCCAACAAATCTAACGATCCCAATCTCCTTCTCTTACTCGATCTCCCCCCAATACTCTCCGCCGATTGCGATTTCTCCGGTACGGCGGCGGCGATGTGCTTCGACATCACCGTCCGATCAAAATCAGGGTCGTAAACCTGATCGGAGCAAGCATAACAATAAAGCTCAGCTCTCTCAACATCGACGGCCAAATCATGGCCATTTTCAGACTGGTTATGAAGAAGGGTATGATTTGAGCAAGAGATTGAAGCACAAATCAAGCATATGTAAAGTCTTCCTTGATACCCATCACAAGAACAGCATCTGGGTATCTTCGAATCGGGGTTTTGAATACAGGTTCTGCCATTGGGGGCAGTTTTAAGGTGATTTTGAATGGATTTATAGCCGTTTAAGCCATATCTGAGCTTGTAATCAGCGAGATGATTGCATGGTGTTGGGTTAGAATAAGATGGGATCCTTTGGGACATGCTCAAAAAGAGAACCACAGAACCACAGATTTGTTGGTTAGAAAAATCAAACGGATGATTTATACCGTGAGAGAAGAAATCAAGTAATAGTTAAAAGGGGATGATGAAAAAAAAAAAAAGTGTGAGTTTCTCAAAGAAAGAACAATGCCTAGTTGATTTGAAACTAAGAGGAAATTTTTGGATTTGGCTTGACGAATCTCCCACGTTTTATGAAGGGAAAATCGAAGGGAGAGGCTCAAGGAAAAATGGAATGGAAATGGAACGACTTAGCGGAGAAGGTAAGGCGGTGCTTTTGACTGGCATAAACTCAAAAGCCATTCCATTCCACAATTTCCCTTTGAGGCCCATCAAATAATGGGGCAAGTTTCTTTGGTTTCTCTCAAAACCCCAAAATGAAAGCAAGAAGAATTTTGTGATTACAACATAAATGTGGAAATTGGGGCATAGTTTGTCATCAAAAAGAAAAATGGGAACATAGTTTAGCACACAAATGTAAATTCTCTTTGTTCAAGTTGGTTCCATATTTCACTTTCATTGAACTAAAAAAAAGTTGCATTATTGATAAACAACCTAACACTTCGATTTGAAATGAATTTTTATGTTTCTAATTTCGTTCAGGAATTTACTATTTTTATGCAAGGTAAGGAAAAGGCATTACACTGATGAAGTGTATTAAATCTTTTCATTTGATTATAATACAATGAGCATTGAACTTTAAAATGTCACTCATTTTTTTCTTCCTATAGATCTTAACTTAGTGACGTTGGTTATTAAGCTCCCTTTTTTCTTTTTCTTTTTCTTTTGAGATAAAGCACATGTGGAAAAATTTGAACCCCTAACCTTTTGATCGCAACGACAGAGTTCAAGCATTCGTAGTGCCAACATAAAAGACGTATTAGAGCTCTAATTTTGTCTCAATTGCATGCTTATATACACTCCTTACTGGAAATTTACTTTGGCATCGTTGCCGTCAAATTTGTTTTCTTCAAAAGAAGTCATACAATAGTAATTGATATATTATCCAATAAACTAGGCTCGGATTGGTCTACCCATTATTTCGAGTGAATTATAACCCTCATTTTTTCCCCAAAGTCAAACAAGATTGATTTCTCACAACCATTTTGGAGCCATGAGTTTTTATCTCACTCGGGTTCGTATAAAGATGGTAACAAGAAAAATACCAATAAAAAATACGTTTTTTGTCCTTGCTTTCGTGGAGATTCTTTCCTTTTGGTTGCCACAAATTACCTATCCAATATTTGAAAATCGCCATCTCTGGGGAGAATTTTTTCTCTTTTTATTTTCACAAACAAGATATGTCTGATTTCTAACTAGAAGCAAACTTTAGAAATATACATGAGATTTTTACTAATTTAAAGGAAAAAGATCACTATGTATCAAATATAGCAACATGTGAAGAATAGTATAATAGACCATGACAAAACGATTCTCTATCACAAGCTAAATTGAAGTTTCCTGTAGTGATAGTCAAAGCCACTAAAAAAGAAATACTCGTTTATCTGTACTTTTCAAATTTGACAGCTTTATTAGAAAATTGCTTATATGATACAAGTAAAAACAAAAGCATTAGAAAAATCACACTAAAACTCGTCAAGATGAGCATAATTAAGAGGTTAATACATCTATTTCTTTTGTGAAAGTTTCAAGTTTTCACCTTATTTTATTATACTAGAAAGAAATTTATGCAAAAATTTTATATGAATTCAAGTAAGAATAAATCATCCACTGGGATTTCTTCCATTTTATATGAAAGTAGATGATTATTCAATATATCACCTTCTAAATCATTACATGTATGGTAAAATCATAACTTTTAGTTTCTCTCTTCTATGTTCAATGGTATAAAATCACTAGCTATGTTATTAGACTCATCAAATAATTTCTCCCCAAGGTTTTGGGTATGCATTGTGTGCCACAATCCACAATCAGAAATGAAGTTTGTATCATCGAAGTCAAAATCTTTTTTATTTTTCTTAGTACGATGAGAGTTTGGATTAATTTATACTTCGACTAATTTCACTTAGACAACTATCCAATCCCACAATAACTAGTTAAAAAAATTGATTCCACTAGTTAGAAAGTCAAAAGGTAATTATAATGACTTAGATGAGTAAGTATGGAAAGTTACCAAGGTATTTGAGTGGTAGCAATTGTGAAACTGACACCTTCCATAGAAGAGTGAGCGTGAAAGGTTCCTACTTCTTACATCAACATTTGGGGGTGAGGGATTCAAACCTCTGACCTCTTGGTCGAGAATATATGCCAATAACAGTTGAGTTATGCTCGTTTTGACAATAGATCAGTCAATTACACCAGATAAAAATGCAAATTTCATAGTTTAAGAATAAATTCAATAACATTTTGCATAGTTTAACCTATCTTAATATGAGAAGAAAGACAACAAAAAGAGTTCTCCTTTTCAAATGGCCCAGAGGAGGACGATTGTCGATCAAATCGCAGGGCTATTGTCTAAGGATAATGAACGCCAATAATTGAAGTATAAATTTCATATTCAACTTTTTGGATTAATTACTAAAAAGTAAACTTTTTGAATTAATAATTTCTTATTTATGAATTATCCTCTTGAGAATATTGGGTTACTAAAATTGCAAATATATTACTATTTCTATTTCCACTATATTTCTTTTTCTCTTCTCAAATTTACACTTCAATCTAAGATTTTTTAAAATTTATTTGAGAGAGTAAAAATAATAACGCCAAATTGAAGGGAATAATATCTTATGTCTTATCTAAAAGTCAACCACAAATTATAGAACAAAGATATAAAACTTAAATTATAAATTTAAAATATAATTACTTGTCCCTACTTATTCTCTAAACTTTAGATCATGCTGCTATTTAATCTCCATTTAGAATTAGAGTTGTGTGATGACACATGACAGATTAATTCAAATAATCATAATCATTCCTGACTGATATGCAATCAACTATTTATCATACTTACAATTATTTTTCAGGGATTCATTTTCATAAATAATGCAAAAGAGAATTAAAAAAAAAAAATCAAAATATGTTAATCATATTCCATGTAAAAGCACTTTGTTCCTGGGCATACAGAGCAAGGCATTAGGTGCTACCAGTCAGTCATATTTCTACTCGCAGAAAGTAGTTTCAAAAAAAAAAACTGAGTACCATAAAAATAATAGCTGTGCCTTCAGCACATCTGTAACATTGTTCTTGATTTGCAGGCGTAATATTTGGATACCATCATGTTCTTGCACAACACGAGCAATCCACCCGTTCGATCATCAAAGAGCAGCTCCAGGATTTCCTCTATTGGTTTCACAGTCGTTGGTGGAGGAAGTGGCGTGCATGTTAATGAAGAGGAAAGCCACCACCGGAAAATTCGACCTCCTAAAAAAGAAGACAGTGAATCTTTACCAATGGTACAGGGGATTGGAGGACTGATATCATAGAGATTAAGTTCCAAGGTGCTAGAACTGATCAAAACTCGTCTTTCGAGTCCGAAAGTTCGATATGAACCAAAAGACATAACTATTTACTATTCTTTTGTTAGACAAGTACATCCCATTGTGTCCATGTTTCATCAGCAAATGAGTTCCAATACCAAGATTGACTCAGTGAAGTCTTTCCATAGAAATGGGATTTTGAGATGGAAATGTATTCATTGCATGATAAACTTTAATAAACAATCAGAATAACCGGTAAATGACAAAGAGAATAATCTCTGATCCAATTGAAACAATGTTTAAATGACTAACGGTAAGGTATCTTCTTACAATTTGACATTCAAAACAGAAAAGATAACAGCCCTAAGACATACAAAAGCTCAACCAGCCGTTCGAGAGGGCTGGGACTCTGCTTCCTTAGCACAGAAGTCCCTAAAAACAAAACATGCCTTAGCTTTCCTTGCCCGAAAACATACATCCCCCTACTGCAATACCGTCCCCTCTAACTAACTTTTATTAGGTGTAATGTAATTACATTCTTGCCCTTTCTCACATACGGGAGGCCTCACACTAACCCTCCGAGATTTAAACAGCTTTGTTAGATCCTATGAAATGTTGGGTAACTCCAATCTGTATTGAAAGTTTATATAGTTATCATAATCATAGGATAGAGAGGTACAAAGAAATATGATTTTTCCTTGCAACTTCGCTCATCCCTTATTCTTCCCACTTCTATTTCCTCCCATCTTGCCAACCTAACTAAATAACCGTCTTCAATCTAGCTAACTGCGACTAACCTTTTTGCCTGCCAATAATTAGCAATCGCAACTTGATACACTGGCAAGTCTTTTAACTCTCCTTGACAAAGTATACCAAATAGATGGCCTAAAATTTCTATCAACCGAACCAATTGACAAGTTATTGCTTCTTGACTATTAGCAATAGAGCTTGCATCCCAACAGAAATCAGAGCAAGGGAACATTTTCCCCTTACTTTCATGGGCATCCAAGCATTTCTATTCTATCTTAACTAATTATTCACTAGACAATGCATAATTCTACAACAATTTTTTTTTATAAGACAATTCTACAACAATCTTTTTTTTATAAGACAATTCTACAACAATTAGAATTGAGTAACTGATGGAATATTAATACTTAATAGGCGATCATCAAGATTTAAACTGATTGTCTCTGAGACAACTAAATTCAGATAACTCTCGTCTCTCTCATTTGTCAACCGTGACTACTGGTTAAGCACAAGATTTGGAACTACACGTTATTGAAACGTGGAGCCCATGAGCTGCTATGGTATTAAGCTATTTCAATCATCGAACAACAACAGAACAGGTTCCATATATCATTTTGAGAATCTGTGAGTCATTCAGGTGACATGTACAACCACAGCGCATGCATGAGCAAGGGGCGCAAATCATATTAGGATAGAGTAAGAATCTCACCTGAGCAGGTGGGAGAGATGATACCCAGTCTGATACATGAGTTGGCAGAAGCCCCAACGTGTTAAGCTGCAGAAGCCACATTTAAAACGTAGAAAAATTAAGAAGTGATCAGCAAAAAAACAAGAGAGATGCTAAGAACTAATTAGGAATTAAGTGATAAAAAAGATAATTAAAAACTAACCTTCCAAACACCTAATGCTAAACCTCCGAGGTTAAGGGCAATAAACAGTAACTTAGGTCCAAGAAGATCTACTTTACTGTCCTTGTAAGGCTCAAAAACTGCAGAGAAAAAAAATATATCAATACCAACAGGGAACAATATGATAAACCAAATGTGTGGTATGTACTTTAGGTAAAGTATGCTTGTAGAGAACAATAAAGACAACAGCGTGCTAAACTTAACAAAAAAATAACAGTTGGCAAAGAGAATGGATATTAATCCTACCCTTTCCAACGCCTTGCAGGGCGCTTATGGGTTGCCAAAGAGCTGAAAATGTGATACCAATGCTAAATAAATGAACAGTGCTTCCAGCCATCCACATCATGAAGCCCATCATGAACAAATTCTTCAAAGGCGCCTGTGCCACTTCCCAAGCTTTCTGCTCATATTTCATAAGGTTAGATTACTTCATTTGACTATAAAATTCTTGTCGAAAAACAGCATGAGCACAAAGACGTAGGATTAAACATGATGAAATGGAGCAGAGATTCAGAACCAGCAACTTTATTAATAGATACTTGGAACTAAAGTTTACTCATACCCAACATAGATTAACAACTCTTAACAAGAAAAAGAAAACGTTTACTAACTCAAAAGGAGTTCAAACTTGTTGCAGGCTTACTACTTTCTGCGTTTAATAACAAATCAAGACCTTGTTATCTCGTAAACTTTTTCGTTTATAAAACAACATTGTGACTTTCACCTTTGAGTGTGCTTTGAATTTGCTCCAAAAGTTAAAATGCTTACGGATTCGACAAAGAAGATCTTCCGATCGGAAATGCTTAAGAAGGTTGGAGAATGCACTCAACGCTCAAATTCCATCGTTAAGCGACACAATAAAAAGCACAAAGCATCCACCATTAAGCAATCTTATCAACCCAACTCCCCTCAAAAAGTAATCGATCATTTCTACGCTTCAAACCTCGCCAATCCCATCTAAGAACTACCCCCAGCGAAATACGTGAAGAATCAAGCAAGAACAATAACAAAAACAACAGCCGAATAGAAAAAATTGGCAAACAAAAAACCCTAATCGACCAAAATAATAGAGTTTCGAGCAATACCTGCGCCTTCCAATTGGATTCGGCATCCTTCTTCTGGCGGCTGAGAGTCGAATCGTCCTGATCTTGAGAAGCACGAGTGAAACCAGGAGGATCAGGAATGTCGCGAGTCGAATTCGACGAAGAATTGTCGGTGAAATCGACGGCCCATCGCCGGCCGTCCACCATCAAACCTTTGCCCTTCTCCATTCAGAATACAGTTTTTCTGAGTTTTCGATGGTGGAGTTGGAGTTAACTCGCTTAGTCGCTTCTGGTGTTAAGATTCAGATCCTTATGGTCTGGAAATTTCAACGAGATTAATATCCTTATGCTATTGGAAATTATAATATGAGTAATTAACTTCCTCCAGAAAAAAGAGTAATTAATAATAATCTTTTCCCAAAGTTCTAATATATCTCCGTTTTTTTAATTCCCTCCTCAATTTTCTCAAAAAAAAAAAAAAAAAAAAAAAAAATCCCTCCTCAATCTAACAATTTTATATGAATTTGCTGGAATCAAACAGATAGTGGTATTTTTCATTAATATGAATGTTTTTTTTTTTTAATTATTTTCCCTCAAGTTTATGTTTCTTTACTTGTTTAGTAAGAATTATATGATAATTTTTCTTGCCACTTTTGTAATTTTTTTAATAATATGATAGTATTTAGATAAATTTGAGTTAATTTTAAATGAAATCAATTGAAAATAATTATGAATCACTTAAGTTTTTTTTTTGAAACTATGAATCACTTAAGTTTGAAATGATTCACTAAGAAGGTTTAGAGTATAAATTGATATAACCTACCAAATTTAAGTTACAAATTGGTTTCTTAAAAAAAAAAAAAAAGGGTCACAAAATCATTTTCCCCCTACTTTTAAATAAGGTTAAATTGTCAAAAATACCCCTAAACTTTAGTGTTTGTTTCAATTATGCCTCTAGACTTTCAAAAGTTTCAATTATGCCCTTGAAGTTTCAAAATTGTTTCAAAACTACACTTGAAGCTTTTTTTTTTTTGTTAAATTCATAGATGTAAAATGACGTGTTTGCATATATATTGTTACTTATGTGAATAGATTTGAACACATACGTGGAAAAAACGATAAAAACACATGCAAACGCATCAATTTTTGTCGATAAATTTAACGGAAAATGTCTCCAATGGTAGTTTTGAAACAAATTTGAAATTTCAAGGGCATAATTGAAACTTTTGAAAGTCCAGGGGTATAATTGAAACAAACCCTAAAGTCGAGGGGTATTTTTGATAATTTAACCTTTAAATAAAGGAGCAGGGGTTTGCCCTAGATTATTTGAGCTACACTCACCTAGAAAAAAATTATGGACTTTTTTTTTTTTTTTTAAGTTATGGACTAAATTAATTTCAAGATAGTTGCCTAGTACATAATATATTAAGGTCACATTGAACTAAAATAGGGTAAATATTGAATGGGATGGGATGAAAATTGATAGAATACTGAAAAGATTATTCATTATTAAAAAAAAAATCAAGTTTGAATAAGTCTTAAGTGTCAAAATATAATAAAATTAGAAATTTACATACCAAATTTACTGTTTATAATAAATTATTATTATAAATTTTGATCCATGAAAGAATATGATTTTAAATTTTCACATCGTTTAAAATATATATTTTTTTAATTAAAAAAATAAACTTACTAAGTAGTAAAAAATCAAATTCTAATTAATAAAGAAAAACAAATATATATATATTTTTTTTTTTGAAAATAAAGAAAAAAAAATATGAAATTAGAAAACAACCGAATAATATTATTTACCTGTAAATCAAATAAATAAAACTATGACAATAAAATTTCGTGATTATTTTTCTTATAAGTCTAGAATTGTTTTACAGTTTCCCTCTAAAATTGAAAATTTATTTACAAAAACCATGCAAATGCCTAAAAACAGTAAATGAAGTGATGTATTTAATATTTACATTTGTACAGTTAAAGTAGTTACATTCTAACACATCTCATATGCTTTCAAAGTAGCCTCTAGCAATTTTTAATTTTATTTTTTAATGTCTCAGTGCACCAAATCCATGTACAACCTCCTCTTCTTCAAAGGATTCTGCAGCCAAAATAGCTGGTTTCCCTAGGTAGATAACTTATCTGAAAAATTCACTATGAAAAATCCAGCAAACACCTGAATGAAAAGCAGAAAATAGAGCTAATAAATTCCAATCATGGAAAAAAGAGAAGGTCAAATTACACTTTTTGCCCGTCTCCGTGTTCAAATACATATACTATATTGACGTGATACTCTACTTCTTTGAATTTAGACGAGGTGACATGAGCTATCAACCAGGTATATTAGATAATTTTGTCAATATCTTGCCAACTTGAACATAGCTTAATTGGTTAAGACATATACCCTCTGCAAGAGGTCAGAGATTTGAATCCTCCCGGCATATATTAGATAATTTTGTCAATATCTTGCAAATTTGAGCTAACTAAAAATAACCCTAAGATAGGAAAAAAAAACGAAATTTAAAAACTAAATAGACATCATGCTGAAAGTTTTATTGAGTAGATGAGCGTTTACCTGAACGCAACCGAAGATGTAAAGAGTAGAGTAGCGACGACCATGCAATACCAAGTCTGCCAGCATAGCAAGGGGAATTGTCAATGACATGCCCAGGGTTGCTACTAATGGAGAAGTCCAAATCACAGAGAGGGCCCTGCAAATATGAAACAATTTCTTCATGAAAGTAATTCAAAACTATCACATTGTAGCAACAAGTGATGTAATGAGGAATTTTTGGGATGAAGGAGAGAAAAGTTTCAATAAGCTGTCAAAAACTCAACTACTTGATGCAGAGAAATAGTGACATCAAAGGCTGAATAATATGCAAAAAGAAAGACATGTTATACATTTTTAAAAAATGATAAGATATTTCAAATGACAAAGAAAAAAAAAACTAAACTTTCATCCACTTAATTTTGAGGAGAAAAAACTATAAACAAAATTGTTATCAAATCGAGTACTTCTGACTTACCAGAAGTAATCTGATAGAACGCTCCCAACGAAGCCATTTAAAAGCACGATTTCGGCGACCGGTTTTGAGGGAGGAAACTTGAGAGGAGGTTCAATGCCCACAGCAGTTAAAGGCCACACTGCAGAGTGACTTTACTAGTAAGAACAGTGAAAGATGGCCATGGCTAATTCTGTCATTTAGATGACTATTTGATGAAAAGCCAGAATCCAACCAAAATTTTCAAAGTCAAACGACCAAATTCCCTTAATAAGCAATCTAAATAATAAAGTGCTTAGGTCCGGTTCAATAACCATTTGATCTTTTGTTTTTAGTTTTTGAAAATTAAGCTTATGCTTCGTTTTGTCATCTACCTTATTCTCATGTTTTCAAAAACCAAGTCAAGTTTTGAAAACTAAAAAAAAATAGTTTTCAAAAATTTGTTTTTATTTTTGGATTTTAGCTAAGAATTCAATTGCGTCCTTAACAAAGATGAAAACCATGGTAAGAAAATTGGGAGACAACAAGCATAATTTTCAAAAACCAAATGGTTATCAAACGGGACTTTGATGGAAATTTTTCCATCATTGTCGAATACTTCTGTCTAACCCTCAAAACTTTTGCAATAAAAAATAACAAAGTATCATTAACTAAACATTATTGATTCACTTACCAAGCCACCAAAGACCCAATATAGTAAATAGACCAACATATCCAAAGAATTTTTGCACATCAATCTTGTCTCCTTCTGGTCCAGCTGATTTCTTGAGCAGCACTATACCAATCACACAATTCAATAGTTACCATGAAGTAAAACATTTGAATCATCAATAAAACAGTTGCTAGTTAGAATGCCATACCAGTAAACAATCCATAGATTGCTGCCGAAAGAAGACCGAAAACGTCCCCCGTGATGGTTCGCCCTCGAGACCTTACCAATAAAGGAAGAAAAGATAGTAAGTTACAACCATGTTGTCCAATTAAGTTGAAAGAAAGGATTTATTGCACATGGACTTCTCTTAATCATGAGTTAGACTTTGCTACCTCCAACTTATCATCTAGAAATGATGTAAAATGTCAAATACTCGAGCTCAAGGGGCGGTCGTGATGGTAAGGGCTTAAACGAGTTTAATTAAAGCTTAATAAATGAAAATGAACTATACTTGCCTTCCTACTAGTAGTAGGTAAAAGCTCCTACCTATTCTCTGAGGTGACATATTTTTATTGGCTCAAAAACTTTAACAAGATCCACTTATCTATTAAATGAAATGGAAATATCGATAAAAATATGTCACATCAGAAAGTAAGTAGGTAGGAGCTCCTACCTACTTATCTGTAGGCAAGTATTATTCGATCAAAATCTCATCGGAGCTCGTGTTGGAGTGTGTGAAGTCTCCTCAAAAGATAGTAAGTTACAACCATGTTGTCCAATTAAGTTGAAAGAAAGGATTTATTGCACATGGACTTCTCTTCATCTTGAGTTGGACCTTTGCTACCTCCAACTTATCATCTAGAAACGATGTAAACTGTAAAATACTCGATCAAGAGGCGGTCGTGATGGTAAGGGCTTAAACGAGTTTAATTAAAGCTTAATAAATGAAAATGAACTATACTTGTCTATCTACTAGTGATAGGTAAAAGCTCCTACCTATTCTCTGATCGTGACATATTTTTATAGGCTCAAAAACTTTAACGAGATCCACTTATCCATTAAATGAAATGGAAATAGATCGATAAAAATATGTCACATCATAAAGTAAGTAGGAGCTCCTACCTACTTATCTGTAGGCAAGTATTATTCGATCAAAATCTCATCAGAGCTCGTGTTGGAGTGTGTGAAGTCTCCTCACGAGTAGTGGGGCAGGGCCCGATACAATATGTGTGTGTATGCATATATAACTCCCACGACAGAGCTCTTGGTTAAAAAGAAAAGTAATATGAGACGACCTCATCTTAAATTATGGAATAGAGATGACTAATAAAATGGTAATCAATAGCAAAACTTACTCAGAGATGATCAGGAACTCATTAGTTGCCCAAGTTTTTCCCATGGTTGTCATGACAACCCCAGCCATACTAATGAAAACAGCTACCACCTTGGAAATGGTTATGGATTCTTGTCCAACAAGAGCTCCAAACAGAAGGGCGAAAAGGCCTGATGTGGAATTTAAGATGGTTGCAGTTGCTACGCTCGTATTTGCCAGGGCCGAGTTCGAGAAATACTGCAAAAGTTTCAAACAAATTTATCAAAATGACATCAGAGCTAAGTGGGAGCGGAGATTCAGACCTCTGACCACTTGGTCGAGGATACATGTCTTAACAGATTGAGTTATGCTCACAATGACTGAACATTGTTACTTTTTTTACTTTTCAAAAGTCCAACTATGATCTCAAAAATGTTTTTAGCATAAACCTTAAAAACAAAAAACCAGAAACAAAAACGTTACCAAATAGGAACTCGATATGGTTTAAATCATAAATGGATATTAAGCTAAAAAATGATGCAGGGATCCATCACTATCAGCTGAAAGAACATGTAGTCAATGATAAACAACAAAATCACCAAAGTCAACAAACTAAAATAGTTTAAAATCTAAAAGTACCTCTGTACTGAACCATAAGGGAGTAAGGTAAAGGCTGCATTTAACAACTTCCCATGTACTAACTTCATGATGTGATTCAAAATTAGTAATCAAAGGCTGTCCCTCTTCCCTTTCACTCAAATCTTTATCACTTTCATCCAAATTGTAATGTATTTCATTAAATCTCAAAGGGACATCAAGTCCAATTGAAGAGCTCAGAACAGAGCCATCATTATCATGGTGATTGTTTGGTAAATCTGGGTTTAATAAGCTGCAGACCAAATCTTTAACAACTGCCACTGGTAGATATATCACCATGAGAGAAACTCCTAAATAAGAGAGTGCAAAAGGATGTTTATATTCACTGAAGATTCTCTGCACCAAACAAGTATTGGGTAAGTTGTAGTTTTCCCAAATTGTAAGAATATATTATCAAAGATTAAGTTTGTGTTTGGAGAAAAAAATTGATTTTAAAAAAGTGGTTTGAGAAATTCTTAAACTAGATAAAATAAGCACTTAAAAGTGCTTTTAGATAAAGCAACTAACCCATTTTCTTCCGAAGGTGCTTATATAATAAGTTTTTCACTTTAAAACACTTTTTTCAAAAGACGTGCCAAACAGACACTGTCATACTAGTTTAGTGGTAGTTTGACATGACATTAGAAAAATTTAAACCTCTCCATTTGATATTAAGATTTCATGCATGGGCAAATCAAATTAATACTTAAACCTCAAGTTAATAGAAAGGTTAGGAATATCCGAGGAAGATTAAATGTACCTAACTATTATCTTAAGTTAAGTTTAGTGATAATGATTTAACGTGGCATCAGACCAATTTAAACCTCTCACTTCTCGTGTACATTGAGCTTAGTTGACAATTCGTGCTCACATGTAACACGCAACTAAATCTCAACTATGTACAATGTAGCCAACCAACAACATGAATTTGAGTATAAAATTAAAATCAAAAGAACATAGGAAGTGTCTAAATGAACACAATGCCAAGCAAAAAAGAACCATCAAATAAACATAGTTGAACAACAATCCAAATCATCAAGTTGGCTCATAATTTTCCCAAACATTTTCTAATAAACAAAACAATCAAATCTCGAATTTCCATTTCTTCCCCAACAAACATCATCATCAGCCAAACAAAAACAGAGACCAGACCAAACCTGAGTAATCTCCGCCGAAGCAACCCATATAAGAACCGCCGTACAAATCAATCCCAAACCAATCTTGTACCTCCATCCCATTTCCCGACCGACCACGCCGCTCAAATTCGAACCGGAAACCTCGATTTCGGCTAAGAACTATTCGCCATTGTGCGGTGTGTGGTTTTCTTGGCGCTAATTGGGTCGACAAAGAAATTGGCTCGTCGTTTGAGAGAGGTGCTCAGAAACGAGCAGCTGTCTGCCGAGAGAGTGAGCGTTGGAATTTAGAAGGCTTTGGCGTCAATGCAATGAATGTAGTGTGGTGTTTTGGAGGTTGTTTGTGAGTATGAAAGTTTTGTTGAATGTTCAGTGGGTTTGGTGACAGCAGCTGCGAGCGTTCGACAAATATGGCACGCGTGTGCGCGCCATTGCTAAACAAGAATACCGTTTTCGTTTTATTTTTATTATTTTTTTTTCATAAATTAAAATACAATATTTTTAAAAAAATTAAATTAAAATAGGTTGATTTTTATGTTAAAAATCACTTTTGGTCCCTGAACTTTGATTCGTAACGATTTAGTCCATGCACTTTCAATTTTGTAACAATTTAGTCCCTATACTTTCAAATTTGCAACAATTCAATCCTTGTTGCAAGAAGAATCATCAAAATTAAATGTTGATTTTTATTATTGAATGATTAAAATTTGTAGCTTATTAACATATTGGGTCCCAAATTAATTTATTAATCTATCTAGGTAAGAAATTTCATTAAATCTTTACATTAATTTTTCACCATAGGGACTAAATCGTAACAAATTTGAAAGTACAAAGTCTAAATTGTTAATTATTAAAGTTTAGGGACTAAATTGTTACAAATTAAAAGTATAGGGACTAAATCATTACAAAATTGAAAATACAAGGACTAAATCGTTACAAAATTAAAAGTACAATGACTAAATCGTTACAAATCAAAGTGAATATAGGTGAGTGGTAATTGTCTTTATTTAACAAATAAATGAGAACTTAGGCTCCATTTGATAACTAGTTTTTTGTGATTTTTTTTTTTAAAATTGAGCTTTTAAACAATACTTCCACCTATAATTTTCTTTGTTCCATTATCTACTTTCTTTCTGTGTTTTCAAGAGTGAAACTCTCAAAACTAAATAAAATAGTTTTCAAAATTTTATTTTTGTTTTTGAAATTTGGTTAAGAAATCAAATATGTCATTAACAAATATGAAAATCTGGAAAGAAGTCAAAGAAACACAAGCTTAATTAAAGCATAAATGAGCTCGCTTAAAGAACTCGAAGGAAGGAAGCCGAAAGAAAGAAGAAGAAATAAATAATAATTAAAATAAAATTTTTAAAAACCGCTGAAATTAATGCGATTGTTTTGAACGGGCCTTTATTCCAGAACTAGGAGCCCACTTTAAATGGGCGGGATGGTCCATTTTTACTGATCATTTGATTGGTAGCCAGTCTGGGCCGGAGACATCAATACATGGCTTTCGGCCCATTAGCCCATTATGTAATCAAAAAAGAATCGCATCTCTGTCATCGGAAATGACGTAAACGGCGTCTGTAAATAACCGTAAATACAAGGGGTAAAAACGTCATGTCATCGCCCACCCTCACCACCAGAATAGCTTTCATGCAGCAGCCCACCTGTCCATTTTCTTCCTCCAAAAGTAGAAACCCTTGAGAGCATTCCACACTCCCGAACTCTCCATTCCACACCATTTCCCACCGCCAAACAGAGTGAATATCACTACCTACCTCTCACACCACGCCGACGAACCATCTCCGTCGTGCCAACGACCTTCATCCGCCGCGTTGACAACCATCTCTTGCATGCTCGGTCGTTTCTCCCCCTACGCAACGACTGTACCAAAAAAATTGAAATAGGTAACGGTTTCGTTTCCCTCCCCTTATATTTGCAACAAACAGATACTAAAATCCCGAGATTTTAGGGATTTAGTTTACTCATTTTGAAACTGTCCCCACGGGGTGTATACCAGTATTGACACTCGGGATGTCAACGACTACACAACACCCCTTGTATGTACCGTTTTGAAATTCGTTCACCATCCAAAACACATCTCTGTCCTCGGAAATGACGTAAACGGCGTCTGTAAATAACCGAAAATACAAGGGGTAAAATCGTCAGGTCACCGCCCACCCTCACCACCAGAATAGCCTTCATGCAGCAGCCCACCCGTCCATCTTCTTCCTCCAAAAGTAGAAACCCTTGAGAGCATTCCACACCATTTGAGAGCATTCCACACCCCCAAACCCTCCATTCCACACCATTTCCCACCGCTAAACAGAGTGAATATCACTACCTACCTCTCATACCACGCCGACGAACCATCTCCGTCGTGCCAACGACCTTCATCCGCCGCATCGACAACCATCTCTTGCATGTTCGGTCGTTTCTCCCCCTACGCGACGACTGTACCAAAAAAATCGAAATAGGTAACGGTTTGTTTCCCTCCCCTTATATTTGCAACAAATAGATACTAAAATCCCAAAATTTTAGGGATTTAGTTTACTCCCTTTGAAACTGTCCCCACGGGGTGTATACCAGTATTGACACTCGGGATGTCAACGACTGCACAACACCCCCTGTATGTACCGTTTTGAAATTCGTTGACCATCCAAAACACATGGATGTCCTCGAAAATGACGTAAACGGCATCTGTAAATAACCGTAAATACAAGGGGTAAAAACGTCCAAAATAATCTAGTAAACAGTTCCCTAAAATTTCGGTAGCCATGCCTGCAAAATCCAAACTTCCGTAGCCAAAAATCAAGAATGCTTTTTTTTTTTTGTAGTCATTTATCACAATTTCCCTAATTCTTTTAATATATAATTATTAGTATAAATCAATATTATTTTATTTTTTTTTTAAAAAAAATCAATATTATTTTAGTGTTGTTGTCAATAAATATATATATATATATATATATATATATATATATATATATATATATATAATTTTAGTTTGGGAAATCAAACATAAAACTAATTCATAAATGGATTATTTATCATTTTCATATGACTTAATTGGGAATTCAAACCTATAACTTAATTATAAGGAAAAACACCAATGTTTGACCCCTTAAATATGCATGATTTGATTGTGAAACTAAATTTTTTTTTTTCATTTTTTTTTTCAGAATTCAATATCTTTTTATATATTTTTAGTTACGATTAAAATATAGAGTAGAGATTCAAACTTACGACATTTCAAAGAGATTATTAATATTCCATCAATTGAAATATGGTATTTTCTTGAAGATAAATGTCACTGATGAATGACATATACTAAGAATAAAAAAAGCAAATGTTATATATGTGGTCATAGCAATAAAGTATGTTATCCATAGAAAAATTATCAAACTAAGCCAAATCAAATCAAAAGGGTAATTAAAAAAAAAAGTTGACAAATATAATAGAAAATTCACTTAAAACAAAAAAGTGAAACAAAAAGTTGTGGAATTTTTTAAGAAAAGTGCCAAAAATCACTACCCCCATATGCTCAATTCCACAATATAAGAAAAAAGGTTCAAAGAGCATATTATTACAAAGAGAGAATGTCTTTTGGTAGCAATCATTTCAAAGAATATGAACAAATCCTCCAAAAAAACCCATGAAAAAATGAGAGTTTCACAATCACAATGATGATGCCATTCCCCCTTTTGCTCCTTTGTGGTGGCAAATGTTGACAACTCCTTTGACCCTAATGTGCCTCAAAACATCAAAAGAAAAACTCATTGCCTTCATATGTCAAGCTTTGGTTGGGGGAACATCCCATGATCTTAGAGGATATGTCTTTTAGAAAAAAAAAATGTGAGAAGGGAATTTCTACATCTTGTCTTGTTTTGTCACATATATATTTAAGTTCTATTTGTTTCAATTGTACCGTTGATTAACCGAGCAAGTTGTATCACTAGATTACATTAATTGCCAATTATATTCAATGTAACATGATAATTATGTATAAACAACATTTGAAAATATGTTGTCAATCTTAATATAGGTCCACTGATTAAGACATGTACTTTCAACTAAAAGGTCAGATATTCGAATTTCACTTCTATTGTTTGAAAGTTTTTTCCTCTAGTGGTTCTCTACTGAAATTTTAGTTTCTCCCATATATAGTCTCTGCGGATACATGTCACGTCAGAGCATTTTTAATCCATTGTGATTGTGATTGGGTGTACCTATAATCGTCACATTTACATTATAATTAAGATTTTGTTTATTTCAATCCTAACATCAAAAAAAACATCAAGTAATTATTAAAATTTTGAAATTCTACCCAATCAGTTGTCACTTAATAATTTTTTTTTTTTAAAAAAAAGTTAGTCACTTAATAATATTCTCAAACAAAGTCACTAAATAACATAAAATGTCAATTATTAGTGAGACGTGATAATTATATATACACATTTTGTTTGAAAATATCAATTTCTAGGATTCCTTTTAATAACCGGTGGATTTTACTGTTTTTTTTTTCTTTTAAGTTTTTCTTTTTGGGACAAATCTCCAAAAATTTTAGTCCATCATCGATTTTAAATGTAGGTCTGTTTGAAATACATTTTGATTTAAATGTTTTCAATAATGCATTTTTTAAAAAATATTTTGTATAAAAATTGTTTAGATTTTAAACACTCATATGGTTACATTTCCTCACGAATGTTTTTATACACTAGTTATTGTATATTTAAAAACTTTTTTCTTAAAAAGTTGGTTTCAAGTGTTCCTTTAAAAATAGTTTATTTCTCAATCTCATTTTCTAATAAGTCATTCTTCTTAGTGATCACCAAATATTAGACATTTTTTCAAAATGATTTTTTTTTTTTTCAAAATTAAACATTTGAAAAGTTAAACCAAACACACAATAAAGAAAATAAACATGTTTAAAGTAACTAAAAATACTTGCAAAGGAAGTGGTAAAAATGTAAATTGCAGATAATTTGTACAGAATAATGTCCACGGGTGAAATTGTATTGTCAGAACGTATGTCGTTGAAGGTTGTGAGTCACATTGAGCGATTAAAAAAGGGAAAAAAAAAAGGAAAAAAGAAGCTCATTTCACATTTTCTTTAGTCCATTTTATAAATATCATTTTCAAACGAACTTATATAAGAGGAATTGAAACTAATCATTTAAAGTGGAAAGTTGTCAATAATGAAAATGAATGAGAATCTTTCAAAAAAAAAAAAAAAAGAAAGAAAGAAAGAAAGAAATAATAAAAAGGGTCAGTTGCAAGGATAGCAATATGGGCCAAAATAATTGCAAATCTAGCAATCCATAAAAAAAATTGCAAAAATGGCAAAATCTGATGTTCTGCATGTTGCATTTACTAAAATACCCCTCCAGATTTTCTATCTGATAGAAAGTTTTTCTATAACTGATAGATTCTATCAGTGATACAAATTTTCTATCACCGATAGATTCTATGAGTGATAGAAAAGATTTCAATCAATGATAGGTATTTTTATATCAATGATAGAAAAATTTTCTACACAAATAGAAGATTTCTATCAATGATAGAAAGATTTTCTATCACTTCTATCAGTGATAGAAATCTTCTATCAATGATAGAAAAGTTTCTATCAATAATAGAATGTTCTATCAAGTTTCATATATAGAAAATCTTTCTACCACTAATAGAAAGAGAAGTTATAGAAAGTTTCTATAGATTCTATCAGTTCAGTGATAGAAACTTTATTCTATCAGTGATAGAAAATTTTTCTACTACTGATAGAATCTATCAGTAGTAGAAAAACTTTCTATCAATAAAAAAAAAAAAAAAAAACTGACGAGGAAGAAGAAGATGCGCGCCAAGGGCAATTCGGGAATATAAAAAATTAATTCAAAAATTTTGCCATATTTGCAAATATTTTTAAAAATTGCTATATTTGCTATTATTTACCTTCATGTTGCCACCCATTACAATTATCATAATAAAAATGAGAGTAAAAAAAAAAAAAAAAAACAACCTAATCGACACTAATATATCCAACCGATATATTTAGCCATCAATGACAAAATAACAATTTTTACTATTTTTTTTTCACAAATAATTATCGATAAGTATTTGCGACCGTACAATTTAAAATAATATAATTTTGTAATTACAATTTAAATATGAGGTGAACATTTAAATTTAAGTTGAGTTATGTTTTTAAGTTTGAAAAACAAATCTAAAAGAAACTTCTAAAAAATAGTATTTTTTAAAATACTATATCAAAAACCACTAAACTAGTTTAGTCTTTGATTGTATTTGGTTTAAAGTTAAATAATCATCCCCAATGATGTTTTAGATATTCCAACCAAATCCATTGTTTCATTGTAGGTTAGAATTTTAATAATACTATTTAAAATGTTATTCGTGGTTAGTACTATAACATCTACAATTCAACACAAGAAAATATCTTATTTTGAGACAAGTAATTCCAATGTTTCAAAAGAATCCATTGAAAAAATAAAATAAAATAAACTTACAATGTTAACATCTTTTCATGATATTCTTCTCATTTTCATGATTTTTCCTTCGGTTTATTCGTCATGACACAACAATAAAACTTGACACTACACTTGGGTAAGCTCTCTAGTGAATGTTTTTTTCTATTTGGTTCAAACTTTTGATCTCTAAAAAATGTTTATATATATAATAATAACAACAATAATATATATATATATATATATATATATATATATATTTGAAATACAACAATAATAATATATTATGCATAGTATAAAAGGTTAACTCTTTATTTATTATTATTATTATTATTATTTTGTTTTAGCACCTTGCACTTAAGTGTGAGAGGAGCTAGTTCACTTAAGTGTATTTCGAACTTAAAAAAAAACATCGGATAAATCATATCTTAGTCATATGAGAGAGGATGAGTAACCATGTCTAATTGTCTATTTATCAACTCAAAACATAAAATAATTTCAACTAAATTAATGATATATATTTCAACGTTAAACTAAGAGATATTTGCTTATATAACATAAACTAAATAGGTATTTTCAAATAAAACATAAAATTTAAAATTTTACAAAAATAACGCACCATCCAAATCCAAATAAAGTTCAAATTCAAATGTAATCCACCACAAGAAAAATTAAATTCATGCTAGATTTTTAAATGACATATTTGTAAGAATTTTTGCTGAAAAAGAAAAAAGAAAAAGAGGTGGCGGGTGGAGGTCGAACGAGGTGCGTGAATGCGATACGCGTGATTAAAGTTTGTATATTATTGGCAGACAAACTTGTTATTTCAAATATTTATCTTCACACGGCTCTTCATGCTGCAATTTTTTATTTTATTTTTTCCCATCATTTTGAAGAATAAAGCTTGAAAAGAAAAATGTAGGGAAAATAATAATAAGAATTTTGTTCCATTTGTTATATTTTGTGAAAGAGTCGAAGGGTTGATGGTGGATTTTGGCCAGAAGATCTCACCTGACCTTCACGTGCCACCAACGGTAAATTTGTAGATGAGGGGGGAAGACGTGGCCTGCAAGACAGTAAACCTGCACACCGGTGTGGTGCTCGCCACACCGGCTCCGATGCTTAAGTCAGCAAACAGAACGGTAGGGTGTGGAAAAGTAAGAGCAAGAGGAGAAAACAGAGAATAGAGAGTAGAGTTTAGGGATAGAATTCGGGATCCCCTCTTCAGTGGCGAAGAGGGATATAAATACATGTTCATCCTCCTAGGGTTTTTAGGGATTCGGAGGCGTTTTAGGTCAAACCAGGCGAAACCGAGGCGACCAAAGGCGGTGGGGACCAGACGGCATCGAACGGACTCGGCCCGCACGAGCGGGCCGACCATATGCTTGGCCTCGGCCATGGGCCGAGGCCGAGCAGGGGGGTCGAGCCGAAAACCCGACCCCTTCGGTATTGGCCCGTCCCATTTGCCGGTTTTGCCTCCTTGGTCCATCTTTCAGCCCGATTTCTCCCCGGTTGTGCTCGTCAGCTCCTTGTATATCGGGGTGGTCCAAAATTGCCTATAACACGAAATATAAGCGAATTTTAATTAATTGTAGTTGTATATAAATCTTCAAAAATATATTTCTCTAAAATAAATTTTCAAAATAAAAAAAAATGGATCCATTATAAATTTGGTTCCAATGGTTTGAAAATAGGTAGATTTTAGTCTCTATGGTTTGATAAAACTTCATTAAATAATCTCTACCACGTACTCAATTCGTAAGAATTTCGGTCCTATCTTGTCGCATACTCAATCCGTTAGTGACTTGTCATAGTAAAGACCATTTTATGAGGTTTTAAAAATTTAAAAATGGTAAACCACAAATTTGGTCCTAATGATTTTGAGAAAAATATAATTTAGTCACTATGGTTTGATAAAATCTCATTAAATAATCTATATCACGTACTCAATCCATTAGAATTTTATCTCTATTTTGTCACATGTTCAATTTGTTAGTAACTTCTAATGGTGTGGATTATTGAACGATGTTTTATCAAATGAATGAAATTCTAATTCTAAAATCATAAAGACTAAATTCAAACTATAGATACTAAATTTGTAATTTAACCTTTAAAAATTATGTTGGTTGGTTTCCAATGCTTTAAAAAAAAGGGGAAGATTGGTTTCCAATGTTTGAGTTTTTTTAATAAATAAATAACTTATATTTGTTGGTCTATGATGATTCGTATCAACATTCAATGATTCCAACTTTACATTGTTTTCATCAAATGGAATTTAAATATCTATTGTTTTATCTATCTACCTGTCCAATTTTATTTTGTCTTCTACTTTATGTCTTTGACTTTGTTACGTTTTGGTGGAATGTTGTACCATGTTATTGGTCGATACAGTTCACAAAGTTAAAAACATTCTTAAAGAAATTAGTAAATGAAATCTTGACTAATTTGCTCAAGAAGCAAAGATAAATGGTCAATAAGAACAACGAATTAATGTACTTTAATTTTTTTTTCCAATTAAATTATATCAATCAAAGGTTTGAATCTTCAACTTGAAAAGATCCATACTAGTTTTTAAACAATTGAATTAGGTTTAAATTGTCTATTTGAAAATAATTTATTGAGTCAATTCGTCAAGCATATTCTTCAAATACATTTTTTTAATACATTTTTTAGATTAACAAAGGTAGAGAAGAAGATCGAACTTTATGTTATGAAAAATGAAAGATATTGTATTTGCTAAATCGTGCTCATATTGAGATATATTTCTCAAACACTATAGGTTTAAATATTATTTTGGTCCTTATACTGTTAATTTTAGTTTATTTTGGTCATTGTACTTTCAAAACGTCTATTTTGATCATTATATGTTTGGCTTTGATTCATTTTGGTCTCTATACTTTCAATTTCAGAACATTTAGTTTAGTCTTTGTTTTATAAAAAGTGACCAATTTAGTTTTTGTTTGTAAAATTTAAGCATAATGTATTATGCATAATAGAAACCCTTTAATATAAATATTTATGACCATATTTTAAAGATTTTTTTTTACAACGACCATATTTTAATTATTTTAATAAGTAGAATGTCATACTAAAATGATGATTAAAAAATTGAAAATAAAGGGATCAAATTGATAATTGTTTTAAAATACAAACACCAAAATTAAACAAAATCAAGAGTATCAAGACATTTAACTTTGAGGTTAAGTTATTAAAAATACCCGTCGACTGTGGGGTTGGTTTCAATTACACCTCTGAATATTCAAAAGTTTCATTTTAATTTCTGAAGTTTGAAATTTGTTTCAAAACGACTCTGGAAGACATTTCCCATTAAATTTATGGATGAAAATTGATGTGTTTGCATGTGTTTTTATTTTTTATTTTTACGCATATGTTCAAATTTGTTCACATAAGCAACAGTACATATGTAAACACGTCATTGTTTGTTCACAAATTTAACTGAAAAAAAAAATGCCTTTAAAGATTGCTTTGAAACAAACTTCAAACATCAAAACCTAAAATGAAATTTTTGAAAGTTCAATGTTATAATTGAAACTAATATAGAACGAGAAGAAGAAGAAAAAAAAAACTAATCTCATACTTCAAGATATTTTTAATAATTTAACCTTTAACTCTAATTATAACTTATAACTAAGTTGAAATTTCCTTAAAAAAAAAAAAAGTTGAAATTTCTAGTAATAGGAAAAGAATAAATTTTCAAAAGGAAAAGGAAGGAAAAATGGAATTGGGACTTGGTCAGTTGAAAAGGCGTAAAGAAATGAAGTCAATTTTCCGTGCGGAATTCCTGTCACAGACCATACGGAAATCACCACGTGTACACCAAATCGTGTACCGTAAGGTGCATTTGTTAAGACGGAGTCGGAGGATTATATTAGCTACGAACACTCAGACGGTTCATTCTGTACACGTGCAGTGTTTGGACAAAACAGCCGCCATCAAACTCGGAATTTCCACCGTCCGATGAATCCATTACCCATCCGACGGCTGATGTTCACCATAACACGTTTATTCCCTTTGCGAGAACGACAACGTCAACCCACTACTACTAAACCGTGTCGACGTTCTTTCTCACAGCTAAAACTGGGGCCCACTAATCGTGCTCTCGTGGACTTTTTTTTGTCAATGTCTGTTGTCACATTTATTTCTTTCTTTGACAAAAATTTGTGTTGCAGTTCTTATATTTATTTAATTGATCTAAGTCTAAACTTTTTTTTTTTTTTTGAAAAATAACAAACTATTATTAAAATGTCTCAAGGGCAAGTGATGACATAGATCTAATTCTATCTTTATTTGTTTTTAAACAATCATTTTTATCATTACATGTAACGAGAAAAATATGAACCATCCATTTCAAATCCGTTGCAAACGTCAGATAGAGGAAAAAAAAATACATTATATGAAGTTAAAACTTAAATCTATTAACATAATTTCGTGAATAAAACTTCAATTATATTTTCTAAAGTCGAAGATTTCATATCTATTTATAATTTTGGAATTGAGAAAAAATTAAATAAGACAAAACATTCATGTACTTTTGGAATATATTTCAATTATATGTCGTTGAACTTGATTTGAAAACTAATTATTGATTTTGAAATTGTTAAAAAAAAAAAAAAAACATCCTTCAAGTTTTTTCATTAAGACAGTACATGAAAAGTGATTTTGTAGCTGCTGTATAAGGTTTGGAAGACATCAGTGACATTATTTATAATATCATTTATGTTGATCATTGATGTGTAAATTTTGACTCTAAATACTATTGTAAGTGATGTCAATATATCTCTTGAGTTTAGAATGAAAAATAACGACAATCTTAATGTTACATATGATTGAAATTGAATTGTAACTGATGTCATATATGTTTTCAAATTTCTACCTATTAATTATGATGGAATAATTTTCACCCGTTCATTCTAACATAAAAACTCTCCAAGTTTTGTTTTTGTTTTTATTTTAACAAATTTAAAATTCAAAGTTAAAACTAGATAGTAAGATATGATAGTCCAAGGTAGTTTGTCTGGGAAGAACACTTTATAATTTAAAATATGGAAAATTACTTTTAAAAGGCATATTATTTTTCTTATTTTATATGTTTTTCTTCAATTAAAACGGGAGCCATATATATTTCACAGTATCAGCAACAAGTAAATGGTGAAAGGTGTTTAGATCTTTTACAAATTAAAATTTTAATCAGGAGTTCTAATTTCAATCCAGAAAATTGGAGTTTTTCTAATGATATATAGCCGATTAAAAGGAAAAAAGGGCAAAAAAAAAAAACAGCTTAAATAAATACAGAAATTCAATAATAACGGAAATAAATAAAATTTCAATGACTCAAATAATGGACCAGCTTCAGCATGCTTGGAAATTAAAATAAAAAATAGGACGAAAATTAAAAAAATATACAGAGACATTACTCTTAAAAAAAAAAAAAAATCAATTTCCAATTTTGTCCTTTTATGCATTTTGAGATTGCTCGCTTGGCGAATTGGAAGGGAACAAATTCAAGAGCTCCGGCGGCTGCGAACTCCTCGGAGTATTAATCGGCGACGGGTGAAGATAAAACCCGCGGTCGGCTATGGCCTTGTCCTCCACCGTGACCGGAGGCGACAGCGGCGAGGCCACGACAGGCCTCCGAAAAAACAGCGACTCGGCGGTGAGAGGCGTGACCGGACTCGGAACGGGCGAGTCGAACCGGTGACTCGGCGGCGAGTTCTTGAAAGGTCCGGTGAGGCCGAGTTTGATCTCAAGCTTTCGGAGGGTGTGACGGCGCTCTTGGAGCTTGAAGGGAGACCGGCGGGGACCGGTGAGGTGGTCGGCGGCGGGAGGGAAGGGCTTGGAGGAGGAAAGCTTGGAGAGGTGCGTGACTGGAAGTTTTTCGGAGTCACCGGAAAAGCCGGTGAGCTTCTGGACGAGGTCTCTGAAGGAGTTGGTGTCGGCTTGGACGAAGGTGGTCGGAGAAGATGACGGCGGCGGCGGAGGCGGCGGCGAAGAGATGGTGATTAGATGTTTTTCCATTTTAGAGAGAGAGTGGAGTGGGTGCGAAGAGAGAAAGTGAGTGAGTGCTTTTGAGGTTTTGGAAGTTATTTTCTGAGCTCTGCGGATGATATTTATAACGGTACCTATCAACCTGCGTGTTCTTCACACTACATTTACTGTTTCATTCTTTTTTTTTTTTTTCAAAATTTTAAAAATTAATAAAACTTTTGGTCTTTTGGAGTCTTTTCTTAAAAAAATAAAAAATAAAAAATTAAAGAGATAAGGGGGTTCAAATTAGTAGTTATAATTTTCAAATTTTAATTATCATGACTCAACTGACATGATAATGACCGAAAGGTATGTGGTTTGAATTTCCACTCCACATTTAAAAAAAAAAAAAAAAAAAAAATTGGGATCCTCTCATTTAGGTTTAATTTTAAATTATATATATGTAATTTTGCATCTACGATTTAGTTAAATTAAGTAATCGTGCAACTTTTTAAATTTTTATTTTAAGATATGTTTGAAAAAATGTTTATAAATGTTAAATATATATATATATATATATTTTCAAGCATTTAAAATGTCATTCTAAACAAGCACTTAGTGCAACTTTTTAAAATTTTATTTTAAGATATATTTCAAAAAATGTTTATAAATGTAATATATATATATATATATATATATATATATATATATATTCAAGCATTTAAAAGGTCATTCTAAACTAGCACTTAGTCTACGAAACTTTACATTTTTAACAATTTTGATCATGGTTTTTACCACATTCTTATCTAACTTCTTTTTAATTCAACATGTGGTTGAGAGGATTCGTATCTATGGCCTATTGGTTGAAAGGACATGCCTAAGACTTGAATAATGAATATATATGTTCAAATTAATACGTTAATATTTATGATTAAAACTACGCTATCAATTTTGTTAAATGTAAATGTGCAGAGTGGTTGTTTAAAAGAAATTAGAGACCTAAATAATAATTTTGAAAGTATAGTGATCAAAGTAGAACAAACTTAGAAATATAGGATCTAAAATAGGGATTAAAAACCCATATATTAATGATATATCCTACTTCTTTATAGTACCCTATAATATGATAAAACTGTTGATCTTTCCATGTTCGGAAGATTTAGAAATGTTCAACGTGGATTCAAATTACCATGAAAAAAGACAGAAGAACAGAAAGGTGTAGTCTAAGAACTTTAAACGTTTTAATGGGCCTAATAAAATAGATGGGCTCTTAATGGGCCGAATTAAGCCCAAAACGATGAGGTCGATTCGATTTGGAGGGTCAAACTTTGCCACGATAAGAAGAAGAAGAATTCAATTCAAGCGAAGAGAGATTCCAAAACGAAATTTCTTTCGTTCCGAATACCGAACATGAGGCGGGCCCGAAAGAAACCCTCCAAGATATCTTCCCCTTTCTCGGCTCCGCGTCTTTCTTTGAATACCAGAGAATTTCTCTGGCGGTTCGCGTTTCGAACGAAATCGCTTAAGAAGAATCCGATTGCTTTTTTCTTGGCGGAACGAGATTGAGAAGGTCAGAAACGGAGAGAAATGGCGAGTTCTGTGTGTTGCAGGCCTGTGATTATGGCGAAATCGTTCGACGGCAGAGGATTTGCTTCTACAAGAATATTGCCGATCGGTTCGGGATTTTCTCCGCCTCGTGTTTCGTCCACCGATTCGAGGCTGTTGAACTCTAGGATTTGTGGCGTGCGAGCTAGTATGGTGGATTCTTATGGAAGCTCCGATTTCGTCAAGAGGATGGAGCAAGCATGGGAGATCTCTCAGGTACTCGCACTCTTGAACGCTTCTCGTAATTTCCTTTTCTTTCATCGCTGTTTCATTTAGTTCTCTCTCTGTCTCGTTCTCTTGTTTGAGTGATGGTGGAACGAGTAGATGTTACCTTCCTCTTCTTAGTTCATGTGTTTCCTCTCAATGAAGATTGAAATATTCATTTTCTCTTACACTCTGCAAAGATTCATGGCGACATTTATGAACCTAATCGAGGAAATTAGTCCTGATAATTCAACGAGCCTGTTTTGCTTAGATTCCTTTCCTGCGTTATTGCGGTCAGGAGGAAGAGGAACCGCAAATTTCCTAATTCTAATCCTCAGAGCGTAGCTTAGACTTCAAAGTTTTATAACGTTATTGGTTAACCTAATCGAAGAAATCAGTCCTCATAACATTATGCGCCTGTTTGCTTGCGATCTTAAGGAGGAGCCGGCGAATTTTCTAATCGTTTGATTCTTCTGTCATACAAAGCCGTTTAGAACTAACATCCGTCTTCACGAACATAGTTGTTGAATATTCAAATTCTTTGGAACTCTGCTTCTTCTAAGCCTATTCGTAGCTTATATTTTGTTTCCTATTCATCATCTTATCGTAGTATGACTTGCAATATTTAAAACAAAAACTATTCTGTGTGTTTCTGTTCGAACTTAAGATGAATTGAATGCGACATCATGAACAGCGTAGCATTCCTGATTATTTGACGGCTTAATTTCAAATTCGTGTCTGTTTCCATATGTTGACAGCAACCAACGCCTATTGGCTGTTCTTCTTGCAACTCGAATGGACATGTTGAGTGCAAATGGTGTGCGGGAACAGGCTTCTTTATTCTTGGCGATAACATGCTATGTCAAGTTCCTTCCAGAAACACTACTTGTGTCATCTGTGCTGGCAAGGTAATTTCGGAACTGGATCGATCTTTCTTCTCTCTTTCCTCCCTGAATATTGAATTGAAGTAGTCGTATTCTTTGTTCATGAATTGAATTAATTTTACGGTGTGTTTGCTGGCGATCTAATTGGAAGTAATTTTTAATAATTAATATTTACTTGAGAAGTATTTTTAGAATTGATCAATCACTAAAATTAAATAATTAAAACTAAGTTACTAGGATCGAGTGCATAGAGGAATTGGTGAGATAAATATGTAAAAGCATGAGCTAGCGTGAGAAAGTATGCGTATGAAGTACGTAGGAATAGTATGTGTTATGTTACACGAGATTAAGGATATAGCGTTTAAGTCAAAATTATTTCATTTTCTTCCTTGCAAAACACTTTTAAGTTTGTGTTTGGTTTAACTTTTCAAGTGTTTAATTTTGAAAATAAATCATTTTGAAAAAAATTCTAGTGTTTGGCAACCATTAAAAATGACTTCTTAGAAAATGAGATTGATAAATAAACTATTTTGAGAGAAACACTTGAAACCAACTTTTTTAAAAAGAACTTTTCAAGTAAACAATAACTTGGGTATAAAAATATTTGTGAGGAAATGCAACCAAACATATAAGTTTTTAAATTCTAAACAATTTTTACACAAAATGTTCTTTTAAAAATGCATTTTTGCAAAACATTTAAATTAAAATGTATTCCAAACGGATCCTAAGTGCTCTGCTCCTGGTTTCTCTGATAAATGTTTCTAAATTGTACTCCATCATAGACATTTGAGATCGGCCGAAATGGGCTAGCACTTTCTAGTTTCTATCATACACTTGAGCACTTTCTAAATACTTTTCTTTTTTTTTTTAGAAAAATCACTTTCTAAATACTAAGTATGATCTAAAGGGCTTTTAAATACTTGGGGCACTTTCATATATTTTCTCTTGTTAATTTAGTTTAAAAAGATTAAAAACATCTGGAAGTGAATTTTTCAAGAAGGGATTAGTTTTTTTTTTCTAGTTCAACAATTGAAGCGGGGTGGGGGTTTAAATCATCGACCTTTGGGATGCTGTATTATTGATTTAGCTAGGCTCGGATTGACAAAAAAGGAATTTGTTTGCACTTGTATTTTTGGCTCAAATGTTTTATCCATAATCTTTCACTGCTTATCTGAAGAAAAAAAAAAAAAAAAAAAAAAAAAAAAAAAAAACTTTCACTGCATACGTTCCTTTTGCTTCTCTCCATGTATTTTCTTTTTCTGACTTTATCTCTTTGTACGCTCACATCACTCATCACTCTACTCTATGAGTGCATTTTCTCGCCTCCTCCCACTATTCTCTCTATACATTTTCTATCGCTAACTTCTCCAAACGCCCACTTCTTTCTTGAACTAAAATTCATGTAATAAATCCTCTCCCACTAATTTCGCTATTTCATACTTACTTTCTTTCCTTGATCTCTCTTCACACACATATTTTACATATTTTACACTATCCTCTCCCACCAATTTTTCCATTTCATGTTTCTTTTTTTTAATAAAAAAAAAAGTCTGGCTAAGAATTCAAATATGGCTAAGAATTCAAATATGTCCTTAATGAAGACCATTATAAAGAAATTAGGAGGCCTGACCCAAAAACCAAATAGACCAATCTGGCTATTTCATGTCTTTCAGGGCTCTATGCGTTGCTCGGACTGCAAGGGAACAGGTTACCGGGCCAGGTGGCTGGGAGAGCCCCCCATCTCTAAATAGCTCTTTTGCCCGATACTTCGTAAAAATTTCCAGAGGACTGATGTGGTGCTGCCAGGTCTGTCAACTATTATTTTCCATTTAAAATTTTAATTTGTTTACATTTTTTTTAAAAATCTCATAACCAGCGTCTAGTGTAGCTTTAGATGTTATCATTTCATAGTGAAAATGAAAAGGTTCCTTCCATTCGTTGCTTTCATTGTATCTGAACATGCGAATAATTGTTGCAGGGCTTTTTGCTGTTTTAAAGTATTTGACGTACATGTATAGATGTTTATTGTTTTATAGCAAAATTTCTGCTAGTCTTTATATATATATATATATATATATATATATATATATATAAATAGTTATATCCAAGTTACATTTAGCTCACAAGGTGTGCACAAGCACGTGGTGATGATTCTACTTGTTGACATCTTTAGCTTTGGCATGCCGAATAGTTTGAACAGATATCACCTTCATGGTCTCAGAAAACAATGGCTTGAAAATACCTGCATGAGCCAATTAACAATTTGTTAAGGCCAAGTTTGATAATACTTCTTTATGGCTTTCAATTTATTATATTTTTTCTCCATTAAGGAAACCTAGTATTGTTAGAGAGAGAATTTTTAAGGAAAGAAAAAATTGGAGTGTTCAAAATCATGAAGGTACAAATATAGTTTGTAAAGCAGATAGTTTAAGGCATGTCGATGGTCATTTGATTTTTGGTCTTTTTTTAAGAATTTTTTTACAATAGTTTTCACTATTCCCTAAAAAACGTTTCTTCTTAGCTAAATACTAAAATCAAAAGCAAAATTTCAAAAACTACTTTTTTTTTAAACAACTGTAAAAAGTATGGAGAGGTAGTATTTATGAGTTTAATTTTTAAAAATAAAAAACATTTTTTTTAAAAAAAATTAAACATATAATGACTATTTCTCTCCATAAGTTTCTTTATTTTATCATCTACCGTCTTCCTATATTTATAAAAACTAAGTCAAGTTTTGAAAATTGAAAGTTGTAGATTCCATTTAATAACCATTTGGTTTTTTATTTTTGAAAATTATGCTTGTTTTTTCTCCAGTTTCCATCTTTGTTAAAAGGCACATTTGAATTCCTAACTAAATTCCAAAAACAAAAACAAGTTTTTGAAAACTATTTTTTTTACTTTTCAAAAATTGGTTTGGTTTTTGAAAACATGAAAAGAATGGGTTAGGAAAACAAAGAAATTTGTAAGTAAAGGTAGGGTTTATAGGCTTAATTTTAAAAAACTAAATGATTATCAAACGGACCATAGCTTTTAAATATTTTTTTTTTTTTAATTTTAGAATTAGGGTAAGGATGTAAATGTGGCTTTGACAAAGATGATGACCCCTCTAAGAAAATTAGAAGAAAATAAACATAATTTTTATAAATCAAATGATTATAAAACAAGACTTCAATAGTTATCAAATAGGCTTTTTCAAAAAAAAAAAAAAAAAAAAGTTATCAAATACGATCTTGACACACATTCAAGGGTGCAAACAGGTTACCAAGGGCTCAAGTTTATTTTAGTGATGCTATCACTAATAATTTCTTTTCTTAAAATAAAGGTCTAACCTCTACCTGATAGGCTGTATGATATATCTAATTTTAGTTTTATGCTATCAATTAAAGGAAAGTCGAGGGAAAAAAAGACAGCGAAAAAAAAGTGAGATTTTGAAGAGAATATAAACTACTTATCCAAAAAGTATTGGGAAAAAAAACTAGAGACATTTTAGAGAAAAAAGGTAGCTTGAAGAGAGAGATCCATAAAATTTAGGGAAAAAATCAATTTTGACCCCTGAACTTTGTAGGTTGTAGCAATTTTAACCCTAAACTTTCAATTTTAGCCAATTGAACCTCAAACTTAACAAATTGTATCAATTTCAACCTCCAACTTGCATAAATGTTGCAATGTAGACCTTTTGTCAACTTTTCATTTGAATTGCTATTAAAATATGTAATTGACAAAATCCTTTTATTTTTTTTAATTGACATTGCACCTGAGTTAGTGTTTTGTAAGAAATTTGTTGGAAATACTCCTTAAGAAATCAAATATCTAAAACAATTCTTCTCATTATTATAAAAAAAAATATATTGTTTAAGAAATCAAATATCTAAGACAATTCTTCTCATTATTATAAAAAAAAAAAAAAAAAGTCACAGAGTTATTGGCATTAAGAATAATCTAGCAAATATGAGAAATAAAAAACTCGAAATTTCTTTATTGCTGTTTCCTAGATCTGTATATTCTTCTAATTAGCAAGAAAAAAAACATTAAAATAAGGAAAAAATCTCACAAAGTTCTTAGCAACAAGAAAAGGCCAGTGAATATTTGAAGATAAAAAACCTCCAATTTTTTTTTTTTTTTTTTTTGCTTTCTAATCTTAAATAGCAGCAAAAAAAACTCTCATAAAATCCTCAACAACGAGAAAAAGTCATCTAAAATAAAGTTTCTTAAATATTTTATTTATAAGAAACCAACTCAGATGCAATGTGAGTTAAGGAAAAAAAAAAAATCAATTACGTATGGTGGTTCAAGAAAAAGTTAACCAAAGGTATACATTGTAACACTTATGCAAGTTTAGGGTTAAAATCGATACAATTTGATAAGTTTGAGGTTCGATTTGATGAAATTGAAAGTTCAGGGTTAAAATTGATACAACTTGTTAAGTTTAGGGTTCAATTTGATGAAATTGAAAGTTCAAGATTAAAATTGATACAACCCCTAAAGTTTAGAGTTAAAAATGAATTTTCCCCTAAAATTTAATATTCAAGTGAATGTGTCGAAAACTTGAATTAGTCATTGTTATGACGAAGCAAATTTGAGATTTTGAAAAAAAGAAATCTTCATTTGATAATCATTTTAATTTTTAAAAATTAAGCTTACAAATACTACTTTTACTCATAAGTTTCTTTGTTTTGTAATGTAACCTCATTCCTATGTTTTCAAAAATCAAGTTAAATTTTGAAAACCAAAAAAAATAATTTTTAAAAACTTGTTTTTGTTTTTGGAATTTAGCTAAGAATTCAAATGTGTGCTTAACATAGATAAAAACCATTGCAAGAAAATTGGCAAAAAAAAAAAAAAAAAAAAACAAGCATAATTTTCAAAAATAAAAAATCAAATCAATACGGAAATTCTTGGTAAAATTTTAAAATGTGTTGAGCAAAATAAAAAACAAAAAATTGTTCAGGTTATCAAATAATCTTACTCTAAAATATGAAAAGTTAAAAATACAAAATGAAATGATCATCAAACCACGTAAAGCAACTGGAAGTTCACATCTTAAAGAATGAACCACAAAGGAGTTAAAGATGCCCTAATGTAATTTCCAAGAATTCCAACTTATAGTAATTTTTAAAAATTCTTACGGACTGATTACGTCAAAAATAAAAATGTTACCAAGGAAAACATCGACGTACAATCATGCAGAAAAAAAATCAGAGACATTATTTATCTGATTTGAAACATTTGTGTATTGAAAGGCACGATACTAATATTTCCAATGCATCACAAAAATGTCAAAAAAAAAAAAAAGTAAAAATTATTATTAATATAAAGACAAATACTATCAATATGTATGTGAATGTTTTGATTTAAAGAAATTTTACAAGTTCTTTTTTCATGGTTTTTTAATTTTTCAATATTGTTTTTATTTTCTTAAAAAACCAAGTCAATATTGTTTTTGTTAAAGATATTGATAATTGAGATTTCAATAGATGGTACGGCAAGATAAGGGATTAGCTAGAGAGGTACCTGCATAGAACATGAAGCAGTTCGAAAATTTTGCTCTCGAGGCTCTTAACTATGCCTGCACTACAGCCGAGAATAGCAACTTGTTGACCTCATTAGAGTCAGCGTCCTCCTGGGCATCCTCACCTGCATTAGCACCAACAAACAATTTGCATATATTTTTTTGAGCAAGGAACGAAATTTATTCAATAAATGAAAGGAGATTTGCATATATATTTACTACAACTTTCAAAGATATCTAAAATTGCCAAAACGAGCTTAGTTCAGTGGTAATTGGCATGTACTCTCGACCAAAAGGTCAAAGGTTCGAATCCCCCCACCTCAAAATGTTAATACACTCAAAAAAAAAAAAAAAATCAAAGATATCTAAAATTCTAGACCTACAAGCCAAACTATTAAAAGCTGCCCCTCATCGTCCCTATCCTGGGGGGGGGGGGGGGAATCGAGGTGAAACAAGAAAGATGATGCAAACTTTCTAGCTTCTACGCTGGCAGCAAATGCAAACATCACTGAACTTTTAAGGGTGGTTGCCACGAAGTCTAACATGAATCAATATTTTCATAAACTAAAGGATTTGACATTAAGATGAATCAATATCTTGGTAGACTGAAGGATTTGACATTAATATGAAGATCAAACGATATTTCAATATATAGTAAGCTACAATTTAAAAGATAAAGAGTAGGTCTAAAGATAAAGTTGAAAGTTGGAATTCAAATTGGATCTAAATTTAGATGGTAAATATTGATTTTAACAAGATGCAAGTAACGAACCATAACATGCCTTTACTAACAAGCAAAATCAATTTACCCGAATCAGAAATTTATGTAGAAAGCTTGAGAAGAATCCTTACCAATTTTTGAACGAACTTGTGTTGTCCACTCTTCAATGATCTGCAGGAAACAAATTTAGGATATGGTTTGGAGACATTTTACATTAAAAAATGACTCTGCAAGTACTAAAACACATGACGCCTCTACATGGGGAGGGTAAGAAATTTGGTCGTGTAAGCTTTATCCAAGAGATCGAAATACCATCTAATGTGGATATCCACTCGTAAGAAAAGCTTTTTACATATTTAATATTGGTTGCTTGCTGGCAAATGGTACAAAAACTCTAAGCACCACTTGGAAATTACAACCTTTATGAATCACAATAAAGCAGATGATAGTACACTTGAGGAAAATTTTGCTAAAATGTCCATTTATTTTAATCGTTTTTCTAGTAGAGCTAAAGAAGAAAATAAATAAATACCCTTGTATTCGTTTAATACTAAATGTTCCAGATGCACGCTCACATTACTTTCATTAGCGAAAGATAATAAGTTGAAAATGACACAAAGAGGAGGTATACACTGAATGCTTATCCTTAAATGTAGTTGACGGTGATTAGAAGGAAAAAAAGACAAGTGTACAGGGTGACATCAAATGTAAAAGCTTCAATCCTTTTCATAAGCATACTAACGAATTTCAGGCTTAGGGCAAGTGTTGCACTAGTACTGACCGCCAAATGCAAACCAAGGGACATTAACAACGAATACCTGCTTGAATTGCGCAAATGCAGGATCATCGACATCACGCACAAAAGGTATGCCCATGGCTGCTTGCATTTTTTGCAGCATGTTTCTGTTTCCAATGAGAACCGTCCGAGCCTTATCAATTACATCCTGCATTTGAACAGCACATCATCCTTGCATAAATTAGCAATAGGTGTCGAGATCACGCAAAATCTAAGTTCCGGAACAAGAATAAACACTGTACATGTCGCATTAAACAAGATATTCTCGATATAATTATAAGTAGAAGTAGAAAGTACCTGTTTGGCCATCAAGACTTCACGACACTGCTCTTTCAAGGTCGATAAATCATCCCGTATCTTCTTTATCCTAGAAACTAACTTCATCGGATTCGCCTGCATTTGAGCAACACAAGATTCGTATTCATTTTTCTCCAAGAAGAATCTCGAAGAAAAAATGAGACTGAATTCCATATTAATCCGTGTTAACTTTGTACTGAAACGACGTACACTGCGTACCACGAGATAAATTTCAGTCCTGTTCCCATTACATGTTCTAAGGGGATTTCTAATCTCAACCGTCAAACAAAGACACGATCTCTGTCATTAAGATTGTTTGAATCCATTTTCACTGCCACATACTTGCATATATTTTCGAGAAACAAACGGCAAATTTTAATCGGATGTTTGATCAAAAATCAAAAGGTTCGCTAGAATCAGAATTTCGATAATAAAGAGAAATTGCGGGTGATCAACTACTCCGAGAACTTCAAACCGAAAATTATGTAGTTTATTCTCAGAACAACAATATTTCTACTGCGAAATTAACCTTTTAAAATAAAATTTAAAAAAAAAAACTACAACAAATTGTTGATTAGTAGTGTGGAACACTGACAGGCAAGACAGAAGGAAACGATTCTACATTAAGCTCAAAATCTTGTAATAATACTGCGGTTCTAATAGAAGAATGAAATAACTCTTCGTTAAGTTCAAGATCTAGGGATTCCTCCTCAAACCAAATAGTGCCTCGACTCAAAAAAGAATTACGTTGCCCTAACTCTGTCGCGACAGATTACTAACTCTTACGCTGTAGAAGAAAATAATTCTACGTTAAGCTTAAGATCTTGTGATACTACTGTGAAATGCTAATAGTCAGAAGATAGTTAAATAACTCTTCAGTAAGTTCAAGATCTCGTAAGTCCTCAAACCAAATAGTGCCTCCATTCAGAAGAAGAAAAAAGTCCGATGCTCTTAAGCTGTCAGGATTAATTACATGCTCCTACGCATTAGAATTGAATAATTCTACATTACGTTCATTGTCTTGTATTATTACGGTGAAATAACAGCAAAGAGAGAACGAAATAGTTCAATATTCACTTCAGATCTTGAACTTCATCCTCAAACCATATAGTACCTCGATTAAGGATAGAGAGAGAGAGAGCTATTACTCTGGAGAATAAAATAATTCTACAATAAGCTCGAAGATCTGGTACTAGTACTGTGAAATACCAACAGCAAGGAGAGACTTAAACAATCCTACATTCATTTAAGGCCTTAGAACTTCCTCGTTAAACCAATTAGTGCCTCAATTCAATAAACGAGAAGAAGAAGAAGAAGATCGTGTCGATCTTACGCTGTCTGGATAGATTTGCTGGAACTCCTTCTCGAGCCTGTATTGAACCAACGAGAGATCGTGATTCGCCTTCGTGAACAAGTTCGTCAATCCGTCGGCCGCTGAATGATGCTGATGAAGATGAAGATGATCGAGCCCCATCCTCTCTCTAGTCTCTGCTAGGGTTTTCGCGCTCTGTTAATTTGAAGCTCCTTCCGCGCCAATGGATTATGTATTTGCCTTCTTTCAAATGAAAGACAGCGTGATGTGATTGATGCGTTTACTTTGCGCCACGTGTTATATTGTCCATTTTGGCCCATGAACCGCCGGGAACGAAATATTAATTTCATTCTTTTTTTTTTTTAATTTTGAAAAACGGGAACAAAATATTAAGGACCCGTTTTGGTAACGTTCTCGTTTCTAATTTTATTAAGAAATTTAAGCATTTAATAACTATGTATGTTTCTTGTTTCTCATTTTTAGAAACACTCCCAAAATTTGTATAGAGTTTTTTGGGACAACTAAAACTAGTTTCTCCTTTTTTGTTCTTGTTTTCAATTTTTTCCAAACATAAATAAGAATATAGATTTATTATTATTGAATGTATAGGTGTTAGAGTCATGAAATTCTATTTTTCTTTATTAAAAATGAAGAAACAGAAGCAAGAAATGAGAACGTTATCAAACGAGTCATAAATAGCTCATTTCACTTTTTAAAATTATTATCAAATATTTTAATTTAATGGGTTTGCAGAAATAGCCTCCTTATATTTATGTTACCATCTCAAACATTAATAATTCAATTTTTTTTAATACATAAAATGAGTGGATTCGAACCACATATTTTAGTCTTATATTTATGTTATCATCTTATAGATCAGAGCCCTTTTTTTTAGCAATGCAGATTTTAACCTAATACTAGTTTTTTTAGCACATCAACATTTGAGAGTGGGGATCCAAACCTCTGATCTCATGATTAAGGGTGTATATCGATTATCGCTGAGCTATGCTCGCTTTGGCTTAGTCTAATACTAGTTGTGAGCCATATTTAAGACTGAGTTAATCAAAATTTGAGTATTCAGCTGTTTTTTTTAATTGTTAATACTCACTATAGTCAAAACTGCAATTAGTTTTATTATTTATTGTTCCGGTAAAAATAGAATAAGGATCTTGCATAATTTTCAAATCACACTAAAAAAATCTCAACCAAATAATCTGTCAATTTTATCATCACTTTGATTTTTCTGATGCTGCATTCAAATTTACTGCCACAATTGAAGTAGCTATGAATCTGACAATAAATTATAGTTATCAATCTAAACTGATAAACAGTGTTAGAAATTTGAGCAAATATTAGAAAATAAGGCATGGAACCATCTGGAAAGAATCCACACATATGTTCCATCACTCTGTTATTTGAAACACTACAATCAATAGAAATTCCAAAAGTATTTCATCTCCCTATGTATGTACCATAACTCTACTGTTTTGAAATCTTTAAACAATAACTTACAACCTTCTATGAGTTCTTATAAAATTTGTAGTATTTAATGCCACAATAGCTGAGCAAGCATAAGCTCCACCACAGCATAGCGCTGCTGACAACAGAATAAGGGCCTTCCATTGCCTTCCAGTCACCAAAATTGCCAATGCAACCAATGTGATGGCAATGGCAGAAAGAGCTTTGTTCCAACTTTGGAAAGATTTGATGACATTACTGCAACTTCTGCAATGAATGATATGTCGAAAGTATCGATTCGACAAGTTCGGAGCGTGCATCGTTCCGATTCCCCCCTTAGCAGGAGCAGATGCTGAGGCTCTTGCAACTAGTCCCACCGGGGCGTGTTCGACAACGGCAGGCAGTTTCGGCAACGAAATTGTACTGTGTCCAAAGTGATACGGCATCCCGTGCCCGACCTTGTCCATCCAGCGTCGGTACTCGATAACCCAAGCGTCGGAAGATCGTAAGTTGAGGTAGAGTTCTTTGGTGGGCACTTTTTCTCTCATTAGAACCTCATTTTGGGATGAAAGAAATCCCATATCTTGCTCAAAAACCTTGCAGGCATTTTGGTGCACAAACCATACAGGCAGCAATTTTACAAGGAGAGATGATCTTGTGCTACCAAATCTCACTATAAGCATGGATTTCCCCTGGCCTGTTGGCCTACAAAGGAAAAGTCCGGTAAAGTAATCCCTCCCACCTTTTTCATTGGGAATTTCCCTGTTGTTCTGAAGGACACAAGGTGCTTCAAATCTTAAGAAGTTTGGCAATGGCTGATCTTTAGCACGGCCCCAACAACCAGCGAAACCGCGATTCGTGCGCTCGATAACCTCGAATCCTAGTGGCTGAGCATCTTCCCTTCTAGCAGAGAAATCTGTTCTGTCATGGGAGATAGGTATATGTGCAGGATCCATAAGGTTTTCAAGAAGTATGGAGTGATCATAAGGAAGCTCATGAATGCTCGAAATGTCTCGGAACCCGGGTCGATCGAAGTTCTCGAACCATGGTATTTTTTTTAGGGTTGGTGGCTTTTTCAAAGACATCCAGACCCATACAACTCCCTGTGAGTCCCTCACCTCATATGTTCTTAGACATGCTGACTTAGGAATCTTGGCATCTGATGGAAGCTGCATTGTAGAGTTCTCAGCTAAGTTGAAGATGGTTAAGGCAATCCATCTAATAGGAGATCATACCATGTTTATTTAGCTGACAAAGGTAAGTTTCAAGTGGCTCAACTAAGAAATACTTTTAGTGCTGGAAAAGTAGTTTTCAGAAGTTTCATTGTGTTCAATTAGATGACCAAGAGTGAGTTTGAAAATAAAAAGTTGGGAGTGCTACTTCCTCCATGACCAAAAGCATTTTCTACCAAAAATCGGTCATGTTTTGGAGTAATTTATAAATGTTCTTTACACTTCCAAAAGCGCTTAAAGTGCTTTGTGAGAAAGCAGTAGTAGAGTGCTTTTGGTATGAAGACTCCTATGAACAAAGTTAAAAAGACCTTTAAAAGTGAACCAAATATCAAAGTGATTTATCATTAATTACTTTTTACTAAAGTAATTCTTTTGCTAATAAAATTAATGGTCCTAAAATCACTTTCAAAACAATTACTTGTAAGGGAAGTACATGACAAAAGTAGTGAAAAAAAAAATTGTTTTAGATGACTTTTGAAAGTAATACCTACGATATTCTTAAAATGTCAGCATTATTTAAAACTAAAAGGCATAAACAAATATTAAAAATAAAGAAACCTTCTCAATAGGCCAAAATTTCCAATACCCACCCTCCAATTCCAATGTTGTATTCTAAAAAAGAGAAAGAAGCATTTATTTAAACATTAAAAGTGCTTTGAAAATTTCAAAAATCACTTTTTAACTATCTATAATCTATAATATATTAAAAAGCCACAATCTTTAAAAAACTTTTTTGGACTATATTACCCTTTGTCAAATTTTATAATTACGAATCATGCCACTCACAATTAATTACTAACAATTATTGAGTAATATATTTAATTTAATTCACATAATGACATTTAAATGGTTGGAATATAAAAAGATCTCTCTTTATTAACTTAATTACTAACCTTCATTACATGTTGTCAAAAAAATAATAATAAATAACCTTCATTATGTTTAATTTCATTTAATTATATTGAGTTTTATATCCCACTCACTCATCTTCCCACGTCTCTCCCAATTTCTTTTTCCTCTCTCCTATCTTCCATCCATCCAAATGTTCACTCTCACAACTAAAAAATAGATACAAATATTATAAATATGTTTTTAGATATTTTTTTTTTATTAAACCTCATTCTTTTTTTTTTTAGGATTAAAAAAAAAAAAAAACCTCATTCACTCACATACAAATAAAACCAACATTTTTTTCTCATATAATCAAACCATTTCACCATACTCTAATTTCTAAATTTACCAGCAATAGCATTAATTATTAATTATAAATAAATTATAACAAGAGCAATTTCTCTAAATGTTTAAATATTTTTCAAAACAATTAAATGTTGTGGAGTTTTAATTTCCTAAAAAATTGTAGTGGAGCTTAATAAAATAAATAAATGTAGTAATTAGAAAATGTAACCTTAATGAAAGTTATTGAAATTTTAGTAACGATTTATTTTGGATTATTTAATGGAGTTTTATATAAATATAAATGTGATATTTAGAAAAAATAAAATAAATAAAAATTATTTAAAAAAACGTAAATTATATATATATATATATAATCAATTTTAACCAAAAAAAAAATGTAATATTTTGATGCAAAATTAAGAAAATAATTTTTAAAATGAATGTATTATAATATAGAAAAATTTAGAATATGAAAAGCTAGAATATAAGAAGTTTTTTTTTTATTTAATTTATGTAAATTAATTATAAAATTAATGGTTCCCCATTAATTGTATTTAATAATGGAATTTCAAAAGTTCTCCAATCTTTACATCTTCTAACTACAACTATATAAAAAGCTATTTCCTTTCATTTTTCTACAAAAACTCCAACCTTTTCTTAGTTTGTTTTTCTCTCTAAAGTTTCTAAGTTTTTGTGTGAATGCAAAGTAGTGTTAATCACCAAAATGCTCTCAAACATAGGTACAATTTCTTCTAGAGATATTTTCAAGTTATTTTATAATTAATATTTGTTATTTTTTTTTCTAAACATTTTGCATGTTACAATTCATTTAATTAAACTTTTAAATCATTTTAATTCAATTTGTTAATTTTTTTTTATTTGTTCTTTAGGGACAAAACTTAGTGATGGATGAGAAATCTGGATTGTGATTCTTACTCATTTGTGGGTGAGTGATTTCCTCAGTGGTATGCTTTATGTTTCTTTGTTAATTTATTCTTTATACGTTTCTTTAAAAAAAATTGATATTTGTTATTTATTTTCAAGTTTTCCTAGGTATCAATTTTTTTATAAGTATTAATATTTTTATTTTTTAATTCTTCTATTCAATTTTATTTGTTATTTTCAATATATTTTTAATTTTTTTTCCGATATAGTTTCAAGTTATTTTATAATTTAATATGTTTATTAAATTATTTCATACCATTCTTAATATTTTTATTTTTTTAATTCTTCTATTCAACTTTATTTTATTATTTTCAAGATATTTTTAATTTTTTTCCGATATAGTTTCAAGTTATTTTATAATTTAATATGTTTATTAAATTATTTCATATAATTCTTATAACAATTAAAAAAAACATATTAAAAGTTATAGAGAAATATCTTTCGTTTATAATCTAAAATTTATCATTTTTTTTTCTTTTCATTACTATTGTATTTTTTATATATCTTTGATAAAAAAAAAATTATAGTATAAAGTATAGATTATATTTTAGAATAATATTTTTCAGAATAATGGATCATAAATTATGAAATTTCATTAGAATTAATTATTCAATATAAAGTCTAGACTAAAATTAAGAATGAATTAAAAAAATAATAATTTCTAACAAAATATCATTTATAATCTTATTTAAATATTACATAAATCTCATATCATTTTCATAAATATGAAATTATAAATTCAATTTAATTTTATTTCTTACGTTTGAATTACGAATGTTATTTATTTAGTTTTTATATATGTAAAATGATTACAATTTACAAATATCTCAATTTCATTATATATTCAATTTTTTTTTTCAATTCTAAATTCTTTAATAATCTTTTAAGCATTTGAGAAGATTATAAAATTTAAATAACATAATTAATTTTATATTTTGTTTATTTAATTCATTTAAACAAATAAAAGAAATATAAATTAATTTGTAACTGAATAAATTATAAATGTTTGTATTATAATTCAAATTTCAATCAATTTAATCAATCAACAAATAATTACAAATATTAGATTTTAAAATCATCATGAAATAATTTTTTAATTAAAAAGACCAACATGATTAATTAATCAACCCTACTAAAAGCATGAATTTTTGTAATTTCAAAGTTTATTTAACCAAATTATTTATAGAATAATCTTAAATATATTTTTTTTTTCAAGAAAAGACACTCTAAAAAAATAAATTAATAAAAAATTAGTTTTAGAAAGATTGGTTTATTATTTGAAAATCGACAAATAAATTATTTGATATTTCTGTGAGTATAAAATTAGTAATTAAAAAACAAGAGAATTTCACTTCCTGATTTAAATTTAATATGTTTGTTAAATGTTACAAAATTAAGTTTTTTTTTTCTTCAAACTATAACCTAAATTTGACATTTCCTAATGTATTTAATATTATATTTGAATATGAGTTGAGTTTTGATTATGTTATTTTTGTGCTTTTATAACTTTTATAAAGTTTTAAATTTCTTACTACATATGAAAAGATTAAAATTTCAAATAGTTCAAAATTTTAAAATTTTAAAATTAAAAAAATACACGTGCATTGCACGTGGTAAAACACTAGTGTAAACAAACTACCTATTACCTAATGAAATTACTTTTGTTCTCAATAAAAAAAAAAATAAATAAATAAATAACCCTACCTATTACCTAAATACAATGAAAATTTTAAAAATTACTTTTAATCAACCAAAAAAGCAACTTTCACCTCCCAAAGATCGTACCAAATTCATCCATCTCCAAAAATTCTTCCATATATCGTCTCTCAAATTTTAACATCACACCAATATGAATAAGTCGTGTTTGAAAGTAATTTTGTAATGATCAAAATCACTTTCAAACTCATTCTAATTGTCCGCCATACATAAGTCCATCTTTATTTATTACCTGAGGAATCTTCACACATTTCCCCTCGCCTTCAAATTGCCAGCCATGGTAAAGACATTCAAGTTTGCCATCAATTAATTGGCCTTCAGAGAGCTTTGCTAGCCTAAAACCAGACAATGTAAGTATCAGGAAGTAACAATATCCATTTTAAGTCATAATTTGAATGCTTATGATCTCTCCCAGAAGATTTAAAAATAATAATAATAATAAATCAAAATGCGTTTGAGGGGGAAAAAGAAAAACATAAATATCATATAACAGAGGATAAAGTTGGAAAAGGGAAACTCTGGGACAGAATAATCATCAAACAAAGAAGATTGTGAAATTTCAACCGGCCTATTAGTTCAGTTGGTTAGAGCATCGTGCTAATAACGCTGTTCAAAAACCTGCATGGGCCAATTTTTTTTTAATTTTAACATTACCTATGAGGGCACCTATCTTCGTGACAGCGGAGCTCGCCAGTTCCATCGCGGTACAGAACCAACTGCTTATCGAACACAGTGAGCCCAAGAGGAGCATCCACCGGCACATCCTTCGTCAAGTACAACGGGTACCACTCTTCAGTCCAGTCGTACTCCGCCGCATCTCCTCCGGCGAGTTCCTCGTCGGTCCCCGGACCCAAAACGACCGTCCGATCGTCATGATCCTGCACGTCGCCAATCGGAGCAGCAGCTTCGGCCCCAACGACGGCGCCGCTGCGCACGGAGAATCTTTTTCTGGCGGCGACTAATTTGAACGGCGAAGAGAAAGAGGCAAACGACGAAGCGTGAAGAAGAAGCAAATGCGCGAGGCGCGAGGATTTAGGCGCGTGGGAGAGAGGGGAAATGGGCGTAAATGGGCGGAGCGAAGCCATGGTTGTGGTCGAATTTGGAGAGGAGGAGAGGAATTAGGGTTTAAGTTGAAGGTGACGCGTGAAGGTTTCTTTGGTTGGGAAGCAAAGATAGCAGAAGTTTTCTGAAGTCTGAACCACACACTCTGAGTATCGACAATGACGATAGCAAAATTGCCTTGCGTCTACGGGTTACCAAACGACGTGTCGGCATATTTGGCTGAATCGACAATGACGATAGCAAAATTGCTTCGCGTCTACGGGTTACCAAACGACGTGTCGGCATATTTGGCTAGAAGATCAGCCTCTCTTTATTCTGGCATATTTGGCTAGAAGATCAGCCTCCTTATTGCACCGTCTGGAAATAAAGCAAAAACAAATATCTTCAAAGCATGGAATTATCTCCCAAATGGACGTCAGAGTAGCCTCCACATCACTCCAAGTAATAAGATCCTTTAAAATGAATTTAATTCTTAATTATATGTCTTTGAATTTTGTATTCTTTTGCCAACAATAATTTAGCTCAACATTACGTTGTATTTGATAACCACAAGAACTGTGATTGGGATCCTTCTCCCTCACACTTTAAACTTTAAAGAGTATCAAATTCAATAATGAATTTTTTTATTTTACATTCAAATTTCGACAATTATTTAAAAATTTTAGAAACATTTTATATAGATAATTTAATTTTGTGTTAGGATAAGTCTTCAACTTTTTACACTACAACAAATTATACCTTTGATGTCGGACGAAAAAAACGCACGGAACTTTTAATGTCGGACGAAAAAACGCGTGGGGCTTTTAATGTCGGACAGATGAAAATGCGCCTTTTTGAAATGTCTCCAGACTTTTAATGTCGGTCTTAATGGCATTTAAAAAAGAAATAATCTTTTTTCTCTCCCCCGAAAAACCACCTCAACATTCTCTCTCCCCAACATTTCCCACTCTCTCTCCCCAAAAAAATCATCTTGCATCTTCACACACCCAAACCCTTCCCTACTCTCTCGATTGCAACTTGTAACCCACCAACGACAACTGAAACTCACAAGCGACTGAATCTTTGCAACTCCGATGCGGTTTTCCCTCACCTTTGGCACGATTTCCCCTTCTCACGATGGCGATTGAGTTCTTCATCTCTGGGGCGACGTGAGTTTCTTTTTTTTTTTGTGGGTTTGTGGGTTGAAAATGTAGATCTGGGCACGATTTTCCCTCACCTTTGGGTTCGACCGCGTTCGTGGGTTTATTCCATGTGGTTTTTCGTGCTTAGATCTGAGGTCGTGGTGGTCGTAGGTTCGTGAGTTTGTGGGTTTATTCCATTGTGATCACAAAACTCACTCTCAACCGGTGAGTGCTTACGAATCGATGCCAAAACAGAGTCATTGTCATTGGTACGGTCTTATTCTTGTGTGATTTTGTTTTCTGGGTAGGAGCGAATGTGAGCTATGATATGTCGTGCTGAAGATATATATTTTTGCAAAATTTAGGTGTTTGTATCCAGTGAAAAGTGATATCATCATGCGCTGATTTATAGCATTATTATTTGAAGAACTATTGTAAAATTTCAAAGACAACTTTCTTTATCTTTCTTAGGTACTTTTTGTGGCTGTATATAGCATTATTATTTATAGCATTATTATTTGAAGCCATTTTTGCTATTAGTGAGATTATATTTAATTCCTGGCGATGGTTTTCATATGAAGAAGGTTATACTTATTGGGTACATTTGTCTTTGGGGATAACGTATTGGTTTCATCCTTCCAAATTTATGAACTATGTTAAATGGGAGGATGGAGGACATGTATTGTGAAGATCTCCAATGTTACAATTTGATGTTTCAAGAAATTCTAGTTATGTTTTCTTCCACCGGTTGGGTCTTAGTTCTTAATTTGAGGATCGATTTTTCTGTTATCTGATTATGTAGAAATTGATTTCAATTTGATAGTAATAAACTAGACATTTGATATTGAAGTGTGGAAGAAATGAACTGTCATTGGAGGCTGGATTAATTGGGATCGACCACCATAGATTGACTTAGTGGTCCATAGGAGCCAATCTAAATAATTAGAAGCTAAGAGAGAATGTGTTGGGTTAGCTAGGGTGGTCACCTCTTTAGGATTTATTTAATATCCTTGGCAACCAAATTTTGTAGGGTCAAACAAAGGTAGCAGTTTTCTGTCGTGTCACTATTCTTTTCCAGGCACATTAGGATGTTTTTGACTTGAATACTTGGACTAGTTTTGAGAGGTTCTAGAAGCCCTTCATTGTGTATGAAATTGGTAAAATGATTTGGTTAAGGAGGGGTAATTGAATTCGTGTGTAACATAACCAAAATTTACATTTTAATAAAATGAGGGTTTGTCTCACCATCACTTTACTTTTAGTTTAAGGATTTGATTGGAGATGTGTGTCGATTGTATTTAACTTACGTTTTTGCTTTGTATAAGGTTTGGAATTCATCTTGCTAAGCAAGAATTGTTGCAGATGATGAAATGGATATATTCTCGAAAAGGAGCTCGAAGAGGAACTTGCGAAAGAGCGTTTAAGGAGTTGTGTACTTATTTTGTAGTAATTTTACCTTTTCTTTGTAAATTAGTTCATGGACGTGATTTGTGGATGGACGAAAAGTTTCATGTATTATATACACTATTATATTTTATTAATTAAATCCATGTTCGTTGAGTTAGTTGTTGTGTAAAAATATTTTCAGGATTTTATTTTGTGTATAGGTTGAAATTTTATTTTGTTTAATGTTTACAGGTTTTTACAAAAGGAAGAAATAGGTATTGTTGGTTAGCTACTTGTGCAACCGACAATTTTTTTTTTAATTTAATATAGCACATTTAATGTCGGACACTTTTAATGTCGCACATTTAATGTCAGACACTTTTAATGTCACAGCTTTTAATGTCGGGCAATGACTGACATAAAAAACTGACCGACATTAAAAGTGACTTTTAATGTCGATCAAAAACTGGTTGACTGACATTAAAAGAGTACTTTTAATGTCGGGCATTGACTGACATTAAAAGGGTACTTTTAATGTCGGTCAGAGCTTTTAATGTCGGGCATTGCCCGACATTAAAAGTGTCTGACATTAAAAGTCACTTTTAATGTCGGGCAATGCCCGACATTAAAAGCGACCGACATTAAAACTTTTAATGTCGGTGTTTTTAATGTCGGTCAGTGACCGACATTAAAGGCTTTTAATGTCGGGCAATGCCCGACATTAAAAGCCAAATTTGTTGTAGTGTTAGTTTTGTCATTTTCAAAAAAAAAAAAAAACAAACTTTTTAGTTTTGTCTGTTTCAAACAAAAAAAGAATAGTTTTGTCTCTAATATGTTTTTTAAATTTATAAAAATATTTAATATATAGTTAGCTTATTAGACGAGATTAAAAGTGATTTATTTTTAAAAATTTAAAGACCTGTTGGACAAATGTTGTGTCTCGTACATTTGAAAATTGAAGGATGTATTAATAAAAGTTTAGGAAATAAACTTATAATTTAATTATGATTTTAATGCAGCAAAACAAACCGAAATAGTTTTTTGTTATTAATTTTAAAAACGATTTTTATATGGAAGTAAAATTAATTATTAATAAAAATAAAAATAATAATAATAATTATTATTATTATTATTATTGTTATTAAAAATAATAATTATTATTATTATAAAAAATAAAATAAAATAATAAAATAAAATAAAACTCAATTGGTTCCCATTCTTTTGGTGGAGTGACAAATTAGTCCTTACATTTTTTTGAAAGAATAGTCCGTACATTTTTTTGAAAAATAGTCCGTACATTTAGTCTAGGTAGTTTAAAACTTTTAATTATTTATTTACAAAAAAAAAAAAAAAAAAAACTTTTAATTATTTAATTTAAATCTTTAATTATACAACAATTTAGGTTTATAGTTTAAAAAGGGAAACAAAATGTAATAACATTGGTGACAATTTGTAATGAAAGTTTCTAATGTAAATCAATAAATCACTAAGAGACCTAAATATGTTTTTTTAAATATGGATATTAGATTATTATATTATAAATTCCACCACTTGATTATTGTATATTGCTTTTTACCATTGCATGATTTAATTTGTCATGATAGGTTAAAGTGAGTGTAGCTCAACGGTAATTAACACGTACTCTCAGCCATGAGGTCAGAGATTCGAATCCTCTCACTCCCAAATATTGTTGAATAAAAAAAATGTTGTGATAGAACTTAGTTGTTGTTGTTGCATGATGCAAGTGTATTGGTATCTAGTCATTGAAATATGCTTAAGTTGACCAATGAGAGATTTAATTTATAGTGGCAAAATCGTTTCATCTTATGACTGGTGGGAGCATAATGTTACTGACATGGACAAGGTAAAGTCACTGACGTGGTGTCCAAGATGAACTCCTAATAGTTGCTCCTCTATAAAAGATCGAGACTCATGGTTCACTTTGGACTCAATATATTGACTTAAGCTTTTGAAGTGTATAGGACCAATCACTACACTGATGCGAGATTTTGGTTTGTAGGTGACCAACCTTAATAGATAGGAGCTCACCTCGATTGCCACATCAACAACTTTACCTTATTCGCATTGATAAGATTTCACAACCATTGTTTGTAGTTACGGAATTATAACAGATCACATAATGGATATCTTACTTATTAATTGTCTTAGGTTAAAAAACATGTATTAAAAAATTGAAGTCTTAGACATCTTTCTTCTAATTAGCTTTAAAGTTGCATACATTAGTAAATATCGTTTAGTCTAAACTATACAATGTATATCTAAATTTCGGGGTAGATTTTAATCATGCCTCTAGATTTTGATTTTTTTTTTTTTTTTAAAAAAAAAAACCATTGGAAAGTTGTTTGTGTTTCATTTTTCATTAAAATGAAAAAAAAAAAAAAAAAACGAACATGAAAATTGATGCCTATAAAAATTGAAAGTCATACATGACAATATTTACAATTCAATTTTCATCATATAAAAAAATCAAAATAGTTGTTAACATGTATTGCAACTCAAAAAATATGATTGACGTCATTCCATAGAAACAATCTTTACGCAATAGTTTTCATGTTAATTTACGTGAATAGTGTTGTAAACCAATTGTTTATGTTTTTACACATTAACAACCACACCAATTTTCAATCTATCATTTGAATAGAAAAAAACTCTCAAACTGCATAATTTTAAAAAATCAAATGGTTATCAAACAGGACCGAAATTTTTAAAATTGTATCGGCATAATTGAAATCTATTTTAAAACTTGATAGATAGTTTGTATAACTTAACCTAGTATTTAAGGGCCTGTTTGGTAGACAATCCGGATCCTGTTTTATGTTTTCAGATTCACTGAATACAGTGAATATGCGTTTAGCAGACGTGTTTTTGAAAACTGTTTTCGGATTATGTGATCCAAATAGTGGAAATTCTGAAAACAACTTTTTTATATTTTTGTTGTATCCATATTTTGAATTTCAAAATTTTAAATGTAGAGTTAATTTAAAAAAATAAAAACTTTAATAAATATAGTATTTCATGTTATAAACTCAATTTATTTTTGCGAAATTAAAATTTGTATAATATAATGTATTATAAATTATATGATATTGTAAAATAATAATAATAATAAATTTATAATACATAAAATTTTTATAAATTAATTATTAATACTTTATATTCAACTTAGTATTTAGTTGATAACTACAAATAATTTATCGTTTATAAATATATTATCAAACACATTTTGAACCATTATTTAAATTCAGATTCAATTTCTGAATATGCTACCAAACACATATCTGAAAACATGAAATACAACTCTGTTTTCATTAAATCCCTTGTTTTCAAATTCCTGTTTCCAGATCACCAACCAAACGGACCCTAATATTTTTGAAGCCTAAAAAAACGTAAAATTGTCTATGTGTTACAAAAAATTGGATGAAATTTAAAATTGGAAAATAATTTACCAATCGAGTGTATTAGGTAACCTTAATTTATTAAGATTGAAATTTTAATATCAACTGGCCTATTAGCTCAGTTGGTTAGAGCGTCGTGCTAATAACGCGAAGGTCGCAGGTTCGAGACCTGCATGGGCCAATTCATTACTTTTTCTGTTTTTATTTCGTTTTAGTTTTATGTTTTAACATTACCTGTGTGGGCACCTATCTTCGTGACAGACGAGCATCGTCCGCACGTGCCGTTCCTCTGGCGTCTGTCACCCACCACTCACCACCCGCACACTGCGAAACTCATTTTGACGGCGATTAATTTGAACGGCCAAGAGGAATTAAGACGAAAGAGCGTGAAGAAGAAAAGTTGGTTAGAGTTGGATTCAAATTTATGTTTTTTAAAAAATAATTATGAAATTTTGATGATAATGGTTAAAATAAATTTTCAGGTAAATAGAAAATTTTAAAATTTAAAAGTTTCAGAGTAGGTAGGAAACATCAACTAGAAAAGTAATCTCTTAAAAAAAGAAAAAAAAAAAAAAACCAAGAAAAGTAAAACTTTATACCCCAATAAATTAAATTCAGTTAAAGTAGTTTGAATAACATTAAAAAAAAAAAAACTTTATTAAAAAAAACGTTACAAGGGTAACTTATTTCAATTTTTGTATTTCTTCCCTATATTCTCAACATTGAGACCATTTTGTATGTCATTTTTTTAAATAACTTTGTTTATAATGTTTTGAATTATGTTTGTCTTTATCATCTAACTTTAATAATTTGTTTCTATATTTTTTTTTTAAAAAAAAACTTTAATAATTTGCCTGAATACATCTATAAAGTTAACATCTTATTACATTTTGATTCCTACCTATTCAAAATGTTCAATTCAAATTAGTTTTTACTTAGTACTCATAATAGATTGATAGCATTTCAAACGGTCAAAAGAATTCACCAAGTATTTAGATAAGTTGTTTATTGTCACGTTTTCTTTATATGTTATTTTATTGCTTCTATTTACACTATTCAAAGAAATCATAATACTTTTATTTATATATATATATATATATATATATATTTATTTCATAAAAAATAAATATACAACTCTAAAAATTGACCATCATCTCACGAAAAGACTTTTCAAACAAAATGAATGAATTACACGTACCAACCATAATTCATAACAACCAAAAACTAAGACTATTACCGTATGAAAAAATTATACTAACTTTATGACATGAGGTATTTTTACTAGCTCTCAAAATTTTAGTTACATCACATATGCGATTAAATGCAATAAGAATAAATCTCATCAGTCGAAGCTCTTAACTTTATGATAGTCTCGAGAAAGAGTTTTTCTGTCGATGTCGTCAGTGACGATGTCGATAGGAAGTTTTTAAAAAATTTTCACCCTACACGTTGGGAGAGAAGACTTCTTTGGATACATTTTTCAACATCTTGATAAAGTATTTTTCTTGTAGTGCTACCCTTGTTCACTCAAGAAAATATGATTTAAACTTTTGTTTAAAAAAATTATAGAGTCGAATTTGGCTGGCACATAGCTAAGCCTATAAAGAGACCAATGTCTGTACAAAGAAAGAAAGAATGAAGAGCCATAATAAATATTAAATATGGCTTTCAGTTTCCCATGGGCGGCGAAATGAAGGAATCGCTGAGAAGTAAATGCTTGGCGTTAAGGCCAAAACATGTCTCCTCCTCAAAGACGTGTGATTTTTAACTCTCTGCCACCACCCAACTTCTTCAATGCCGCTTTAAATAACACTCTTTATATTTTCCTTTTTTTTATTAAAAAAAAAACATTTTACTTCTTTCTCTTTTATTTTTCTCTCTCTTTTTTATTCTTTTTCCTTATAATGCCAAGCCAAGACCAAACCGGAGCCATTCGAAATCACTTTCATTTGCCCATTTAGACGGATAATACGACAGATTTTTCCATGGCAGAAACGGCGTCGTATTTGAAGATGTGCAAGTTTTTTACTCTTCTGCTTCTGTCTGTTCCGGCGACGGCGGCCTTATCGTTCGGCTTCTATGCTGCCACGTGTCCTGCGGCGGAGTTTATGGTCAGGAACACCGTCAGATCGGCTTCCTCCGTTGACCCCACCGTCCCCGGCAAGCTCCTCCGGTTGCTCTTCCATGACTGTTTTGTTGAGGTCAGTTCTAACAAAACGACGCCGCATTTTCTTTTTGAATTTGTCTGATCTCTCTGTTTAGAATGCTGTGTGTTTGCTGAAGCTCTTTCATTATTGGCCGTTGGTCGTTGATCTCTTAGTATCGAAGGTTAATTTTAAGTTTTTACTGCCTTAATTTTATTTATTTATTTATATTTTAATTGAGCGAAAGGTTTGTTCAAATCTAACTATAAACTGTTTTGAAAGATTTTTACCTTTTACTTCCTATTTTAGCTTGTGACCAAATTCGAAATTAAATTTCCAACTTTTATCCGATTCAATTAACTTAAAATTAATTAATACACCCAGTTGGTTAAGCTTTCACTTTTTGACTAATTGTTGACATTATTTGAAATTGGCCAAAATTACTATTGTCTGTACTGATGTTCAAGTAGTGCATGTTTATGATATATATATATATATATATATATATATATATATATATATATATATATATTTTAAATGATAATGAACCATTTTTATTTATTTATTTATTTATTTATTTTTGGATGTGTGTTGTAAAATGTAAAAACTGGCAGGGGTGTGACGCTTCTGTATTGCTCCAAGGAAACGGAACAGAACGGAGCGATCCGGCAAACGGGTCTCTGGGAGGATTTGAAGTAATCGATTCAGCTAAGAGAGCTCTGGAATTTTTCTGTCCTGGAACTGTTTCCTGTGCCGACATTGTCGTTTTGGCCGCCAGAGATGCCGTTGAATTCGTGAGTTCTTAGTCCCTTGTGAGTTTTTTTTTTTTTTTTTCTTCTTTCTTTCTTTCTTTCTTTTTGCCACAATAGAAAATAGTTCACAAATTCAGAATTGGTTTTAAATTGGTTTTAAATTGGTTTTAAATTGGTTTCAAGAAAAGTCAACATAACTTGAATGCTTTGGATAAAGGCATATACAGTGTGTTTGATTTGAGTACTTTTTTGTACTAATAGCACTTTTTGGAAATGTATGATAAAATATCAAAGTAATTGTTTTTAGCATAACTGAAAACATTTAGATAGTTATATCAACCAAACAAATAAAAATACTTGACAGTATATCACTATTAAAATGTCAACAATTAGAAGAGTAAAATACAATATTTTCTACCTTACTCTCAAGACTTGTATAGGGTGTGTAGGGAGATCCATACACACTTGTATGCAATATTGTTATTAAAAAAAACTTTTTACTCGAAATTGTCTTTTTCATGTTTGGTAGTAAATAAAAAATGTATATAATTAAATAATATGTGAGAAAGCAGCTGTATAATGTTTTTTTTTTTTTACAATGTGGGAGTAGAAGATTCAAACACGTGATCTCTTGATCAATAATACATGTTTTATATGAATTGAGCTATGTTAGGTTGATGGTAATTCTTTTATTTTAATTGTCCTTAGAAAGCCATTAGTATCAACTATCGAAGTAATTTGTCTATAATCACACACAAAAAGAATATTTTGGATTTGTACATTGTGGGTTTTTTTGTTTTTTTAGTATGCATTTTGCTGCCTAATTGAATAATTTTCCATGTTGCATAACAATTATTGGAAAAAAGTGGCAACGCTGGTTTGAAATTTCAAGAATGACCACTTTAAAAAAATATATATTCCAATTTTTAGCCATAAAAAGTACAATGAGAAATTCTAAGGAAAAAAAAGCATTTAATTTAGTCTTGATCTAGAAGAGTGCTTAAGAAAAGTTACATTTAGAAGCATTTTCTTTTTTCAAAACAAATCTCACATGTGCTAAAAGCCTAAAACTACTTATTTTAAAACCATTTTTAATCATTCGTTTGATCCATGGCACAGGCCGGCGGGCCGTCCGTCGAAGTCCCAACCGGCCGGCGAGACGGAAGGATATCGGCGGCGACAAACGTCCGACCAAACATCGTCGACACAAGCTTTTCCGTCGACCAAATGATGAGCCTCTTCTCATCAAAAGGACTGTCGGCGGACGACCTCGTCATTCTCTCTGGGGCCCACACAATCGGAACGGCCCACTGCAGCGCCTTCAGCGACCGCTTCAGAAGAGGCCCAAACGGCCAACTGACCCTCATCGACGCCTCTCTCGACGGCGCTTACGCCAACGAGCTCATGCGGCGGTGCCCGGCCGGCGCCGCCCCTGCCGTCACCGTGGAAAACGATCCGGCGACGGCGTTTGTGTTCGACAATCAGTACTACAAAAACATTCTGTCGCACAAAGGGCTGTTTCAGTCGGATTCCGTTCTGATAAGCGACCGCCGGACCAGGGCCCAAGTGGAGAGCTTAGCGAAGGATCAGATTGGGTTTTTTGAAGATTGGGCCCAGTCGTTCTTGAAACTTAGCAGTATTGGAGTTAAAAGTGGGGAAGAAGGGGAAATTAGAGTGTCTTGTTCTACTAATAATGTTTGAGAATTGGAAAAGAAAGAAATATATGTATAATATATTTGGATTATTTGTCTCTTAGAGATTTTTTTTTTGGGGTTCTTGTATGCAATAATTTTTATTTGATTGAATTCAGTGTAGCTAATTTTAAACTATTTAATTGGGGGTTGTTAATTGTTTTTACTCATTCAAATGCCTATTTCGTGTCTAAAGGAAAAAAAAAAGTAATTGAACCAAAACTTAAATAATACTTGAAATTAATAATTTATTGTGATGGAAAGAAAAACTTGTTTACGATACAATTAATAAATCACAAAAAAAAAAAAATATCAGTAAATACTTCTTACTTGTCAAAAAGAGGGGGGGGGGGGGGTGTGGGGGTAAAAATGCACATTTACTCTTTTTCTTATTTCATATTTAAGGTAAGTTTTGAAAAAAATAATGAGTCTGTGAGGAGTTGAATAAAAAACCCAATCTAAAATCTAATCAGGTAAATTCAAGCTTTTTGTCAATCTAAGCCTAACTAAAAAGATGTCTTAAAGTTATCAAAAAAAAAAAAAAAAAACGAGGTGTCTTAAACATTCAGTTAGCTATATTTAAGATATTTGAAAATTTGGGCTATTTTTTCAATTTGAGGCTAAAATTATAGCCATTTACTCTAATTTTACAAACAAGACTATTAAAAAAAAAAAAATTGCAGTCTTCAAGATGGGTCAGTTTAAATGGGCCGAGATTTGGGCTTACATTTCTAGGTCCAGTCAGCACAACAATATTGACAAGTGACTGTGATAAGAGCCTTTTTCAAAGAAAATTTCAGACAAAAAATCAATTCTTGAATTAAAAAATGTTGGTATGTGTTGTGAACTTTAAATATGGCCGAAATTATTGATGGGTACGTGCAAAAACTAAAAGTGCCGTTTAATTGACCAATTTTAAAAAATTTTAAAATAAAATAAGTATATAATTTGGGTTTGTAAAGAAAATTAGAAAAACTTGATTTTCAAGTTGCTGACCTATTTCTTCAAGTGTTTTAAATAAATTGATAGTAACAAGTAAATAAATTTGGAACTCCACACGTTTGGCCAATGAAATTCGTAGTTGAAGCAACAAAAGAAAGAAAAAAGGATGGTCCATTTCCACTTTATGATCGATCAAACTTGCAAGAGACATATTTGTTGAAGCAAAGGTAAGGAATATTTTGTTTTAACTTTCTTTCCAAAATAATCTCAAAATTTTACTTACTTACTTACAATATGTGGGGATGGGGATTCGATTTCGAACCACGAATCTCTTGATTTTTAGTATAATTTTATGTTAGTTGAGCTATGTTCATGTTGACAATTTAGCCTTGACTCTGCATAATAAGATGTACACAAAAAAATAAAAAGTATCTAAAATTCAATAAAAGTACCATCTTTATTTCCATAATTTGAAAGATAGCAACGTCTAATTCTATCATTCACTAGCTTTTATCTATTTTAATCGATGAGTTCTAAACAAATTTTTGTAATTCTCAATCTATATATTTTGGAGGTGGTAAACAAAATTGTATTATTGTCTGTATTTTTTTTCCTTACAAATGTAAAGAGAATTTGTTTTTTCTTGGATAAAAAAGAAAAAGGTATGGAGAATCTAGGTCATAAAGAAAGGGAATTTTATGTTCTAGTACGAACGTAATGTGACTAAAATCAAAGAAGAAACTTCCAAGCAAACGACAAAAAGAGTGTGAAAATTAGACTTAAAAAAGGACCAAGAAAAAAACAAGGAATTAATGTGGTTGGCTTTCACAAACAAGAAGGAAAACAACTAAAAAAGATTAAAGAAATGGAGCTGCAAGCTGCCATGATAACGACTCATTGGTCCCTCAAAGAGTAAAAAGTAACAGATTGGAAAAATAAAGTCTGGTTTGATAATCATTTGCTTTTTTGTTTTTGGTTTTTAAAAATTATGCTTGTTTTTTCCCATTTTTCTTATCATGGTTTGCATATTTGTCAATGACACATTTACCTTCTTAGCCAAATTCCAAAAACAAAAACAAGTTTTTGGAACTACTTTTTTTAGTTTTTAAAATTTGACTTAGTTTTTTAAAACATAAGAAGAAGATAGGTAACAAAATCAAGAAACTTATGTGTGGGAGTAATGTTTTTAAGCTAAATTTTAAAAAACCACAAAACATAAAAACCAAATGTTATCAAACAGGACCTAAGTTTTTTGTTTTGTTTCTTGTTTTTGTTTTGTTTTGTTTTTTTGTTTTGTTTTTTTCGCTGTTGTCCAACGAATTGACTCAGAGAGCACAAACTTAGAAAATAATGGATTTAAAATAAAGTTTTAGTGATATAGTATGAGATGTTAGTTAATTAGTGGAGTTGAATTAATTTAGTTTAATACTTAATTTTAGATGAATGGGTGCTTAATTAGTATTTTGGATTTAATCAGCTTTTGGTTATTTTATTCTAAGGCTAGTGGTCATTTTTTTAGATCTGTAAAGCAATTTTGGAATTCTATTTTAAAATAGAACTTTGTTTTTAGATGGTTTTCTCCCAAATTTATCGATGAATTTCTATTGTTTTGCCATAGATTTGGTAAAAAAGTACAACCTTTACAACCATTAATTATCGTGACAATATAATACGTTTTCGAAATTCTTAACTTAAATAACAATTTACAAATCTCCATTCAAGCCGCAGTAATATATATATAAATAATTAATTGACTTTTCTAGGATTCGAACTGACGTCCTTCACTTATTCCAGGACGATATTTTAACTGCTACGCCATTCAAGATATTTGGTTATCAATTTGGTAGATATTATATATATTAAACGGTCGGCTCGGTCTATAACTAGTTTAACCATAAAAAAAACCCGAAACCGACCAAATTCAACTGGTTTTCATTATATTAAAGCTAAACCGTTTTGAACCCGAACCATCGGTTTTTGCAGGTTTATCGATTTTTCGATTTTTCATTGCACCCCTATCATAAACATACGAATTGAATAAAGATTATAAATCTTAATTTTCAAAACATAAGTCATGCATGTGAATTAAAATCTACTAACCTAAAGATACAAGGGTGAATTGCACAAGAAGTCTAGATGTGTCCACGATTATTATAATTACAAAAATAACTTATATAAATAAGAAAATCGAACCGTGTTGTACAAGCAGGTAAGAGTTTACAAGTTACAAACTAATTTTAAAAGATGTTCATAATGTTGTTAGAGAAGGAAGAAAAAAAAGTCAACATTTTGTGAGGTGAGGAAAAGAACATAGAACACTTGTTGAATTTTGCTATCGACCTACCATCCCAATCCATTAATCAATTTAATGACAAGATCTATTTTTTATTTTTTTTTTGAGTACATCAACAATTGAGGGTGAGAGATTCGAACCTCTGACCTCATGGTCGAAGATACATGTCAATTACTGTTAAGCTAAACTCGTTTTGACAACAAGATCCAATATTTATCATTATATAAGTTTGAAATTTTAATTTTTGCAATTAAAATTTGATAGAAGTAATTAAGGATGACGATTATTATAATTCATGGGTCAATTTACTCGAAAAGACAATAATATAAAATAGTTAAATAGCATAATGATGGACATGAAACAATAAATAAATAAAGATCCAGAATATAGAATCTGAAAAAACAAAGAGCATGGTGCGTTCATATGTGGAATTGAGTTTGATGTAGGAATATAAATAAATAAATAAGTATATATATATCAAAATAAGGACAGAAAGTTTTTTCAAAAAGTGACGAAATTTTCATTCACATCAGAAACATGAAAGAAAAAAGTAAAAATAATCAATTTTGATTAAAGAAAACGAAACCCACCAATTGTGGAGAAATGAATGGGTGGAAATAAGCCACCTCTCAATTTGTGTGTTTTCTTCCACTCCCCACTTCAAAGTGCAAAATTGACCTACTGAAATCCATGATTTTATTTTTAGCAAAAATATACCAAATGACCCCTAACCTTTTAGAAAATTTACAACATGGTCCGTTATATTTTGAAATTCTCATTTTATCCTTAATGCAATGGGAATTCTTAATGAGGGTCCTCAGATTTTTTTTTTAATTATTATTTTGAGTTAAAATTTGTTTGGAAAGACTTATGTTTAATTAAATTATTATTTTATTTACATATTTAAAATAGTCAACATCTAAACATCATCTCCTTATAAGACTTTTTTATTTTAAATATTTTTCTACATCAACATTATTTGTTTCTTTTTTGTTTGACAACATATGGGGTTCGAGATTCCAATCACAGACATTTTGGTCACTACTGCTACATGCTCATGTTGGTCAACATTATTTGATTCTAAATTTTGGAGCATGTCTTCTAATTTAAGTATTTTTCTTTTTAAAAAATTATGTTTTATATATATTTTTTTAAAGAATTTTTTAAATGACTTTTTTTTTGGACAGTGTTAAAATTGATTATATTAATTATAAATACAACTATTTTCTTACTCCATATTTTGAAGATATTTGATGAACAACTTAAAGTCATTTTTAATAATCTATCTCTCAAGTTTCTTCAAAAATAGCTTTTAAATCAATACAAATTTTAGTTTTTTTTTTTTTTTTTTTAAATTATTAAGACTGAAAAACACTTTTGATTATCATTCCAGAAGCTATAATAAATACATCTTAAGTTATTAATTTTTCTGAAAGGTGGTTACAGTAATAACAATTTTTCTTAAAAAAAACAAAATTTTCAAACATTATTTGAGACACACTATTCGATATGTTACTTAAAAAAGATGGACTTTATCGATATGATAAGACATTTTTTTAGTTCATCAACATTTGGGAATGAAGATTTTTAACCTTGATCGAAAAGTACATGTCAATCACTGCTAAGCTATGCTCGCTTCAACGATGATAGACAAATCTTGATCATGAATGAATTAAATCTCATATATCAAATATAATCCGAGTAGCAAGTTTTTTTTTTTTTTTTTTTTTTTTTTTTTTTTTAAAGAAAGATCCGAGTAGCAAGTTTGTATTCAAATAAGTTATTGAAACATTAATATGTCAACTTTTTTTTTAAACTTTTTTTTTTTTTTTTGACAAACGACCTAATTGAATATTTTGAAAGATTAATGACAAATAAGATTCCATTTTTTTCCCTCTCTAGAAATGGGTGTAGAGAGAGAAAGAGAAATGTGGGGAGGGCCTACAGAAGAGCACTGAGCTGATACTTATCGGGAACAAGCATTTGCTTTTGCAAATTGGGTCATTTTCAGCTTCTCTTCTACGCACTCTTGATTGGGACATCCTTTGGTTTCTTCACAACAATTATGGAACTCATTTACTTGAGACGTAAATGGAATTTATCTGTACTTTCTATCCTTTATTTAGTTAAATAAATATCTTTTTTTTTTCTTTTTTTCTTTTTGAGCTACGGTTTACATTGATTGAATCTTAGTTGCTCTTTTGATTGAGTTGTATTGAATGTGGATATTTTTTAAAAATAAATATTGTGGGAATAAATTTCAGTATTTTGAAGGTTGGATTAATTAAGTTAATAACATTGGATATCTCATATTTTATTAAGGAAATTTTTTCGTAGATACTCGTCCCAAATGGGGTGGGGAATAGGGAGAGAAGTGGGGAAAATTTTTCTGATGGTCTAAATGGATCCGCGTGCGTTCCCACACCGTTTCTCATTTACCATACCTTTTTCTTTTTTAATTTCATTTAGACTTATTAGTATCTTCTATACCAAAGAAGACCGTTGTCTATATATATATATATATATATATATATATATATATATATATATATATATATATCTAGATTAAGTTGGACTTTGATCGACCTCTAAATAAGACATTCTTAAAGTTCGATTTTGAGTGTTTCATCGAATGAATTTTTCATGGTTCAATTAGTTTAGTGACGAAAAACTATTACTATTTAATTTAGTTTAAGAGTATGTTAATATTGAACAACTTTTTTTTAAAAAAAAAAAGTTCATAACAATTACATAGTTGAAGGATTGAACCATCGACTTCTTTTCATTGTGTAGTTTATGTTGGACTTTGATCGACCTCTAAATATGACATTCTTAAAACTTGATTTTGAGTGTTTCATCAAATGAATTTTTCATGGTTTAATTAGTTTGTTGATGAAAAACTATTTAATTTAGTTTAAGGAATATATTCGTATAGAACAACTTTCTTTTTAGTTCACAACAATTACACTGTTGAAGGATTGAACCGTCGACTTTTAGAATGACAATAGATGTCTTATTCTATGAACCATATTGGAAATTAGAAATGCTCATTTAAATTTTAGAGTTCCGAGTTAATAAAATGAAAAAAAGGCTCTAAAATTGGACCAATTGAATTACAATTATTTTTTCTTTAGTTTTGATCATGTGGGTAACATATTAATAAAACAATTTATTTCTCTGTTCTGTAAATATTATATCTTTGTTCCTGAAATGTTGAGGATAAACCTAATGTAAAATATATTCACTAAAAGAATTAAATGAAAAAAAAAAAAGGTTTGATTATTAGACGTTCACATGTTTAGTTGGGAAAGATCAATCCCACTCTCCGTTTTATATATTGTTCTTCCTATATATATTAGTGGGCAACAAAACCAACAAATTTTGATTAATCTATTTCATTAAAAATCTTTGATTTTGGTAATCCCATGTAGATCTTCGCTTTTGCTTCAGATTTTGATTGATAATTAAAGATTATGTTTGCATGAAATTGAAGTTTTGATTCAAACCATTTATCACTTAATCTAGGAGAAACCGATAAGACATTTATTACCACGTCAAAGATTATTGACGGTTCGATTTTTTAAATATAAGTATTTAACAACTTAGAATTATGTACACCTAAATAATGTTTGGTAAACAATTCTTTGGAGAGATGATAAAAAAGAAATATGAAATAAATGTTTGTTAAAACTTCTTATCGCTACCGACATCCCATGAATAACAATTCAGCTAGTTATTGTTGAAAAGAATGATTAGGGAAAAAAAGACCAAAAATATGAATTGGGACCAACATGTTTAATATTTATGGACACAAATATCCTTACAATATCCTCAAAAAATTAGTTATGTTTTTTTTTGGCATGCAATCACCCAAATTAAACATTATTCGTCAAAGTGATCCTAGCTCAACATTAATCGGTATGTACCCTTGACCTAGAGGTCAGAGGTTCAAAATCCTCATCCCCAAATGTTGTTAAACTCAAAGATGAAAGGGTTACTTATTTTTAAGGTTTATTTTGTATTGATTTAAATTAGTAGTGTCAATTTTGTCTTTTACTCTTTTAAATTTTGAACTTCCTTTTTGTCATTTATTCTATCAATTTCAATGGTCTCTATTGAGTAATGTAAAATATAATAAAAGGTTGACATAATGCTGATATCATTTCTATATATTAAATATGTTAATCTCTATCAATGATAACGACCATTGAGATTGACAAATAGAAATATAGAAGTGAAAAATTAAAACTCGTCAAGTATAAAAATGAGATTGATAAAGATAAGAAAGCAAGAAAGTGATATATATATATATATATCAAATATTAGAAACACAGGAATTAAAAGTTAATAGTCAAATTAGAAATGAATGGCCTTATTGTGAGGTCAACTTTCAATCATCTTCAAAATAAGTGATTTCGATATATCACATTATATTATTTAACGTTGTTGCCTTTTTGAGATTATGAAATGGAAAAATAAATCTAACTTAAATACCGAAATATTTAAATTACAAATTAATTTTGTTTTACTCGAGATTAAGAAATCCGATCTACATTTGATATATGCATATTTTTATTTATTATAAGGTACAAAACGATTGATTTCATAGGTTGAAAAATTACATAAATTCAAGAGAATGAAATCCATTTTTTACACTACATATTTACTTTTTCATAAACCAACAAACTAAACCCGACCTAAACAAAACTCATGTTTTTGTAACTTTTTTCCTACAATTTAATCCCACAATTTCCAAAAAAAAAAAAACATACTTTTAACTATAGGCTTTATAAACTCAAACTTTTTAAATTGTGAGCCAAACATATCAAACAACTAGATATCAAAAGTTTTGGTATGAAATAACTGTAAAAAGGTGAAGAGCCAATTGACATGTAAGAAAAAAAAAAAAAAGATCGGTGGATTTTGTTTTATTTTTATTTTTATTTATTTTGGATTAAAAATATTGGCGAAATTGAGTGGATGTTATTTTTGGTCAAATGGAATTCAATTGTGTAGTTTAATTTGTATCGTTTCTAAGATAGTTTTTTTTAAATAAAACAAAAATGTAGTTTGTATTTTATTTATTTATTTTGACAAAAAAGTGTAGTTTGTAATTTGCATCGAACTTCCCTTGTCACGGGCAGCAGCAGCCCACAAAGACTAATGGCCATTTTTACACCGTAGATTGGACTTTTCAGTTCTTCATCAGTCCCTCTCTCTCAATTTATATATATATATATATTGAAAATGCCATATAAATTGTTATGTAATTCTATAAAAAAAATATTTGCTTGAAAGTGATCGCATTTTCTTTTTATTTTACGAGGTGTGAATATTTAAACGTCAAATAATTTTTTTTTAATTATTTTATTTTTTGAACCATAACTGAGAACCATGGATAAAATTAGAGATAGCAAAAATGTGTGATGTATTTTTTTTTTTTTAATATTTGATAGTTGAGAATTGAACCTTTGAAGTCATACAAATGTAATTAAAAATATTATGAGATTTTCATTTGAGTTGGAAATGAAGTGAATGTGATCTCCTCATCTTGAGGATGTAATGAAAATTTCCACGTTTTGTTTGTTACAAACTTATTTATGTTTTTTAGTAAATAGAAATTTGTTCATCTTTTTTAAATCAATAAATTGAATTATTTTTAAGACCTCAATCTTTCAAACCTATTTTGAGATATGACACATCCATAAAAGAAAGAAAGAAAAAAAAAAAAAAAAACTAACGTTAACTACCTAGTAGTTGATTTTTTTTTTCCTTAAAAAATATATACAATCCTAAGTTGTGGATTCAAATCATGGACGAATATATAAGTTGTTTACGCCTTAAACTAGCTGGATTATATTTTATATTGGTTGGTAGTTGATACTTATTACTATTATTTATTATTATTTTTTCTATGTAAGTTCAAGAATGGTCTGGCATCAATACTGTGGCTAATTCTTTTTATTAATATGAAATAATCATTTAAAAATTTAATGGAAATTAGAGATGTCATTTTCCCTTCTAAAAAAATGTCCATTTGCCATGGGACCCTGTGGAAATGCACTTTTAATGGAGTAAAAATAAAAATTCTATGCAAGCTAAACGGGAAATGGAAACGAGTAATGTATTATTCTCCATCTCCTTGTTCGTCTCACGTTTATTATTATTATTATTATTATATAAAATTTTAAGTTTTATTCTTCATGATTTAGAAAATTGGATATGTTTGAATTATATGGTTAAACATTTGAATTATATAGATCAATAATTAGATAATTTGATATGAAATATCATTTTCTTTTTTATTATGAGATTCAAGAATTTCATCTTTAAATAGTGATTTTTTTAAAGAAATTATTCATCATGGAAACTTAACTATTTGAAAATTTATTAAAATAGTTATTTGATTCAATTATATTAAAAAAAAAAAGAAAAAGAAAAACTAAACATAAATAATTTTGCACCGAACCCTGATTCTTGTCAAGAATCTCAGTCATGTTTTCCACAAAATTTAACGAGTAATTTTACCGGAGATGGAGATTGGAAATAGGGATGGAGACGGGAGTCACCTCATCTCCACTCCGTTTCATGGCCATCCCTAATCAAAATCACCCCATTTCACTCAAATAAATGATAAGATAAAAGGGAAGAACAAAGGATATTTGAATTTAATACATCAATCATTAATAGTTAAATCCCACTTGATTGATTTGTTTGTTTCAACTGATTTCTTTTTCTTTTTCTTTGGTATGCAAATTTAAAAATAATGAAAGTGAAACACGGGAAGAAAAAAAAAATTGTTTAAAACTTCAAATTGTAAACAACCCAATTGCCTTCCCCCGACTCAAAAACCTTGTGATAAAAGGAAAGGACAAATGATATTTGAAGTATAATACACATCGACCATATTTGACTGATTAAATATTTCTAATTAATTGATGTCTCTGTCAATTCAATAGAAAACGGGTCTCAAAGGTTTAATGAAAAAAAAAAGTATTCAACATAAATAAATCCAATCGGATAATCATTTTATTTTTTATTTTAATTTTTTTAATTAAGTTTGTTTTCTCTCCTTTTCTTTGCAATGGTTTTCATTTTTCTCAAAAAAACATTTTGAAATTTTAGTCAAATTTTCAAAAACAAAGACAAAAATAAAAATTATTTTTGTAGTTTTTAAAACTAGATTTGAATTTTGAAAAAAATTGCTTATAAGTTTAAAAAATCAAATGGTTATGATACTGGTTTTTTAATTTTTTTTTTAAAATTTAGTTTTGATTTACTTTTTAAATTTTATGTTTTATTTCATTCTTATCCTAAACCTTTCAAAGGTTATGATTGTCTTAATCATTATGAGTCTCATATTTATTGCACTAAAAGAAATTATATACTTATCCTTAATAAAAAATAAGTGTATGTAATATTTATATTAAATTCCTATCAATTAGTTAATCAATAAAATTAATATTATAAATTAAATTAATTTAAAGACTCGATGTCAAATATTTAAATTATTCTCGAGTTTAACAATATGCAAATGATAGATTCAAACCTCTATCCTTTTAATCGATAATATATATTTTATGTCAGTTGAACTATACTCATGTTTATTCCTTTTTTAAATTAAAAAATCCATACACAATTAAAATATTTTTGGAGTATTTAAATACTAGATAAGCATGAAAAATATAAGATTAATTTATTCGTTATCATTTTTGAAAAAATAGTCTCTGTAATTACGGCTACTAGTTCTATCATTGCGTGATCAATGACTGGTGGGTCCCACACTTCCTTCAACAATTTTTCATTTCACCGTTCATATTATGGAACACGCTGGACAGCAAGTCTTTTCCCAAATCAAGAGTCAAGACTCAATTATTTAATTGTATTTTTAATTTATCTTTTACAAAGTTTTGATTTTTGATAATGGAGGAAGCAAATTTTCTAGAAAGAGTGAATCATTCCCCAATTGAGCAAACAAAATAATATCTTCTTTGATTTTAGACCAATAAACTTTAAAACTTTCAATAATGTCTAATTAATACCATCACCTTCCAACATTAACATATTTATTATTATTTATTTATAAGCATTACCTCTCTCTTAATTATAGGTCAATTCAAATTGAACTAAAAAAATTGTCAATTTGCAAGAAAAATATATTTTTTAGAAAACAATTATTTATCTGTTTAGCATACTTCATCAATAGTTTGGCAACTTTCTCGAGATAGAAGTTTGAATTGCTTCTCTATTTTATTATTATTTTTATATAACCTCAACTATTAATAATATATTTAAATAGTTGGTTTTTCAATATAAAATATTTATTTTATCACATACTAAATCAATATTGAAAAAAGTAGTTAATATTAACACGATGAAGCCAAACTTAAGTACGATTTATTTTCGTTAACTAATAAATAACTAAATTTATAGTACAAAATTCATTAAAAAAACTGTATTTTAAAAAAAGAAATAAATGACTTCTTAAACTCAACTATTTTAAGTCGTCTTATAGTTGATTATAAGATCATATAGGTGGTGCCGAAAAAAAAAACTAGATTAGTTAATGAAAATGTAATTAAATTGATGTAGGACACATAATTTTGGTAGTTGCATGGGCTAATCACTCCTTTTCATTGCTTTGAATTACAAAATGACTACAATGCCCTCGAATTTCCACGTGTTCGTCATCCATTGGTCAGCCCGAAACGCGAGTGTACAGTAAGGGTACGGTGGAGCAGAGTTTTTAGTTGAAAACCATTAGAAAATCCACAACTGTACTGTGAAGTGGTGCTCGTCGTCCTTATTTAAAAAGGGCTTAAGCGTCCTTCCACTTCCTCCATATCAACAAACCTCACATTCTCAATAGAGCTCTGTGAGCTCTCAATTTCTCTCTCATCCATGGCGGCTCTTTCTCTCTCCTCTCTTCCTTCTTCAATGCTTTTCTTTGCTTTTTGCTTCCTTTTCTCTCTCTCTTTCGCCGGAAAAGCCTCGCCGGACGGCCACCACCTCACCGTCCAACTCGCCGACCTCCTTCCATCCGCCGCCTGCAGCCGCCGCTCCACCCAAGGTCCCCTCTCTCTCTCTCTCTCTAGAATTTTGCAGTGTTGTTTATTTATTAAATAATTTATGGGTTAATTGCTGATTTTCTTTTTCTTTGGATGATGATGGGATTGGGATTAAAATGATATTTTTTATTATGGGAAAAGTCGATTTGTCTTTAAACGAGGAAGATGGATTACGATTATTTTCCCGAAAAAGATAATTTTGATTTTTTTGGAGTTTGAAATTTGCGTGAAATCAAGGGAAGAATGTGACTTTTTTTTTTTTTTTTTTTTTTTTTTAAATAATTTGGATTTGGATGTTATGTTGTTATATAAACACAGACCAACATTAATTTCTCTGCCGAAAATATGCTTACGTGTCCTAAACATAGCCATGACTATTTTTTACAATCTTAAATGTTCTATACTTCATAAAATCGTTTTTTCCCTTTTTAATTATATGCCATGGGATTTTTTTTTTAAAGATTCCAAAATTGAGTAATTTTAAGAAAAAAAGACCAATTGGGTCTGTCTGTCTGTCTCTCAGCTTTTTCTTTGTCAAGTTTGAAGAAAATTTTATCGGTGGGTTGTTGGTTTCTGGCTAAAAAGTAGAGTGAGAAATTCATTTTCTGAAAAGAAAAAGAAAGAAAAAAGTCAATAAATGGGTCCAAATTTGAGCGAAGGAAGTGACTTATCATATAATTAACACCTTATTTAACTATTTAATACGACAACAATTTGTATGTTAATTAAGAATTTAATTAAGTACTCAAAAAAAAAATTTAATTACCCTTTTGTTAAGGGTATCATTCGATATTTTCAGGTTTTAATTTCTTTATATGTAATGCAACTCCAAAAAAAAAAAATAAATAAACACATCAACATTTGGGGTGGAGGAATTTGAATCTCTGACCTCATGGTCGAAAATTTAAGTTGAACTCCTTTGGAAAAAAAAAAAAAAAAAACTTTCTTGAAATCTTGCTAAAGAAAAAATGAAATGAGTGCTAATACTAGAGGAACTTAAGTTAAAAATAATCATTTTCAAACGAGTCAATTTAAAAAATAATTAGGAAGTGAGTGATGGGAAAGAATAATTATTAAAATTACTTATATTTAGTATTATTTATAATTGGAAAAATGATTCTTACGTAGAGAGTCAAGAGTACAAAAAGACAAACAAGGACATCGTCAGAAGTTGCAAATATTCCGCAGCCTCATACGGCTGTGATGTTAATGTAATTAATTTCCAACTGAAGTCGCCGCTATAATTGCGTTTTTTGAAAACCATCAGCCGCTCCATGTGGGCCTCCTGGCGGCCCATGATGAATCCAACGCGTGGCCCATTGTTAGCCCAAAACCGTGGCCATATTTTACAATTTCTTTTCTTTTTATTTGAAACTTGGTAACTTTTTCTTTGTTGTTTCTTTGTTATATGATTAAAAAATTGTACATAAAAAATAATTTATATGTTAGGATGTAGCGTGTGAATGTTGACAATTTATAAAAATATAATAAATTTATATTAATCTACTATTTTTTTTTTTAATAATATAGTATGATTACCATTTTCTATAAATCTTTGGTCCAAATTCACACTCTTTTTTTCTTTTTTTATTAGAGTTGGGGAATGAAATCTTTTAGTATCTCTATTTTTATTGAAGCAAATGTTCAAAAACACAACCTTATAACCCCTCTATTTGTATCCAAGCAATATGGACCATATCTACTTTTTTTTTTTTTAATAAAATCATATTAACATCTAAGCATTGTTGAGGATCCCACATCGGAAAGATTGGTGGAGATCTCACAATATATAAGTTTCAAGGGTCACTCCACTCATTGCCAATTGGTTTTGAGATGGAAGCCCATATAATATAATATGGTATCAGAGTCCATTAAACCCAAACGGGTATTCGGTTTTGAGAATTCTTGATCATTAGTACAACTTTATGCTAATCGAGCTAACAATTCTCCCTACATACCCTATCAAAATCACACCAACTTAGAAAAAGAAAATCAAAATCACACCAACTTAGAAAAAGAAAGGTAGAAAATGAGAAAAAAAAAACAACAATATCTCTAGTTATCAAGATTTTAACGGTGGTATGTAGGGAGATCACTACCAATATTCATCCAGGTTTTTTGGTTTATAAAATTACAAGTAATGATTATTTTTTTGAACAAGAAAGTATAGTTTATCTTGGTTGTTGTGGCAGCTGAAATTTCAGGTTTGAGAAGGCCGTCATCATCGCTGGAGGTGATTCACCGGCACGGGCCATGCGCGGCCGGAGCTTCAAAAGCTCCGACGGCGGCCGAGATATTCGTTCACGATCAGGCTCGAGTGGATTTCATCCACTCGAAGTTCTCAGGGGAGTTCAAAGGAATCGATCGTTTACGGCCGTCGAAGGCGACAAAGATTCCGGCGAAGTCCGGCGCGAGCATCGGTTCCGGCAACTACATAGTGAACGTGGCACTGGGAACGCCGAAGAAATACCTGTCGCTGATATTCGACACCGGCAGCGATCTGACGTGGACTCAGTGCGAGCCTTGCGCGAGATATTGCTACAACCAAAAGGACCCTGTTTTCGCCCCTTCCCAATCCACCACTTATTCCAACATCACTTGTTCTTCGCCTCAATGCTCTCAGCTTGAATCTGGCACTGGTAATTTCACTTTCAACCTTCCTCATCAAACTCTCCATCTTTAATTACGCTTAAATCACCAATTTAAACTTTTAAATTTTCCCTCAAATTTTGAATTGTGTCAATTTACTTCTTAAAAATTAAAAGTATTTGACACTTCACTAATTTTATCTTCGTTTAAATATTCCTAACCAATTAGACCTTAAAAAAAATCACAAATCTAATAAACAAGTCCTTTTTCTATTTTTTTTTCTCTAAAACCTTTTATTATCAACACCTATAAGTTTATTTGTTTTATTATCAACATTCTTCATTGTTTTCAAAAACCAAGTATAATTTTGTAAACAAAAAAAAAATTGAAAAACTTGTTTTTGTTTTTGGAATTTGACAAGAAATTCAAATGGATCTTTAACAAAAATGAAAACCATAATAGAGAATTTGAAAAAAACAAGCATAACTCTAGTTTTAAACGGTTGGTATATTTTAGAATTTGAAACTTTCTTGATATGTTAGAAGATTTTAAATACATTATACATGCTAACAAAAGTTTAAGAATTTATTGTATATTTTTAATTTTAGTGACTTATAAATATAGCATATTATTTAGGTGGATAAGTTGAAAATTTATAACCTGTTAGAAAATTTTCAAAAGCTAAAAATACGGGTTAATTAGATATCGAAGATATACCTAAAAAATTTTAAAGTAGAAAAAAAGTCTAAAATTTGATAACCAAATTTGGAAGTAAAGATTTAAACATTTTTCTTATGTTGTGAAAAATGAAAATACAGGGAACCAGCCAGGATGCTCTGCCGCGAAATCGTGCATTTACGGAATTCAATACGGCGATCAATCTTTCTCCGTCGGATATTTCGCCAAAGAAACCCTGACCTTGTCGTCCACCGACGTCATCGAAAATTTCCTCTTCGGTTGCGGCCAAAACAACCGTGGACTCTTCGGCAGCGCCGCCGGTCTCATCGGCCTAGGCCAGGACAAAATCTCCATCGTCAAACAGACCGCTCAAAAGTACGGCCAGATCTTCTCCTACTGCCTCCCTAAATCCTCCAGTTCCACCGGCTACCTAACCTTCGGCGGCGGCGGCGGCACCGGCGGTCTGAAATACACTCCGATCACAAAAGCACAGGGCGTCGCGAACTTCTACGGCGCCGACATCGTCGGCATGAAGGTCGGCGGAACTCAGCTTCCGATTTCGCCGTCCGTCTTCTCGTCCTCCGGCGCGATCATCGATTCCGGCACCGTGATCACGCGGCTGCCGCCGGACGCGTACAGCGCCTTGAAATCGGCGTTTCAGAAAGGCATGGCGAAGTATCCGAAGGCGCCGGAGCTTTCGATTCTCGACACGTGTTACGATCTGAGCAAGTACACCACCGTGGATGTCCCGAAGGTGGCGTTTCTTTTCAAAGGCGGAACGGAACTCGATCTCGACGGCACCGGAATCTTGTACGGAGCGTCGACGACGCAGGTCTGCCTGGCGTTCGCCGGAAATCAGGATCCGAGCTCCGTCGCCATTATTGGAAACGTGCAGCAGAAGACTCTGCAGGTGGTTTACGATGTCGGCGGAGGGAAGATTGGGTTTGGTTATAATGGTTGTTAGAGGGTTATATAGCTATATGAGTAGGGTTGTTGTTGTGGGGCCAATGACGTGGAAAAAGAAAGAAAATTTATTTATAATAATGGGTTAAAAAGTAATGGAAATTGGATTACTCATGAATTTGTGTGAAAAGAAATTAGGAAAAAAAAAAAAAAAGAATGGACTGATTGAAGTTTGCAAATGTATAGGGTTAAAAAGCCTTTTGTTTGTTGCTTCGTATTGTTGTAATTGTAATTTGTAACCTTTCCCAACTGTAATGGTTTGTTTTTTTTAGTGTATAAAATCACAAAATTATAGTGGGTTCCTTGCATAAATGATCGTGGTAAAGTGTAAAATTGGAAGAACAATAATTGGTTGCATATGAGTGTGCAAGTATTTTCGTGAGAACCACTATTAGAATTTTACCAGTTATTAGAGAAAAAAATAAAAAAAAAGTTTCATTTTCTCATTTTCCACATGTTTCTCCGAAAAAACTTTATGGCATTGGGTAGAAAGATATGTACCTACGCATCGACAAAGAAAAAACGTGGAACAAGGTATGAATTTGAAAACTTAGGGTGTGTTTGGTATAACTTTACAAGTGTTTAATTTTGAAAAAAAAAAATCATTTTGAAAAAATTTATAGTGTTTGGCAACCACTAAAAATGACTTATTAGAAAATGAGATTGATAAATAAACCATTTTGAGGAAAACACTTGAAACCAACTTTTTAAAAAATAGTCTTTAGTATACAATAATTTGTGTATAAAAACACCTATGAGTAAATGCAACCAAACATATGAGTGTTTAAATTCTAGACATTTTTATACAAAATGTTTTTTAAAAAATACATTTTTGAAAAACATTTAAATTAGAATGTATTTCAAACGGACCCTTAGTCCAATAGTAAAATTGAAGAAAGTTTTTAATTAATTAACAATTCAATTCATATCAAACTTTTGAATATCCTTATTGATTAATGGTTTTTTTTAGTTGAACAATATGAAAGAGTTGGAAACTTGAATATCTAACTTTTTAGTTGAGAATGTTATTGTTTAACTAGCTAGTCAAGCTATATAAGAGAGTTAATTAATGATTTAAATATAGTCAATTGTATTAATGGGGTCATGAATTTTCACAATAAGCAAAAGTTTCAATTTCTAACTTTTTAAAATTTTGGAAATTGGAAATAAAACTGTGCTCTTTTAACCTTTTTATATAATTTTCTAATCCATCATGAATTGGCTTCCTTCTTAGCTATGCCCTTGTCTTTTTCTTTTTAATTTTTTGATTCACCAATTAATGAACTGACTAAAATGAATCATAATTTAAATCACTTTCATATATTTATGTATAAATCAAACAAAAAGGAAACACCCCTTACAAGCTTCCCATTATAAATTGAGATCCAATGGTACAAGATGGCAGCCTAGAGAAAACAGGGGATTGATGTAGTTATCTCAATTAATTAATATGTTGGTTAATCATTAATACCTATGTTGACAAATTAACAATTTAACATTATCAATTTAGTGAATAATTAAAGATTTAAATGTCAAAGTGAGCATAGTTCAATGATAATTGACATGTACCAAAAAGTCAAAGATTCGAATCTTCCCATCTTATATGTTGTTGATCTTGAAAAAATAAAATAATAATAAATAAATCAAAATAAAAATTAAAAGTATACTGGTGTGTTGTAAATGCAATTAAAGTTTATAGATTTTTACTTTAAATCAATTCAAATTTTAGATCAATCAATTGTTAGGTTGAATAAATCTATTCATTGACCATGATAAATTTATAATCCACTGAATATATAGTTTGTGAATGGTTAGAAGATAATATGAACTTCGACTTTTGTTCCAACGACATCGTCTTTGAATTTTTAAAAGTTTCGTTACTAGTACCTTTGACCTCTTAAAAAGTTTTCAAAACGATAGAATACCTTGGGGGCTATTAGAATATTAACATGTATAGGAAAAAACAGAAAACATGAAAAATCTAGGTGAAACATGTTTACAATTTTTATGGTAAAAAAATGTTTTATTGGTTTAAAAGGGGGATAATGGGCAAAAAGAAAAAAAGTTCTTCAACTTGTCGCCCCTCTAATCCTCCATTCCTTCACTTTCTTGTCAGTTATTGTTCTAAACTTTAATTTATTTGACAAAGATGAAAAAATTATTTCAATGTGGTTGCCTCTTAATAACTGTTGGACCTAGATTTGTAAATCAGTATGCAAACTACAAGATTATTCAATAATGTCCCTAATAACACAAACAAATTTGAAGTATTTTTGTCTTTCTCTCATTTTCCAATTCCTTAACCTCCTGTAATCTTCATCAAACTGATAGATTACACAAATGTCACCATCCACTCTTATCAATTGATCTATTTTATCTTCTCTTTTAAAGTAATAAGATGATTGTTAGTGATATTTCAAATATTTTATGAACAATGACAAGAAAGAGGGAGAAAGTAGAGCTAAAATTGAAAAGCCTTCTATTTTTTTTTAGGTTTAACAACGTTTGGAATAGAAGATTCATACCTGATCGGGTCGATGATATATGCCAATTACTGCTAAGCAATTTTCATTTTAACGAGTAAATAACTATTCTATTTCTATTTATATTATATGTATAGAAAAAAAGAAACTCAAACACTACTAAATGAATTTAATGACATATTATTCATATGCCAGAAAATGAAAACAGAAGGTTTTTTCAATACACATTAGTCTACATAATAAATTTGATGCTTTTATGTTGTCACTTGTCAAAAAAAGAATTGATGCTTTTATTGAAAACCCCTCTAATCTCTAATCCCTTTTTACCATTTTTTTTATAATTAAAAAATAAAATTAAAAAAAAAATGAAGGAAAAAGAAAGAACAACAACAACAACTATTTGCCTCATTCATAGCAAGTCTCAAATGACCTTAATAAAAAGAAAAACAAATAAAATTTATTTCACATAACTTAAAATTGGACTTTCTAGATTAAATTGACAGTCCACTTAGCTATATACAATGTTAACATAAACCAAAACCATCTGAATCCATCAAAATTATCAAGTAGTGAGTATTGATTATGTCACTCAAATTCAGTATTTAATTTAAAATATTAAAAGAAGATTTAGAAAGAAGAAGAAAAAAAAAAAAAAAAAAAACTTCGAAATTTCGAGGATTGGTTGTTTTCTTTTAATTTTTTCTTTTGCCGGCATTCATTTATTACGTTTGAAGAATGGGTTTCATTTAGGTAAATCACAATTCTTTTCTTCAATGGCATCGTCACTCGGCTTCCGCCGTTGATCAACTTTCCCACTCTCTAACCTACGCGGAGGTCCGGCGACCGATTCTACCTCCGCCGCCGCCGCCATCTCAATCTGAGAAACCCTGACGGCGCCGATTAATCTCTCCGGCAACTCATCCTCCGTCACCGATTCAACCAGAAATCCCATGTCGACTGTAACGGAGCTCAAGTAATGCAATGTCAATCGCAGAATCGCAGTTGCCAACGCCGAGCTTCCGATATCCACGTCGATCTCAAAGTAATTCGATCCTCTGTAATAATTGCAGTTTAAGGCCTTTCCGAGCAAACAGGCGCTGTAATTTCCGACGGTTTTCTTCACAATCCACGGTCCTTTTTCGATCCGGTTCACGATCTTAAACCGCTGGTTTCTGAAGGAATCGTCGCCGTAAATGAACCGGTGGAGAAGCGAGCCGGTCGGAATCGGATCTTCGGCGGCGAAATAGAACACGGCGCTGTATTGATCCTTGCCGGGGATTTGAAGATTGACGGCGAAAATGAAGCTCTTCGGCGATTCTCCCTCGGCTTGAGCTCGACGGAGAGATGAAGAAACGCGATTGTCTTCACGCGCCAGAACGTTGTCCAGTTTGGAAGTGGATTTCAGCCAGTCCATGCCGGCGGGGAAAAGCAAGTAATCGCCGGCGGACGATTTTTGCCGTTTCGTGAAGTATTGTTTGGAGCGGATGGAGAAGAGGTCGCCGGGGGGTGAAGCCCAGCCGTTGGTTCCGGTTTGTAGGTCGACCTGGCGTAAGGTTCCGCCGTTGATGGACTCGGAGATCCAATCGTCGGCGTCGGAGGATTTTCGTCGATGCTTGAAATGAATAGGAAGCATTTTGTTTCATCAGAAATCGCTCCAATGGAGTTTGTTGCGAGGTTGGAGAAAGGAAAAGGAAGCCTTGGCTTCAAGCAAAATGCGGATTCTGCTTTTCTTTTAAGATCTTGGCTTTTATCACCGATTTTGCTTTTTTTTTTTTTTTTTTCCTTTTCTTTTCTTTTTCCTTTTTCTGAGGGAAATTTTACCTCAGGAAATGAAAGTAGGTTAGACTTTTTTGGAGCTGTAATCTTGAGTATTCATGGGAAATTAAATGTGATTTTAAAAACCTCTTTGCTATTTTACATACTAGTCCTTTTAAAAACAAGGACTCCATGGCCCAATGGATAAGGCGCTGGTCTACGGAACCAGAGATTCTGGGTTCGATCCCCAGTGGAGTCGTTAATTAAGTTTTTTTTTCATATCAACATTTGGAATGGGGGATTCGAACCTCTGACCTATAGTCGAGAGTACATGTCAATTACCGAAACTCGCTTTACTTTTAAGTTATATATAAACCATTGTTCGATCATACGTGCTTCCATTTAAATTTCATATTTAGATTTGCCATAAATCTTGCTTCCAAACTAAGCTTCTATTTAATTATTACTTGTATCCCCCATTAAATTTCATATTTATTTCTGCCATAAATCTTGCTTCCAAACTAACGTAAGTGCGATATGGTATTGTTTACCATCAATATCTCATATTGAAATATCACATTGAGAATTAAGAGTTGAATCAAAATATCCTTTCAAAAAAAAAAAGTTGAATCAAAATAAATTAATAATAAAAATTTAAACATCAAAGCTAAAATTTTATAAAAACACCAAAAAGAAAAATCAGGATGAGTTAAATCTAAGAAAATGAAATCTAAAATAAACCATAGATCAGTTAAATCTATAATTGATACGCAATTCCAAGGTAATTGTACTAAAAAAATTCAAAGGTAATTCTTATATTAGTAACTTTATCATTCAAAACAAACTTAAATACGCAAAATATAGAAGTTGTCCTCTCCTAACTTCTTTACATAATTCGTTACATTATTAATGTATTTTTCCCATGCAAAAGTGCCGGAGTTTGCGTAGGTTCTTGGTGCACAAATCAAAATTGACAAAAATTAAGGCCTATTTAATAACCATTTAGGGCCGTTTGATAATCATTTCGTTTTCTGTTTTTGTTTTTCATTTTATAAAAATAGAGGTGTTTGATAACCATTTTTGTTTTTTGTTTTTTTTTTTTAAAAACGTTTTTGAAATTATAAGTAAATTTCAAAAACAAAAAAAAATAGTTTTTAAAAACAGATTTCTGTTTTTCAAAAACTCATTTTTCTTTTAATGCTTACTTTTCTTCTCTTTTACCTATCTTTCTCCAACAAATTCCTTTTTCTATTTTTTTTTCTCTAAAACCTTTTTTACTCTATAAAATTTATTTTTCTCTCTCAAAACTTTTTTTTTCTGTAGCTATTTCTAAAAACTTATCAATAATTTTTCTCTCCTTAATTAACATGTTCTAATTTTTCTTTTGAAAAAGAAAATCACCAAAATTTTCTATCACTACAACTTTTCTTTATTTTTCTCATTTTTCGTTATTTCTTTAGCATATTTTACTCTTAACCTCATTTATAATCTCTCTAAATTTTCTTTTTTTATTTAATTTTTTAATATAAATTTTATCGCTTTTACTCTTGTTTTCTACTTTTCCTCTAACTAATATATTTTCTCGAGTCTAATAACTAATATTCTTTCTCTAAATATTTTCTTTCATCTCTCTAAATTTTTTATGTTCTTTCCTCGTCTTTCCAAAAAAAAAAAAATATATCTTGAAAACATTTATATTTGTGTCTCTAAATTTTTGTTTCAACGTCTCTACACATTTTTCTCTCTCTAAAACATCTTTTCATCTTTCTAATTTTTAAAAAACTGAAAACCAAAAACAGTTATCAAACAAGGTTGGTTTTCTATTTTTTAAAAACAGAAAACAAAAAACAGTTATCAAACATATATGGTTTTTGTTTTTAAAAAACAGAAAACCAAAAACCAAAAACCAAAAACAGAAAAACCAAAAACCAAAAACTGAAATAGTTATCAAACGGGGCCTAAGTTTTTGGTTTTTGGTTTTTGAAAATTAGGCTTGTTTTCTTTAAATTTACTCACCATGGATTTCATTTTTGTTAAAGACACACTTGAATTCCTAACCAAATTCTAAAAACAAAAACAAGTTTTTGAAAGCATGGGAAGAAGGTAGGTGAAAAGCCAAAGAAACTTAGACTTGGAAGTGGTGTTTATAAGCTTAAAAACCAAAAACAAAAAACAAAAAACCAAATGGTTATCAAACGGGCCGACCAAAATACAATAAAATTCAGGGAGTCGGGGATGAAAACCTTATTAAAAGTATTTAAAAAAAAAAAAAAAACAGATTTGAAGCTAAGAAAATGTCCATCCAAAGGCAATTCTTGTTAAATCGACCATCTTTCGTTTAAATATATAACTGATATGCAATTCATCCAAAGGCAATTCTTATGTTAATTAGAATGAATCTATTGACATTGAACAACTTAAAATCATTAGACTCGTAGATCAATATTTTCATCGTTTGTTGTTTAAATCATTAACCTCGTAACTCTTTTCAAAAAAATAAAAATAAAAAAATAATTATTTATTACAAATATTAGGAAAGGATAGATGCCCAATAGAACTTGAACCATATGTCACCATCTATGTTATCCATGTGCCTTGTAAAGATTGATGCTTAGTGTCCACTTTGAGCCACATTTTACTTGCCAAATTGCCTATAAATAGTGACTTATGGTAGAGCTAAAGATATAATTCCATTGGTAAAAAAAATTTCTCATCCATATTTCTCCACTTTGCTATCTTGCTATTTTAATTTAATTTCATGTTTTTAAATTTCATGCTTTTATTTATTTTATTTATATTATAATTATATTATATTATAATTATTATATTATATTTTATCCATTTCTGTGTTACCGTTGTGCTGCCCAACTTTACAACATCATTAACCTTGTAACAATACTTAATATTTTCTTTTTTTAAAAAAAAAATCAATATTCAATATTTTAAATCAATGGGGGAAAAAGTCAATCTAAATATATAAAAATCATTCAAAAGGTTGCTAAGTCAAGACTGGGTTCGGGACCTATCCCTAAAAAAGAAAGGAAAAGAAATTCCTCCCACCTCCAATCTTGATTCTCGACTTTGTTTCTAACCCCAAAGAGAAAATGAAAAGAAAAAAAAGTCTAAAAATACGTCATTGTCTTCTCTACCTTTTATGGTAGAAGCAATCAACTCAGTGAGAACTCATGGTGACATTCCAAAGAGTTGGCAAGTTACCAATCTAAACAATTGCTCACTTGCAACTAAGAGATCAAAAGTTTTGAAATATGTTGAACCAAATCAGATCAGATCGACCCTAGAAATCCTTGAAAATATAATCCTAAAACACTCATTTGGATCAACATTAGATAAGAAATTTTTCTGTTTCATTGGAAGAACCAGAAGGGATCTTTGGGCTGTTGGAAAAAGAATATAACCAGAAGTCTTGGAATTACATTTGACTACTCATTTTTCAATAAAATACAAAAGACCACTTACTTTTAATGCTTGGTAAAGAATGAACAAAAGAACACATGTTCAATACAATACAATACCCAAAAAAAAAGGTTTCATATGCCTAAAAAATTCAAGGTTCAATCACATTCACATCCAACCCTTCCCCCCAAAGTTCAGCAGTTTTAGAATTTTCACAGTTCATTTTCAACATTTAAGACCTTCTATAGCAAAATCAAGAGAATTAACTCATATACTATCTAGTCAAACTAATTCCCTATTTGACACAACCAAACAGAACCTAATATTTTAAATCCACTGATCAGCTAAGGTAACACAAATTATAAAAATAATAACGTAGAACTATGAATCTTAAGGTTTTAAAATATACAATTAATTTCTAGGTTAAGTATATTGCTAAAGAGTCTATGTTGCAAAATGGTTTTTGTCCATATAATACAGAAGGATTTCTCATCATGCTCAACATATGCTAAGCAAAAACCTGCTGCATTTTTTTAATTAAAATAATAGATTAAACCATTGCTCGATCATAAGATCAACCACATAGTTCCATATCATAGAGCAACCCATTATAGGCAGCAATGCTGAAAATACAGGCCAATTCTATATGGATCATCAACATATTAAAAACAACCTTCTTCCTGATATATGACTCTAAGACTAGCTTAACCAATTCGAGGTGTAAGATCATGGAAATTAAGAATTGATCATAACAAGATATCTAAAAAAAATTGCAAAGAAGCTATCTCGGGTACGCTACTGAAAGAAAGCTAGTATATAGAATATCCAAGCCATAGCACATGGACTGGTATTCATTTTCTTACGCAGAATGCATCTTGTAGAAACTCAAAAAGAGCCAAGGACTTACCATACATTGTCGTTACAACTCTTAATAGATATTTCAAAGTGCTTCAATTGAATTGTTTTCAATATTTCACTTCTTCTCAGATTTACTGGTTCTTATACGCATTGTGCTACTAGCCTACTATACAGTCCATATCTGACATTTCTGGGCAGTGAAACCAACATAGCATTAATCTTTTCTACAGTTGAATATACCAATATATTGTACATGCTAATATATCGAACATAACAGTGATACAGAAAGAGGAATAGATCATTGGTTATTTACTAGTTTCGAGCTAGAACTACGATAAGCAGGCCGATAGAAGAGGGCATATCATATATCTTTCAAAAAATTAAATCTAAGAGCACGGTAACAACCTTGTGCTTCTTGGATATGAATAAACGGTTACCCAATTGAAATACATTATTCCACAAGAAGAGAATAGGCAATGCTACATGAGCGTGTGAGAATGTAAAATGTGGGTCAATAGACTCTTATCAAACTATCCAGCCTCAATTTTATAATTCCCTTGATATTGAATAGTTAAGTACTAACGAGTGAAGAGTGCAGTCTAGCCAGTTCATTGAATACCGCGATATTTATTGACGATTAATAGTTTCTAAGTTGCTACTGAAGATGTACACTATGTTCACTAATAATTTACTGTGAACCCTTGACAACTGGATATTGAAGAAACGGCTTAATATCTCTAGAAAACACGGCGCAGAGTTAGAGAACCAGCTATAAGGAGACTGATCAACTAGATCAAAGGCAGAACCCTTAAACCAACCTAATTCGATCGACATTAAAGAAAGCATCTGTTATGTATCATTCTCAACTGTTAGGTACAGTAACCAGTAATAGAAATGGTACCAGGCACGTTTTTGTTAGCATTGCAGCTATGAGCTTCGAAAACATTCAACAAATTAGGGTTCCACTAACCTTCTAATCTTCCGGTAAGTAGATCAAACTGTTCTTCAATGTGCTTTCCTCCTTTGAGGCCGGTTGTCCGTCGCTAATCTGTAAATCCAGTAGACCTGAAACAAAATTACGAGATCAAATGATGAATTTCTCACTTGAAGCGACTGTCTACTAGAATGAAGAAAGTAGAGGTTGGAGTTGAGACTGAAGTACCAAAGCAAGAACATGAGCAGCAATTAGAATAGTAACGATAAAAGGCACGATATCGAGAATCCATGGCCTTGAATCATCCTGTTGCTGATTCGCCATTGCAAATAGAGATCGATCGCGACTATGATATCCCCTGGCTTGCAAACGAAAATTTCATATTCACTTGATGTATCTAGCTCGGAAGAAAAAGTAAAGCTGAGTGAGAAATGAAACTTGGAGCAATAATGAACAAACCGTGGTGAAGAAGATGTAAGGTAATGGATCGTCGTTAATGGAGTCCGATCGGCCCGAGAAAGAACTCTGTATGAGGAGAATCCACGGCCGAAGAAGCTCCATTGAAATCCTGGACCTTCCCCTCAGATCCAAATCCTTCTGGGCTCTCTCGTGTGGCCCAACTAAAAAGTAAAATTGGCCTTGTTTCAACCTATTTATCGAAAATATTAAAATAAAATATTTTAAATTAGCGAATCATTTTTCTATGTCAAAGAACACTCTTCATCTCTCGACTCTAGATTGTAACAATTTCATCTCTATACTTTCTATTTTATAATAAATTTTGTTATAGGTAATTTTGAATCACTCCGATATACAAGGAATTGATGAGGATAGTGCAATACCAGTCCATGGAGACAACCAGGAAACGAAACCTAGAGGAAGAACAGGCCAAAGGATCATGCTTTTGGCCCAACCCCCATGCTCGACCTCGGCCTTGGGTCGAGGCCGAGGCCCAGGTCGGCGCCCGAGCTCTTCCGCCCCCGTTTGGTCCCCGATGCTTCTAGACGTCCCGTTCCCACTTGGTTCAGCCCTGGATCGCCTTCGAATGCCTAGAAACCCTTGAGCATGAACAAGTATTTAAATCCTTCTTCAGTCTTCTTCATCACTGAAGAAGGGGATCTCGAACTCTATTCTCTATTCTCTCCTCTTGCTTTCTTGCTTTCCTCCTTCCGCTTTCTAACTTAAGCATCAGAGGCGGTGTGGCAAGCACCACACCGGTGTGCATGTTTTTATGTCTTGCAGGCCACGTCTTCCCTCCTCTCAAACAAATTTACCGTTGGTGGCACGTGAAAGTCAAGTGAGTTCTCCCTATCCAGATTTTGCCATCAACAAATTTAGTTCATATAATTTAATATTTGTATGATAATATTTCATGAAATTTATATATAGAGAACTGATTCAAAACCAAATATGCTTAATATCAATAGAATTTCCCTGACTAGGAGTTGAATTGTTAAGTATGTGCACTAAATTATTATCCAATATCTAATAGAGTTCGATGACAAAATTGCTACAAATTTTAAAGTACAACGACTAAAATGTTTTTTGTTTTTTAAGTTCGTTGTTATATACTAAGTTCAAGAACTAAATTGGTATTTTCATGAAAGTGGACCGAAAGTGTTTTTTAACACCATTTCTGATTTGAGTTTAATGAACTTTTTTATTTAATTTCTATAATTTATTTAACCATTGCAAATAAGTAGACACCATATATTAAATTTTTGCATAAACTTCAATACCCCCTTGCCCGATCCATGAAATCTCTTCCCACTACTTTTTATTTTAGTATTTGTACAGATTTTCAAACTCATTTATTCATCTACAACAATGTATGAACATGTCTTATGATTTCAAATTAATATGAAAGATGTTTTATTTTGACTTTCTCCGGCCCTTGTGGTAGAAATGCATGACACTAAATACACATGTTTAATTTAAAATAAGATTATTTCAACATGTGTGTGCACATTATTCTACTATGTTATTAATAAGTGTGTAGTAGTCTAACTCTCACATATATAGGCTCAATATATTTAATAAATAGATATGAATAGGAATTCAACATACTCTACTGTCATCGAAAATAACTAAAGATCGATATCTTAACTACTAAGTTATATCCATACATTGACATGTCAATCTGAATCTAATTTAATCGGTTAAGACATCAAAACCTCGATCAAAAGGTCAAAAGTTTAATTAATCTTACTTTTATACGTTGACGTTTAACATTTAAAAAAATATATTTTTTTTTGTTAGGCACAAAAAATATGCAAGAACATGAAATCTAACCATTAAAGTTAATAATAACTGTCTTGTATAGTTAATTGAACTCATATCAACGATAATAACTATTTGCAAATTTAAGAATTTGCTAGGAACTACAAATTCAACCATTTAAAAACTACCGTACTTGCAAAAATAAATATATAATTAAGTGAGAGAAATTATTTAAAAAGTTCATTATTGAAATATACTTGGAATCAATTATGATGTAGACATCAAATTTTATTTTTCCTAGTCGTTAATTCTCACTGTTGTCTCTAAATGATACCTATTTTAGTTTATAATTTTTATGTTTGTTTCATTGCAGTCCTTACATTTTAATAATAAAAAAAGTTAGGATATATGAGTTTTTTTTTTTTTTTTTTTTTTAAAAAAAAAGAAAATAACTATTTTGATTTTTTTTAGAATAACTATTTTGATCATTACTATTATAGGTAATTTTGGACCACCACGACGTACAAGGAACTGACGAGGACAACCGGGCGGAGGCAGGACCAGAGATCGACTCAGAGGAAGACTAGACCAAATGGGTCGGGTCAATTGGGCCCGACCCACATGGTCGGCCTCGTAGCTCATTAGCCTCCTATCAGTCCCTACTGCCTCCGTCTGTCCCGGTTTTGCCTGGTTTGACTTAAAACGCCTCTGAATCCCTAAAAAACCTAGGAGGAGCAGCATGTATTTATACCCCTCTTCGCTACTGAAGAAGGGGACCCGAATTCTCTACTCTTTTCACTTACTCTCTAGCCCTCCTACTTCTGTTTTCTGACTTAGCATCGGAGTCGGTGTGGCTAGCATCACACCAGTGTGCAGGTTTTTCATCTTGCAGGCCACGTCTTCCCCCCTCATCTACAAATTTACCATTGGTGGCACGTGAAGGTCATGTGAGTACCCTCTGATCAAATCGACCAAAAACAATTACTACGTTTTATTTTGTATCGTTAATTATCAAACAAAGTAAACAATATTGTGGCTTTTAATATATGTACTAGTGTATTAATGTGGAGACTTGTTAAATTTGCATGTGTTCGATTAAAGAGGCATGGTGTAGATAAGCATTAGTTAGTAGAATACAAACACTAATCAATTTTTTTTTTCTTATTTCATCAACTAAAATTTATATTTTACCAATGGACATAATTTAAACTATTTAAAACATATACCTCAAATCAATAAATGAAAAGTTTGAATCCTTACGTATGTTGAACTAAAAAACAACCCTAAATTTTATACTTTAAAATTCAACTGTTAAAATAATTATCTTTCTAAAGGAAAAAAAAAATGTAAAATGTAAGGGGCTGTTTGGCCCATGGTTTCGGAATCAGAACCCTGGGAATCAGAACCCTGGGGGGTTTGTTCTGGCGTATTTGAAAGTCTGGGAATCAGAAAACAGTGTTTGGGGTGTTGTGTTCTGAACCCTGGGAATTAGAAAACAGTGTTTGGAGGGCTGGGTTCTGAACCCTGGGTTTGGACAGTTTTTATTTTTATTTTTATTTTTTGCTTTTATATATTTTTTTTCTTTTTTGGTGAATGTTTTATTAATTGTAAAGCCCCTTGTGTAACATAGATTAATTTTTAAGAGAATTTTGAATTAAGCATTTAATTTATGATATATACGAAGAATAAGAAAATTGTTTCTAATAATCAAAATATTGATTATCATTGACAAATTGAAAAACATAACATGAAATTCTTATGCCCCATTTGAAAATTTAAAAGTTTGAAAACAAAAAAAAATAGTTTTCAAAAAATAGTTTTTTTTTTTTTGGAATTTGTTTAGGAATTCAAATGTGTCTTTAACAAAGATGAAAATCATCCTAAGAAAATTGAGAGAAAACAAACATGTTTTTCAAAAATAAAAAATCAAAAGCCAAATTATTAAATGGGGTTTAAGTTTGGTCATTTTTTCCATGGATCCACATGAAAAATTTAAATTCAAAACAATAGTTCATTAATGTTAAATTATATTTATTGAGACAAAAAAAAAAAAAAAAACCATGGTTCATGAGAAAATAAAAATTTGGAACATATAATCACATAATAAATAAAATAGAATCTATAGGCTACTTTAAAATGACTAAATTAAATATTAAATTATGTATATTTATATTATTTAAATATAAATAAGTTCAAAATAAATATCATATGTCAAAATAAACTTAGCTTAGCAATAATTGATATATGTCCTCGATCAAAAAGTTAGAGATTCTAATATTCCCACATCGAAATGTTGTTGAACTAAAAAAAATTGTACATATAATTTTTTTTTTATTTTTTTTTTTTGAGATTACATATAAATTTGTTTTTTTGTTTTTGTGTATGTAATTTAAAATTAAATACTTTATTTACTATAGCGGATTTAAAATTAAATATTATTCATTTTATTTTAATAAATTCAAAATAACATACTATTTATTTTTGTCATTCGGAATATTGTTAATTTGAAAATAAATACATATTTTTTTAATACGTTAACTCAAAATTATATTTTATTTTAAAAATATTTATATGGGTAAGTTGGCTAAAATACATTTTCTTATGTTAAAATTATAAAATTATATATATTAAAATATTGTTAATTTAATATAGAGAAATGAAAAGAATTATGAGAAAAATGGAAAGAGAAATGATGGGACCCACCAAATTTATGACAAAAATGGATAAAGTAATAGTGGGTCCCACCAACTTTATGGAAGAAAGAGAAATCATAGGTTTGGAGTGGTTTTGAGGTGGGTTTGGAGAAAAAAACCATGGGGTTGGGTTTGGAACCCATGGTATTGTGATTACAATGGGGCAAACATGGTTTTGGGTTTGGAACACAAAACCACCCAAACCCAAAACCATGGGCCAAACACCCCCTAAAAGTCTACGAATTAAAACAAAATATATATAAAAAAAAAATAAACAAAACAATTTAAACTTCGGTTTTGAATGTTTATTTTGTCACCAATGACCTAAAAGTCCATGAGAGTTTATCAAATACTGGATAAAAGAGAGTACATTCAAAATATTTAACTAGTTACTTTGACAACTAATGGTAATAGTCGTGGATATGAATCCTCTAATTCTATATTGTTAAATTTAAAAAACAAGTAATCATAGATTTGAATCCTCCAACTCCATATAAAAAACAAATTAATGGAATGGTCTAAGAGTGTAAGGTGTTTTTTTTTTTCAACCTCCGATCTCTTAGTCGATGATTTAAACTTTATATCAATTGAACTATATTTTTATTGACAACAATATTAAGTGGTTGTTCTCTAAGGGGCTGTTTGGGGCGCTGAATTGGTTATAATATCTGGTGGTTATAATAATCTGGCAATTATAATAATCTGGGGGTTATAATAATCTGTGTTTGGGGTGCAGATTATTATAGTCTGGGATAAAATAATCTGTGTTTGGGGTGCAGATTATTTTAATATGGGATAAAATAATCTGTGTTTGGAGTGTTGATCTGTTTTAACATGAGGTTCTGAATCAAATGTTCAAACTGACTGTTTTCTTTTTCTAGTTTTTTTTAATGATATACAACACTTTGATTTGATTTAGGGTTATGTTTTTTTTTTTTTTTTTTTTTTTGTAACAAAGCAAAAAAGTTTAGGTTTTGGTATAGAAAAATCATATTAGTTAACTTTTAGTATTGCCAAAATAAAAATGGTAAATGTTTAGTTCAAAAATCATATTAGTTTTTTTTTTTAATCAATAAAATCATTTGAAATAAACTTGAGTGTGGTAAATATAATTTCGTTTGAATTTTTTTTTTTAAGTTGATTAACCTTCGATGTTGTCAACGACTTTTCCGGCAACCTTTGATGTTTTTTTTCTTTATTTTTTTTTTATATTTTTCAAAATGAAATTGAGAAGAAATATGGAAAAAAAAAATTGGTGGCCGAAAAAGTCATCGGCGATCGCCGGAAAAGTCGTCGGTGGTCGCCGGAAAAGTCGTCGGCGATCGTCGGAAAATTCGTCGGAAACTTCGCCGGCTGACGGCGGCCGGTGGTCGTCGGAAAAGTCAAGGAGTCGCATGGAATAAGTGAGGAGATAGTTACTGTAGTGGGTTGAATAATGGTTACTGTAGAAAATGGATAAAATAACCGGGGGTTAAAATAACCCACCTCACCAATTATTTTTGTTGGTGCCCCAAACATTGAATAGGTTATAATAAGGGGGGTTATTATAACCTATTCAGTGCCCCAAACACCCCCTAAAATTAGTTAAATTTTATGAAAGCTAACAAATATATCAATATAATTTAATAGGTGTAGGTGTACCACTACCAACCATTAAGCTTCCCATCCGTAGTCGGTTGATCAGTAGAAGAAGTGGTCACGTGCCACGTGGGCCGGTTTGGGTATTTCGAAATTACGAGATCCTTTCCTGGTTGGTTGACACGTTGACTTGGACGTCGTTTCCGTGGGCGACGAGTTATGATATCAAGTCAATTTACCAACGTGCCCCCCAACGAAACAGCCGGACTGAAAAATAAAATATCAAAACGAAAGGACCCTATAGGCTATAGCAAAGCCATTTGGCAGGAAATTATTAAAATAATAGTAATAATAATAATAATATGAAGTCTTCGTTTTGTATTTATTACAAAGAAAATTCAAATACGAGCCGGTAGTCGGTAAAACCGGACTGAGAATCAGCGGTTTTTTGACTGGAGCTAGTGGAGCTGGCGGACATGACATTACCAACGCCTAACCAATTGAGCTTTTTAGATGATTATATCATATTATTAGTTTGATAAAATTACGCCACGACTTTGATGTAAAGTGAGTAAAGTAAACAAATCCATAACAACATTATATGGGATATTACAAATTATACACATGGATGCTTGAAAGTATTACATAACATAAAGTTTCATCTCAAAATCGATAATGAGATAAGTAACCATATACATCTTGTAAATTGTGAGATCTTCATTCATCTCCACAATGTGGTCATTTGACTGAATATTCTTTGGATTTTAATAGGTTGGATTAAATAATGTTATAGGCCATTTTGGACCACCCGATGTACGAGGAGCTGACGAGGACAATCGGAGAGAAATCGGGCTGGAAACCGGGCCAAGGAGGCGGAGCTGGTAAGCGGGACGGGCCAAGGCCGAAGGGGTCGGGTTTTTGACCCGACCCCATGCTCGGCCTCGGCCATGGGCCGAGCTCGTTTGGTCCCGTCTGGTCCCCACCGCCTCTGGATGCCCTGGTTTCGCCTGGTTTGACCTAAAACGCCTCCGAAACCCTAAAAAGGCTAGGAGGATGAACATGTATTTATATCCCTCTTCGCCACTGAAGAGGGGATCCCGAATTCTATCCCTAAACTCTACTATCAATTTTCTCTTTTCTGCTCTTGCTCTTACTTTTCCACGCCCCTCCGTTCTGCTTTCTGACTTAAGCATCGGAGCCGGTGTGGCGAGCACCACACCGGTGTGCAGGTTTTCTGTCTTGCAGGCCACGTCTTCCCCCCTCAACTACAAATTTACCGTTGGTGGCACGTGAAGGTCAGGTGAGTTCCTCTGGCCAAAATCGACCATCAACAAATAACATGCGATTTCATCTCAAAACCGTTGAGAATCTCACATTGAAAATATTAGTGGAGACCTCACAATTTATAAGCTACAAGGGTGACCTCACTCATTGCTCATTGGTTTTGAGATGAAACCTCGTGTAATCTAATATGGTAGTGGAGACCTCACAGTTTATAAGCTACAAGGATCACCCCACTTAGTTTTGAGATGGAACCAATTCTTTGTTTTCAAATTTATGTTTTTTATATCACCAGCCTATTAGAGGTTGTTTAGACTGTTAATATTTTGTTATATAAGGTAGTTAGTTTGTTAATACCTGATTTGTTATTCCATGTAATATAAATACTTTATCCCTGGATATGATAAAGTATGCAAGAATTCCACTTGTAATATGGTATCAGAGAAAAATTTCTCTCCCTCATTTCAAGAAATTTTTTGCCTACCCTGACTGCCACGTCTTCTTCTTCTTCCTCCTCTGTTCATGCCATCTCCTCTGTCATCGATTCTTCTAGCCCATATTTTTTCCATCATTCGGATACATCCAATCTCGTCCTTGTCTCAGACTTACTCACAGATGATAACTATGTTACATGGAGTCATTCTATGATTTTGGCTCTCTCAATTTGAAACAAGCTAGGGTTCGTTGATCGTACCTTACCCAAGCCTGTTGGTGAACTTCTTCCTCTTTGGATCCGCAATAACAATGTAGTTATTGCCTGGATTTTGAATTATGTTTCCATAAACATATCCTCAAGCATCATCTTCTCTGATTCGGCTCAGAAGATCTGGCTTGACCTTAAGGAACGATTCCAACGAAAGAACGGTCCTCGGATATTTGAATTGAAACGGAAACTCGCTACCATGACTCAAGACCAGCTTTCAGTCACAAGTTACTTCTCGTAGCTGAAAGGAATTTGGGATGAGTATATCTCCTATCGCCCTGGTTGTTCTTGTGGACGGTGTAATTGTGTCGGACATACGACAATTCAAGAATTTCTTCAGTTCGAGTACCTGATGATTTTTCTTATGGGTTTGAACGAATATTTTGGCCCTATTCGTTCTCAAATCCTTCTCATGGCCCTATTTCTTCCGTTCTTTGGTTTTCAAATTTATGTTTTTTATATCACCAACCAAATACACCATAAATTATTCTCGAGTTCATTTGACTTTATCTTCCGTTACACCTAATTAAGTAATACTAATGAATATATCTTGATGATTCTTTAGACTACACAATTTACTTTTCAAAAAAAAAAAAAAAAGACTACACGATTTAAAGTTAGTATATACTTTTTCTTTAAGGAAGAGTTAGTCTAGAGTTCGAAAAACACGATACTTGGTACATGTATCGAATTTGACCATTTGAATACGACAATATAATTTTTCCTCCGAAATTCGAGGAAGAGAGAGTATTTTCGTTTGGAATGGAATTTGCATACAAATTATTTTGTTCAAAGTCAACTAAAATTCCTTTGCCTATAAAAAATAATAACAATAATCAAATTTTTAAAAAAAAAAAAAAAAAAAAAAAATCCTTTGTACGCACCGAGTGTTATTTCACAAATTAAATTGCAAGTGAGAAAACAAAGATTATCGATTGAGGCCAAGAAAGACTCCTCCCTTTGACGGCATGGAAAAATCAAGGGAAAGAAACGTTAGATAGAAATAGACTTTTCTATAGCTTATCCACTAGACAAAGCACACGTGTCAATCAACACTTGATTTATTGATTATACAACTTTTGATACAAACCATATGTTAAAAAATATTAATTTTAAATTACATTTAATGAATTATCAACTTGGATAAGTTGTAAAATCAGTGTACTTGATTATATATATATATATATATATATGTATATGTATATATGTATATGTATTCTTATACTTTGTGACTAGATATGAGTATTCAATTGAGTGGATGAGACTATTTGTGTAAAGGGTGGTTTTTGCTATTTTTGGATGATTTTTTGGATTTGTGTTTGTTGTATTGGAATATATTGCAATGGTTGGATTTAATTTAGATAGCTTTATGTATCCTTAAAATTTAGTAATACATTTATATGCATAATCTGAATTAGAGTGTTTAATTGTTTGAATTTTGTGTGCTTGTTAATTGATTTGTGAGTAACTTTCTAATTTAGTTTTAGAAAATGTATTGGTTTTACTATTGAAGTGTACAACTCTATTTGATTAAAGGTTGAATTATAAAAACGTCATTGAACTATGTGGTTGGTTTCAATTATACCCTTGAACTTTAAAAAATTTTATTTTAGTTATTGAAGTTTGAAGTTTGTTTCAAAACAACTTTTGAAGGGTTTTTTTATTTTTTGGTTAAATTCATTGACGGCAAAACAACGTGTTTGTATATATATTGTTGCTTATGTGAATAGGTTTGAACACGTATGTGGAAAAAACAATACAAACACATACAAATACGTCGTTTTTCGGAAAAAAAAAAAAAAAAAAAAAAAGTCTTCAAGGATCTTTTTGCAACAAACTTCAATGACTAAAATGAAATTTTTGAAAGTTCATTGGTATAATTGAAACCAACCCCATAATTTAAGGATATTTTTATAATTTAACCTTAATTTAAATTAAAAACATGTCATTCATGTTAATTCAATCAATTTTAACTTCGAACTTTCAACTCCATTAAAATTGAATTCAACAACCGAACTTTAACCTGAGGCAAAATTAACACCACGTCAATATTAAATTAGCAACCATAAAAATACATAACATTTACTATAAAATCAAATCAAAGTAGGTTGGAAAAAAAAAAGAAGAAGAAGAAGGAGAAGAAGGGTGTGTTTGGTTTACCTTTTCAAGTGTTTAATTTTGAAAATAATTCATTTTTAAAAAATTTATAGTGTTTGGAAACCACTAAAAATGACTTATTAGAAAATTAAATTGATAAATAAACCATTTTGAGAGAAACATTTGAAACCAACTTTTAAAAAAAAATCTTCTTTAACTAAACAATAACTTGTGTATAAAAACATTTGTGAGTAAATGCAACCAAATATATGAGTGTTTAAATTTTAAACAATTTTTATACAAAATGTTTTTTTAAAAATGCATTCTTGAAAAACATTTAAATTAAAAGGTATTCAACCCGAAAAAAGAATTAAGTCAAACTCAGCATTATAAAATGATTAAACATAACTGTTTCAAAAAAAAATGATTAAACATAACTAAAAAGGCATCTACCGCAGTTAAAACAGAAAATAAAATCACTTCCCACAAAAATGCTCCTAACTCGTAATATATTTTTTAAAAAAATTGAAGATTCAGTCAAGCTAAGATGTTAATTTCAAATTTTCATCAAATTCAGATTTTAGATTGATGAAAAATTTAGAGTTTAAAAATTAAAGTCAGCTAATATGGTCAAACCAATATTTAATATTTTTTTAAAGAAACATATTTATTAAAAAAGGGTAATTTTGTTGAATATGATAAAGCTAACCCGGGAAATGTGCATTTAACTTCAGCTATAGAGACGTGTGCTTGGAGTGTAAGAATGCTCGAGCGGTCCCGATGGTTTCATGCTTGCTTCCAAGTAATCACTTGCAATTCAATTAAGCAATCTAATCACAATTAATGAAAGCTAACAAAGTTTATTAATTTGATTAATAATTCCCTTTTGTTATCGCCTCTTGACTTAATTACTGCAATAGTCAGATCTTTGTCCATCATTTCATTAGTATCGTGAGAGATGTGGAAAATTAATGAGAAACTGTTTAGCCATCACAATACGTATCATTTGTGTAACTATTAAATGTTTTACAGAATTATAAACATGTTGTGTGGAAATATTTTTTTTTGTTAATTAAATAATATGATAAAATAACACACAACATAGTTCAACTGACATAAAACATATATTATTGATCATGAGATCAGATGTTCAAATCTTCCGCCTCACATTGTAAAAATATAACACACATCTTTAAATGTATACGAACTTTCTTTTTTTAATCATTTTATACTCCTACCAAACAATATATTTTTACAAATTTGAATATATACCATGTCAAATTAATAAAAAGGCATAAATTCAAATCATACGTTTTATAACGTGTGATGGAGAACAACTCAATCATATTTTCTTACAAAATAATTACTATCTCCGTCGAGATGTCAATTGACTAGAGACTAATAAAAAAAATTGATATATCGTGTGTTAAAGACCGAAATAAGTGGATAAGTCAGAGTTCGAAATAAAACAAATTTGCAAGGCTAATAATTTGATTTAGATGTCCATATTACCTCAAAAAAGTGAAGGCATTTTTTTTTAGAAGAAAAGTCAAGGCATTTATATTACATCAGTAACCTAAAATAAATATGTATTTTAAAATATAATACAAAGTTCAAACAAAATAGTAGAATTCCATCAATCCTAAAGTCCTTTTTTTTTTTTTTGAGAATAATCCATCAAACCGAAAGTCCATGTATAAATAACACAATAAAAAATGTCACAATGGTTATATTTTGTCAAATGAAAATTACGCAACAAATTTAGAAATCTAGTGAAAAAGTATCTTAACAATAATATCAACTTATTAAAAAAAACAATAATATCTAATTTTTTCTTGTCTATATTATAATCAATTCCTCTTCTAAAATAAAAGAAAACTCCCATTCAAATAAAAGAAAACACATGTTAGTATAAATTTAATATCATATTTTTGGAAGATATTGCCATTTACCACGGAAGATAAATTCAAAAAAGAAAAGAAAAAAAAAGATAGACAGATTTACGGGCGCACGGAAGTAAAAGGAAAAGAATAAATTAAACATTTCTAAAAAAATAATAATAAATAAATAAATAAAATTGTAAAAGAGAAGAGAAATTTAGGGATGTAGTTGAGGCTCACAAAAAGAATGGTGTACCGTTATTGCATGTGCGCCACGTGTTTGGTGTGGGCCCGAGAATGAACGGCCACGGCCACTCCAATCGCTCTTCGAAAACTCGCACGGTCGCATTGACTCAGTCCTACCGTAAGCTCACCTCTTCCTACGGCGACGCGTAATCCTTTCCTTGACCCCTTATCTCTTTTTTTAGTACTAAAATAACAAACCCCTTTTTATTTTTATTTAATTATTTAATTATTATCGATCTTTTTTTTTAATACAATATTTCAGAAAAATATCTTCTGTCATTTATCATAATCTCCAAATTTATTTTCCAAAAAATAAATAAAATCCTTTCATTTATTTATTTATTTTATTTTCCGTAGTTGCCTAACAAACTAAAATCCCAAAAATTGCAACAGAATCCTCCCCTGTTTTTCCCTATTCTCTCCGTCGACTCGTCGTTTTCTCCTTTAAACGCTCCTTAAGCTGTCCCCTCCTTTCCTTTTTCTTTTTCCTTTCATTTCCATTTCCTGTTCTTCCTCCTTCTTCTTCTTCTTCTTCTTCCACCAGGTACTTTCTCTTTCTAGAATCTCATCTCTCTAAGACTTCCTCTCTTTGTCTTCGTCTTTCTTGGTCCAACTCGTTGATTCATTCGTTCTATGGCTGTAATTATTGCTCCAATTATCTTCGCTGTCTGAAGTTTTTACCGAATTTCTTCGGTTTCACATGGCGTGGTTGTATTTCGAGATATAAGATCCGTGTTATTGCATCCTTTTTTCGGCTTCTTTCTGTGTAATCTGAAATCGGAGACTCGTGGATATAATTGCAGGTTCTAGTTCAACTTGGGCGGCTCCACGGTCATGCGAGGAACGGCTTATTCCTTTCGCATCTGTAACGATAGCTACTAGATATTTTTTGTTTGTTTTCCTTTTTGTTTGTTCCATTTTGATCGAAGAGATTGGAGCTGGGCATTTTCAGAGCCTAGACAATATGGGCTATCTGAATTCGGTCTTGTCTTGCTCGAGCCAGATTCATGCTGCTGAGGAGGCACCTGTAAGCGGCGGGGGATTAAGGTAGATTCGTAGTTTTTCGTTCTTAAATCTGTTTAGTGGATTCAATTCTATTTAGATTGATGAATATATTCTTCTGTGGATTTGTGGTTTTGTTTTAATTTTGATGTCGAAAGAACAGAATCTTATTAAAGTTTGGACGTGCTTTCTGAGGAATATTATTCCTTAGTGTGTGTAAGCGATTGTTGGAGCTATCCTCAATCGATTGGGTTTGTAATCCTTGTAAAGTAATTTTAATTTTAGATTCCTTGATGATTATCTGCCCTGAAACTTATGGATAGTCCTTTCTTCAATTGAATTTTGCAATCAACTGGCAAGGAGATATTGTTGATTTGTGGTACCTCCGGCTCCAGTTGAAGGAACAAATATCAATTTCATGGGCTCTGGAGGTTGAAGTTTCTCTCATGGTTTTATTGTTAATTGCGAAGTTGGTTGTGCTGATAAACAGTTTTGATTGTGGGGCGTTCTTGGATCGTTGATTTAATTTCTCTACTGATATAAGAATTTTATCGTTTCTTCTTTCTGATTAATTTCCATGATGAACCATAAGAATAAAACACTTGGTATTCTGAAAATATCTTTTTACTTAATGGCAGTCAGAATGGTAAGTTCAGCTACGGATATGCTAGCTCTCCAGGGAAGAGATCTTCGATGGAAGATTTTTATGAGACGCGAATAGATGGCGTGGAAGGAGAAATAGTTGGTCTATTTGGTGTTTTCGATGGTATGACAAATTTCTTCTCTCTCATCAATGTATACATCTGACTTGTATTGCAGCTACAGTGGTTACTGTGAAAGAATTGTGTTTCTGGTGATATACTGCTATATTTTGATATGTACTAAATATCTTACCTTGGAAGTTTTGGTTGTATAGTATTCAGTAGACCAATATATGGACTAGAATATTTTCTAAATTTTGTGTTTGATTCTTCCTCATCTTACATCAAGGTGATTCTGAGTTTTAGGATTTTATAAGATTGCCAATTGGGGGGGTTCCACCATGTAGTTGAACATCAGTTGGTCATTAGATTTTTCATTGTATTTTAGATTCACAGGACTGTTACAATGCTTTCTAGGTTCTGTAAATTGTTTTAACCTGTTTCCTCCAGAATTTCTACTCGTGGTTTCATTCCCCTAGATTTTGATTTTTGATAATCAAGTGTTATTGATAGCTCAAAACACATGCACAAGTGTTTGCCCTGCTCCCTATCATGGCTGCTCTTCTTATATCTGGTAATTTCGAGGAAGAACTCTAAATTCTCCTTTTTGCTGTCTCAGGTCATGGTGGAGCACGAGCTGCGGAGTATGTTAAGCACAATCTTTTTAGTAATTTGATCAGGCATCCAAAGTTTATATCAGATACCAAATCCGCTATATGTATATCACTTACTTTTCTGTCATTGTTATCATTCTAATTTCTTTGATTTGCTCGTCTAACTAAATGTTCTCTCGTATCAAATGATTGTTTTTGTACAGCTGATGCATACAACCATACAGACACAGAATTTCTTAAGTCTGAAAATAACCAAAACAGGGATGCTGGATCAACTGCTTCCACTGCCATTCTAGTTGGTGACCGCTTACTTGTTGCAAATGTGGGCGATTCAAGAGCTGTTATTTGCCGGGGTGGCACTGGTGAGAATGTCCATTCCTTTCCATGTTGTTTTCTCCTCTTTTTAAAGTTTGGTTGCTCATTTTGAATAAACTTGTTGCCGAAGAGTTTCATGACTCAATGTTTCTTTTAATTCATATTTTTTTTAGACCTGTTTGGTTCTTGGAATCTCCTCTTTAAGTAATGTGATCCAAATTTTTATTTTATAAAAAGTTGGAATGAATTTAGCGTAGGTGACATAAGTTAGAGAAAGAAATATGGCATTGCAGTTCTAGAATTTGTATGGATACAAAACCCGATCTGATTGATTGAATGATTGCTTTACTTGCGGATTAGAGGCTATCCTTATTCTTCCTGGGTAATTCACGGGAACATGAACATGTTTGAAGGAGGAAAGTCCCTTGAATATTCTCCCTCCCTCACTCTCTGGTAATGGAATCGGACCATTTTCTCTTCTGTAGGAGTGTTTTTAAAGTTGTAAGAAATTCGTGCTTTTGATATACCAAAAATCTGCCACCTTCTTGCTGCCTTCATTACCTAACTGATAATACAGTAGATTATATGTAGCTGACTCGTAGTTTCTGCTCATGCAACTTGAGGATTTGTTGAATGATTCAATGCTCACGACTCTTTTCCCCTCATTATTATTTACCCCAGTATCTTTGATTTCATACAGCCATTGCTGTCTCTCGGGATCATAAGCCTGACCAAACTGATGAGCGACGACGAATTGAGGATGCAGGAGGATTTGTGATGTGGGCTGGTGAGGTTATCATATCCTTCAGCATAACATTTAAATAAAGAAGGTTGTCGCATTTTAATCACTGGAAGTTACATGAACAGGAACTTGGAGAGTTGGAGGCGTTCTTGCTGTTTCACGGGCATTTGGTGATAGGTTGTTAAAGCAATATGTTGTTGCTGACCCTGAAATTCAGGTATGTTCACATTATCTGCAATATGTCAAGTAAATTGGCATGCTTATTGATATAGTGACTGTTGCTTGACTGCATGATGATGAAAAGAAGAAATATCAGGGCAATTTCTGCACTGTGTATACATTGCAATTTTGAATTAGTTGGTTCCTTATCAACCCAAGGAATAAACCCATCAAAACTAATTTGTATTATATGCATCATGTATGACATATATGTTCGTGAATGGGGGGTGCATGGACATGAGGTACATCCATATCTTATATGAAAACTGTGTCTTGTTTAATGATAGTTTCATTCTGTTCTGGTAATCAAGGGGGACCTTTTTGTTTAGGTTGATATATAAACATGACAGAGTACTCACAATCCCACAATATTCCAGACAAAACATTTGGGTTTACTTAAAATTTGCTTTAGTTTTATTTGGAGCACAGAGTTCACTAAATTATGCCCCCTTTTATATTATATTTTCGTTGGTATCCATCTCTGCAATCTGAAAAAAAAAAAACAAATACGCTAAGATGTAGAAAAAAGAATCAGAATCTTTTTGGACAAATATCGCACTGATTAGAAGCTCAAGTTTTTAAATGATAGAACTTGCTCAAATACCGATGTCTGGTTTGAAAAGAGTTCAATTGTTCCTGGTTGGTTTGGACTTTGGTTGAATCTTTTTTTTTTTTTACTTGTAATTGGTATTGGTTGATATATGTGCTGCTATCAATTTTTTATTTTTTTTAATATTACTTCTCTCTTGTGGAGAGACAGTTGTATCTCTAAATTTAACATACATATACATTAGGATCCCTGTTTTAAACTTCATGATTTAACTTGCAGGAGGAAAAGATTGATAGCTCGCTCGAGTTTCTTATACTTGCAAGTGATGGACTGTGGGATGTCGTCTCTAATGAGGTTTGCAAGTCCTTTCGTTTCATTTATCGCCGATATATAACTCTCGTTTTTTATGTCGAATTCTAAGTCTTAGAAAACATCCATAACTTCCCGTGATCTGGATGGTTGGAGCCTCATCTTGAACTGCAAAGTTTACCAAATGTTCAATGCCTTGTTCAGGAAGCTGTTGCTATGACTAAACCAATTCAGGACCCAGAAGAGGCGGCGAAGAGGTTGATGCAAGAAGCATATCAGAGAGGCAGTGCAGATAACATTACTTGCGTCGTCGTCCGTTTCTTGGCAAACCAAGGAAGTCCCTCTCGCGGGACTTCTGGGTAAGAATGTTTTTCCTAGCTTCGTCTTCTGGTTTCTGACTCGTCCGAAAGTCTCGACTGAACTGCAGTAATGTTGGGTTCGTAGTCATAGGAAATTCCAGTAACATTGTTGATTGTACTTATAAAAAGGATAGACATAACGAGAAGTTATCAGGTTGGTTTTGTGCAATACGGTGTTTGAGTTGCTGCCTACATAGTCTTAGCTTCCTGCCTGGAGGTTGTAGAAATGTGCATTGGTTAAATTGTAAAGAGTCTTAATGGAAATGTTATTGTTTCAGTTGTCGTCAGCCCTTTCTAAGGTAATTGGCTTTTTTTTTTTTTTTTTCTTATCTTCTCTTTTTGTTTAGGTGTGATTTTTTCTTCTTTCTTAATGGTATAACGTGGCAATACAATTGTATCAACTTTCTTTTCTAGTTGAGGGAATTTGATTCCACGAATTTTAAAAAGGTGCTAATATTTTTAGTTGTTGAGTTATGTTTAAATAAGTTCTCTCTCCCCACGACTTTGATTCTTTACCCGGAAGAAATATTGTTATTGTTAATCGGGAGAAATTATTAGGTGCTCTTGGTGCAATGAGACGAGTAGTTTTGCACCAAATATATATTTTTCTTTTTTCAATTTTAATTTAGTTCCTATGGAGATTTTCAATTTAATTTTTTTATGTTTTAATTAGATGGGTGAATTTTAAATTATAGAAATTAATTTATAAAAATATTTAAATATTAGAGTCATCTCTTATTGGATTCGAAACACATCAATTGATTTTTCATAAGAATAATCTGATATTACTACGTGACAATTAATAATAGAACTTTTTTTTTAAAAAAAAAAAAACAAATCTTCTATTTGATGTTAAACAATGTGACGAAGAAAACATGATACTAACAAAATCATCTGGAAAAGCGAATAAATGAAAAGGGAAAAAAAAACATTTTTTTCAAAGAAAGAATAATATTAGAGAGAAAAAATTGTTTAGTAGTGTGCTCTTTCAAGAGTATTTTTTTTGTCACTTTTGTCAAAAGTATTTTTACTTAGTTTGGAAATACTCTTTAAGAGGTACTTTTATTATTTTTATCAAAAGTAATTTTTCTCGGTTTGGTTCTCTAATATTTAAAAAAGATATCAATGGGAGAGTGTATGTAGAGAAAATTGTCTAAAGAGAGAGAATGTACTTTTTTGAACCTTGAGGGAAGGAATCATGAAAAAAAAAATTAAAAAAATTATTTCAAGTTCTTTTAACTTTTCTGGAAAAGAACATAGTTTAACCGTAATTGTCATATATTTCGATCAAGAGATTGGATATTCGAATCCTTCCATCTTCAAATGTTATTGAAAAAAAAACTTTTCTAAAAAAGTACATGGTTTTAAGTGATAGTTAAATGTGGTTAATAATAATAAAAAAAAAAAAAAAAAAAAAAAGAAAGGAAGGAAGGAAAAATGGTAGTCAAATATAAGCATCAGCATATGAATGCTTTTGATTATTTAGAAAGTAATTTTATCAAAATCAATGTCTCTCAAATATGTAAAGCGAGCATAACTCACTGGTAATTGACACGTACTCTCGACCAAGAAATCAGAGGTTCAAATCTCCCACTCAAAATGATGTACTCAAAACAAAAATTGCAATTAAAACCATGCAGACAATAATAACGCTCGAGATTTTTTGTTTTCAAACTCGTGTTGTTATTTTTTTATATTAATTTATTTGATTTTTTTTTTTACCTTCCTAGAACTTTAGTCAAACCTAAAATGAAAGTATATATGTCTTCAACAAGGATAATATACTTAATTTCAAAATATATAAAATTAAAAATAAAATTTGGATTAAAAAAATTATTCAATTGGATAAAAAAAAAACTGAAAAATTAGAAAGAAGAGAGGACTCAGAAAGAGAGAAATGCAATGTCTCGGCAAGGCAAATTTGCCCTTACGCACGACGAGCGAACCAAAAGCATTTTTTTCATCATCGTCCTCCACTTCTCATTCAATAGATCTTCAAAAAATTATATAGCGAGAGAGGAGAAAAAGGAAAAAAAAAAAAAAAAAGAAAAAAAAGAAAAAAAAAAATGGAGAGAGAGAGAGAAGCCATCATGTAAGATCATGAGAGCTAAGTAAGATGGTTGATGGCTTGAGGCCAATGGAAGAAGCTCTTTGGCTTTTAAAGCTGTGAAAATTGATATATCGAGCTTTAATTTATTGGGTAGGTGAGGGATTTTCTTTTTTCTTTTTTTTTTTTTTTCTTGAACGTGCTCCACAAGGCATATTGTTTAATTGGATAAAATATAAAGTCGTCTGACGCCTGCTTCGGATTAGCTGGTCGTTGTCTTTAAAAAATATATATAACTAAAAAAGAATATTAATTTTAATTTTAAAAATAAAAAAGATAGAAGGAATCCTTTGGGTGGAAATGAAAATTGCAAGATCACGTTCATATTTGGGTTGTGGGCCCTTCAAAATAAAAGCGAGCTGAATGATGACAAAATAATACGTAGAAAATAGGAATATATGTATTTGGATGTTGTATTTTTATTTGTTTTCTTTTACTTTTGTATTTTTATTTACGCATTAGTTTGAGTTTTTAATTTATTTAATATATCCCAAGATTCAAAAGTTTGAATTTTCCCACAAAAGTGGATTGTTTTGTTACATTTTTTTTTAGAAGAAAATATATTTATTATGCCACGTGGGCAGAAAGGGACATTTACAATCCACTCAGGGATGACATTAGTCCAACACTCATTTAAGTCTAAGCATTTTGCTTCTTTTGGTACGAGATGAAGAAAATGTAAGAGGATTATCACGGTTAAAAAAAAAAAAACAGCAAGAGGATTATCATTATATTTTAACTTAATATACTGAAAAAAAAAACTTAAATATACTTTTTAAGAGGTATTTGATGACAAACTCATATCTGGACAGAGAATATGCATTAAAAATTTATTTAAAAATTGTAGTCAATTTTTAAGACTAAGAAATTCAATCGTCACACCAACATGGCTGGTTTAGTTTGTATAGATTTGTTCAGTTCTATGTAACTCGGAAATAAAAATATTCATATTAATTTGATTTGGTTGATTAAGTTAATTTTGATCCATCTTTTTTTTTTTTAGAAGAGTTTATTTTGATCCATCTTATAGACATTTTAGATCAATGAATTTGATATTATTTTTCAAGCATTTACACAAATATTGAAAATCTATTTGCAATTATAACACAAAGTTCAAATTTTATAAAAATGACATAATTCAAATTAAATTCAAATTCACATGTAATATAAAACCTAAAAAGAAAAGTCACACGTGTTATATTTGAAAAGATGAAAAAAGGTAGTAAAATTTTATTCTCCCGTTTAATTTTCACACCTGACTTCCAAGATAATTTTTATAAAAAAGAATTGATTTGAATCAACTGCCTACATTTATCTATAATTTTTATAGTGTCGAAAAAAAAGTAAAAAGTGATCTCAATTGAATCAATGGATGTGTTGTCTTGTTGTATATTAATTAATTTTTCCAGAATCAATTTGATTACTAAAAATAAACATCTTTATTTTGCATGAATTTGGAAAAATAACTCTAATTTAGGAATATTATGATAATTAGCTGCCATTATACAAATGAAAAAAATACCACAAAACTGGACCTTCTCGATGATGGATTTTGCGAGGCTCAAGTCTTTGCCTTTATAGATTTCAGTTCCTATTCTGGGCCTCAACAAATCCAGCTGTATGTCACCTCCAAACAAAACCCAAATGTGAATTAGCAGAAGCCTCGTCATAATTTTAGCTGCTTCCCCCTTTTTCTTTCTCTTTTTTAAAGGTTTCCATTTACTTTTTTTTTTTTTTTTTCCTTATAGTTTTCAAGATAAATATATAGAATTTATATGATAATATTTTTTATTTAATTAAAATACTTTTTATTTACATCCTTTTCTTTTGTTGCATGAATACCTTACTTCACGTGTTCGGGAGCAACTTCGCCTAGAAGAAATATAGGCTAAGTTTGAAGTATTGTCTTAAAATTTCAAAGCTCGTGTCAATGATGAGATGACAACTAGAAACTTTAGAACGACTATCCTATAAATAGTAGAAGTTTGGCTTAAGCCTTATCTTGTGTTTGACAAACAATACACTAGTATGCAATTTTCTATTTTACAAGCATTATATGTTCATTCCTTTCTTGTTTGAATTGTATGGACTAGACTGTTCTTCGATGTCAAATTTGAGCCTCGACAAAAATGGTTTTATCATTGTTACTAGGCCTTTCATTGCACTTGTAAAAAACTCGAATATATTTATTACAAATTCGTTATTTGTTGAGATTTATTCATTGACTTTTAAATAAATAAATATATGTAAGTATATCACGATTTTTTTAGCAATCGATTTATGGAAAATTAATATTAAAAGACTAACTTCCTTTTCAATCCGAACTAAAAGGAAATGATGGTAAAAATTTGTGAAATGAAAATTAAACCTAAAAATTGTTTGACTTGCTAGTTTAAAAAATGTTAAACTCATCGAATCGAGTTTATAAATCGGAGATGTTCAAGTTTACTTATCACCATATACATATATATATATATATATATATATATAATTTAAAAGATGTGGAATGGAATCTCAAACTCGTAAAAAAACTAACAAGTGATGTTGATGGTCGATTTTGGCCAGAGGATCTCACCTGACCTTCACGTGCCACCAACGGTAAATTTGTAGATGAGGGGGGAAGACGTGGCCTGCAAGACAGTAAACCTGCACACCGGTGTGGTGCTCGCCACACCGGCTCCGATGCTTAAGTCAGCAAACAGAACGGTAGGGCGTGGAAAAGTAAGAGCAAGGGGAGAAGGCAGAGAATAGAGAGTAGAGTTTAGGGATAGAATTCGGGATCCCCTCTTCAGTGGCGAAGAGGGATATAAATACCTGTTCACCCTCCTCGCCTTTTTAGGGTTTCGGAGGCGTTTTAGGTCAAACCAGGCGAAACCGGGGCATCCAGAGGCGATGGGGACCAGACGGGACCAAACGAGCTGGGCCCGCACGGGCGGGGCGGGGGGCGGCGCGGGCCCCCGGCGGAGGCCGACCATGGGCCGAGGCCGAGCATGGGGTCGGGTCAAAAACCCGACCCCTTCGGCCTTGGCCCGTCCCGCTTACCGGCTCCGCCTCCTTGGCCCGGTTTCCAGCCCGATTTCTCCCCGATTGTCCTCGTCAGCTCCTCGTACATCGGGGTGGTCCAAATTTGCCTATAACATTAAACCCCCACTCTTGAATTGGGATTCGGGGTGACTTATTGCTATAAGTTGAGCTCCTTAAGCCCGATTTAAGAGTAATGACCCTTGCCCTGGGCTGGCTTACGTGTAGCTTTGTTGTCATCCTGCAAAGTAGGATAGAAGTAGACACTCCCGGTCAGCGAGACCCCCGTACTGGGTCATTCGGAGTGCTTCATTTCAGGTTCGTGTCTGCAAGAGAAAAGTTAGGGAAAAGGCTAGGGTCGGCCTCGGCCTCAAGCCCCCGTTAGCCTAAAATTTGGCTTCCTGCATCCATATGTTAGTCCTTGTAGGGAAATAACAAGAGAATAGGTTTGAACATGTATCCATATGTTAGCTTAAACCTGGGTGCTTTTTGTTTAATAGGGAGTGCATATCCCCTGTTACTTGCTTTTTGTTTAATAGGGAGTGCATATCCCCTTTACAGCCCCCAATCTCAAGAAAAACTTTATTAAAACACAAGGTATAGTTGAGTAAATAGGAGAATACCTTTAAAGTTTGTGCTCGGCCTCGGCAAGAGGTGCTCGGCCTTGGCAAGAGGTGCTCGGTCCTGGCTTCTGCAGGGTGAGCTTGACTTAGATGAAGTGTATGGACTCATGTCAGGTGAGGTGAGGTAGACTCGTTGGTCCAGGCTCACATGGTCTCACTTTGGATGAGGCGAGGTAGACTTCGGCAGTCTAGGCTCGCCCGGTGTAAAGATGCTCAAGCCAGAGGATGTGAGGTAGACTCGTCGGTCCAGGCTCACATGGTCTCACTCTGGATGAGGCGAGGTAGACTTCGGCAGTCCAGGCTCGCCCGGTGTAAAGATGCTCAGTCCAGAGGAGGTGAGGTAGACTCGTCGGTCCAGGCTCACATGGTCTCACTCTGGATGAGGCGAGGTAGACTTCGGCAGTCCAGGCTCGCCCGGTGTAAAGATGCTCAAGCCAGAGGATGTGAGGTAGACTCGTCGGTCCAGGCTCACATGGTCTCACACTGGATGAGGCGAGATAGACTTCGGCAGTCCAGGCTCGCCCGGTGTAATGATGCTCAAGCCAGAGGATGTGAGGTAGACTCGTCGGTCCAGGCTCACATGGTCTCACTCTGGATGAGGCGAGGTAGACTTCGACAGTCCAGGCTCGCCCGGTGTAAAGATGCTTGAGTCGGTTGCCTTGTGCACACTTCTGAATACTGAACTTTAATGGCGAAACTGTAAGGCTATTAATTAAACTTTCACACTTTGAATGAAGAAAAAACATTGAACCTATACTAGAGGCAACAACAAAGTAAACAATGTCTAATTACATGATAGAATGCAATAAACAAAAAATCCTAAAACTCCATAAGTTCATATTCAGTATTGGTGGAAGTGTGTGCTGCTCGGCCTCGGCTCATTCTCTGGTCGGCCTCGGCCCTCTGTGGCTTGACAGCTTTTAGTGCGGTCCAGTAACACTCCCTTGATTCCTTCTGCTCTCCCCTGACGACTCCCACACCGCTCGGAGTTGGAAACTTCAGTAACTGATGGTAAGTTGAAGCTATGGCCTTCATCTCATGCAAGGTTGGTCTTCCTAGGATTGCATTGTAGGCTGACATACAATCCACAACTAGGAAGTTTATCATCTTTGTCACTGCATTCTGTCCATCCCCAAAGGTCACAGGAAGTTCTATGCTACCTTCTGGGGTCACTCTCTCTCCTCCAAATCCTACAAGTGGGGTAAGGCTTGGCTTTAAGAGTTCCCTCCCTAACCGCATTGCTTTAAAGGCCGTTAGAGAAAGGACATCAGCCGAGCTTCCCCCATCAATTAGGATCCGATGGATTTTCACATTGGCTACAATTAGAGTGACCACCAGAGCATCATTATGTGGCTGATGAATGCTCGCTGCCTCAGCCTCAGTGAACTCCAAAGGGGGGTGTGCCTTTGATAGATGGACAGAGTACATACCTCGATATTCTGGTTCGGACCTTGCTTCCCTGACCATAGCTTTCCTCTTCCTGCTCGAACCTCCTCCTGCTGGTCCTCCAAAGATGGTTCTGATCTCCCGTAGGGGTTCTTCTTTGTCTCGGCCATCTTTGGTAAGGCTCGGCCTCGGCCATCCGTGGTCGGCCTCGGCCTTTGGCTCACCGACGAACTCTTTCAAATACCCATTCTGGATCAGTGCTTCGATTTCATCCTTCAACTGAATACAATTCCTGGTTGAATGCCCGTGGTCCCGGTGGAAAAGACAATACTGGCTATTGTCTCTTCTATCGACACTCGACTTCATCCTCCCTGGGAATTTCAGGAGGCCCGTATTTCGGATCTCCATCAGTACTTGCTCCTGCGGAACAGCAGTTGGGGTGTATTTCTCAAACTTACCGAAAGGAGGTGCTCCTTGGTTTGGTCGGCCTCGGCCATGGTCTGCTCGGCCCCGGCCTCTTTCGTCGGTCCGCTGCCTTTTGTCCTTTTTACTGTCATAGCTAGATGAAGAAAACCTCTTGTATTCTCGTTCTGACCTTTTTGACTTCAGTAACTCCTCTGCGCTCATATACTTCTGTGCCCGGGAGACGAACTCCGCATAGGTTCGAGGTTGGCTCTTACCTATTGAATTGAGCAGTCTTTCGTCTTCCAGACCGGCTGTTATGGCTACCAGGTCTGCTCCCTCGCTGTACCCCTCAACCTGTAGTGCCTCATCATTAAAACGAGTTATGTAATCACGCAAGCTCTCACCTGGTTGTTGTTTGACCGTCAAGAGGTTGATGTGAGGCTTGCGCTGCTCTCTAGCTCCCATGAACTGTGCAAGGAATGCTTGGGCTAACTCTTTGAAACAGCTGATGGATCTCCTTTTCAGCCTCTCAAACCAGTGCCTAGCTGATCCTGTCAGGGTGAAAAAGAATGCACGGCACCTGATTGCATCTGAGACGCCGTGGAAGTCCATCCAACTTTTGTATGCATTTAGATGTTGCACGGGGTTTTTCTTGCCATCGTACTGTTTGAACGTGGGTACCTTAAACTTTTGAGGCACCTCGGCTTTCATGACTTCTTCTGTGAAGGGCGGATCGACTTGGTCGGCTAGTTCCTCCAAGTTTTGATCTCCAAAGTTCTTTGACCTCTGCTGGTCTCCCTGAGGATTTCCGAGCTCCTTTAGTGCATTAAGAAGCTCGGTCTTCCAAGGGAGGTCGTCTTTCTTGGCCTCGGCCTCGACCAACCTAGCCTCGGCCTCGGCAGCCCGGGCTTCAGCTTCGGCGGCTTTGGCCTCGGACTCGGCAGTTTTGGCACTTCTGCGCTTCTCAACGATCAGATTCCTCAGGTCTGTCTTAGTATGACCGAAGCTTGGGGTAGAAACTGTGTAGTGACGCCCCTTAAGTGTGCTTGACTCTGGGCTCCTCAAAATCGTGCGATCAGTGGGTTTGAGACCCCTGACCTTGCTGGTCATGCTGTCAGTCTTCTTTCCCCTTGACCTCGTCCCTGACTCTGCAGTGTGCTCCATAGGCTCCTTCCCCTTCCTCGGGTCTCTAATCAAGCTCCCCTCATGGACTTTGGTGCTAGGGCCGGGTTTATCCAGGATTTGGAGTATTTTGGATAAACTCCGATTCATTCCCTTCACCTCATCCTCAAGGGCGGCAATCTTGGTGTCGGCATCCTCTGCTCGGCCTCGGCCTGCTTTTCTCGGTGACCCCCGGATGCTGTCATCGTCACGTGACCTCCGCTGGTGGCGGTCACCATCCGAATTCTCTATGTTTACGTCTTGGTCTTTCTTTTCCATACCCTTACTCATGGAATAACCGATGTGCAGATTAACAGGCTTTCTTCCCCACAGACGGCGCCAACTGTTGATGGTCGATTTTGGCCAGAGGATCTCACCTGACCTTCACGTGCCACCAACGGTAAATTTGTAGATGAGGGGGGAAGACGTGGCCTGCAAGACAGTAAACCTGCACACCGGTGTGGTGCTCGCCACACCGGCTCCGATGCTTAAGTCAGCAAACAGAACGGTAGGGCGTGGAAAAGTAAGAGCAAGGGGAGAAGGCAGAGAATAGAGAGTAGTGTTTAGGGATAGAATTCGGGATCCCCTCTTCAGTGGCGAAGAGGGATATAAATACCTGTTCATCCTCCTCGCCTTTTTAGGGTTTCGGAGGCGTTTTAGGTCAAACTAGGCGAAACCGGGGCATCCAGAGGCGGTGGGGACCAGACGGGACCAAACGAGCTCGGCCCGCACGAGCGGGCCGAGGCCGAGCATGGGGTCGGGTCAAAAACCCGACCCCTTCGGCCTTGGCCCGTCTCGCTTACCGGCTCCGCCTCCTTGGCCCGGTTTCCAGCCCGATTTCTCCCCGATTGTCCTCGTCAGCTCCTCGTACATCGGGGTGGTCCAAATTTGCCTATAACAAGTGATATATTTAGATCAGATTTTTACTCTAAAATTTTAAGTTCATTATACTTTGATAATTGTCACAATATTTACCTTAAACTTGAATAATGTTGCAACTTTTACTCTCTATTATACTTTTATTTAAAAAAATTAGTCAATGAAAGTCTTGTCATGTGCATTTATGAATATAAAACATACCTAGTACGAAGTTGATAAAGTTAAAAAAAAGAACTACACTAAAGTTGAATTTTTGTAAAAATTTATAAGTTTTGAATGATTTATTCAATTACCAATCTTGTGTATCAGTCGAACTTAATTTTGTACCTGATTTGATTGTTGGCAAAATTAATACGTTTTTAAGAGATTTCTACCTCACTTTCATTTATCAAAATTAGTGTATGAATCAATCAAAATTGAAAATGGCATAAAAATGCAACACATGTTTCAATTTAATATTCATATGAAATTGAAAATTTAGGTCGAAAATAAAAAAAATTGATTTTTTTCCCCCTTAATTAATCAGAAAAAAATAATAAATAAATAATCCTTTACCAAAACGTTTGGTTTTGTTTTGTTCAGATTCTCCGGCTTGATGAAATATATTCATCTCCTAATAAATGCAAAGGACAGTTATTTTCTAGAAAGGCAAACGCGGCTTCCCGTCGCCGCGCACGCAGTTTTTGTTTGTAGTGCTGTACAGTCTAGTGTTGTGCAGTACAGCTCGTTTTCCAACGACAAAAAATACAACTCTTCAATCAACTTACCCTATTCAGCTTTCCTTGCGTTCCAAGAATATCTGATATTTGCTGTCCTTGCACAATCTTCCATTTCTCAATGTCTTACTCTCCAAGGGCCCCACCTCTAATTTCCACCTATACCAATTCCGTTATCTGGAATAATATTTGGAGGAAAATACTTGACTGGATATCGTTATCGGTTAAAATAACAAGGGGTTTCATCTCAAAACCAATTGATAATGAGTAGGATGACCTTTGTAGCTTATAAATTGTGAGGTCTCCACTAATCTTTTCAATGTGGGATCCTCAACATTAAGGCATAATATCCTCGATCAAAAGGTTAAATGTTACATTTGAACTCTCACCCTCAACTAAAAAAATCATTGTGAGTTGCATGACTAAAACCAATATATCATTGAATGATTTATCAAATTATGAATGTAACAAGTATATACTACTATAGAATTAGAATATTTCCTCGTACTTCCTTTGCCCATACAATGAATTCTCTTTCGAATTAAAAAAATTAAAAAAAAAATTGTCTTTCATAATCAATTTCTTAATCTCTGCAAGACCATATATCATTCTCAAATGATAATGACGTTGAGAACATGTAACTGGAGTGTAAGAATATTTTTTATAAAGAAAAAATCAATATACACTCCTCCATTCACACTATAAATTTTACTTCACAAATAATTCTTTAATATCGTCGTGTTCGTGGTTGTTAAATAATTTGACTTAGCTAAATAGACAATACCATATTTGCATACAAAATTTCCCCATTATTTTAATTTAGTAGCATATACTTATTTGTTAAATTAAATGCAAAAGAAATAAACATACAATAAAAAAAAAAAATCAGTAACTACTCTTACTTATTGTTCTCAGCAACTAGAGGTGGGAAAATGGACACGGTTCTCCCAGAATATATCTTTCTCACTAGTGTCATTTCATTTCTTAACACGCTTTATTCTTCTCCCTTTAGTTTTTCCCCAAACGACACCCAGCATTTTAAAATTAAAATAACAATATCACTATTCGAAGTGACTTGATTAACTTACAATTTAATTAAAAAGAAATACGATTATTCCCCTTAATGGCCATTTGTTTATGTTTCTTTTCATCAATTTTCCAAAAGCGCTTTTGTAGAATTGATTTTATATTCAGCAGATGGATGATATTTTTTTCGGTTCTTTAAATTCTGCTTCGTACCGTACTGATTAATATTTTATCGTCAGAGTAAGGTTTAATGGTAAAGTGAGAATGTGATTTCAATCTCAAACAAACTGGGAGGAGATTTTATCAGATAATAATTTTCCACTGTAATTTACAATTTTCTCGAACGAAGGAGCCGAAACAGAGCTCGATCAGAACCCTAGAAAATTGACGGCAAAATTTCTCGATCGAGAAAGTGAAATCAATTCAGTACACAGTTTGTTTAGAACTCACTCGTTTTGTTCCTCGCCGGATTCCTGAACCGCCGTGTTTGCTTCAGTAGAAACTTCTCGATCGTACTCTTTGTTCGATTTCTCCGAATTCTCCGCCGTCTCTTTCTCTTCCGATTTGTTATTGACGGCGTTTCCCACGGCGGACGACGAAACTTTAACGCACACGGGCGTGGCTATGCACGTCGGGTTCAGATTTCCGGCCATTATGACCAGAACGTTATCGTCGTAGTTAACCTTCTCCGGCGGCATCTCCGACTCGATTTTCGCTTCGTTGCCGGCGCCAGACTCCAAATCCCCGCCGTCTCCGTTCCGCCGGGATAGGTTCCAGTAAGAACAGGCTAAAATGACGAGCGCGAAGGCGATCAAGCTCAGCATCGCCGCAAGGCCGCCGAAGAGATACGGCAACGGCGAGTGCCACGGCACACGCTCTGCAATGTTCGGACCGGTCGACGGCGATGAGTGTTGTGCCGACGGCGAGATGCTTTCCATTGATTTGAACTTCCTTTTGCTCTGTTACTGATTTTTTTCTTCTTTTTCTTTTGGTTATTTCTCTTCTTGATTTGATTGGAAGAAGTAATGGAAACGGCAAAAAAGTGAAATGGAAAATTTAGGTCTGTGAGAGGCAAGAGCGTGAAGAGTGTATTTATAGGGGGAAAGGGTGAATTGGATAGGGATGGAGGAACAGAGCGCTTTTTTTGGCCTCATTTTCTTTTTCTTTTCTTGCGTTAGCTTTTCTTGTGGGTCACGTTTGTCACTCTATTTACAATGGAAATATTCTCTTATAGGTCATAATAATATTATGCACTAAATTTTGTCTTTAGGTTCAATTATAACTACGAGTAGGCTAACATGAACATAACTCGACAAACTTGTATCAATGATTTAAAGGTATGTGGTTCTAGTCGACCTCACCAGTTGTAAATTTTTTTTTATAATTACAGGAATGTGAGTGAACAAAAATCATTGGTAATTGATACATACTTCTTTGAAGTTGAAAATTTAAATTTTCATGCTTCATATTTATTGTACTAAAAAAATCATGGCTGCAATATATGTATTTTTTTTATATTAACGTTTTTTTTTTTTGGGATCTATCTTGTGGTTTTAAAATGAATGCATTTATGAAACTAACTTTAGAAGTTTGAATTTGGTAATATGTGTTATGTATTGTTGGATTTTTGTATATGAATGAAAATGTTTGAAGAGATGGGGAGAAACTAGAAAATACTATCCATGTAGGTGAAAATGGAGTATTTATGTGGTGTTTGTTGAATACTCGAGTTAGACAAGAGTAAGGGTAAAATATATTTAACTAAGGTTGAATTTTAATTTTGTCTACATCAATAGTGATTTAGAAGATTCCTATTAATGATAAGAGAGGTGAAGATCCTAAATTTAGAACTTCACGATCCATCTAGAAAAATACTGGGTCGAGCCACTGTCTTAAGGAATGTTAAATTAAATCTCTTTTACATAGACTCTTGTTGAATAGCAATGCAATGAAACAAGTCATTTCACTTATATTTGGTAGGGTACACATTTTCTATCTTAATCTACCCTCTAAATGACCTAGGTATAGTCATATTCAATTCCTACATTTTTTTGGTAAGGTTTAAACGAAGGGTTGGGATGAGAATTAAAGTTTTATCCTTAACAACACGTTGCTAATATCTTAACTAATCAAGTTATTCTTAAGTTGGTCATCTAATTCCTATCCTATTATATAGATATTAGGTTGATGTGTTTTTTCATATTTAAAATAAAAATTTCTTAAACTTTCAATTTTGTGTTCAATAAATTTATTCTCATTCAATTTCGTGTGAGGTAGATTTGTGAATTTTAAAAAATTTGCAAGTTTAGACTTATCTTATTTTAATCAGGAAAAAGAAAAAGGAAAGGGGGAAAAACCTGCCACCAGCAGCCAACAAAGCAGGTAGATTAATAGCCCCCTCTTATTTTGAAAATTGCAATACATGACGTACAATCCGGATGCCCGAAATCCGATCGCATAAAAAACGCTAATGTTGGTGGGCCCCAGACTGGGCCCACAAGAATGAGGCTTGAAGTTTCCCAGTGGGCCCATTTTGTTGACCTATTGAAGACCAGTGATTTCCGCCTGTTTCGCGCTATTACCTTTTGACATTCATGTATTTTCTTTACATTGAGTTTCGACAACGAAGTCTTATTATATTTTTATTATTATTATTTAATCTGAGAATATTTTGCATCAAGTTTGGGGAACAACGATTTCTCCCCAAGTGGGATTAAAAAAAAAAATGAAAATAGTTAAAAATGAAAATAAAAGGTAAAATAAAATAAAGTATAAAAGAAAAAAGAGCGAGTTATTACAAGTTTACAATGTTATTATTATTATTATTATTTTGCATCATGCCTATGAATTTAAATTCGAAAAAGTAATTGCATTCAGTAAGCTTTACTACATGTTTTTTTTTTCCTTATAAGACTATTTATGGAAACATAAGGTCCGTTTGATAACGTTCTCGTTTCTTGTTTCTTGTTTCTAATTTTATTAAGAAATCTAAGCATTTAATAACTATGTATGTTACTTATTTCTCATTTTTTAGAAACACTCCCAAAATTTGTATAGAACTCTTGGGAACAACTAAAACTAGTTTCTCCTTTTTTTGTTATTGTTTCCACTTTTTTCAAACATAAATAAGAATATAGGTTTATTATTATTGAAGGTATATGTGTTAGGGTCATAAAATTCTATATTTTTTTATTAAAAATGAAGAAACGGAAACAAGAAACGAGAACGTTACCAAACGGACCCATAATATACAGATTTCTAGAAGTCAAGTAGTTTTTCAAAATTCTAATTCTGTGTTTGAAAGTTAGCTGGTGTTTCAAAGGTAATTTAAAATAAACACAGAATTTGTAAGAAATAAACGTGCTTTATTATAAAAAGACATGTGAAACGGGCCTAGTTGTTTAGAAGCATTTTCTAGCAAAAGTAGTTATTTTTAGTTTACTATTTTCTATTTCTAATTCTACAAAGCATTTATTTTGAGAACTTATTAGATCATAATTGCATTTCAAATATTGAAAAATAATAAAATGACAACAAATTTTCAATATTTATTTTAGAATTTTACTTAATTGTTATTTAAAGTTTTATAGAACAACAGAACACGTCCTAAAAAGAAAATTATTTATTTTTCATCGTGAAAAAATGACTAAATTTCTTCATTAATTTTCAGACATTTTAGGAACACTTGAATATGCATCTAATAGTAGAAATCATGTGAAACAAAACTTTCACACCTTCTTTCTAAAAAAAAAAAAAAATTCATACCTTTGGGCATATTTGTATTTTTGGAATTTCGTAAATATCTTTAATTTATTTATTTGTTAAAAGATAGACCAATCATAATCGTGAACTACTGGTGGTGGGCCATATACACCCATCGAGTCGGGTCATATAATTCACATGAACACTGGTCGCTGTTGGTGGGCTGAAAACATTGGCGAAGGGCCTAGCATTTCCTCTTGAGAGTGATTTTACTCGGTTACCCACGGGTGGGAAATCCTCAGAAATGGCCAGAAATTACAGCGTAATTTCGAAAAATAACCAAACCGTATTTTTTAATGAAAAATGGCCAAACCGTATTTTTAACCTAATTTCACTTGTTTTATTCTTCCAATTATACCCCTAAGTTAATTTTCACGCCCTACCCTATATTTGAGGAAGCCATTTAATTTTTTTTTTTAAAAAAAACCAATTATCCCATGAATCAAGCCATTGTTAGTTACAACATCTATATTATCTCTTATCATTTGAAATTCAAATCCAGATTGCTTCATCGTCTTTTCCACTTTTATTTTGTAATCAACAAACCAGATTGCTTCATCTTTTCCAACCATTCTGATTGATTATTGGTCTTCGTCGTTCCTTCGGTAAAGCTATTGATCATAGGTATATTTCAGCATTTTTTTTTACTGCTTTCATGTTTTATGTTTTCTGTTACTCCAAAAGTAAGCGTTCGGATTGATTATTGCTTTCATGTTTTCGTTCACCTGAGTTATTCTCTCATTTGAACTTTCTTCTGAATTAGTCTCAATCACCTTTGAATCTTCCGTCTCCTACAAAAGTAAATAATTTTTGGAAGAAACCCTTACCCGTTTTCATACACACTGTAATTGTGATTAAACAAAGATCACAACTTCAGTGATTTTTCTTCAATTTCTTCAATTTGCATGATGAATTCCAGCGGTAACATGTATGATTTTTTTTATCGATATATTGATTTTGTTATGTTCTCCTATTTTTTCTCCATAAATCGTGATTTGAATTTAGTAACAAATTTCTTAATTAAAATTGTTGTTTTCAAATTATACTGTTTAAATTAATATTAGACTTATCTTTTTTATTTTGAAAATATTTTATTGAATTTAACATTAAATTAACCTGTAAATCCTAGATTCTCTCATTTTTTTTATAGTATATTTAATTTGCATGATGAATTCTAGCGGTAACATGTATGATTTTTTTTTTTTTAATCGATATATTGTATTTTGTTATGTTCTCCTATTTTTTCTCCATAAATGGTGATTTGAATTTAGTAACAAATTTCTTAATTAAAATTTTTGTTTTCAAATTATACTGTTAAGATAAATTAATATTAGACTTATCCTTTTTATTTTGAAATTATTTTATTGAATTTCACATTAAATTAACCTGTAAATCCTAGATTCTCTCCTTTTTTTTATAGTATATTTAATTTAAATAATATGGATTTAGATTTCGGTTAGGGTCATTCTTATACATTTTGTTACTAACTGTAAAGATTATTCATATCATAAGTATGTTTCCACATATTTGTTATTGCTTTCATGTTTTATTTCATCCCCAAAGTAGCGTTTTTGGTTACTGCTTTTATGTTTTTGGCCATCCAGGATTTTTTCTCCCGTTTGAATTTGAATCTGTTGTTTCAATTTTAATTTTCCAGATTTATTTGTTTAATTTGTAGGGTTGTTATTGATTTGGTTGTTGAATTAATCTGTAACAATCCTAGATTTTCTCCCTTGTATTTTAATTTAATTTATTTCTGAATTAAGATTTGGGTGGGGGTATTTATGTCCACTTCGTTGCCAAAAAAATTTACTAAATTTAGCTTTTGGCCATATCTCAAAATGAAAACACGAAAGGCTCTTTTTCAAATCAACTATTTTAAAATGGCCATTTAGCTGGTTGCCCCAATTTCTTTTGACTTAAAAATCATTTTTAGTCCTTTTAAACAATTGAGTTTCTAAACTTTGGTTTGTAACGATTTAGTCTAAACGGGGTCTTAGTTTCTGAATTTTAATAAGTAACAATTTAGTCTTTATACTTTCGAATTTGTAACAATTTAGTACTTGTTGCAAAAAAAAAATTATTAAATTAAATGTCAAATTTTATTATTTAGACCCCGATTGATAACCATTTTGTTTTTGGTTTTTGAAAATTAAGTCTATAAACACTACTTACACTAATAAGTTTCTTTGTTTTGTTCCCTACCATATTCCCATGTTTTCAAAAAACCAATTCAAATTTTGAAAACTATAAAAAGTAGTTTCCAAAAATTTGCTTTTGTTTTTGGAATTTGGCTAGAAATTCAAATGTGTGACAATGATGAAAACAATGGTAAGATATTTAGGAAAAAACAAGCATAATTTTCAAAAACTAAAAACCAAGTGGTTGTCAAACGAGACCTTGATGATTAGACTTGGTAGTTTATAAACAGATTGAGACTCAGATTAGTTTATTAATTTATCTATGTAAGAAATTTCATTAAATCTTAATGTTAATTTTCACATTAAATATTAAATCGTTACAAATTTTTAAAGTACATGGATTGAATTATTACATATGAAAGTTCAAAGACTAAATTGTTACTTTCATGAAAGTAGACCAACAATGATTTTTAACCCTTTTTTTTCCTATTTACAATATGTAGTGTGAGAGATTTGAGCTTCTAACCTGATCAAAAGTATAAGTTTTATGTAAGTTATATTCATGTTGGTATGAGATTGAGAATTTAAGAAAATGTTTAGGTTGCAAGAGTATAGTAAAAATTTAGTGGATATTTTCGTAAATTGAAAACTTCAACATCAATTAATTATTAATAAGAAAAATACAAAATGAAGAACTTGTATATATGTTTCCGTCTCTATTATTTGTGCGTTTTTTTCACTTTGATATTTAATCTTTAAAAAGTTTCAATTTCACTTATAATCTATCGATAAACAAATTATAGATTATATATTCCATCCACATCAAGATTATTATATTTAATTAAATTATCTAATGCACTTAATATAATGGACCACAAAACTATTAAAACAAAAAATGTAAAATTCACAAATTTTAAATATTTTGAAAATTTAAAAAGCAATAGCCATATGAATATAAAATTAGAAAAAGAAAAAAGATCCTTTATTTATAAGTGGAAGATGCTCCATGAGTATAGGAGGGGTCCACTATGAGGGCACCAAACTTGCTTTAGGAGTATGGTACCACAACTAAATAGTAATGCCAATTGAGTATTAGCTTAATTGGTAAAAATATATATTTTCTAAATAGTTATAGATTTAGTTTTTTTTTTTTTTTTTTTTGAGAAGAAGTCATAGATTTAATTTTTCACCTTTAAAATTGAAATAAAAAAAATTATAAGAATGATATATTCATTTTGGACATAAATTTTCGTGACTTTACTTTTGATTTCATTTACAATATCTTATACTGATAAAGTTGTATCTATAATTATTGTTGATGCCAAAATTTGGCCAAGCAACCTACCTGCCCTTCACATGACACCAACAATGAATTTGTAGAAGCTGGGGAAGACGTGACCTGCAAGACCAGCAAGAATCGCTGGACATCGGTGTGGTGTAGGCCACACCGCCTCCGATGCCTGAGTCAGGAAACTGAGCAGCTAGAGAGTAGAGAAAGAAGTTGAGAGTAGAGTTTTCGGTCCCCTTCTTCGATGGCGAAGAGGGGTATAAATACCTGCTCGGACTCCTAGGGTTTGGAGGTGTTCTGGGACGAAGCAGGCTGGACCGAGGCAGCTGGAAGCGGTAGGGGCCGAGCGAAGGCAAACGGACTCGGCCCGCGCAAACGGGCCGAATGGTCGGCCTCGGCCCAAGGCCGGGGCCGACCGTACGGGTCGGGCCACGTTGGCCCGGCCCGTCGGTATGGTCTCCCTCTGGGTCTCTTTCCTGGTCCTATCTCCTCCCGGTTGTCCCATCAGCTCCTCGTACGCTGTCGTGGTCCAAAATTACCTATAACAATTATAATAATAATAACAATATAATTATCTTATATACTCATCCTCTTCTATTTTTTTAAATCTTTCTTTTACTATTTGTAAAAGACGCTCCAAGACAGATTGTTTGGATTTGGCGTGACAAGTGACTTTTATATTTCAAAAACTTCAATCATTAACCATTTTTATACCTTTCATTTCACATTTAACCTTTTTCTCGTATTGCTTTTAGGCTTTACCTTTTACACCATTTTTTCCTAAACGTTTATCAAATACTTTAGATTAAACAAAGTTTTTCTTTTTAATGAATAACATGTCAACTTTTGTTATATAGCTAAATCACAATAATTTATCAAATACCAATATCTACTTTTTTAAGTTCAAAATTTAAATATATCAAGAATTAATTTACTCCATCATGTCATAGTCGAATTTTCTATAACGATGGTTGTCATCAATTATTTTAAAAGATACACCCATTCAAAACTACCTTTGTTATCGGTGGACTATAAATGACATTTTTTTTAAGATGTCATTTTCCATTAATAATTTACAAATAGAACCAAATCTAAAGGAGCAAAAAGAGGAGATCTACAATCGCAGGGCATTTTGGACACCTTAATTTTATGAAAGGATATTGGAATATAAAAGATTATATAGCGATGTATAAGAAAAATATCTTGTATGCTTTGCTTCCCCACCTCCACTGTGAAGCGGCCTAAAAATAAAAATAGATAAATATTATTTATTTACATTTAAAAATAAAAAAGCACAAGGAAATCTGGCCCTTTTGGGATTTAAAAGAGCTCAATAGTTCAGTGAAGAGGCAAACGGCTCTCGTGTGGGCCCCAAATCAAAATCCATTTTAGAACTTTGGGAAAAATACACTTTTGGTCCCTGAGGTTTGGGTTAGGTTTCATTTTAGTCCCTGAGTTTTAAAACTCAACAATTTAGCCCCTGAGGTTTGGTTTTAGTTTCATTTTGGTCCCTCCATCCATTTTTCCGTTAAAAACTAACGGATTAATGATGTGGCACTGTTCACACGTAACTTCGGGGATTGAGACACGTGGAATAAATAATATATTTGTATTAATGTTGTATGCGTGTGGGTGTACAATCTCTAACTTTAATCCTCTGATTCTCTCTCTTAAATATATAAACTTTGGTCTCTAGCTTGTTGATCTTCTTGGGCTGGTTTGTTGAGCTTCTTGGATGATCGGCCTGCTAGGTTGATGATCTCTTGGATCGGCTTGTTAGCTTGTTGATCCTCTTGGATGATCGACCTGCTGACTTGATGATCTCTTGGATCGGCCTGTTGGCTTGATGATCTGTTGGATCGGCTTGTTAGCTTGTTGATCCTCTTGGATGGTCGGCCTGCTGACTTGATGATCTCTTGGATCGGCCTGTTGGCTTGATGATCTGTTCGATCGGTTGGCTTGTTGATCTTCTTGGATGATCGGCCTGCTGACTTGTTGATCTTCTTGATCGGTCGGTTGACTTGTTGATCTCTTGGATGATCGGCCTGCTGACTTGTTGATCTTCTTGATCTGTCGGTTGGCTTGTTGATCTCTTGGATCAGCCTGTTGGCTTGATGATCTGTCGAATCGGCTTGTTAGCTTGTTGATCCTCTTGGATGATCGGCCTGCTGACTTGTTGATCTTCTTGATCGGTCGATTGGCTTATTGATCTCTTTTTAGAGTCTTCTAGTCTTCAAACCTTCTGAGTCTTGAGTTGGTTGAATTCTGAATCTTGGATCTTCTGAATTCTCTAGACTCTCTGACTTCTGATGACTCTGGATCTTGGAGAATGCTCTGGACTCTGCCCTCGAGCTTCAAAATTCTGACCCCCTTGAAATGATGGTGAACCCCCCTATTTATAGAGTTCTCGCAGGATGGGCCCTGGTAACTTTTGGGCCTAACAACTTGGGCTTGGGTTTTATTGGTCTTGGGTTGAACCATTTAGTCTTGGGTTTGGTTTATATTTGACCCAAAACCATATGACTCAGACATTTAAAAGATCCAAATTTGATCCAAATAATTATTATTTTTAATTAATTGGGCAAATTAATTAATTTGATTGAAATAATTTAATTTTAATTAATTGATCAAATAGAAATTTGGCTCTATAAATTTATAATTGGCCAACTTTGTTTTCAAATTAAATTTGGGACACATGTCAATTTATAATTGGTCCCAAATTTAATTAACTTTAATTTCGTCATTAATTTTATGTAATGACGTGGCAATTCGTGATTGGTCAAAATTTCTCTATCAACAGGCACTTTTATTTTATTTCAAAAAATAATTTTGTTAATTTTAAAAATAAAAATAATATTAAATTAATCAAAAATGTATTTTTTTTTTTAATTTTTTTCTTCTCTCTTTTTTTCTCCTTCTTCTCCTCCTCCTTCTTCTTCTTCAAGTTGTGCCCAGTCACTGTTGTCAGCCACCGCCGCCGGCAACCGTCGCCCCTCGCCGCCGGCGACCGCCGGAGATTTTTTTTCTCTTTCTCTCTCCCTCTCTCCATCTCATTTCTTCCACCTGCGACCCGAACAATTTCTCCGTGTGAAGCCCAACCCGGTTATCTCTCCGGCGAGGCACAGTGAAGTCGAGTGCAGCTTTCCGGTTATCTCCCCGACGAGCCCAGCCCGGTTATCTCTCCGACGCGAGTCCTTCACTCGAGTGTAGCTGTCCAGTGAGTAGGGGCTCGATTTTTCAGTGATTTGTGTGGGTCTTCTTCTCCCTTCAACGCCGGATCTGAACTTATACTCAACTGAACTTACGAACTCACGACTTTCAGAACTGTCCGCAGCTGTCCTCAACGCCGGCAGATCTGAACTCACAAGTTTCAGATCTAAACTTACGAACTCGGCGACGAACGACGCGAATCTGAACTCAGATTTGAACTCACGCTCAGATCTGAACTCACGAACGCGAAAATCTGAACTCAAGAGTTTCAGATCTGACGTTCGGTTCCAGCTCGACGGCGGCGTGGGTTCTCGTGCGAAGACGACAGCAACGACGTTCTCGTGCGTTGGAGGTGTTGATTTTCAGATCTGAAAGTAGGGAGAAAGGAGAAGGCTCTGGGTGTTGATTTTCAAATCTGGAAATAGGAAGAAAAGAAAAAAAAATGGGGAAGAAATAAAAAAAAAAAAAACAATCGTTGCCGCCGCCGGCTGCCGCCGGTCGGTGGCAGCTTAGGTGGTGATGTTGAAGAGGGGTGGTGAAGAAAAGGAAGGTTGGTGGAGAAGAAAAAGTACAAATATTAAAAAATATATATTATTAATATTATTTTAATATATTTTTATTTTAAAAAATGAAAAAATATTTTTTTAAATAAAAAATTAGTGCCACGTCAGCAATCTGTTAGTTTTTAACGGAAAAATGGATGGATGGACCAAAATGAAACTAAAACCAAACCTCAGGGGCTAAATTGTTGAGTTTGAAAACTGAGGGACCAAAATGAAACCTAACCCAAACCTCAGGGACTAAAAGTGTATTTTTCCCTAGAACTTTTTAGAAAATAAAATGTTTTGGAGTTCAAAAAAAAAAAAAAAATAATAATAATAATAAAATATTTTGGAGCTGTAATTTTATATATTGTCAATGCCTAAGTGGTGATGCTCATTCATTAATTTACCATCAATCTATTCTCAACAATATAAAAATAATATTAAAATGGCTCTGTGCCCCCACTAATCGCCAATATTGTGCACTATATAATGTATCAAAGAATATCTAATTAAATAATGTAAAGTACTTATCTTTTTAAAGTACATGTTTGTTACCATATGATTATATTTAATAAAATACTTTGCAATCCATTGTCTTCTTGATAAACCTAGTCGCTTGGATTGATACAATAGTAAAATAGATATTTTATATCTTGAAAATATTATATATTATGTATGATTTGATGGCTGTGAAAGTTATGTTCATTCATCTATTATCTTGTTGATAGTGGTCACACACCTCATAATATTGTAGATGCATCTCCTATGATTTAACAACGAAAAAGATATTATATGATTTTTTATGGATAAAATGCTTCTATATATATATAAAATAGTGAAAAGCTATCAACACAACAAAATATGAATTGTATGGAACCCACCCAAATTCATTGTTTATTGCCACAAGCATATTGCTGAGAAATAATGCCTAGCCCTTCTAGAGAAATGAAGGTACAATAAGCACTTGCTGAGGGCGCACAGACACAAATTTCTATTCATTTATATTCAGTGAAGTCATACAAGGCACAAGTGCGTAAGGAAAAATAAAATTCTAATGGAGGTTTATGCCTTACTTTTAAGACATAAATTTCTATTTATCAGATGTGGGAAATTATTGCATAATTAGAAAGACGAGAAAGATCTGGACTAACTTTTTTAATGAAATCTCATAAAGAAATCAGAGCTATTAAAAGGTTCCATATTGTCGATAATCAAACGGGAGCACTTTTGTTTGTCATCATAAATATGTCATTTGTTGTCTCATCATAACATGAAATAGTATATACAAGTGAGAGAAACGAAAGTGAGAGAGAAGCGTGAAACCAGACGACAGAGAAACGAAAGTGGGAGAGAGATACGAGGTAGTCAGGATTTCAACTGTACACACTATTGAAGTTCGATCTTATAAACTCTAAAGTCTAGAACGTTGCAAGTTGGAGACCCAAACGGAGAGTTCAGGGAATAAAGGACATCCGAACTTTGGAAGTTGGAGGCCCAACAACCCCTAAGGATGGAGGTCTTGGATTTGTGCTCAATATGACGACATAATCAAATGGTTGCACATATGAATAAACATATTTTTAACACATGCATATATATGTGTATAGTTAATTTTTCTTTTTTTTTACTAAACTTTTAATGTTTGTCACTTTTTTTTCTAACAAATTTATTGACAATTTTTGCTTCTAATGAATAAAATTTAGGATAATTGTAATGGGTTGCAACATGAAGGTAAATAATTGTAAATATAGCAATTTTTAAAAATATTTGCAAATATGGCAAAATTTTTTAATTAATTTTTTATATTCCTAAATTGCCCCTGTGTGCCATCTTTTTTTTTTTTTTTTTTTTTTTTTTTTTTTTTTTTTTACTGATAGAAAGTCTTTTTATTACTGATAGATTCTATCAGTGGTAAAAAAATTTTCTATCAGTGATAGAATAAAGTTTCTATCAGTGATAGAAACTTTCTATCACTGATAGAATAAAGTTTCTATCAGTGATATTTCTACCACTGATAGATTCTATCAGTGGTAGAAAAATTTTCTATCGGCGACAGAAAGCTTCTATCACTAAAATTTCTATGACTGATAGATTCTATCAGTGGTAGAAAAATTTTCTATCAATGATAGAAAGTTTCTATCACTGATAGAATAGAAGATTTCTATCACTAATAGAAATTTTTTCTATCCGTGATAAAAGATTTCTATCACTGATAGGTTCTATCAGTGATAAAAAAAACTTTTTTTTATAGAAAATCATAGAAAAACTTTTGATAAAAAATCTTTCAATCTCTGATCACCCATAAAAATCTTTCTATCTCCGATAGAAATCTTTCTATCACCGATATAATCTATAAGTGATAGAAAAACTTTCTATCACCGATAGAAAAGCTTTCTATCAGTGATAAAAGATTTCTATCACTGATAGGAATTTTTACTATTCTATCAGTGATAGAAAGATATTCTATCAATGATAGAAAACTCTTGATAGAAAATATTTCAATCGCTGATAGAACCTATCAGTGATAGAAATCTTCTATCACTTATAGAAATTTTTTCTATGAGTGATAGAAAAACTTTCTATCACTGAGACTGATAGAAAAACTTTTCGTGAGTTATAGAAAATCTTTCTATCACTGATACTTTTCTATCAGTGATAGAAGATCTTTTGTTTCTATCAGCGATGGTGATACAAGGTGAAATCGAGCATTGAAAAATAAAGCAAAAACGAATGATTATAGAAATCAAACACTAAAAAACAAAAACCAAACACGGATAGAAAACCAAATAACAACAACCAAACACTGATAGAACACCGAACAAGTGATAGAAAAATATCTATCGCCGATAGAATCTATCAGTAGTAGACAAATTTTCTATCATATGATAGAATCTATCAGTGATAGAAAAACTTTCTATCAGTGAAAGAAAATCTGGAGGGGTATTTTAGTAAATGCAACACACAAACTATTAGATTTTGCCATTTTTGCAATTTTTTTTGTGGGTTGCTAGATTTGCAATTATTTTGGCCCATATTGCTATCCTTGCAACCGGCCCTAAAATTTAACTCTTATATGGTGAATAATATAACTCCTATAACTAAAAGAAATTAATACAAAGAATGTTTTATTAAAATAATTAATCTTTATTAAAGAATGAGTGAAACATTTACAAGTACAAACTTCACATCGACACAAATAATGACAATGTATATAAAATATAAGACACTAATTATCACCTCAAATGTCGAAAGTTCGAATCCATCTCCACAATAGTTGAACTAACCAATAATAATGTATACTTTTTTTTTAAAATAGAGATATAAATAAAGAATATGAAAGGCTATATTTGTAATTAGACAACCTTATTATAATTTCCCAACATCTAATTTTCAACCTAAGAGCACTACATAAAAGAATTGCAGCATTTTCAGAAGAGAATAATATCATATCTAATCAACAATGCTCTTAATTTTTTGTTTTTAAAAAAGAAAATCTAATCAACAATGAATTGGTTGGGATGACGTTGGACCACACTATGTTCTAAAAAAAGTTATAAAACAGCATTTTATGTTTTTTCTTTTCTCTGAAAAAATAACCCTTCCGTATAATTTTATAAGGGCACTTAAAATAGGCTAAATTATTTGCTTCGCTTTTGTGAAAGATTTGCACGTTGGTTTCAAACCGGCACATTGGTTATCCTTTTCCATGGGAATATGATATATGCTCTTTTCAACTTTTTATGTAATAATTTATATTTTTAATAACCAAATGTAAGATTGTTCAGTTATAATTAACATATACCCCGATCTAAAGGTTATATATATAAATGAAACTGGAATACTTCATAAATTAGAAAAGGGTAGGTACAACCAATTCATCCTTAATTAATAAGGATAACCAAAGCGGGATATTTGCATCCCTACCAAAAAAAAATCTTCTTCCAACGTGGAAGATATACAAAAGTCTACAAAATCCCCAAACCCATTGCCAACATCGATAAAGACGACGTCAGTGACAGACCAGCCGTCACACAACATTTTTCCTAGCTCTTGGACATTTTTCGAACTAAACCACTCCAACATTTGGGGCCAAAATTTCGACTTCATTCATCACGACCTTAGACTCTGAGATTTCTTCACATTCATAATTTAGAGCTCGAACCACTTCAAATGTGTCCACTTCTACAATGATCAGAAGACTTCTCATTTAGTTCGATGACATGTACTCCTTTACTCCCTCTCTGATAGCCAGCATCTCGATCAACTTGATTGACCAATTTCTGTTAATTTGTTTGCATCCCACACTCATTGGAGACTCTGAGGAATCACGAAAAATTCAGCTCATTTCTCCTCTCTTTAAGTCATAATTCCATGAAGCATCAATATTCAATTTGAGGCAAATGGGCAGGAGGGGATCCAAGCCTCATGATTCCATTGACCCTCCAAGTTGTTCGACGCCAGGTTAGTATCAACTCGCTTCCTCTGCTCGATCAAACTCCGCTTGAACCTTCTGGCTACTTGGTGTATGTTTGCTTTTCCTTTATCAGCAGTTATATTGTTTTTGAAGTATTGCAATTATGTTCAGGATAATAATTTCAAATATTACCCCTACCATGGAAGCATGTGTATGATAATTTCTCATACATTTTTTTTAATTAAAAAAAGTTAGAAATATGAAATCTACATCTCATATTTTAAAAGAGTATATATGTGTGTATATAACCAACTATCGCTCCTTTTCAATCTAGCAATAATGTTAATCATAGGAGAATTTGATGTTTAACTTTCATAAAAATATAAGTATTTTGTCTTTTTTACAAATATGATTTAGGTTAAAAATGAATATAGGTCATAATCTATACTTTTTAAAGTTTAAAGACCAAGTACACAAGTTAAAAAAAAAAAGGGAAAAATATACTTTTGGTCCCTGAGGTTTGGGTTAAGTTACACTTTGGTCCCTAAGTTTTCAAACTCAACAAAATTACCCCTGAGGTTTGAGATAAAGAGCAATTTGGTCCCTGTCATCCATTTTTCCATTAAAAACTAACGACTGGCTGACGTGACGCTGTTTTTTTATTAAAAAAATATTTTTAAAAATTTTTAAAATAAAATTATATTAAATTAATTAAAATATATATATTTTTTATTATTATTATTTCTTTTTTACTTTCTTCTTCTTTCTTCCCAATATCCCAGGTCTCATAACCTTTTTCTCCATAGCCTCACCGCCGGCCTCCATCGACCGCTGCTCGCCGGCGGCCGATCGTTGTCGCCGGTGTGATTGTTTTTTGGGAAAAATACACTTTTGGTCCCTGAGGTTTGGGTTAAGTGACACTTTAGTCCCTGAGTTTTCAAACTCAACAAAAATACCCTTGAGGTTTGAGATAAGGAGCATTTTGGTCCCTGCCGTTAATTTTTCTGTTAATTTCTAACGGTTGCTGACGTGGCACTATTATTTTAATATAAAAAATTATTTTTTTTATTTTAAAATAAAAATAAATAAAAAATAATAAAAAATATTATTATTTTAATTATTTTAATTATTTTAAAAACTAAACCCTAACCCTTTCTTCTTCCTCTTCCCTCACCCCTCCATCTTCTTCCTCCAGCAGCTGCGCCGCCGGCCGCCGCCGGCGGCGATTTTTTTTTTTTTTTTTTTCTTTCTTCTTTTTCTCTTCTTTCTTCTTCTCTACATTTTCTTCACAAATTTAAAAAAAAAAAGAAAAAAAAAGAAAAGGGGAGGGAGGTCAAAGGGCTGAACTGGTTCTAGATCTGGGTCAAGTGGCTGAACGCGGGGCGTGAGATAGCGGCTGAACGCGCAACGTGAGCGACGGCTGAATGCGCAACGTGTGTGACGGCTGTACGCGCGACTTGAGCGACGGATGGGTTCTCGTTCCAAATCTGGGTTGGACAACGGCTGAACGCGCAACGAGTAGCCGTGGGTTTGTTTTTTAAAACGCTGAAACAGAGGGTGGGAAAAAATACATTCCAGATCTCAGTTTATCGCTATTTTTTAGGTCTCGTTTGTTCGCCGGTGTGAATTCTGAAGTGTCGTCGAGGTGGGTTTTACCGATTAAGCACTGTGGTGGGTCTTGATTACAAGTGGGTTCGTTCGCGTTGAGGAAAAAGGAAAAAGGAAAAAGGAAGGACAAGAAAAGAAAGATGAGGAAAAAGAAGGAAAAAAAAAAAAAGTTAGCCGCCGGTGACCGGCGGCCGGCGGCGGTGGCTGCCGGTGGTAGGGTTAGGGTTCAAGGGATGTGGAGAAGAAGAAGTATAATGGAGAAGAGAAGAAGATGGGGAAGAAAGGAAGAGAGAGAAAGAATTTAAAAAATAATAATAAAATAATAATATTTTTATTATTTAAAAATAATTTTATTTAATAAAATTAAAAAATTATTTTTTTTAATTAAAATAATGGTGCCATGTCAGCTGTCAAGGTTTAACGGCAAATTGGACGGCAGGGACCAAATTGCTCCTTATCTCAAACCTCAGGGGTATTTTTGTTGAGTTTGAAAACTCAGGGACCAAAGTGTAACTTAACCCAAACCTCAGGGACCAAAAATGTATTTTTCCCAAAAAAAAACTAAACTCATAATTTAACCAATTCAATAATTATTGAATTTTGACCGCTTCACAGTTGAACAATACTTGGCAACTAAGAAAGAGGAATATGGAAAATGAGAGAAAAAAAAAATTCTATCTAACGATCATATGTAGGGAGATCCCGGTATATAGTCAAGTATTTTCTATCTTGCAAGCACAACGCTCATTTCAAACCAGTAAATTGGGGCCAAGCCACCGAGTTGGTTTTCATACACAAGCTGTTTTTACCCGTCGATGGATTATAAATTATAGGTTAAATTACATGTTTAGTCTATAAACTTTTAAGATTGTTTCAATTTAGTCCCTAAACTTTAAGAAGTTTCAAATAGATCTTTTCAACTTTCAATTTTGTTTTCAACGGTCCCTAAAAAGGTATTTAATAAATCCAAAAACTTTTATCCATAGGTCTCTCAACTTATAAGTCATCCACCTATTATAAATTATTCCTCCATAATTATAAAATCATAAATCGTAAGGCCGCGGTATTTCGTCTTTATCTAGAGCCCGGTGCCAGTATAAAAGCGCGCGTCTCTTTAAACATTACATTAGTTTATTATTTGGATCCAAACAGAGGAAAGACGGGGAGAAAAGAGAACGCGATCCGCTTCGTACTTTCTTTTTCGCGCCTCTTTCTCTCCCGAGAGTTCCAAAATGGAAATCAATTGCCCTAATTTCCACTCTCATTTGCGATTTTTCTTCGTCACGATCTGGTGGAAGGCGCGCTGGCCTTCGGTTTTAGGTAGTTTTCTCCATTCAGAATCGTTTATCTTCATCCATCTCCTTCGGCGACAGATTAATCGCAGTTCATCTTCCTTTCAGTTTTCCAGTAGTTTTCTGCATTTCATATGTAAAATCAGAGAATATATCTGTTGTTCGGCAACAGATTAATCGTAGTTCATATTATTTTCAGTTTTTCTAGGTGTTTTCTGCATTTCATGTATAAAATCGTAGAATATATCTGTGTTTGCATTCGTCATCTTCCGAGAGGCGATCGTAAAATGTTGAACGTACATCTAATTTCTTGTCTAATTATGGCGTTTCGCGTCCGTGTTTGGATTTTTCAGGATGAGGCTTGGCTCGTAGCTGTTGTTGCGCCAGAGGTTTCTCGACAGAAATTGCAATGTCGACACTCTTTGCGCGTTCGAATTTCTATATGCTTTTCGATACAATGAAATGCGGTCTGGTGCTCTTAATCTGCTAATATTTTACGTATCGTGCTTAGTAATGAACTTTTATATTAAAATCGGCTAGAAGATCAAGACGAAAATCATTTAATCTACTTCTGTTTATTAATTAGATATTTGGAGGCCTAAAGTGCAAAATCTAGATTAAACAATTGTTCGCATGCAGAATATTTCATCATTGGCGTTGTTTTTCGCTGATAAACGAGACATGCTTACCGTTTAGCTTCTAGTTAAGTGATACAAGGCATGCGGAGGTGGTTTGTCTGTTCAATTTGAGGAACTTTTCTATTTCATTAATAGGATACTATTTCTGTTAAAATGAAATAAAACTCAACTAAGTCTAATCAAATCATAAGAAATTCTTTGTAATTTTTCCCACTTGATCTTTTTGTTCTCTAGAGTTAGCTGTATCAAGAAACTTTTTCATTTCATGAAGTTTTCAAGCTAAACCAAAATGTCTTGTCACTGCCTTGGCTTGTTTTACTTGAGCGCATCTGAGATATATCTTTAGCAACTAGCAAGTACCGATAATTTGTACTTGTGCTATCTCCGTTTACTTGAATTTCAGTGTTCAAGACCATGATTCCTAATAGTGCAGGTCCTAGTTTAGTTCTCATTATAACCTGCCTATCTAGAACTGATTGTTTTTAATTTCAAACTTTGTATAAGAAATAGAGTGTAAAAGGAAAATAAAGGTTGTCAGCTGGCACACCTTGGGCTGAATGTGTCCATTTTCCAAAGATGATTGAATTTGAGGCATTAGTTTTTCAATTTTCGTAAACAAAATTGAGTTATAGTTTGTGTGCTTGTTTTTGGTCCTACTGTTCTATTGTCATGATATTAGTTTGGCTGCAAATTTTTGCAAGATATCTTCTGTTTGCTGTCTTGCATTTTTTTTTTTTTTTTTGGGTTAAGTTAAAAGATGCTGCTGCATAGTTCAATATAATATAATGTTTATCAGATATTTACTGTTTCAAAAAGGTAAGGAAGCATGTTTTAAATGTAAAATGGCCCTTTTCTAACATCCAGTTACTCCAGTTCCAGTATGAGATATTTGTTCATTGAGATGTGTCATTCCTACTCTAAGGGTAGATTATTTCACTCAAATGAGTTTGTACTTCTACAAGTTATTTGGTTTTAAGTTACTTGCTCTGTGCTTACCAAAAATTACTTGCTCTGTGATTCCTTGTAGTTAATGATGTGAAATATTTCGACTCTGTAGTTAATATCATGCATCCACCATGTTTTAAATTCTAACTATATCTACCTGTAAATTAACAATGCAAGGAATCTATACTTTTGGCTAATGTGGTTCAAATCTGTTGGGAGTCTAACTCTACTCGTCCAAACGGATGTCGAAGCTTGGCCTACAGGTTTTCTTACTCTCCTTTTGATATGTTTTATTGTCACTATCGATCTCGCCGTTAGAGTTTGCTTCCTATGCTTGGACATCTTCTAGGAAGATAGCTAAATATGTTATTTGATTAGTTTAAGGTTTCATGGTGAGCCATTATAATGTAGAAAGACCTTTTTCCTTTTTTTTCCTTTTTTCTTTCTTTTTTAAATAACATTTTATTTTAAGTGTTTTTCAAAAATGCATTTTCTTTTAAATATTTTGTATAAAAATGGTTTAGAATTTAAACTCTTATATGTTTGGTTATATTTCTTCATAAGTGTTTTTATACACAAGTTATTATATACTTGCTTTCAAGTGTTTCTCTCAAAATAGTTTATATCTCAATCTCATTTTAAGTTATTTTTTTTAGTTGTTGTCAAACACTAGAATTTGATTTTTTTTTTTCCAAAATTAAACACTTGAAAAGTTAAATCAAACATTCCCTAACTCTAATGAGGTAAAGTTAGGTTTTAGTTTTTAGAATGAATATGAGACATAAAGGGTTGATGATGTTTTGCTACTATTTGAAACATGTGCAGTTGATAACACTCTCTTTTCTTGTTTTCTTTTTTCGTTTGTAAAAAAAATATTTTGGAAGCATTTTCTTTTTCCTTGTTCTAGTTGTCAATATTTCAAAAATCTTAATATATTACTTTTTACTTGTAATAAATTCTTACATTTTACAATTTTGTACAAAAAAAAATATTTCACAAGTAAAAACTTTGGTTTTTTTTTTTTTTTAAATTAAAATTTTAGAAAATAAAATAGAAGAACGGTATTCTTTTTTCAGAAAATAATGATGAAGAGCATGAAATAGTAGTCAAGGTTCTATTTGCTCCCTTTTTGAAGGCTGAAAAATATAAAGACAAGATTATTAAAATTTAACATCATTTAGGCCATTTTGTAATTTTTGAGGTGTTCATACATACTTTATTGAACTGTTTTCCCCAAATTTAAGATATTATGCATAGTCTCTTGGTTGAGCTTGGCCAACCGATAAAAATCAAGGATTTGTATAGGGACATGCTTGTTTTGTTGGCATTCCAATTTCTATTGCATGTATTATTTATTTATTTATTTTGTTTAGGAAAAGCTTTAGTGTTATTTAGCTGAGAACCAATGGAAACTGAAAGGTTAGATCTGGAATTTATTACTTATAGAATCGAAATGGTATAAATAAGTCTAGTGGTCACTTTTAAAAAAAAAAAAAGAAGTCTAGTGGTCAAGTACATTGAGATATATCTATGTCCCGGATGAAATGAAGCCATCAAATGTTCCATAGATTGATCAAGGTATCTTGAACACCATAATTATTTGAAGATTAGCTAAAATTCTCACGAAAGCAAAATGTGAAAACTTTATTACAAATTTGCTCTGGGAAAGAACGACAGCTTTCTTCTGTACAATTTACAAATTGGGCAGATGCTAGGGGTAAGAGGATATGTTACACTGATGATTACATTACTTGACCCAGAAAAAAAAAAAAAAAGAGGGAAAAGGAAGATTACAAAACTTTCCTACTGAACTGATTCTACCATTCCTTTCTCAAACAAAAGCATACATTTACAAGGGACGTTGTGGTAAATATTGTTCAAGACATTCTTTTAACTTTTGGAAGGTGATTGGCTTCGATACGAACGAGTCCATGCCGTTTTCATAACACTCGTCTGCGCTTTCTGACAATGCATTCGCCGTCATCTGCAGGTACAACACCATGCAAGTCTTTTTCAGTTAATTAGTACCCACTTTACTAGCTGATTGTGTTCTTGCAGAACCATTATATCCTAAAAGAATGATTCTTGACCCTTATTATTTTTGGTTTATGAAAATTATGCTTGTTTATTAACCTTTTTTTTTATTATTTATTTTCTAAATAACAGTTAGCTTTTTGAGAAATCAGGTAAAGCAATTTTTTAAAACTTCTTTTCTTTGCTTTTAAAGTTTAGTTTGGTTAAGATTTTAAAGGTGTTTCTAAAAAGTGGTCAACTAAAGAGAATGTGAGTAGTTTTTAAAAAATTGACAAGCTATAGTTGCAGTTTTTTAAATTTAAGTTTATTTTCTCCCAATTTTCTTAGAATAATTTTCATAATTGTTAAGTATGCTTTTGCATTCCTAACCAAATTCCAAAAACAAAAACAAAATTTTGAAAGACCGTTTAATAACCAATTGGTTTTCTGTTTTTGGTTTTTGTTTTTTTGTTTTCATAAAACAAGTTCATTTGGTAACAAATTGAATTTTTTATTTTTGAAATTCTAAAAACATTTTTAAATTTACGAAGAAATTTGAAAAATGGAAAATTATGGTTTTAAAAACTTGATTCCATTTTTCATATCCCAACCACAACCATTCAATCATTTCCTCTTCCTCTGTTTTTCACGATGTGTCTTTAATTTTTTTTTATAAATATTTTTCTTAACTTTTTAAACTGGTTTTGTATGTCTTAAATAAACCTTTTCTTAAAAAGTTTATTTCTTTTTAAATTAACTTATTTGAGTAGATTTAAAAAAGTTTAAATACCATTTTAATCCCTTTATTTGCTTATTCTATTTTGGTCTATTGGTTTTAAAAAACATTTAAATCATAGTCTTTGTGCTTGAAATAAATCTTTAAAATAATCATTGACATTTAGTTTTTGTTAGTTTGTTAACTTTTTTTTGTCATATCATATGAAAGTTAATCACAAACTAATTTATTCGATTTACATAATTTGGAAGTAACTAAAATGATATCTCCTAAAAATTATTAAATTAAAAAATAATAAATTAAAAATTATTAATATAAATTATGAACCTCCTAAAAATTATAAAATAAAAAATGGTAATATGTTTTTAATAAAAAAATAAAACAAAAAAATTATCAAACAAGTTTTTGGTTTTTCTATTTGTTTAGAATATCGAAAAATAAAAACAATCATCAAATGTTCTTTTGATTTAAAAAAAAAAAACAAAACAAAAACCGCACATGTTTGATAACTGTTTTTTGGTTTTTTGGTTTTTAAAAAACAAAAAACCAAAAGACCAAAAGTAGATACAAAACATGTATGGTTTTTATTTTTTAAAAACTGAAAACAAAATACCAAAAACTAACAAAGGAAATGGTTATCAAACGGGGTTTGATTTTTTTTTAAAAAAAAATTGAGTTGGTTTTTGAAAACTTGGGAAGAAAATAAATAACAACACAAAGAAACTGATAGGTAGAAATAGTGTTTGTAGGCATAATTTTCAAATACCAAAAATAAAAAATCAAATGATTATCAAATGGACTCAAAAGTATTAGTAAACAGGGTATCAGTGTTAACTAAAGTTGTTTAAAAAGATTAGCTATATGGGATGATGCATACGAATAGTAATATTATAGATTTAAAATGTTATCCTGGTTCCCAAATGTTCAAATGTTTTATTTTAATTTATCAACCTTCAGATATTGATTTTTAATTGATCCTTGAAATAGTTCGAGTAAAGTTGACTCACTTGTTTGTATAACATATTGATGATGTGACAATTAGACTTTGCTAAATATGTATTTGTTAAATGAGTTGGAATATATTTTTATTTTTTATTTCTTAGTCCAAAGACCAATTAAAAACCAACTTCAAACTAAAAGGATCAATGGAAAATCAAATATAAATCTTGAGAACCAACCATGTAATTTTTAAAACTTTAAGGACTAAATAAAAACTAAATTCAAGCCTTAAAGACTTTTAAGTGCTAGCTTTGAAAACTCAAAAGAGTTGAAATCCCAAGGACCACCAATATTGCATTTTACCCTAAAGTTTAATTCTCTATTAAAATTAAATCTATTCACGAATGAAGGAGGCTAAAGATCAAAGATCAATAGTGTGTTTTACCCTAATGTATAATTCTCTATTAAAAATAAATCTATCGAGAGGCTAATAAATAAAAATAGGGAAGTGAAAGTACTCACAGCAATGATGGGCATCCTTTTGCGGGAGGAGGAAGGAGTCCAACAAGGTGTAGTTGGCTCGATTCCAGCATTTACAGCTGCCTCCCAGTTGCCCGTTTCCTCAAAAGAACGAATTAACCTTGTAGCTTGAAGGCCATCCATAGCTGGCATGAATACATCCTGCAGTAATCAAGCAATTAATTAATGCATACAACCTAATTTCACACTCGCTCTTTAAATTTCTAGTATTTGGTTTGAATCTACATGTTTCATTTATAACTCCCACCTTTTTGTGTGTATTTAGCTAACTAATATCATCATATACCGAACCTACTTAAAAATAGTATGATTTACTAAAATAACAAAATAAAAATATGAAATATTGAATAGCAGCAAATTTACAAAATAACAGAACTTAGAAGTAAAAGCTAATCCCAGTATATTACCCATCGTATTTTTTTTTGAAAAAATAATTTATCTTTTAGGAAATATAAAAGTGATTACATGTTTAAAAATATGCCTAAAAAGTATTACCATTTGGTAAATTTTCAGGTGAAAGTGCCTAAAAGTATGTTTCTAGCAGGAGTCAAGGACTCGAGAATCTTCTGAAATTAAAATGCGTACGGTTTTAAAGCTTATACGTATGTATATGACATAGAAAACCTTGACAATAATATAGTGAATTCAAAAACAGAAAAATAAAATATAAATATGATATTATATTTATAGCAATAAATTTTCAAATTTATGAAAAAAGGGTGTCATGTCATATTTAAAAAATACCTCGAGTATATGTTCTTTTCTGGAAAAGTATATAATGGTATGATATATTTATTTTATTATGTCCTTTAGTAAAAATAATGTTTACTTATTCTAAATAAAAGAGTATAAATTATGTTGAAGAGGCCTAAAAATTTGTTTCTAGGAGTTCAAAGAATTTTCTAAGGTCAAAATGTATGCCATGCGATGGTAGATTTGTAAAGCATACATACCATGAGAATGAGATCGTAAGAACGTCGTTGAACTGCACGAACAGCTTCAATGCCGTTGGTTACCACGTCGATTTTTTGGCCGAACTTCTTCATCATGGACTGAGTCACCATAATATTGGTCTTGTTATCCTCAACAAGAAGAATCCTGGGTTCCAATGCCATTGTTACTTCAGAACCACTACTGCTAGTTCTGCTATGGGAACTTGCATCGAATCTCTCTTTCCCCTGATCCGTTTTTTGAAGTTTATTACTTGGCTTTTCTAATGTTTCTTCTTGCTTTGTTGTTTCTGATCTGTGAAGGGAATTCACACCGACATTTTGGAACCGAGCATTTGTGTCGGGTTGATTTCGGTTTGCTCCAAGAGTTGATTTCTCATTATCGAGATTTGAGTTGATATGACTTGATGAACATTGTGGTTCGCTTGAGGTTACTGCACCATTGGAGCAACGATCATCTCTAAGAGAAGCAGTCTCTTGTGTTGTGATGTTGTTTGAGGGAACAGGATAAGAAACTTCAGCAAAGCCATTGAGTTTGGTTGAGCTGGGATATCCAGTTGTATGTAATAATGAGTTTGAGATCCTTGTGGATCCATTAGAAGATGACAGTGAACTGAAACTGTGGGGTTGGAATTGGAAAAAGCCCTCAGTCATTTCGTCATTTGTGGACTCGTCATCTGAGAGCTCATCGGAATCGTCGGAATGACTGCAGGTGGTTGAAACCTTGTACGGCAATACAAATGTAAATGTAGATCCATGGTTCTCTCGGCTGGTAACGGTCAGATGACCACCCATCAATTCAACCTGGCTCCAAAAGCAAGCGCATAAAGTTTGATGTTAATTTAAGGTTGGTTTAAGCAAGCAAGAAAAAGGAAAAGTTTGGTTGAGTTTGGGATATGACTTTTAAAGCGATGAAAAGTGTTTTTTAACCAATTAAAAGTACTTTTCAAATTTTACAAGGTGTTTGAAGCACACAGTGTTTCTAGAGTAAGCACTTAATTGGTGTTTCTACTTAAACCATTTCAAACACATTTTTCAAAAGTCATTTCAAACTAACCTTGAGGATCTAAGCAAAATGGTTTAAACGCACAGAAAGACAGAGTTCATTGAAAGATTATGTATAAACACGATGCATTACCAAGGAACCGAATACAATCCTCATCTTATAAACATGCTCATATAATCACCTTATTCAACTGTAGAAGTGTCAATTTGATGTATCATAAGCACTAATCACTATTAACTTCCCCAACAACTAATACCACCTCAAAATCGACGAAAAATTTAACATCAAGGCAGTAACATTGTAACAGTTTACCAGTTGTTTGCATATTGCCAGCCCGAGACCAGTCCCTCCATACTTTCGAGCATGATCGGCGCTAGCTTGCATGTACTTCCTAAAAAGGTTTGGTAGTGCATTTTCTGTTTCATTTCAAAAGAAATCAAACGAATATTACTACTTATTAAGCAACAAGAGTATTTCAATAACCAGATAAATAAGCAAGCATACCTGGTATTCCGATTCCTGTGTCGTATACATCACAGCGTATCCATACCGTCGTTTCAGGTGAACAAGATTTGTTTTCTCTACTTCCATTCATTGTGGTTTCACTCTTGCTTGGGGTTCCTGGAGCATCACAATGCAAATGATTTCTGTCACCGTGTTTTTGGCCAAACAAGCCATTCTGAGGGGCTGGAGGACATGTTCCTTCTTGCAAACCATTTGCTGGAAGTGTTGCGTTATCAGCCGTTGATTTCTTATGGCATTCTTCTCCTTTCCCAGTGGGTGGATAGGGTAACACATAAAGGTTAATTCCAACCTTCCCTTGATGAGTGAACTTAATTGCGTTGCTGCATCATTTAATTATCTATTTAGAGAAAAATAATATGATGATGTGGGAATGGAAGCATTAAATGTTTTTTCTGCATCTTTAATCATACTAGGTTCTTAAAGCAAGCTTCAATCTTATTCATACAACCCACAAAATGTATTGCTTTTATGAAATCAATGTCCACGTGTTGATCCATGTAACCCTTTAGAGCTCTTTCTATCAACTATATAAGCCACTCTACATGCATATACATATTTATTTTCAGTATAGCCTTGTCTGTGATTTATGCATGTGTTTATAAAGGATTTAATATCATATTGATCAACCATGTTTTCTCACTTGCCTCGATTAAACCTACTTACTCCTCCCTCAAGATAGCTTTCTGGGAAGTGAGAAAATAGTTGGCAAGTTTGTAAAATGGAGAAACCTTCATCAAGTCGACAGATGCTATGGGAGGAAGGCATTAGAGAAGGGAGGAAATTCTGAACTGTAACTGAGAATTTGAATGGAAATTCATTACCTGATCAAGTTGGTGAGGATTTGCCGAATCCTAAGAACATCTCCAATGACCTGAAATCGTTGCAGGGTTTAATAGGCATTTTACACATTTAAAACAAGCGCTCATGTAACTGAAAGGTACAAATAGGCAGAGATTTCAGAAAATTATATGGGTACAACTATCGAAGGATGATATGAATAAGCTACAAAGCTACATGACAATGGTTTATGAAAGGAGGGTAGTGAAAAGGGTGCACATTTTTAGGATAATGCACATCTGAAGGCACGACCCTTTCTGCTCCAATGTTCAAGGATTCTTATGATGCCACCTGCCTAGGTTGCTCTTGCATATCAAACTAAATGTCATACACTACCTATTACTCTGTTTTTAATTGTGATTCAGATGCCTATTCAGCGTACAAAATCCAACTAATCGATTAAAAGCTTCAAATATTTATCTATAACACTCACCTCTATAGGAACATCATCTGCTATACGTCCCTCCAGAACTAAGAATTTTCGCAATGATGCAGCAGCAGTCTGCAGAACATGTCTTACAACCTCTCTTGGACGGAATTTTGTAGCTTCCAACTTCATTACTCCTAATAAAAGGGAGCAAAAATATCAGATGGCTCAACAGGTTATATTTAAAGTAAAAGCTGAATTGGGTTTCATTGATATGCCACGAGATGAAGATCCTTTAAGTGAGTCATGAATGTGGCTTAAATGCTAAAATTAAAACCACGTTCAAAGCAAAGAAATTCAAACCTGATTCAACTTTAGACAGGTCTAAGATATCGTTTATAAGCTGAAGCACCAAGTCCCCTGACGACAGCATAACATCCAACAGATGTCGCTGTTCCCGATCAAGTTTCGTGGTGGATAGGATCTCAGCCATACTAACCACTCCAGACAGTGGAGATCTAATTTCATGGGACATGGTTGCTAGCATTTGCTTTGCTCGCATTGTTTCCTCTGGAAGATTGTGAAACAAAGAGAATTTCAAAACACCAACACCCAAATTGAGCGAAATTAAACAACCAGAGATTGAAAGAAACTAACCCGTGATATGAATTGTTTTGTTCAGCTCTGATTCCTTTGCTTTTTGTACTGCTATCTCCTCACGAAGCTTTGCCATTTTTTCTCGTTTTTTCACCTTTCACGAAAGAAAGAAAAAAAAAACACATCACTCGAGATGAAAGAAAAGAGATGAGACATTTTGATTTGAAAAAATTGAAATATATATTCTTTACATGAATGACCAACGTGTAAAAGATGAAGCGGATTATACTACCTGGTCAGTTATGTCCATTCCCATATAATTGATTCCAATTGTCTCCCCAGCCTTGCTAAATACAGGTTCAACGTAAATCAAAAAGGTCTTCAGCCCAAATAATTCTGTATCAAATTGTATTTCCCTCTTTGCTGGCAACCCTTTCTCCATAACTTCTTTCTTGAAATCTTGAGATTCTTTAACACCAGCACCACTAAAAATTTCAACGTCTGTTCTTCCTATAATATCCTGGGAAAAAGAATACCCTTTGCATTACATAAGGAGCAAAAAGGAAAACTAAATCAATGTAATAGTTTGTCCTGCTCCAATGAGTTATTAGATCTAATTTTATTCGGTCATACAGCAACATGTTGAAGAAAGCCATACACAATTCTCTCAGACCTTGTGTGTGAAAGAAAGGGTTACCTCTTCTTGCAAACTTGGAAAATGATTGTAGATAAATCGGTACCGCAACTCTTTGTCCTGAAATGCAAGTGTCCACAAAATCAGTTCTTTATGGTTGACTTAGTAAAGAATGATTTCAGCATGAAATTCATTCAACCATGGAACAAAAGATGACTTCACTATGTAGAGCAGAGAAATGAAGAACCTACAACTTCAAGTAGTTGAGTGCCTGCACAAACTGTATTACCTTTGCCATTATTTTACTATTTCTTCTATTTCTTGTATCATATGATCTAATGGTGATGAGAATGAGATTATATGTTTAAATAAAATGAGAAAGACCAACAAAAATAATGTGTTAATTATTTAATTAATGATCCACTGCACGTCTGAGCAGTTGAGCTGTGTTGTTTGTTATTTTACTTTTTAGGCTACAAAGATATGTTGATCCAAGAGACTATAGCAAAGCCCTTAAAATGATTTAAATAACTGATACAGAAGTCCAAACTTGACGAACCAAGGTGTATCAAAAAACATGACATCATAATATTTACACTATAAATTTCAAAATCAAATAGTACCTGATGACCAAAAACAACTGGTGCATTCTGCAGAACAAAATGCAAAAAATTGTCGGCTCTTTTCAGAATCTGTGACAACTCCTCAACTGGTGAGGACTGCTTTTCAATATTTTTTATGTTTTCGTGAAGCTTCTCTGCAAGCATCTGCTCTCGCTGTATACTTGCTTCCAATAATTTTTCCAGATCCATGGCTCGCTGCTTCCAGTATGTCACGGTATCATACTCTGCATCAATTTCGACTCTCTTACTTTGAACAACGAAATCAGTTTTCCTCCTTGGAATATCTTGCCATAGATCACAAGATTCTTCCAAAATTGAAATTGGACGTTTATCACCAGCATATCTTTCTTCCTCAAAAAGATGTTCCTCTAATATCTTCAATTTCTTGAGCTCAACTTCTTTCCTCTGCTTGCTAAGGATGTCAAGTTCTTCTTTAAGGAGACGCACAGCATTTGCTTGCTTATACTCCCACTGTTTTGCAAGATAGTGTAATTGTGAAGATCCTTTCTCGGTATAGTTAGTTAACTCTATAAGTCTCTTGAAATCAACAATCGTCGGTTCCTCTATTATGTTAACTTCTTCCAACATATCTTGATCTGCTCCTGGCCTTTCAACGTTGAACTGCTTTCTAACATCTGGTCCAACATCCTCAGGCCACATAGAAGGAAGGGCTTCGATATCCATATCTTCAATAACATCAGTCTCCATCTCGCAGACCATGGCAATTACTCAATAATTTCTTCCAATTTGCACCAGAAAGTAGATGAGTAGATGCTAATGTAAATAAATTCCTTGAGGCTGTAACACGTCGTGAATCTTAGCGCTACCATGTTCCATCCAACGCGAACAAGACGGTGTTATCAGACGAATAGGAGAAAGCCTTGAGACTTCGTAGATGGGCGAAGTTACAGAGCGGGTCCTACATATGCAGAAAAGTTGAATGAATTGATTCATTGTACGACTTCGCATCTATAGGCCAACACTTAACATCGATCAAAGTATTCATACGTATAATAGTTTCAGATTGAACATCGGAGATTCCTAATTTTCCAAAAACGAATTGAATTGCGAAAAGTTTTCAGTTCCAAAGCGGAAGAGCAAATCTACCATCAAAAAATCAAAAGATTAAAGAACGCGAGCCTGAAAAAGTTGTATACTCAGCGAAAGCTGATGATGCTCAGAAATGCATGTTAGAATGGGCGAAAACCGAAGATAGTGAAGGAACTCTTCCAAATTCATAACAAAATCTCCGAATGTGAAACGACCGAGAAGAGAGGCGAAAAGATGACTCCGAACTCGAATTCAGATTCATGATCAGATGCAGAACAATGAAGCCAGAGTAATTTGTAAAAAAGCAAGTCAAAACGTAGATGGAAGCCACATTTACGAACGAAGAGGATTGAACTGCAGGACGCACGACTAATCTGATCAAACTTCACAATCAGAAAAGAAAATACCGGATTACAGTTCAATAAGCTAACCTCGTATTCGCAAATATCAGAAGCCAAACAGCGCCAAAACCTCCCTCCAAATCACTGGAAATGAAAGCTTAAGAACAGCGAATACCTTCAACTGTAGATCTGAGGAATCTGTACCAATATTTATCAAAAGCTTCTGGTGGCAATAGAAAAATCAGAGCCAGTCACTGCGCGCGCAAGAGAGAAGAGAAAGTGATTGAATGCAAGAGAAAGAAAGCATGTGAGCGAAAAAAAGAAAAACAAGAGAGAGAGAGAGAAGAAAGAAAAAAAAAAATCGAGAGAGAGAGAAGACAAGCCTAGGAAGCCATGTGCATTCGGAGGTCAAAAATATTAGAGAATTCTTGGCCTTTTCGATTACCTTTTTTGTCATTAATTTTATATAAAATCGTCTCTGATTCCTCTTGCGACTGAAATTTGAAGCTCCTCCAAATGCAAAATCATCAAGAACAGCAAAAACAAATTTCACAGCGTTTTCTCTCTCCACTTTCTCTGATATTTTCTGACCGATTCTCTCTCTCTCTCTCTCTCTCTTGATTTTCCGGGAAAGTGAAAATGAATCAACAAAAAACTCAAACAAGAACGACGCAGTGGCAGATTTAAAGGGAAGGGGAAGAGAGAGAAAATTGGAAGCGTACGATCACTTTGAGAGCTGGAAAAAAAAAATTTAAAAACGCTGAACGTTTTTGTTGTTCCCCGCCATTTCAGCGGTGAGGTGTTTAACTGACGCGTGTCCTATACGCGCCGAACGACGTAGTTTTGACAGTGGTCAGTTCAGTTGATTCACGATATTGAACCTGCCGGGTGCCAGCCAATCTTTCTCTCTCTCTAATTTTGCGTTCAATGGATTTTGCGCAGTTTTGAGATTGCTCCCTTCAAATTCAACGTGTTTTAATTTTTAAGCTTAAAATATACCATCATCAATTCTTCAAAAAAAAAAAAAAAAAAAAAAAAGTTTCAATTGTACCATGATCTTTCTAAAGTTTCACTTTAGTTTTCGAAGTTTAAATTTTATTTCAAAACGATCGTTAAAGGCATTTTTCATTAAATTTATGGACAAAAAATGACGTATTGTTACTTATGTGAACATATATATTCGAATATTTTCACATAAGCAAACAATACATATGCAAATACATCATTTTTCGTGCATGAATTCAACGGAAAATGTCTCAAATAGTCGTTTTGAAATAAACTTCGAGAGCTAAAATGAAACAATTAAAAGTTTAGGGATATAATTGAAACCAACTTCAGAGTTCAAGGACTTTTTTATAATTTAACCAAAATATTTTCGTCGTCAACTCAAATAACTCGATTGATTAAAGTATACATTATTGATCAAGATGTTGAAGTTTCGAATCTCTTCCCTCTTACATGTTGTTGAATTTGAAAAAATAAAAATAAATCTTTAGTCAGTTTTCAATTTGATCACTAATTATACCATTTCAAGAACATTGTTAACATGTTAACAAAAATGTGATGGGTTAATAAACTATTGTTTTATTTACCTGTTCGAAGACATGTGGATATGTCATTCAAATGTTATTTGACGTTAATCCACTCATTGATAAATTTTTAATTAATTCACAAAATTCGTTTTTTTTAAGTGATATATTCAAAATTTCAAGTGGCACTCATGTATTCAAATATATTGATAGAATAATAAATTTTATGATACAATCACACGTGTAATAAAACAATAGTTTTATGATACATTAGTTTTCTATGAACACATTTCATTGGTAGAATGACTTGATTAGAATTTTAATAAATGAAAGTAAATTTTATAATTTTAAACTTTTAAAGACTAAAATGAAAAAACCCTTAAAGATTGATGATCGTTTGGTGTATTTGGATTAGTTTTTAATTAACCTGTTTTTTTAAATGGAAATTTCATTTTAACTTTATATTAAATCTCCATTCCTAGAAGATTGGAGAAACCTTAATTTTTAAAAAATGTTAAGTTGATTTATTAAATTACGCAATTCAGCCAATAGTTTTTGACTGAGTTTTTATATCAATTATTTGTTAACTAATAAGTTAATGAATTTCAATTAAAATAATGGAATCAAAATCCACTATCCCATAAATTAGAGTTATGTGCACACTTGTATTGTAAGTGATTTGTCTATTGTTTATATAATCACGTAAGTTGGCGTATAAAAATTATTTAATTTGATCGAGATGTTGCATGTCAATTTTTGTATAAGAATATTAAATTAAAATCGTCTATATTCAAGTAAATTAGAGTAAATTATATATTATATCCTAACAGCTTTGTCCGCACATAAATATCATTGTCATTACTACATTAAAAAAAAAAAAAAAAAAACCATAAAAATACATACTAACTACAAAACTAATCTCGCATTTATTTATTTATTTATTTTGAAAAAACTAATCTCCCATTTATAATCTTATCTCTATAAGTGGAAAAAAAATGCATTTTATTGGGAAAAAAAACTACAATAAAATTTAGTTTGATAGTAAATCATGATATGTATGCGTATATATTATGAGTGTTTGAATTTAGTTATATTATTAAACTGATTATTTGAAAATGAACTAAATTCGCAACTTTGAAAATTATGCCAAATTCCCAGATATTTGTTACAAAAAAATCACGTATACAAATTTTTAATTTTTTAAATACAAATAGTCTTAAAAGATATACACTTTGTTTTTTTAGAAGAAGACATACACTTCTAATGATCCTACACATGAGAGAGCTTAAATATAATAAATTAACATTAATTTGAACCTAATTTAGGTAGTTAAAGACATTAGTAACCTTTTTATACAGGTCACGAGCTTCAATTTTCACTCATCTATTTAAATTTTAAAATTTTGAAGTAAGAAGACAAAACAAAATTAATTAAGTTTAGTACAAAGTTAATTGTTAAGTTATAGGATTAATGGTCAGGTACGATAAGATCTAAATTTTCCAAACTATATACAAAATTTATGGTTTCAAATAACAAATAACATATATACAAGTTCATTAGTACAAAGTATCTTCTACAGTAATACATGTGAATGAGGAATGAAATTCAAATCTACTAAACAGTAAGCACTAACTACAACGGTAAATGTGAGAAGAGATTCAAACCTACAACCTATAATCAAGAAACAACCAACCAAATCATATTTTTTTTTTAATTCAAAAACGTATATAGAGGTGGAGCATTCAAACATATAATTAATCTCTTAATTGATATATATATATATATATATATATATATATATATATATATATATATATATATATATATATATATATATATATATATATATATATATATCCTAATCAGTTATATTATGTTCAAATTGACATTGACACTTAATCACTTAAACAATGTCAAGTCTACAAACTCGATAATACAAAGTGAACATAGCTCAACAATAATTGACATGTATATTTGACAAAGAGATCAAAAGTTCGAAGCTTTCGACATTCAAACTTGGTTGAACTCAAATATATAAATATATTAATTTGACTATTTTATAATATCAACGAAAAAGGGGTTATATGGGGACGATCCTTTACCAAAGTGGTTCAATTAACTTGGCCATCATTGGTTACGTTGCTTGTGTTTGATTGTGGAGTGGTTTTAATTTTTTAACCATGGTTGGAACTTGGGAATTATAAATGGATTTGAATACAGTAACTTCAAATGAAATTAATCCACGTGGAGGCAGACGGGCAGAAATTGTCTGAGCGTCCACATGGGAGCAGAAGGCAAAACATCGCCAGATCGAAGAGAGAGTCTCCAATGGTCAACGACTCTGTAAAATTAATTTGCTAATCCCATGTGGGAAAACCATACAACAAAACCATTTCCCTTTAATTTAATTAACTATTTAATTTCAGTGGTCCACTCGCTTAACTTAATTTTCCTATCATTTGCCTCTTGTGACCCACTATTAATCTATTGTTATTGATTTAGATCCCAATGTTTTAGGCAATTAATAAATTGCCGAGGGGTAAAAATGTCTTTTGGACTTGGAGATTTTCTTTTTTCCTTTTTAATGGATGTTTTTGCACGAGTTTTTGTTCATTAAAATGAATTAAAAAATGATTGGAAGTTTATAATGAATAAATATTTGAATTACATGTCAAGTAAGAAATTACACAATTAATTGTTGTTGACGATCTCGTGCTGAAAAGATAAATGGAGAATTCATAATTTATAAAATACATGGTTACTCAGTTATTGTCAATTGGTTTTAAGATGAAACTCATGTTATCATAAGAGACATGTTGATGATCTCATATTGAAAAGATAAATGAATACCTCACAATTTTTTAGATACATAGTTCACTCAACTTGTTATAGGTAATTTTGGATCACTCCGATATACAAGGAGCTAACGAGGACAACCTGACACGAGCCAAAAAATAGGACCAAAAAATGGACTCCCGAGGCGAAATGGGCCAAAAGGTCGGAGGGGCCTGGCCTTGGCCCAACCCCTGCTCGGCCGGCTTGCGGGGACCGAGGTCTTCCGTCTCCGTTTGGTCCGATGTGCCTCGATTCTGCGTGATTCATCCGTGGATCGTCTCCAAACGCTTGAAAACCCTAGAGCATGAGTAGGTATTTAAACCCTTCTTCAACAGATCCCAAACTCTATTCTCTACTCTCTCATCTTACTCTCTTGCTCTCCTCCTCCCGTTTTCCGATTTAAGCATTGGAGGCGGTGTGGCAAGCACCACACCGGTGTGCAGGTTTTTTCTGTCTTGCAGACCATGTCTTCCCCTCTAAAAAAATTTACTGTTGGTGGCACCTGAAGGTCAGGTGAGTTCTCCATGTCCAGATTTTGCCATCAACACCACTCATTGCCAATTGGTTTTGAATTGGTGAAACTGTGTTAATTATAAATCGATATTTTTTCGTATTAAATTATTATTGAATGTTTTGTTAAATAAATTCATCCGTTTCTTAAAGAAATGTGGATAAATGATGTAATTTTCTTTTAAATTATAATTGTGTGGCGTGTATATCTACCCAATTTTGAATACCTTAGGTAAATGATTGATATGGAGTTCTAATTTGTTCTCCAAAATTCCATTTGCATTTTCCAATTTTTTTTCAATGATCATTAAAGCAATCCACAAATAAAGTAATTAATGTATGACCACTTAAATTGCACTACTAAGTAACAAATTTGACTAATTTATTATATTGAACAATATGGATGGCTTTAAAAGTGAATTTCTTACCAAACGAACAATTTGACCTAACAGTATTTGATTGTCAATAAATTCATATGCTCCGAATATCTCAAGTAGACTATTAATATGGAGTATGGACTTATTCTCTAAAAGTTCATTTACGTTTTTCACTTATCTCGATATCTATTAGATAAATCTATTAAAAAATAATAAGAAAAAAGGACTAACCACTTAAACTATACTCAATTCCTTGTTTAGCGGGTGAATTTAAATTATTTGTTTCCCATAATATGGGTGGATTTGAAAGTGATCCTTCTAAAGTATGTGAACAATCATTATTATTCAACGAGAAACGCAAAGCTAGCTATCGTTGTCAAACCCTTTAATCCAATAATTAATACATAATTAATGTTTCTCAAATAAAAATTTAACACATTATTATAATTATGAGCTTTAAAATAATCTTTGATTAGGTGGCCAATAATGGCTATTTGATGGAAACATATATACTCGTCTTTCAAGGAAGGGCCGATTAGTATTTTAGACAATGCTTTTTCTTAGTGGATAATAAACATTATTTTATCTTTTTAATCGATGGGTTGCCAAACATGTTCTAGATTCCCGAATTTGTGGTGGGGGCGGCTTCGGTGTTTTGTTTTATAAACAAGAGCTTTTTTTAATGTATTTTTATATTATGGTTTTATTTTTGTGTATAACTACAAGTATTTGAGTCAACTTTACACATGTATATCTTCAAAGTAATTTCACGAATTAAATTAATTCTTTCATTCAGTACTTCGTTTAATTAATTTAGTGCATTCTTATGCCTTTTTATACGATAATATTCCATGACTAGTTTATATAGTTTTCTTTTTCTTTTTATTTTTTAAAATTTCAACAAGGGAGAGGATTCGAACATCTAACATGTTGATTATACGTGTTAATTATTGTCGAGCTATGCTCACTTTTGTATAATTTTTTTTTTTTTACAACATGTAGAGGTGGGGATTCACCTCTGACCTCTAAATTGGGTTACGAGCTCAGTTTTGCATACCTAGTCTATATATAGTTGGTTGAGCTAGTAAATGAGGATGTGACATTTTAGGAAACTAATGTGATTTAATGGTGTTTCAAAAAAAAAGTGATTTAATGGAAATGTTTTTTTTCTAGTACATATTTCATTTTGACTGAAATAAATGAACAATATGATTCACACAATTAATAATATATTTATGAATTATATGGCTGAATGAAAATAAATGGTTATATATTGCAATCATATAAAAAATTATCTTGTGAGTGTCACTTGGACTAGGTAAAGTAACATAAGTTCACAACATATATTTTTTTTAATATCCTTCGAGATAATGAATTAGTATAATACTATATGGTTGTTGATGTAATGTTATTTAAATGTCGATGTCAATAAAATATTTATAGCTACAACGAATTATTTGTAAATTTTTGTTGATGGTATAAAATTAAGTCTAACTTGTATGTTTATTTTTAATAATATGATTGAATTAACATGGAGTATATGAATACGTCATTAAAGTACTATTCAGAACATGTTCATTAACTAGGTTGAAGATTTTTTTTTTTTTTTAAGTATTAGGGTTATATATTTTTAAATGGTCTAATTTAGTATATATTAATAAATAATTTTAACCCATCGTGAAATTTTGCCCAGCTTTAGGGAAAATATATGTTAATGTCACACGTGAAAGAGACAATTGATCGGATGAGCATTAAAATGTTTTCAACTATAAAAATGGCACATTAAATTTCCTTAAAAATAAAGTCGTGAAAAGTAAAAAATAAAAATAGACTTTTGAGAGTAACCTTTTCAGCCTTTAAAATAGATTTTGGTGTTTAAAGACTTTGTTGAAAATTTGATTAAAAGCAAATAAATTACAAGTAAAAACAGAATTTATTAAAAAAAAAAAAATCCAAACCAGCGTTAATTAAAATTAATTAGAGTCAACTTACAAGTCACAAAAAGTAATTTCGGTGAGGCTTTGATAACCAAAAAATATTTAAAATACCTTCATAAATTATATATAAGAAACCAATAAACAACAAAGGACCATATGTGTATGAGCTCATTAGAAAAACAACAAAAAGCAATAATAAAACACAGGGAATAAATTATTAAACTTCACAATATAAGTACTAAAAAAATTCAGAATATAAAACTCAAAAAAAGAAAAAAATCACAATATAGTATTGGGTACAACTAAAAATAGGAACAAAATAATAGTAGTAGAAACTAAATTATTCAATTGGGAGGACAAAATTATAAATAAGTTTCCATTTGGGCAATGGATCGATGAATTAATGCAATTAGTTGGAGAGAAATGGGTATGAGAGAAAATTGGCCTAGTGGCCTGAGTTTTATATATATATATATATATATATATATATATATATATATATTTAATAAATAAAGTTGTAATAAGTGATATAGTTGTTATTTGTTTGTACAACTCAGCAGCCCATCTCTGTATTTTTCTTTCTAATCCACTGAGCAATTTCGCCACGTGATGGTTGCTGACTCAGCCATGAGCATTATTTTGCTGCCACGTGGATTTCATGGGTCCGTCATACAGAGCTCTCTGACAGATGTTGGTCCTCCTTCATCTAAATTCCAAGGTTTTTCCATATTTATTTTCTCTCTCTCTTTTTTCCTTTTTTTTTTTTTTTCTCTTTTTTGTCATATTAAAAAATTTCAAAAGCATAAAAAAACAGCAATAATAACCATGCCTAATTACATGGTCATATTGTTATCGTCTATAGACTTTATACACTCCAATCTTTTGATAACATCAAATCGAATACAACTTAACTGTTAAAACACCTCTATGTCAATTAAACTCCTACATTTGATCAAAAAAATCTTTTACAGTAGTGTATATATTAGTTAGGGTGATTTCTCTATTAAATAACTCTCTTTGCTCAATACAAAATTTAAGAAGAAGAAGAAGTTGTCATTGCTACACAATAGGTCAATATAATTGTCATGTTTTAACTCTTTGCTTTATACTTTATAAACGGGCATTTATAGATTATAAAGCTTATATTCTTTATTACATATTAATATTAAAACTTGAGTATCTTGTCTTCTCTCTTGACTACTAACTACTTAATTTTATTGCTAAATTTTCTTCCATATATATCAAATTAATATTCTCCATCTTTGTTCATTTATGCAAGATTGAATTCTGATATTTGTTACAATATCAATGTATATCATGTCAATTTATAGTATTAAAATTGTGGTTTAATATATGTTTTAGTCCATCGTGATTATTAAGTATTTTTTTCAATTTAGTCAATTGTGTGTTATTGTTCTTTCTTTTCTTTCTTTTTTTTTTTTTATTAAGTCCCTCGTGTTTGTGAATGTTAACATTGGTTCCTAAAAAACTTACATGGCATGATATTTTGTGGCTGTGAAAGTTTAGAGGATAGGAAAATAACAGAACTAAGGAGTTCTATTATAGTTATGAAGTTACTGTATCTATTATATTAGTTTTATTTCTTCCTAAACTACTTCTTGTTATGCTTGTTGTTCATAAAGCCTTGCTCATATGAATAAATCAATCAACAAGTTTTATTTACTCTATAATTAATTTTAATATGATATCAAATGATCTTTGAGTTCCTTTAGAGAGAAAAGTCTTGTTGTTTATCTTCATGGCTGAGAATTCCTATGCAGTCCAACCCATCAGCCAATCCGTTATTTATCTTTATGTCAATCTGTTCTTGATCACCTTATAGAAAAGAAAAATCAACATTTCAACAAATTCTTAAATATTTGAAGAATGAATTATAATTTTGTTTTTCTCTCAAACAATTTCTTTTCCTTCTAAATTTTCAACAATTCACTAAAAATTATGTTATATAAATTTACTATCAATCAAACATACCAACGACGAATTATTAAATTGAAGATTTTTTAATTCATAAAGGGTTAAATTAAACCTTTTTTAAACAATGGTGATATCTCGTGTACATAAAATTAACTTCAGAAAAATGTTTGCGCTTTACTTTGCCAAAAAAAAAAAAAAAAAAAAAAGTTGTGCTTTCTTTTACTTGAGAATGGGGGAGGATTTTATATGAAAATTCCAAGGACAGCTATCCCTAATTCGCGGATTAACTAATCAATTGATAAAGTAAAAAATATTTAAATAATAATTTAATTATAATTAACGTGATCCCGTCCCCTCTTCACTGGGTTCTATGAATGAAACCCATCAGCTAGCCAACACAACACGTAGCCAATCAAAATTTACGTGGAGAGGGTAAATATGTAAATTCGTAAAAAACTAATCCGTGTTTGTTTAACAGCCAATGAACAAATTTGTCTTCACGTCACGTCATTAAAATAATACGGAAAACGCTTAATTGGATTGTGGTTTTATAGGCATACACGAGGGCCAAGAGAAAAGTCACCATCTTTTTTTTATTATTATTATTTTGTAATTAAATAAATAAATAATTAATTGAATGGTTTTTAAATATTGTCCAGATTCCAGAAAGGGTTCTAAGTTCTAAGCGACACGTCGTTTTATTTTTTTCATTTATTTATTTATTTATTTAATTTACCAGTGGTCGGTCACATCAGAGAATAAAAGATTTCGGGGGGAACCCCCGTGCCAATGCGACGACGGATTGGGTGCAAAGTATTGTGTACTCTTGGATTTGCTTTTGCATGTAGGAATATTGCACACTATAGTAATTTAAACAAATATTTGGATCTATTTTTTCTTATTAAAAAAAAGGCTCAATTTGATTGTTTTCAATAAAAATATTTTTTGTTTTTTTTTTTTAGTTTCAGGATTACAAAGTGCGAGATCAAAATTAATATTTAGAAAGTAATAGATGTTTTATATTAAGGAAGAAATTAACCCACACCTTTTTACATTAGATCATCACGATCCATTTCAAAAGCAAACAACATTCCTTTTTTTTTTTTTTTGAAGTGAACGATATTCCATTTGAATCAAATAAATGATTCATATCATCTTGACAGCTTTGAGTTGTGAAAATATCCATTTTAGTTTTCTAACTAAAAAAATAAAATAAAATAAATTGATACTAAACTTTCAAAATATATCCATTTTAGTTCTTTCTAGTCTTGGTATATTGATTTTCCACCCAATATTGGATTATTTAAGTTTGATTTCCAACTATTTGGTTTGAATGCATGCTGATGTTAACCTAGGTTAATACACACACTCAAAATCACATTACAAAATTGTTATAAGTAAAATAAATGAAACATCTAAAATAGTTATATTTCTAATGTTCGTTTCGAGGTTTAGAGACCAATAAAAAATGAGACAAGTCTAAAAGTCTATGGACCAAAATATACATTTTATAAGTTCATTAACTAAAATAGAACAAACTTTATAAATTACAATTCAAACATCGAAATAAGATTTAAATCAAAATAAATAAAATACCAAACTTTAATTTGAAGCCCTAAACAAACAACTCAATTAATTAATTTGATAATCATTTAATTTATGAAAATCATGCTTATTTTCTCTCCCATGATTTTCATCTTTATCAAAGGCACATGAATTTGTAGCCAAATTCCAAATACAACAAACAAGTGTTTGAAAACTATTTCCATTGGCCCCATTTGATAACCATTTAGTTTTTGGTTTTTTGTTTTTGAAAATTAAGCTTAACTCATTCAAACCAAGTTAAATTTTGAAAACTATAAAAAGTAGTTTTCAAATTTTTTTTTTTTTTTTTGAAAATTGCCTATGAATTTAAGTGTGTTTTTAACCAAAAAAAAAAAAATGAAAATCATTCTAGGAAAATTGGATGAAAACAAGTCTAATTTCTAGAAACAAAAAACAAAAAAACAAATGGTTATCAAACGGAGCATTTAATTTTCAAAATTTGACGATGTTTGAAAACATGAAAAAAATGTAGATAGCATAATAAAGAAATGTATAAGTGGCAACACTGTTTGTAAACTTAATTTTTAAAAATAGAATATCAAAAATTAAATAGTTATGGGACGAAACCTAAATTAAATCAAACTTAAATATAATTCTAACTATCAAAGTATATACCATCAACTTTGTTGAGAAGTTCGCATTCGATTTTTTTTAGGGCCAGTTGCAAGGATACCAATATGGGCCAAAATAATTGCAAATCTAGCAACCCACAAAAAAAATTGCAAAAATGGCAAAATTTGATGGTCTGCATGTTGCATTTACTAAAATACCCCTCCAGATTTTCTATCAGTGATAGAAAGTTTTTCTATCATAGATAGATTCTATCAGTGATAGAAATTTTCTATCACAGATAGATTCTATCAGTGATAGAAAAGATTTCTATCAATGATAGGTATTTTTCTATCAATGATAGAAAAATTTTCTACCACTGATAGAAGATTTCTATCAATGATAGAAGATTTCTATCAATGATAGAAAGATTTTCTATCAATGATAGAAACTTTCTATAAGTGATAGAAAGTTTTCTATCACTGATAGAAAAATCCAACATACAATAACGAAAGAACTAGCTTCTATCAGTGATAGAAAAATCATGATAGAACACAACTACAAAAACATATAGAATAACAACAATAACCAAACAACTAACAAAAAAATATGATATCAGAACACCAACACTTATAGAAACTTTCTATCACTGATAGGAAGTTTTCTATCACTGATAGATTCTATCAGTAATAGAAAGAAATTCTATCAGTGATAGAAAGATGAGTATAATAAACCAAATAAAGAAATTTACTTAAACAAGGTTTTCAATCATGTTGTTTAGTTTTCAATCTTCCATCAGTAACAAGTGATAGTAAGATGAACATTACGAACTGAAAAAAAAAAAAATTACTTGAACAAGGTTTTCAATCGTGTTGTTTGGTTTCTGGTAGAAAAGTTTCAATAGTGATAGAATATTTCTATCACTGATAGAAAGTTTTTCTACCACTGATAGAATCTATCAGTGAAAGAAAGATTTCTATCAGTGATAGAAAAACTTTCTAATCTATCAGTGATAGAAAATTTTCTATCAGTATATATAAAAAAAAATCCAAAAAAACAGACGAGGATGAAAAAGATGCGCCCCAGGGGCAATTTGGGAATATAAAAAATTCATTTAAAAATTTTGCCATATTTGCAATTATTTTAAAATTTTGCTAAATTTGCTATTATTTACCCTAATTTTGCCACCCATTACAATTATCCTTTTTTTTAATTTAAAAAAAAACATTATTAACTTTCCGTTATAAGGAAAAAGAAAAATGCAAAATTCCTCCCACCAGGTATATAATATTATATTTAACTTAGGGATCGGAGCCGAGAGAGTTGAGTTTTTTTTTTTTACAGAATTGCCACTGGAAAGTGGAAGTGAAGAAAAGACTGAGAAGGACCGGGACGTGAAATCAAATGAAATGTGCTGAGCTGACTAAGCGCACCGCACCGGACAGTGACACACGCAACTGAGAAACGAGAAGCGTTTTATGTTGGAAGTGGGTCCCACTCGGTCCCTGGCTTTCAGGCCACCTTTTCACCTCGGAGGACACCTAGCTAGCTTGGCTTAGTTCGGTTCACTCACTCGCTCTTCCATTTTAATTTCCTCTCAATCAATATCACTCATCCTCATCTTATACACAAACAAAACAAAACAGTTCTTAATAATAATAATAAACAAATAAATAAAAACAAACAAACAATGAAAAAACTGATTTATGTGCCTGTCCTAACTCCAACTTGATTTAAGTCTACACATATTGTCCTTTCAAAAAAAAAAAAAAAAAAGTTTTGGTTTTTTTTTTTTTTTTTTTTTTTTTTTTTTTCCCTAAAAGAATGGATTAAAATCAACAATTTAGTATCTACATTTTAATGTAGGGTGGTTTAGTTTTGTACAATGATTTTATATTTAATTTTTACTCGGTTATGATTTAGTCTTTATAGTCTAATTTATAATGGTTCAGTCTATATTGTGAAAATTTTCATTAAGGTTAATAGTTTTTATGTAACGAATTAGTTATGGTAATTTATAAACACACTTGTACTATCTATATATGCTAAGAAACCATATTAAAGCCAAAACGAGCTTAACTCAACGGTAATTGATATGTACTCTCGACCAAGAGGTCAGAGGTTCAAATCACTCTACCCTCAAATGTTTATGTACTAAAAAAAAAACCATATTAAATATTAACAACATAGACAATTTTTCATTAAGGTTAAGTAGTTTTCATGTAACGAATTAGTTATGGCAATTTATAAACACACTTGTATTATCTATATATGCTAAGAAACCATATTAAATATTAACAACATGGACGGCATAATTACAAAGTTAAATTATGTAAATTATGTAGTAAAGTTCAAATACCATATTGTTACAAATTTATGCAGTCGCTTATTAAAATTGAAGAAGCACCAAGTCGGTTATTTTTTCACTTAAAAAAAAGAAAAGTTAAAAACACCCCATTCTTAAAACAATATAAGAAAAACAAAATTGGTAATCTATTATCAGTAACCTCTCCTCCCGTTTTATTTGGTTAATAAAACTGTCAGAATTTCAGAAGGAAAATAATAATAATAATAAACTATTTCTAAGCTGTCGGTATGATTGATCTAACTAGTATCAATGAATTTTAGTAGACTTATTTCATTTTTAATTAGTGTGCTATTATTTTTATTAAAAATAAATAAATAAGAAGAAAATAGTGTGCTACAAGTTCTAAGATTAATATGAATCTTTTTTTATTGCATAGAGGACAATCCAATTTGACGATGAATTTACCAATAGCGATAATTTTAAATGAATCATTCAGTAACTATTGATTTCCACCTCTCTAATTTATTTATTAAAAGAAAACCCTTGACCTATATTATTTTATTTGACGAATCTCGTCGTTTTCTGAAAGCTGTTATAAAGTTATAAGTAGAAAATAAATGGAAATTATATTGATTTTCTTTTTCATACTGGTATAAAAAAATTTATCAATTTTATACAAGTGGCTTGTGTGAATTATTAATTCTCGTAGGACATGGGCCATGGAGCAAAGTGGCTTTGAAGGGGAACACTGCAAGTGTGGGGCCCATTTATTTATATCAAGGTCATATGGCGAATTAAAAAGGAAGTGGGCCATTTACTTTTCACAGTATTCATCTAATATTTTAATTTCTAATCACACCATTCTCCCAAGAAAAAAAAAAAAAAAACCAATATATATATAAACTGTTTATATAATAAACATACATACCATATTAATTTCAAAATATTTATATGTAGAGATGTGAATTCGAACTCCTAACATTTTGGTTTATGTCATATTGTCTTAGGGTGTGTTTGGTTTAACTTTTCAAGTGTTTAATTTTGAAATAAAACCATTTTGAAAAAATTTATAGTGTTTGGCAACTACTAAAAATGACTTATTAGAAAATGAGATTGATAAATAAACCATTTTGAGAGAAACACTTGGAACCAACTTTTTTTAAAAGAGTGTTTAATATACAATAACTTGTGTATACAAACACCTATGAGAAAATGCAACCAAACATGTAGGTGTTTAAATTCTAAACAATTTTTATACAAAACATTTTTTAAAAAATGCATTCTTGAAAAACATTTAAATGAAAATGTATTCCAAACGGACCCATAGTTAGTCGAGTTAGGTTCGTGTTGACAATTACATTAAAATTTATATTATATTTTAGACATCAACTATCATATTCATGATCAACCTGAGTATAATTTAGTAATTTAGGTATATCCCCTCATTTCTTTTAAGTTAGAGATTATTCAATTTTCCTCCTCAGCTCTTTGTTGTTCTAAGAGGGTAAAAAAAACTTTTGTATTTATTTTATTTTGGTGATTAAGCTTTCAAATGTTTTGTATTAATCCTTATACTTCACCTAACATAATAATTTAGACCTCGTTTGATAACCATTTGTTTTTAAAAATTAAGTTTATGTACACCTACTTCTACCTATAAGTTTCTTTGTTAAAAAATCAAGCCAAATTTTGGAGAAAATATATATATAATTTTCAAAAATGTGCTTTTGTTTTTGCAATTTGGGTTGGAATTCAAATGGATCATTAACAAAGATGAAAATCATTGTAGGAAATTTTGAAGAAAACAAGCATAATTTTCAAAAACCAAATGGTTATCAAACAAAACCTTAGTTATCATTGTTATTTTTTAAATGTTATTTATCATAAATCTAAAGTCATCTTGAAATTTGAGACTGTGACCTACGACATATACTTTTAAATGCTTTTAAATGCTTGTTTATACATATAGACACTCTTTCATCAGGTAAATTGACCAAACATAGCCTATAATAAATGCTAATTTGAATATAGTTTAGCTAGTTAAAAAATTATACACTCAAATTTGAATTTTCACCTCCAAATTTAAAATATAATGTTAAAAAATTTAGATACTAAACTGAATAGGTGGAAAATTTAAAAACTAAAATATAATTTGAATATATCATACTTTTAAAACTAAAAAGAAGTTATATTGAATCAACAATTTTACTACAAGTGAGGCGAAGATAGAATATCTTCTCCATCCCCATCTCCGTCTTCTCCGTGTTCTCCCCGGTTTAATTCTCCACTTCTACAAAATTCTATGTTTAATTTTATAGGGATGGTCAGAGGAATCCTTGTAAAAAGGAAAAAAAAAATCCTATTTCTCTACACATACACACAAACAAACAATAAAAATTTTACATGCATTGTTTTCCGTTTAAATGTATGTGTGTTGTGTTTAAAAGTTGCTATATAAATATTAGCCCATTTGAAAAATAAGCACATAGATGGTGTAAATTATTGTTTCATTTTAATATTTGATCAAGATTTCAAGGACATTCTTAACTTCATGTTTGATTTCAAATCAAGAACATAAATGTTATATTGATATCTTTAATACCATAAAGAAAAAACAAATCATAAAGTATTATTATAATGGATAAGTTTAGAAAATTTAAAATCATATAAAGAACAAATGGGTCAAAAATATGATTACCATCTATATCACCTTTTAATAATAGCCAATATATATAATATTAAGATCCTCAAAAACTTCTAAAATAGCAAATTATATTTATATATAGTGATGGATATAGATAAGAAAATGAACAGTAATAATGGTCCCATGCCCTTGGAAAATGAAAGGAAACCAAGGGAATTTAGAAGTACAAGTTGGAAGAAAAAGATCCATGGACAAGACATAATCCCCAAACTAAGGGAGTATATAATCTTTGGATAAATATGTGTCATGACACAGACAACTCCATGACAAAAACACAAAGCCTCAACCTTAGATTCACACATCTACTACTCCTTTTTGCTAGCTAGCTAACTTGATTTCTTTCATTTTATCCTCTAATTCTAAGGTCGGATTTTTGTGGGCTGAGTTCAAACAAGTTTCTTGATCTTTATGTGGCACATGGTACGTTTGATTTTTCGGATTTCGAACGATTTTATGAATAGAGGCTTTCACTAGCAAAGTTTTGAAAAATGTTCGCTAAGTGAGGAGATGAGTGAAGGAGGAAGAGGTAATTGCTTCATTTTTGTTTTTCTTTTTGAGAAGGTAATTATCTCTGTTGTAGCTAGTCTTAAGTAATATATATATTAAAAGGTCAAGATTTCAAAATGTTTTTTTCCTCCATTATTGTGCTCCTAAACTTTTAAAATTTTAAAAAGAATCACAAAAAAGTTGGAAAATAAGAGTTTACTTTTCACAAATGTAAATTTTTAGTCTCGCCGCAACCTTGTATGATTTTCGCATATCAAGCATTGTCATTTTACGTCCGATGTCATTATACAATCTCTAACCACGTTATCTTTGAGTGTGTTTCACTAGTGAAAAATGACTTAAACTTTATCTAAAATAAACTTTAAAATAAAAGTAAAAGTTGCATATTAAAACATTTTTTTTAATTTTAAAATATTAGGGAAAAAACCACTTAATTATTATATTTATTTAGTTCGACAATCACATGTGTGAAGGACTTAATTATCCACCTTGAGAAAGTAATAAATGTAAGCTCGAATTAACACTAAATTATTATTATTATTTATTTCAGAGAGATCTTATATGACTTTTTTAGAAAAAAAAAAATCAATTTATATTTCTAAACTTTGATGGTTGTATTACTTAAAATCCCAAACTGATAACTGTATCAATTTAAACTTTAAACTTTTATAATTGAATCAATTTATACCATTCATAGTGATTGATTACTATTTTCACTTGATTTGATTCAAAATCAAATTAAAATACTAATAAGTAGAGCCTATAGAGTCCTTAAATAATTATTAAAAAAAAAAAAGAAAAAACTATAGAGAAACAGAAGAAGTGGACTCATATGATATATAATATATATATGTGTGTGTTCATATAAAGCGATGCATCATATATCTTTTTTATTTTCTTTTGAGAGTACAATGCACCATTTAGTTCATTACATTTATGAATGGTGAGAGATATGTTTTGTTTATTTATTTATTTATTTTTTTTTTTAGGAGAGTTTTGTTTTTTGTTTTTATGTTTTAATATTAGTATATTTCCTATGCTTGTGAAATATTAATTAAAAATAAAAGAGAAATTCTTATGATTATCGGTTTAGTGTTAGCTGTCTGGTAATTATAGTGACACATTCACTTTATGTGCGCAGGAGAGGGAGACGGAGACGGGTCCCCTTCCCCCACAGATTATTTGCATAAAGAGCCCGCCCCTAACAACTTGAAACAAAATAAATAACACCACTTGTTGCCAAAAAAAAAAAAAAAAATGCTTAAAATAAAAGCACGAAGCAAATAATGATAATAATAATATCGTTGTTTTGGTTTAAATATATCATTAATTTATGGCTTTTATAAGGGTTTAATCCTCGTATTTTATTTTTTCAAAAAAAAATCCTCGTATTTTATTTATAGCTACTTTCTTTTTATTATTTTATACATATATTAGTGGAAGGATTATAAACTTGAATTACAAAATTGGTTTCTATAGTTTGGATATAGTTTCAATTTGACCTCTATAATTTGACCATGTTCAATTAATTAACATGTTTAGTTTAAATGTTGTCCTTATGGTTTAACGCTAGGGGCATTCAATGGTTAGGTTGTGTTAGGATTTTTTTTTTTTTTTTTCTGTTTGGGTTGGGTTGAATTTTAATAAACCAAAAATTCAGTTAGGTTTCAACCCAAAATTTCGGTTAGGTTTGTGGGTTAAATATATATATATATATACATACATACATACACACAGGTACATATATACAACTAAGTTCAAAGATTGTTATGACTAAGATCATTTGAACTTAAAAAATTCCAAATATTAGATATTTGAATTTTATGGTAATCTTAGCTATTACTTATTAGTTTATGTCATGTATTGTGATAAGCATGAATATTTCAAGAAAAATAAATTTTAAATAATTGAGAAAAAAAACTCCGGCAACCCAACTCCTAGATTGTGTTGGGTTGCCATATACTTCAATTCCTTCAGGTAGCCTACCCAATCAACCCAAATTTTGTTGTTAGTCCAAAAAAAATATCTCAATCCGATCCATGTACACCTCTAAGTTTAACCAAACCTCATAAATCATTTTTTTTGGAAGCATAAATCATCTTTATTGTTACTATGTTGACATCTTTTTTATGTGAAGATGAGTCAATGTTTTTTATTTGGCTAATTCTGTATTAGTTTTTTTTTTTTTTTTAGTTAATTCTGTATTAGTTTATGCTATAGAATTTAGGGCTGAATAAGGAATAGAATAAAATAAGTTGATAGAGCATATGGATTAAAAATATATTTTAACCAAATATTTTGGATTCACCTTCCTGCTCTGCTTTAATTATATCTATGTATTTTCTTTTGGGTGCAAGGTGAATACTGTTTGATTGAGTGGGATTTTTTTAAAAATAATTATTATTAATGTTAATTAAAAAATAAGAAGTAAATTGAAAATTTGAAAACTATATGAATTAAATTAAAATTGTATTCAAATCACACAACAACTAAATTTGTAATTTAACCAAAAAAAAAAAATTGATTTAAGATGACTAAGGCTTAGTTTGGGATTGCAGTAGCTTTCAAAATAATTGCTGGTAACTTTACTTTTAGAAAAATCAGCTTTGAAATGAAGTAAAATAGTGTTTGGTAAATTTCAATTTTAAATTAGAAAAAAACTAATTCCAGCTTTTGGTAAATTAATACTAAATTGTTGGGATTTAATTATAAGGATCATAGTAGACTTATTATTTTAAATATATTTTTTATTAATACTTAACTTATAATTTATTATAAGATAATTATTTAAAAGTTTGTATAATTTAAATTGCATCTAATTATGTTTAATTAATCTACATTATTTGATAAAAATGTAAGAAAAATAATTATTATAAAAATTGAATTAATCAAATTTTTATTCCTATAAAGAGAGCATAGTAAAAATATATATAAGAATGATAAATTTGAAATTTAAAAACAGTTAGAAAATGTGATAGATTTTTAGAAAAACTAAATCTAAAACGGGTATCTAACAGCTTTTGCACGGTAGAGTAAACTAAAAAGTGATTCTCGATAGATTAATTAATAATCTGTTTTACCAAACAGTTTAGGCGGTTAAGATTCTCCCACAATAGCTTTTCACGCCAGCAAACGCAACCCCGGTGCCTAAATCTTGAAAAATACAGATATTGATTGAAAAACAACCCCATATAATTAAACCAAAGGTTATAATTTTAACACAGTGGACTTAGTGGTTATAATGCTTAAATTTTTATTTTTTTTAGATTAAACCCTTAGTTGTTATATATATATATATATATATTTTGACAACTGTTATATATATATATATATATATATATATATATATATATATATATATATATATATATATATATATATATATATATTTTGTAGTATATGAACTAAATTGTTCAAAAAAAAAAAAAATTTGTTTAAAACAAAAAATCAAAACTAAAAAGCATGTGGATTAAAAATATATTTTAACCTAATATTTTGGATTCAGCCCTCCTGCCCCTACTTTAATTATATTCATATTTTCCTTTTGGGTGCTCACTGATTGATTGAGTGGGATTTTTAAAAATTATTATTCTTATTATCATTAATTGTTCTCGTTTTTAAGAAATAAAAACCAATTAGAAAATTAAAAAACTAGAGTGATCAAATTAAAATTACCTTCTTTTTTTTTTACGGGAATTAAAATTACCTTCAAACCATAATAATTACAATTGTAATTTAATCATAACTTTGTTTGAATTTTGGAAACTCACGCATTAAATACAAATAAATTAACAAAAATAAAAAATATTGGTTGAAAAACAACCTCATATAATTAAAACCAAAGATGATTTTTGTTCCCAAAAAAAAAAAAAAAAAACCAAAGATGATTCATTGTAACACAGTAGACTTAATTATTCTATTTTTTTTTATAGTATATGAACTAAATTATTTAAAAACAAAAAACAAAACTGGAAAGCATGTACATTAAAAATATATTTTAACCTAATATTTTGGTTTCGTCCTTCCTGCCTCTACTCTAATTATATTCATATATTTTGTTTTTCCTTTTGGGTGCTTTTTTTTTTTTTTTTTTTTGAGTACTTTCCTTTTGGGTGCTTGCTGATTAGTTGAGTGGGATTTTTTTTTAAAATAATAATTATTATTATTATTGTGTGTGTGCTTTTTTATTGACCAGAAAAAAAAAAGAAAAAAAAAAAAGAAAAAAACCCTCTGGTTGTAAATTTGAACTTGGCAACTAACTTTATAAACGTACGATGAGTGATCGTGTGCAGCATGTGTTAGAAAAAGAAAAGCACTTTTTAAGGAAAAAAGAAAAAAAAAAAAAAAAAGTGATGTTGCAATAAAACAAAATAAAAGGTTTTGAAGGTGTAAATTTGTGGCAGGGAGTAGCTGGCACAAAATTTTCGTTTTCTTTAAGGTTTTGGTCCTTTGTTTTAAGCAATTAACGCCCTATACCCTATACTTTCATTTTATGACGACTAAGAACCTATAATATAGAAAATATTTAAGGTTCTTCAAAAAAAAAAAAAAAAGAAAAGAAAATATTTAAGGAATTAAATTAACCATGAGTTATTCTTCTTATTATTGATTTAAAATAATATCTTCAATCAATTTGTGATTGTATATGTGTTTTTTATTTCTTTTTCAAAGTATGTGTTTTATTATTGTTTATTGTTTTTTTTATTTGTCAATTTGAGTATAGTTTTGTAGATAAGATACCAATTATCATCTAAAAGATTGATAGTTTTATTTTATGTTTTCGTAATTTGTGAACTAAAAAAAAAATATGCACTAGAGATACATTTAATGTTAGGGACTTGACATATAAAAACAAAATAAAATTTCAATGTGTTATTTTAATAATTAAAATCATCTTTTTTTTTTACAACATGTAGGGGGAGAGATTTGAACCTCTAACATTTTGATGAAGAGTATAAACCTTGATGTCAATTGAGTTATGCTCTTGTTGGTATTAAAATAGTATTTTTAATTATTCACTATTCATTTGAGAATTAAATTGAGTGTCTCTTATATATAAATAAAGTATTAGATTCTTTAAAAAAAAGTAAATAATAATATTAATAAATAAAGTATTTGATGTTTTTTTTTTTTTCAAGTACTTTTTTTTTTATATAAAAATTCACCTATTCGCTCGCATGTTCTGGAGCCTATTTTTTCTGTTCCCAAGGCCCATATGCTACATTTGTCAGCTCAGCGGCAACTTTCTGGCCTATTCTTCTCCCGCTTTAAACTTGAAACTTTGTTAAACCCTATGGGCTTGGGCCCTCCAAATAGCCATCTTTCACGATTCCGATTTCCACCTATAAAATTACTCAAAAATTAATATATATATTTTAGAGCAATTCCCACGAAAGTGATAATTTAATTCCTAAATCAGTATTTAACAATTTAGGTACTGTATTTTAAAATTTATAATAACTTAGTGCATAACTCTCAACTTTGAAATGTGAAAATTTAATCCTTATCATAAAAAAAAAATCATCAATATTTATGTGACAATTTTTATTATGTAACTTCTCTCTTTTTAGTCTATGACTACATTTCCTTAATGATTTTATTGATCTATATAGGTAAGAAATCTCATTAATCTTGATAGTATTTTTATGACATGACCTAACTTGTGTAAGTATCATAAATAAATTATTACATAATTAAATGTACATGGACTATATCGTTACAAACTAAGTTTTTAAGGACTAAATTGTTACTTCTATGTTATTTCAAAAAAAAAATTGTTACTTCTATGAAAGTTCAGAAGCTAAAAGTGTTTTCTAGCCAATATTAATCAAATAAGTTTGAATAATGTAGTATGTAGTTTTATACCATTGGATGTAGGGAAGGTAGATAGTAAATTACATCAAATAATTTAAAGGGAACTTACCAATGTATTGGCCTTGTTAAATATATATATATTTTCAAACGACGCACATTGTGCGCAACGTTACAAATGCTTCTTCTTCTTCTTTCCTTCCTTTCTCCCTCCCTCCTCCTTCTTATAGAGAGTCATATTAAATTATATTTTCTGAATGATACACATCATATAATATCGTCATGTGCTATAGTGTATTTTATTTATTTATTTTTAAATATTCCAAATAAGGATTGGATATTTAAATATGTAGCTCGTAATGAAATTATATAATAGTTCAATTATGATAACTGGGTTGACATTCATTGTTTTTAGATTCTTCAATGAAAAATGTGTACATATTGTTGTGAAGAACTCCAAGAAACCATGCTTTAAATCACAGCAAAACAGAAAATCACATCTAACAAGGTTCACAATTTACCAATCAAAATCAAGCATAGAAAAATAGAGAAGACACAAATATTTATAGTGGTTCGACCAATGAGGTCTACATCCACTGTGCAAGGCAAGATCAATCTTTTATTTGCTTCAATCTAAGAACAAGATACAATCGAAAAGAGAGAAAACTTCAAGCTACAAATCTATCACAGCCCAATAGAAAATATACAGAAGTGTTGAGAAAATAACCCCCAACCAAACAGCAAGCTCAAGGAAGAAGAAAAGAGAAGAGAGGGGAACACAAGAATTATAGTGGTTCCACCAATTTGGTGTACATGCACTTTAAACACTATAGGAGAGAGATCTTTTATTACACACAAGAAGGACAAGTTACAGAGGGAACAAAGAGATACACTCTACAAGAAGACTCTGTTTTTCTTCTCACACATTCACCTAGAACAGATGACTTTATATATGTTTCAGGTCACAAGCAAGGCACGTGGGTTTAATAACTCACGTTGGTTACTGATGGTTATAAGCTGAGACAGAATATGTGTATCAACTCACAACAAATCACCCTCTTGATTTCATATTCTATTCAAAGGGAAAAATAGCATCACCCTCTCCACTTAGTGCTTAGGAACTGATTTCTGTTTATCTACTATCCATGATCTAACTTTACCAACTTACAAAGATATTCAAAACGATTCCCAGACAGCGATTTCGTTAGCATATCTGCTGGATTATTCTCGGTTCCAATCTTCAACAGTTTAATGTCTCCTTCCTTAGTAACCTCCCTTACATAATGGAACTTAATGTCTATATGTTTTGTTCGATCATGGTAAGTAGGATTTTTGCTCAAAGACAAGGCACTCTGACTATCACAATATATTTTTGCATCAAGTTTCAAATCATACATGGCAGATATGCTCCCTTTCAGCCATACTGCTTCTTTGACAGATTCTGCTAAGGCTATGTACTCAGCCTCTGTCGAGGATAAAGCCACAACATTCTGCAAGGATGATTTCCAACTAATCACATTCCCAAAAAGAGTGAAAACATATCCAGTTAAGGAACGTCTCTTGTCTAAATCGGTCGCATAATCGGAGTCAGCGTATCCAATGATATCTCCTCCGAACTGATCATTTTTGTATAAACTAAGCCTTTATCTGTTGTCCCTCTCATATACCTCATGACCCATTTGGCTGCTTCCCAGTGGTCTCTACCAGGATTTCCCATATACCTACTGATCATACTAAGTGCATAAGCCAAATCTGGTCTGCTGCAAACCATGGTGTACATGAGACTTCCTACCATGTTTGCATAAGGAACTCCCTGCATGTCATCAATTTCTTCTTGAGTAATAGGAGATTGGGCCATAGACAGCTTGAAATGTTGTGCCAAGGGGGTCTTGACTGCCTTAGAATTCTCCAAGTGAAATTTCTTGAGAATTTTACTACAATATTCAGGTTGTGAAATTAGTAAAGTACCTCTGGCTCGATCTCTAAACAATTCCATTCCAAGTATCTTTTTAGCAGACCCAAGGTCCTTCATATCAAATTCCCTGCCAAGTGAGACCTTTAACTTCTTTATTTCAGACTTATCTACAGATGCTATTAGGATATCATCGACATATAAGAGAACTAGAACAAAAACTTCAGATGTGACCTTCTTGCGATATACACAGCTGTCATAGGGACTTTTAGTAAAACCTTCAGCAAGAATAAATTCATCAAATCGCTTATTCCACTGCCTCGGGGACTGCTTAAGACCATATATTGATTTCTGAAGATGGCAAACTAAATTCTCCCTTCCAGCTTCAAGAAAACCATGAGGTTGATTCATGTAAATCGTCTCATCAAAAGTCCCATATAAGAAGGCTGTCGTGACATCCATCTGCTCTATTTCAAGATCAAGCTGCACCACAATAGAAAGCAAGATACGGATTGATGTATGTCGAACTACAGGCAAGAAAACCTCTATATAGTCAATCCCTTCGACTTGGCTAAACCCCTTGGCAACCAATCTTGCCTTATACCTCGGTTTGTCTTGTTTCGTGAGTCCTGGCTTCAACTTATACACCCATTTACAGCCCACAATTTTCTTTCCAACAGGCTTCTCAACGAGGTTCCAAGTTTTGTTCAGATACAAAGACTCTAATTCATGTTTCATGGCTAACATCCACAACTCACTATCCTTAGATCTAACTGCTTCATTATAGGATGTCGGTTCAAAGCTATAACTATCAGTATAACAGTTAAAAGCATATCCTACAAAATTAGAGTCAATAAACCTGGAAGGGCGCCTGATTTCGCGTCTCCCTCTGTCTCTAGTGAGCTGATAATCAACCAGATCTTCTGTTTCAACAGTGGGACTTCCTGCTGCATCAGCTCCTTGCTCTAAGGCAGTTTGTTCACTTTCGATCAAGCCACTTGTATCTCCTTGCAAATCTAAGGAAGTGATATTCGAACTTGTAGTGCTATCACACTGTAATTCTATTTCAAAGGTTTCTGGTCCAAATGAACTTTGAGTTTCAACTTTCTCCTTCCAAGGCATCAGATCTTCATTGAAAGACACATCACGACTCAAAAAACATTTATTCTCTCCTGGTTCAATAGACCAAAGCCTGTAGCCCTTTATTCCTTTTGGATAGCCAAGAAATATGCACCTCTTGGCTCTTGCATCCAGTTTATCTTGTCGCGTGTATGCATAAGCTGCACAACCAAACACTCTAAGGTGTTTTAGGTTTGGAGGTTGTCCAGTCCATAGCTCTTGGGGTGTTTTAAAATTCAAAGCTGAGGAGGGACTTCTGTTGATAATGTAAACCGTAGAATTAACTGCTTCGCCCCAGAAGCTTTTTGGCAGATTTGCACTTGACAGCATGCACCTAACTCTATCAAGAATTGTCCTATTATACCTCTCGGCCAGGCCATTCTGCTGTGGAGTGTAAGGTGTTGTCAAGTGCCTACTGATCCCAGATGCTTTGCATAATTCATTGAACTTATCATTCAAATACTCTAAGCCGTTGTCTGTTCTAAGATACTTAATCTGTTTTCCAATTTGATTTTCAATCATAGTTTTCCAGTCAGAGAAGTGTTTAAACACTTCATCCTTGCTTTTCAACAAGTACACCCAAAGCTTCCTCGAAAAATCATCAATCAGAGTGAGAAAGTACCTGGCTCCTCCATGAGTTTTTACTCGAGCTGGACCCCACAAGTCTGAATGGATATAACTCAGCTTCTCTCTTGTAACATGTGTGCTTGTCTTAAAGCTGCTTCTAACAGCTTTACCAAGGACACAATGTTCACAAAACGGTAGTTTAGGAAGCTGTTTATCACCTAGAAGTCCTTGATTTTGTAAACAACTCATTCCTTTCTCACTTATGTGCCCCAACCTCTGATGCCATAACCTTGCATACTTTGAAACAAAATCAGTAACAGCATTTAGTTCTCCAGATACAGTGTTTCCTTGTAAAACATATAGCCCATTTGACAGTTTTCCAGTGAGCTTCAAGCTGCTGTCCTTATATACCTTGAGCACTCCATTTTCTGACTTATAGCTAAAACCAGATTTATCAAGAGTTCCCAGAGAGATTAAATTCCTCTTTAATCCTGGAACAAACCTCACTGAGGTTAAAAGCTTAAATGATCCATCGGCTAGCTCCAATTTTACTGATCCCATTCCTTTGACAAAACACTGCTGATTGTTCCCCATGACAACTCTTCCTCCTTCAAATTCACTTAACTCAGTGAAGTAGTGTCTGCATGGTGTCATGTGGAATGTACAGCCTGAGTCCAAGATCCATTCATCTATACACTCTTTGTCCGTGACCATTAAGACTTCAGCCGACTCATAGCCATCATGTAGGTTTGCTGAATTCTTATTTTCTGATCTAGCAGCTTTATTTGCCTTTCTTTTGAGTTGAGGACACTCCCACTTTATATGTCCTTCCTTGTGACAATAATTACACTTGATAGGCTCTTTTTCTCTTGATCTTTCATTCGAAAAAGACCTACCAGTGTTTCTATTGTCCCTCTGCTGATAGCTTTGAGATCTGCCTCTATTGCTATTATCATAATGTCCTCTATTTCCACGGCCTCTGCTAGAGCTGTTTCTGCCTCTTGTATTTCGATTTTTGTCTTTTACAAACAAAGCTTCTGAGTCCTTCTTTTCTGTCTTCATTTCAAGATCTTTTAGACGCAAGGAATTTATAATTCCATCCAGTGACAGTTTCTCTCTACCATACTTCATAGCTGTTCTAACCTCTTTATATGCCTCAGGTAAATAATTCAGGAGAATCACCGCTTGGTTGTCAGAATCAATAGTTTCACCCGTGTTGATCAATTCAGTACAGACAACATTAAAATCATCAAGATTCTCTTCAAGTGTCTTAGCTGAATCCATTTTGAAAGTAAAGAATCGCTCTTTCAGATAGATTTTGTTCGTCAGAGTCTTAGGCAAGTACAATTCTTCTAGTTTGGCCCACAGTTCTCTAACATTACTAATCTTGCTAACTCTCCGAAGCACATTATCGGCTAAATGCAAGATAATTGAACTATGCGCAATTTCAGCTATTTATTCTTTTTGATCTTTTGTCATAGTAGTAGGTAACTCACTTGGATCGAGGAGAGCTTTTGCAACTTTCTATTGAATGAGCAGCGCCTTCATTTTCTGCCTCCACAAGTCGAAATCGCCTTTGCCATCAAATCTTTCCAACTCAAATTTTGCCGACATTGAACCAATTTGAGTTCGCCTAAACCTTTTCAAGATTCCAAGGAAAGATGTCCAGTCTCAGTTGCAGCTCACGATCGAGATCAATTCCAAGAGGTCTTCCACAAAAAGAACCCTAATCCAAGCGTTTCAAGAATTCTCCTTCATGGCTCTGATACCAATTGTTGAGAAAATAACCCCCAACCAAACAGCAAGCTCAAGGAAGAAGAAAAGAGAAGAGAGGGGAACACAAGAATTATAGTGGTTCCACCAATTTAGTGTACATCCACTTTAAACACTATAGGAGAGAGATCTTTTATTACACACAAGAAGGACAAGTTACAGAGGGAACAAAGAGATACACTCTACAAGAAGACTCTGTTTTTCTTCTCACACATTCACCTAGAACAGATGACTTTATATATGTTTCAGGTCACAAGCAAGGCACGTGGGTTTAATAACTCACGTTGGTTACTGATGGTTATAAGCTGAGACAGAATATGTGTATCAACTCACAACAAGAAGAACCAATCTCACAAAGAGACAAATTTTTCTCTTAAATCATACCCACAAGCCATCTGCTTCACAAAGAAAGAAAAACATTGTTCTTCTGCAAACCTAAAAAACTGCCGCTACTCTCTTTTTCGTTTCTGTACCACGAAGGAGAAGACCAAATAATTGAAAAACCACCCACCACGTTTTTTCATTCCTCCTGATAAGTATAATAACAATAAAGCATTGGGCCAATAAATTTAAAATTGCAGTTATGTGTTTGGGCACATATTGGGCTTTGAGCAAACATCTTTTAAAGCCCAAATTTGAGTTTATTTGATATGCTTGAGTCACGTTCAACACATATCATTTTTAAACCAAAATTATATATGTGTATTTCTCTTTGTTCTTCAAATTTCAATTGTGATTTTTTAAAACAGTGATTCAAATTTTGCGTTGTTTGGGCTTCGTTGTGTGTCTCGATTCATCGATGATTTGATAATATCTAACGTAAATAGAATCAGTCAAAGTGAGCAACTGTCTATTTGATTCGTTAATGTCTATATGTTTAGAGTTTACTCTATTACGTGGTTTATATATTTATTCTAGCAAATTTTAAACTACTTGGGTTAAGGTTTTTAAATCAAAACTAACTCATATGGTTAAGATGTAATAAATAAAAGAATCATTTAAAAAAAAAAAATACATTGTTGTGGGGTAAATACATATTTTAAAAAATATTAACCAAAATTAAAGTAAAATAGACACGTGTTTACCAAGCTTCGTCATAACTAAAATGAATATAAAATTGTAATTAACAATAAATTATTTCCATTCAAATTATTAGTCAAGCCAATAAAAATATAATTCAAAAAAAAAAAAAATCAACATATGAGATATTCAAATTTCCACAAGTAATTTTTTGAAAAAAAAAATCCAAATATTTTCCAAACAGACTTTCCTTTAAACGCACATTTTGGTTCAAATAGTTCTCATATTGAACCCAGGAAGGGGAGTTTAATGGAGTCAAGTCAACGCCGATGATGACTGAAATTTTAATTTTAAATGATTGAATTTGTATAAATAACTGGACGTGTACAGAAAATAAATAATAATAAAAATTAGGTGGCTGTTGTAACAGTTTGACAAAATTTTATTCTCTTCAACAGCCATCAACTGCCAGCCAACGCCAACAAGTACACTAAGTTAATGCATAATTTTATCGTATAAACCTGTAATTTTGGACAAAGTGACTCTGTGTTTTTTTTTTTTTTTTTGAAACAATACCTCATATTATTACGTCACTAAGGCTAAAGAAGAAAGGTTATTCTCTATCCTAATACAAATCCGACTCGGAAAATTATTGACCCAAGTTTCTTGTTGGGATGAAAAGGCTCCGTATCTAGCAATTTCATGGGCAACTTTATTACAATCTCTAGGGATAAAATCAAAGGATATTCCCTTGAATGTTGGAATTAGGCTCCAAATAAACTATGTGATAGCTTCTACATCTTTCCAAACAAGTATGATCCTGTTAATGAATTTGATAGCTAATGGGTTGTCTGACTCCACCTTCAGAACCGTGCAGCCCAAAAAGATGGCCATTTTGACCCCTTTCGAATAACGCCCACAATTCAGCTAAATGGGCCTCCATATAGGCTTCAGTGGAGTTAACTAGGACAAACATTGCTACACCTTCTGAATCCCTACAGACTGCTTCAATACACAATTTTGATGGTGAGGAGAAGCATGCAGCATCTGTGTTGAGTTTCCAGGAACCTCTCGACGGAGGGTGCCATTGATTAGCCGATCTTGAGGGTTGTGACTCCGACGGTTGGATATTCAAAGATGTTGGTGATCTTCTTGAGTTTGCTTGTAAGTACTCCTCAAGGTAAATTTTAATCCATCTGCTTCTGAATTGTACTAGAGGAATTTCTTTACCGTGTGCTCTTTTATTCCTGTCAGTCCAGATGGGCCAACAAGTGATTGCGATCATTTCGAGCTTTTGCCTGGAAGTGCTAGAGTCTATCTTGGTCCACCTATCCACGAAGCTTCCTCTAAAATCCTTGTCCAAAAAAACAAAATCATGTGTAAGTTTCCAAATTTCTTTGGCTCTAAAGCATGTGAAGAGACTATGATCTGTGTTTTCATAGTAGCATTGCATACTGGGCATAGATTCTGAATATTGACACCTCTGTGTATTAGGTTATCTTTATTTGGGAGTGTATTGTTTGGGGCTTTCCAGCAAAAGTGCTTGATCTTTGATGAAATTTTTACTTCCAAATATTATCCAAGATTTTTGTCATTGAATTAGAACTAGAGGAAATACCATTTATTTTGGTTTTCATGAATAGTTTATAGCCACTTTTAACCGTGTAGACCCATGTTCTATCGTAATGCTAGATAAGTTTATCTTTCAGGTTCTTATTTGTAGGGGTGCCTCTTATTAATTCACAATCTGCATCTAAGACTGATTCTCTTAGTTTTGGAACGTCCCAACTGCCCGAATGCAGGAGAAAATCAGCTACCTTTGAACTAATCATGTATCTGTTTATGCAAGTAGGTTCAAACGTTAATTCTTTTGGTAGCCAGGGGTCATTAAACATACTAGTGTCTATTCGATTCCCTACTATGATTCTGATACGTCTACTTAGAAGGGCTCCCCCCAAATGATGCTTTTCCACAAATAGGGAGGGTTCTTTCCCAACTCCGCCTCTAGAATATTAGAGCTTTTAAAATAGATGTTTTTTAGGAACCTCGAAATCAACAAATCTGGGTTATCTAATTTTCTCCAAACTTGCTTAGCCACTAGAGCTTGGTTGAAACCTTCCATATCTCTAAAGTTGAGGCCACCAAGACTCTTTGGTAGGCAAAGTTTGTCCCACTTTAACCCAGTGGAGTTTCCTTCTATTTGTACCAGAGCCCCACCAAAATCTAGAGAAGCTTCAAGCAACTTCCTCACATAGATGTTTAGATTACAACATCTTTTAAAGTTTAAAATTGTTAGAGTTTAGATTACAACACGCTTATCTAAGTTTGAAGTGTTATTTGATGAAATTAAAAGTTAATAGCTGGTATTGACTTCATCAAAAGTTAATAGCTGGTATTGACATGTATACTCTCGACCAAGAGGAGGTCGTAATTTCAAATCTCCATCCTCAAATGTTGTTGAACTTTTAAAAATAAAATTGATTTTTTTTTTAAATAACAAAAATATTGAACAGAGAATCTTATATGGAATAGTGCAGAAGGAACCAATTAATTCCATAATTTCACCTTTTAAATGTTCAATGATTTACCTACAAGGCTGGAAAAGTATAACCTGGAAAGCCAGAAACCTCTCGAGATAAAATGTCATAATCATACATCAAAGACCAATCACATTCAAGGACGTGGATTTTCTTACTCAATGCGAAACCAAATCACTATTTTTCGAAAAAAAAAAAACGAAACCAATTACTATGATGATTTGATAACCATTTGAATTTTAAAAATTAAGCATACAAACACTACATCTACCTATAAGTTTATATGTGTTGTAATCGATTTTCTTCTCGTTTTATTTTATTTATTTATTTTTTTTGGATTTGATTAGGAATGCAAATGTGTCATTAACAGAGATGAAAACTATTCTAAGGACATTAAGAAAAAACAAGCTTGATCTTCAAAAATCTAAAATTAACCATTTTTTTTTTCTGTATTATTGTTGGTCATTTTGAAACAAACTTCAAACTTTGAGAACTAAACTGAAACTTTTGAAAATTCAAGAATATAATTGAAACCAAACAAATAGTTCAAGGATATTTTTAATAATTTAACGGAAACAAAACAATCGTCACAGCAATAATTTACCATGTAAGAATCCTAAAAGCCTTAGAAATAAAGAAAAAGAAAGTCTCACAAAAATCCGTTATCCTAAAAAAAAAAAAAACACTCTGTAGCATGCGGCACGGCCAATATTTTATGGTTTTTTTTTTTTTTTAAAAAAATTAATCAATAGAAACTCTAGGTCCAGTAGGAGTGAGAAAGAGATATAAAGTTAGAGAGAGAAAGTAATTCGGAAAAGGAAACGGAGAGAAAGTTCTTTATTATTTGGATTTGTTTATTTCAGTTCCCAAATTCTTGCTAATTAGCCCTAAAATTCACTCCCCAGAAGAGAGTTCTGAAGAAATAAATCCTGTCACCATCGTAAAATCGCAGTTTCATCCAATTACAGAGAGAGAGTAGGACAGAAACAGCCGCCTAATTTGTACGCACTCACCGTTTCCGCTTCTGGGTTCGACGATTCGATCTTTGAAACAGCCCTAATAATCTCTTCTTCTACTTTTCAAATCCCAATTTTTCTCTTCTCTCATTGGTGAAATTTATTTCGAGGTTCAGTTGTGTGCTGAATTCATCGATGAAAAGCGATAGGATTGGCGACGAATCTTGGATCAACGGCGGGGCTGCTTAGATGCACGTCTCTGGAGTAACGTTGGATCTCAATTGGTTCCTTCAATTGATTTTGACTGTGTTTTTGATTGTCTTCGGATTGCTGCACTTGGTGAAGAATACGGCCTCTAAATACTTTGAGGTCGACGCGAATTTCGAGGCTTCCGGCGGCGGAGGAACGGCGGGAAGAGTCGGAGGAGGCGGCGGCGACTGCAACTCAATGTCCGGCGGCGGTTCTATGGGCGATGCCGTGTGCGTCGTCTGTGGCAATTTGGGCTTGAAGAAGTGCTCGCGATGTAAGGCCGTTCGATACTGGTGAGTTGTAATCTTTTTCAATTTACAAGTTTTTACATCAATTGCATTGGCCATTCCTGTCGAGTTAATGATTTACCTTTTATTATCAGTTTTTATTTGTTGGTAATAGTAGGCAAGTTAGGCAACAGCAACCCTTTTTCGGCAATAATTGTTTTAATCGACTTTTTTTTTTCTTCATCCAACTTTGCCTTTTCTACTCTTTATATGACAAGAATGCACTTGATCTGTTCATCATGTAGATCCCTTCTTCTTCTTTTTTGTTTGAACTTTTCAATATTATAATATAATGATTTATTGTTCCGTTGTTTGTTTCTGGACCATATGTGTAGTTAATGGGCCTGAATTGACTTTAAATGTTTGATTATGTGTAGCAATTCGAACCCCCATGATTCTCTTTTGTAGTATTAAATTTCCGCAGATAAGCACAAGTTGGCCTCAAGAGTATTAACTTGTGCGTGTGGAGTTTGCAAGACTAATTTGACGGGTTTTTCATATATTTTATTAATCGATCGATCTGCTTTGGTGCATTAGGCATGAGAACTGAAGAAAATTTTCATTTTGTATTAATTTAACTCTTTATAAGGCTTCCCCCCCTCTGCACCACTTTATAAAGCTTACGGAAGTGTTGGAAAACTGAAATTGGGGATTCTTTTTTAGCTTGGCTCCATGATTATCTTTCTGTCCCAGGTACTTGGTAGGTATTAGTATTGCTCTGAAGTTAAACAAAACAAGAGTCTGTGTTTTTGACGATCTACTTCGTCTACAAGCGAATTATGGTAGCTAAAAGGACGAGCGCCTTTTATTTTAATTTGTTGACTTATAAACAAATGCATTTTCTTCTTGACATTGTTAACTTTTAGTGACTAAAATCTGTGTCTTCCTTTTATACAAGAACATCAAAGCTTTCTTGAATGGGCATTTTTTTGTCTCACGCTTCTGTTATTCTTATTTTCTTGTAGATGATATATTTGTTTTGATGTAGATGTATTTTTTATGTTTTTTTTCTTCTTAAAATCGTTTTGAATACAGTTCCCCAAAATGTCAACAAATGCATTGGAAAGCTGGTCACAAGACAGAGTGCAAGGATCTTCAAGCATGTAGGAATACAAATGATTGTGAAACTGCAAATACCCACAGGGATTCAAAAGCTTCTTCTATAGGGAGCAAAAATTTCTCTGCAATTGCGTTGGTACCTTCTCATAGGGCCTCTAAGCCTATCAAGCAACCAAAAGATGTATGTTATCTTCATTGCTATCCTAGATTGATGATCTCTTTTTTCCACTTTGAGTAATATTGTTATTGATATCATACCTGCTAATAATGTTCATCTTTGTGTTTTGATGAATCAGATTCTTTTTCCATATGACGAATTTCTGAACCTCTTTTACTGGGATAAGCATCAGTTTCATCCTTGTGGACTCTTAAATTGTGGCAATAGGTCAGTATTCACTTATTTCTAACAATTATACCATTCGTGAATTACTTTCAAGTTTCCATCACTTGCGAGTTAGATTCTAACTTATCGTTGAGCAGTTGTAGAAGAGAGGGAAAGCCTAACTCTTCCTATTTCTTGCAGTTGCTTTGCCAATGTGGTTCTACAGTGTCTATCCTTCACAAGACCACTTTTTGCCTTCCTTTTGGAGAAAGGGCACAGAAACGAATGTAAACACCATTTGGACTTTTTTCCTTTTCTCCCCGCCATTTGGGCCTTAGTCCTTTTGTGTCCATAATTTAACATCTTCTTTTATTCAGGTGTACGTGATGATTGGTGTTTCTTTTGTGAATTTCAAACACATGTTGAAAGAGCTAGTCGAAGTGCTCAACCCTTTTCACCCAATAATATTATCCTTCGGTTGCCTAATATTGGTGGAAATCTTGGTTATGGAAGGCAGGAAGATGCCCATGAGTTCATGAGGTAGTTGTCTTGCTTTTCTTTTTGTATTATGATATTTTGCTGACCATGTAGGGAGAACATCAACTCTTCTTTCTATGACCAGTTAATTTTTTTTTCTATCAAGTCTTGTTTCTAATGGCTGGCTTCTGTTTTACAGATTTGCTATTGATAGAATGCAACTTGCATGCCTTGATGAATTTGGTGGAGAGAGAGCTGTTCGTTCTCCTTCCCGAGAAACAACCATTATACAGCACATTTTTGGTGGCCAACTTCAGTCCCAGGTAATGCATTTGAGCAGGACTACCCATTTTAGGTTCACTTTGAACCTTTTTTTCTCATCTTCTTCTTCTTCTTGGTGGCTACAGTTTGGAAGTAGAATCCATTGATCTTTTGAACTAAGTTGTAATATGACATATGTTGGAATGTTGCCACTATCTGCTATGTGGATGGATATTTTTTCACCCTGAGATCTGTTATGCCTTTTTTTCATTCTTTTTAGATTTTATATTAAGAGAGTTCAATTTGTTGTGTTTAGTGTTACTGACTACTGAGGTTTTGGATCTTGATACTTCAGGTGATATGTACAAATTGCAACAATGTCTCCAACCAGCATGAAAATATGATGGATTTGACTGTTGAAATCCATGGGGATGCTACATCATTGGAGGAGTGCCTTGATCAATTCACGAAAATAGAGTGGCTGCATGGTGATAATATGTACAAATGTGATGGGTATGTGGCTGCTCTCTCTCTCTCCCTCTGTAGTAACAACAGGGTACTGGCAAAATTTAGTAATTTGTTCATTAATGTGCCCACTAGTCTCTTTTTGGCTAGGTTCACTATGCATTCAGACTCATTTTGAATCTCTTAGAATTAAAAATGCCTTCATTTGGAAGGTGGCCCTGTATCCTTGATTGTTCCCAGCTGTAATCTAGGAGGTTGTTAATGACTTGTGTGGGGTGACTTACTGCTTACCTAAGCGAACCTATTTCCCTGAATGTGATGTAATTGCTTTTTCCTGGTTTTTGGTTTTTAATATGATGTTTGCATTTTGAGTCAGATTTTAAACTAATATACTCATCTAGTTCAAACACAGCATATCCCTCCCCCCACCTAACAATAAGACCTAGACTGTGAATTTTGTCATCAAATTATTTATTGTCATTATTTTTCATGCCATCCCATACTCTTATGTGATATATTTTTGTGTTTATAGGTGCAATGACTATGTCAAGGCATCAAAACGTCTCATGATTAAGCAGGCTCCTAATATTCTTACAATTGCCTTGAAGAGATTTCAGGTTGGATCCCTTCTTTCATGTCTGCTTTGGTCCTTTCCCATATACCTTTATTCCCTCCCCCCAACACAACAACACAAATCATACATCAAACTTAGAATAGGATAGGAGAACCTTATGTTAATGGATTGAGTCAATTGACATGCATTCATCCAGAAAATTCCTCCTTTTCATTTCTTTTTCTGTACAAAAACATTAGTATTGGAACAAAAGTGAAAACCAAGTGAGGTGAGGACATCATGGGGTTTAGACCCAAAGAAAAAAATTTAGAGATAATACGAAGGCTTCTCAGGTAGTCAATAACGAAAGGACATGTTATTCACTCAACTCTCTGGTGTTGGAAATTCGAAGAGAGATGAATTATATTTCATTACACTTCTCATTGAACCTGCTGTTTTTTTTTTTCAATTTTTAAAATGATTTCTTATACTACCTGTTAATAGCATAAGCAATGTACTTTATATATATATATATAAGAAACATCAGGACATATATATTATCAACAAAAAAGTAAAGAACAGCCTAAGGGCCAGGGTGGAAATTGCCCCAGTCCGAGAACTACTTCAAAAGAGCCTACCAATCATTTATAATCATAAGCAAGCTATAATTACAAAAAAAATCTTGTGTAAAGAAATCCACCACGAGGCCGTATTTTGTATTCCATCACAAAAAAAATTGAAGCTATAGGACTTATCTTCAAAGGTTCTTGTGTTTCTTTCCTTCCACAAAATCCACAGGGTAGCCCTAAGAGCGCAACTCATTGCAAATTAGTGTACTAAAATGTGGTTTGTCTCTTGTGAGATTAGTTGAAATGTGTGCAAGTTGGCATGGACACTCATGCATATAAAAAAACAAAAAAAAAGTGATATGCCTTCCCTGCAACCACAAAGCACACAAGGTATGACTGTATGAGGATGGACATGTTTGGTTATTGTCCCTTTTGTCACCATATATATTTTCTTTTGATAAGGAAAATATAGTGTAACACATATCTTGATTAGTAGTTCATCTATAGAATAGTTAAGTTGTGTTTGGGACCACCGTGAATTTCAAATAATGAACAAAGATAGTTTTGTGTTTTTCTTTTCGTTCTCTTAAGTTTCTGTTGGAACACTTTTGCAGAGTGGGAGGTTTGGGAAGCTCAACAAGAAAGTAACATTTCCAGAGACTTTAGATCTCACTCCTTATATGAGTGAAGCAGGAGATTATACAGATGTGTACAGGCTTTATGCAGTAGTTGTTCATGTCGATATGCTAAATGCTTCATTTTTTGGTCATTATATCTGCTACATTAAGGACTTCTGTGGAAATTGGTACAGGATTGATGATTGTAAGGTTGGTCCCTTTCTCCTTTCCACTCACACAGATTGACAGACACAACAAATGCTTGTGAGCACTGCACAATATTCTATACACATGAATACGTACATACCTTTACTTGAAAGAATTCATGGTTACTGTGTAGTTAAATTATTTGCACCAGTTAAATTTTTGCTAATAGAAGCTAGGCAATGCTTAGTTGACTTAGACACGTGAATATGAGCTAAATTTACGAGGCAATAATTGAAAATTTTAATCCTCATTATTTACAGATCTTATATTTTTTGATTTTACAACTGGATAATGGTGGTATTGTGAGGTCCTCATTGATAAAGTTGTTATTTGATTGGAAAGCTCTCTTCTAGGGTCTTTTTTTGTTTGAAAAGGGGTTTGCTCTTCCCCCTTGCCTTTAGGCTGTCTTTTTTCTGGCCTTGTGCATACTATACTTCTTGTGTCTTATAAAAAAAAAGTTACTTGTATCATTGACGTTAAAGCTGGAGTTTATTCTGGGGGTAATGCAACATATAGTTGTGTTTTGAACTTTGCTTTCATCATGGAATGTATCCTTGTTGGTGAATTCGATATGGTGGTTGTCATAATGCACGAGCTTTGATAGCAGTTCTTTTGTATTGTTAAACATCTCATTCAAATGTATTATATGTTCTCCAAGCCTAATATATTTTCGCTTTCTTGCCTGGGACTTACATTCAGGTTTTAAAAGTTGATTTGGAAGAGGTGCTATCTCAGGGAGCTTACATGATTTTGTACTCCAGGTATATTTTTCTCTTCAGGAGTTGTTTTGTTATTATTTCTCCCTCTTAATTATTTATTGGCTTGCTTATGGGTGGAAATTAAAATAAGCTCTCACGTGAACTCTCTTGTTCATCATATTCTTGATGGAGTAGACAAATACATGTATAACAATCCCATTTACTGCAAAATCCCATCTGCCGATTCTTTGCAGGGTTCGCCCACGATCTTCAAGTCTTCAAACTATTGAATCTATGGGGAATAATCAGCTACAAAAAGAGAATGTAGAATCGGATCTTTGCACAAACGAACGAGTCGAAAGTGCTGAACTAGGACTTGTGAATCGTATTAGTTCTAATTCCGAGTCAACAGATGGTTGTATGCGTTCTGATAATTTTACCGGGTCCCCTGAAATTCAGCCACAGTCCATAAGACTGTATTATGAAGATATGGATGGAGACACACTTGAGTCGTCTACTTCAAATGGGGTTTCTGCTTGTACTCACAGGCCAGCTTTCGGAGTAACTGCTGAAGCTGTAAGGGACGGTGTCGGTGATGTCGGAACAAGTTCATCTGTTCCGAAGGATATTTCTTGTTTTGGAAAGAATTCTCCTTTATTGTTGAATAACAAACCTTTGATAACAATTCCAATTGATACAAGTACATCAAATGGAAATGATCATAGTCATTCAGCAGTTCCTATGGAGGTTTCTTATGGCGAGGACGTTTCTGTGAACAATGTCGGAACTGCAAGAGACGATTCCGAAGATACGGATATGGTTAGTTGTGAGACGACTTCTCCTCTAGCACAAGGCATTTTTCTCGTTCCTCTCTTGGACGTACATGGAGATGAAACTGTTCCTCTCTTGGACCACACCAGTAAACAACTGGCTGCAAATAATCAAAATAACTATTCATTCAACGAGACATCTGCTGCTGAAATCCACAAGATGAATTCGGGATCACACTGTCTGGGCTATAAGTTTGAAGATGCAAGCGGAGCGAACCAAGTGGAGTTGATGGGTGATGTTTAGTTGTAGAGATCGTCTCGCTGACGCTCGCTCATTCATACGTCTCTGATCAACCAGTCATCCTAAAATGAGGTTTGAGCTGGGAATATTTTTTCTGAGGTTTCACTATTAGCAGAGATCTCGGTGTTGATTACACAATGTTTCTATAAACATATCAAAGTATTGATTCCCACTACTCGTATGCAATAGGGATTAGGTTCTTACAGTTACAGATTATCTGGATAACTTGTTCTAGAGTTCAATAGAGATAGGTTCTTAGTTTTTCTAACAGAAATTAAAAACTCATTTCTAAATGTAGACCTTGAGTGTTCCTGATGCATTCGTTATAAAATCTAATGAGAATGAGCTTCTCTTTTTGCTCGTGTTCTAAAAGCCTCTTGGCAAATTGTTAGTTTCACATCTCTTTACATTCATTATATATATATATATATATTTAGGTTTTTCTTGTTTTTGTACTTGGAATTTTAAAATGTTGGTTTTAATCTATAAGCTACCAAAACATAACTATTTTGGTTTATAAACTTTTAAAAGGATTATTTTAGTCTCGGAACTTTTAAAAACGCAACTATTTTGGCTTTTGGCATGTTAGCTAGCTTCTATTTACTTATCCAATACCCATCTCTAACATACGTGGCTTAAATTCATGTCGATGTCAAAAATGTCAATATAGATATCATAAAAAAAGCTAAGGTAAGAACAAAAGTTTATGGATCAAAATAAAAGCAAACTTGAAACGAACAAATCTTAAAGTTCAGAGATCAAAATTAAATTAAAAACCAATTTACATAACCAAACAAGGCAAACTATTTTCTTGGCTACATACTTTAGAAAACCAAATCAAAGACAAAACGCGTCTTAAGACAGACCAAATCGATTCAAACCAGTTGACAAAACAATCCGACCAACTCGGTCATTCCTTTTTCAATCTTTTCGATATCGACTCTCACTCACGCCTAACCGAAACCGAAGCAGTGTTATAAAATTCCAAAGAAAGTATTTTAGAATATAGAATACAGAAAGAAAAGCAAAGGGTGGGGGGGCCAAGCCAAAGCGGCGCAAGGCGCACAAGGTGGGTTGACAAGGGGACTGTAAAAGGCATACATAGGCGTGTAGTAGAGATCTAACACTAGAGGCATCGAGATCTCTGCCTTTGTGTTTTTTGTTTTATTTTGTTTTGTTCTCAAAACCAAATTTCCAATGCCACAAAAATGTTTTGTCCATTACATTCATTTACTCAAACAAAAACCAAAAGAAACGCAATTTACGGCTTTTTCTTTTGGCCCCTCCTTTTTCTTAATTACATAAATAAATAAATAAAATTTGTTGCGTTAGGGGCTGGCTCTAGCTTAGCTATGCTACTGTTGCTTGGCATTGCTCGTGGCCTTTAAGATTCTGGGCGTTTTGACTTTGAAGCTAAAGAAAAAAAAAGAATTTAAAAAAAAAAAGGAAAAGGAGAGAAAAATGGGATTTTCAGAGAGAGATTCCCTCTACGAGGAGAAGGGTGTCAAAGGCAACAAGTTGTTTGCTTTTTTGGCTGTGAAAATGTCAGCAGAGGAAACAAACATCTCCAAACAAAACGCCCCAACAATTTGTAATATATATATAAAAAAAAAATGCAATATAAAAATGGGATTTGTCTTTGAAAAAACTGCACTTTCTCTTACTTTGAGGGAGAGAGAGAGAAGGGTAAAGTAGAGAGAGATTGAGAGTAGGCAGAGTCACATGTGGGAAGCCATGGATTTTGTTTCAACTTTGGAGCCAAACAAATCAAACCAAAACACACAAATTATAATATACTATATTTTTCAAATATATATATATACACACACATACTCACTTTAAATTTGATTGATAAATTTGTTTTTTAGTTGAACCTGCGAGTATTTGAACATCTAATCTCGTAGTGAATGATATATGTCAATTACATTTTGGTTGACATCAATTATTTTGACTCATTTAGAATATTTGACATCCGAAGTTAGAACCAATCAGTTCTTCATTTTTTTAGTTCAACAATATAGGGTGAGGATTCAAATATTTAACTTTTAAGACAAATACATAATATTTTAATCACCAAGTTAGTCGTTACAAATACCTGAAAGAAACTTCTAAAAAAAAAGACCTGAAAGATATATATATATATATATATATATATATTATCATTTGCAAACTAATTCAAACATTTGATATTCAACGTTAAAACTAACAAGATTTCTTTTTTTAAAAAATTCAACAGTATAAATGTGATGATTCAACCATTTAATTTATGACAAATACTTAATCTTAACCATTTGAGTTATGCTTAGGTTAAAAATTCATCAATCTTTTATAAGTATATGTACTAAATTGACGCAATGCTAAAAGTAATTTCAAAAGGTCTATTTTCGAAAGTACAAGTATCAAATAGACCCGCATATTAACATACTACCTATTTTCCTTCAAATCGAGAAAATTTATGGTACTACCTACCTCCATTCATTGTTTACCATGAAAGAACACATTTAAGAATGATATAAAACTCATAGAATGAAATATTAAAACGATTGTTGATGGTCGATTTTGGCCAGAGGAACTCACCTGACCTTCACGTGCCACCAACGGTAAATTTGTAGATGAGGGGGGAAGACGTGGCCTGCAAGACAGTAAACCTGCACACCGGTGTGATGCTCGCCACACCGGCTCCGATGCTTAAGTCAGCAAACAGAACGGTAGGGAGTGGAAAAGTAAGAGCAAGAGGAGAGACTAGAAAATATAGAATAGTGTTTAGGGATAGAATTCAGATGGTGAAGAGTGGTATAAATACATGTTCATCCTCCTAGCGCTTTTAGGGTTTCGGAGGCGTTTTAGGTCAAACTAGGCGAAACCGAGGCGGCCAAAGGCGGTGGGGACCAAACGGCATCGTACAGACTCGGCCCATGGCCGAGGCCGAGCAGTGGGTCGGGCCAAAAACCCGACCCCTTCGCTCTTGGCCCGTCCCACTTGCCGGTTTTGCCTCCTTGGTCCATCTTTCAGCCCGATTTCTCCCCGGTTGTCCTCGTCAGCTTCTTGTATATTGGGGTGGTCCAAAATTGCCTATAACAACGATCATTGAATGATATGTCAAATGCTGAATGGAGAAAGCATGTACTAGAAATTTTTCTGATCCAAATCTACTCCTCACATTAAAAAAAGAGAGAGATACACAACATAAAAGCTGAGTCAGCAAACTTATAATATAAAAAAAGAAAAAGAAAAAGAAAAAAACACCCACCAAACGAATCCAAAGCCAAACACTCCTGAAGAGTCAACTCAGGTTCTCTCCTTGCTTGCTCTTACTTTCTTTTTTGTATTTACAATTAAGAATCGTATTCTCTGTTGTATTCTTTTGACAATTCTTTTTTCTTCCTATCCATCCACTCGTGTATTCATTCTTCTTTCTTTCTCTTCCTCTTCTCTGTAACAAAGTGTCAACGCCTACAAAAGCCACTACCCTCGAACCTTCCTTCTCTTCTTCCTCCATACCCCTTTCTCTTTTTCTCCTTCCCTTTTCCTTTCCCCTTTTCCCATTTTTCTCTTCCCCTCGTATGCTTCCTTCCTTTTCCTTTGCCAATTTTCAGCCCTTCAAATCCCATTTATAAGGGCCCTCGATTCTCCACTCACTCAGTCGCTCTCAACCACTGCCCCATCGCTTCCTTCGCCTCATCCTCAAGCAGGTGCATTATCTGATCTCTCTTGGGTTTTGTTTTGATTTCACGTTTCTGTTCGGTTCTGTTGGTTTCTTCCGGTTCTGTTTCGATTTGCTTTGTTTTCACGCTGAGGGAATTTTGGGTTTGTTTTTTTTGGTTTGATTGTGGGGTTTGAGATCTTGCGGAGGTATCTGCATTTTGCTGGAGTTTTTGCCTCGATTTCTTTGGTTTGTGGATCGAATCGGATTTATGTTGTTGTTTGTTTGGAGTATGGAGCTTTGTGATTCTCTGTGGTTTGAATTTGTGGAACGCTTTGGCTTCGAGTTTTTGTGTTTTCTGTTGGTGAATTTCTCTTGAAATTGGCTCGATCTGCTGATAAGGGTTTAGTGGTGGTTTTTCCATATGTAACGAGAAAGAAATATGGAGAAGAGGGAAGAGAAGGGAAATGGAGTTTTTCTTCTTCTTACAGATTTGATTTGAGATGCTTGTTTCTTCTTCGTCTAGTTATTGGGATTGATTGAAATTTAGCTTATGATTGAAACTGATAGATTTGTGTTTGTTTGATGCTGCAGTGATTTTTCAGATATTTCTGCCAATGGAGCTTGGTGATGCTTTTGGTGATTTGGGGGTGACTCGGAAGAGAAAGAGAAATGATGGAGAAAACAACATGTTGAGCAACTTCTCTTTGGATGATCTCAATCAAGACATTCTCGAAAGGGTGCTTTCGAGGCTACCGACCTCGGCATTCTTTCGCCTTTCTTCAGTGTGCAAAAGATGGAAATCAGTTGCAGCTTCTTCAAGTTTCAAGTCTGCTTGCTCGGACATTTCGACACGCGAGCCGTGGTTTTTCATGGTCGATCCTCATCTCAACCGCTCGATCGTATTCGACTCGACTGAGAAAAACTGGAAGAAGCTTAACTATCCACACCTCCTTCAGAATCGTCATCTCGATTCGATGCCGGTTGCTGCCTCTGGTGGTTTGATCTGTTTTCGTAATTCATTGGGCAACTTTGTTGTGTCCAATCCTTTAACGGGCTTGTGTAGTGAGCTTCCTCCAGTGGACCTTGACCAGAAATATCATTCTCTTCATGCCATTGTGATGAGCGCAGACCCTGATGGTTGTAAGGGCTCTTACAAGCTTGTATTGGTCTATGGCCAGCTTCCAAAGCTCTGGTTCAAAGTCTACCGTTCGACAACCGGTTGCTGGGACGACGATGTTACTTTGAGTAGAAAAGTTGATGATTCTATTGAATTCAACTTCAATGATGATACTGTTGTGTATTTCCTGAGTAGAACAGGAAATGTAGTGTCCACAAACATGCAGAGAAGCCCATCCAAGCAATACTCGTCGGTCATTACGAACAAGAACGGGGAGGATTTCGTCTATTTCATTAGCTCCTCCGGGACTATCATGGCTTGTAATCTGAGCAAGAGATGCTTTGTGGAGTACCCCAGGCTCTTGCCTGTCTTTTCTGAGTACTCCATTGACGTAGTCGAGTGTCGAGGTGAGATGCTAGTAGTTATGTTATCCGAGTTTCTCGAAACTGCAAGCCTTAGAGTTTGGAGATACGACGAGGAAGCTCGAACTTGGCATCAGATTGCAGCATTGCCTCCTGCAATGTCGCACGAGTGGTATGGCAAGAAGGTCGACATTAACTGTGTTGGAGCTGGCGATCAAATACTCATATGTATGAACTCTAACGAGCTTTATACTTATCTATTGTGCGATCTCGTCGAGAACCAGTGGACCGAATTGCCCAAATGCTATATGAATGGTGAAGCTGTGGAGTTTATGTCTGCCTTTTCATTTGAGCCTAGGATTGAGGCTTGTGTATGACATGAACTCCAACTGGTCATTAATTTTTTTTAAGAAAATTGTTCTATAGCTGTTTAGTTCTGTAAGCTTTTCTATTTGTTTTTGAATTCTTTGTCTTCTTAGCTGACTTAGCTAATGGAATTCAAGAAGCTGAGAATAGAAGAGAGAGAGATGTAGATTCTTTCTTAATAACCTGCTGGTTAATATCCTGATATTATGGCAAATTTACTGTTCAATCTGCAACTTTCTTTTGATTTTCAGTAGATGAAGGCTGTTATTACAGAGAAGGTAAATGCTTTATTACTGTTGTAAAAATCAACTGTTCAGCTGAGAAGTTTACCTCAGTTTTGTCTCTCAGCATCAGCTTTTGAGTTCTCAGTTGTAACTTTGATCCAATTAGATGAAATGCAGCATAAGGTTGTACCTCTACTCTGAAAAAGTGCACCATGAATAGGCACTCTCTGAATTGCTATCTACTCAACAAACCAATACAGACAATTAGTTTGACTCTAAAATACAAAATCATTTAAAATCAGTTCATTGAATGAAATTGTGAATGATATGAACTTAAATTAATACTCCCTGAAAAAAAAACAAGTAAATCATGAACTTTACCAACGAATGAAATCTAACTCAATCAACAAGAACACACAAATAAAAAATCAAATCATAGAATATTTAAACTCACCAACATGAGTATAACACAACTGGTTAAAGCATGCGTTTTAGACCAAGAGAACAGAGATTTGAATCCTTCCATTCACGTGTTAAACTAAATAATAATAAAAAAAATAAACTCAATTACGAAAATACTTGAATATAGGAACAAAATTTAGAAGATTAAATAGTACCCAAACCAATAAAAGAAAAAAAAGGGTCAAACCAAACATTCAACTTCTAAGTAAGAATCGACTTCTAAGTAAGAATCAAATGAATAATACTTACCTCTTGATTGAGATTCATGCAACCACTATAAGTTAGTGAGAGATCCCTACTGTCACGAGGTAAGTTTTGTCCTAAAAAATACGACGAGTGGAATTTGGGGAAGAGACATTACGACTTTAGAGACAAATGTTCAAATCTCATAGTTCAATAAATTCAATTATTTATTGACAATTCTATGTTGTAGGGTCCTAAGTGATATGAGAATAACTAGTATGTCAATTATTTATTGACAATTCCACTCGTAAAATTTTCCTATTATAAAAAATAACTACTCAATAATTATTTTTTTTTGACAACCACTCAATATAAAATTGTTCACAATTAGTTGCGACTATTACAAATATTTTTTTTTGTCATAGGAGGTCTAACTCAAATTGCGTAAAACAAAACATTTACCATTTTCGAATCTCCTATCTCACATAGTTATACTAAAAAAAATTAAAAATTTTGGGTAAAAATCTGCTTCTCTGTATTCTTCTAAAAACTTTTTTTTAGTACATCAACATTTGGGGTGAGAGGATTCAAACCTCTTATCCTTGGTTGAAGATATATGCCCATTCCTGTTGAGTTATGCTCGTTTTGGTTTTTTTTTTTTTTTTTTAAAGTAAAAACTTGCTTACATATTGAAAGTAAAATGTGATGAAATTGAAAATTGAAAATTTCTCGAGCTCATATGAAGGTCCAAAACGATTTCTTTAACCCTAAATTTCTTTTTTTTTTTTTTTTTTTTTTTTTTTTTTTTTTTTTGAGTACTTTATTATCCCTAAATTTCAGTAATTTATTATAACAAAACTAAAGATTATTGAATATCTTCATCGCTACGGCTACATCCACGCGTGGGGTCTGGCGGTTGCGGATCGTCAACAGCGTAGCGTCGGCCGGGTCGGATTCGTGCTTTTGATTACCCCTTCATCAAGAAATTCTCCGAATCATAGAGATTTCGACCTATAAATTCGTAAAGAGGAGAAAAATTCTGAACAGACAAGGAAGAAGAAATGGAATCAGAGGATTCAGTGAGATTAAGATTGGAGGAATTGCACAAAGATTTGGGGAAGAAACAGAGATTCGAGGAAGCAGTTTCCACCATTATTTCTCTGCTTCAAGATCGCTATACTACTGCTTCTCCTTCTCTACGCAAATCGGTCATTCATCTTTCTCCTCTTTTTGTTCAATTTTGTTATCCTACTGATTCCAATGTTCCATTTCTTGTGCAATTGTTTCGTTATGTGCTTTTTCCTGCGGAATTTGTAATATGCGTGAAATCTTGTTAGCTTCTACTAGTTTGGTGATATATTTGTTCGTTTGAATCTGAATTTTTTGTTTATGAAGTTGAATTGTTGAAATCTTGATTGTTCAATGGCAGTTCTATTCCGTAATTTGCCGAGTTGCAACAGTATTGAAGACTAGGTTTACGGCCCCGGGGTTTTGGCTTGCTGGTCTCAAGCTTTTCGAGTTTTCTTTGACTCTGCTCTCTAATCATTCTGAGAGACAATACATACAGACTTGCGTAGCTCAGGCCAAGGAAATTCTGCACCAAATTGACAATCCATCTCCATCTCCACAAAGCACTTCATCAAATGGAGGTACTGGTTTAGATACATTTCTTTCCAATTTCCATAAAAAATCACTTTTTAGTTTTCCATTGAATTGGTTGGCTATTTGTTTAAACCTAAGAATTGAAATGTTCTTGTGTTGATTCAGGCTATCTTTTCGAGGGCCATCTCACTGTTGATCCGGAGCCACCCCAGCCCCAGTGGCTGGTACAGTCTAACCTCATGACAGCCGCTGCAGCTACGCTATTTAATGCTGAATCTTCTCAAGGTTCAGCTGAGAACAACAACACTTATGAGAATGCTGCTAATATTTTTCAAGCACTTATGGAAAATCTAGATAACGCTGTAGATGGGGTAATGCTTATTCCCGTCTCTCTAAGTACTTTCTTCTTGCTTTTTGAGAATAACTTGTTTAGAATACATATGAAAAGGTTGAATATACCATAATCTATTAGCTCAATTCTTTTAGTTTAGTTGTGATTTAATATGTGTGGGATTACAGCATGGAATGATGGAATATTGACTTAAACCCGACAGTGTCTTTTTTCCCCAATCCATAGGAATAATAATTCATGTGTTGGGTTTAGTAAATCAAATCAATATCCAAACTCAGACTTGAATATATCATCTCTTGGATTTGGTGGTGATTTAACAATATTTTCTTGGTATCACATTCACATTCGGAGTAAATTTATTATTTCCACAATGGAGAGAAAATGAAGGATGTGCATTGGATCAATCTCGTGGTTCAAAATTTTCCCAGTTGATTGCTGTTACCATTTCTATAAGATATAGCAGTTTGTGCATATTCATATAGATGCAATAATTCAATTTGCTGAACATGATGGCTTGGCTGTGGGATTCTGACATTTTTGAGTGGTGCCGATTGGCAGTGCTGTTGTTTCAAATGCTTAAACCATTTGAGTAGCTGTAGTTTAACATACTTTTCTGTTCATTTAGCTTATGGATTTAGAAACGGCTGGCGGACCACCAAAAGTCCCTCCTGCAAGTAAAGAGGTCGTCGCAAAACTTCCCGTAATTACTATAACAGAGGAAGTTCTTGCCAAGCTAGGAAGAGATGTACAATGCGCCATTTGCAGGGAAAACTTAGCTGTTGATGACAAGATGCAGGAGTTGCCTTGCAAGCACACATTCCATCCACCTTGTTTGAAGCCATGGCTGGTAATATGCCAACTTGGTCGTCCTCTCTAAATTCTTAAAGCTCATTCTTTCTTAGCTTAAGCGCTTCCTGTGCTTAAGTTTGCAATTTTTTACAGGATGAGCATAACTCTTGTCCGATCTGTCGACATGAACTGCCCACCGACGACCATGCATATGAGAGCTGGAAGGAGCGAGAGAAGGAGGCCGAAGAAGAGAGAAAAGGAGCTGCAAATGCTGTTCGTGGTGGTGAATATATGTATATTTGAATGGTACTGCAATGTCTTTGTATCAGGGAGTCAATTGTTAAGTGATGTATAATAAGGGTAATCTGTTTGTGATTTTTTTTCTGAAACTTGAGATTGAAGCTTTGATTTTTAGCTATTCTTTTATAGTTGAAACTATAGAGCACAGTTTTTTCATCTCTGCTTCTGTGTCATTAGAATGTTACACTTTTAGCTTCCCTTGATTGAATGATAAGGATCTGTAATGGTACCAATACCAACTACAGCTTGCGTCTATCAAAGGTATGATCTGAGTATCACATTGATTAGAATTGAGAAATATCATACGAAAAAACCATAGAATTGATGAGAACAATATCTTTATTGGTTTGAGGTCTTAATAAAAGGTTTGTGATCATAACAAGTGATATTTGAAGTTGTGCACTATGTAATGAAATCTTTGAATAAGGAATAGAACAAATTGGTGAGTTTGATTGACTCGCTATGTGATATGTCGTTAATTACATTAGAGATGAATGATTGTTTTAGGGCAGACGTGACATCTACTTTATATTTGTCAGGACAGGAAGTAAAGAACACCATGAGTTTATGAGTAATGTATCATGTTTGAAGTATTTTAGGTAGAGGTCAAAAGTAGATTCATATTGAATTGGATATATATAATATGTTAAATTACAAATTTAGTTCATGAATTTTGAGGTTTGTGTCTATTTGTAATTTTGAACTTTTAAAATTACAAATTTAGTCCTTTAAGTTTCGTTTGATAACCATTTGGTTTTTGGTTTTGAAAATCATGTTTGTTTTTTTCCAATTTTCCTACCATGGTTTTCATTTTTGTTAAGGAAACATTTGAATTCTTAGTTAAATTTCAAAAACAAAATTAAATTTTTGAATTTTTTTTTTTAGTTTTCAAAATTTGACTTGATTTTTGAAAATATGGGGAAAAGGTAGTAACAAAACAAAGAATTCTGTAGGTGAAGAGAGTGTTTATAAGTTTAATTTTCAAAAACTAAAAACTAAAAATTAACTGGTTATCAAATGTGGACTTTACCTTCAAATTTTTTAAAATTCACAAATTTACTAGACAAAAAAAATTAAAATTTTAGAGTTCTCCTAGACATAAAATTCAAATGCATAATTAATAGACTAATGAATTTTTAAAAATTTATAATTTTTTAAGATCTATTAAATACAAAATTGAAAGTTTGAACCTATTAGAAACAAAAATTGAAAGTTCACGACCAAATAGACATAATTAACATTATTTTTTGACATAAAAATATGATTGAATTATCAAAAATACTCTTGAACTTTGGAGTTGGTTTCAATTATACTCCTAAACTTTCAAAAATTTCATTTTAACCCTCAAAATTTGAAATTTGCTTCAAAATAACTCTTTGAGACATTTTCCGTTAATTTTATGGACAAAAAATAATATGTTTATATATGTTTTTACTGTTTTTTCAACCTATGTATTTAAATTTGTTCACATAAGCAATAATATATATGCAAATATGTCATTTTCTCTCAATGAATTTAATGAAAAAAGCTTTCAAGTGCCATTTTGAAACAAACTTCAAAGGTTAAAATAAAATTTTTGAAAGTTTAGGTATAATTGAAACTATCCATTGTAAAAAAAAAAAAAAAAAAAATTGAAACTGAGAGTACAGGGGTATTTTTTTAACAATTTAACCTAAAAATGGCTTAAAGTCCAACATTCTTTCGGACCTAATTAATTTGTCAAGTTAAATCAGGCAATTTTCCATCCCCCTTTGATTTCAAGGAAATGAATCTAGCTTCGTGGCCGAATCATCAGCATAGACTTTCCATGTTCTTGTAAATATTATATTATATTATAATCGCCACAGAACTTTGGTCCGTACTTCCAGTAACGTCGGAATAGCCTCCCTAATATGGAAACCTCCGTCGGCTCCGCCGCCGGCGCCACCATCTTGTCGTCCTCTTTCGCCGTATTTGTCCGCCGGCGTCGATGGATTTTCCTATCCAACAACATTAACAGACGCAGATATTCCATCAAGAGACGAATTGAAGATTGCTTTCCCCTTCCTACTGAATTTTCAGAGCGAACTGCTACATTGGTCTTGGGAACTTCAACTGCTTCTATGAAGAAGATGGCCTCGAACGGATATGCCGGCAGAGGAAGCAGTAGCTATGGATTTAGTGATAGAAATTCGAATATCAACAAAATTTACAAGCGATTGGAATCTTGTTTGGTAATACCGCCGCCGAGGGGTAAGCCGCCTCGCGCTATTATCAAGTTCCTCGGCGGCGCTTTCATCGGAGCTATTCCTGAAGTCACTTACAGGTTCTTTTTCCTTCCATTTCTCCGTCGTCTTCGTTATTTTTCTTCTTCTTCTTCTTCTTTTTGCCTTTTCTGTATTGTTTACTATTACACCTTGCATTTTGATGCAGCTACTTAATTGAGTTTTTGGCAAAGGAAGGGTTTCTGATAATCTCAGTACCTTACAATGTGACTTTCGATCATGCCGATGCTACGAGACAAGTTTTTGAGAGGTTCCATGCCTGTTTGGATTCCATTTTAGCTTCTGGATTGCCCGATGAAGATCTTTCACCTGCTCAACTCGCTAATCTCCCTCTTTTTAGTGTGGGTCATAGGTGAGTCAACTCGTGATTATTGTCTTCATTACCACAGAAAAAAATGCTGAGGTTTGTTCTTTATTGGTAGCAATGGCGCGCTTCTGCAAGTACTCACAGGGAGCTATTTCGCAGAAAAGATACCTAAGGTTTGGCTTCTTATTTTTATTCTGGTTTTAGTTACTTAGTTTGCTTGTGGAAATGGAGTGGGACACAACTGGTAAGCTAAACACTATGGCTTTGGTATCTGTGATTATCAATTTCTTGGTTGTGTGACATAATATTCTCATTTTGGAAGGCTAATGCTATAATCTCCTTCAACAACAGGCCAGCAACAGAGGCTGTTCCTTACTTTGAGCAGGTAAATTTGGCATAGATCATTGTTTATCTTTTGTTGGATTTCATGGTTTGTTTGCTTGGGCTTATGCATGCTCCAAAGTATAAACTTAGAGTGTCATTTTATGGAAAAGATACCAATTCAATATCTGAGGCAATATAGAGTTATCGTATGAGATGGTTGTCTAGATTGTACAAAAAGATGGGTTGTTGAGTTAACCTATGTTTTGTAAGACTATGATTTATAAAAGTTGGTATGTAGTTGAAAATGTGAGTTTTATAAGCTTGATTTTATTTAGTGTTTGAGATTGTGTAGCCCATGGGATTAGCAAACCCGTAGCTTGGAATAAGCAAATCTACTTAACCTAACCTTGAATTACACAAATCTACCACGTGAGTCAAACACATTATTAGTGTTTTTTCTTTCTTGTAGAATCAAATTTGTTCACTCCTGCAGGAGTGAACAAGGACTGGAACAGTGTCTAAATGTAATGCTTGCACAATTATGTTCATAATCTTCTTGTCTCTTCTTCCTCAGGGACCTTTGCCTTTGTTAAATTTGTAGTAATTGAACTTTCTTCCTCAGCATCTGATGCAATGACCTGATTTATAAACATTTCAGATTTTTCTTTTCTCTGGGATTTTTCTAGTTTCTCTGTTTATGGAACCTGATAATTCTTATGATCTTCCATAATAAGAGCTAATTTACTTTGTTCTTTGTTTCTTTCATGTATTCGCCATGCCATTGAGATAGACATCAAAGAAAACTGTGCATGACACGAGCTACTTTATTCTAATTGATTATATTGATTGAAATGCTGCTCTATACAGTTGGGCCCTTTAACCAGTCAGATGATGCCAGTTGTACAAGCATCTCCAGTTTACTCAATGGCTAGGAGTGTCTCAGGTACCATCCTGTCTCAGCTTATGCTTTTGTTTAGTATGCTTCTCTTGTACTGTAATGAAGATTTTGCATCATCAATCAGAAACTTTGTTTGGCTTCCTTGCTTAGATATGATCTTCTTCTTGGCCACGGTATGAAGTATTAATTGAACAGCTCCATTTGATTGTCGAAACTTGAAAGAGGCCAAGACATTAAAAAAAAAAAAATGAGTTGCTATTTTTTTACTGGTTTCAGTAATGGAGTTTAATTGTTTAGTTTTGTGGTTTCAAAGGGATTTATTGCCCATTTTCTCATCTCTGCAAGTTCTCTCCAGAAGCCATGGTCCATTGCAGTGCCATATGAACTCCCCACCGATTCACATCGACCCTAGTTGTTTTAATTTCAATTTAATTATTAGTTGCTGCTTGTGACAAAAATTTCTTTTTTTATCGAATCATGGATAAAATTTTACTCTTGATCTTTGATTTGTTTGTCTCTAAAACTTTAATTTTCTATCCTTGTTTATATGCAGAGGATGCATGGAAGATGTTGCTTGATGCCGCTGGAGCTATTGTTCCAGACAGAGATCTAGAAGTCTTGAATTCTCTGACCAAATTTGTTGATCAGTTGCCCTCAGTGGTAAACCAGGTAATTTTGCAATTCTCTGAAATTTCCATTTGTTATATGACATTTACGTGGAGGTCGAATGATATTACCTTAGATAACTTGGGAATTCATTGAGCTATATTTTAAGCTGCATTTGATTGCATATATATATAAACTGTGCTCAATTCATTAGATGACAGAAGGGATATCAGAATTCAGGCCAACTCCATCCGAGAATCGAGATTGCTTCAAGTGTTCTTACAATGTCCAACACACGCTCCTGGTAGGGTAACTATCACATTTGGATTGTTGAGTAAATAGTTTGTCTGAGACTCTGATATGTTTTTTTCGTTTCAGGTGAAGTTCAGTTCAGACATGATTGATGAGACAGATCTACTTGAACAAACTCTGAAACCTCGCGTCGAATCTATTAATGGCACGATCGAGAAGGTCCAGCTAAGTGGTAACCACATCACACCTTGCATACAGGTACACTTCCATTGTTCTTTCCCATTTATTGTATATTGAAGTTTTTGCAATGATCACATCTTTGAGAGATGCTAGCAATTGGATTATGCCATTCAAAACCACATGCCAGCAAAATAAGCACATATTTCTCTAAACATAAGAACACTCGCTTTAATATTTTATTGCTGTTAATTGAAAATATATCAAACTGTTAATAGTTTAAGCTTTCATAACTTTGAAACCCACTACCTAAGAGTGAAGCTATTAGTGAAGCTTGGCAAGAACACTTTTCGGCGGAGCCTTACTAATCAACTTCGTATATCCCACTCAACCTCTTATGCATCGCACTCTCAATCTCAATCTGTATCGTTTTTTCCTCCTTTCATGTTAATAGTTCAACTATGTGCATAACAAGGAACGTTGAATATTAAAGCATTTTACTCTATTTAGAAGCAAATGGAATTACTCATTTGGAAATTATAGAATATTGATCTCGTGGACCCTTGGAATAAGAAATGAGAATGAAATTGATGCCTATTTCGAGGGAAATGGAATTGCCCTCTTTTTAGTCCCATTTCTTGATTTTGGTAAACACCATTCAAGAAAATGAAAATTTTCATTCTCATTTCTTGATGTCGGCTCATGATAAGTAAACCGGACTTTAATAGCTTGGACTTGTTGGGTTCCACAGAACGATTTAACATGAAAGAATAAGACACTTAACAAAATGAAAAAATTTTCAAACATTTTTTTTTGTCTAGATTTGTCACAATTTCTGAAGATGTGGTTGTTTTACTGTGATCAGGAGCCAAAGTGGGATGTAGGTTATTTGTACACTCCTGCAGATGCGGTTGCTCAGGCTCTTAAATCTCTATCTCTGAATGAAACAAAAGAGCTTGCTAAAACCTTAAGCAGCTGGTTTCGACGTTTCGAAGCCTAAGGTTTGAGCATCAATTATCTAATTCTAATTCATCTATATACACCTTTTATGAATGCGAATGCTTCTGTAAACAATCTGTACTTTTGAATGAACTTTTTTTTCCTTGAGAAAAATAGGAATGAGTAATAATTAGAGTTCTAATGTTACCAAATATAAGGTATTCTAATACAGTTGACGACTCACAGTGGCAGCTTCCAATGATGGCCCCTTTTCATTTTGATGGATGTTTGTATTTTAATCGTTGTTTCTTTTGATGCTATCATGAATGTTCATATTCCATGTCAATCTAGAACATAACTCAACCGTTATAACCTCTTTAAACGTTTTAGAAGTTTGAATTCTTACTTTCGTCTCTCGTTTGGTTTTTTTTAGCAACCAAGATAATTTTTAAGATTTTTTTTTACATGATTTTGAATTAATTGAACATTTATTTATGTTATCCAATTGTAATTGATTTTTTTTTTTTTTTTTTGAAAATTTAAGTGCAACAATTGTTTAAGGTACATAAAATACTATACAACGGTTATAATTAACATGTCAATTCGAACACAGTTTAGTAGATAAGACATCAATTATCATACTCAAAGTCATGGTTTGATCGTCTACTTGCAATTGTTGAGTTATTAAAAAGTTAAAATGAACACTACTTCCAAAACCATATTAGATTATAATCCAAAACAATTCATCTTAATTACTCAAACTAGTAAAAAATACATCTTTGGCTATTTCTTTATAATTCTAATGTTATTTCTTAAACAAGATTGAATCACTTGTTTGGTCTCTAAATTTTTATAGTTGTAATTTGTCCACAAAATTATAAATTTAGAAATAATAACTCTCCTTATAATCTACAAAATTTAAAGAATTTATTCGAGACAACTCTTTAATTTCTTGTCAAAGTAAATATATAATTGACATCTACGTTAGACCAAACAAATTTCTTAGCTAAAAGATCAGAAATTCGAATCTAACGTAAATTCAAATTCAAATCTCCCACGCCTATGTGAAATCGAGAGAGAATAAGCGCGGAAGGCGGTGAAGAATATGGGAGGGTGGTGGACGAGATCAGAATCAGATGATCCAAGCATTTGTTTCCTTTTGCTCTCTCATAAATAAATTATTGATTATCATTCTGCCATTCTTTTACTGTATGGTTCTGTTCTCTCAGTTTGATATTTCTATTTTCTTTCAGTTGCATTGCACCTGTTCCTTTGCCTGTGCGGCGCCCATGGATTTTTTTGAAAATGTGGCTGCTCTCTCTCTCTCTGACTCTGTCTCTGCCTCTGCCTCTGCCCTTACCACAATCCGAAGAGCCTTCTGAACCTATGGCGATGACGTCGGCCATGGCGGCAAATTCACATACAGATACAAGGCACGTTTCCTTTTCCATACATCATCTTAATCTCTCGATGATTTTCTCTTTTTCTTCGATTGACTCTTCTGATAATTGTTGGGGTAAGTTCGTTCTTCTAGCTGTTGATTTCTTATTTGGCCCTAAATTTTGTTTTGAAATTATTCGCATCGTCGTTTTCAGTTCTATTTTATATGAATTTTCCTTTGTTCTTAATCTAGGAGGGATTCGGGTGATGTTGGAGTCGGTTTAGGGCTTTATTTATTTATTTTTAGGGTTTTAAATATATATATTTTTTTATTCTCTGCTTTGGCTTCATTTGTGTGATTGTAATTTTAAAAAGCAGTATTCTGGCTTTATTTGCGAAGTTCTAACCCAAATTCTATAGATTTGTGTGATTGTATTCTGACTTTGTTAGCAAAATTCTAACCCAAATTCTATGGAATAGGAAACCTTTCACAGTTAATGGTTTTTTTGAAATTGTAATAAAAAATTGATTTAAAAGAGAAGATGAAGGATTACAACGACCCCCTCTTAGAAATACAAAATTAAAATGGACATTTCAAAAGTATAGATGACACGTACACCTAAACACACCTCGAATAAAGTGAAAGTTGAAAGTGTATAGACCAAGGTGGACATTCTAAAATTTGTTGGTGTTCAGACTAGCTTATGCACACCTTAGATAGGTGGCCTCCATGAATTGAATTCATTTCCTCTATCTAAATCCTTTTATTTTTCCATAGCTTTTATTGGTCACTTGACTAATCCATAATTTACTCATCCCATTTTAATCCATGTAATCTCAACTGTCTGAATTGAGGAGCTGCACTCAATAAATATTAAAATTAGTTTAGATTTTTAGTTTGAATATATATATATATATATATATATATATATATATATATATATATATATATATTTTAGAATTTAGTAAAATAATAATTATAATTTTCATTCAAATAACATCATATATGAACCTTTCCAAAGTTTATAAAAAAATTGGAAAAAAAAGTCTAATAGAGATTATTATTACTTTTTTTTTTTTGAAAAAGTTAACTATAAACTAACAAAGTGACTCATTTTAAAATTTTTTAAAAGTTCAGAAAGTAAATTTAGACATTTGAAATATGGACTAAACAAGAATAAACCTCTACAGGATGAAAAAACTATATTTTAACCTTAAAACTTAATTTGTGAGATAGAATTTTGGAATTTGGGGTGCCTCCTACTTCCTCGACATTGCAGGAAATGGGATAAAAGGCTGTCTCGAATTTCAGACTTAAAAAAAATTGAGTTCTCGTTGATTTTGTCCTCAAATGTATATCTTGAATTGCAACTTCTCCTTTTGGATCCATATTATACAGTTTGTTCCGACTGACTTAACCTTTCGAACTCACAAAAGTGAGCTTATGGTCCATTCAATCCGGTGTGAAAACTCGGATTTACTCTTCAAATCTAGTATGGAATTTTCTTAATATCTTAATAGTTGGAATGGTGAAGTTATAAATAAGTCAGGGCATTTCTTTTATCTTTATGATACCCATAGGTTGAATGTTCATATGGACTTTTCTTTTTTCCATTCATTCAGTTCAATAATTAAAGTCCCGTTTGATAAATTTTTGGTTTTTGGTTTTTGAAAATTATGCTTGTTTTCCCCAATTTTCTTATCATGGTTTGTATCTTTGTCAATGACACATTTAACTTCCTAGCCAAATTCCAAAACCAAAAACAAGTTTTTGGTAACTATTTTTTTTAGTTTTCAAAATTTGGCTTAGTTTTTGAATACTTATGAAGAAGGTAGATAACTAAATCAAGAAACTTATGTGTTGGAGTAGTATTTTTAAGCTTAATTTTCAAAAACCAAATGGTTATCAAACGGGGCCTAAGGGATCGACTTCTTTCTCGAGGGATAAACTTAATCTTGAGAATTAATTAGTTTCAAGTTTTCTTCCAAGTTCAAATATCTTTTCTTTCAGCTTTTTTATTTAAATAAAACTGAAAAGGTTGAATTTATATTCTTTTCACTGAGAATAAGAGTACTTTAATCCACTACCATGAAATGGCCTAGTAGTGCTTATGTAAATAATAAAGGGTTTTAAAGGGAATGCATCCAAAATATGGTAGCTACCTTCTTAGGATTTAATATCTTATAAATTATCTTGACAATCAAATGTAGGTGTTCCAAGTGGTTGTCTTATGAGAATAGTCGAGGTGCACAAACTAGTCTGAATACTTGCTATTTGCTTAGGTGGTTGCTCTTTGAATTTAGTGGATTTATGGCCTGATGTTAGGATTGCTAAGATGGATGCTCTTCAAATTTGGTGGAGTTATGTCCTAATGTTACAAGTTACAACTTCTTGGTCTCCTTTCATCTGATTATTATTTTCTATACACATTTCAGCTACTGTCAAATGATTTGACTGCCACGTAGCACATTGTTGATAATTGATGAACTTGATGAACAATGCAGACGACTAATATTTAGAACAAAATAATTCTTACCCACTAGGCACCACTAATTTAGAAAAGAAAAACAGGGGGAAAGGAAGAGAGATTCTTTTCCTTTTCTTAAAAAATATAAATACTCATAAAAAATTTGGTGGTGATGAGCAAGAACCAATTACCAACCAAGTATTTCCCCCACCTGAAAATTTCCCTAATGAGTGGTAATTGATGGGATGGTAAAATTAGAAAGAAAAAACAAAGAAACATGCAGTTAGCCGAATAAGTTAAAGTACAAAAGAGCTCGAAGGCCTAGGGTACCTACACCTACTGTATGGCCGCCTTATAGGACTTGTTTGGAACAACTCGCGGCATAGTGCAATCGGTGCAGAATTTAAAACCCACCATTCTCCCAACCGATCGAGATGAACATAAAAGATTAAGCTCTAGACTTTGGCATCATTTCTTCATGATGCTTTCTTCCTTGGCCTGCTAAAACAGTTGAACCAACAAACTCTTCTAAAACCTCACACCCAATGAACTCTACAGACCAACTCTGCAACTTTGAAGCTGCACAAATCCCAGAGCCACAGCCAAACCCACATGGAGAACAAAAGAGACAGGTTAGAAGGAGGCGCCAAAGCCGGCGGCTTTACAAGGAAATGCCTCTCAATATGGCTGAGGCCAGAAGAGAGATTGTAACTGCACTCAAACTCCACAGAGCATCAACCAAAGAAGCCAAGAAACAGCAACAGCAACAGGACCAACAGATTAAAAAATCACTTCCTTTGTTCTCTCAATTGTTGCCATGTTTTGAACCTGAAGGAAGAATGAAATCCAGGAGAAATCCCAGGATATACCCAGGTTGCTCATTTTATTTGGAAAATGGGTCTGATTTTTCTCATGTTACTCCTTCCTGCCCAATTATTACTCCTCCTCCTGTTGCACAGAGTCTCAATATGGATATTCCTATACAAACCTTAGGTCTGAATCTGAATTTTGGTGATGATTTCAAAACTGTGGACACTTGTCCAGTTGTCTGTGACAACAGCCATTCATTTTGTTCAGTTCCATTGTTGCCCTCATCTTCATATATTTGTCCCCCTGTTTCTTATGGTGCTACTCATCAGGAAGTTCCCAAATCAATTTCATTATCTGAGGAAGAAGGGAAGTTAATGGCATCTGATGTGTTTTGGTTGAATAATGTCCCAACTGGAGAGAGTGAAAAAGAGATGCAGGGGGCAGTGGACGAGGAGGCCATGGCTGAGATCAGGTCGATGGATGTGAAGGCTTTGGAGATTGATGGTCAGTGTAGTTTTGATAAAGCCATGGAATTTCCAGATTGGTTGAGTATCAATGATGATTTTTTGCAGCAGCATTCGAATTATCACTGCGCAGAGAAGGATTACCTTCAAGATCCTGACCTATTTTGGTAAGAATTTAACTTTTCTTAATCCAAATGAAATTCCCACCAGAGAAAGAAAAAAGAAATCTATGTTTAGAAGTTAGCTTTATTGGCTTTGAGCTACTTCCAGAGTTCTAGTTTCCTCTGTTTTCTTTTTTTTTTTTTTGGGTGTTTGCATTTTTTTTATTAATGAACTTATTTTCTTTTCTAATACATATTTGCAATTTGCAGCTTGGATATTGGGGAGATTGAAGATGTGGATGGAGATTGGTTAGCATGATTGTTTATGTTTATCTCATACCATACTCTTGAATAATGAGAAAATAAAATGAAAAATCTTCCCCCCAAACGTGAAGTTTTTGCTATCAACTTTTAGTATTTCTCATTTCAAAATTTAACTATTCATCGCATAACTTTCCTATCAAAATGTGTGTGACAAAAAAAAAAGAAAAAAAAAAAAAGAGAGAGAGAGAGAGAAATGATTTTAGATGGTTGGAACAATATGGTTGATTGTTGGAACACCATAATTTAACTACCCAACCATTAGTTAGAAAGAAACAATTACACTATAGATAGAGGCTACAATGAATATTCCAAAAAAAAAAAGAAAAGAAAAAGGCTTCATCAAATGATTTTTAAATAAAGACACGTTTCTAATTGATAGTAATAACTTACCGTTCACAGATTTTACAACTTACAAATAGAAAAATCTTCCCTTAAAAGCAGCCAAATCTAGTTTTTGCTATATAACTTAGTTCCACTAACTTCTTTTCTTCAAAAGAGCATTAAAAAAATAATGATAATAACAACCCAACATTCCTTGTGAAATTAGTAAACCTTTTTAGAGGCTAAGCGAGCTGTGAGGCTAGAATTGAACCGGGTATCTGTCAATGCACTCGAGCCATGGGCTCCTGGTGGGCTTACGGTTGCGCCTCATGGAGCGCCAAACCAAAGAGTTGCACTTGAACCCAGACCCAAAGGCCAACTGCCAAATCCGATCCCCAGACTTGACCCTGTCCTTGGCCTCCAAATAAGCCAATTCGTACCAAATGCTGCTGCTGGAAGTGTTTCCAAATCGGTGAAGTGTCATTCTAGAAGCCTCCATGTTCCTCTCGCTAAGCTCAAGGTTCCTCTGTAACTCATTCAACACGCCTTTGCTGGCTGCGTGCACACAGAAGTGCTCGAATGCTTGCTTGTAATCTGGAATGTATGGCTTCTTTCGGTTTAGTACTCCGCCGCCGCCGCCGCCGCCGGAGGAGAAGAATTGCCGCCAGACTAGTGTTGCGAAGAAGAGGAGCTGCTCGGAGAAGGGCAACACTAGGGGTCCGAGCGTTGTGATGTTGGTTTTGAGAGCTTCGCCTCCGATTTCCATGAGGTCTTTGCTGACTTTTAGGCCTTTGAATCCTTGTTCATCTTCTTCCTGGTACACGCACCTGCCACCCACCAGACACCATTAAAGATCCAAACTAGTTAACAAATTAGCTATTTCATACCTAAAAAGGAACTTTTGTTTAATACTTTTATGGTCATATGATTAACTATTGATTTAAATCTAAATAACTATTTTTATTATATTTTAGTCTCTAAATAAAAAAAAAAAATTAACTATTTGAGTATTTGTGGTCGACATAATTATAGTTCAATAGTTAAGATATTTCTATTCCTTACAACTTTTTAGAGGTTGTATTATGTAATCTTCGTAGAAGTGTGAAAAAAAAAAAAAAAAACTCTGTTTACATTTTCAAAACTATGTTTATTCATTTGCTAAAAAGTAAGCTACTGTGGCCTTTTTAAGTTGGAAAACTAAAATAGATCTTTTAAGAGTTTATAAATGAAAACATTCAAGAATCAAAATAGATATTTTTAAAAAATTAATGAACAAACTAGAAAAATCTTAAAATTTAAGAAATCAAAATTGAATTTGAACTTTAAACTTTAATTGTTTGAGAAAGACAATGGTTGACTAGACCTTAGATCTCACGTGCTTGCTTTCAACCTTTCAATTTTTACTTTATTATGGAAATAAATAAATAAATAAATAAATAAAACTACTAATCTTGGAACAGCAAAGACTGGTGACAGTTCAAAAGCCAGCTGGTCAATCATTTAGTTGAGAGGGTGGCAGATAATAGTCGAACATTAAATGCACCTTTTTCTTATGGACTAGTTTGCAGAGGGCCCATGACATTCATAGGGTTATAAAATCACATCGATAAGATGCATTCAGCAACAATCTTGATTGATTAATTGACATATAGCATTTTCTAATATAGAAAAAAATCTATCATATCTATTATCTTCAAAAAAAAAAAAAAAAAAAAATCTATCATATCTCACATTTTCACCATGTTTTGTATGGTTTCTCAAGTGATGTTATTTTTAATCTATAGTATTTGGTAATAAATAAAAAAAATCGAAAAACTTAAAAAAAAAAATTAGATTAACTTAAAAACATCTTATTCGAGAACCTTTGAAAGACAATTATTTAAAAAGTGGGTCTAAAATAATTGATCGAAAAATCACTTCAAAGTATGTGTAGAAAAATAAAAAGGTAGTTATGATTAATATAATCACTTTTGAATGGTGGTGTAAACAAGTAAATTCTCCATTAAGATTTAAAAATACTTTTAAAATGTTGTAAAAAAAAAAAACTTAAAAATATACATGTAAGATATAAGCATTTTATTAAAAGTATTTTAATAAAGAGTAATTAAACTAAGAGACTAAAAGTAGGTCAAACATACCTTTAATAATTTTATTTAAAACTCACTTTTTTTTTTTTTTGAAAAATCATCCCAAAACACATATATTATAATACAAGTATAATGTGTTAATAAAGAAGATTTTTCATAGTTTTGTCAATATGTTTATTAAATATATCCAATAAGTTCTAAGCATACTTCCCATATATATCTCCATAATGAAATTAAGTACTATTTTGTGTTCCAAATTGCATAGGTTTTTGTCATCCTAATCAAATATTGGGCACTACAAATATTTCATGTTGGCAGTTAGAAGCTATAATGGACCTAAAAATCTACAGCTAGAAAAACCCATGAACCTGACAACATTTCTAGTTGGCAGTTGAAAGATGTAATGGGCCTGTAATTATACACCTACATAACATAATAAAAGCCCATGGACATTCAAGGCAACCACTACCATTCTATTATATCGCATGTAGTAAAGAAACCTGTTACTTTTTCATTGCATTTGGAAACATATGTCTAAAAGACTTAAAAATAACTTTTTTTTTTTTTGAGAAGAGACTTAAAAATAACATTTTTTTTTTTGAGAAGAGACTTAAAAATAACATTTATTTTTTGAGAAGAGACTTAAAAATAACATTAAAACTGGCTTAAAAATATCTCAAGAAAATATGCTTTTAATATATAAATTAATTAACATTTCAAAAATATATATAGATTAATTGAACTAAAAATATATATGTTTATATATTTAAATTACTTATTTATTATTTTTTGCCTCTTTTTAAAGATAAGACAAAAACATAAATGAAAATTATTTAACAAAAAGGAAAGAGAAGTGGTCCCATATCTTTTCTTACGTCTTCCTTTCATGAACGCAAAGAAAGCCGAAAAGACCAAAACGAAAACGAAAAAGGAAGTACCTGAAGCTGCGATCATCAGCACCTTTGTGTGTACGAACGACGTGTTCGAGGCGGTACTTGGCACGGTGGTAGTCACGGCGGCGGTTAGACAGGAGCACGGCGGAGCAGCCCATGCGAAAGAAGCAATTAGGAATAAGCATAGACCTATCACGGCCTTGGTACCAATTATATCCCACAACCTCCGTACTAACGACGACGGCATAGTTATTAGGGTTAGACTGAAGCATATCGCGAGCCAAATCGATTGCAATAATTCCGGCACTACATCCCATTCCGCCGAGATTGTAACTCAAGATATTTCCTCTCATCTTGTAGTGGTTGATAATCATGGCGGAGAGCGACGGCGTCGGGTTGAAGATCGAGCAATTGACGACGAGAACTCCGACGTCCTTTGGACGAATCCGAGTTTTCTCGAAAAGCTCGTCCAGAGCGCCGAACATGACGGCGGAGGCCTCCGCACGGCCTTCTTTCATGGTGGCGCAGTTATCGGCGGAGGCGATCACCGATTTCGGAATGTAGGTTTCATCGCCGATTCCCGATGACTGTAAAATCCTCTTCTGAAACTCTAGGCTTCCTTCGTCGAACTTGCCGGATTTGCGTGCTAATTCTATGAATTCCTCCTTTGATACCTGTAAAATGTGGATGAAATTTTTACCACAACAATGAAGAAACTACTGATTACACACGCTTCATCTAAAAACTAATGCTAATAAAAATAAATAAATATTAAACATGCTTCTATTTTATTCTCATAATTTCACTCTAATTTGTATTCTTAATTTTTATATTTCAAAATCCTGAATAAAAGTGTTTTCTCACATCCTTTTGGATGAATTTGAACAATGCATTAAGCCATGTTCTTGACAAAAAGCTAATAATGTCTAAATTGATCAAGGAAACGATGTATTTTAGGAAGAAGATTTTGATGAAGTGACTTTTTCTTTTTCTTTTTCTTTTTTTTTTTTTTGAAATAATGATGAAGTGACTTTTGTTAAAACACTTTCATGTAAATGTATTATTTCCAAAAGTCATCACAAACTCGATAAGAATTCTACATCAAATATTAAGTCACATGCATGACATTAAGTAATATTAATTATAGTCTTGGACTATCTGTCTAATTTAATGCAAAAAAACTATAGAGAGAAAACTATAATAATGTAATATTTTGAAAAATCAACCTGTAGTAACACTTATAAAATCTGAAGACATTTTTTCGTAAAGAAATTTTTTAATAATTGATTATCAAATGAGTTGAAATTAATATATAAATCCAATTTTAGTTACAAACAAACTAGTTAACGTTCTCCAAAAGAAGCTATCCGTATATATATTTTTCATCTAAAAAACCTAAAATGAGAATAAAAAAAAAAAAAATTGCCTATACACCTATCAAACAAACTCCTACTAACTTTTTTGATGTGCTGTACTTCTAGTAGCTAAAAAGTTTTGGTAGGATCAATGAAATACACTGCATCATAAGATATTCATTTTGTAACGAAAAATGAAAACAAAGTTGAGAAACAACGACTTCATGATTTTAGTTACCAACAGACCAAACCAAATCTTCTCCAAAACGAGCTAATATCTATCTAACAAACCTACTAATCAACACTCGATTAAATGCCAACCGAAGCACAATGTGTACACTTCTCAAGCAGGTTCAGATCCTCATCCAGATCAAACAATCAATCAAAAGAAAAAAAAGAGCTGCGAAATCGAAAAACGAACTAACCTTGAAATCATCAGAAGGTCGAAAGCACGAAAAATCAATAAGATAGATAGATCTAGGGCGCGACATGAAGTAAACAGAGAGAGTGAAGACGAAGACAGCGAAGAACGAAAGAACAGTGGCAAGATCGTAGCGAGCATCTTCCCAAAGCTTCCGCCATAGTTCCTCGCGGCTGAGGCTTCCGACTTCAGCGCTAAAAACCAGAACGAGCACGGGCACAGTAGCGAGATAAATGGCGTGGTTGATCAAATAATGGTAACCTAACTTGACGTACTTGAGATTGACGGAGTGGAGGAAGTCCGGGAGACGGCGGCGGACTCTGACGGAGAAGGTGAGGGAGCCGGCGTTGGGGCCGGAGGATTCGATGCCGCGATTCACGATCTCAGTGGAGAGAAGGTCTTGTTCGTTAGCCATGAGAAGAGTGTGAAAGATTGTGTGTGTGAGAGAGAGAGAGAGATGGATTTGGGATTTTTGAGAGAGAGAATATAAAGAGAGGAAGCAAAGTAGGTGGGTGGGAATTAGTTAATGCGAACACCAACTCGGCGCCAATGCAGTTGGGGCGCTTTCAACTCCCATTAATTCTTCATTAATTCCCAACTTTTATTTTCTTTCTTATTATTATTATTTTCTCTTTTGATATTTACAATGTCAATCTACTTAAGTTTGGCCTTAGAAAAACTTTAATTTACGTGAATTTTATTTTTTCAATCTTATTTAGGTTGGATTACAAGTTTCAATTTGGTTCTTGAATTTTAAAAAAGTTTCAAATAGGTTTTCGAACTTTTATCTAATAGAATCCAAAGCTTTAGAAAGTGTCCAATAGATCCCTCAACTTTCAATTTTATGTCTAATTAAGTCATTACCCTATTCGACATATTTTAAAATTCAAAAGCCTAGCTATTAGATTAAAAAAAAATTCAAATTTAAAGACTCAATAGGCATAAAATTCAATTTTATATCCAGTAGATTGATTAATTTTTAAATATCTCAAATATGTTAAAGATTCGTTAAACACAAAATTAAAAGTTCAAACACTTATTAGACATTTTTAAAGTTCAAAAACCTATTAAACACTTTTTAAGTTTAACCAAATTAATTCACACAACACTGAGGTTTATGGAAAACTTGTAACTTTTTTTTTAAAATACTAAACTTGTAATTTAACCTTTATTTTATTAGATAGAAAAATGAAGTTTAATTTGATGAATTTTTTTTATTGTTTAATGAGATTAAATAAAATATGATGGTTAGAAGTCAATATGAACCTAACTTAACCGTCATAAAAACATGTACCTTCAATTAAGAAGTTCGTTCTCTTCACCCACATGGAGTGTTAAGATAAAAATAAAATAAATATGGTTAGAATGTATAAATATATAAAATTGGTGTGCCATTTTTTTTTATTGAAAAATTTAATACTAATTAATGAAATTATCTCTTTTGTGGTTTGACATAATCTTGTGGTGATAGATTAGTTTACTCGTTTATATTTACTATAGTTATAATGATTTGATTGAAAGGCAACATATTATAGTTCTCAATTTTTTAATGACTTGGTTGGAAAACTTGATATGCTCAATTTTGGTTGAAGAATAAGAATAAAGAAAGGTAAAATATATAATTATACCGATTAAAATTTTTCTTTTGTTCATGTTTCTACTTCAAGTGGTGAAAGTGAGTATAGCCCAATTAGGTCAGATGTTCGAATCCCCCACCCTAATTAAATGTTGATGAACTCAAAAAAAATATATACGTGAAGGTGGTACACTCTAATGTTTCAACAATAATAGAATAGAATGATTGAATCAATCATATATAACATCATTTTTTAAATTTAGTTTAGAAACACTACTCCCACCTATGAATTTCTCTATTTTGTTATCTGCCTTTTAGACATGTTTTTCAAGTACAAATAAGTTTTGAAAACTACAAGTAGTTTTTAAAAACTTGCTTTTATTTTTTGAAATTGACTAACAATTCAAATGCTTCCTTAGAAAAGATGAAAGTCATTAGGAAGAAATTGTGAGAAAACAAGTAAAATTTTCAAAAACGAAAAATCAATAGTATCAAACAGGTCTAAAATTTTAACTTTTTTAATATATAATTTTCTTTTAATTGAAGATGAAATACTCCCTTTTTTAATATATTACCTCAAAATGCCAATCACACACTTACATACTTAGATGTTAATGTTATGAGGACTTAAAGTCAAATATCAATCATATATATTCCGTATGAAAAGATGTTTTATATATATATATATATATATATATATTTTTTTTGAAAATAAACTTCTATTATTAAGACACCAGAGGGGCAAACATCAAACGGTCATTATCGACCAAAGATACAATCCAACTTTGGTACCTCATTAACGCAAGTGTCATTTGTGCTTAAACCGAAAGACATTATAATTTTAATCTCAGTCAAATGGATCATATTGTACATTTCTTGTTAGAAGTCATATATATGAAGACCAAATAATAATAATAATAATAATAACAATAATAAAATAAAATTAATTGGTTAACTTTTTATTTTATTTCATTTATTTAGTAACTTTTGACGTTCATTTTTATGAACTACTTCATATTACGTTTCTAAGTTTTTTTGTTTTTTTCCAACGTGTTGTAGCTACATTTTCAATACTAAGTTTATATATATACATATATATATAAGAAATATGAATGACCTTCCAAGAGAATCAACATTTAACAATCATATTTTTTAAAAATAGAAAGCAAGAAAAAAAATGATTATTAAACATGCTCTTAGAAAACTCAATAGGCCATTTATCTACCTAAGCATGCTAACAAATCCATATTATATCATGGTGTATAGGAAGAAAAATGTTGAGAAATCCATAATTCAAACCTTTTCTTTGACCTTTTAGATTACATTGTACCTACTTTAGCATAATATTAAAGAATATGTCCTTGTTGTCTAGTTTGAAGGTTGAGTATTTAAGTTATTTATTTATTTTATTTTTTTCCTTCCTAACATGTGGAGATAAGAGATTCGAACAAGACTTAGTCCTTCATCCTTTTGAAATACAAACTTCTTTTACCGGGATAGGAAAATTCAAACCTCTAATCTCTTAGTTGAAGGTACATGTTAATTACTGCTAAGCTACACTCACTTTGACAATTATTCGTCGAGTTTGAGACCTAAAGACATCTAATAACAATTCCTCTATGATAGTTTACTTTTTAGAAATAATTGCAAAATCTTAGTTGAATTCTAAAAATCTAAGGAAAAAACTTTCAATCACTTGGTCCCCCGTTTTACAAAATTTCAAAAGTCTTTCTTCAATGATAAATGAAATAAAATAAACTAAACAAACTTTTAGTAAACAATCTCATTCTATAAATCTTGTCAAAGCAAACAAAGCTCAACGATAATTGGCATGTATCATCGACCAAGAGGTCAGAAGTTCAAATCCCCCCACCCAAAATCATGTTGATGTACTTAAAAAAAAATCTTATTCTATAAAACTTAACATATATATATATAACACAACTTCAAGTCAACGAAACTATTTAATGAGTAGATGAACTTCATAAAGGGAAAACTCTAAGTGCCAAAATACAATTGATTAAAAAATTCCATTAATTTCTATAACTTGAGATCAAATAAAAATAGAATCCTTAAAACAGTTTTTTTCTAACCACGTCAACCTAAACACAACTTAAACACTAGTAACCCCCCATAGAAATCCACCGTTCGTATTCCCATTACACCAAATGTAGTAGCCGCATTGAATAATTTCTCTTGTTTCAACTAAAATAGGCTATAGATATAATTTTCTAAAAAGAAAAATACACAATTAATTTAAAGCCAACCATAAATCCACCCTCCACTTGCTCAAATAGTTTGTTTGGTAGTCCAAAGAGGTCTTCTTCCAACAGCAACCATACAGAATTTCTCAACCAATACTTAAAAGTAACATTTAACTAGTTAATATATTAATAAGCTCTCTTAAAATGGTCAGAGTTCCAATCCCAACCTTGCCATTTCAACATAATTTTCTAAAAAATATATAAACAAATAAACTTTCAAAAAAGAAAATTAAGAAAAAAAAAGGACTGAATTTAAAGCCAACCACATATCTACCCTTCACTTACTCAAATAGTTGGTTCGGCAGCTGCATTGACCAAGCAAGAGGAAGGTCTTCGGCCACATCCTCCGTATATGGCCCTTTACAGTTGACACAACACAAACACATTCTATGCAATCAATTTTGTCAACCAACAACAATACAACGACAGTTGGCCAGACAGACAGTGAGTAAAGTCATCTACAGTTTGGCTTTTACCTCATTGTTAGGACACATTTTATTTCACTAAGTTATTTGGCAAGCGATGCACCCAGCAAGCAAGTTGGATTCACTTTCTGTAGATCAAAAAGATATTACAATATATGCATACTTCTTCCATAGATTCTTTCGAGTACTTGATGATCAGTTGAAAGTATTCGCATAATGAATTGACATCCATGAATTAGCTTAACAAATATATGGCAAACAACTTGAATGAATTTGTTTCTTCATTCTGTCTAGCAAATAACCAACATATATAAGATGCAGGACCACGAACCTTTGCGATTGTTTTCTGAAATTTGCAGCCAGCTACAGCGCAGTTTCTGTAGAGCATTTCAGGCATGTCCGAGAAGTTGAATGCAAGGCAGTGCAGTGCCAGATTTCGGAAGGTTGTTTTGTTGGTTTTGTTCTCTCTAACTCGTGAGTCGTGACTGTGGACGGCTGCAGCTTAGTATTATGGCTTTGATGAATCGGCACAAGAATAGTATTCAGTACAAGGGAACTTGTAACAGTTGAATGTCTGTACCTGTAACCAAATTAAGTCAAGGAACGAAGTTCACCTGATAAGCCATTGTATAATCTTACATTACCAGGTAAAAGAAAATCTTACCACAAACCATTGCCAAGGAAGAGAAAAAAACCGTTTGGGAGAGCCCATTTATATGCTGCAATGGCCCAGCCCTATATTGCAACCCTTAAATACAAAATAATAATAATTGTATTTTTTTATGAAAATAAACAATTGACCTAACTTCTTTATTTTATTAGAACAGCACATTTTTTTAAAAAAAAAAATTGTTAAACTGACCTGTTTTAATTAATTTTTAAGTATTAAATACATCAATATATAGACAAATATTCTAAAAAAGAGAATTAAAAAATGTCTTGAACACGTCTGTGTCCTACTTCTTTAAAAATCAACGTGGTATTGTGTTGCATCTGTGTCTCAAGTTCGTATCTGTATTTAGTAGATTTTAGACACCCAATTGGAAAAGTATATTCTAGGAGGGGCAAAATGGGAAATTATGTGTCTGACTGTTAGATTTTGTGCCTGGATTTGGAATATTTAGGGAGGGTAATGTGAGCAATCATTCTGGGAGGTTTTGGAGTTTTGGGATATGCACGAGCTCTCAGGAAAGCTGGTGGGGTAATCTCCACCCAATTTTGATATTTCCCTACATTAAGATACACTAAAAATTAAAATACCAGTCGTGAACAATTATACAACCTTACTTTCAACAAATTATCAATTCTATTTTGGCAATCGCCTTGAATATGAGCTAGATAAGCGTTTATTTTGCCAAATAACCATTTTTACCTACAGATGTTGAAATTATTCCATTGAGCTCAAATAACAAAGGTTAGGAAATAGACGTGAAGCAGTACAGTTTCCCACGAGTTGAACGGTTGTAGATTTCATAATATAAATAAAAACTTCCAATAGAAAATCAATCCAAAGTACTTCTCAATTTTCACCAACATATTCAACTGATTAATTTTAGAACTTATGAGTGATAATTCACCTTACATAGAAATGAACTGAATTCATTCTTATAAACAGTAAGAAAGAAACCTGAATGTCAGGATATTCATGTGGCATATCCAACAACAAAGAGCAAAGCATCTACCCCCACTTGAGGAGCCATTTCACAGATATATCATGCAGCTTCATCCTCTAGGCGCTAAATAGTTCTGCAAGCAATTTGAGGTGTGAGGAACAAACAACCCTTATAGACCTGTCAGAAAATCCTTGCAGGTCTAAAATTAAACATCAGTTATATTTTGCACCTATACATAGATATGATCATTCTGCACATCAAGCCATCCAATAAAAATACTTGCACTGCTTTAGACAATGCATCGCTGACTTAGTATATAATATCATTTCTTGTGCTCTAGATGATAGATCACATATGAGATCTTGTACATAAATACACATACTGCTCTTTCATCAAGTAATTATTTGAATTTCTTTAACTGTGTGTAATCCCTAGAAACTAGTTGAGCACTTTCCATTGATCGAATACTTCATAAAAGATTAGAGAATTAACAAACCTCAAGCATCAGTAAGATTCTTGGCAGAAATGTTCACTTCATGGTTCTGATTAAACGCATCTCCTCCTTATCTGCTTGAATGCTGGAAGGCCAAGAAAAATGTTGATGGAGAAGAGAATCTTTTACATATGATGAGGTACGTACATTGCTTCCAAATAGGACAGGAATAACTTCACTCCATAGAACTGAACCTTTAATAAAGATCAGATTGAATTAATGCTCATAAAGATTCAGAACCTACACACTAAGAAAATCCCTAGTTTTCATGTCAACTGCATTGGCATCTAATGCATTCTCCTGCAAACAATCAGTATCCTCCATGTCCTGCTCAGAGTCATCCTCAGCTAAAGCCAAACTGTTATCCTCCATTTCAGACATGTCGTCAAAAGTTTCAATCTTCTTTTTCTTTCCTCTATAACCAACTAGGCTCAATACTTTCTCCTTCCAAAGAACCAAAGGACATTTATCAATCAACTCCGGACCTTCATAAGCTTCTGTTAAGAAAACACTAAATCTTTTACCCCTCTCTGAAACATAGAATATCCCAATATGCTTCAAAAGAAGTCTCATTAGCTTTTGAGGCATCACAAGTTCCCGCCTAAAGTGGGTAAGGTGATCAGTAACTAATCTCTTCTCAATTGTAAAGCTAAGCAACTCGTGCATAACAGCAACAGCCCTTTTATCAAATTCAAGTGAGCCAGCTTTTAGCCCTCTTGCATCAGCATATGGAGACAAATAAGACCTCTTCTGGAAGTGATCAATTTTCCCACCATATCTATACATCTTCTTGTAATTGGAAGGAAATTTCAAGGGAAAAGGAAGCGAAAGCAAACCTGGGGTATGAGAAGCAGTGCTTTCAGTCACACCCATCACCTTCTTCTCCAACTCTGTTACAGCCCAGGCAGGATTCCAAGAAACAAGCTCCAGATATTCTATTTCATCCTCAGACTTCACCACCCTAAATAGTTCGGGATAATCATTCACCCATTTGCCTCGAAAATCCAGTGGAAGCCCAAAATCTCTTCTGAAATGAGCAATTTTATCTACAGGAAGCCGCTTATCCACTGACATCATCAAAAACCTGGTAACGAACTCGGCAGCCTTGTCAGCCTGGTTTCCAATTAGCTTCTGCTCCTCTTCCAGCAAATCTTCAGCTTGTTTAGTCATTCCACACCACAATATGCCCCTTTGATCCTTATACAGTTCAAACAGTTTTGGCGATTTTCTAATGAAGTCCGAGACCTTATGCGGTTTCGGGAGATTGATTTGTCTCCGATATTGCTCTAAGTTCCTAACTGGAATTATCATCTCAGGCTCTTGCTTGAGAGTTTCAATCAAGAAGAGTACCTTATAAGCTGTCTTCCACTTCTCCGTCGATATTTCAAGAGCATGCACCCTCTTCAAGCGGCTTCTATCCTGAACGCGTTTACTGCTCGTCATTGACCGGATTTGCGACCACGAACACCACTCCAGCAAACGATATCTGCAGAGAGAATTTGCGAACTCGTTGAAGCAAAAATTAAGAAGATGACGAGAAGGATTCACATTGTACTCATTCGAGACTAGGGCTTTAGAAGCATTGGCAATTCGAACAGCCATGAACATGGAGGAAAATTGCTGATGCACGTAGCCTCCCCAGATGTTTGTGAAAATGCCGAAGAGAGAAAGAGCGATTGCCTTTGGGAATCAGTGATGGTTCGATTCGACGGGCCGAATTAGAAATGTTCTGAAAAGGCCCAGCAGGAAAGGCCCATTTATGATATGGGCCTCAACTCTTCACTAAGGTCCATTTATGACATGGGCCTCAACCCTAAACCTTATCTTCCAATTTCTTTTAGTTTTTTTTTTAAAACCAGTTTACCATGGAAGGTTATATAACAATAAATGTAAATTTCATTACCTTCCTTGCTAAAGCTGGTTTAAAATTGAAAGGCTAAATTATAAAAAATGTCCAGTGGATTGTTTCAAAAATGCTCTTGAATTTTAGAAAGTTTCAAAAAGACCCCTGAACTTTAATAAATGTTTTTAAAAAATCCTTTGTGTAATTTGGATGAAAATCATTAAAAATTTCAGTTTCATTAATACTCTTTAACTTTCAAAAGATTTTTAAAAATAATTTTATTCGAAAATGCTTTTTTTTTATTCCACCGTGAATTCTTCTTCCATGAAAATTAATGAGAAGTTTTACCTATTTTTCATGTATTCATACACTAGGAGCTTTTCTTCTCTTTTAACACATCATCCCAAGAGTTGAACTAGATTTTCAACAATGGTATTTTCGAAACATTTTTAATGGTTTTAACGATTCCTAAACAAAAATTAACTACAAATGGTATTTTTTGAAACGTTTTGTAAAGTTCAGGGGTATTTTTTTAAAACTTTTTAAAGTTTAGGGGCATTTTTTAAACAAACCCCATAGTTCATGGGTATTTTTTATAATTTAGCCAAATTGAAACCTAAACAACTCAAAACACAATAACTACTATTCTATCCTCAACCAAAATCCGACAACTTAAGCATAGTTCATATATTAATCAAAAGGTTAGAAGTTTGAATCATTCACACATATTTTTTGCAGTTGAACTAAATAATAATAAATAAATAGTCACCACTCTATTGGTTAAGATATCTACTGTTATAGGTAATTTTGGACCACCACAGCGTACGAGGAGCTGACGGGACAACCGGGAGGAGATAGGACCAAGAAAGGGACCCAGAGGGAGACCATACCGACGGGTCGGGCCAACGTGGCCCGACCCGTACGGTCGGCCTCGGCCTTGGGTCGAGGCCGAGCATTATGGTCGGCCTCGGCCCAAGGCCGAGGCCGACCACTCGGCCCATTTGCGCCGGCCTAGTCCGTTTGCCTCCGCTCGGCCCCTACCGCTTCCAGCTGCCTCGGTCCAGCCTGCTTCGTCCCAGAACGCCTCCAAACCCTAGGAGTCCGAGCAGGTATTTATACCCCTCTTCGCCATTGAAGAAGGGGGCCGAAAACTTTATTCTTGACTTCTTTCTCTACTCTCTAGCTGCTCAGTTTCTTGACTTAGGCATCGGAGGCGGTGTGGCCTACACCACACCGGTGTCCAGCGATTCTTGCTGGTCTTGCAGGTCACGTCTTCCCCAGCTTCTACAAATTCACCGTTGGTGTCACGTGAAGGCCAGGTGAGTCCCCTGTCCGAATTTTGGCATCAACATCTACAATCATGGATTCCAAGAACTTAACGGTACCGATAAACTTATTCCAATCTCATCCTTAACTCCATCTTCTCTCTTCTCTCGACTCAAGGTTTTAAGGGGTTCCATAAGTCAACTCGGTCTACTATTAGTAACATTCAATTACAAATCAAGGCTTAATATATTTATTTGTTCTAAATTCTTTTGCCATCATATTTTTCTTATTATTCCTTTTATATACATTAAAATCTCAATTTTTTTGTGATATTATCATAACTTCCATTTTTCATGAACCAACACACAAATAAAACTGTCATTAATACTTTAAAGTCACAACCACTCCATCAAATTTGGCAACAACAAATACAAACAAAGGAATATTTCATTACGTTAACAACTGCACTTACAAGAAATAATACATTTGCAATGGGAATTATTACCCTCCAAAACTAACCATACAGGAAAATTAGACAACCATTACGTAGAATTTCCTTGACGTAATGCCTTTTTTGCCAAACGATCACATATGGATACTCATTACTGGAAAATAAACCACTCCACAAATTTAATTATTTATATACACATTATATTTGTATATAAATCATCAACGTCAATACGAGGTAAATTCTTCCACGATTAGTAAAATAAACCATTTCACTCAACCTAAATAATATACATCATATTTATATGGTAAATTCATAACCAATAGTCAATTGATTTCTTAAAAACAACTTGAATTAGCTTCATCATTGAAAGTAATTTCGAACAATTGTTTCTATAAAAATGACAATAAATCATATTTCAATTTAATCTAAATGATTAAAAAAAAGAAAAAAATGGAAAAAAAAAAAAAAAAACCGACCTACATAAAAAAAAAAAAAAAGCTAGAGGTATTACAGAAATGAAATGAAAATAGAAGATCCAAAAATTTGTGGGGCATATTAAGATAGAGATGGAGCACATAGAGGCATATTGGAAAATCCACCTTCTCGATAGGTCAATTCTATAAAATTTTCCTCTTTTTAGCTTTCTTCTATGAATTTTGAATATCGAAGATCAAGTTCTCACTTCTAGTTGTTTTTTAACTTACAAAAATAAATCCTGTCTATTTATCTCTATAATCAAAATATTATATTGGATTCAAATACTATTTTAGTTCTTAAAAAGTGATAGTTTTGGTCCTTTATTTCCTTGTTGATCTCATTTTTCGATCACGATTTCAGTACGACTTGACATTTGATAAATTTTTTGAAATGTAGTCCTAACTTTTGTACTAAATGGTTTTCAATGTGGACAGATTTTGTAAAAAATTTACAAAATAATGGTCAAAATAATCACTTAAAAAAAATATAGTAATCAAAAGAGACTTGAAGTTCAGATACTAAAATATACGGAAATTAAAAGTATAAGAATGGAAATGGACATTTAAAAATATTTATGGACCAAACTATAAAGAAGGTTCTAACGTTTAAGCAATTCTAAATTTGGTCCTTTTATCTAGCAAATACAGCCCTTCTAACTTCTCAAAAAAAAAAAAAAAAAAATACAGCCCTTCTAAATTTGGTCCTAAATTTGGCCTTCATAATTTATAGTATTATATTAAATACACTCTAAATTATTAATCTTCAATAACTATTTGATTTTTTAAAATTATTTTATTTTCTCTTAATTTTAAGCCAATTTTCAAAAACAAAAACAAGTATTTTTTTTCGCCTTATTTGATAACCATTTGATTTTTTATTTTTAAAAATTAAATTTATAAATATTAATTCCACCTATTAATTTTTTTTTAAGTTTTTTTTCTGTTATTTTTATTATCTACATTTTTCTCATATTCTCTAAACGAAGCAAGATTTTGAAAACTAAACAAAGTAGGTTTCAAAAATGTGTTTTTACTTTGGGATTAGACTAAGAATTCAAGTGTGTTTTTAGCAAAGATAAGGTATGAAAATTGGAAAAAAAAAAACATAATTTTCAAAAACCAAAAACCAAATAGTTTTCAAACGGGAGGCTTTTTTTTAATTTTAAAAACTTAACTTGATTTTTAAAAGTATGGAAGAAAGTAAATAACAAAAGAAGAAACTTATAGGTATAAGTAATGTTTATAAAATCAAGATTCAAAAACCAAATAGTTATCGGAGTTTAAAATTTTCAAATATGCTTATTAAAAAAAAATTGATTTTACTTTAAAAAGAAAAAAATTCAAAAGTTACTCGGGATACACTATAAATTAACTATTTGTTTTTGTGATTTAAAAATGTTTTTAGAAATATGAAAGAACTTCAAAAACGAAAAAGAAAAAAGGTTCTCAAAATCGAATTTTCGTTTTCTAAAAACCGACTGTTAATAGCAATACTAAAAAAGAAACCTGCTCGAATTCCACCGGCACCTTAGGTTAGGCAAGAAAAAACAAAACAAAAAAAAAGGGGCGAAGAAAAATAGGAAGGGAAAAAAACATTTCCGTCTTTTGTAGTACAAAAACCTTTCCGACTAAAATTCAATGGTATTGTTGAAATTTATTATTTTATTATTCAACGAAAGTTTTTCCTGCTTAAAAAATGCATTTTTTTTCTTCTAAAATTAGGTTAGATTTGGTTTAACTTTCTAAGTGTTTTATTAAATTTTTTTTTTTTAAATAATTCCAATATTTGATAACGACTAAAAACGACTTATCTAAAAATGAGATGGAGAGATAAATCATTTTGAGATAAACACTCGGAAACAAATATTTTTAAAAAGGGTTTTAACTATATAACAACTTGTGTATAAAAATACTTATGAGGAATTGTCACTGATTATATAGGTATTTAAATTCTAAACAATTTTTCTACAAAATGTTTTTAAGAAATGCATTCTTGAAAAACATTTAAACTAAAAGGTATTCCAAATGAATTCTTAGTTTTTTTTTTTTTTAATTCAATAATATGGGATGGAGGGATTCTAACCTCTCGATCAATAGTTGAGGAGACAAGTTTTATGTCAGTTAAACTATGTTCAACTAAAATTAGTTGGTATTTTAAACATATCATTTTATTATTTTATTCAAATAACTTATGTTTAGTTGATGCCTATTCTTATGACATATTTTTTATTTTCAATAAATGGACAAAAATAATCTCTGATGTTAAAGTAATTCTTAAATTTCATTTTTTTTCTCAAAAAAAAAAAATCTTAAATTTCATTTTTAATCTTTATGGAATTTAATGAATGTATTAAAATTCCTCAGTTTTGTTTTTAATTTTATAAAATTGAATAAATGTACTAAAATACCTCAATTATGCCTTCTACTTAAACTATTGTACTCAATTGATGTGTTGTTAAATTATTGTTTTACTAATATATTTAGATACATAACAACACCTAGAGTTTGATGGATTCTAATGTCTAACAATCTATCGATATTTTTACCATGTTCGAAAAGGAGTCTCCAAGGTTGAAATCAAGATTATCTGTTTTCCAAAATTGTCAATCAACTTCTAATTAAAACTCAAGTACGAAGTCATTTTTTTTTTTTTTTTTTTTTCTAATTTTATTGTTTCACTTTAATTAATTGATTATTTAGTATTATTTATCACGATCGTTATTTGAGTTCAAAAATATATAAATGATGTAGATTCAAACATTTAACCTTTCATTCAAGGTGTTATGAGTAAAAAATTGCCTATGATAATCTGATTCAGAAGACCCGAAATTGATGGACCCGAGAGTCAAAGTAGTGGCCCAACATCGTCAGAGTAAGGGAGAAGCCCAAGGCTCTCCCGCACTCCCCTCCTCGGCCTCGACCCATTATCGAGGCTGAGGAGAGGGTTAACCTCGGCACCAGCTACGTGGGTCCAAACCCCTTGTGTCTTGATCGGTCACCGTCTGGCTAAGCTCCTAAAAAAATCCTAGCAAAGAAAGGTATAAATACACCTCAAAGCAACCTGAGAAGGGGGATCGAAATCTAGGACACTAAAATCATAGGTACAACTCCGAAACTTTGGACAATGAATTGCTTTCTTTCATTTTGAACTGACTTAAGCATCAGAGTGTGTGTAACCTACACCACACCGGTGTCCAAAGTTTGCTTGTCTTACAGGTCACGTCTTCTCCTCTCTCCAACAAATTCACTGCTGGTTAGGCAGTTTGCCTAGGCAAAATTTGACCATCAACACAAGGTTATAATAATATCTTAACCAATTAAACTATACGCTTAAATATTACAAACATATGCCTTAAAACAGAAAACAAAAAACTCTCATTAAAGAACTCTTTTACTTTCTTTTTTAAAAAACAAAAAACCAAACTCAATCATGGAATATGTTTGATTTTTCATAAAACAGAAAACAAAAAACATAAATAAAAAAATAAAAAATCAAGAATCACAGTGATTATCAAACTGGTAGGATATACATAGAGTTTTTTTTTAAAAAAAAAAATAATAATAAATTTTAACAAATTCAATAACTAAAATTGAGAATTACCTACAAAATTAGGGATGATGTAACGTTTTCTAGTGGATATATATAATATAACTTTAAGACTTTTTTTTCTTTCTTTTTAATTTGTGGGATAAAAACAGAAATGTCCTGAAAATTGAAAGGGTCAAACTGTTGATTGGAATTTGAATGGGTCCCGTTTTACTTGGACTTGTTAGAATGGGATCGCCGCAACGCAAATAGCTGCGGCTTAGTCGTTACGGCCATCTATATATTTTGACTGTTGACACTCAAAATTAAGCACGAGGTTTTTTTATTTTATTTAAATCACTAGCTCTTCTTTTTAATGATATGTATCTTTATCCATTAAAAAAATATATTTCCTTTTCACCGTAATAGTGGAAAATTATATCCACATAATTTCCATATTTTATATATATTACATTCTTATTTTTCAAATATAGTTTCAAATGGGTCAAAAGTACTTATTGAGTCTCAAGGTTTGACCTAACTCATAATTATTCATGTGTCATTATTGTATTGAATTAAACATGTTTACTTTTTGAAAGGTAACTGAAAAAAATTTGGTTGCATATCGGTATATAGGGATCTCCCTGCATACCACCATTGAAATGTTGACAATTAGGAGAGATAAACAAAATTTCTCATTTTCTCCATTCCTCTTTCTTAGTTGTCAAGATTTTAATGGAGTATGTAGGAAGATCCCTACATACCGGTATGCAGCCAAATTTTGTTCAAGTTAATTAGTATCTTCTATTTGATTGACGGTGTTAGTTTGACTGTATTAGAGTTTAGAGTCGAATAAAAATAGATGAAAAATTACCTATATATTCAAATGGGTACAAAATGTGTCTATAGACGATTTATGAGGTTTCTTCAAATTGTATAAATAGAAATTAATGGAGACAAAATTGGTGATTTAAACTTTGGTTATTTTTTTATCAGACATTTGGACTATATAACACATAAAACAAATCTTTTTCCAATACAATGGTAGCATGGGAAGTTTGTTAGGTCATTAAAGCCTAACTCATAATTTATTCAATAACAAACACAAGACTTTCAACTCAAAGAGTGATTGTGAAAGAATTTATGCATGGAAGATTAAGCTTGACTATATATGTGAGGGGTTTGGTGTTTATTAGAAAATAGATGAAGAATTGCAGGTCTTCAACTGAGGAAAAAAAATGCGTACGATAGTCGCTCCATTAAGATTTGAACAAATTATATAAGTAATTAAAGTTGAAACTCTTAAAATCATCAAGGTCAAATTGAATGTATTAAATTGATAACCTTACCTATCATACTTTTTTATCAAAGAATTGGATAGTACGACACATGAAACAAATAATAATTTTCAATGATTGCATAGAAAGTTATTAAAGCATGGTATGAGTAGGATCCCTAAGCCTATGGACTTGCGACTCACGTAAGCCCACGGTGCCACAAACTCGACTTACTCTCGATGAGTCCTCTAGTAGGACTAAGCTAAAGAGGTATCATTGAACAAAGACAAAATAGGCAAGGTGCAAACCAAGTCAAGGTATTATATCTTCCCTCAATTTTTGCTACCACGCCATGTATATCGCCCTGAAATGGACCCATCTCATATTAAAGAGGTACCTAAATTACCCTATCTTAATTCGACATGACTTCAATATAAAAAGCACTAACTTAAGTATAATAGTGTGTTAGGCATGGCACCACACCAATATATGAGTATCTTCCTTGCAAGTCTATTTAGTTATACAGTAATAGCCTATATTAAGAGATAACCATGGACTAGTAGTCAGATTCTTGCATGAACAAAAACCTAACCCAGAATTTATTTGATACCAACAGACCTTTCCATTTAAGAATATTGTGAAAAAATTTATAGACACAGAAGATATATATATATATATATATATATATATATATATATATATATATATATATATTTATATTTATATATATCCATGTGAAACGATATTCAATAGATTATTAATCGTCATCAATCATATAACTCAATAATTAACATGGGAATAAAGAAACTAACTCACACCAATAATCTCGAAAAAAATCAATAAGAGGTCAATAATTATTTAGCCGCAAAAACTTGTTAATGAGAATCTAGAAGTTAAAGATTTCAAACCATATAATAAACGAATTAAAATAGTAACAAATTCAATTATTAATAACCTGAATGATTACTACACTTGGAAAATCAACACACAATTCGTGTTAAAGTCACACGATTTAAAAATTTTAAAATAAAATCCTTTTGTTTCAATTTCAACTCTACAAACACATCATCCACTCCTCTTGTTCCTTTTTCAGAACCGTCACGCCTTTCTTCTTTTTTAGAATTTAGAACCACGAAAGTCCAATGTCCTCCATGACGTAGACATGTATAAATTATAAGACCCCATTTTTCAAAATATTAAAAATAAAATTGAAATTAAAAGATGTAGAATTTTTATAATAATAATGATTATCTTAAAAATTCACGTGGTGTTTTTAATTCCTTATTCCGCGTAACTAAAAAAAATCCACTGAGTTTTCTGTTTTCGCCATTGTCGTCTTCTTCGTTGAGTTCCTTATGTTCAAAATTTACTCGTTTTGTCCATTTCCTATTTAAACTCCGAAATCCTTTCTCCTCTTTCACTGTCTTCAAATTTCCCTTTCCTAGCTCCGAACCCGAACCTGAACCTGCCTCAGGCTCGGATCCGACAGATCGTTTCGGTTCATGGCGGACCGTCGTAACTCCGGCACTGAAACGGACGACAAGTCGGCTCAGAATCTCAAGTACAAAGGCGTACGGAAGAGAAAATGGGGCAAATGGGTCTCTGAAATTCGGCTGCCCAACAGCCGTGACCGTATTTGGTTGGGTTCTTATGACAAACCCGAGCAGGCGGCGCGTGCTTTCGACGCGGCTCAGTTTTGCCTGCGTGGTCCCCACGCGAAGTTTAATTTTCCCGACAGTCCGCCGGAGATTCACGGCGGCGACCGGCTTTCCGCCCAGGAGATTCAGGCGGCCGCGGCGAAGTTCGCGGCCGAGCACGACGGAGACGAGCGAGCTGATGGGGGTAGTAGTAGTAGTAATGGGGATGTTCTGTCCACGGAACACTCTTTTGGGGCGGTTGACGGCGGCGATTGCGGCAGCGCTTGGCCGGTTTGGGACTATTTGGACGGTGGTGATTTTGGGTTTGATAATATTATGAGTGGGAATGAAATGATTTATGATGGTGATATTAATTTTCCGGTACAAGAAGATATGGAGGAGGATGAGTTTGTTGGTGGTGGAGAATATTTTTGTCACGAGGCTAATTTTCTTTGGAACTTTGATAATCATTAGCCCTATAACCTATGGTCCCTCCCCCCAAAAAATAAAGCCTATAAACTATAGCTTAGTTGGGTCATTGGTAAATTTTAGCTAAACCAAGGTCCAATTATTATTCTATAAGTTAACCTATACTTTTAAGTTTTATAATATTATTGTATTAAAAATAAACTCAAACTTATGTCAAGTGGTCAAGTACAAGCGTCTTTTTTTTCATAGGTCATAAGTTGAAAGATCTCATCCTCTTGTTTATAGTGTAATATTTTATGAATTGTAGGTTAAGGCATTCATAAATGAAAAGTTGTAAGATTCAACTCTGTCCCATGTTTACTTTTGATAGTTTATACTACATACGGGTTTGTTTTATGGTCGATGATTCATTGGCAAACTTAGTGAATGTCACCAATTATTGGTCAAATCATTCTAGTATAATTCCTCTACTATTTTTTTTCATTTTCTTTTTATTTTAAAGTTGGTACTTGTTTGTATGATGCAGTGTAAGGTTGGCATCATTTAGAAGCTAATGTAATATAATCATGTTTCTCCTTCTATTTTCTTGTAAGATTTATGATATTATATGCACTACTTCATTTATGTTCAACAATGTCATTGTTTGATTTGTTGTTTTATTTAGTTAGTGCACATTAATAATATGGCTAAATATAACCAATCATATAGGTAATGAAAATTTTGCTCCACACGTACTGCAGTATGGTATATAAAAGTATCGTGTCAGTTGTGACACATGATATCACATCAATTTCTAAGTGGATAAGTTAATATTAAAATTAAAACCATTGAATTGAAAAAGAAAAAAAAAAACTTTTAAAGGGAAAGAAATGAGAACACACAGACCCATGTGAAAAGCAGGCGATATCCAATAGTCATATATTAGTCGTCTTTTTTTTTTTTTTTGAAAAAGATATATTAGTCTCTTTTATGGGATGGAAGTTCAAAATTTCATCATCATTTTACAATATACTTTGTGTTTTTTAAATCAAAAGCAACAAAATAAAGAAAATGGATTTAAATAGTTTTTTTGTTTTTTGAAAAGAAGTCACTAGAATAGTTTTTTTTTCTTTTCTTTTTTAGATAGAAAAATCATTATTTTCTTTTTCTCTTTTTCTTTTTTAGAGAGAAAAGTCACAAAAATAGTATTTTAGCTTCTTTTAATTTCAACATTATTCACTCATTTTTGTCATAAGCAAGCGCGACAAAAAGGTGACGGTGGAATTTGGCCAGTTTTATTAAATGCAAAATAGATTGTTTTAGATTTTAGGTGTCCGTTGTATATGTCATGTCGTTATTTTTTTATTTCCTTTTTTTTTTTAAATACTCGATTGATTTTGCTTGTGCTATTATGTTAATATTATAATATATTCTATAATATTATGAATTACAATGTGTAGTTTTAAATCATGTAAAAAAATATGTACCTATAGTTGATATGAATACCACGAATTAAGGACTTGTTCACTTGTCAGGAATTTAAATGAAAATCAATAAGAATGTGAATTTTATTCTATTGATGTTGTTTAATTTAAATTGTCTATAATAAGAATAAAACATAATGTAATTCTAAAAAAGAAAAAAGAAACATAATGTAATTACTAGAACACCCATTTTATATTTCTAACCAATTAAAAATATATTTTGTAAATAGCATGATAAGATAACTTTTTAACTCAAATAAAAATCACCAATACGAGATTCTAGTATAACTTTTGTTAGAACAACAATTATATATACTATAGAATATTGTTAAATTTCAATTTTATGATATTTAAACAAAATGAATTATTGTATTTTAACAATTTCCTTGATTAACAAATAATAAGAAAAATTAATGTTTAGTAGAAGTAAAAAATATTATTAAATTTTATTGTTATGATATTTAATAAAATTAAATAATGTCTTAAGAATTTGAAGGGTATGAATTAATGATCAGTAAATAAAATTGATAAATGGAATAAGCTAAAATAAGTTTTTAATAATTTCTAATAAAACCACACCGACTAAAAAAGTTAGTATTTTTTGTTTGAAAAAAATTGTTATTGAAAATTATAGATCGATTTTATTTGTATATAACAACGTTTGATTTCTTCTGAGAAAAAAATAAAGATCTTATTTTAAATAATTATAAAAAAATATATTATAAACTAAAGATATTTTATATAAAAGTATATTAACTAAAATTATATATATTTATATATATATAAAGATATAAAATTTTAATTTTATATAAAAATATATATTATAAACTAAAGGAAAGATTAGTATATGGTTTTTGTAAATGAAAAAAATATATTTGTAGTCTGAAGTAAATATATCATGGACTGCTACTCTATTATTATTTTTCAGAGATAAAGAGCTAAATATTGTAAATTAATTAATGAACAGACTGTGAGAATACATGACTATAAAATAATAATGAAATTGATTAAAATTGTAGCTTAGATTACCTTTAAATAAAAATTCAAATTATTTCAAAATAAAAAATAATAAAAATTCAAATTAGCCTTAAAAAAAAAAAGAATAATAATTCAAATTATAAATCCTCAATTTTTTAGTCATGTGGGGAATTTTCGACCAGAATTTGATTTGACCATTGAGAGTAAAATTACCTTTTCTTTTAAAGAAAAGACTATTGTCAGTGAAGATTTGCACGTGCCAAAAACCTTTTTTTTTTTTTTTTGTTCTTTTAAGAAAAAACAGTAAATAATAGAAACAATGAAAGAAAAAAAACAAGAGAAAGCAAACTTTAATACCATATCCAGTAAATTAGAATAACGCTCTAATAAATTCTCAATTGAAAAATCTTCATTTGCGAACAAATCAATAACTTATTATTTTCAAAGCTTATTTTTCTCAAACATGGTGAATGGATGATCAATTGTCCAAATTATTATTGTATTGTTCTATTGTTTCTTTAATATTTTAATATCGGTTATTTGTTCATAAAATTATGATTTAGTATTAAAGCTAACATAATTTAGAAAGTTTTTTTTTTCTTTTTTCTGATAAATCATCTAGAAGCTAATGTTTCGCTTCTTTCCATATTTTATTGCAAAACTTACTACTCCATTTGTGTTCAAGAATGTCATTGTTTAAAGTTTTGTTTTAGTTAGATAGCCCACGTTGGTAGTAAGACAAAATCTAAACAATCATGTAGTATTGAAAATTGTGCTCCACACACACTGCAGAACAGTGTGACAAAGTGTCACATCAATTGTGACACTTGATATCACATCAATTCTCGATGAATAGTTAATATTAAAATTCAAATTCTTATATTCAAAAAAAGTGCTTTGAAATGACAGAAATCAGAACATATGGATAAGTATGACAAATTTGAACATAGCATAACTCAAAGTAATCGTTGTTAGTCCCTTTATGAAATGTAGGTTCAAATTTTCATCCTCTTATTTGTAATATAATTAATTATTTTTTTTTAAAAAAAAAAAAAGATGAAAAAATCTAGAAGTTCCAAAATGGAAAAGGATTACAATTGTTATTTCTTTTCTTATTTTTCTAAAAAAGTAACAAGAAAAACAATCAGGCTTCTTTTAACATAGGGTTAAAGTATCATTTTGGTTCCTATATATTGGGAGTTATTCTATTTTATCCTATGTACTTTCAAATGTTCAAACCTAGACTTGGTACTTCCAATAAATTTTAAAATGAGTTCCTACTATTAGTTTAGTGTTAACTTTTTCTAAAGAAAATGTATATGCATATATTCATTAGCATTTTTTTATTTTTTTTAATGAAGATTATTATTATTATTTTATCAAATTCGATAAAAATTAAACTTTAAACTAACCCTAAGGACCCATCTTAATATTTTTGTTAAGCATAAAGACGTAATTTAGACATTTGAAGATACATAGATTAAAATGAAATAAGATCTAAAGTAGCTCAACCAAAATCATATTTTTACCTATTATTTATTTATTTATTTTTAGAAGAAAGTACAACAAAAAGGTGACAGGTGGAATTTGGTCAGCCTTATTAATTCCAGTAGTTTCTTTTATATTTTGGGTGCCAATTATATAAGTGGTTTGGTTTATTTATTCTTTTTCAGAGTAGATACAAGTGATTGATTTCCTCTATTAATCATGTGGATGGAGTCGTAATCTTCTTATATACCATTAACTATAAGAAATAAAAAAAGTATTATCATTTTCTCTTTTTTAGTTGTTGAGATTTGAATAGAATAAATAGAAAGATTACTACATACCAACATACAACAAAGTATCATTCGTTTCTAAATGTAAAATAATTTTGGTCTAAAAAAATGTAAAACATTAAATTTGAAAATGAAATTATTATTTTAGATTCTCAATTTTTTTTACTCACGTGGGGTATTTTGGACAAGTATTTGATTTGACTATTGACAGCAATAATTTGCACATAACAAGTTTTTTTTTTTAATATAATATTATATATGTGGAAGATTTTAACCTTTAACCTATAAAAAAAAGATTACTTGTTATGTTTAGACAAATAATCATTTTCTAAGCTTTGTCCATGGATAGGAACAAAAATGCACAAGTCCTTATATTTCTTTACTTAATTATTTTCTGGATGCCATTTCCTACTAATTATTTACTCCCCATTAATTATTAATAGAAATAATTCCCCCACCCCATAAAGAGAGGTTGAGACAATGGCATCATAAGAGGTTGAACCCTAGACTTCTAATATATTAATAGATGTCATTTCTATTGAACTAGGCTCGATTGACCTATCATTCCAATTTTATATTAAAATGAAAATTGATATTCTTAAGCTTTTACAAAGATGATCATTGTCCCATCAATTGGCGAATTAACTTCTAAATAATATAAAGAACCAAGAGATAATAAAGATTAGATTAGATCAAATGGAAAATTAACATACGTGTAGAGATAGCTAGGCAAACTTATAACTACTATCATATTGTGCATACAACATTCATAATTTGCATATTTCCAAACCAAAAGATACAATCTATAGTGGTTCAATTGAATATCTAAATTGACACCAAATATTCAAAGGAAACCATCTAAAGTGAAGAGTATTAAAAGAAAATTTTTTCCCTAAGATTCTAAACCATTAGATATAATTTATAAGTCAATTTAAGCATAGCTCAATCAATCAAGACATCAATGACCTTCTCTAGAGTAAAGAAGTTGGACTGATTACTATGATAGGAAGCCAGGTGCCAGCAATATTGGCATACTTTTGGCTTGGTTGGCAATACAAACCTTGTAAAGCACAAGCAGTTTGCTAAAATCAGATGATTATACAAAACGGCTATCTAAAAGAGGATCAATAGTTGTTAAATATTTAACTTACGTGAATCTGCAGATTTGATTCAGCTCGACCCACAAGTTTTTATTATGTCCATTTCAATATCTACTGCACTTGAAAATGTAAGAGCCCATCCATTTGGAGTGTGATCAACAAATCAAGATGACAGAAGCGAAATCATGGTATGGGCTGAGTCAGGTCCATGATTATTCACACTTGGTATTATGTTTACAGGAGATACAAGCTTTACAAAATCCTTGAGTTCTGAGAAGCTGCTATGCTCACTATATGGCACTTCATACCTGTGTATAAAATTGAAAAATTATCTTCCTAGATACTCCAGTTCGAGTATTTTACTCTATCAAAGGGAATTCTTGTTTGATGGTTAAGATATAAATATGCAAACTAATTAAAATTAGATATCAAATCTATCTTTGCTGAAATTAAGCAGCAGATAACTAAACTTTTAAGAAAAGAATAGTAAAGTTAGATTGCAAACTTGAGCCGTTCTTTTCCTAGTACTTCTAGTTATGTACTATAATTTTTGAACTACCTGACTATTCTCCGAACTACCTAAACGATATAGACCAAATAACGAATAGATCCAAAACTTATTGCATGGAGCATACTTAAAACATCGTTCATCAAATCTAAAAACAAGTTCAGGAAAAATACCTTATAATTGTCCCTTGCTGCCACCTTCTTCCAGGAGATTTCTTCTTTCCTTTTGAAAGTCCCCAGCCGGTAGGAGAGAAAGCAACTATCAGGCTGAATCGATTCTGTATACAATAAAATCAACCAGTGTAATGTCTTCCAACTTCAGAAGAAACTAAAATGAAATTCAATGCATGTTTTGAACTCTGGATCAAGTGTAATAGCGAGACATGCAGAGGCAACCAGAGCAGAAATAACAAAAAATAGTTGGACAAAATATACATTAGTTGTCACTTCATTTCATACGATTATTTTGTAAGATCTATGCATTTTGGTGAACAACAAATGCATAAGTTAACCCTTTAAGTCTGATACCTGCTACAAACAATCTATAATGTTTATCGAGTTAAAACTGATCCATGAAAAAGAACACATCTAGAAATTAGAATATGTCAGGACCTTATCCCGAATATCCAACAGCTGGTCAAAACCTCATAAGTAATGACGTGCAATGCAAATAGGGAAATGAATTGTAATCACTTGAAAGGTACAAATGAGTACGCTATAAATCCTACTAAAATGAAGATTTTTTTTTAAAAAACAAATACTAAAATGAAGATTAAATTGCACCACTCACTGCATATTGATTTGATACATGCTTCAGTCGTTTGAAGCTTGCTAAAGTCCACAGGGGTACAACATGTATGTGGCTTTCCCGTTCATTCACTGTAAACCACTGCATGTCCTCTGCCGAGAACCCTAAGCATTTCAAAATGCGTAACTTTGCTGCAGTTACATACACCTTCTTGCGCAGAACACGGGCAACCTCCAAAAAAAGCCGTTCCTTTCCTGTTAGGGATGACCGGAAGACATTTAGTAGTCCGTGTAATCTTTTTAAACAAATTTAGAAGCAAGACAAAGCATTATGGAATCAAAATTTTAAATAGCTATTTAAAATTATATCCCATGACTAACCAGGAAAAAAAAAAGTAATACATACCATGCACAGCAGAAATAAAAGCTAAGTCAATACAGGAAATTTAAATCTAAATTTTACCGATGGTATAACTTCCAATCAGGAAAAGAGTTTTTGGGTTGAAAGCTTCAGCCTGAATGGCATCAATGACAAATTGTATAACGGTCTCCTGCTTCGGGAAATCATACTGCAGCAAGTAATCGATGAAAGAGAATTAAATGGTATTCACAAATAGGAAATGAAAAGACAGCACTATACTTGTTCGCTCGTGGTGACCTTTGAGAACATGGCCACTGGCCAGAAGTACAAGGAACATTATATTGTAGATGGTTACATCTAATAAAATCTGAACCATATAAACTTGAGAATGGGAATTTAATTGAGCGATTACATCAACAACTATTCGACATTTACAGAAATATTGGACATTCTCTATTTACTCAAAGCCATGACCACACATGTTGATTGCCAAACTCGCACTACAGCTAAGATTAATGACTTTAACTTCAGACTAGAAGCATACTTTTGCCTCCAACATTATGATTTTGAGCCTTGCTGAAGCTAATATTTCTTTTGAGAAGGCAAGCAAAGTACACCTAAATAGGTCAGTTAGCAAAGTAAAAAGCTAATCCCCATTCCCCAATAGAGATACCTGTGGATCACAATAAGTGGTATCAAGGATCAGAGTATGGATACGACATGTTTGAAAAATTGACAAACTTCCCATTTCCTCACAAAATCGGAAATCGCCTGTATGTAGAACAGCCTGCATGACGGGAATAAAAGTTGCTCACCAGATAGAATATGAAAAGCATGATGAGTGATTAACAATAAGAATTAGGGGAGGGAAAAAAAAGCCAATTTGGACCACACCTTACCATTGGGTGGTTCAAAGAGTATGATTATTGAACCAGGGCAATGATTAGCATCAAAACAAGTTACATCTATTCCCGCAATGTTAATTTTTTGGTCCAGAGGTAGAACTTGTAACCTTTCCCATGGAATTCCAATCTTCATGTTTACTAGCTTTGCTGTTATAGGTGAACAATAAATCATTCCACGACAAAATGACTTTGTCAGACCTTGATAATCTGCATAAAAGATCATATTGATGTCAGAGAAAAAAGGCATTCTGTTAATAAAAATTTGGACATCGGGTCCCTTTACACATTAAAACTTGCAGCTTTAAATTTGTGGCTAGAAAAATGAAATATCCATCTCAAACTTGTTGAAATCATTAAGTAACAATTGATGATAAATATAAAGATCAATCATCTAATATGACAACCTCATTAATGGCAACTGCAAAAAATGAGACACGAGTAATATAATACTCAACATGGAAACACAGACACATGCAACCCAAGTTTAAAAAGCTAATATCCTTCATGCATATAATGATATTCAAAGAATCAATTTTATAAAAGTTGGAAATGTAGTAAATTTATGGGCAAATCTATGGTAGTAATATATTTAGTTTATGGAGAAAACCCAAAACTAATTAACAAACAAACTAATATCTTATAAAGGATATTACTTTAAAAAAAAAGAATCAATCATCAATGTAAGTTTCTGTATTCGAGAAAGCAAGCCCTTATTCTTCTCTACATCTTTTGTCTTGTGAACACCAAACATTAACATGGCTACAAACATTTGAACATGTGCAAAATGTACTCAAAATTACAAATAATTTCTTTTAAGAGTTTAAAGATGGAGGAATTTGAATCCTTAACCTCTTGGTCGAAGGTGTATGCCTAAACCAATTGAGCTACCAATTGAGCAAAGCACAAGTTGGCAATTATAAATAATCTAATACCAAATTAAATAGACAAGTGTCAAAATGTAAAACCATCGTATGTGGGAAGCTCACAAATACACCAGGCATATTAGAATGTATAATGTGAAAAGGGGCATAGATACACTACTCAATATAAAATTTTCATGCTTCATATGTTTTGCTTAATTAATGAAAAATTTTAATATTGGAGAAACAATAATTTCACATTTTCAAGGATTAATGCTTCTTAGACTTCGGCAAACACCTAAAACGCTTGTGTTACATAAAATTTAAGGTTTTTTTTTTTTTGGCACATGGGTTCTTCCCCATTTCATAAAATTCAAGGTTTTTAAAGACTGTTTCACAGACATACTCATACAATAACTATGTAGAAAAACAACGATTAAGTTGGATTTCTTCGGCAAATTTCCATTTACTACTGTTTTCTTCTGATTTACCTTCAGACTAAAATGCAACGGTGAAAAAGAGAGAGAACTAGTTTTAACTTACGATCCATATGAAAGTGAGTAAGAAACCAATGGGAACAATCTCCTCTAAGATGTCGAAAAGCATCCTGCAGATATAACAATATGCAGCACTTAGCAACGGAATTTGTCCGTATATAACCATTCTTTTGACAAGAAGTAGCAATATCCATATGTATTGAGCAGAAATGGAGACGATCTCCATAAAAGAAGACTTCATATTCTTTCTCAACCAAAAGGCCATGTTAATGAAATGTTAACAATTCCTGTAAGAAAATGATATATAAACAAATAAAACATTACCGGACAACAATCAACTATTCGGTTAATCGAATTAGAATCACTCACCACTCTAAATGGTGTCCCTGGTATACAACTCCAGACTGGAACATTCCCAGGCTTCGCGTTTCTTACATTTCTTTTTGCAGTTTTTCCTTTAGGAAGAGAGTCAGGTAACTTTTTTCCCACATCTTTCTGACCACTAGAGATGCTGCATGGGTCCTTCTTATTAGTGGCAAAGCCTGGGAAATAATCAGTGATCAACTTGTTCGCAGGTGTTTTATTAGTTCCATTAATTGATCCTTCCCGCCCATCTGAACCATGGTTACTCTGTTTCCCAATAACAGAAGGGGAATGTGAATTCGTGCAAGTTTCAACTGCAGAAGATTCTTTTCTGAGTTCGGAGAGACCATGTATGATCTTCCTTCGGGGGCCAAGTGCAGTAATACCCATATTATTGAGATCCTTCAAAGTAGAGATTTGCAAAAATCAATATCCAAAAACAGAGAGAAGATTGATAGAGTGAATTGGAGAGAATTGACCCAAAAAGAAAGATTTAGGAAAAAAAAAACAACTAATAGATGAAAATTCAATTTTGTTCAAGGAAAAAAGGAATTAACAGGACATTAAATAATCAACTCGTGTGGTTATCGCTCTCCTGGAAATATTATCAGACAATCTTTTACTTGGACAGAAGATAGTTCTTTCTTTAATATTTGATAAAATAATGATATCTAGTTGTACAACTCTATTTGATAGGTTTATAGCCTATCTTTTGATATTTAGACGAACTTTATCGTGAATTAAATTCTTAAGATGAATGGCTGACTATCATAAAGTAGCAATTGGGTACTTATTACATAAATTAACAATGCAGATTATCTCAGTGGCTAAACATTCAATTCATATAATAAACCTTGAAAAAGCACACCTCATCCGTCAACCACTGTAATGTGCCCCAATCTATCTCCTCCCTAACAAAAATGTCTTCATATTTCGATAAACCAAGACCATGCAACCACTTGAGAACAGTTGAAAATCGGGAATTATCACCAGATTGTTGAGGAACTGAAGTTTGCATTTTATCATTGGTGAGAGCAGCCTGCAAGTGAAAATTAAGATTCAAATTCATCAAGATATGAATATATGACAGCTCGTAGATTAGTCCATTTCCAATAAAGAATTCCAGGTGACGAGTATCTCAACGTTTAGCTGAAGTTTTCAATAGCCTCATCCTAGAAGTTCCTACAAGTAGCGGGCATATAGAAAAATAACAGGGAAATACTAAAGCAAGAAGAAATCTACATCCTGGGTAAGAGCAACGATTACATATAGGCACCTAATTGCATTTATTTTAAAATTATAAAGAAAACATCAAACAAGAAACGGTTCAAAGACTTGTAGAGCGTATAATCTAGACTCACATTTTGGGCTTGCGCGTCCTCTTTGTCGATACAATCATTGGTGTGTACAAGACGTTGCTCGTCGCTGAGATCAGAAATATCAACCCCACATAGAGGACATTGAATCAGAGCTTCTTCATCCACCGGAAAATCTGTTTCCTCAGTATCAAATCCCACTCCACTAATACGGTCTTCTTCATCCAGTTGCGAATGCAGATTGAGCAACAGGTCAAGCTCTGTATCCGACTCAAAACCGTCACTGCTCACCTTGTCAACTCCACTGCCATTGACGCCAATATCGCAATCTACTCTCGAATTAATTATCCTAGATTCAATCGAATTCCATAAATAGCCCCCCTTTACCTTCGACGCTTTGCATCCATCTGTAGCACCAGAAAAATCATCATCCCCGCCAAATACCTCCTCTCCCGGGTTTGCATCATGAGTTTCGTAACTACAGCCCACAATACTCGGCTGTATCGAATCCAAACTGCAACCTAAATCTACTTCCGACGATCCGAATACTTCACCATCATCCAAAGCAGCAGTGCCATAATCTCTATCAAATTTTGGCTTAAATACGGCATCGCAATGTTCTATAGAGGGAATGTTTTCCTTACCAATAGCCGTCGGAGCAGAACGCTTCGGCCTCTTGGAAGCGCGAGTGTGGGTGTGGAGCGATAAGTCGGAGGTCGCGAGGGTTTTTTGGGAGGTTGAAGATCGTGAGGAGAGGACTGTCTGGGTAGAAGGAAGAAAATCGTCGTCTTCATCGTCATCGTCGCCGGCATTGGTAGGCGAGTAGAATTGAGGTCTTTGGGATGTAGATGTCTGGTGGTGGCGGTGGGCGGCGGGCGCGGCGGCGTTTCTGATGAGGGGCATGAGGGCTGAGCAACAATCTGTGAAGGCGAAATGGAATTGAGGACGAAGGAAGCTGGAAGCAGAGAGGGTTTTGGAATTTTGGTTTTTGAATTTATGGCGCATAGGAAACGGAGGGAAATTTGGATTTAGAGCCAATTTTGCAGATAGCTTCTCTTCGACGCTTAAAAACGAGCTTCTGCCGGGAAGATGGCCCAACGCGCCTTTTTTTTTTTTTTTTTTTTTCGCCTTATAATTGATAAATGTTAAATTACAAAATTTATTGTTAATTTTAGGTTTAATTACAAGTTTAGTTATTGATTTGATTCTTGAACTTTAAAAAATTTCAAATAAGTCATCAAATTTTCAATTTTATATTTAATAAGTCCCTAAACTTAAAAAATCCAGATGGTCTTTATATTTTCACTTTTGTGTCTAGTAGATCTTTAACTCCAAATTTTATATATAATAAATCATTGATTTATTCAATATTTTTTAAATTTGCAAGCCTACTAGATACCAAATTGAAAATTTAAGATCTCGACAGACATAAAATTTAATTTTATATCTAGTAGATTAGTTAATTTTTAAAAATTTTAAGGGAAAAATACACTTTTGGTTTGGGTTAAGTGACACTTAGGTCCCTGAGTTTTCAAACTCAACAAAAATACCCTTGAGGTTTGAGATAAGGAGCATTTTAGTCCCTGCCGTTAATTTTTCTGTTAAATCTTAACAGTTGCTGACGTGGCACTATTATTTTAATAAAAAAAATTATTATTTTTTTTAATTTTTTAAAATAAAAATAATAAAATAATAAAATATTAATATTTTTTTATTTTTTATTTTTTTTTCTCCCTTTCTCTTTCTTCTTCTTCTCTTTCTCCATATCCTTCATCTTCATTCTTCTTCTTCCTAACTCCGACGACCGGCCGCCACCGCCCGCCGCCGACGACTGTTTTTTTTGTCTTCTTCTCCTTCTTCTTCTCTTCTTCTCTTTTCTTCCCCATTTTTCTTCTTTTCTTTAAAAAAAAAAAAAAAAAAAAAAAAAAAAAAAATTAGGGAGGAGGGACCTCCCTCCCTTTTCTTTTTTTTTTTTTTTTAAATATTGAAGAAAAAGAAGAGAAGAAGAAAGAAGGGAAGAAGAAGAAAGAAGAAAAAAAAAAAATCAATCGCCGGCGGCCGGCGGCGACGGCGTGTGGTGGCCGTCGGTCGCCGGACTTAGGAAGAAGAAGAAGGAGGAGGGAGAAGATGGAGAAGAAGGAAGATGGAGAAGAAGAAGATGAGAGAGAAAGAGAGAAAGAATAAAAAAAAAGTAATTAAATATTAATTTTTTAATTTTTTAATATTTTTTATTTAAAAATAAAACAAAAATAATTTTTTATATTAAAATAATAGTGTCACGTTAGCAACCATTAAAAGTTAACAGAAAATTTGACGACAGGGACCAAAGTGCTCCGGGGTATTTTTGTTGAGTTTGAAAACTCAGGGACCCAAGTATTACTTAACCCAAACCTCATGGACCAAAAGTGTATTTTTCCCAAATTTTAAATATATCAATAATATATTAGACACAAAACTGAAAGTTCATAAACCTATTACAAACTTATTAAAGTTTAGAGCCCAAATTGATACGGCTAGAACTTATAATTTAACCCGATTTTTATCCCGATTTTTATCATTAAGAAGAGGAATAAGAAAACTCTTTCTTACGTGCAATTCGCACTTCACGCATGAGAGTACTTGTATAAAAGAGTAAGAATACATCTGCACTCGATAAAAGTCAATAGACTTCTATTTTCTTTTGATCTAACTTAATAATGTTTATTGATCTAATTGTCTACAACTCTAATGCAGTAACAAAGAAGAGAAATGAAAGTGAAACTAATTCTGATCGAAGCCTGCAATCCACAGACCATCTTGAAAATCAATTTCTACGAAGAGACCATTAGTGAACAAATGCTCGTCCTTCATTTGAACTGTGAGTTTACTCATCATCTGCTGGAAGCCCATCAAAATCTTCACTCTATAGTAAAAAGAGTTAACAGTCGAACGATCATCGTCGTCGAATGAACAAATGTTAATGGATCGATATCGATACTACCAGTAATCACCACAGGAACAAGTTCCATCCCTAAAGTGATGGAAGCGATTTGCATCTCTTAGAACAATCTCCCTCTGAGTGAGCTTTGAGATGCACTTTATGGCACTATGGCAATCACCACAGACCCTTAGGTTCTTTATCACACGAATGGTTGCCGACGGAGGCGTGCTGATAAGCCCGAAAGCTATTGCAAGTTTCTCGCTATGGTAGTAGAGTGCACGTTCTTTTTCCTCTTCTTCGACGTCGAGCAACATAAAGTCGGTGTCCGGGATGTAAGCTCCTTCTTCTCTTATTCTTTTCATAAGATCTTCTACTTTTTCGTATATCAGATCGGCTTGCGGATGTGATCGATCGTCCACCACGAACAAATGCACTTTGTTTTTCACATCAATCCAACTAAAACCAGGGTCCTTCTTGACATTTTTCAGCTTCATCATGTTTCTAGCATCAGTAACATCATCCCATTGCCTGGAAGCAGCATAAATGTTGGATAAGAGGACATAAGCTGACGAGTCGGATGGATCCAAGGCCAGGAGTTTGTCAGCAACGCGTTTCGCTGTTTCTGTATCTCCTTTAGTCCTGCAAGCACCAAGCAATGCCCTATACATTGAGGCAGATGCTTCAAATGGCATCGATGCTATTATGTTTTCGGCCTCTTGAATGCGTCCTGCCCGGCCAAGGGCATCCACCAGACACGAGTAATGCTCGATCTCGGGTACGAGCCCATATGTTTTGAGCATTGCATCAAAATATTTGTAGGCTTCAGAAAACAAACCAGAATGGCTACAAGCAGAAAGAACTCCAATAAAAGTAACTTTATCAGGTTGAATACCATTTGATTGCATAGTTTTGAAAAGGTTGAGGGCTTCATCAGCATTACCATGTTGGGCTAAACCTAACAACATGGCATTCCAGAAGGCAACTTTCCCGACATCCATTTTCCCGAAAACACGATAGGCATCTCGAACGCTTCCGCATTTGCAGTACATGTCGACTAGGGAAGTACCAACAAAATGGTCCAAAGCATAATCCAACTTAATCACATTAGCATGAATCTGTCTCCCTTGTTCAAGAGCTGTTAGGCAAGAACTAGCTTTGATGAGGGTAGCTAAGGTATATTCATCAGGTTGAAGTCCAGAGCCCCTCATTAAATGGTACACAGAAAGAGCACGATCCTCGTCTCCATTTTCGACATATCCCGAGATCATAGTCGTCCAAGCAACATCATCAGGTCTCCTAATTTCACTGAACAATCCAAGAGCATTTTGCATATCTCCACATTTAATGTACATATCCAAAACACCACTACCGACCCATAAATCATTGTTGAATCCTAGTTTTATGGCATGAGCTTGAATTTGTTTCCCTTGCTCCAAACTGATCAAGCAACTGGAAGCTTTAATCGCAGTTGCCAACGTGATTTCGTCGATCAGCATCCCCATTTCATGCATCAGACTCAAAAGTTCCAATGCCTTTTTACTTTTGTTACTCTTTATGTACCCAAACATCAACGCATTCCAAGAAGCCAAATCAAAATCATATTTGTTATGCAACAGAAACTCAGCCTCATCCAACTTTCCGCTCTTTGAGTACACGTCAATAAGCGCTGTCGATACAAAACTGTCATTAACAATACCACATTTTATTGCATAGTCATGAACCTGTGAGCTGAGAGTGAAATACTCTCCTTCATCACCTGTGGAGCAGGCTCTTAAAACACTAGCCAAGGTAAATTGATCCGGCTTCAGTCCATCTCGTAATAGATCTATGAATGTGCAGATTGCCTCCTTTTCAAGATTATTCTGTGCATAACTCGATGTCATGGTGTTCCACGAAATTAGATCCAATGTCGGTGAGCTAACGAACATCTTTTCCGCAGCATAAACAACCCCTGCCTTCGAGTACATGTTCATAAGACTATTTGCAACAGAAACTACTGAAACAAAACCTGATTTCATAACAAGTGTGTGAATTTGTTCCCCCAAGTCAAGATCATCCGCACCAACAACTGCAGATAAAATGATGACTAAAGTTACACTATCATATCCTACTCTTGATCTAAACAGGCTCTTAAAACAATCAATGGCTGCTAAATTTTGGCCAGCTTGAAGATACTCAGACAGTTTCTTGTTCCAAGAAAATATATCCGAACCATCCTCGAACTCAAACATCTTCATTGCATAGGCTTCAACCTGCTCCTTGTACCTCTTTCTGTAATCAGAAACACCATTGTTAACACCACTGAGAACACACTGCAAGCTTGAGAAATCAGGAGAAAGTCCACTCCGATGAAACGCGGAGAAGAACCGAAGAGCTTCGTCCTCAAAACCATTTTCAACATAAGCCTTGAGCATTACATTCCACAACACAGAATCCCTTTCAGGCATTTCATCAAACAGTAAACGAGCTTCACCAACGAGGCCATATTTGCAGTAGATATTCACAAGAGCCCCTGAAACAAACAGGTCCAATTCCAATCCAATCTTAACAGCATATCCATGGACAAACTCAGATACCTGCACAAAGCCAGACAGCAAACACAGCTTCAACAATGGCGCCAAAGTAAGTCGAGTTATTGAAAAGCCAGACTCACGCAGAAGGCCAAAGAGACGAAAGCCCTCAAGAACATGCTCGAAACTGGAATCAGCAGAGTGGGCATAGGCAGCCAAAATGGAGTTCCATGTAACGAGATCACGGTCAGAACTTTTATCGAACACCTGGCGGGCGGAACAGAGAGACCCACATTTGAAATACATGGTGATGAGATTGTTGGTCAGAAACCGATCCGGGAGATTGCCGGAGGTTACAATACACGCGTGAGCTCGCTTGCCGAGCTTCAAGTCGGCCATGGAAATGGCGGAGCGAAGAAGAGAAAACCATTGAGAAGAGGAAGAAGGCGGCGGCGGCGGCGGTGAAGGTGACAGAGAGCAGAATTGGCAAAGGAAACTCGTGCGAGAGGAAATGGAGAGTGCTTTGAGATTGGCTCGCAAAAGCATTTTCTAAATGCATTGCATTCAACTCACTCAAAACAAAAAATCCTAGAAATTTGCTTGATGAACATTCCGCCATTGCAGCCCAATTGCCTTGTTGAGATTAAAAAGCCCAATGGCGAAGCTCCATCGAATCGATCTCTGTTATTGATTTCTTCTACTTGAAGATATATTTCCAGTTCTTAATACATAAAATTGGTACCATAAAGAGGATAAAAATCTACTTGTCGACTAAAAATTCATGGTTGACGAACTGATTCGAAACGATTCGAGACCTGAGATTTGATGAATTACATTCTCATATAATTCGATTCTAACAGCTACATTCATCCGAGAAAAAAAAAAAAAAAAAAGATTCAAAGAACGAGGGAAAGAAGCTATGTAAAGAACTGACAAAAATTTAAGGTACAATGTAAAACCTAATACAACAAAGTTGCAAAGAGATTGCCGATTCAGGGCTAAAAAATGTTAAACCCCTGTCAACCGGTTAAACTTGATACAATTCTACTTACTTTGACCTTCATCTTTCCCTCCATTTTCCTCTCCTAATTCTCTCTCTTTTTTCTTTTCTTTTCTTTTTTCTCACTTCTTTTTTTTCTTTCTTTCTTTTTTCGGTTTTGGCCTGAATAATCTTTTTCCCCACCTCTAACCATTTACGGTACAACAACAATGGTGACTATCACAAGTATGGTTGGCTTTTTTTGTTTTTTTTTTAGTCAAAAAGAAAAAAAACTCCTACACTTCACTGTGCTCTCTTCCCCCTCCACGGCTCAATAAATCACAACTCTAAGCAGCCCCGGTTGCGGCTCGCTGAAGTCGAGGCCTTCTTCTTCGATCAAATATCTCTGTACAGCTACTGGAAGTCTAGCAGGAGTGCGGGAGCCCCGGGTGTGGTGTCCTGTTCCAACACAAATATAAACCTGCAGACGTTGTCCAGAGGCTCTGGCAGTACCCCTCAGCACGCTCAGCTCATGCTTCAGGACGTGAATCGCTTCGCTAACGTGCAGTCCGTGCAAGTCGATCATGCGTTCCTGTCCCCTTCCATTTCCCTGACTGTCGGCGCCTATTTGATTCCTGAAGAAATAGCGTACACAACAACAAACAGCAGAACAGAAAAGAACTGTAAGCCAGTTATCAAGCAATTCGGGAAATCCCTGTAGTCGTGGTGCATATCTTAAGAAAAGCGTGCCATCGCTCTTTGAACCGTTCATTGAATGATTAGAGCCATGTCAGAACAATGTGATGATCAGTCCAAGTAATCAAAGATAAAACATTCTTCAGGAAATGGATTGATAGATTATCTCCAAATTATCTTTGAGCACAGAGTTGCAAGAATGACAATAATAGGAAATCAAAATTAACCATGAAATTTCACCTGCATCAACCTTGTTCGAGTCTAGACAAAAGCAGCAAAGGGAAACAAACCTCTGCCGATATATAGATTCTTGGGCCCTTCCATGAGCTGCCTTCATGTGCATATTATGTAACTGTCCCTTTACACTTAGTTCCTTCGCTAAAGCCTTGTTACCAATGAGGTACGCTTGTCGTGCCTATATTTTAAAAGATAAAAGAGTGTAATTACCTGAGCCAAATTTGGGTTGAGGGAGGACAAAGAAGAGAATCAACAACCATTCTTACACACCTGTTCAAAATATGCATTTCGGAGACGTGCATGATCGCGTGCTTCCTCCCGCTGCTCAGAATACATGTTTGCTGCCAAGTTAATAATGTTAAAGCAAGAACACAAACAAAATTTTGTTCCACATCACATCAATAAAGTCAAAAAATTTTGACAGCTAAGGAATTACCAACTGCTTCGCCAGTTTCAAGCCACATCGGAGCAGCCCGAGCTGAACCTCGGTGTAGCAACCTCTCACTATATGTGTCTTTCCCATGACCACCAGTAGTGTACTTACTAGCTAAAATATGAGAACTTCTACTTGAGCCAATAGAGTCATCAGCAGATCCGTTACCATTGTACTTCCACATACCAGAATCCTGAGATGCCAATTTCCTGACAGTGGAAGCAAAATCTGCAGCACCTCTAGATGGGGTGGTGCTGGACTTGAAGAAAAACATGCCATCTTTATCAGAAGAGAGATAAGGGTTGGAACTTTGTTGCATATCAGCCCCATCAAATTTTGGATGACCATTTTGACCACCTGACACTGTAAGTGCAGGAAAGTCCATTGCACTAAGATTGGGGGCAGACATTGTCTTGGAATTCAGGTTTTGACTTATCCCACCATCAACTTGAAGCTACAGTTTAAAAGAGTACAGTATGATAATTTTACTGAATTGTTAGTGCAGTGACACAAAAGATAATGAGAACATGGTGCTGATCATGAAAACTGGCTGGGAATCTCCATACAATTACGAAGACAAGGTTGATAACAAAGCAAAAGCATACCATACATTTATCCCAGATCAAATAGTTCAAACCATGCTAATAGTGTGTGTTTGGAAATTGGAATAACTTTTGAAATAGTTCGAACCATGCTATTAGTGTGTGTTTGGAAATTGGAATAACTTTTGAAAAAAAAAACGCATTCTTCCACGAAATCAATTTTGCTATAAGCACATTTGAGAAAATTAATAATTTAAAGTGTGTTTGGTATAACTTCTTAAATGATTTCAGATTATCAAAAGTGTTAAATAAAAAAATCTTTGAAAATAAAAGGCATTTTAAATAATGGATTGATTTAAAACCCATTTTTGAAGAAATGATTAAAATATAAATTATTTGAACATGATTTTAAGGTGATTAACTAAAAATCTTTAAAATATGCAAGAAGAAGAAGAAAAACATATAATTACTTTGAACGCAATGTAGCTTAAAATATTTGTTATTTAAAGCACTTTTCTAAAACATTTTTTATTGAAAATATATTCTAAAAGGTACTTAAAACTAACCAGTATTCCAAACAAACCCTAAGAGTCATCAGAAAAATCATCACTCCTATTCTGTGAAATATCATCATAGGTTCAACTCAGTCACAAAGCTACATCACTTCGACAACGATCATTCGCAGGCTTTTATATGAGATTTTTGTATAACAAGAAGTGACCGTTGGAAGTTTCCACTTAAATTAACTTACCCTCCAAACTATTGAATAAAAAACAGCTGTTTGATGTTAAAATATTTTTTTTTAATAAGAAACCGTGATACATATTAAAAGGAAGGAGAAACCAAAATGTTAAAAAAAATTATGATAATGAATATGAAATGTTACTTCCACTTGACGCCTTTACAAGTCAACTTACCTCTAATTGACTTACAAGAAGATCATCTTATTTACACATCTTTAAAAAGTCAACTTACCTCTAATTGAGTGAGCATCTCAACAGTAAGGTTTAAGTCACCTCCGTTGGCAAAGTAAACTTCTGCAAGGCTTTCAGCAGCAAAACCAGGGAACTGTAGAGCCAAAAACTCAACAGGGTTCAGCATATCACTTTCATCCATACTTGTTTGATCACTCAAGACATCCATGGCTAGTCCCCTCCCCGAATTTCCGTGATAAGGAAGGTGCCGCTCGTTGCTAACAGGTTGATTACTGTTAAGAACTGGCTTCTGCCAAGGTTTATTTGAAATTTGGAAAAGACTGGCTGAAGATGGATCTTCTCCATAAGCAGCAGAGAATCTAAACTTGTCGGCAAATTGATTCCCATTAAAGTGATTTAGATTTGAATCCTGCTGATCATTCAACAAATATTCGCCACCAGTAGCAGCAGCGAATAAAGAGGCTTCACTGTCATCGTGCAAGGATAAGCCTGCCAACGAAATATTTCCAAGAGATAGGCTCTCATCTTCCCCCATTGACTTGAAATCAGGTGTGATATCATCAGGGAGCTGATGCCTCCAGAATTGACGGGCCTCATCATCAGAATTATTTGATACAGATGACTCAGTCCGATCTAGAACAGCTTTCCCTAATGTCCCAGAAGTAGCAAATCTTGCTGTCAGATCTGGCCCACTACTACTTCCAACTGGAGATGCTCTGAGGGCGAAGGGAATAAATTCAGCTGCATTTGGATTCAAAGCAACCTTACTTACAGTGTTTTGTATTGCCTCGTTGGTTTGCGTTCCTTTCTTGGACACGTTCATTATTTGCTAACACAAAATAGAATGCTCACATGTATTTGAAAAAAAAAATGTAGGGAAAAGCTCAACTTTTTGTAGCCTCAACCAAAACCTGCAAAATATGATTTCATTTCATCAGGCTATTAGTAAGTCAAGTAAACCAAAATTGACTGGTCTCCATCCATCATAAAAGAAAAAAAGTTTTGAAGGGCAGAAAAGAAAATTTCCATTGGTTCCCAGACATCCACCTAATCTGAAATGAAATGAACTGCAGAAATTCGATAAACCTCCATGTAGAAGCTGTACAAATTATCCCCACAAAAAATATGCATTCGCAGCAGCTAGATAATCTAAACTTGAAGAACCTACATCGTTTAAACTACCAAGTCTTGCAAGTCATTCAGAACTTTCAAGTTTCATCTCATAGAAATGGGATAAAATAACCATTTAGTTCATGAATTTACCATACACTTGATGTTATCAGACAACACTTCAAGTGAGCTGAGTACTACAGCGATACTGAAGCCAAAAACATCATGCAGAAAACACTTGTTACAACTGGTGTGAAGGAAAACGTGACATTTGTTATTTCAATAAAATTAGGGAGTGAAAAAGCAACAACAGCAAATGAAACTTCATGAATAGAATAAAACCAAGAGAAAGAAACTACCAGTGGACCTGGTAATTTGAACCTCGCCATAAACATAAAATACCAAACTTTACAACTGAGATAACAAGTAAACGTTAGCCAGAAAATCAAGAATACACAAAACCCACAAAGCAAGACGAAGCAAGCAGAATCGGAATCTCGTAACTACACACCGAAATTAAAGAGATCTCAGTAATTTCAATGCACAGAACAATCAAGAAAATCAAGAAATCAACATAAATTCCCAAATTAGGTACGGAATTGTTGCTATTGATCACAGCGGCGACCTAAAAATAAATCCATGGATTAGAAAAACCAGCTAAAGAGAATATACTCCTCTATACCTTTCCGAAACAAATCGAAGGGATCCATGGAAACGGATCGGATGAAGTCAGAAGGCTAAAGAATTCAAGATAAGGGCTAACTTTTATCTTCAATTCCGAACTCTGCAACTCTCTCTCTCTCTCTCTTCAGTGTTCTATCAGCTTTCAGAAATTCGTCTTCTCTCCCACTTCTCTCTCTCTCTCTCTCCGCCCTTCGTCTCTCTCTCTCTCTCTCTCTCTCTTTCTCTCTGTAGAGAAACCCTCTTTGGCTAATACCAGCAGCAGCACCACCACCACCACAAAAATATAAATTTCAAAATGACGATTAAGCCCTTCGCCACTCAATTTGACCTCTCTTTTTCTTTTTTTTTTATTTTTCTCTCTTCTCTGTGATTTTTTTTTTTTTTTTTTTTTTTTTTTGTGAGTCAAAATAAACAGATAAGCACGAAATTGGGATTTAAAAGGCTTTCTCTTCTCCAACAAAACAAAGCCTCCACTAATTCTTCTTTTTAATTATTTAATTTTGGCAAATATTTTATATATTTTTTTATTTTTTTCTAGTTGCAATTGGAATAAAAAAAATTATATAAAATATAGATTCTTTAGATTTTGCGCCGCTGTCAATCTAAGTTGATTAACAATGATTTGGAGTGTAAATATTCGGCCCATTTTATTTTGGCCCAATTTGAAAATGAATAATTCAATATATCAAATTTCATTGTATGTGCTTTTATGTAAAGTAGTTATAAATATAATATTTTTTTCCCCTTAAGATTAGTAATTAGCTTTTTTTTAAAAAACTTTTTATAGTGATGATCGGGGTTTTGTTAGGAATATATGAGGTTTTAAAATTAAAAATAATCCACAAGGAAACGACCTCGATTCGATTATACAAATGTACGTGAGTTTGGTGAAACTCGTCAGTTTAAGATTGTAGGTGTGGAATTCAAGTCTTATCCCGAGTGAAACTATAAACTACAAGGTGAGATCCAAGTGGGATAGCCAAATGGAATGGGTTACATCGCCACACTCAAAAAGGATTTGAGGTACAAGGCTCGATGTCATGGCCAATAACTTGCTATTGTCTACTATGCCCGTGATCAACAATTTGTATTCGTGCTTCTTCTATATATGTGGTGATGGATAAGGTTAGGAAAGCCATATTGAAACTCCGTCAAATTATAGACTCAAACTTGACATTGGAGTGAAATTAGAAGACACGACATTACTCTTATGTTACTTGTGAGCATGATCTCACGCAAGCTCAAAGAGTTCCAACTGAAAATTTTTATAACACTAAGTAATACATATTCTTTCCATATAACACTCCGACTTATTATTTGATGAAATATTATTTTATTTCAAGATATCGTCTCATTTTTAAATAATAGTTATGGTATAGAAAAATATCTTCTTCCAGTATTTTCAACTCACTTATAATTAAGTTGACACGTGTACAATCAGATAACTCGAAGTAATTATTTATGATTAAATAAGGTATTAATTAATGTATCTCTCGTAGCACTTGCCTTTTGGAATTACTATTTTTACAATATACCGTGTTATGTTGGAAATCATTTCGAAAAAGAATTATTTTTAAGTAGTTTGTGTTTATTTGACGAGCGATAGTAAATTCAATGGTATTAATTATGTCTCTTCGCCTACATCAAAGGTCGTCTGCATATTTTTAAAACAGGAATTTCTTTCTCCTCCTTTTTTTTGTTTCAACATAGTTTTACCGTTTTGTTTTTTTCTTTTTAAGGGAAAAACAAAAAAAAAAAACATAGCCTTACCGTCTTAGAAAAAAAATTCTAATCGTCGAAAATGTCAAAAACTATGGGGTTGGTTTCAATTATACTATTGATTTCACATTTTAGCTTTTGAAGTTTGAAATTTGTTTCAAAATGACCTTTTTAAATATTTTTTTTTGTTTTTGTTAAATTTGTGGAGGAAAAATGACGTGTTTACATATGTATTGTTGCGAATATATTCGAACACATATGTGGAAAAAAAAAACAATAAAAACGCATATAAACACATTATTTTTTGTCAATAAATCTAACAATAAATGTATTCAACTGTGGTTTTGAAACAAAATTCAAACTTAAATGGCTAAAATTAAACTTTTGAAAGTTCAGAAATATAATTTAAACAGACCTCATAGTTTAAGGGTATTTTTGATAATTTAACAAAAAAAAAACATAATTTTACTTTCACGGTTTATGGGCTCTTTTAATAGAAAGTAAAAATTGTCAACAAGAGCTGACTCAACTAGCATAAAACTTGTATCCAAATCAAGAGCTCAGAGGTTCAATCTCCCCTACATGATATTAAAAAAAAAAAAAAAAAAAAAAAAAGAAAGTAAAAAAGTAAAATTCATAAATTTTCCAAATTTATTCTAAAAAAACATATTTATGTGGAATTTTACTAGGATGTTGAAGCAAGCGAAAGGGAATCCACATAATTTGTATTTCGATACATAATAATTTGATTTTATCTATATAATAATAATAATACTTTTAAGATAAAAGTTCACTATTAAATGTCAAAACGAGCATAGCTTAAGGATAATTGACATATACCATCGACCAATAAATCAGAGGTTCGAATTTCCCCACTCCAAATGTTGATTTACTCCAAAAAGTTGGTTACTATCAATACTTCCTTATATATTTTATCCTTTTTTAAAAGCATATTAATTTAACTAGAATTATGTTTACTTTTATTTTTGAAAAATTGGAAGCATAAAAAACAATTATAGTGTAGTTTTAAATTATAAACATGTCATTCAACTTTAATAGTTATATATCCATTTATTCATACATGAGTAATCTTGTTATTGTGGTTCTTTGATCACTCATCTCTTCCTTATCCGATCAAACTTGGTGAAATCTAACGAGATAAGATATCTATCTAAGAAAGTAAGGCGAGAGAAAGAATATTGTTAGTGAAAGATCTCTATTCACCTAACGCTTTTGTATAGGTGGGAAAAATTGGAAAAAACGCTCCATGTGCATGAGTTAAATGAATGATAACTTTTGGAAGCAAACCTTAAGAGGCAGGCCAAACCCAACTTCCAAAGAAGTATATTGAACATTCTCCATCCACTAGGTACGCCAAATGCAACACTCCCCTCATGCATGATTTAGAACTCTAAAATCTTTAATCGTCTTCTTAAATTTTGAAATGCGATTATACACAATTCACGTGACTAGCTAAAAGGTTCGACGGTGTGATTAAATGTACAATCTGATCACATAGAATTCAACCGTTTTTTTTTTCCTCCGATAAACATGTTACAATATGATCTAATAATTACCCATGTTATCATTTCCATTTTAATTTAGAACAAGAGCTTAGCTGGCAACAAAATTTAGGAGAAAATAGCAATTGAAAGACAAGGGAAAGAAACAGATTTGAAACTGTGTGTAATTGATACTTGCTTCAGTATTTATGGAAAAATTACAAAAGAGGGCAGATATTCCTTGGGCCAGAAGCTTGATAAAGTATGGGCCGCGTGGCCCAATTTTACAGGTCCACGCCCCTCTTCTGCAGCTATATAACACGCTAAGAACGGTGTCGTTTAAAGCACACCATTTGCATGCGATCACATGCGGGTCGCTACTCGTTCATGTGGGGACCACAAGTACTCCCACGCGCATCTCACGCGCTCGCGTCAACTCCATTTCTCAAAGACTTGAGAAACGGACAGAAACACCTCACCTCGTTTGTCGTGGACTAAATTTTTTTTTCCCTCACATTTTTTAATTCTCTCTCTATATATATTTTAATTCAACATGTGTTACGTAGATTTCAACATCCAATCTATTCGTTCATATCATATGTCTTAACTTATTGAACTATGTTTGGATTAACGTATAGTTTAAATCCTTAAAAATAAGATGTGTAGGTATTTTTATTTTGTTAAGTGTATTTAGAGGGAAACAAGCACATCAAGCTAAGAACAAAACAATACTCTTCGTTTTTTTCATCTTCTAGAGAAAAGGAATATAACAACTACATTTGAAAAACAAGGTAAAAGAAACAGAAAATAGTAAGAGGTGTAGTAACTAGACCGAAGAGGAAGCATCATAAGCTACGAGCTTCCCATCAATGGTCTCAAAATTTGATTTTTTTTCCCCTCTTCCTTCAAGTAAGGTCCATTCCTTTCATAAACACAGTGTCAAAATGACTAGCTCAATAAGCCACCTTTGAGTAGAGGTTCTATTATCGACTCATAGAAACTTGAAGCATTAACAACATTGATGTTAATCCAGTTAGCTTTAAATAAAAATACATAAATAAATTAATGTTAGTGTAAAGAAAAAAAAAACTTAAATATATTTATTGTTGTCCATGATCTTTTTTAGCACAATAAATATGGATTTAGAGTTAAATAAAATTTAAGAGAAGTATATATCTTAACTAGTGATTTTTGTTTTCACTACAACGTAAAATGTGTGTTTTTGAGATTTAAACCTTTGATCTTGAGGAAAGAATACACACAAAACTATGTTCACTTTGACGTGATAGGTAGTGAGTTGTATGCTAAATTTTGTATAATTTATTTTTCCTTTTTCTCATCATATCCCCTATGCTTTAGGTTTTTATTTTTTATTTTATTGTTAGTTTTCCTTGTGTACACACATATCAAAGGATAGAGGGTAAATGTGTAATTGTCTACTAACATTTTTCTGTCTCTTTTATTATTTTTATTAAACCACTATAGCAAGTTTTCAAGATGATGTTTTTTTTTCAGTTAAATTGATTTCTGTTTAACTTCTTTTCTTTTTAATAAAAAAAAAAAAATGCAAGGTGGGATCAAACTTTCAATATTGAAAGATAGATGAGATGTTTTATCTATTAAATCAAACTTAAATCAGCTTTTAAATTGGGGAACAAAATTAATAATTTTAAATTAGAGAAAATTAAAATAGAAAATGAATAACAACGTAGGACTAACAAAAGCCACAGTCAAACGAAGAAAACATAATAAAAGTTCCGAATGAAATATAGAAAATTAAAAATGAATTTTATGAAACTCAAGAACATGGATTTTGGAAAAGAAAATATCTATTTTGGCTGCATGTGGAAAAATCTCCAAGTTCTATAATGACTTTCCATGTACTTTGGATGCATGTGAAATGCTCGATCGTGTATTGAGGTGTAAATTGTAATATTCGATTAATTAAAAAAGAAACAGAAAAGGAAAAAGAAAGAAAACTTAGGATAAATTAATGCATTTTGTATTTAAAATTAAATTATGCTATGTATTTGTTTTAATTTTTAGTGTTTGGATGTTTGTTCAATAATGTTATTGTTTTTTATTTTTGGAGATGGAGAAAAAAATATTTTTCAATTACATTCTCCCATCGATGAAGGTTAACATTTTTAGGTTAAAATATCATTTTAGTCCATGTATTTTGAATCTCATTCTATTTTAGTTTATATATTGTATTTTCAATAAATCTCAAAATTAGTTTTTAATGGGTAGTTTGAAGTTAATTTTTATCAAAATTGGCTAAACAATAATGATAATTTCCATACAAAAAGATATAAAGTAAATATGTTTTCAAAATTTATATAGGATAAGTGACCAAGAAAAAAAAAACCTAACAACAATGACTAATTTTAAGATTTACTAAAATTAGACATTTGACATTTTAAAGTACAAGAACTAAAATGGAATGATATTCCACATGTGCATGTGCAAGTACCAGAATGGTGTTTTAATCCATTTTATATGACAAGCTTACATGACATGATACTTAATGAGTTAGACACTTTCACATCCAAATTTTTAAGAAGATTGACAAAATTCTCAAATTTATTTTCTCTCACTTGATCAGTGTATAATTTTCAAGCATCATGTCATGTAAATAGACCTATCAAGAGGAAGCGTGAAAAATGTGTTCCTTCTTAACTCGACTTTAAGTTACAAAATTATACAAATTAAAAGATTTCAAAATCTTCTCTCTAAATCATCCTCTTGATATTTCACGTTGAAAAATTACATATGTAATTGAAAAAGAAAATCAAAACCTAAGAAATTAAATTGAGCCCTTTAAAATAATATGAACTAAAATGAAAGAAGATGCCAATATTAAAGAAAGAACAATATATAAGTTTGATGTATTTTGGTAAATGGAGGTAGTCGGTTGAGAGAGACGCGCTTGGGAAAGCGAGTGGGGGAAAAAGGGAAAGAGGACAAAAAATGAAGAAACAGGGACGAGAGGGGTTCTTATCAGCCCAGCTGGCATAAAATGGCATTTTCGGAAGATCACAACAAATCGATTTTCGAATCAACACAACCAATCGCCAATTCCCCCTCCCCTCCTACTTTTTTCTGATTTATGTAACGCATTTTATTTTTGGAAAAAATTCATTTTTAACCCTAAACTTTATGGGTTTTGTCAATTTTAACTCTGAACTTTCAATTTAATCAAATTGAACCCTAAACTTAACAAGTTGTATCAATTTTAACTTTGAACTTTCAATTTCATCAAATTGAACCTCAAACTTATCAAATCATATCGATTTTAACCCTAAACTTGCATAAGTGTTACAATTTATACCTTTGGTTAACTTTTTTTAAACCACCGTACGTAATTGATTATTTATTTATTTTTTCCTAATTACATTACATCTGAATTGGTTTCTTATAAATAAAATATTGAAGAGACTTTATTTTAGATGAATTTTCTTGTTGTTGAGGATTTTATGAGAGTTTTTTTTTGCTGCTATTTAAGATTACGAAAGCAAAGAAATTTTGAAGGTTTTTTATCTTCAAATATTCGTTGGTTTTTTTTTCTTGTTGGTAAGAACTTTGTGGGATTTTTTCCTTCTTTTAATGTTTTTTTCTTGCTAATTAGAAGAATGTACGGAAATGGGATAAATAAATTTTGAGTTTTTTCTTTTTCATATTTGCTAGATTTTTTCTTGCTGTCAATAACTCTGTGATTTTTTTTTTTTATAATAATGAGAAGAATTGTCCGAGATATTTGATTTCTTAAAGAGTTTTTCTAACAAACTTCTTACAAAACACTACATTAGATGCAATGTGAATTAAAAAAAAAATAAAAGAAAATTGTCAATTACATATTTTAATAGCAGTTCAAATGAAAAGTTGACAAAAGGTCTACATTGCAACATTTATGCAAGTTGGAGGTTCAAATTGATACAATTTGTTAAGTTTGGGGTTCAATTTGCTAAAATTGAAAGTTTAGGGTTAAAATTGCTACAACCTGCAAAGTTCAAGGGTCAAAATTGATTTTTTCCCTTTATTTTTTTATTTTTTTATTATTATTTTTAATTCAACAACATTTTGAGAGATATGTACGAAAATGTCGATGAATGGAAATATCAACAAAAAGTCAATGTCAATGGATATTCTTGGAAAAATATAAAAAAAAATAATAATTAACAAATAAATGTTTTACACTTTTAACATAAGTTGAAATACTTATGATAAATATTATTTTCACACTAGTTTTTTTAGTACATCAACATTTGGGGGTGGAGGGATTCAAACCTCTGACCTCATGGTCGAGAGTACATGTCAATTATCGTTAAACTAAGCTTACTTTGCCTTATTTCCACACTAATTACATCTTGTTATTATTTTGTTTACATTTTATCCATTTTTTTTACAATATAATGGAAATGTTGATTCACCTGCATGTTGATGTCGAACTCATGAACATGTGGAAATGTCGACACGTCGATAGAAATTTAATACATTAAGAGAGACCAAACATAATGACTTAATTGACACTAAAGAGGTAAGAGGTTTGAATCCCTATCCCTAAATGTTGTTAAACTAAAAAAAACAAAAATTTAAGAGAGAGATTTGAACCTCTAACCTTTTGAAACATTTTGATTCATACAAAGTAACAATTTAATAACAAAACTTTATTTTGTAAAAATGAAACTTCGTGGACCAAAAGTGATTGGTAAACTTGTTAAAATTGTTATATGTTTCTTGAATGCTTGAATTATAAATTTCAAATTTAGTGTTTAATTTTCCTAATCCTCCCTTCATTTATTATTTTAAAATGTTAATAATATCTAAACCATATTTGCATTTTTAGTTCAACAATCAGAGGAGTTGAAATATCAAATCAACATCAACCTTTAGAATAAGGTAACAAACAACGTATACACCAAGTTACGTTTGGATATGCAATTCAACCTGATGATTTCTTATATAGAGTAAGTTAATCAATATGACGACGAAACAAGGTGAAAACGTGTGACATAAAAAGTAAATCATATCGACAAAATAAAGACATGTAAAGTTCTATTACTTAATGACTCATTAGTCTTATGAATCTATCATCAATTTAATCCTTTTGTGTTATGTTATGCCAAATTACACTCATAGTCCAAACAATGATATTAATAACAAAACATTAGAATAAAAATTTAAAAATTTTGATATTAAAAAGTCATTTACCAAAATTCAGGTAAATTTATAATTTAACAAAACAAAAAGAAAAAAACACGGCGACTTGGGATAATGACGTGGAAGAATTTTGCAGTTTCATTGCTTAATTAGACGTCTAATTATAATAAACCAATTATCAAAAGCACGCCATCGTTTATATAAATCCAAATCGAATTCCAATTTCACAAGTGATGAAGCCTTCTTCTTCGTCTTCCTTCTTCTTTCTCTCAACTTTCCGGTTGCAGTGAGAGGCAAAGACGAGCCAATTGAGGCTCTGAAATGTATGTGATATTTTGGAATCTGCTTATCGACGGCGAGAAAGTGACGGTGCGGGAGTGGGAGAAGGAGAGATAAACAAAGATCCGATTCAGTTTCGAATTATCAAAAACAAAATCTCTTCGCATCTTTTTGTCCAAATCAAATCAGCTTTTATCTCGGAGTTCCATTATATCTTCAGTAATATTGTCGATAATATTACGGAAGAGATCAGACGCGCAAGAAGAACGATCCAAACATCCAGAGAGAATATTCCAGGTAAGCGTAAAATTCTGTTAGATTGTTACTTTTCTTTTGCAGATAGATAGATAGATAGATAGATTCAGATTGTTAGTTTGAGATTCAAGTAGAAACTATACCGCGTGGATCTCGTTGATTCTGAATTTTTGTGGCGATTGGAGCAGAAGCAATAATGGCGGCGAAAGTGACGAAGGTGATCGCCGGCATCGAGCAGGCGGCTCCGGTGACGCAACACAACGCTCAAGTAATCGACGTCGAGTCTGTGAAATGCGAGTGCTGTGGATTGACGGAGGAGTGTACTCCAGCGTACATCACTCGTGTGCAGGAGAGGTATGAAGGCCGTTGGATTTGTGGACTCTGTGCGGAGGCTGTGAAAGACGAGTCTCTCAGATCTCAGAGCAAGATCACCACCGGTGAAGCCGTGAAGAGGCACATGAAGTTTCACAAAGCATTCAAATCTTCAATTCCGCCGGTGAATCCGACTGAGGATTTGATTTCGGCTATGAAACAGCTTCTCCGGCGATCGCTGGACTCTCCAAAGAAGGACGCCTCGCGATCGCTTGGCCGTTCCAGTAGCTGTTTCTCCGCCTTGCCGGGGCGGCGAAGTCATTATAATTAGACGCCGGCCGCCGTCCACGGCGGTAAGATGGAAATAAAAGAGCGCCATATCTCATGGATGTTAGTTTAAATTTCGAGTACTCTGTAAAAACTTTTGCTAGGGCTATTTCCTTTCGATTCTGGTGCTTATCATTCTTTAGAAAATTCTCCAATTGATTAGCGATCTCCAACGAGATTTGAATTTTGCACTTGCATGGCTACAGGTATCTTTTACTCGATTTTATTTCCATATTAAAATGAAGTACGATTGTTCCTTAATATTAAATAAATATGTGGTAATTAAGCAATGCATTTGATTACTCAAATATTTTTCTGAATGGAAAAGAATCAAAAGATTGCATAATAGACAACCGAATAATGCATATTTATTCCGCTTCTAGGGAGAATGATGAAAGAGATGTTTTGCTAACATGAGTATAACTCAACTGACAGAAAGTTTGTACAGATGACCTAAAGGTTCGTGATTCGAATCATCCCACCTCTCGATGTTGTAAAAAAAAAAAAAAAAAAAGATGAAAGAGATGTTTTCTTGGAAGTTATTTTAGGGTTATTATAAGTTGAAATTTTGTGTTCTCGAACTTCAAATAATTCTTTTTTTTTTTTCACATGCTTATCAATTATGGATAATAAGAACTTTCTTTTTTTTTTTTTTATAGGATTGTAGTATAAACGAAGGAACTAGAACTTACAAGAAGTTACCAAGAAACAACCAAGTAATATACAGTAATTATCAGTGCTTTGTAATGGATTGTAAATAATTGTTCGTTTTAGGCGATAACCACACAGAAAAGCAAATAAATCAAAGAATCTTCTAACCAAAATTTGGAATGTCGTTCTCTCCAAGCATGATTAACAGCAAAATTTCAACTTCTTTTCCTTCTGTAGGAGTTAGGAGAAAAGTTTTTATGTTTGCGAGGCTCAATTAGTGGTTCAATAATTGGTGTCTATAAATAAAACAGATTCCCAAGTCTTTAGCTTTGTTATCAAATCAAATGGTCTATGTTCTCCTACAATCACCATCATAACCACCGCACAATCATGGTGGCCGAATTGCCACGTTATACTTTTCCTCTCAGCCTTCTCCAATTTCCTTTTGTCTTTATTGAATATTGGAAAGGTGCAGTGTATTATGTTTGCAATTCGTACTAATTTCTTTAATATATTACGTTAGCAATGGATCACTCCATCTAAGTTGGTATCATACCATAAAAGTTTACCTCATGAAGAAAGGGATAATTTTGTTCAATCTAGTTCAAATAGCTGTTTTTTTAGTCGATGAACCATATGTAGTAGGAGTAGAGGGATTCGAATCTCTCGATTAGAATATGTTTTAACCAGTTGGAGCTATACTAAGTTGACTAGTTCAATTAATTTAGAAGGATAGTGGATTGAGGTTAATCAAATTTCCGAAAAAAGAAAAATCCCTCCTTTGGGATTTTGATTGGGTGAGCAATTGAAAAGTCATTCATGAATTTTTGACTCTATATGTTCCAACAACATGGTCAGACATTACTACAATTCATGTCCTCTAAATCTCAACCCCAACCACAACCGACATAAAAGGGTCTCTAGAGCGGTCCTTCCCCTCAACAAAATTTATGATTTACCTAAAAATATGCAGAAAGAACCACACCTACCTGCAAAACTCATCCAAAACACAAACAAATGGTATAGTAGTCTATAGTTTATCTTTCTCCCTTTCCCCAAGCACTAGCTGATTTAATGCCAATAATGAACATTAATTTCTATGGAAATGAGTGACGACTAGGCTAAAAGGAAGGGAACCGTAAATGTTTTAGTATTGCGGGAGCACTAATACTCTCTTTGTTCACATTATAGGTGTCTCTTTGTAAATATTTCTTAATGCTGGTGTACAGTCAACAAATGGAAAGAATAACCATACTCTTATAGTACCTGAAATTTTTTTGGAGGGAACCATAATCGAGAGTCCACATAAAACGGTCCAGTGCAGATGCACTGCTAGATTCTCCGGTAGAGAAGGAAGAAGGAAGAAGGAAGAAAGAGAAAGCTTGGTTGACGGTAGGGCCATGGAGTTGACAAGAGCAAGCCAATAGGCCCTGGTGGTTGAAACACTCGTACCAATTGCAAACAATGAAAAATATGTCGAATCAATCAGTAGAAGATAAAAGACAAGGGGTCGTTGGTACCAAGCACATGAAAAAGGCATCCAACTCAGCCCCACTGGTATTATGCCTCAAAAACCAACTCTTTCTGCAAGTGCAGACAAACTCATCTTATTCATTGTGTGAAGTGAATGAAATGAAGGCCTCAGTTGGTTTTGATCTTATCGCCATACTCTCTGCCTTTTAAGCCCCATCCTCCAGAAGTTTCCCTGACTTTCAAATGTTAGGATTTTGACCAAGTCAAGTGGAACATTTCAAAAGGGACTTCCCAGTGTGATGGTTAAGAGAATAATTAATGAAGAAAAAGCTTTTGTTGAGTTAGTGTGTAAATTTTAGACGGATGTTTCAGGTACTGTTTTGAGTCTACAAGTTCAGTTTTTTAGGTTTCTATTTCATATGCAGACTTACTTATTCTAAGTTACACATTAATGGATATAGATTTTTCAAATTCTAATTAAGATGGATGTTTGATGTCCCAACCCTTTTCCTAAGTTCATATCAATGGGCAGACCAAAAGGCAATCACTTTCTTCTTTTTCAGGAAAACACATTAGCTAGATTTGACAATCAAACAACTAGGATGCAAAATCCGGGCATCAAAGTGTCTTTATAAATTTATGATTAGGTGCTTGTCTGTGTCAAATCTCTCTGTGGTGCAACGTGTGGAAGAAGTTGGTTTACAGCATAATTATTCTTTTCCCCAATCATTAGCTGTCTACTCAAGTTAGTATACTGTAACAAGTCCCACTCCCAAAGTTTTTATCTTAACGTAGAATCTTGATTGAGATGTTTTTCACTATTGATCCTTTCAGCAAAGTAACCGTCAAAGTCGAATATTTTAAAGCTTTTATCACGGTTTATATTTTCATATTCTATTGTACCATTGTCAATTACAGAAAGAAATAGTGAGTTTCTTTTAATAGCTTTCAAGTTTTACAATTCTCGATTAGCTTTCAAGTTTTATTATAGTTGTCGACTTTAATTTCAATTATGAAAGACAGTTGAAAAACCAGAATAAAATGGAAAACTAGAATCATTTGCAATGACTATTGAAAAAGATATTAAAAAAAGTTTGTTAGAGAAAGTTTTAGAACCTATGTGATAATCATTTGGTTTTTGAAAATTAAGTTTATAAACACTACTTCCACCCATAAATTTCTTTGTTTTTGTTTTTTTTTTTTTTTTTTTTTTTTTTTTTTTTTTTTTTTTATCTACATGCTTCCCGTGTCTTCAAAAAAAACAAATCAAAATTTGAAAACTAAAAAAAAAAAGTTTTCAAAAACTTGTTTTGGAACTTGGAATTTGTCTAAGAATTTAAATGTGTCGTTGCCAAAGATGAAAATCATTGTAGGAAAATCGGGAGAAAACAAACTTAATTCAAAAACAAAAAATCAAATGGTTATCAAACCGGACCTTAGTTTTCAATTTTTGTTTTTTAAAATAATGCTAATTACGATACGTTTTGAAGCCCTTGCCAAAATTTAAAAAACAAGTTAATTTCTTCAAAAGTTGAAAAACTAAACAAAGAAAAAGTAGGTGTAGTAACTTTCATAAATTTCATTTTGAAAGATGGAAACCAAAAACAAAGCAAAAAAGACACGGTTTGTAATTCAGTTGAAAACACATTTAAAGATCTATCTAATATGTAAAATGGGCGAGAATTTAATTTCAGAGTTAAATAGCTTATCTGTAAAGTTGGCTCCTTAGAAACGGCAGCTTCCGCCTCATGCTTATCTGCAACGGAAGCGGTCGCACCACTGATTCAGCCACCGTCCTATCCACTATCCAGACTGAAAGGCTAAAGGATGTGCTGCGATTGCGGCGGCTCAGCTTTCAACCTTGCAAATAATCTGATATTTGGTGATACGTGCTTTTTATGGAAATTGGGTTCATTCAGAAGCCACAAACGAATCCCACTAAATTAAATAACAGAATACAAGATAAGATAAAATTAAGTTGTCAAATCAGAGTTTGGGAAAACAATGTCCATCACTAAACGTAACGACACAAAACTTTCAAAGCATTTGGCAAACTCAGTGGGTGACCTGGTGCAGTGTAGCGTGAATGGCTAATCTGAACTTCGCAAATCGCAGTCAATAATATCGTAATAATAAAGTAGAAATATGCAAAAAGTGACGAGCATAATTTATTTGAAGGTCTATGATGTGTTATATTAAAGCTGCGTAAACGCTTAGCAATGATAAATTGATAATGAACGGCGCATAAAGTAGCATACAGGAATTCTGATCAGGTAGCTCAATCTTTTTCTACAATCTACAGATTCAGTATCCAATCCAGAGCTTTATATTCGATGATTTTCCACCCCTGATCACCACTTGAGAGACTGCTAAATTCTCTATCATGTCAATCAGAGAACAGTGAGGAATCAGTACCCGCGTAAAACAGCAGATCATGAAAATCATATCAACAAAACGGATGGTCGTTACCCTGCGCACAATGAATTGCTCAGCTCCTATTTACATGCCCTCGAAAAAAACGGAGGAAATAAATCTTGTAAAGGAAGTCTTGCCAATGGAGGCACATCCAATGACCAATTCCTTATGACTGATCTTGACTCCTCAAGGAAACAAGTTCACCTTCTTGTTGTTGGTTTCGGAACCTAGAATTGCTGGGAAGCCATCTTCGAAGTTTTTCAGGCCAAAACCTGGTCGAAAATCGAAATACGCAAAAACAAGCAACCACTCAAAACTCAAAAGTAGGTATATTTGAGACCAAATGGAGATGGACCATGAAGGTTCTTTTCCCCTTTGACACATACACACATTGTATCAGGGTCTCAAGACTAATGAAATTGCATAAGCAAAGTATTCTTAATTCACTTCTTTTATCCATCACTGAAGCCCAACGTGTCATGATAGTTACTCCATGATGAAGTTCTTTGTCAAAAACTCGACAGAATTTGCTACCCCACAGTATCTAACAAAACCACGACTTCAGCTTCTATCACTATCCATTGCCAATGTATTAAAGTTATAATTCAGACACTTTTCATCTTGGCCCGCAATACACTCTTTCATTAAGTTAAAATTGTCTATACTAAAAGTCAAAATCTCTTGCATAAGCTCCCCAACGGGATGGTACAACAGTGTTCAAGAAAAATTAGCTTTAAAAGATAGCACACACATTAGTTCAATAGTGAAGGGTCATAACTCCGTTCATTTTTTCTGAAGGGCAGAGGGAAAGGGGGGTTATTATCAATCCTATACCTAGTAGAGTTTCAGGATCATAATTCATAACCACCACCACCACTATAGCGATAGATAAATACTAATGTCAAGAAAACTAGTCATGCACAAACGTATGGATGACCATGTGAAAAGATTGAAGAATGAAAAGAAATGATAAAGGAGCGGGTTTACTTACAGGTCTAGTCTTTCATAAATTGCCCGACGCACTGAAGAATTCAGACCATATGCTATTGAATTGAACAAGCCCTATAGCACACAGGCAATCATAACTAGTTTGTTAATATTACCAACAGAAATCTAATCATATCAGATACATTTGTGGAAAAGTTAATTGACTAAATGGTGACTGAGCCCCTAATGAATCATCCTTCCATCATTGTTGGGTTTTGGAGTAATTAATAAAATTAATAATGACAAAAGCTTGCTATCTTTTTAGGTCAATGACATCTGGAAACATCCTTAAAACCCCACCCAGCATTCATAATCATATACTATTTAATAATATTATTATTATTCTAAATAATAATAATATTATTATTATTAAAAAGAAAAGGGGAAAAAAAAAGTCGGTTACCATTAGAGAAGCCATCCCAACATCAAGAACCGACAGCCAGAAGATTTTATGACCTGGCTCAATAAAATCATGGATACGGTTGATCGTACCAAAAGCCCAGGACCCTATGAGGATGAGCGGATAATATCCCCATCTGTTTAAAGCCTGTTAGATGGGAAAGGGAAAAAATACCAAGAATTTAAGGTCAATAATCAGAGTCCACCATCATGTGATTGCTTTAAAAAAGAAAAAAAAATACATACACATATTGTTGCAATGGATGGCATACTGAAGTATGATTCTGGACTAAAGACAATACATTAAATGCCTAAAATTTAGTATTTTAGATAATTTTCTTGATTTCTTCATTCTAGTATCCTTGAAGCTCGTGTGAAGAGAACCAAAAACAAAATAATCATCTTCCCCTAAAAAAGAATAACAATAAAACAATATTCATTCAGTCTAGTTCTTAGGACATTCTCTTGTTTTTTTTCCTCTCTCTCTCTCTCTATCATCATCATTCTTTTGGATCTCTCTAAATTATTGAAAATCAAACCTTCATGTCTGCTCTTGCATCTGACTGGTAAGACCTATCTGAGATGCCAACTGCCATCTAGAAATTCAACAACAGAAAGTTTTATGAATTGCAAAGATGATCAAAGCATATTATTTTTCGGAAATTATTTGAGTACATACACGGGTAGCATTATTAAGCATGCGTATCACTTGAAGGTAAGTAAAGCCATTATAGAGAATTGCACCCCAGAGCGGCATGTAAAATGTGATGAAGTGAACAGCCTGCAAGAAAGGACATAATCGAGTAAGACTAGTATGAAAATGCAATCACAACTAAAGTTGAAGATTTATAGTAAAAAGAAATAGTCTTTATCCTTGATTCCTTTCTAGTTTGAGAGGAAAATCATATTCTTTAACCATTTCTAACTACAGTTACTTAAAGGTGAGAACCTACAGTGTGTGAATTGTAAATGAAGATGGAAAATTTATTCCTTATGAGTAGATTTCATGTTAAGTTTAACACTGCATTTCTAAATGAAAACAGTAAGTAGGATGGAAGAAAGGTTCACAAGTTCCCATTCGGATTTCTCCCAACTATCCTGCGTTTTCAGTGCAATACACATTTTAATTGCAGTGTCATCCCAGTAACCAGATATAACTAAAAACACAGTCTCACTTTGAAGGAGGCGATTCAAAGTTACCCACCTTTCCTGTACGACCTGACTGGGCCCAACACCAGGTACCCAAATGTCCATGGCTATTACCAATTGAACGTACAACAGTCAAAACTAACGATGTTCCTGAATTAAAATAAATATTTAAATTAGCATCCAAAATTATAAAATAAGTTTAGTAACTCGTATATGAAGCAATATTAGAAGCAATAATACCCGTTTGGAAACCAAAAAAAGGTTATTGAATGTAGTGATCATTTGTCATAACCAATATCTAAGGTGTAAGGAAAAAAGGTAAAAACTGAAAGCTATATGAGATGCTATAAACGTGATAGCTGAATTCGTACCCCATACATACAAGTGAAACATAGCCTCAAAATCTTCAATGTCAGTTTTGTGTCTAACAACAGTACGATGAAGGGTGAATGAAATTGTTGTGGTCCACAAGAACGATGCCACGCAAAAGAAATGTGTGCTATAGCCCTGAGCATAACAGTAAAATCCTGTTGCCGGATCCCTAGATTGAGAACAATATTCATCAGTAAAAAGTTTTGGAACTACGGAGTGAATCCATTTTGTGAAGATGACACCAGGAATCTTACCCAATCATAGTGAAGAAACTGCAAAGCATATCCTGCATCCCAAGAAATTGTGATTAGTAAGCAAGCATTTTGCAGCTAAATTAGAGGAAATCTTTCCCTCCAGAAACTACCTTTTCCGTGCAGTTCTATTCTAATAGCAAATTTATTCATTTCAGTTCGCAGGAAGAGAAAATCAAGCGGCTCCATGATCATCTTCATCACATGTATTTGTTAATAATTTATTAGAGTAGCTGGTTAAACTTCACTGTTATTATGTGTCACAGAGAAATTAAGATCAATGGCTGTCCATGACGCTAAACATTATATGTTATCTACATAGTTCGGCGCACACGCTTATCGCGGAATATAGCATGGTTTCACGGATATTTATGAATCACTAGCAAACAGACAAAAATCGTAAGTTGCTGAGCCTAATGCTGCAAAACAAAATTTAAAAGATCCATCAGCGAAGTGTATTCCGAGCACCAAAAATTGAAGATAAAAACAAGCAGTTCGAAGTTAACTAAACATTCGAAACTAAAACGAATTTAGTAAAATAACCGTCATCGAAAAACCCTAGCAGTAACGACGACACTCCAAGAAGAGATCCTAATCAAAATTGAAAAGTTACAGCAAGGTAGAAACAGGAACAATAATCCTAAATTCCCATCTCTGCAGACAGGAACGGCAAGTAACTATGCTATAAAATTCGCGCTTCATTATTCAAATCTCACATTGATTTTACGTCAAGTTCAATTTCAGACTCAGTGTAGCTTAAACTTCACGGTCAATTGTCGAAATCAAATCACTAAAATAAAGAACCATTGATTCTCGCTAACGATACGAAGAGACGAAGATAAGTAGATCTGAAATTTAAAAAAGAAAATGTAGAGAAGAAGAAGAAGATGCGCACCGCAAGGGCAAGATAGAAAACAAGCTTGTAGGAGAACTTGCGAAGCTCTTTGAAGAGGACGTAGCAGAGCACAATGAATCCCGATCCTACGAACGAAAGACTGGACGTTCCGGCGATGACCGCCGTGAGAACTCGATCGTGGCCAGGAATATAGGCAACTCGCACAGCGGCTGCCATTTTCCGGCGTCGGCACTGCTCGATTTCAATCTGCCGGGAAAATCACTGAGGAAGAAATGAGTTCTCGAATCTGAAATCTTACGTTTGTGCCGGTTTGTAAATATGCGGTTTTCTAATCGCGCCAATACAGAGAATTGTAGCTTCTTTGTAAGGAACAAAAATTAGTGCAATGATTTCCTTGATCTCATTCATGTCCGTCGAGTTGGTTCAGGCGTGTTTTTCCCGTACCGTAATCCTCCGGTTCAAGTTCCGGTTCAGACCGGCCCTATTATCCCATGCGCTATTCCCATCTCCATCAGACCGGCCCTATTATTGTTTGTTGACGTTGGCATTCTTTTAAAGTAACGTGAGATCTATTTGTATTAAATAAATATCTATAAAGATAAACTTATAGTGGGAATAAATAGAGTATGGTACTCTCATAATACTATAAATTTTTCTTTATAAATATACGATTTTTTGTTCAACGTGTAAAAAAAATGAATGTACTCTAACAATTAAAAAATAATAAAAGATTAAAAATGGTTTATATACGTTGACACGTGCTTACGTCCATAATATGTGTCTTTTCACAGGTTATCACAAGTTCGAGTAATTTTTATCACATTTTCTACGTTATGTATTATACGAAATGATAGTGTGATAACCTGATATATAAAGTTGCTGACGAATGAGTTGTTGTAATTTTTTTTTTTTTTATAATTTGACATTGAATTTGTTTAATACTAAAAAATCAAACAAAATGTGTTAAAATCAACTTTAAAAAATAGATTGACTGATTTATCCAAATCAATTATTAAATCGATCACAATAAAAAAAAATGATGAACCTCACTCCACTAAAAAACATCATTATTAACTATAGTCAAATCGTCTGAAATTTAATATATATATATATATATATATATATACACACACATGCACACACGACTAGTATCAAGTAGATCGAGTTCTTAGAGGCTTGGAAAACGATATGGTTAGTTTCTTTGAGTTTGATGTATGAAACTGCATTCATGTTGGTGTGACAATCCCTTCATAACAAATCTTGATATTTAGTGAGGAAAATAATCTTAACTTTTAACACGCGAATATTAAATAAAGTTGTTTTAGTATAGAGAGATGAAGGAGAAAATATCATATTTATTCAACACCATAAAACGTTGAATCTTCTGTTGTTTTTCATTGATTTATCTATTTGAATTCACACAACTTACAAACCGTATAAAACACTAACAATTTTATCTACAAGTATACCATACATTTATCAAAAACCTTCTTCTTCCATCACCTCACCATTTCTACCAAGGTTGAGAAGAAAGGTTAATGTCCCCCCCCAAAAAAAAAAAAAAAAAACTAAATTTTACAGGGATTTATTTTATCCCAATCTATTTCTTTTTCATCTAAATTATCATACAGAGATGGGCCTCCAATTTTTCCAGCCCAGGCCCAGGCCCAGCCCAAGCCCAAGCCCATTCCCTTCAACACTTCTCTCATTTCTTCCCTTCTTCTCCTCCTCCTCGCCGCAGTCCTCAACCACGTAAACAAACGGTGCTGTGAACACGTCGTTAAAGTCCTGCAAGGACTTCAGCACGTTAACGACTTCCGTCACCGGCGGCCGTCGCTTGGGGTTGCGGCTCAGGCATTTGTGGGCCAAGGCGGCGGCCCTACGAGCGCCGTCGGTCGAGTACAGCCCCTCGAGCCTTGGGTCCATGACTCGGTGAAGCCGTTTCGAGTCCTTTAGAAGTGGCTTGGCCCAGTCCACTAGAAACTCGCCGGTCTTTCGGTCCATCGACGGCTTCCCCGTCAGCAGCTCGAGAAGAACAACGCCGTAGCTGTACACGTCACTCATCGTCGTCAAATGGCCTGCAAAAGTTGTTCAATTGTGTTAGGTACTGCCAAAAAACGATAAAATAATTGGTTCGATTAGGAATTTTTATTTTTAAAAATATTTTTATTAAAATAATGGTTCAATTAGGAATTTCATCATATGGTTTCATAGAAAAAAAAATGTAGCATTCGTGTTTGTTAATTATTGGTTGATTCAACGATGTTGAAATTTAGAGATGAGTAAAAAATAAAAAAGGTAGGTTTGTTAGTGAGTAAAATATTATTATGAAACAATTTATAATTTTTAATATTAAGTTGAAATTTTTAAAATTATCGTAACTAATTTGAAGTTTAATTCAAATTATAAGAATTTAATAAACTAACTTTAGAGTTAAATTATACTGAGATGAAATCGAAACCAAGTTCAAGCTATAACAATCAAATTATAATTTTTAAAACGATAGATACTAAATTGGAATGAGCTCAGTTCAACGATAGTGAAAGCTCACTTACCAGATTTGACATACTCAGGAGCGGCATAGCCTTGAGTGCCCATAATACAAGTCATATCCGGTTGATCTTCACAGTCAACACCATCCTTAGCCAACCCAAGATCCGAGAGCTTCGTTGTATAATCCTGAATCAACCCATCAAAAGTTAGAACTATAAAAAACAATACAAATTTTTAACTTATTTATAAATCAAATCACACATTACCAAAAAAAAAAAAGAAAAAGAAACTTACAGAATCCAAGAGAATATTAGAGGTTTTGAAATCTCTGAAAATAACAGGAGGATCGGCTTCGTGAAGGAATTGAAGGCCTTTGGCAGCTTCTAAAGCAATTTTCATCCTCGTTGACCAAGGCAAGGCAGCCGAATACTCTACAATTATTCCAAAATATTTGTTTAGTTAATGATGATTTATTAATTAATTAATCCATTTTTGCGCTGACGTAAAAAATGGGTATTAATAATTAAATAAATAAAAGCCGCTTACTTCTGAATAGCTGGTTTTCTAAACTGCCTCTGGCCATATACTCGTAAACCAAAAGTCTGTATTCTTCTTCCCAGCAATAACCGATTAGTTTTACCAAATTTTGGTGCCTCATTTGACCCAGAATTATTATCTCTGCCTGTAAAACACCAAAATTTAATTTAAATTACGACTCTGTCCCTATAACTATTCAAAATTAACCTTCTGAAAAACGAAAAGTAATTTGAAAGCAACCTACCAGCCATTCTTTATGGCCTTGAGATCCATCGAGGTCGAGCAATTTAACGGCGACAGGCTGAGGTTCCAAACCGGGTTTGATCTTATCATCGACGAAGCCTTTGTAGACCGGACCGAACCCGCCTTCGCCGAGCAAATTCGAGGAGGCGAAATTGTGAGTGATGGTTCGAAGTTCTGCAAATGAAAAGATATGAAGCTTCGGTCCGACAAGGGAACTCGACAGGTCGTCGATCGACAACGGCGAGCTCGGATTGCTGGCGTCCGACAGCGACAGCCTCTGCGACGAACTTTTCTTCGTAATCCGCCGACGCTCGTCGTCGCCGGTCGCCGACAGCCGCCGGTGCGTCGCCTTGTAACAACTCGGAACGATCATCGATTTCCACGTCATCTTCCTCTTCACACCCATTATCGCATCGAAATCAAAATCTCTGTTTCTGAAGGGATTTGGACTTTGGGGTCTTTTAATTTTCACTCACCTACTGCAGAGACAGAGTGGTATTTATAGAGATTTGGACTGCCGCGTGGCTTCGTGTGGGGCCCGGTTTTGTGAGATTATTAGAAATCTTAGTCTAATAAATTATTGGAATTTTCGGATCGGGAAGCAGCTTGTTATTTTCCTTCTCGTTGAATTTGAATGGAAAGAGATTTTCTTTTTTTAATGGTCTATACTCGATTAAAAAAGGTTACCTTTTTTCATTTTTGCTTTTAATTTTGAAAAAAAAAATGAGAATGAATTATTGCTGATACTACAAGTTTCAACCACAAGTAGAAACTGAACTTTCCGTTTTATTATTATTTCACCTTTTTCAAAGGTTTACCCTAAAAATGGTTTGGCACTATAGAGGTCAAGTAATTTTCTTTTGTACTCAATTTTTTGTTGGGACCGCTTTTAGATCATTCTCATTAAATTTTTTTTTTTTTTTTTTTTTTTAAACTAAAATATCATTAAAACGAAGACGAACCAGTACGATTACCCTCTAATACGAGGGAGAGAAACCAGTTGGGAAAACCATAAGTCAAAAAAACCGTCATTCTTCCCGCGAGATAGAAAGCCTCTAGCCCCGAATGCACAAAAAAATTTGTTGCAAAACGAACAAGACAGTGGGCTACTGAGTTGTGAGACCTAGGACAATGGTTGAATTCCACATTACCCAATTCGACACGAAGGGAGGAGATAACTTCAATCAGATTTTTAACTTACGTGAGGTCCTCCATCTTCCCCAACAACAAATCGACTACCTTAGAGGTGTCAGATTCAACAAATAGACGAGGTCGATTCTCCTTGTGAGTGCTTGCAAAACAGGTGAGTCCTTCCCCAGATCGCCATAGCTTCTATGGACTTAATCTGTGGTTTTCTCTCCAATTTCTTCGAGTCAAAGCTGGTCGGGGAACCAGAGGAGTCACGAATGACCCAACCTAAGCCACCCACCCCTTCTTTGTCAAACCAGACGACATCAGAATTCATTTTTCAGCAATCGCCGACGAGCTCGTTCAGAGACCATGACCCAACTTAAGTCGTTCACTCCTTAATTATTTGTTAAACTTAAAATAATAATAATAATAATAATAATTAATAACTTATGATTTGAAATTGAAAGTTTGAAGGCTAGTTAAATATCATTTTAGAAATTAAGTATTTAAATTTTGAATATAAAAAAATGATTTACCAAAAATCTTGTTTAGGTTTGATTTAAAATATCTATTTATGTTATTTTTATTATTGTTTTGAAATCAGTCTAGGGTAGGGGAGAAATTAGTAAAATAATAATCATATTTAAAATTTGAAAGACGTAGCCCTTAGAAAAGTTGAAATTTTTTAATTTAATTGTTTTTTTTAGTTTTTCTTTCCCTGTCTAGATAATATTTTTTCATCCTTCCTATTTCTCTGTAATTTTCTTTAGTAGACTTCTTTGTTTATTAGTTTTATTCCTACAACTTTTCCCTTTATCAACCATGATAGTTGACATTTAATACATATATATCTTTCATTTTCTTACTTTTTAGTATTTATTCATGTTTGAATGAATATAACTCTTCCTTATTGACACTCCATCGTCACGTAAGTTACGTAAATATCAATATAAATTCTATACCATTTACAATACCCAATAGTTAGGTTTTATTCTAACAATATCCTACAACCAAATAGACTTTTTTTAATTCAAAATAGTACAAAGTCAAATCCTATAATTTACCCATGAATTTATGCTTATTTAATTTATAGTTTTGTTAATCTTACAAAATACGTCTTTAAACAAAAAATTCAACAAAATGTGGGAGATGGAGTTTAAACCTTTGATATTTCAGTCGATGTGTATATGTTTTTACCAACTGAGTTATGTTTAGATTGACACATAAAATCACGGGTTGTTACACAAACTTAGACGATGTATTATCTTATTATAATCCAAACACAAGTTCAACCTTTCAAATTTTATAATCTCAAGACCTTGTAAATCCATATATAAAAACCATAAGAAGGACGTCTTATAAGAGGTTGGATTATAATTATCAGTGAAATAAAGTATTTCGTGTTATATAGACATTAAATCAATATGCAATATGAATATCATATTATATGTAGAAGTATATTTCTGTATACGTGTCATGAGTTTAATTTAAATGCGTGACGCTATGTGAAATTATGTGGCATACACGTTGCAAATTTTTTATTATTAATTATTAATAATGAATAAAGTGCATGAAATTACATGTACAATTAATACTATCCAACTTGGTACTTCGGGGTCGGTAAGGTAGGGATCGAGTAATCGATAAGCATGAGAATTTTTTAAATTTAATTTTGGTTTTGTTTTCAAAATGAATAAATAAAAGTACAACTGTGGAAGACAGTGTTTGGCTTTTATTACTTACTTAAACCTGATGCTGCCAAAATGTTGTTTGGTTACAGCGTTTTAAATGTGATTCTGGATTCCAATTCCCGTATCCAAACACCTCCTTTCTCATGCCGTATTCCAGCCAGGGCTTTCTAGAGCGGGCTGTACTGTGCTTGCTCAATTTCGAAATAATAATAAAATGGTTTAATTACAAATTTAGTTCATGTCCAAACATATCAATAGAAGAATAATTCAACGATGAATTAACCTTTTTATTAATGGAAAATGTTTAATAGATTTTATATATATATATATATATATATATATATATATATAATTTTAAACAATTGATTACGAAATTGGAACATATCATTTGGTTTTTTTTTTTTTTTTTTTTTGAACAACATTTGGTTTATTTTTGTATTATATATTTATTCAACTTGTTATATTTAATTACTCACTTTTTAAAAAAATTACTTACCATTATTTTAAAAATCATTTACTTACTTTTTTTTATAAGAATTAAATATTATTATTTTTTAAAAACGAATTAATTACTTACTTGAATATTATGTTATACTTTTGCTTAATCATCATGTTAACGTCCATCTCTAAGCTTGGTCACTAGTTCATACAATTCAAAGCAAATCATAAATGAAGGTCGAGTTCATTTAATTATTGTTGTTGTTATCGCTATTGTTGATGGTCGATTTTGGTCAGAGGAACTCACCTGACCTTCACGTGCCACCAACGGTAAAATTTGTATAAGAGGGGGAAGACGTGGCCTGCAAGACAGTAAACCTGCACACCGGTGTGGTGCTCGCCACACCGGCTCCGATGCTTAAGTCAGCAAGCAGAATGGAAGGGTGCGGAAAAGTAAGAGCAAGAGGAGAAAGCAGAGAATAGAGAGTAGAGTTTAGGGATAGAATTCGGGTCCCCTTCTTCAGTGGCGAAGAGGGATATAAATACCTGCTCATCCTCCTAGGGTTTTTAGGGATTCAGAGGCGTTTTAGGTCAAACCAGGCGAAACCGAGGCTGCCAAAGGCGGTGAGGACCAAACTGCATCGAACAGACTCGGCCTCCGAGCAGTGGGTCGGGCCAAAAACCCGACCCCTTCGGTCTTGGCCCGTCCCACTTGCCGATTTTGCCTCCTTGGTCCATCTCTCAGCCCGATTTCTCCCCGATTGTCCTTGTCAGCTCCTTGTATATCGGGGTGGTCCAAAATTGCCTATAACAACTATCGTTATTTATTTCGAGTCTAACAACACATGGAAGAAGATTCAAACTTCTAAAATTTTCATCGAAGTCTAAAGTTTAATATCTCAAACGATCAAGTTAGGCTTACGTTGACATGTTGGCTCTCATTATTTTAAATTATATTAAAATATAAATATTTTAAAATTAAAATTCAATGTTTCCCTTTAATTAGTCCATCTAGCCCAAAGGTGAGTCAAAATAAAGACGGCTCATTTGAAATTTGAAATATATAAAATAAAATATCAATCTTCATAGTCCAAATTAAAGTTTACTATATAGTTAAATTTGATTTTCTTATATTATATTATATATATATTAGTATCAAGACGCCATATATAAAAAAGAAAAATTGCGAATAGTTTAGGAGCATGATGGAGTTCAATGAATTAAGCACCGTGGTCAAATAGGCAAGGTGAACCAAATTGATCTACTCCCAACTAACTCCCTACTAATTAATTAAACTAATATATAAAAAAAAAAAACTTTATTATTACTATTTGCTTGCTACAAATTTACGACATCGCTTACATATACAATTTTTATTTTTTCAAAAAAGAAAGAAATGTACAGTTTTAATTGGCTGACTTTTTATTTAATTCGAGGGAAAGGGACTATTGTGTTGTGTAAAACATGCTTTCAAACTGACTGCTATGTTAATTAATTTAAAACGTGACATCAATTAATCAGCCAAGTTGGGGAGTTCAAACAATAATATATATATATATATATATATTTACTTAATTCGAATGGATATTCTTCTTTAAATTATGAATTTAAATTCATTGTGTAAAGTTGGGATGGCAAGATAATATATGAATATATTTTCACTGAATTTGAATGGTAATATTTGGATTATTGATTAAGAAATTAAAAATAGTGTGAAACGTAATGGAATTAAATGAGAAATGGGGTAGAGATGAGATGGAGAATAATGGGTGTAGAATTTGAAAATTTAAAGAGGGTTGCGTAAGAAAGAAGAAATTCTAGAATTAAAGTTAGGAAAATTAATTGGTTGAAATTAAGGAAAATAAATAGAATATTTTTGTTGTAGTTGGTGTAATATAAAGATATCTGGCCACAGCATTGCTCAAACCGTATCCGCCCATAGCTTCCAACATCAGCAATCTATCGCTCTGGTTTTTCAACCCTCTCTAACTATTATTCAAAATATATATATATATATATTAAGTTCAACAATACGTGAGAAGTGAGAAATTCAAACTTTATATTTGACTTTAGGATCGGCAGTCAATGCATTAACTGATTTAGATTCGATCTTTCTTTTTTAGTTTTTATTTTTAGTTCAACAACAAGCAGTCAATTCAGACCATCTTAGTTAATTGAGTTATGTTCAATTTGGCAACAAAAATACACACGAGAGGCAATTTATTTGTGGATGGGATAAAATTATTGCCTTGGTGACATTTTGCGTTTTTAATGGATAAATGTGGTTTGAAAAATAACATGGAATTGAAATTATAATTTGGGTTTTAAGTTATTGTTTTGATTGTGAAGTAGAAGTAGAAGGTGAAAAAAGGGATAGCTAATAATCTTAGTTAGGAGTGCAAAAACCAACTTGTCATATCAAGTTTGGTTATTTTTCAACCATAATAATAGATATATTTGTTAAATTTCATCATTTAGGAATGACCATGAAACTTTTAAAAGTATAGGAATTAAATCGAATAAACATCTATTAGTATCAATTTAATAGGATCAAATGATGAATCATGTTTTCCTCTAAAACGGTCGATAGAGACAACTTTAAAACAAAAGCAAGTTAATAAACATGAAGAAAAAATATAAAATTTGAAAATAGTTACAGGACATATATTTTGATATTCTAAAATGTAAAGAATTTTAGTGCATTTCATAATATATATATATATATATATATATATATATCGAGAATCTCACTTCGAAAAGATGAAGTGACCTCTTAATCTTTATAAAGTACACGAGTTACTTCTCTTATTGTCAACTAATTTTGAGATGTAATCTCGTTTTTTTTTTAATACTCTTATATTTTACTATGTATTCGTAGTAAAGCATGAACTAACCTAAAATAAAGCACCAAGTGTTTTGACCAACATTTTACTTTTCTAAAATAGGAAAAAGGTGTAAAGTCTTACTTTTTAAATGCATAGTATTAGAAACACAGATATTATTATTGAAAATAGATATAAAGTCAAAATTATTTACCATTTAAAACACGCGATAAAAGAAAATATTAAATAAAAAATAAAAAGAGAATTTGTTTACAATTTTATGACAAAAACACAAGAGTAAAAAAATGTGATAAATATGTTATTTTGTAAGCAGTGTTGAGATATGTCGTTAAAACTATTGTTAATCTAAATTTCACGTATCAATCACCTAATAAGACATCAAATATATTACAAATTCTCAACATCAAATGATATCAAATTAAATAATCGATATGTAGGGTTAGCTTGAGTGTCGGTCGATGTATCGATGGATTTTTTTTTCTTTTGTTTATTTAAATAAAATTGACAATAAATCCTTGGTAGAAAGTCGTCAAACAAATTTTCAAAGAGTTTTCACGATTTATATTTGCCTCTACGCAAAAATGGTCAAAGCAAAATTGCAAATTAGTTTTTCTTTTCCACGAAAATGTGATGTTTTTGACAAGCCAGATTTTTAAAATATTTTAATATTATTACTTTAATAAACAGTCGTTCATTCATCAAAAGATCGTGTATTTTGTACCGGCAATTTTTTATTTATTTAATTTATTTCATTGATTCCTTTTCACCATTAATTTTACAAGTATTAAAAAAAAAAAAAAAAAACCAAGCATTTCAGTACTTGGAATAATAAAACGTTATTTTCTAGAACAATCAAATTGATTTAGAATCACTTTAAAATTGATTATCTGATTGTCCGAAAATCCCCTTTGTGATAATTTAACACTTGTAGAATCACTTTTAAATGTAGTGTAACCAAACAACATGTAATCAAAACCAGAAAATGTAACCAAACACAATATTTCAATTAAAACAAAAAATGTTGTTTTACAAAAAAAAAATATTTTTTAAGTGTTTAAATTAAAATGCATGTCAAACTCATCCTAAAAGTATGTTTAAGAGTCCTTTTAATTTTTATTATTAAAAAATAAATCACTCACATCTTAAAATAGTGATAGTTTACGTCATGATACATAAGTGATTTTGAAAAAAAGTCTAAAATTTCCACTTTCCTAACTTTTTTTTTCCCTCCTCTAAAATCAAATGCAATACCCCAATCACTCAATTTGAAAATTATAAGTTATTCAAAACAATTTCAATTGTTTTTTTTTTTTTTAAATTACAAACATATAATAAAATATTAAAATACTCTATTATTAAACACCTTTGGAAAAATAATGATATAGAGAATCAAATCACACAAACTAAAAACGTGTATTATAATTATAAAATCATTTCCCATGCTCTAATAACAACGACAAAACCAACGATTTTTTTAGTTGAAACTAAAATACACATAATTTAAACCTAAAACAATAAGCGAAAAAAAAACAATAATAATTCATTGCCCATCAGAAAGGAAGTTTAAATACGATGTACTTTTTGGTCCAATAATACAAGTCAACCGAAACCAAACAAATTTATAAGGCCACCGCCGGCGAACGCCGCCGCGACACGGCGGCGTCGCCTCCGCCTCCGCCTCCTGGATTCTGTCGTTTTTGCAGACACAAAAAAAAGCCGACCTAACAACAAATACCAAACAAATGGGAAGGCTTTGGTCTCCTAAACTTAAATAAAATATCATAAATAAAATTCTCTTCCTCTTGTCTGTACACGATAAGAAGTAAACGACATCGTTGCATTATAAAATTCCAACAGGGCATCGCAACTGGAATAAATTTAATGTTAATTCTTTTTGTTTAGACAAAACCCTGTCCGGTTTTTTTTTTTTCTTTTTTGAAACAAAACCCTATCCGGTTTTCTTTGTCGGATTTTCCGAAATACCGTAAGTGCATGGCACGACCATGGGAATTTATGATCTCTCTCTGTGTGTTTGGACGGTTTTTATCTAACTCCGTTATTTTTTATTTGTTTTTTTCGACTTCCGTAATTTTTTATTCTTTGATGGTTATATATATTCTTTTTGTTTGTATATTATATAGTTTTCAGTACGATCCCTATGTTTTTCTAAATAGTTCGTTACTGTCCCCCATTTTGTTTTATTAAATTTGATATAAGCTCTTCGATTAGATATTCTATGATCTCTCTCTTTGTGTGTTTGGCTGGTTTTTAGATTCGTAATTTTTTATTCTTTTTTCCCTATATTTTCTTTGTTTTTGTTTTTAATTAGTTCGTTATTGTCCCCAGTTGTTTTATTACATTTATGATAAGCTTTCTGATGCGATATTTTATTTTCATGAGTAAGGATAAAGTCGGAAATTTTGGTTGGGAGAGAATTTTAGAATCCAACTTTTTATATATTAATCTTATCAACCTAAAAATTTTATAGTGGGGCAAATTAGAGGAAAATTTTTACATCTCAACTGTTCTGTATAATTTCTTTGGGGTAAAACACTTTATTGTCATTGGGATTTAAACGTAATTTCTATTTTGTATTTGGATTTTTAAAATTAACAATAGTATAGGTGATTGAAATTTGAATTTAGTTTCTATTTAATTTTTGAAGATTCAAAAGTGACTTGTTGAGTCTTCCAAATTTAAATTTGATTTCTAATAATTAGTTGTTGAAGTTTGCTGAAATTTGAAATCGGTTCACTAAGGTCCCGTTTGATAATCATTTGGTTTTTTGTTTTTGGTTTTTGGTTTTTAAGCTTATAAATACCACTTACAACTCAAAGTTTCTTTGTTTTTTCACCTACATTCTTCTCATGTTTACAAAAACCAAGTCAATTTTTGAAAACTAAAAAAAATAGTTTTCAAAAACTTGTTTTTGTTTTTGAAATTTGGCAAGGAATTCAAATGGTTCCTTAACAAAAATGAAAACCATTGTAGGAAATTTAGGAGAAAACAAACATAATTTTCAAAAACCAAAAACCAAAAACCAAATGGTTATCAAACGGGGCTTAAATGATTCGAAAGTAGTTCACTTAACAAAACCATAATTTGGTAGTTAAAATATGTTTATCAGACTTTGATGATATAATGTATTAAAAAAAAAAAGAGTTGGAATTTTCTCATATATTTTATTTGTACATTTAGGCCCCGTTTGATAACGTTCTCGTTTCCTGTTTCTGGTTTCTGGTTTCTTGTTTCCTGTTTCTTGTTTCTTGTTTTTAAAGAAGTAGAAACAGAAACATGTTTGATAACTATTTCTGTTCCTTGTTTCTCTGAAAAAAGAAACAGAAACACAAAATGTGTTTGATAACCGATTCTTGTTTCTTGTTTTTTAGTTAAAATAAAATTTAGTACATATAATATAAAAATATATTAATTTTCTACTATTATTTTTTTTTATTTCTCCTTCTTCTTCCTCATCACTACCATCATTGTTACCGATCACCCGCCATCCGTTGATCATCGGTCATCGCTACCGACCTTCGACCACTGAGCGAATGCAGACAGTCAGCGGCGAATGCTGGAAAATTTGTCGGCGCGTGGTGGCGGTTATCGAAAATAAGAAAAAAAGGAACAAGTTTCGGTCGACGACGATAGTGGCAGCCGGTAGTCGGAGGTCGATGGTGGCATCTGGTAGTCAGAGGTCGACTGTAGCAACTGGTCAACGAAGGTCGGTGGGGGTCAGTCGGCGAAGGCCGATCAGCGGAGGTCGACCATGACCGGTAGACGGAGGTCGACGGAGATCGACGGTGCCCAGTAATCAGAGTTCGACGATGGTGGTTGATCGACGGAGGTCGGCGACGACCGGTAGTAGAAGGTGGTCTGTGGCGGTTGGTCGGTGGAGGTCGGCAGCGACCGATAGTCGAAGTTCAACGGAGGCGGTCTGTCGGCGACAGTTGATAGTCGGAGGTTGACAGTGACGGCTGGTCGGCGATGATCGATAGTCCGATGTCAACGATGGTGGGCGGTAGTCTGAGATCGTGGAGGTCATAATAAAAGGAAAAAAGGACAGAAATAACACAAATAATAAAAAAATGAAAGAGAAAGAAATAACGAAAAAAAAAACGGAAAGAGAACGAAATAACGAAAAAATATTAAAAAAAAAAAAACGAGGAAGTGGTTAAAAAAATAGTGGAAGAGAAGAGATTGGTGTAGGAGTGGGAGGGAGAGATGGATACATGCATGAAAGATAGAGGAAAAAAAAACAGACAGAATTTGAGAAACAACATTTTGTAGTTTCTCAAATTTGGCCTCTTTTTTAGAAACGTTTCTAGAAATTTAGAAACAAGAAACAGGGATGAGTTTATCAAACAAGTCTGTTTTTTAAAAAAGGAGAAACGGGAACAAGAAACAGGAAACGGAAACGTTATCAAACGAGCCCTTAGAGACCAACTAGAAAACAATTTCAAACTTTCGGAACTAATTAGGAAGTCATATTCAACCCTTCGAGTTCAAACAAATCACTTTTTGAAATCTCAAAGAACCAAATAGAAACTTAAATGAAAACTAGATACCAACCTCATTGACCAAAAGTGTCGGTTTTAACAATTACACCAGATAAAAGTTAAGTTGAAATCTTAAATAGAAATTAAAGTGTATTTTACTCATTTTTCTTTCTTTTTTTTTTAAAAAAAAAAATCCTATAATTTAAAGTAAGAATAAATTAGATACAACTCGTATTATAACTAATGATGTTGGTTAGATTTATACTATTATTTCTTAAGTATATTGTAAAAGAAAACTTGAAAAAAACATGCTGGATTCCTGTCAATTTAGTAGAAATTTATAGTGAATAACGAAATAAATTGTAACACTAATGATAAATTTAAAATATAGTTTATATGGGGAAGGATTAAATGGAGATTAAGAGTAAAATATAGAGTTTGAAAAGAAAAATGAACTTAATTTATTATTAAGAGAAAAGGCCTATGACTTTATACAAGTTGAACGCCGCGTAGCCGCCGCATGGAGTCTGTGGGTTAGTAATTTTAATACATATTTGGTACGCAGCCGTGGAATTTTGTCGATCTCAATGAATTAAGATCGTATTAGTTCTCTAATTTTTTCGTTTTTTTATTTTTAATTTTTTAATTTTTTGAGGGTGGAGACCAAAGACTAAGGTATGAAATCGACAGTTTACTAGCTCATCTCATAATCTCATCCAAATATTTTCATATTTGACTTTGAAATTTTATTTATTTTCCCCCCATTAAACCATATTCTAGAATATATAGACTTATTAAGTCTTTCTTTTTTTAATTATTTTTTCCTATTTTTAGTGAAGACTTGTAAGGTCTTCGAGCCGGATTTTAGTAATTTCGTAAAAGTTGTAAGTTCAAATCCGCTCTCTCTATTTGAATTTTGAATTGTAGTATTTTTTTAGTAAAAGAAAAATATAATGTTGAAATCTTTAGTGGTAGACAAATATTCTAAAGGGTGAGAAAGAAAATATTGTTTTTTTTTTTTCTAATTTCGAGTACAACAGGTCGAAAAAAAATTTGATAAAATGTCTTAACTACTTAATTATGCTCTTATTAACAGAAAAATAATGTTGTTTGTTGATTCATCCACAATAGTGAGAGAATGTAAATAGTGAAAAAGAGAAAATTAATTGAAGCGATTGAGCCAAATCTCTGATTAATCAAAAAAACATTGACTTGATGATGGTCGGTTTGATTTATAAAAAGCCAATTTCAACATTTCTTAAATAATAAAGTCACTCAGACATCCGAGTATAACTAAGGTTAAAAATCAAGTTTGGTCCCGAACTTTTATGAAAGTAACTATTTGGTCCCTGAACTTTGATTTGCAACGATCTAATCTTTGTACTTCCAATTTTGTAACAATTTAGTTTTTTAACTTTAATAAGTAACAATCTAGTCTTTGTAATTTCAAATTAGCTTATAAACATATATATAGTTCCAAATTAATTTATCAATCATTTATGTAAGAAATTTCATTAAATTTTTACATTAATTTTCACAATAAGAACTAAATTGCTACAAATTTGAAAGTACAATGACTAAATTGTTACTCATTAAAGTTTAAGGACTAAATCGTTACAAAACTAAAAGTACAGAGATTAAGGGTGTGTTTGGTTTAACTTTTCAAGTGTTTAACTTTGAAAAAAAAATCATTTTGAACAAATTTGTAGTGTGTGACAACCACTAAAAATGACTTATTAAAAAAATGAGATTGATAAATAAATCATTTTGAGAGAAACACTTGAAACCAACTTTTTTAAAAAGAGTGTTCAATATACAATAACTTGTGTATAAAAACACCTATGAGAAAATGCAACCAAACATAAGAGTGTTTAAATTCTAAACAATTTTTATACAAACTGTTTTTTTAAAAAATGCATTCTTAAAAAAAATAAATTAAAATGTATTCCAAACGAACTCTAAATTGTTACAAAATTGAAAGTATAAAGACTAAATTGTTACAAATCAAAGTTCATAGACTAAATTGTTATATTTACGAATGTCCAGGGACCAAAAGTGATTTCATTTAATTAACTAAACTCTATCTCAATTTTTTTTTTAAAAAAAAAAAAAAACTTGAATTGAATTGTATAGAGAGAAATAAAAGATAATGAAAATAATAATAATAATAAGTTCAATTGGTCCGCCTGCATCCTATTATTGTGGAATTATCTAAACTAAATATTTCTCATATGTTTTGAAGTTTCCATAAAACTAGGGGTCCTATGGAAATTCCTATCCAATCTTTATTTTTCAACATTAATATATTAATATTAATTTCTCAATATCCGACAAATAATGTTCATGAACCCAATAACAGAAACTACTTAATTAAATAATATATGATTAATACGTCGTCAAATACCACACCCTAATTTAGAAATTTTAAATTTTAATTTCAAGATATTCTAAAACAGCTTTTATTATTATTATTATTTTTCCCCTTTGCCTGTTGTTGAGATGGTCAAAGGATTTATAGATTCAAAATCTGTTAATCCACATTCATGAAGCCAAACAATACATACCAAAGTCGCATTTGTAAAGTGTGATTAATTAATAATAATTTGTTTTAAAAGTTTAATAATTAAATTTTTTCAATTAATTTTCATTTATGTGGTATGCTTCTAACTTTCAAGACCTAATTGCTTGTATTCTCAAAAAAAAAAAAAAAAAAGACCTAATTGCTTGTGATATTTTTGAAAATGGACCCTACACCAAAACAAAGATAAAATTTAATAATGAATGGTGGTACATCAGCTAGGATATTGGGAGGGGAACAAAAAAGAAAAAGAAATAAAAAAAAAAAAAAAATAGAGACAAGTTTTTCAAACTATAATAAATAGGGGAAGATATCAGTCTTTTAAAGAAGTTTTTGGGTTGCAAGTTAGATTTTGATTTTGATAGTCTAAAATTTTCAACCCAAGTTTGGTATGTTATGCTTTACTTAGGTAGATATTAAGTTTCCTAATTCAACCAATTATATAGATTTAAGCTTTTCAAACCCGTTTTTTGAACTAGGCCTATATTTGAATACTCTGTTTATATGTTATATACTTTATTTTGTATATAAAATTTCAAATCAAATATAAATTAGGTAGATTCTTTATTTTTTTTTTCCTATAATTAATCTTTTTAATATTTTAAGATTATGGAGAGTGATTAATTTGAGTTCGATCTTTTTTTTTTTTTTGAAAAAATACTCAGTATTATTTACACCATGTGGACAGAATTAGAATAGCCCATCGGGACCTCATTACACAGCCAGATCGGGTAATGACCCACCCAAGACATGCTACAGCCCGAACTTCTGGCATATTTGGCCACTTCCTCAGCTACGTACCTTGTTACATTGTCGAGAAATCAAAGATCAAAAGGACTACCGCACAAGTGTGAATAGAAGTATTTTTCACTTACGATTTTTTTTTGCAGAAGACAAGATGTAGATGTACTCTAATTGGGTTTATTTCGAGCATAGTTCAGTGGTAATTGACATATACTCTTAACTATGAGGTCAGAGGTTTGAATCTCCCCACCCCCAAATGTTGATGTGTACTAAAATAATAATAATTGGGTTTATTTCTTTCTACTTTTTTTTTTTCCTTTCTTATTTCAACCACTCGCATGGTAGGGAGAAAAAAAATCTAACGAGCCTCCAATTGATTTTTCCAAAATTAATCTTAAAAAAAAACAAAATTAATCATTTTATACAAAATCCAAATAGATATTGTTAATTAGTATTTTAAGATTATGGAGAGCAGTGATTAAACTAAACTAGTTTAATCTAGGATGGATTTGAAGCTTAATTATGGTATTGTCTCAAACACCAAAAGTACTACAATGCAATTGTGAATAAAAAAAAATTCACTTACCAAACTTTTGCAACGACAATTTGTACTCTAATTGGGGTTTCTTTGTACTTTTTTCCCTTTCATATTTCAATCACTCTCATGATAGAAAAAGAAAATCTAACGAGTTTTTAAATCATCAACACTTGTTTGTAAACCACACTTATAAACATAAATCTTATTTTTATTCTTGAACTATCAATATTATCTAATTTTGATTCATAAAGTGTAAAAAGTTATTTATTTCGTTCATTTTCACTTTTAAAAGTGTTTATTTTATTTTTCGAGTTGACAAAATTGACATTTACTCCATTCCTTTTCACTTTTAAAAGTGTTTTTTTTTTTATTTTACGAGTTGAAAAAATAACACCCAATACATCTATCCATGAAATAATTGATTTGTCCAACTTACATGTTTTGAATGCACGCCCAGATCACAAGAAAATTTTTAGTACTACTCCCAAAAATCACCTTACATTAGTACACATACTCTTGTCATATCATCGATCGGTTTGAAATCAAAATAATGGTAAACAACCAAGTAGTTATTTTTACGGTAAAATACACTTTTAGTATTGATTGAGGTTAGAAGTTGGTGTACTCTATTGAGTCTCAAAGTTTTCAATGGAACAACTTAAGTCCTTGAAGGTTGAGAAATGATGTGATAAA